>JAVBJF010000048.1:0-1470363 GCA_033439095.1 Pseudococcus viburni | reverse complement strand
ATGGGGGTCCGGGTTTTTTATTGAAATAAAGTCTACGCACTGGCGCGATTAAAATGTGATAAGTATGTTTTTCTGAAACCGGTTCAACGGTTTTGAACTAGTTGTCAATAGTATCCAAAAAAGTGGAGATATGAAAAAAAGTTTGAAACAAAAGTTGTAGAGAAGTAAAAAATGAACATTTTTTGTTTCATAACTTTTTTTCCACCTTGAAATAGAAAGAAGTTGTCGTAGAAAAAGTTTGAGTATAATTTTTTGTTTTCCAAGTCATAACTCTTCTCCATCGCAAGATAGAAAAAAAATTATGGAACGTAAAACATTCAGTTTCCAATTCTTTACAACTTTTATTTCACTTTTTTTTTGATATCTCCAATTTTTTGAAACCGGTAGTTTCTTTGGATGATTTTTTTCCGAATCGATAACCGGTTATCGAAAAGTGGAGATATCGAAAAAAGTTTGAAACAAGAGTTGTAGCGAATTAAAGACTGAACATTTTACGTTCTGTAATTTTTTCTTCATCTTGCAATGGAAAGAAAGTTATGGTAATAAAGGACTGGAGTACAATTTTTTCTTTTTATGCCATAACTCTTCCTCATTGCTAAATGAAGAAAAAATTACAGAACGTAAAATGTTCAGTCTTTAATTCGCTACAACTCTTGTTTCAAACTTTGTCGAGGTTGGATACCTACTGTACCCACAATTTCGGTATCTAACTTCGACATTTTATTTAACACTATTATACCAACCACCAATTCGAAGTGCGAAGCGAATACTTAATTTGTTTTAAACCGGATACCCAAAAGGATGGTACTTAGCAATGCCAAAAAATACATTTTAATAAGAATTTATCTATCATAGGTACACGTATGTTACTAAATTATTACATTTTATTTACATTTTACTAGGGTTTCAGAGAGTAAAGCTCAATAAAACGATTTGGCGTCACCGCCTGTTTTCCAGGATTTCAGCTTTCCACGATTTTTGCGTTCCACAATTTCGCACGCCGGGTACATCGATCTCTTCTATGTCACCATGACGACGAAAAGGAATTTTAAAATTAAGGAAAACGAGATTAGGGCATCCCTTTGATTTCCGAAAGATATTGATCAAATCTTTGTGCTCCTGATCGAAATACCAACCCGGAATTGCTTTCCTTAGACCCGTCGATAAAGCCTCGTCGCTGTCTATTGATTTCAGACTACCAAGTTCTTGTTGAATAGCAGCATAATGATCAAACAAGTAATGATTTGAGAATCGATAGGATCGAACGATAATTGCAGAAAAATATTCTGCTAGCTTTTCTTTCGAAGTGTACCCTCGTTGTTTTTTGGTGTTGTAATCCAGTTGATTATAATATTCAGTAAGGTGGCCTTGTAATTTTTCTGCAAATTTGGCACATTTTTCGCCAACATGCATTTGGAGCTGTTTGGGGTCTGCCGTCGCTACTACATACCATTGACCGAACCACCGTTTGTCTTTCACCCAATCATCATTTGATGCAAATTTACTCCTTTCGTCGATTTCATCATGGTGCATTCGGTCTATATTGTACAAATTATAAATCCTTTTTGGGAACCTTTTAGGAATTCGAAATTCGGAAATGGTAGATAAGGTGGGGGTACGAGATGTCACCTTGATACTGCTGGTAGATTGCGCGCCATTTAGTATTGATTTGGTGGTAGTGGAATAACTTCTACATTTTATGTTCTTCATACCGGATTCAATATAAACATTGTTCGGATCGTATTTAAAACATATCATTGCACATAAGAGATCTGTAGCTGGCTGCAACAAAAATGAGGATAGTTACCACGTTACCAGCTATGCATAATTCAGGATAAAAACTGAAATTACAAAATGCACTCACCATCATCATCTCTAAATCTGCTTTGATGCTAGAAATTTTGGCATATTGGCTCGATAAACCAAAGTGTTGGCTAGACAAACCAAAGTGTTGGCTAGATAAACCAAAGTATTGGCTTAAACTGAAGTATTGGCTAGATAAACCAAAGTTTTGGGTAGATAATCTGGCATATGAAATACTAGGTAGAAAACGTTAGCGACCGCAAAACTTCTACCAATGAGGAATTGCGTGCATACGTACTAGAGATGAGCACGATGCCGCTTCTAGGGTCGGCGCAGTAGCGACGATACTGGTTTTAATTCGGCATCGCTAGTAGCGGCATCGTACGATGCCGATTTCAAGCATCGCTGGCATCGCAAGAATCGCCAGAATCGCCATAATGAGAAAATGCTAGGGTACTATATTATAGTACCCTGGTATTGCAATTGACTTCACCTACAATGACTCATGCAAATGACTGGCTATCTGCGATGCGTCAACGTTAGTATCGCAAGTATCGGCAATATCGGCATCGTAGGCATCGCCGATAAAAGTAGCGTAGTAGCGGCATCGCTTGGGAAGTAGTCATGATTACAAAAAAGTAGTTGTAATCACGATGCCTGCTACCGCTACGCGCGTTTTATTGACTACTAGCGGCATCGTGCTCATCTCTAATACGTACGCGTATGCATGTACGTGCGCATGGGGGGGGGGTAGTTTTCGGTAGTTAAGATTCATGTATAGCGTTGTCAAACGCATTTCGGCAAGCAGCACCGGTAGGGATGGCATGCTCAAATGCTCAAATGAGCATTTTGAGCATATGCTCAAATGCGCGAGACCTCACTTTCTATATGTGCGCGAGCACAAGCATTTTCTAAAAAAAAATCAGAAAAAATTCTACAGTAAACAGCCCAATTGTGGCTTGATAAAAACATGTTTGATAATTGATAAACTCGTGAGTATTTCGTATTTCCTATTTTTCAGTTTCTTCTAATTTTTCATTATTATATGTCAAATGTGAGTGAAACGCTGTATATTTGGAGTTCTTATCAATTATAAAAATTATCAAACAGTCAGTGGAATGGGACAACCGTTTCTGCAGGATTTTTCGAAAACTGCTGAACAGAATTTGACGAATTTTGTATATGTTGTAGAGAATAGAGTGAGGCACAAAATTACAGAAAATGCTCGTGTGCTCGAGCATATGCGCGCATATGCTTGAGAATGTGCATGCAAAACAAAATGCGCGAGCATTTGCCATCCCTAAGCACTGGTAGCTGCTTGGTTAGAGCAGCGGCCTGTGGAACGGAGGGTCTCTGGTCTTGGTTTCAAATCCAGCTGGTGTAAAAAATTTTTGAAATTTTTTTCGACCAAAAATTTATTTTAAGTCGTTTCTTATGTAAAATTTAAATTTTTTTCACTCCTAAATTTTTTTCGCGAAATAACGTGTAATGGCGAGGTGAGGTTAAGTTTAGGTGACGAATGGTGAGGTGAGGTTAAGTTTAGGTTAGGTTGGAACAGTTTTTTTTTTGGAACGAGCTGAAGGCGAGTGGTAAGTAGAGATATCAAAAATGAGGCACGAGCCGAAGGCGAGTGACACCAACACTAAAAGATTTACATAATTTTGCAACCTCATGGTTTTGTACTCCTGATCGTGCAAAATGCTGTGATTGGTCGAGTTTTGCGGTTGCTAACACTTAGTATACTAGGTTCGTTCGAGCCTGGTTCGAGCGCTCCGAAATCATGAAAAAAAATTGTGAAATTCATAATTTTTTTGTTTACATTAACCAAAGGTGCGTTCTCACCAAATGCCAATGGTGTAAAATGCTCATTTTTTCGTAGTAAAAATAAGTGGTTACCTATAGGGCATGACGGGATTCGCGGGTTGCATACACACGCCTACCGCGTTGGCTGATGAATTATCATTCACCAATGTAATATAATTATTTCGTTGCATTTCTTTAAACCTTAATAACTTTTTTTAAATTAACACTACCACTTTCAAACTTACATAATATTGTAGATAATTTAACATAGATTATTTTCCTTACTTCAAACACGTATTTGTTCACTAAAATTTTTGAGATATTTTAATGTGAAGTGAAAAAAACGTGAAAAAATCATTGCATTTTGCAAGTAGAATGTAATTCTGCACAACTTTGGACTTTTATAACTTTTGTTCGGTTGGCGGGATAAGTTTCAAACCTACCCCATTTTGTAGAGAATTTTACGTAGATTAATTTCCTTATCTTAAACACCTATGTGCTCACTCAATATTTTGAGGTATTTTAATGTGAAGCAAAAAAAATACGTTCTCATTGCAAATTGTACTATATTCTTTTCCGCTTCACATTAAAATAACTTAAAATTTTGAGTGAGCACGTAGGTGTTTAAGATAAGGAAATTAATCTACGTGAAATTCTCTTTAAGATGGAATAGATTTGAAAGTTGTGACGGCAACCAAACGAAAGTTATGAAAGTTTGAAGTTGCAAAAATACGTTTTCATTATAAATGATTATGTATTTTTTTTGCACTTCACATTAAGATAACTCGAAATTTTGAGTGAGCACAAAAGTGTTTAAAGTAGGGAAAATAATCTACGTGAAATTCTCTACAATTTGGGATACATTTGAAAGTTGTGACGGCAACCAAACGAAAGTTATGAAAGTTTGAAGTTGCAAAAATACGTTTTCATTGTAAATGATATATGTATTTTTTACAACTTTGAACTTCTATAACTTTCGTTTGGTTGCCGGCACAACTTTCGAACTTATCCCATCTTGTAGAGAATTTTACGTAGATTAATTTCCTTATCTTAAACACCTATGTGCTCACTCAAAATTTTGAGTTATTTTAATGTGAAGCGGAAAAGAATATAGATACAATTTGCAATGAGAACGTATTTTTTTCGCTTCACATTAAAATATCTCAAAATTTTGAGTGAGCACATAGGTGTTTAAGATAAGGAAATTAATCTACGTAAAATTCTCTACAAGATGGGATAGGTTTGAAATTTGTGCCGCCAACCAAACGAAAGTTATGAAAGTTTGAAGTTGCAAAAATACGTTTTCATTGTAAATGATATATGCATTTTTTACAACTTTGAACTTTTATAACTTTCGTTTGGTTGCTGGCACAACTTTCAAACTTATCCCATCTTGTAGAGAATTTCACGTAGATTATTTTCCTTACCTTAAACACCTTTGTGCTCACTCAAAATTTTGAGTTATTTTAATGAGGAGTAATAAAGACGAGTATCTATCTCATCGCAAGTTATTAGTTATCTTATCACAATTTTACCCTGGTATCCGCCAACGCAGTCGGGGAATCAACTTATGCAACCACTCGTACACCGTGTGACGTCAACCCGTCATGCCCTATAATTCTTTTCTAAAACTTTACATCTTTTAGCATCGACCTTACGCTTAATATGGACCGCTAATGCAATGTAAAAATCTAACGTTGTTTTGGGAAAACAATATATACGGGGTTTTTCTGGATTCAAAGCACGCGATTGGTAGTTGGTACACCACACATAAACAAACGGTAATCGCCCTTCCCCGCATCCCGTGATGTTAGGCGTTGTGAGCATGCGCACTTGCGTTCTGGTAAAACCCCGTAAAATCTTTGGCCGGAAGCCTTCCATTTGGATTAGCAGTCCATATTAGTGTAAGGTCGATGTCTTTTAGTGTAAAATTGATAAAAATTGAAAGGTGTCGTTTCGTGTATTATGTTTAAACACTAATTTCATCGATATTTAACAAATTCTGCAAGAACTTATCGAAAAAATGGTAATGAAATTTTACATGTATAAAAGTGAATCGTATAATGGATGACCCTTGTTACCTTGTTAGTGGAAAGGCACCCTGAGACTTTCTAAAAATTATGAATTTCACGATTTTTTTTCATAATTTTTGGAGCGCTCGAACTAACCTACTTAACCGATTCCCGTCCTTGAAACTTTCTTCTAATATGGATTTAAAGTCTTGTGGGAAAGCGTCTACCTTTGACTTCTGATAGGTGTTCAACGTTACATCGTCTGTTGTGGAGCTTATGTCTTCCGAAAATGTATAAGTTGGAGCTGACCATATGAAAATCACCAAAACCGACAATATCTTCATTTCAACCAATAATTTATTAAACTGAAACATTTAAATGCTCGATTTAATCACATTTTTACATTCCAGATCTAAGTTTAGCGTGACGACTGACTACAAGTAAGTATTACTCTTCGCAGGTATCTATGTAGGTATACGATGTTTATAGTCTGTTCGCTTTCAACAAGAGCCTTCACAATTTTAACATGCTGCCAAATATGTTGCGCTAATATGATATTTTAATTTGGTAAATTACTGATTGTGTAAGAAAATGACAACCGCGTACGTTTTTCATGGTTTCCTTTCCTATTGTTCACTTTTGTTTTGTTTACGAAAAGTCAGAGGTCTTGGTAAAAAAAAACCTCAAGTACCATAGGCGGAGATAGGGACATGGTTGCTTGAACCCCCACCCAAATCATTTTCGTGTACATTTTGACATGGATATGTCTTTAGGCCTGAGGGGTAAAATTTTGAAATGGTTACGCTAGAAAATGGTTAAGCTAGAAAATAATTACGCTTGAAAATGGTTACACTTGAAAATTCTTATGGTTACGGTGGATCAAGACATTATGACATTATGTTACACTTTAAAAAAACTTATAAATAAAATTAAATATTATATTTGAACATAATAATTTGCTGATAACATATTAGACTTGGAGAGATTAGGTCAAGACATAATGACATTATGGTGGACACCAAAAAATTTGGAAAACATCATTTTGACATGGATATGTTTTAGGGCGGGGGGGTGAAATTTGAAAAGTGTAACGTAACGCTGGAGGTGTTACGGAACGCTGGGATGGTTATGTAACATTTTTAGATTAAGACATAATGATACGAGGGCCGTTTCATAAGTAACGTCACTACCCTTATAACTCAAAAACGAAGAAAGGTAGAAAGCTCAACTAAAAAGCGATTTGTTCGTTAGAAAATTCTCTATTTTTTAACGCAAACTCCATTCAAATCCAAATTTGTGTTCCAAAGTTAAACCAATTTTTCGATCTTTGTGTGGTACCAACCGTCGTCCATTTTTGGCAATAGTGATTCGTTGGTATAACTCAACTCATCATCTTTCATGAATTTTTTTCTCCCTAAATTGTGTTTTATTCCCAAAAATAGATAAAATTCAGATGCGGCGAGGTCAAGGGAACACAAAGAATGTGAGAAAACATCTCATTTCAATGAGTTGAGTAGAATGTTGAGTAAGGAAGGATTCACGATAACACATGTCCTCACTCTGCTTTCTTAATCAACATTCTACACAACTCATTTATGTGGTTTTTTCCCCCATATTTTCTGTGGGTGTTCCCCTAACCTGGCTGCATGCGAATGATATCCATTTTTTGGGATAAGACTCGCGATTCAGGATGAAAAAGTTTCCCGCGGGATGAAACATTCACAATAACGCACGTCTTCAATTCTTCAAGTTGCTTCTTTAATCAACATTCTACTCAACTCATTGAAATGAGATGTTTTCTCACATCCTTTGTGTTCCTTTGACCTCACCGCATCTGAATTTCATCTATTTTTGGGAATGAAACACAATTTAGGGGGAAACAAATTCATGAAAGATGATGAGTTGCGTTATACCAACGAATCATTATTGCCAAAAAATGGACGACGGTTGGTACCACACAAAGATCGAAAAATTGGTATAACTTTGGAACAAAAATTTGGATTTGAATGGGGTTTGCGTTAAAAAATAGAGAATTTCCTAACGAACAAATTGCATTTTAGTTGAGCTTTCTACCTTTCTTCGTTTTTGAGTTATAAGGGTAGTGACGTTACTTATGAAACGGCCCTCGTATTATGTTAGACTTGAAAAAACTTGGAAAAAATTTGTATTTTAGTCTGTTGAAAAGTCGGTCGAAAAGTCGAAAAGTCGGTCGAAAAGACTGTCCGAAAAGACGGTCGAAAAGTCGGTCGAAAAGAGATAGTTGGAAATCAGAAAGATAGTAGGAAAGCTGTAAAAATCGATCGGAAATTCGATCAAGAAATTCATCAAGAAATTCGATCAGGAAATTTGATCGGAAATATGTAGACGATTATTAGACGGAAAGTTAGATGAAAAGTTAGACTGAGCGTTATATGGAGCGTTAGACAGTAATATTTTTAAATTAAGACATAATGACATTATGTTAGACTCAAAGAAGTTAGATGGAGCGTTAGATGGAATGTTGCTGGTAAAATTTTAACAAAGTTTGTTTTAAAAAAAAAGTACCTACAAGTACAATTTATATCGAAACCAAAACTTCATTTAGTAATTTATTTTCAATCAGAAAAAATCTAGTTACGTTACTTTTTTTTAATATAAAAAAGGTCAAACGATTAATTTAACAATTCACTATTGAATTTTTATCTGCCCCTTATAAGTTAAAATAATCAAATTCAAAGTCGAAATGCATTATAAAAAGCAATTATACTATAAAATTTCTCAGTACCTACTTACGCAATGATATCAAACATAATTTTAAGAAATAATTCGCATTGAAAGTTCACCGAAAGAAGATAATGAAAGAACTACAAGAATAAATTGAACGAGTGAATTTGGATATTCCACCCTGTACTGTGTAATGTGCGCTATCTACGAGTCTGATTGGCCGTTTCAGTCACGTGCCTATCGTACTATCGTACTATCGTACTATCGCGTCTTATCGCCAAATGAACTTAGCGTAATCTTATGAAGTAACTTCAGAAATATTCTACAGTCCAACTGGCGAAAAGTGCTCTAGAAATCGAAATCAGCGTGCTTTTTTGGGGCGCAAAAAAATCAGTTGTCTTATTGTGGGTATGGGTCCCATGGTATGAAAAAAGTGTATTTTGGATTTTTGCCCTTGCACAATAGGGAGCTGGAGCCTAAAAACCCCTCTTTTTTCCCATTTCTTCAATTTGACCGGGCGCAAAAAATTTTTTCACAGTGTGATAGCAGACAGTCCCCCGACTCCAAATATATGCCACAACCCTTGGGCCACTTGCACAATGGGGCGCTAGGCCCCCAAAGTGCGATTTTTCGCCAAATTTGACCATTTTTGGCACAATAATGCCTCTGTATGCGACATGTGGTCTGGGGTGCAAAAAAAATTAAACGAAGTGTATACCCACATTCATTCCGCATCCGATGAGCCAAAGTTTAAGGAAAATGGTTTGCACAATACGCCGTGGTGGAATTTCAAAGTTGAGAAAATGTGTGATTTTCACCCCTTTTTATCATAAATTAAGTTATCAAAAAAATTCTGAAACTAGGGTTGCGACCTATCAAAATGGGTTAAAATTTTACAAGCAGAACGAAATTATTAGTGAAAATTGAATTTAAGCAATTTCGAGCCTTTTTGAGCCTCAAACTGAGCCTCATTTTTGAGTATTTCAAAAAATTTATTCAAAACCATTTTTGAGCAAGTTTTGAGAATTTTGAGCCCAAAATAGGATCAATTTCTGAGTATTTTTCAAAAATTGGCATGTGACCTATGAAAGAGGGGTAGAATTTCGCCAACAATTCAAATATGTCATCTAAAACTATTTTTGAGCAACTTTTGAGAATTTTGAGCCCAAAATAGGATCAAGTTCGAGTATTTTCTAAAAATTGGTATATGACCTATTGAAATGGGATAAAATTTCTTCAAAAATTCAAAAATGTTATCCAAAACCATTTTTGAGCAACTTTTGAGAATTTTGAGCCCAAAATATGATCAATTTCTGAGTATTTTCGAAAAATTGGCATGTGACCTTCCAATTTTTTGAAAATACTAAAAAATTTGCTCAATTTGAGACCCGACGTTTTTGAAAATTGATAAGGTTGCCTTATGAAGTTGCTTTCCCTACCATCTGACGGACTTTTATTAATTAGATTATAATTCTATCAAATAATATCAACATTATCAACAGCGGAAGCGCGATTTTGCGGGATACACTAACGATGCGCTACTTGAGTACCGAATCATGGATAATGCTGCGCAGATACGTTCTATTTATGATTATCATGATCACGACTTTAAATTTATCGCGTAATCCTCAAAAACTTATTCCGTTATTCCTATACTCTAAAATTTTTTCAAAAAAAAAATTCAGTTTAAATTTCAAGTCAACATTTGTTTTCAATTTTTTTTCTAACCCTGCTATTTTTTCTACACTTTTATTTTTTCAAACTCTAAAATTTTTCCAATTTCTTTCGAACTTCGAAATTTTTTATTAAATTTTTTATCAACTACGAAATATTCATCTTCTGCTATAGCTAATCTTAAAATTTTTTCCCCACATTTTTGAAACGAAGTAGTAAATAACAAATCTGTAGACTTTTTGTTTTTTGCCCAACTCTACGATTTTTCTCCGACTTTTGAGAAGTTTTGGTAACTATTATTCTATGGAGAATTTTCTGAGTTTGGGCCACCATAAGGAGGGAGGGGGAGGGAAAGTAATTTGGTGAAATGTAATATGGAAAACATTTCTGTACCCTATGCAGCATACCTTCACCAAATTTCAGCCTTGGACCTTCATTTTTTTGGGACCCCACATTTTAGGGATCTGCCCCCTCAAAGAGGTAGGGGTTAGGCGACAATTCTAACAATTCAAACGGAATGTATCGATCAATAATGAACAACAAATGTCATAATATTTCGATTTCAATGTGATTTTGAACAGCAAAAAATTTTGGTAGTTGGGAGCTCTGAGGGAGCGCGCTGGGGGAAGGGGGTCAGAGGCACCAACGTTTTCACATCCTGTTTTGGTTTGAAAAAATATTTCCAACAAGAATTACCTTTTGGATCGCAATTCCTGTCGTATTTCGGCGTTACAACAACAATTTTGAGCGGTTTTCAAGTTTTAAGGGTCCACAGGGGGCAGGAGGGGGTGCGAATCGAAAAATGGACTACGACAGTGATTTGTACACCTTACGTAGTATATTTTCACAAAATTTCGGTTTCGAGTGTTCACTTCCACAAAATCCACATTTTGGGGGGGGGGTTGTGCCCCCTCAAGAAGGTGGGGGAGGAAAAATGATTTTGATGGTGAAAATGGAATCTACAGATCAATATCTAACATTAGACATCAAGATATTTCATTTCTAACAAAAAATCGATTTTTAGGAATTTTTTCAAAATTGCGAGCCCCACCCCCCTCGAAGAGGAGGGGAGCTCGGATGACTCCCGGTCTCAAAACCTTTGTTTGGGCCCCAAGATTCATCATACCAAAATTCACGCTTCTTTCATTAAATGCAGTTTTCTTTCCATATATAGCTGTTTGCCTCCCAACTATTATTTTTTATTTTTTATTTGAAGGTTGAAGGAAACAAAACTGAAATTATAACGCGGCCAAAAATTGTGTAAAGTCACATCTATATCAAAATTAAAAAAGAAAAAAGCAACATAGGGAATAAAAATATAATACTTATAGGTTTACCGTATACCTACTGTACCCACAATTTCGGTATCCAACTTAGGCGGAACCTACATAAGCAGCAACGAGCAACGGCAACGGGCAACCGAGCAATCGATTTTTCAACTTACGTGAACTGAAAATGGAGTACCCGGCCCCCTCTACCATGAAATTGACCTCAAAATGTTCCCAATGTCGCGCCGGGCTCCCCTCCGCCCCGCGGTGTGCCTCAAAATGCCCCCAATCGGATTTGGTTGCCTGAAATGGGCAACTTCAATGTTGATATTTGATAATTTCTGATAACGTGCTTATAAATAATACATCGCTATATTTTGCATTGAATTACAAATTTTTTGATCCTATTAAATTTTAATTATTTCTTTATCTCATTTTTAACATATTAAATTTAAAATGGCTGAACCTAATGAAAGTGAAATAGTAAGTGAAATGGAGGATACGATTGGTGGTATGTTAATCAATTTAGTGCATGGAGAACCTAGGATCTGGGATTTAAAAAATCCCATATATTCAAAAACAAGAACTAAACAGAAAGATGCTTTGTGGAAAGTTATTGCAGACCAGCTTAATATGACTGGTATGTATTGTTCATTTACTACCTTCAACCTCAAAATATTGATAACTTAATACAGCATATGTGATTGTTCTATGTTTAGTGGAGAAAGCAAAGGCTGTGTGGAAAAACGCCCGTACTGTTCACCGCAGAGAAATAAAAAAATGCATACCCAAATCTAGCGGTGATGAAGGCGGTGAGTTGGTTGAAGATGTACTCTACACTGGCATCTGGAAATTATTCGACAAAATGAGGTTTATGATGAACGTTATGGTTCCAAGAAAAGTAAGCGGAAACCTCCCACAGAAAGAGTCTGAAGCAGATCCAACTGCAAAGACTGCTCAAGCGGGTCCAGTGTCTGAAGCAGGTACAAGTGCAAACACCACTGGTACAAGTGCAAACACCACTCAAAGCAATGAATTTCATCCTAATAATCAGCCAAGATCAACTCCTTTAATGGATATTAATACTGGGATGGATGATTACGAGGTGGATTTAGATGATGAACCTATTAGTGCTGAAACGCCCAAAGGTACTGCATGAAATAAAATTCGGAGTATTTCAGTCTATTTTTGTCTCATTGCAGTTGACTGAATCATATTTGTTCTTTTTAGGAACTGGTGGTGCTTCTTCCAAGAAACGGACGTCAGTACAGAGAGCATTGGATCTACAGGCTAAAAAGTTGAAATTATACCAGATGAAAGAAGAAAATAGATCGTTGGAAAATGATCAGGATTGGCTGTTTTTGAAGTCATTGCATCCGTCAGTTTTAAAAATTAAAGACAAGTTCAATTTTCGGATGCAAGCAATGACTTTGGTGAAAGATCTGTTGGACCAAGAAGCTTTAGATGAATTAATGTGAGACTGTTTTCTTTATTTTTTAAGTTACGTCTGTTCTCATTATACTTATAAGTCGTTGCCTTACAGCTGTGATTGATAGATGAGACTTTTTCGTTATATTCTTAAGTTGTTTTTTTTATTTTCATTATACTTATAAGTCGTTGCATTGCAGCTGTGATTGATAGATGAGACTTTTTCGTTATTTTTTTAAGTTGTTTTTTTATTTTCATTATACTTATAAGTCGTTGCATTGCAGCTTTGATTGACAGATGAGACTTTTTCGTTATTTTTTTAAGTTGTTTTTTTATTTTCATTATACTTATAAGTCGTTGCATTGCAGCTTTGATTGACAGATGAGACTTTTTCGTTATTTTTTTAAGTTGTTTTTTTATTTTCATTATACTTATAAGTCGTTGCATTGCAGCTTTGATTGACAGATGAGACTTTTTCGTTATTTTTTTAAGTTGTTTTTTTATTTTCATTATACTTATAAGTCGTTGCATTGCAGCTTTGATTGACAGATGAGACTTTTTAAGTTGTTTTTTCAGACACTATGACATTTGACCACCACGACCTTCCACCACCACGACAAATGACCCCCAAATCTTCCCAATGCGAATACTTAATTTGTTTTAAACCGGATACCCAAAAGGATCTATCTATCATAGGTACACGTATGTTACTAAATTATTACATTTTATTTACATTTTACTAGGGTTCAGAGAGTAAAGCTCAATAAAACGATTTGGCGTCACCGCCTGTTTTCCAGGATTTCAGCTTTCCATGATTTCTGCGTTCCACAATTTCGCACGCCGGGTACATCGATCTCTTCTATGTCACCATGACGACGAAAAGGAATTTTAAAATTAAGGAAAACGAGATTAGGGCATCCCTTTGATTTCCGAAAGATATTGATCAAATCTTTGTGCTCCTGATCGAAATACCAATCCGGAATTGCTTTCCTTAGAGCCGTCGATAAAGCCTCGTCGCGGTCTACTGATTTCAGACTACCAAGTTTATGTTGAATAGCAGAATAATGTCCATGGAAGAAATGATTTGAGAATCGATAGGATCGAACGATAATTGCAGAAAAATATTCTGCTAGCTTTTCTTTCGAAGTGTACCCTCGTTGTCGTTTGGTGTTGGAATCCAGTTGATTATAATATTCAGTAAGGTGGCCTTGTAACTTTTCTGCAAATTTGGCGCATTTTTCGCTAACATGCATTTGGAGCTGTTTGGGGTCTGCCGTCGCTACTACATACCATTGACCGAACCACCGTTTGTCTTTCACCCAATCATCATTTGATGCAAATTTACGCCTATCGTCGATTTTATCATGGCGAATTCGGTCTAAATTGTACAATTTATAAATCCTTTTCAGGAACCTGTCAGGAATTCGAAATTTGGAAATGGTAGATAGGGTGGGGGTACGAGATGTCACCTTGATACTGCTGGTAGATTGCTCGCCATTTAGTGTTGATTTGGTGGTAGTGGAATAACTTCTACATTTTATGTTCTTCATACCGGATTCAATATAAACCTGGTCCGGATCGTATTTAAAACATGTCATTGCACATAAGAGATCTGTGACTGGCTGCAACAAAAATGTGGATAGTTACCACGTTACCAGCTATGCATAATTCAGGATAAAAACTGAAATTACAAAATGCACTCACCATCATCATCTCTAAATCTGCTTTGATGTTACAAATTTCGGCATGTTGGCTAGATAAACCGACGTGTTGGCTAGATAAACCGACGTATTGGCTAGATCTAGCCAATACGTCGGTTTATCTAGCCAACACGTCGGTTTATCTGATAAACCGAAGTGTTGGGTCGATAATCTGGCGTATGAAATACTGAACCGTTTATTGGATAGCATTAACCGATTCTGGTCCTTGAAACTTTCTTCCAATATGGATTTAAAGTCTTGTGGGGCAGCGTCTACCTTTGACTTCTGATAGGTGTTCAACGTTACATCGTCTATTGTTGAACTTATGCCTTCCAAAAATGTATAAGTTGGAGCTGACCATATGAAAATCACCAAAACCGACAATATCTTCATTTCAACCAATAATTTATTAAACTGAAACATTTAAATGCTCAATTTAATCACATTTTTATTTACATTCCAGATCTAAGTTTAGCGTGACGACTGACTACAAGTAAGTATTACTCTTCGCAGGACGATGTTTATAGTCTGTTCGTTTTCAACAAGAGCCTTCACAATTTTAACATGCTGCCAATTATGTTGCGTTAATATGATATTTTAATTTGGTAAATTACTGATTGTGTAAGAAAATGGCAACCGCCTACGTTTTTCATGGTTTCCTTTCCTATTGGTCACTTTTGTTTTGTTTACGAAAAGTCAGAGGTCTTGGTAAAAAAAAAACTCAAGTACCATAGGCGGAGATAGGGGCATGGTTGCTTGAACCCCCACCCAAATCATTTCGTGTACATTTTTCGTTGTTGTTAATGCTTAATTTCTGAGAGATAAACTATCGACATGTGACTTTCCGAAGGATAAACTATCAATATGTGACAAATTTCCTACTTTTTCAAGTTTTACTTACAAAAATGATATTTTTATGACCAGAATTCTTCATTAAAAAAAAAATCACGTAAATAGACACAGAAGTATTTAAAGAGAGGTGATTGGGATGTTTCAACGTTCTGTTGATGATTAAAATTTTTGGGAAAATGATGAAATTTTAGATAATATCACCGATTAGTATGAGAATTTATCAGAATAATATCGCTTACCTAGGTATCAATCTATTTATTCGTATGATATGACCTCTTCAAAGGAGCATTTGCTGGTTAGGATTGTTTGTCACAAGCAAGTAGGTTTCTTAACACCCTCAACACAATATAATATCTGAAAATAAGTGATAATATTTCTGAGTTCTATGTAAAGCAATATTCTCGATTTTACCATATGGATGCTAATATCTTAATAACCTGCAAATATAGCCCAGGAGTAATAGCATCAAAAAAGTGGTTGAAAAAGAAAAAAATGTTAATCGAAATTTTTTTGCGTCAAAAGCTTCCGATGTCCAGAGTCTGTGGTGAAGTCGCACCGCCCCCACCCCTATTGCTTTTTGAGGGGGTGGACCCCTTATGGGGGAGAAAATTGTTTTGCACCGATTTCGCTCAAATTCACGTGGAGGGTTATTTACGTGTAGAAGTACTCCCTGAAAAAATTTCAGCCCCCCTCGACCTCAGGAAGCTGAGCCATCGCTTCCCAAAGTTGGACATTTTTGACTAAAATGACAAAAACAGAGTTTTTCGATTATAAAACCGCCCCAAAATACCAAAAAATTTTCACTTTCTCGCGAAATATCTTTTTTGGGACAGCTATGTAACGAGGAGTTCATTTTTGCTGAAAACCCCAAGGATCTGTACACATTCTATGGGGCATAGGGGGAGGGCGTTAAACACTTCGAACAAAAAAGTTGATGGGCTAGTCAGATTCTTCATCTCAAAATGTTTACAGAAAATACAAAATTTTTCAAAATTGAAATTCTGGAGCGGTTTTATAATCGAAAAACTGTTTTTGTCATTTCAATCAAAAATTTCCCAATTTGGAAAGCGATGTCTCAGCCCCCTGAGGTCGAGGGGCGCTGAAATTTTTTTAGGGAGTACTTTTACATCTAAATAACCCTCCACGTGAATTTAAGCGAAATCGGTGCGAAAATATTATTTTTTGAAATTGGCCCCCCTATAAACCCACTCCCCTTCAGAGGGCTCGAGGGGTAGGGGCGATGAGTTTTCACCACACACTATAGACATCATATGGAATATTTTATAGCAAAAAATGTTTACTTTTCCCCGAAATTTGTAATTTTTCACAAAACTGCTCAACTTTGGGAAACAATGGCTCGGTCCCCTGATGTGTGGGGGGGGGGACTGAAATTTTTTCGGGGAATACTACTTCATCCGAATAACCTACCTAGTGAATTTGACCGAAATTAATACGAAAAAATAATTTTTTGGAACGAGCCTCCTGTTTCATCCCCCTGCAAAAAGCACGAGGGGTAGGGGCGGTGCGTTTTCACCACTCACTGCGGACGTCATATGGAACATTTTAAGTCATAAAATTTTCACTTTCACTCGAAATATCATTTTTGGGACAGCTATGTAACGAGGTCATTTTTTGCTGAAAAAACCACGATCTGCACACATTCAATGGGGCCGTAGGGGGGGGGGGAGGGTAAACACTTCGAACGAAAAAATTGATAGGCTAGTCGGATTCTTCATCTCAAAATGTATACGGAAAATACGAAATTTTTCAAAATTAAAATTTTAGGGTGGTTTTTTAATCGAAAAACATCTGTTTTTTGTCATTTTATTCAAAAATGTTCAACTTTGGGAAGCGATGGCTCAGCTTCCTGAGGTCGAGGGGTGCTGAAATTTTTTCAGGGAGTACTTCTACACGTAAATAACCCTCCGCGTGAATTTGAGCGAAATCGGTGCAAAACAATTTTCTCCCCGATAAGGGGTCCACCCGCCTCAAAAAGCAAGGGGTGGGGTCGGTGCGATTTTACCACTGACTCTGGACACCATATAAAAGCTTTTGACGCAATAAAATTTCGATTAACATTTTTTTCTTTTTTCAAAGTACATTTCTCCTGGGCTAAAACGATATCAGCAATTCATTGTGTAGTTAGGTAAATTTTCACCAAAAATCAGAAGTTGAATTTTTCCATTCCTTTTAAAAATGAAAATGAAAATTTCGGCTAAATTGGTCAAAATAATATGAATACACCAGTGAACAAATTTTACTAATCCAGATTAAGTGCGTACTACACACCTAACCTATATTATAGATACCTATTTCACTGAACGTGCCAATTTTCACGATAGTGACTCTCGTTCGCAAAAAATTGCTGGTAAAATTTTAACAAAGTTTGTTTTAAAAAAAAGTACCTACAAGTACAATTTATATCGAAACCAAAACTTCATTTAGTAATTTATTTTCAATCAGAAAAAATCTAGTTACGTTACCTTTTTTTAATATAAAAAAGTCAAACGATTAATTTAACAATTCACTATATTGAATTTTATCTGCCCCTTATAAGTTAAAATAATCAAATTCAAAGTCGAAATGCATTATAAAAAGCAATTATACTATAAAATTTCTCAGTACCTACTTACGCAATGATATCAAACATAATTTTAGGAAATAATTCGCATTGAAAGTTCACCGAAAGAAGATAATGAAAGAACTACAAGAATAAATTGAACGAGCGAATTTGGATATTCCACCCTGTACTGTGTAATGTGCGCTATCTACGTGTCTGATTGGCCGTTTCAGTCACGTGCCTATCGTACTATCGTAGCGTAATCTTATGAAGTAACTTCAGAAATAACTCTCGTTGAAGGTTTTTGTTCGATATGTGACCCTTGGAAAAATATTCTTGCCTGAATTTTACGTTCTCTTTTTTCTGCGAGAAAAATCTTTCCCACATCAAATTTTCACTTCATCTACCCACTTCAAACTAACGAATTTCAGCAATGTAGATGATGATGTATTCCAAAGACTTGCGGAGCGATCCATCGAGATGGATTACATGAGAAATCCGAGAAAAACATTAGCCTTTATGTTGTTTCAAAAAATTTTACTGTCTTTCAAATCTGAAACGACAGGTCACACGTTATTTTTAAATTTTTGAATTTTGACCCTATCAAGGGGGCTAATATGGCGGTTCAGGGGGGTCAAATGAAAAAACTGAGGACATATTCGAAATCAGCACCTTCGAATTAGTAGTAATCGATGTGTTACTTTACTTTTTTGATCTTTTTGAATTTTGGTCAAAATTGTGGACTCCTGTAACCCCCAGGGATCTAGAGATCCCATCTTGAAAGTTTAGGTATTGGTTGGAAAAAGGGTGAAAAGGACGTTTCACTGTAATTTTTTCAGATTTTTAAATGGTAGCTTTCGTCTTTTGTTTTTATCATGAAAGTTGAGCTTTCACCACCAAAGTTCAACTTTGAGCTTTTCAAAATGTGATTACCGGTTTTGAATCTCCTATCAATTCTCTTTCAGACCCCGTAAACAGTTTTTCCCCAAGTACAACCGATCTCGAGATATGAGCTTTCAACGTTGGGTAATTTGGGTGAAAATCCCAATTGCAGAAAAATTTTGAGGGTTAGGAAAAAATGATCGTGGTTTTGTGATTAGACCATCGAGGGGAAGTTTAAAAAAAAAATTGAGCGAAATAGGAAGACCCGGCTTCACTTTTGGTCTATTTTAGTATGGAATAGCCCAATACTCAAATTTTTTCAGTAAGTACCTATTTAGTTTTAAAATTTTTCAATTCAGCCTCTCTCTCATATCAGGATTAGTGATTTGAAAATTCTCAAAAAATTTAAAATCCGGTAGGAGTGGGAGTGTGTGACTTTTTTTGCCCTCTCACCTAATGTTTTTTCAACAATGAATGGGCGACTTTCTAATATTCATCGGTGTTGACCCCAAAAAAATCGTAAAATTGCCTAAGATGCAACAAAATAATTACAAACCCACATCATGTAAAAAATAAGTTTTGAACCTCCTATTGTATTTCACTTTTCATCTCGTTCTAACAACATTGACAAAAGAAATAAAATAGGAACACAGGAAGGCTATTTAGTTAATATGAAGTATTCAGTCGTCTGGATATACCACGCTCTATTAGTTTATCGAGACTCTTAATCTGAAAAAATACTCACCTGATAAGGGGATAATCGCTAGAGAGGCATTTTGAAACTGTATTAAGTACAGTGGTTTAACAATTTCAGCTTTATTCAAATCAGGTGAAAAATGAAAGATGTTTTATTTAATTTTTGTTTTTTTTTTTTGTTTTCAAATTTCTGGTTTTATGAGGCTGCTCCGACAACAACTTTATCCCCTTACGCGAAAGTAAGTACCTACTATAACCCACAGTACATGTTAGAGGCACAAGATTACCCTACCTACGTTTATGTATGGTATTTATTTTTATGATTCATAGGAAAAGAATAAAATAAGTGTGGATTTGTTGGGTATTCAAAGACCAAGACAAGTATTAACTAACTGGTTGGCCAATGAAAGGGTCGACAGAAAACTAAAGATGGAACAGTTATACGAGAACATTGGAAAATTGAAAGAAGAATTAGTAAGATGTTATTTTATTTTTAATATTCAGATCAGTGGCGGTTTTCCAAGGGAAGTCGAGGAAGTCAAATTTCCTTTAATTTTTTAAAACTGGAATTTTTATTCAACTTTCATTTTTTGGTAAATGTGTCCAGAAAAATTTAGCAAATTAAATAAAATTCCACCCTAAAAAAGAGACGACTTGAGATGGTGTGTTCTTTTCAAATCTTTTTGCAATATTTCTAGGTGTGATGATTTGTCACCAGAAAAGGTGATTTTGCATAGGTATTTTCATTTTCGCAGTGGTGAATGAGTGGTAATTTTCAAAAAATTGGTAGATTTAATGATTTTTTTGATTTTAAATTACAAATTTTATCTCAAAACAACAAAATATTGGAGAAAATGGTAAAATTTTGAGTTTTGAATACTTATAATTTGTTACAAAAAATTTCACCCTTGCTTTTCTAAAAGTGCTAAATTTTCAGTTTAATGTCAAAATCAAAACCTTTTTTTTAGAATATAAACAAGTTTCATGTTAATTTTAGCAATTTTATGAAGAAAAAGACAAGTAATGATTTTTTGAATTTCTCATCTAGCAACACTGATTTTTTGACTTTCTCAGATTTTCCCTTCCAAAACCGCCACTGATTCAGAAAGACAATGAATAAGATTAAATAACTTAAATAAGTGAACTAAAATTTTGAAAAACTGTTTAGTAGTTCACAAAATTTTGCTGCGGCTTTCTATGTATCAGTATCACTTCTATCTCGATTTAAACTCCCATTATTAAATATCGATAAAACGCATAAAGTCGCCGTGACGATAAAAATGAAACTTTCCTTCTTCTTTATCTTGATTTCAATCTACTGTTATAATCTTAAAATTTTGTTTCCCTTGAATAAAAAAGGTCTCTTGATTGATCCATAGCAAGGTGAAAAAGATGGAAGAAAAATTCAAAATTGAGAAGCTAATTAAATTTTTGAATTTTTTTCCAATCAGCTTTTTGATTATGGTAAAGCATAATCTAACGCTGATTCAGTGGTAGAGTTAAACTTTGAAAGGGCTCCTGTACTTTTCGAAGCTTTTTATAAATGTTGATTTTAAAATGATTTTTTTCTAGGAAAATATGAAGAAAATTGCCCTAAAATTATTCGTAATTCCGTACTTCTGCCAAAAATTCGAACTATATGGTGAACATTGGGGTCGAAACAATTTAGAACTCGAAGATTTCGACCCAGATGATTTAACTGGGACCGATGTGGCTAAACATGACCTAAATAGGCAAACACGTGCTTCATATAGAGCCAACGCCAAGAAATGGTACGATATCTTATGTAATTCTGCCCACCCTCTGGCAGTCAAATTTACAAATTCGCTTGAAAAAAAATACCCAAATGTACCTTTGTCAATCTTAGCGAAAGATCTTGGATTAGCAATAGCTTTGTTGAACAATGCGAAACATGGGGTTGCTGCTAATCTTCTAGATCCAGATGCGATGGAATTATTGCAGACCGATTCAGCAATTGAAGCCTTGAGCGAGTGGGGTAGTTTGTCTGATCCGATAATGCTAGGAGTTATTTATGAATTTGAAAAAGTTACATCATGTCGAAGATGGAAGCCAGAGTAAACTGTTGTATGATTGAAAAGTTCTCGATATTGTAAATATGTTTTAAGATATGATTTTAAGTCTAAATGAAATTATATTATACTCATATCTGTACCTATTAGGAAAATGAAAGTTTATATTATATAGGTACCTACTTCTTTGTTTCATTCTTAGTTAAATTCTCATGATAAGTATGTTTTCAGAATTGTTTTTTGGAAAAAAAAAGAGTAAAAATGAAATGAACACTTGGACATTTAGTAGGTATGGAAAAAATATAGACAGATAATACGGTATTTGAAAATCTTGATTTTAAAAAAAGACAAGTTGATTTCATGTTTAAAAAAAATAGGAAGAAGAATTGAAGATGAACAGCTGAATTTTGCGAATAAGCGTTTCCACTCTTAATCGGCGACTTGAATTTTATTTCTAGTTTACCGACATTTGCATGAAAACAGCCGAATGATTTATTGATTTCAACTGCAAAAACAAAAATCGCGCTGATGCTGAATTAAATTCAATCGATACACATTTTTCAGAAGCGGGTTGAACAAATTTTTTGGAGGGAATTAGGTTCAAAATTGTCGAATAAAAAACTCAAAATTGCCGAATGAAAATTCAAAAATACTAATTTTTGCAATTACTATTACAACAAAAACGTGTGAAATAACGGCATCATGATTATTACCATTGCAGATTGCAAATGAATATTTTGACCAAAAAATGGATATTTTGACCAAAAATGGATATTTGACCAAAAATGGATATTTTGACCAAAAATGATATTTTGACCACAAATAACCACTCTGACCAAAAATAACCACCCTGGTCAAAAAAGACTATTTTGACCAACAATGGCTACTAAACTTGACCAAAAATGAATATTTTGACCAAAAATGAATATTTTGACCAAAAATGAATATTTTGACCAAAAATTACCATTTTAATTTTAACCAAAAATAACTATTTTGACCAAAAATGGATATTTTGACCAAAAAATGGACATTTTGACCAAAGAATGGACATTTTGCCAAAAATGGATATTTTGACCAAAAATGGATATTTTGACCAAAACATGGATATTTTGACCACAAATAATTACTCCGACCAAAAATAACCACCCTGGTCAAAAAAGACTATTAGTATTTTGACCAATAATGGCTGCTAAAATGACTACTGTGACCCAAAAATGACTATTTTGCCCAAAAATGGATATTTTGACCAAAAAATGGATATTTTGACCAAAAAATGGATATTTTGACCAAAAAATGGATATTTTGACCAAAAAATGGATATTTTGACCACAAATAACCACTCCGACCAAAAATAACCACCCTGGTCAAAAAAGACTATTTCGACCAACAATGGCTGCTAAAATGACTATAGTCTATTCCAAATAAGAAGGTACAAACACATCTGAAAAAACTGTGCGTTTTAAGACCTTACTAACCACATATTATTCGATTGAAATATCGAACTCATTGTTTGTGCATTGCAAAGCATACAAAATGTATATTATTTTTTTCCAACAATAAGACAAATAATTATTCCCATCAGCAAAAAAAAATGATTTGTAGTGATGAATTATTAGATGAATGTAAATTATGAGAATTTTGAAGGAATTTTGTATGCTTTGCTATGCACAAAAATTGAGTTTGATGTTTCAATCAAACAACATGTGGTTAGTAAGGTCTTAAAACGTCCAGTTTCTTCGGATGTGTTTGTACCTTCTTATTTGGAATAGACTATACTTTGACCAAAAATGAATATTTTGACCAAAAATGACCATTTTAATTTTAACCAAAAATAACTATTTTGACCAAAAATGAATATTTTGACCAAAAAATGGATATTTTGACCAAAAATGGATATTTTGACCAAAAATGAATATTTTGACCAAAAATGAATATTTTGACCAAAAAATGGATATTTTGACCAAAAATGGATATTTTGACCAAAAATGGATATTTTGCCCAAAAATGGATATTTTGCCCAAAAATGGATATTTTGACCAAAAAATGGATATTTTGACCACAAATAACCACTCCGACCAAAAATAACCACTCTGGTCAAAAAAGACTATTTTGACCAACAATGGCTACTAAAATGGCTACTTCGACCAAAAATGACTATTTTGACCAAAAAACAACCGATTTTGACCAAAAACGACTGCCTTTGGCCAAAAATAACCAATTTTCACATTATTTACCAAAACGACTATTTTGACCAAAAATGACATTTTGACCAAAAATGACATTTTGACCAAAAATGACATTTTGATTAACCATGACCATTTTGAATTTGATCAAACATGACAATTTTGACCAAACATGGCCATGGGCTAAAAAATGATCATTCTGAATAAAAACGGCCATTTTGACTAAAAAAATGACTATTTTGACCAAATGCCTGCTCATGAACGGCAAAATTTCTTATATTACCAGATCGATGACCGATAAATCAAATGTACCTCAAATAAACTTCACCACTCACAAATGCGAATTATTGGTAATCTACTACGAGAAGAGCACAATTTTTCCCTGAAGACGTATTTTTCGATTTTCACTGAAAATTTTTGCTAAAGAGAAATATGAATCTGACCCGCGTTTGTAGACGTTAACGTTCATTTGGACAATTTTTTATATTTTTTCAAAGCTGGAGATCACTAAATTTTTTTCGAGGCTCCAAAACGTCTTAAAATCGCTTTCAATCGATTTGGGAGGTCGAAAATAGGATATGCGCCAAATTTCAGCTTTTTACATTGATCAGATCTCATTTTATTTTTTTTAATTTTCTGGAAAATTCGTCAAAATTTAAAAAATAAACTTTAGCACCTTGAATGTTTCGATATACATTTTTGTTTCAGCACAAATTTTTATTGTCGATTAAGATTTCTCCCTCTCAAGTACCTATGTAAAATTATACTGTCGTAATGTTGGATTAAAAATTATTTTCCTCCAATGTCGAATCATTAGGTAGATATACTTACTCGAATTCAAAATAATGAAAAAATTAATTCATAAATACCATCCCAAACATTTACTCGTGGCTCCTCTCATTAAATAACGCGATAGACAATTTTTATTAATTTTCTCATTACCCTTTCCTGTTTTTTTTTTCAGTTATCAAAATCGCGATTAGATTTGGCCCCAAACAATAAGCTAATCGATAAAGTTCTAAAAATATGGGAATTTTACAAACAAGAATACCTACTTATTTTTTTCCTGATATTGAGAGGGTAGACAAGCCATCAAACACGAATGTATTTAAAGTCTCCTTCCATCATCTAAAGGGCAATCTCATTTGATAGATCGACTCTGGAACCTAGTGCACGAATAAAAACTTCGATCTGGATAAATTTTCTTCTATTAACCGAACCACGTACAAATTTTGATACTATTCCCATCTCAGCTCTTATTTTTTGTAAGGTTTTAATTCAATTTCACTCTCCATACTTGACCTTGTAACAAAAAAAAATCGAACTTCATCCCCATTATCGATGTATAATAATTTAACGACATCGACGATAAAAAATTCCAAAACTACGTCCCAAATTACTCGACATTTGTTTACCTATCGAACGATAGAAAAAAAATGTTTACAAATTACCCCGACGCACGGACACAGTTTGATGCTCGCTTGGCAAAATCCTAAGTATATTCTACGTGCAAGTGAATATGCGTAGGCTTGGAAAAAAATATTCATTAAAACAATCAACTCGCAATTGCTCGTTAGTCGAACTCGAACGTTTTGAATCGTCCGTGTGTGCATCTTTAGCGGTGTGGTTGGTGCGCGAAAATTAGTTTTCACATAAATTTCAACCTATTTCGATACGGAACACGCGTGTGGTATGCGAATTTGTTGGAAAACGATTATCGTAAGTCGTATTTTATACCTAACAACTGGTCCGACTAGATTCTCGGCTTGTTTTACTCGTAAAAAAATATATAGGTAAACAAAATTTTCAATTGGTTGATTAGCTGCTCTGTTTTATTTTTCCATCTTGGGCGTATTTAAAAATCGATAAAATTCTAAATTTTAACTCCAACGATTTCGTATCTGACATGAAAATAAGAACTGGTTTATGCATACCTTTTTTTCTCTCCGTAGGAGATATTGTAATTGTCTAGTCTGTGGACGCTGGAGCCTTCTGGAATGGATATCCATTTCAATATTTTCATACTTGTCGAGTGATTCGAAGAGCACCCCATTTGCCATTTCTATCTCTTCAATAGACCATTTCCTTAACGTGAAAATTTTTTCTTTTTTGCTAAGTGAAATTTTTTCCAGATTTTATGTATATGTGACCCGTGCAGGGACAAGGTACCTAAAGTCGGAAAACATAATTTTGAGTTAGAGACAAAAATATGAAAAATGGGCAATTTTTTTCAAAAAATTTTTTTTCGCTTTTTTAGGTAGTTCAGACCTCTACGCAGCTTTAAACGTGTTTTTTCGATTATTTTTTTTTTGAAAGTCATGATTTTTTCTCATTTTCAAATGTCTCTATCTCACCGAAAAATTGACTTAGGATGCTCATCCAGGTCTTAAAATGTTCCGCGTAGTCTCTACTATCATTTAAGCCAAAAAACTCATTTTTGAAAAATCCGACTTTAGGTACCTTTTCCCTGCACGGGTCACATATAATTTGAAATATCGAAATAAATTTTTCTAGTTGAAAGCATGAACAGTAGAATCTACCCATAACGGTGGAATCAGTTCACCACAAATTCCAAAAAAATTCATATCAATTTTTAATATTTTTGCTTTCCTACTCTTCTTTAAAAATTCACGTTGGCGGAGAGTGAAAATTATTTTCAAAATTGCTGTATTCTTTTTTGGAAAAGAAATTGTCAATTTTTTCAATTTTTTTCAAATTAAATGTGACCTTTAACTCCAATTTTCAAGTATTACCTATTTAATACTTACTCGAATTTTCTTCAGTACATGTCCTCATTATTCCACAAAATATTTCTCTACCTGTAATTTTTTTCCAACATGAATAAGATTTTGTTATTTTTGACAGCATGAGTTCCATTAAAAAAAAAAATTGTCGATCTTTTTAATGGTTCGACCTTTGAACTGATTAATATCATTTTTTCGCTTTCTTGCCATACATTGGGTCCTTTTTATTTTGGCGTAATTTTTACTTCAATTACAGCTTCCATAGTTTTAGAAATCAATACCTATTGGTAAATTTTAAAAATTGCCTATTTCCAAAAAAATTTCACCCAGGGTAAATTTTTTCCTGGTAGTCAGGTCTCAATTTCATATCCGCTCGACTGAGCTGTAAAAAGCAATTTTATGATTGATTCGTGTTCTAGACATTACAACAAACAAATTTAGCCCAGATGCCTTTTTTTTACCCCTCCCCTTTTCCGAGGGTTCACCCCCTTTCTGAAAAACGCCTGTAGCGCTCCTCCTATGGGTTTTAGTGAAAAAAATTTCCCACAAAAGTTGTCCCTCAACATCTCAGCTACAAATTACTTTCTATAGAAAATCCAATTTGAGGCCACCGGTGCCCCTCAAATTTGAAAAAAGTATTTCAAAAAATCATAAAAATCACGTTTTTTTTTTCATTTTTACTGAAAAATTTCTAAGATGAGTAAAATTTGTAAATAACCAAAAGTATTCAGAATTAAATTTCCTATTCGGTGAGTTATATCACGACTATTTTCGTCCCGCTCCACGTTACATACAGGCCCACCCCCCTCCCACACATCAAAAATTTCGGTCTTCTTGAAAAATTTTCCAGCAAAAATATATTTTTCACCACTTAATCTACAATTTCGGTCATTATAAAAATTATTTTTTGAGCAATGCCTACCCCTTAAATTCGAAAAATCCCTCAAAAATACATAAAAATACGTTTTTTATACTTCCAATGCAAAGCTTTGAAGATAATTATGTAGACAGAAATTAGGTATATTCATTAGTTGCTTCTTCCTACAAAACTGGAAATTACAAATTTACGATTCCTCAATTTCTGTCTACATAATTACCTTTAAAGCTTTGCATTGAAAGCGTAAAAAAACGTATTTTCATGTATTTTTGAGGGATATTTTTCGAATTTAATGAGTTGGGATTGCTCAAAAAATAATTTTTATAATACCCGAAATTGTAGATTAGGTGATGAAGAATATATTTTTGCTGGAAAATTTTTCTAGAAGAACGAAATTTTTGATGTGTGGGAGGGGGGTGGGCCTTATGTAACGGGAAGCGGGACGAAAATAGTCGTGATATAACTCACCGAATAAGAAAATTTAATTCTGAATACTTTTGGTTATTTACAAATTTTACTCATCTTGGAAATTTTTCAGTAAAAATGAAAAAAACGTGATTTTTATGATTTTTTGAAATACTTTTTTCAAATTTGAGGGGCACCGGTGGCCCCAAATTGGATTTTCTATAGAAAATAATTTGTAGCTGAGATGTTGAGGGGCATCTTTTGTGGGAAAATTTTTTCACTAGAACCCATAGGAGGAGCACTACAGGCGTTTTCAAGAAAGGGGGATGGACCCTCGGAAAAGGGGGAGGGGTAAAAAAAGGCATCTGGGCTAAATTTGTTTGTTGTAATGTCTAGATTACGAATCAATCATAAAATTGCTTTTTACAGCTCAGTCGAGCGGATGTGTTTTTTCGTGAAATTGAGACCCTAAGTAGGTACTAGTATTTCAACGTTGTGAAAAATTTTCAATTTCATCCGTCAGTAAGGAAAACTATGAAATTTTATCTTGAAATGTTTTAAATTGGAATTTTTTCACAATATTTTTTTAAATAGGTACTCGTATTGACTGACTCAAACCGTAAATTTTCTATTAAAAAAATCACTATTAAATACTTTCTCAAATTTTTCGAATTAAACCTTATTTTCCTTACTAAAAACGTAATTTTGTCATTCTGGAAAAGAGCGACAAACTGCCATTCTCCCAGGCAATTTAGGCCTCGTTTTTACCCATTTCCATCGAATTTTACCCTTTAAAGAGCCATTTTTGCAACATTAAAACATTTCAAATCAATCAAATGAATTTTTCTCAAATTTTCTCAAATTTTTACGCTAATTTAAATAATTTAACGAAATTTGAAAAATTTCATTAGATAGCATTTCAACAACTTTAGAATAAAATTCATTTCAAAATCATATCCAGTTTCCATTTGGATTAGGTACCAAGTAGTGGTAAAAATTTCATAACGAGTGTGCCGGCGACGCTCGGCAATAAATTGTAAAGCATTAAGATTTTATTGCTGGAGATTTTGACAACATAATACTAATTTTTTCATCGAGCTCGACCATTTCGAACTCGTAAGGCTGGCTTATGGCCGACCAGATAAATTTTCGTGCCGGGAGATCGCACCTCGTACGTATGAAGTCAACTCGAGCACGTGCTTTTGAAACGGCGGATGCGAAAGAACCATTTAAAAAGAGACCGTCGATGTAAATTTTCAAACACGTTGACGCGACAATTAACAATCTGGGAGGCTTTTCGCATTAGAAGACCTCAGAGGAAGACCGAATTAGCCGCATTGAAGTGGCCGCCTCGCGCCTTATTTATTACACACGTTTAAAATGAGAAACAATTTCTACGTTGCGTTGATTTTATTGGGTGGCGGATGATCCGATCGGATCCGAAAATGAAATAAAAAAGTAGAAACTCGTACACGGTGGTCGACCGGTGCCCGATGTCGGATTCTCAGAAAGTACTCTGAGAAGGTAGTTTGCGGTAGGTGAACACCGGTATTTATCGGCGTCAAGTACTGTTCGCCGATAATGTTCGGCTTGTTTGGCGCAATCGCCACCATTTGACCACTTTATCTAAGCATTAAGTCTTGATAAATTGTACTCGGCCGTGTAATAGTATCCGCGTCTCACTTTGATCGCTGAGTAATTCTCACAAAGGCGCCGTCGCATCGTCGTTTTCTTTTCTTTTGACTCGCTGAGCGTAAACTGACCCCTCTTCCTTGTACCCAGAAGTGTAGATCGATTTATTGTATTAATCTGTTGAGCGGTTTCGTGAAGTTATGGGTCGGATGAAATATCCGATTATCACCTCCCTATAGTAAGAGTAAGAGTAATTTATAAGCGTAAGTTTTACATAAGTATTTACGTGTAATAAACTGTGTCTCATTGAAATAATTATTCAAAGATATTCTATTGTTGAGACATGTGCGAAGAAACGCCTTCGATTTAGCTATAATAAGTAATAAGTAGGAAGGTGCCATGGAAATTGATGAGTAGTAAATTGTTTAATGGAAATGATTGATTCAACCATTTATGAAGAAGAAGAATCGGTAGAATGGATCAAATCATCGAAAGGAAAAACATTCTTCCCTGAACCATTGACCTCGAAAGTGGATGCCACTTTTAGCCCTCATCAAGGGGGTTGGAAAGTTGTAGATCAAGAAAGAGTATAGCCGGTTAAGTATAGGGTTTTGGCCTTGGAAACCGATTTTGACCGTTCCTACCCGAAAATGTTCCCCTAATCTGGCAATCAAGTTTGACACCATTTTTGGACCCTTAGCTCAAGTATTTTGGGGGGGAGGGGCTAAAATGTGTGTTTTTATTCATAATTTTTTCATTTTTCGCCAAATGCAAATAAAAATTTTGCGTTTTCTTAGATAGCTTCTAGAAGGTTAAGAGAACCCAAAAAAAAAATTTCGAAATTTTTGGGCACTTTCCCCCCAAGTTATGCCCTTTTCAAAATTTTGAACCCCCCTTTTGGGATGAAGGGTCAAAGGGGCAATGGAATTTTTTTCCTCAAAAGAAGTGTTGTTTACCCATAAGTATACCATAAAAATTTTGAAAATTTTGAACATGTGGAACAGTGTCAAAAAAAAATAAAAACCAACCCCCCGCGTGGGGAAATACTCAAAATTCACGTAAATAAATACCTCCAGCACAAGTAATTGGGAAACTAGTTACCAATGTCGATCATCACGAAAATATTTCATTTTGAGGACCACAGAACATTGTGAAAAAGGGCCCGCACCATTGGCCTCCCTTACCCCTCCCCTTCCCCCGACCCTGTGGTCGTTGTGATAAATAAAGTAATAACCGATATTGGTGTCGTTTTCATATGAATCAGACCTTCTAAAAACGATTTTGAAGTCCAATTCCCATTTGAACCACCACCACAACCCCTCCCCCCCCCAATCGTCAAATTGTCATTCAATACTATTTGGCGAAAAATGAACGAAAAATAAATGAGAAATCGATCATCATCAAACAAAAAAAAAAAGGAAAAAAGGAAGAGATGATGTTGGTCAGTTGATAAGGAGTGCTTTGAATTTTGAACTTCACTACTTGTTTTAAACTTGTTTATTTTTTGTAGCGTTTTTAACTTGTATGATTCATGCATTCGAATTTTCACTTTCATCAACTTTCATTTGACGATCTCATCATTTTGCTGTCTTAGTGAATACATTTTTTAAACTGACGTAATTTTTCGAAATATATCAAGATGACCTTTAATTTATTCAAAAAGACAACTTTTGTGGGTATTGTTACAAGTATTTCTTATGATCGAAATCTGATTCTATTTGATAGATACGTGATTGAATGCATTACCAATTTGATGACTAAGGGAGGGAGGGGTTGTGGTACTGGTGGTGGTTCAAATGGGAATTGGACTTCAAAATCGTTTTCAGAAGGTCTGATTCATATGAAAACGACACCAATATCGGTTATTACTTTATTTATCACAACGACCACAGGGGCGGGGGAAGGGGAGGGGTAAGGGAGGCCAATGGTGCGGGCCCTTTTTCACAATGTTCTGTGGTCCTCAAAATGAAATATTTTCGTGATGATCGACATTGGTAACTAGTTTCCCAATTACTTGAGTATTTCACCACGCGGGGGGTTGGTTTTTATTTTTTTGACACTGTTCCACATGTTCAAAATTTTCAAAATTTTTATGGTATACTTATGGGTAAACAACACTTCTTTTGAGGAAAAAAATTCCATTGCCTCTTTGACCCTTCATCCCAAAAGGGGGGTTCAAAATTTTGAAAAGGGCATAACTTGGGGGGAAAGTGCCCAAAAATTTCGAAAAATTTTTTTTGGGTTCTCTTAACCTTCTAGAAGCTATCTAAGAAAACGCGAAATTTTTATTTGCATTTGGCGAAAAATGAAAAAATTATGAATAAAAACACACATTTTAGCCTCTTCCCCCCAAAATACTTGAGCTAGGGGTCCAAAAATGGTGTCAAACTTGATTTGACGAGTTTTTGATTGATGGGCCATTCCATACCAATTCGAACCAAAAATGAAGTCGGGTCTTCCGACTTCGCTCAAATTTTTTTACGAGTTCCCCTTGATGGTCTATTCGTATAACCGCGATTATTTCTTTTTCTAGGCCACAAGGAAACTGGGGAGTGGGGAGTGAGGCATCACAGTGGGATGTAAAATTCTCTAGGTGGCCAAAAATCATAAATCAGGTAATCGGGGGTTTTTGAGTGCGCTGAATCCATTTTTCAAATTTTTTCGACCCCAAAGTCCAAAGGGAATGCGGGGGAGGGGCATGAAAATCAAATTTTTGGAATTTTTCGAGTGGGGTATCAAAATATAGGTTTATTTGCCTCCTGAATTCGATTCTGGCATTTTTTTTCAAAAAAAGTTCAAACAGGAGTGGGGGAGAGGGGTTAAAACCTTGAATTTCCAGAATTTTTCAAGTGGGGTATCAAAATATACGTTTTTTTACCTCCAGAATTCGATTCTGGCATTATTTTTTCAAAAAAGTTAAAAGGGGAGTGGGGGAGTGGGTTACGAATTGAATGATTTGAACTTTTCAAGTGGAATATCAAAATATAGGAACATTTTTCAGTCTCCAAAATTTGATTCTGCAGTCATTTTTTCTACAGGAGTCCAAAGGTTGAATAAAAAAATACCAGAAATTATCGTGTTATTTCGACTATATTCTAATTATTTGAAATATTTTTTAAAAAACAATACTGATATTCAAGAAAAATAGTTCATAGCTTCTCGTCATTTTTATCGCTGTATCCTTCGCCAATTTTACTGTATTCCTTATTTTTATCGAGTGAGCTTTAGTTTTCATCCTCTTCGCTTTCGTTTTCTTCATCGTAATCGTGGCTTTCCAACGCTTTTTAAATTTTTTTTGAGAGGTGAAGGAGGTCCCGGATATTCAAACTCAGTGTCCTCAAAAACCTGACCAAGGACATAATAAGTAACATGTTATTTTTCATTTTTTCGAATTTTAAGCTCATCAAGGGGGCTGCTAGGGGGTTCAGAGAAGTTGGATGAAAAAACTGAGTACATATTCGAATTCAGCATCTTCGAATTAGTAGAAATCGATGTATTACTTTACTTTTTCGATTTTTTTGAATGTTGGATAAAACTGTGGATCTCTGTAGCCCCAAGGGGTGTAGAGATCTCATCTTAAAAATTTTTTGGTTGAAAATAGAGTGAGAAGGGCTACTCACCGTAATTTTTCAGATTTTTTAATGATAGCTTTCATCTTCTGTACTTATCATGAAAGTTGAGCTTTCACCTCCAAAGTTCAACTTCGAGCTTTTCAAAATTTGATTATCGTTTTTGAATCTCTTATCAATTCTCTTTCAAATCCCGAAAACAGTTTTCTCCCAAGTACAACCTATCTCGGAATTGAGCCTTCAAAGTTGGGTAATTTGGCGAAAAATCGCAATTGCATAAAAATTACAAGGCCCACCTTCTAGCCTTCTTGAGGGTTAGAAGGGAAATGATCGTTGTTTTGTGATTAGACCATCAAGGGGAAAGCGTATCATTTTAGGCTCGAATTAGTAAGGGAATAGCTATTTTATCGAATTCAAATTGCTCACTGAAGCACTTCAAAATCGAGCCAAAATTTGTTTGGTTCCTTGAAATAACTTTTGATAAATGTGTTCAAAAAATTTTCATTACAATGCTGCTAACGAAAAAAGGAATAATTATAAAATTTTATTTGCCAGCATTAGTGTGATTTAAAAAAAAAAAATTTAATGACAAAAAATTTTTTGGCTTACTTTTCAAATCATTGAATAAACAACTTGAAATTCATGGAAATTGAATAACCCGAAATGCGGTTGGCAGCACTGTCGTGAAAATTGCTTGAAAAATTTCATCAAAACTTAATCTAGAAAACCAAGAAAAATTTTTTGGTTTTGAAATGTTTAATGGAGCAATTTCAATTAGGTAAAAATAAAAATTTGTCAATTCGCGACCTGCAACTTTTCAACCTCCTTGTAGGGGGCAAAAAGTTTTAAAATCTCGAGGTCACTGGTTAAGGGAAGTATATAGAACTTCAAATCAGAATTTTTTGTAAAGGAGTGTCCGAGGTCCCCTATAGGTGGAAATACCCAGAAGTGAAAATTTTCACTTTGAGGTTCCACAGCTTCGTTCCTCTTTGGCTGGGGGGGGGGCTCAATTTTTCGGAGGGAGTAAACTTTCTCAACAATTTTCGTCGAAATGCAGGATGTGTTTTTTTTTCGATTCGTCCTATTTCACTTACCAAAGGAATAGCTTGAGCCATTGTTTTTCGAGGACAAAATGTTTCCTCTCTGTCATATGTTAGGTCTTCCGTCTCTTACATTATTTTATTTCATTCAATTTTCCGAACGATATTAGTTTTTCTGTAAAAATATACAATTTTTTGAAACCGGGTCAACTATCTAAAAAAACTTGACCATGTTCCACAACTTATAAACGATTTTTAATAATTGGACAATTCTTTAAAAATTTGTTTAATATTTTTCAAAAGTTGGATGATTTTTCATGAACTTTAAAATTTTTCAAAAGCTCGGTCGAATTTCTTCAAATTGAGCACTTTCGAAAAACTTGCTCCATTATCCAAAAAATAATACGATTTTCAACATTTAGACATTTTTTCAAATGACAGACTCTTCTATAAATCAAGTGGAATTTCAAAAACTTTCGGACGTTTTTTTTCAAAGCGTGGATAGGTACCAAAATTGAAGAATTTTCGTCATGGATAATTTTCTTCTGTAAAAATTTGTAGTTTTTCAAAAAAAAAAAGGAGAGTTTTTTAAAACATTAGACGATTTTCTAAACCTGGTAAAATTTCTAAAAAATTAAAAGTATTTCATAAAACTGGCACGATGGGAAATGCCCAGACCTCTCAGGTGGTAACACTGAGCTGGCCGTCTAAAAGCTCTCACGTACGAGATACTGTAAATTAAAAATTTTCTTTCTAAAATTTTTTTCTTTTTACACTATTAAAAACTTAAACGTTTTCAAACAAATTTTTGATATTTCCTAAAAACTGAAATTTTTTTAAATATTTACTAGAAAATAACCATATTACGAAAAAAATTTACGCACTAGAAATTTTTTACCACCTAATTGAATAAAACAAGCAAAAGAAGCAATAATGATCAAATTTTCATAGAGCATAAATTTGGTCATTATTGCTTCTTTTCCCGGTTTTATTTTATAGGTACCTAATATATTTAGTTTCTTGTATATGTTTTAATTTCTTTTCAGTTTTTCAAGCTCTACAAATTTTGTTCTTCAACATTTTTTGTAGGTAGCTTCCTATTTTTTTGCCAATTTTTGACAATTGGTCGCAAATTAGTAAACCGGTTTCAAAATCGCATCAGTCAACGAAGTGATACTATTTGAGTACTCATCATTGTACGAATCGAACTATCTATTATGCTTGTTACCATTCCTTTTGACTTAAATAAATTTTTTTCCTGAAATAAAATTATAACTTACTAATTTTGTAATCGCATAATTTTTTCTTAGGTACTTTTTTCACACGTATCATTTTATGGTAAGTGATCATACGTGATACATAAAGTATTTTCGCGTGAACTCCAAATTTTTTAATGAACAATTTTTGTATCTTCTCCACCGTTCATATCGAGTTCAAAATTCGATTTCAGTTTATGCTTACTTAGTAAACTATTATATGATTTTTGCACAATATTATATCATTTGTTTATACGCTATTACACTCGAGGCATTGTGCCAATATGCAATTTGGCCATTTTTAATGGCGTTACATATTGGACACGCGTATTACTGTACGAACGTACATATAGCTATTTCCATCACACATTCATATAATTTTACATTGAAAAATTCTTTAAATTTACCATTCTACGTTGCGTCGTATGAGAGAGTTGAAATTTGAACATCGTCATGAAGATGTGTAGAGCAGCACACGTAGCTATGTGGGCTATTCAATACTAACTCGAACCAAAAATGAAGTCGGGTCTTCCGATTTCGCTCAATTTTTTTTTACCAGCTTTGTACGCAGTTTTCAACCAAAAAATTTCCAAGATGGGATCTCCTCACCCCTGGGAAGTACAGGGGTCAACAATTTTTAGCAAAATTCAAAAAAAATTAAAATTCAAAAAAAAAATGAAAAATAACATATGACCGGTCGTTTGTTTGGTTTTATGAAGGCATCGACATCAAATATTTGCTTAGGTACTTTTGGATTTGACTCTACCCCTTCTTCGTAATTTTTTAAAATATTCAATTTCTTGTTGATCACTGAAGACTGGAGGAGGAGGTCGGTTAGAGCACAACAGGTGGTCAGATCAAAAAGTAAGTCGATATTCGAATTCTACGCCCTCAAATCAGTGAGAATCGATATGCCACACACCATTTTCATTTTTTGGTATGCGTTTTCTCAAAATTGAGGGGCTATAGTCCGATATAACCCCCAAAAATTGAATCCTGATTTTTCTCGCGTTTTACGTTCTTAAATGGACACCCTTATAACCCTCTGCTAACCCCAGAGGAGGGGTAAATGTCTGCTGAAAACCTGTTTTTCGTGAATATCTCCTCATATAAGCCTGAAAATTGAAAAATAGTTATGAACAATCTTGTTCTACGTATAATTTCCTATCAGAAAGTTTTTTGTTTTTTCAAAAACACTCACTTCTTTGAGCAAAAATTAAGGGTAAAAACACCTATTTTTCAACAATTTACAGCATTTTTTGAAAAAATCAAAACTTTTGTGAATATCTTTTCAAATGAACCTCAAAATGGAAAAATGGTTATGAACAATCATATTCTACGTGCAATTTTCCATCAGACAGGTTCGTTTTTTTCGAAAACACCCACTTCTTTGTCCAAAAATTAAGGGTGGAAAACGCCTATTTTTCCAATATTTACAATATTTTTGGAAATGATGGAATTACGAAGCTGAAAGTACTCAAAAGTATACCAGTGAAGAGTATTTTTTTTATAAATGCTGGTAGGGTATTCCAAAAAAAGTCACCGCAAGAATTTCAACCCCTACCGTTAATTATAAGGGAGGTTATTGAATACTGCATTTAAAAAATCGAGGTTGTGGAAAGAAAACAGTACTTTAAACGCGATGTTATTGCTTATTATTGGTAATACGAAACATTTCATTGCGTAGTAAAGATTCAAAAACTATATTTTCAGTTTCGTATTTCCATCATTTTCAAAAATACTGTCATAGGCGTAACTGCACCTTCTGAGTAGGGTGTGCCAAAACTTTGGGCCCTCCAATAAAAACAAAAAAAATATCCATGTCCAAAAAATTTAATTTTAAAATAAAAATAATATCATTGAATCAAAATCGAAATTCAAATTAAACTTTCTTTTCCATTGAATGGATATTACATAATATTAGAACGAAATTAATGAAACGATTTGATCATAAATTTCCAAATCGTTTGATTTACACCGTCATTTTACTCATCAAAAATGTCCAGATAACGACGATTAGAAAAATTCAATTTGTTAATTTGTCGAGTTGGCATAAATATTAGAAAGGATTTTGCATTTTAACAACTCTTTAACATTACCCACAATAACAAAAAATCGACGAAATCCAAAATTTTCTGGAGACTCCAAAACGTCTTGAAACCGCTCTCAATCAATTGGTGAGGTCAAAAATAGGGTAAATATACCAAATTTCAGTTGTTTTCGTTGATTAGATCAAATTTTCATTTTTTGTAGGGGGATGAGGCAATTTTAAAATTTCAAAAATTATCCAAAATTCGAGAAATGAACTTCAGCTCCAGAAATTTTAGAAATTCTAAGTCAAAGTAAAATTTTGAGCCCAAACTCAGAAATTGTGTACTCGAGTTTGAATGGTTTTTCCATAATTTGCGATGACTTTGCAAAAACTGGGAAATTATTTAAAACTTCGCATAATTTTCCGAAAGTTGAGCGACTTTTTTCCACAGCTTGGACGATTTTCCAAAAATTGAGGAACCTCCCAAAACTTGGACAATTCTCTAAAAAAGAAAGATTCCTTACAAATTAGAAAATTTTATGAAATTTCCACAATTTCATAAAAATTCTAAGGTTTTCCAGAAAAATAACAATTTCTCAAGAAATTGGGCTGTGGGTGAGTTTATTCCCGACGAAAAACCCATGTGAAAGAATGGCCAAATAGATTCACATTTTTTCGGGGTATGTACGAGTTGAATCCCACTTTTTCTCAAAAAAATTTTTTTATCTCTGAATTTTTCAAATTTTGACTCCAATTTTTTTAAAATTATTTTCAATTCTTAATTTTTTTCTCACGTATTTTCAACACCAGAATTTTTTTCAGCCGAAAATTTTCTCCCACTTTTCCATGTTTATATGAACTTTTCTGAATTTTTTCTCAAAATAGTTTTCAGTATGGTAAATTTTATTGAAAAAATGATACTGCCACCAGCACATATTAGCAAATTTTACCAAAAAAAATTGTCCCTAGAGAGAAAAAAATTGAAAAATCTGGGAAAGTAGGGTGTGCCACGGCACACCTGGCACACCCGGCAGTCACGCCTATGAATACTGTAAATATTGGAAAAATAGGTGTTTTCCACCCTTAATTTTTGCGCAAAGAAGTGGGTGTTCTCGAAAAAAAAAACGAACCTGTTTGATAGGAAATTACACGTAGAACATGATTGTTCACAACCACTTTTCCATTTTTAGGCTTATTTGAGAAGATTTTCACAAAAATTTCGATTTTTTTCAAAAAATGCTGTAAATTGTTGAAAAATAGGTGTTTTTTACCCTTAATTTTTGCTCAAGGAAGTGAGTGTTTTTGAAAAACAAAAAAACCCTTCTGATAGGAAATATACGTAGAACCAGATTGTTCATATTTTTCAATGTTGAGGCTTATTTGAGGAGATATTCACGAAAACCCGGTTTTTCAGCAGACATTTACCCCTCTCCAGGGGGTAGCGAGGGGTTATGGGTGTCCATTTTAGTATGTTGAGTAGTGGACCATTACGAACGTAAAACGCGAAAAAGAAATCAGGATTTAATTTTTGGGGGATTGGTACATTTTTTTCTCTTATTTGCCTGGACTACTAAAGGGACATTGATGGATCAAATCCTAAAAATAAGAAAATATTCGAACTCAGTGCTCTCAAAAACTTAACAAACGACAGGTCACACGTTATTTTTCATTCGTTTGGATCTCGATTTTATTAGGGGGGCCAATAGGGGGGGAATTCAGAGGGGTCGGATGAAAAAGTTGAGTACATATTTGAACTTAACGTCTTCGAATGAGAAGAGGTCGATGTGTTATTTTACTTTTACGATTTTTTTGAATTTTGGTCAAAATTGTGGACCCCTGTACCCCCAGGGGTATGAAGATCTCATCTTAAAAATTTTTTGGTTGAAAACATCGTAAAAAGGGCTAATTACGTAATTTTTTTAGTTTTTTAAATGGTATAGCTTTCATCTTTTGTATTTATTTTGAAAGTTGAACTATCACCATCAAAGTTCAACTTTGAGATTTTCAAAATGTGATTATCGTTTTTGAATCTCCCATCAATTCTCTTTCAAACCTTGTAAACAGTTTTCTCCCAAGTACAATCTATCTCGAGGTATGAGCCTTTGAAGTTGGGTGCCTAAAATGGCAAAAAATCGCAACTGCATAAAAATTACAAGGCCCACCCACCAGTTTCCTTGGGTTAGAAGGGAAATGATCGCGGTATGTGAATAGACCATCAAGGGGAACTCGTAAAAAAATTTGAACAAAATTGAAAAATCTGACTTCACTTCTTGTCCGAGTTGGTATGGAATAGCTCATGTAAGGTAGGTATGTATCAATATTTTGAATCTGGGTTGGAAATTGGTACCTAGTAAATAAATACTCGTAAAATCTTACTAATAGCTCCTATATACCTCGAAGGGATACCTGACATTGTATGTAAAAGTAGTAGGTATATTTCCATAAACCAGTATCACCACGCGCTGAACCAGACCAAAATTCTAATTCGAATTATAGCTTTACCTAGAATACTTAAGATAAACTAAAAGAAACGCACGCGTAATCACCTCTGTAATCAATTATCATTTTAATTACTTAATTCCGCAAAAGTCCACACTCGACAGAATTAGGCGCAGTTTTTAAATTATATTCGAAGCCGATGGACGGCGAGGAGTCATCTACGTGCAGCATTTCCTCGTAGAAAGTAGTCTGTTGCTATCGTAAACAAGTTCATTGCTACTTGGTTTTCGTATTCAAAATCGAATCGTTGAAAACTGGTTGAAATTACATTGCCTTTTTTGGACGAAATACGATATTAAAACGAGAGAAATTGTATCAACGTTACAACGTTAAAATATTGTTGTTAGTGGCGAGGTGATACGACGTTTGTTATTGTTTTTATGCCTATGCCCGACTGTTGCCATCTTCGCGAAATGTCCGATTTAAAATTGATGATGTTTTGTTTACTTTTTCCCTTCACTTCCACGCTTGTCGCAATATGTTACTGGTAAACCTGTCTAGGTACACGGTAACATCAGAAAATAACGTTTTCTCACCTTGTAACAGTACTCTTTATTTGTTGTACGTTTTTGGAATAAAAAGCGATTGCTTTAATCTATTTTTTTCCTGCTGTGTCATTATTTACGTATGTAGGTAATTTTTCGAGATGGCATAAAATGTGAACCATCTGGTTAAGGTGCCATATTGTCGTAACAATAAACTATTCATTAAAACCAAACTGAAGGGGAAAAATTAGAAATTTTCTGATCCACGACTAAATTTACCCAGTAATTTCAAAATTCAAAAATTTTCGATTTCATTAAAACGTTTTCCTCTTTCCCTAGAATTTTTTTCAATTCTATAGTCTTTCAACATCAACAATTTTTTCCTCGGTATATTTTTCAACTCAACAATGAAATTGGGCCTACTCTCACATTTCTTCTCAAAAATGTTTTTTCAGGTGTAAATTTTTTCCCGATATTTTTTCAACTCTGGTATTTTTTCTCTACATAATTTTCAGGTCTTGAAATTTCTTCTCAAATCTAAAATTTATTTTTCAAAAATTATTTTCAGTTTTAGTATTTTATTTTTTCAATTCCTAATTTTTTCTTAAAATGTATATTTTCCAACTCTAAAATTTTTAGGATAAAAAAATATTGAAAAACTGAGAAAGTCAAGATAAAAAAATTTAAAAAGAATTTCAATTTTTAAAAACTTTCAAGGTCAAAGAATGAAATTTCAGAGTTGGACGTTGGGGAAAAGTAAAATTTCAGAAAAAATAAAAATTTTAGACTTGAAATAAATATACTAGTAAATGGAAAAAATTTTGAAAAAAATCTTGGAGCAGAAAAAAATTTCGAGGAAGAAATTTCAGAGTTATAAAAAAAGTTTACTGGAGTTGAAAAATTAAATTTTGAGAAAAAATTCCAAGAGTCGAAAAAAAAACGAAAATACATTATTGAGAAAAAACTTTTAGAGTTGAAAAACATGTATCTTGGGAAGAAATACCTAAGTTGAAAAAGATTTAAACTTGAGAAAAGATTTTGAGGAAGAAATTACAGAGTTGAGAAAAAATTTCAATGGAGATTCAGAGAAAAAAGAAAAGAAAAAATTATATTGGAGTAGAAAAAAATTTGAAAATAACATGGATTTGGAAAAAAATCGAGTTGTATGGTAATTGAAGACTCGCATGAGTCAAATAGGAAAGATTCTGTCGTTCGCACCACTTTTTATTTTCGTAGGTACCTGATGCATATTCCGTGTAAATCGTGGGTAATTTCCGGTCCTCACTTCTGAAAATTTTCTATCTCAAACCTAATTTTCCAGGTTAAAATTGCAATATTTCCATTTTGAGACGAGGAGGGAGGAAGACAGACTACTTTTTCTATCTTCCTATTCGGTTCAGCTCTGTTTGGAAATAAAAAAATCAAAGTAAAGTAAATAGGCAACAAAAATGTAGTACCTACCTATTTCAAAGCATTTATGATACGAAAGTGGAAAAAACAAATTTGATAAAAAAATAATTTTGTACAAAAAAACGTAGAAGTAAAAAAAAAAGCACACCCTCAAGGAATAAATATTCGAAAATTCACGCTGAGCTCATGAGAGCGCACTTTACACTCTAATTTATAATCATTGACATTTGACCTTCGATCCTTGACCTTTGACCTTTGATCTCTGACCTTCGACCTTTGTTTTATGACCTTTGATATTTGATCTCTTACCTTTGACCGTAGACCTATTGGCTTTCACATTTGATCTGTGACCTTTGACCTTGAACGTATTGCTTCTAACATTTGATCATTGGCCTTTAATATCTGACAGTTGACCTTCGATCTCTGACCTTCGACTTTTGATCTCTGACCTTCGACTTTTGATCTCTGACCTTCGACTTTTGATCTCTGACCTTTGACTTTTGATCTCTGACCTTTGACTTTTGATCTCTGACCTTTGACTTTCAATCTCTGACCGTTGACCTTCAATCTCTGACCTTTGACATTCAATCTCTGACCTTTGACTTTCAATCTCTGACCTTTGACCTTCAATCTCTGACCTTTGACTTTAGATCCATGACTTTCAATATTTGATCTGTGACCTTTGACCTTGGACCTATTGTTTCTAACATTTGATCTCTTACATTTGACCTTCAATCTCTGACCCTTGACATTCGATTCATGACTTTCGATATTTGATCTGTGACATTTGACCTTGAACCTATTGCCTTTGACATTTCCTTTGATGTCTGACCTTTGACCTTGATTCTAAAAGATTAAAGACATTCTGGGAGATAAAAAACATTTTCGATGTTTCAATAAGTATGGGTTCCGAATATTTTATAGTTATTTTGATCTGGGGACAACTTGGACGAATTTTTCGCTTTCTTGTGAACGAATATGAAACCCCTCTACCTTTTTTGTTTTTCTGCCATGTTTTTTTTGAAAAATTCGTGAAAAAATTAAAACACTTTTTTCTGTAGAGTGAAAACATTTTAAACACCATCATGAACAACTCTGAAAAAACGTCAACTTTTTCAAAATGTCAATGCATTTAAAATAGGTAATTTTAATAATCCATCATTGTTTTTGAACAAAATATAACTCAATGTTTTCTTTTTTTTCAAAATCTTTTAAATGCTTTATCCAAATTTTTTCCAAGTTTTTGCAAGTCTAAAGTCTAAAAAAATGTCATTACGTCAATGGGGGGTGGGGGTGGGGGTAGGGGTAGGGGGAACTTCCATTATAAAAGAGTTTTAAAACGTTATGTTACACAAAAATGTCACACTTTTCAAAAATTAACTCCCAGGCCTAAGGTATTTAATCGATCTTTTTTTTTAAAAAATAAAATACTTATACCTAGCTTAAATATTTTTTCAGATTTTTTTTCTTTTTTTCCCCAACATTTTAAAATATTTTTTTCATTTTTTGATTATATATGTATATATTTTTAAAACATACTATTTTTTTGAATAAAATATATATTAGACACCGCTTTTTCAATAGGTAACGTTTAATTCTCTAATCTGAAAAAAATTGCAAAATTTCCATCCATTGGTAAAACTAACCTACACACTCTGAATAGGTGCAATTAAGTACGTATAAAAAGAAAAACACGCTATAATCTCGAATTCATCCGCTGGCTTGATTATTACAAAATATGGCCTTCTTTTTACAGTGAAATAGGCGCCAGCGTCATAAAGTTCACGCGGCGAATCATTAGTCTAAAATTTAGAGACAATTTCAATATATTAATGGTTTTTCTTTCCTAATCGTAAATTACCTCGGAGAGACATTTAGTCGGTATAAGTGTAATCTGGCGGCTTACAGGTACTCCGAGCCAAACATATTGCATTACATCGTTTCCAATATAAATGTTATTTTCCATTTCGTATTATACAGGCAACTTATACTTATATACCTTAAATGGATATAAAATCGTATTCTTAATCTTGTGTTGAGAAGAAAACAACAAAAATCTTGAAAACTATCGGCAATTTTACAAGTTAATTGAAAAAAATTAACGTGTTATATCGAGGTACCTTCTCGGAATAATTTGGGTCACAGCAGATGGGCAATACAAGTAGAACCAGAACTAGAACGCAGATAAGGAGTACTCAGGTACCTTACCTACCTAGAAGAATGCAATATCGAAATTGATTTTTTTTTTCAACGCTTTGACACTTTTACCAAAGACACGTGAGTACTATGGAGAACGCGTGTTTATCTAGTACGAGCATCGTATATGGAAATGTATGCACATCGAGAAATGTTCTCGCTAATTTAAACATTAATAAGTGGAATTTTTTATTGTTTTATACCGCGTGTAATTCCATCATTAGGAATACAAGGTGTGAAAGGCCGATGATTAGAAAGTTTTTCATCGACATGTCGTGTACCCAAGATAAATCTCGCACCGTTGCTGATGATTGAATGTCTCGACTTGGCGCTGAACGGTTATAAAATGGTTAAAAAGTTTGAAGCGAATTATGTTAATGAAGCGTGGGTGGAAATTCTGGCAACGTTAAATTTTGTTCTAAAAAAATCACATGCGAAGAAAGTCGATGGTGTCTGAGGAAGAAAGAGAGTACAAGAAGATAGGAATTTATACGCGATTTTTCTACGTTGTGTTTGTATACAAGGTGTCCTATCCTTCCCCCTTCCTTCAATGGTGAAATAATAGTGAAGCTTTTTTCAGGGTGATTCGAAAAAAAAATACGTCGATAAAACAAGACTTTTAAGTGGCTCTTAACAAAACCAAAAAAAATTGTAATTAGGAATAATGCATCCTAAATGTATATTAGTACCTATTAGGGTGGAGCGAAAAAAAACCTCCCCTGGATATTGATGAAATAGTTTACTTTGAGTCTAGACCTCCCAAAATATTTTTAAAGGGTGCTATTTGTTTTTTTCAATTAAACTAAGTAAGTACCTACTCCCTCATTTTGAATCAGTGAAAAGTCACTTATAAATAGTCAGAATTGCAGCACAGGAAAAATCAGTAAAATTCACTAATTTTCAGCGAATTTTCGCAGAATTTTCAAAGATTTTCACTGATTTTTCAGCAAATTTCATAAATTTCACTAACTTTTCAGTGAATTTTCACTGATTTTCCAGTGATTTTTCTCGCTGATTTTCTAGTGATTTTTCTCACTGATTTGTTTTCTGTAAAAAGTTTTCACTGATTTTCTCCTGTGCTGCAATTCTGACTGTTTCTCAGCGATTTTCGATAATTTTCACTGATTTATAATTGAGAGAGTACTTATACTCAAAAACCTAAAGAATCAAGTAAACATTGTTTGGTCACCTGGGAAAATTTCAACATGGATTTTTACAGTACTGGGGGTCCATCTATAATTCTCAACCAAATTTTAGTCACCAATCTGGGATGGAGGAAGAGGGGAGGGGTTAAATCGAAAATCGTAGCCAGGGCCAAATTCGCTCCCTATCCGTCCAGATCCTTTTCGCTATTTCTCTCTCTATTATTTTAAAAAAGCTTACAAAATTAGGTATGTAGGTAGATAAAAGAAAAATGATTAATGTGACATTTGACATTTCCACAATTTTTCAACATTTAATCTGATATTTTTTTTAGCAATTCTAAAATACTCGTATTTCAGCAAAAATGTCATCAGCTGAAAAAAATTAAATATGTAGATATCTTCAAGTTCCATTCAGTGGCGATTCTAGCGAGTAAGCTTGTAAGCTCAGCTTACATCAAAATTTTGGAAAAAGGAAAGAGAAAAATGTTTTCATTGCAAGTCTAAATTCCAAATTTAGATCTATTCGCGAAAATCAGAAAACCAGTACCTAAAAACGTAAATTTATCGCAACCCGCGTTGCAACGAAGCTGTCTGCATTCAGCTTCAACATAGTTGGTTTGTTTATGGGGGCGCATGGCATAATTCCAAACCCTCTTGTATTTCGGCACCATCTCGAGATAAGTGCGAGCAATCTCGTTCAGTATGCTCATATTTATCCAATCTCTCAATTTCCGTTCACTTTTCGTCTTATCACAGTGATTATGGACTTAGAAAAATTTCTACAACTTAAAGTAATTGTAATTTGTAAATTTCATAAACAAGTAATAAGTATTGTTGAGATGCAAATAATACACTTCCTAGTGCTAAATAACTATCAAACCTTCAAAAATCGGTATACAATTTACAAAATTGCAATTTGCAAGTGACTGCTTTTCACTCACTTCACTTATTATACTTGTTTCAAAAAAAGTTAATGAAAACAATAAACTTTAAACTGTTTAGAACAACATTTGGGGCAATTGCAATTATAAATTTGGATGAATATTCTTGATAAGTACAGCTAAAATACGTTAGGTGAGTGAGTGATAGCAGACTCTCAGAGTCTAATGTAAGTTTTGTGTATTCCGATGGTCAAGGTTTCAAGTTTTGATAAATTCGCTCCAGGAATTAAATTATTTCTTCTCAACTTTATAAAGATTACATTTTTAATTACTTCAAATATTTATTAATGCAAGTTTTTTGTTCATAAATTACCTAATAGTTGAACTTGAAATTGAAATAATTTAGTAAATTTTTCTAAGTCCGTAATGTAATCAGTGATAAGATAAAAAGATCATATATATTAAAAGAATTGTGCCGAAAAACCTTGTGACAGTTCGCCAGCTAAAACCGCTCGACCGTTTTTCGTCATTCTTTTTTTAAAACGTTCCTACCGACGTGTAGATATGTCATCAAGAAAACATTTTTCGAAATTTTAATTTTTAAGGCACAAAAAATCAAAAAAACTGCATTTTATAGCCGAATTAAACCAACGTAAATGCAACGCGCGAGAAACGCAGCCGCAGCGGCGGCGACAACGTGTTCGTATTTCGGTTAGAAAGTGGGCGTGGCTACAGTTGTAGCTGGTTTCAACTCAAACTGTCGCACTCGCATTACCTCTGAAAAAACTGGAATTTTGGGTCTTAAACTCTTAAACTCGAATCTGAATCAGTAAATTCTGGCGAAATACTTTCTTTTTTAAACAACGAAATGAATCTGCCAATTTTCCAATTGATCATGAAAATAAATCAACAGTAATTTTCGACTGAAAAATTAGTAAAAAATCTCTCTAATTTTCAGTGACAATTTATTTTACTGTTTCAAAATTTCACTGCTCCAGACTTGGACGGAACTTTTTTTCAAAACAAAACTTTCAAAAAAGGTCCTAGAATATCATATAATTTTTCCAGAATTTTACCTAAGGTATGCCATGGTTAAAATTGACGAAAACCAGTGAACTGGTAATAGAATTGATGATTCTTGATGGTTGTGGGGCAAAGGGGTGAAAGTTCACTTTATGCTCGACTTGGCCACTTCCACCGAAGAATCACTGTTGTTTCTATCAACCCAGCACAAAATATGCTTGCGTTGACTGCACGAAATAAATACACGAATATTGGAAGAACGAAGTATATTCGCGTATTAATTAACTCATACAGCCTAACTGAACTTAGGCAAACACATTGATAGTTCACTATAAATCTAACGAAGGTAAATCGCGGATACATACACACACGACACGATTATATTCCAGTAAAAATAGATAAATAATGAACGCTCGTACCTACAAACAGGTCCTATTTATAGGCACGAGCTTCTCTGTCTGCGGGGAGGCGGGAATGGCTCGTGAGCTTCCGATTGGCTGGATATTATGTCATTTTAACTCCAGCAACCAATCCAGAGACTGGAAACTGGAGTGCTAGAACCTTCTCCAGGAACATTGCGCAATATTACGATATATTTACGCAGATGTTCACCCTCGTCAACTCACCTGACAGGTGAGATAACGAGATACGTACAATGGGAAGGTTCGTAGCGCCGAAGTGCCAAAAGTAGCGATGAGACCAAATTAATGGACTTATGCTACGCAGCAACAATCGATCGCGTACGTAGGTAATAGGTAGCTGCGTATAAATACGTAGCTATCCTATTTACCTCCGAATAGGCGACGACAATGGTGCAATTTGGTAGGTATTTACCTGCCCGGTTCATTGCCCCACCGAGTACAAGTCGCAGTAAGTGTTCTCGGGACAAAAAACACGGACCCAAATTGCCCATTGCCTAATGAAGCCCACTGCCCCACCCCTGCCCCTCCCGAGAATGCAGACAGAGACGGTTCCAATAAAACACAAAGAAAACACAAGATATAATTTACACAATTACAATATCTTGGTTTTAAGACGATCAAATTTTACATTTCGACATTAAAAACCAAAATCATACACCTTATAAAAATACCAAAAATGCATGAAAAAATAGACAGAGTACAAAATTTCGATCACTATCAGCAGACCAGCTGCGAAAAAATTTATTTACACGAAACATGTACAATGCGAGCAGGTACAAAAAAAATGACAAATGCAAAACATGAAAAAATATAATATACAAAATGCAAGAAAATGAAACATTTCGTATAAAACCAAAGTATAAAATAGAAAACGAAAAGGAACATTACTTTACAAGCAACGTTAGTTTACCTATTTTATAAAAACGAAACATAATACGAAAAAGAAAATAAGTATTATGATACGAAAAATGGTCGATTTAAAACTAAACTACACGTTACAAAACATTTCTCAATCTTAAAAGGACGATATTAAGATCAAGAAAGAAACTAGACCTAAAACTTATTTACAAAATTACACGCTATCAAAATTACATTTTCGAAACAAAAACCCAAAATTACAATTTTGAACAATTTAGAACCAAAAATGAATCTCAAAATCGTGAATTTCCAAATTCCTATAAAAATTGCTGAATTCCTGAATTTCATAACTGGATGAAGAAAATGAAATTCAGGCGGAAAGACCGATTTTGGACCTAAATCCTATCCCCCAGAAAATTTAGAGTCACCCCAAAATTTCCTATACAGATTGCTGAAATCCATGTTTTCTGCATACCAACAGGAAAAGAAAACATGGCGGGGTAAAAAAGAAATTTAGGCACGTATAATTTCACGTAAATGAAGCCAAAACAAAGGAATTTCACCTTTAACTATTTTCAATTTTCAACGAAACAATAAATTTTCAAAAATTTTGACACGAAAAATAGACAATTAATTAAAAAAAAAATAATCGAACGAAACCACCCATATACACGAATGATTCGTTCATACAGTGTTACCACTGTACCGATTATTTCGCTATTTTTCGATTTCGAAGAAAACAAACATGTTTTGAAAACAAAACATTCCTTTTGATAACGTTTAGAAAATTTTACACATTTTAAACTTTTTTTTGGTGGCTTACGCCTTTTTAAACAAATTTTTAACGTAATAATATCAAAAAGAAACCCAAATGCTATCCTACGACTGCTAGACTAGCATCGGTACACGACTGTATCGATAATGATACAAATAAAACGAATCCAACACGGATGCCGAAGCAGAGCCGGTTGAACCGTACGCACGTATAAAACGTAAGTAAAATGTACATATAAACATCATACAAATATACGTGTAACCGTAGCAAGCATACGCTGCTGCGGTTAATAAAAAAATATACATAAATAAAACATAGTATTTACAAAAATACGCTGTTCAACGGAACAGACGTATGAGTACGTTATCATCGATTCCACTCAGACCAGCTGAGTGGAAATCGCGTACTAGCCTTCGATTAACGAAGTAGACATATTATATTTACATTGGGCCCAATGGATGCATTGCACAATCCATTGGGACACCAGTCACAGCCGAGAAATAGGAGGTCATTGCCGAGAATTATTTGAGTCGATAGATACCGAAAAATCGAGACGAATATCTATCGGACTCGGAAGGGTTACCAGAAATCAAATCTGTAGATTTTTAAACCAAAAATGATTTTTAATTTAGCTCGAACTCGAAAACGAGTCGATAGAACAACCAAAGATTAATTTTAAGTACAAAGACGATCCAAACGGTGAACAATTTAGATATAAGAACCAAAAGTTACCATTTTCAACTTATTTTTAAGCAACCAAATCAAATGCCAAAGATGATCTAGTTTTAAGTCTTTTTATTTTTTACTTTTTACTAATCCAAAGTTGTTGTGTATTTTCTGTTTTTTGTTTTACCATATTTTATAAGTTTCAAACCAAAATATAGATGACGACCGAAAAAGGAGTAATTATTTTTGACCTCGAACGATGACCAGCATCGCCGAACGAATTTTAACACCGGAAAAATTTTCCATACGAAGATACTCAAAATTATCAAAAACGAACGATAATTAACGACGTTTTACCGCACGCCGTACCGGAAATTATACGAACATGTATGCTGAGTACCAACATTTTACAACATGAATTTTTCGATAGAATCCAATTCGACATGGATCTACCTCAAGCCTACGTGTAACGAAATACATAATCGAGACAAAAGCACATACCTAGGCCTAGATTACGCCATACAAGAAATGTACAAATGAAGTAAAATCTACTCCATCTGTTCGACATTCCCTTGCATGGGTATATCTGGCTCCTCGATGACCATGACATCCTCATCCGACGAATCTAAATTCACCCTGTAAGGGCCCGGTGCTTGAGGACGCTGCGGCTGCGCGCGATGATTCTGATTGATCGCCGCATCGAGGACTTGCTGAGCCATACACTGGCCGGACAGACGATTGTTGATACGATAATGAAATTGGAGCATTTCTTTCGTGCTGTCCAATTTGCGATCCAAACGACGAATTCTCGATCTCCAATCGCGGATTTCTTCGTCCAACTCAATCGCCTCGTCTCTCAACCTGGCAAACTCCTCGAATTCTACTCGTGTAGCCTGCCGGGCCTCGTTGGCTTCGTCGAGGAACGCCAAACGAGATGAGCTCGGAGCTACACTTTCGAAACACACCGGACACACCGCGGCCGTCGAGAACCATCTCTCAAAGCACGCGTGGTGTCCGATGTGTCCGCATTCGGGAAGGAGTCGGATGTCCGCATCTATCTCAACAGTATAACACGACGGGCGCATTATATTATCAAGACAGATCGGACACCCGACCACCCTCGCAATTGTGCGGATTCGAACCTGCGGAGCTGCCATATTAGTCGATATCAAGAAATTCGTCGATCAACTGACGAGGCTCAGCTATACGACGCGAAGTGGTCGGCGTGTTTCTAATCGACCTGTCGACGTTTACACGAACCTGGCGGCGATCTGTTGATGATGACACCCTACGATCCGGGGATACGTCTATCTGGTGGAACGCAGATGATAACGAAGCCAACGATATATTCGCACCGTGACTGCTTCCCGACGCCGTTGGGTTCGCAAATCGTACTCGTCGATTGTTGCCGGAGCCTGATCCAGTCGCCGAATTCACTTGATGATTCCTTTGACCACGTGGCGTAAATGATCGGTCTGTGTTGGTGGCTACTGAAGAATTACGAGGGGCAAAAGAGTTAGACAACCGATTAGCCACCGGGTAACCCCACCTACGTCTATGAACTCCCGACCATAAGATAGAGAGAAGGACTATACAGCCGAAACTTACGAATTCTTCCGAAGCGCACGTGGCAATGATCAGCAACGCAAGTTGGATTTTCGTCACAGTGAAACGTTCAAAATTCGCCATCACTGTAGACATAGAATACAGTTATTCCCTAATTACATGATATCTTAAGATAAATCGAACCTACACTTCAAATTACCGAATTTGAAGCGACACGAGGTACAGAAAAATTCAACGTTGGTACTTACAGCAATCGTATAAAGGTGAAAATTCGTAAAAATAATTAAACGGAAATTCGGGAACAATCCCAACGAGATCCCGAATACAAAACGGAAAAAGAAAATTCCAAATCTTCCTCAAAGGAGGCAAAAATTCGAAAATTCGAAAATAACGTGGTCGCAGACAAAGAAAAATACACATGAAAAATTACGTTCAGTACAGAGAACTTTCAGACACAAAAATTCAACCTTCCAGAAAAGCTGTATAGAAACGATTAGAACCCTTCCAAAATCTGGCTATTCCCATCTCGTAGAAATTAAAGGAGAAGCGGGGCGGAGAGGACCGAAAAGACGAATCATCGCTTAGGAATTTCAATCCCCTTCCGGCGCCATCGGCGCTAGACCCAGTGGCAGATCCGGTTTTCTAACGGTACCGGAGCACCACTTGCAATTGAGAAAAACTAAAAATTGCAATTGTCCAAGTGCATGAAGTAATTGCCAAGAATTACTCTGTGCACTTTGGACACACTGTTTAACATCAGATAACCAGTGTTCAATTTCTTCTTCGCATTCAGACCGCTTGTTTTTTTCGGTCTGGATGCTAGGTATTCGTCAGCTTGCTTTTTCAAGCTTTCGTAACCTTTTTTGTCAATGTTTTTCCTCAAAGCTTCATCCAAAATTTGAGTATCTTCTTTTGTGAGATACGTTTTCTTTTTATACCTACGAGTTACCTCGTTATAGGTATCAAGCATCCTACTCGATTCATCGGACTCATAACCAGACGAACTTTCAGATTCAGAACCCTGTTGAACAGGTACAATATTGTTTTTAGCGATTTTCTTTTTTAAAGCTTGCTTTTTCGTAATGGTTTTGGCTACTTTTTTCACCGGAAGCTTTTCTTTTCGAATTATTGGCTCAAAATCAGAATCAGAATTTTTATTCCAAATTGCATTCTCATTCAACTCGTTTTCAAAATTCTGAGAAAGGTCAACAGACGAATCTAGCGATTCTTTCTGTCTCCTCAATTCTCTCGCTCTCGCTCTGGTTACCCTACCATTCTGATCACCTGAAATACTCAAATTTTCGCTTACGTTAGCATTTTTACCTTTATTTTTTGCCCCAAGTGGGTCAATTGATCTCGATAAAGGATTATTAATATTAATTTTTTCTTTCAGATTTTCGTTTGACGTGATAGGCGTTTCCACAGAGTCGACGTCAGAAGCGGAGGTGTTACCCTCGGATCCTGAGTCAAGCCCTGAGTCAACGTCGAGGATAGGAGATTCAATGTTCAGATTTTGAGATTCGACGGTTATTTCAGCCACCTGAGGAGACGAATCTTGCCCCAGTTGCTGAGAAATACCAGCTTCCTCACTCAACTCATACTCTAAGTTTTCATCAAGTGAGTCCATTACGTCATCATTTTGATTAAATGATTCGTTAGCTTTAATTTTATCGCTTAAACTTTTATCCGTAACCTTGTTAGGCATACGTTCACTTGCTCGCAGAAAGTCATTGATACGCTGCTGAATCGTTCGATTATCGATAACAGACTTACAACGATCCTCATTCTCAACTTCCTCGAGCTGTTCTTTACTCAAGAACAAAGTCATCTGCCTAGCATTAACACACTTATCGTCTGTAATACCAGCAAAGTCCTTTACCATATAGTTATTCGTACCTTTCGATTCTTTCACTATATAAGGACCGTATCTTTTTTCTAATAATTTTTTAGAAATCAGATCGACAGATGAACTCTGGCGGTGAGCGGTAATCATTACCATATCACCTTCCTTATATGGAAAAATTTCACCATGCGACTTATTAAATTGCTGTTCTTCTAAAATGCGAATTTGTTTGCGTTTTTCACGCACGAAATGTTCGATTGCTTGCTCATCGTTCATTTCTTCAATTTTTTCGACAGCTAATTCAAAAGTATAGACAGCTTGTCTGGCCAATTGATCTGCCAAAATATTCATGTATTCGTACCTACGTGCGAATACATGCCTAACTTCGCATTTTTCGAATTCCCTTCGCAATTTCAAAATTTCCTTAAAAATTTCTTTATGATGCACATCCTTTTTAGCGTAATTTTTCCAATTTTTCGCTTTCCAGCGAACAGCCCCCTCGTTCACCGCGTATACGGTGTACTTAGAGTCTGTAAAAATTTTCAATTTTTTGATATTTTTAGCAATGCCGAATTCCATCGCTTTTTTAACCGCAATAATTTCTGCCAAATTATTCGTAGACCTATACTGATCATGTTTTACTCTTTCAGATACGTTATACGCAGATTCCGGAGCAAAACACATACCGATGCCAGCGATAGCCTCGTCTTTGCCATTCTTAGCACAAGCGCCATCGACTACCACCCGCATATACCCGTCATCGTCGAAAATTACCTCTTTTTCACTCCAAACCATCTCCATGAGCTGTTTAGACGTGATCGAGGGGAGCATCGATTTTTCCAAAATTTGTCTCAATTTTTTTAACTCGTTTTTAAAGTTAGTTTTTCTTCTGTTTACAGTCAAGCTGTCGGTCAGAGAACCTTCAACCTGCCAGCATTCGTTCGGCGAAACACCGAGAACACTAGGCTGGTCATTGAGCTGATTTTGGACTTCCTCGACATAGGCATCCCAACCCTCGTGAGTATAATATTCGTCAGGGTATTTATCGTTTATTCGGACACGCAGTTTTTCCCCTAAACATCGAAAAATTCGTTCGATAGAGGAGCTGCAAGGATTAAAAGGACTACAGTGCGCGATTTTGGGGCCCCTAGCTTTGATGCAGGCTTTCCATTCTTTGGAAATAAATTGAGTACCATTATCGGAAATTATTTTTCGTGGCGTAATGCCATAATTTTTCAAAATTTCGAACATAAGTTCCATTTTTGACACGATAGTTTTGGCCTCGATATCTGAAGTCGGAAAAATCCAGACTTTCCCAGTGAAAACATCTTTCACTGCGAACAGATATTTAATTTCACCTTTCATCGCTGCTATTGGTCCACAAATATCGACCGAAAGCACCTCGCCTTTGTGGTAAGCTTCGACTTGAGACCACTCAATTCGTCGCTTCATACCATAATTTTTATTGACTTTGCAAACTACGCATAAATTCGTATTCATTTTGATAAATTTAAGCGCATTCGGATGAAAGTATAATTGCCTGAAAATTATTTCTAATTTATTACTGCCTACATGACCATATAAATCATGTAAGTAGTATACGACATCGTAAAACAATGCTTTTGGCAATACTGGTACCTTCGTACCATCGAAATACTTTCTCCAAAGTAACTTTTTCCCACCTTCCATCGTGACGTCATACTTTCTCCACGCTCGATCACTAATGGCTTTCTGTTTTGGAGTCAACATTTCACCAATAGGATACAACTCATCGAAAACTTTATCGCACATCTCGTCCTGCGCTTGCCAATCGGGCAAATTGTCCAAAAGTTCAAGCAGATTTTCCTTAAAATTTTGAATTTTAGTCAAATCATACGGTTCCAAACTCGTTCTGACCTCCTCATTCACTTTCGCCAACTTAATATTATTCAAAGTCAAACTAGAATCCTGAGATTGTTTGAAATTTTTTAACTCTGTTTTTGAAAGTTTCAGGTCATAAATTAAGTCGTAACCGTCGAGACGAATGATCCAGTTCGCAGCTTTCCTATGAGTCTGAGCTAGATCGGTATACTTGCTCACGAGAGGCTGAATATCCTGCCTAACATGGACTTTCCTACCATGTAGCCACATCTCTAATCGTTTTAGTGAGTAGGTAATTGCCAACATGTCTTTATCCGTACACGTATACCGTTTCTGATAATCCTGTAAAGTTTTATCGAGAAACATGATGATCCTATCCTGGCCTTCAACTTTTTGATAGAGTACGCTCGAAATCGATTCGTCGAGGCACTCTGTGTGAAGCCAGAAATCGAGACCATCGATCGGTGCACACAGTTGGAAATTTTTACAATACTCACGTTTCAACTCGAGAAAAGCCTGGTCTTGTTCTTCTCCCCAAATGAAAGGTACGCTTTTATGCGTCAATTTCATCAAAGGAGCAATAATTTCATTGTATCGAGGAATAAATCTCCGATACAAATTCGTAAGACCAACTAAAGCCTGTATTTCGGTTACAGTCTTCAGTTTAAAACGATCGTTTTTCGTATGCTTGGCTTCGAATTCCAAAAATTTCTCAATTTTCTTGTTTTGTTTTCCAAGTTTACCAGTTGACAAAACATAACCGAGATGTTTTGTCGAGTTCTTGAACAAATCAGTTTTTTCAGCATTTAATTTCAAACCAAATGCCCTGATTGCCTTCAAAATTTCGACTATGTCCAAAACGTGTTCCTTAAAACCCTTATTTCGGACCAAAATGTCATCCACGTATGCTGTGATCGAATCTTTATCGGGCAACACACGTGTGATCATTTTTATAAATTCAGCCGAAGAAATTTTTAGGCCATAGGGAAGTCTTTCGAATTGATAGACTTGCCCCTCGATCTCGAACCCACAGAATTTTTTAGAATATTCGTCCAAAAGAACATTCCAAAAGCCACTGGTAACGTCAAAACTAGAAAAGAATTCCGCATCACCACATTGAGTGATGATTCGGTCCAAAGTTGCTGGCTCAACGTAATTATTGGCCAACTTTGGATTTAAATATTTTGGATCCAAGCATATTCTCAAAGTACCGTTCGCTTTTACTCTCGCTAAAACATTGTTAATATACTTCGTATCCGAAGGAGAAATTATATTTTCTCTTAACATATTTTTAATTTCTTTTTTGATTGCAGGCATGAGCTTATTAGAAGGCCGATAATTTGGACCACGCCAGGCCTCTTCATCCTCCATCTGGAAATGGACCGGCGGACCTTTATACTCGCCAGCGGTTTTTGAAAACACGTCCGAAAACTCGCTAATTAAATCGTAAGCCCATACCTTCCTCTTTTCAGAAATTTTCCCTCCATCTACGTAAGATTTCAGGCCATCGTACAATTTTTTAAGGAATACCTCAGATGAATTATCATACTCAGGTATATCATCCGCTCGATCATTCTTTGCATACGTATGTTTCCTCATTCTGTTGTGAATTTCGTTCCCATACCTACCATTCGGTTTAATCTGACTAATTTTCAACTTTCCCTCAAACTCGTCCTCTTTCATATAAGATAGGTATTCTTTAACATCCTCACGCTTTGGTTGGCAATAAGCCCTACCAGTACGAATTTTGGGTTCAATACCTAGTTCCTTCATTGAATCCCTACCTACAATAAATACTTGATTACATTTTGGAATTAAATAGAAAGGTACGTTTATCTCGTACATTCCAAAATTCATATTTACCAAAAGTAGGCAATGAAGGGACTGAACGATTTGTTTGTCAGCTAATTCGAATTCGACCAACTGACCTAGTTTTTGGAATTTTACAAAGTCACGAAAATTGTCAAATAGGTACCTAGCGGTAGCGAATGCCATCACGTTAGGTTCAGCGCCTGTATCAAGCTGGGTAGGAAAAACTACTCCACCGATTTTCATTGGCACTACACAGGTATTACCTTCCTTACGCTCGAACCGGTAAACGCTATCTTCCGGTACTATTTCAACCGGCGAATCCTTTTGAGGGGATTCCATAGAATTAATGGTCGTTGCGCCTAGCGGTAGGCTAACCTGAATAGGCTTCTGAACATCGGTTATTTCATTCTCCCCGCCTAGCTGTCCTACTACACCTTCTAACGCTTCAGACACTCTCAGCAAATCTTCCAGCGGATTCGTATTTTCAGATCTACTCGCTTCAATATCAGCTCTCACGTCCTCAGGAATGACAGAGTCATCCTTCAGCTTTGATTCAGATACTCTCACCGATTTTACTATTCTACCTACTATGTTTCCGTCATCGTCCTTTACATCCTCAACCGATCGAGCAGCAAAATTATTCGTTATTCTTTCAGGCTCAGCTGAATTCATAACTCGCGGTTTAACCGAAACTAAAAAGTTTTTTACAGATTTTACTACCTCGTCGAATGCCTTACACGATGGGAAACATCGCTTAAAATAGCGATTGTAGAAAAACATAGACCTAGAATATCTTACGCAGAAATTCTTATCTATTTTGTACCGTAATTCACGATTTTTCGGTGATTTTTCTGTTTCAGCGAATAGCATCGAAGGCCTAGTCGCTACGTGAACGTTGCCAATTCTCTGCATCTGATAGAAAATACGTCGAATGCCCCAGAGCCGGTCCAGGGTCATCGCGAATGCTTTTGTCCGAGGTTTAATAATCGGGAAAAGTAAAATGATCTGTTCGGCTCCCTTTTTGATCAGGAGATCCACAATAGCTTTCATTTCACGTTTTATATACGAATTAGGGACGTAAGCACTATTTGCCTCCCTCTGACAGCAAGACAAAATTACTTTTGTAGAATTTAATTTTACAGGTACGAGAGCACGCCTCAAAGATCGCAGCGAAATATTTTCCTTCAGATATGAGCAACGCCGAAGCATTTCCAAATCAGTATCAGGACTATTTCGTGCCAGAAAGTAGGCTAGCGAATCGCCTACTAACTGATGACCTTCGAAAGTATAACTTACTGGCTGCTTGTAGTACTCGTACCTGTCGGTGTTCCGTTTTTTGGAGGTTCAATATTATTGACCCTCAACGGTTTCGAGTTTCCGGCCGCGGTAGCAGCGGGAGCACTCGAACCACCGCTCGAATTCGTAGGCGTACCCTCATTCGATTTTCTTTCACCCTGTTGGTGTCTGAAATTACGCGAATAGCCATTGTTTTGTTTGTTTCGATCATTATTCATGTTATTATTATCGTTGTTATATTTTCTAAACCTGTTTTTCCCGCTCGAATTATTATTCGAGTTGGAATTTTTATTAGGATTAGAATTATTCTGGAAATTCTGTCCACCCTGCTTTTGGCTCGAATTTTGAGTCTTTGACTCTCCATTCGATCCATCAGCATCGTTACTAGAATTTCCTCCTGATCGTCTAAACGATTTTTTACCTTGATTTTCCTGATTCAAATTAGAAAATCTAGGATCATCGGAAAACTGTTCCCTTCTAGTGTTGAGTTTATCGATATAATCGTAGGCATTCGCGATTCCGTCCATACCTACCCATCTACTCCACCAGAAGGGTACTTTTTTCTCGATGTACAAAATTATGTCACCTTCCATAATTTTGATTTCAGAAATTGCTTTGATCGTATTGACCCACATTTCTATTTCCATCAATAATTGTCGAGCAGTAGTACAGTGAGAAAATTTTTCGTTTTTAAAATTCTCCCAAATGTCACGTTGACATTGTCGACTCCAAAATTCGTCTAAAAACGCTTTTCTAAGATCACCGTAATTGTCATAAACATTAGACTCCGCCCTCCAAGTCTGAGCTTTTTCGTATTTGATCAATTGACGAAAAACGTTCATAATTTCAACATCCTTCGCTGTAGGATAATTATCCAGCGATTTCTCGTAGAGTTCCAAAAATCTCAGAGGGTGTTGCCAATTTTTATCGCTAAATTCAATTCCGTTATCTCTCGCAGTCCTAGCATTTAATTCCGGAGGCTTTACTAAATTGATTGTATTGCTACCGAAAATCGTAGCATTCAATCGTGGATCCTGTACTACTGTTTGATTTTTTATTGATTTTTTGTTACGAAAAGAATGACTGTATCTCGTATCATCCTCCTCACATTCACTCTCATCCTCTTCATTCGTCTGAATCTGAGGTTGAGCGTTCAATTTTTCGATTAATTCATCGATTTTTTTATCACAAGATTCGAATTTTTTGTCAATAGCCATAAAAGTCTCTTTTAAACTTTCATTGTCACTTTCAACTGATACTAAACGATTTGTTAAATCAATTTTATCTTTGACTAACTGTTCATTTGTATTTAGCACGAGGGTAAGTTGAGCTTTCAACTCAACTTGCTCTCTTTCCAAAATCGAAACTCGTGTAACCAGCTCATCTTTTTTATCGTTGAGACTGGTAATCTTCCTATCGTATTTTTCGTCTAAGTTCGTTACTCTCGCCCCTAGATCCCTTTCTACGACACGAAATTCTCCCTCAATGATCTTGAAATTGTCTCCAAAATCATTGATTCGTTTTCCTAACTCTCCATTTTTCGTATACAATCTAGAAATTTCGTCTTTTGAGCTTTGCAGCTCAGAAGCTACTATTGTTCCAAATTCATTCACATTACGATAATCTTCGTTTAATTCGTCGACATCGGTAATGTCTTCTACCCGAAATAATGGACCTTTAAATAATAAAGCTCGTCTAGCCTTATAATCATTACGCTCCTTAAGAGCTTTCCTACGTTTTTCTTGCTCTATTTCTCGAGCAATATTATCGTTTTCTACGTTATTATTTTCGTTCGTCATTTCAGCCAAATAAAATCTCAAGTGATTTGAGAGAATCGAATAATCGTCTACCTTCGCAGGTAGAAAAAATATGAGAATTTTTGCTACCTATCAGTTCTCTGTATCAAACCTAACAACTAGGCGAACCACGTACCTATCTTATATAAATACGCGAATTCTTATACACTAACGCGAACTGAAACCGAAGTTGTGCACACGGTGCTCAAAAATCGGTAAAAAATGCGAAAAAGGGTAAAAAAACGATTTTAACGATACCAAGTAAAGATGACTTGCTTAAAGCTGACTTCTTTCTTGATGCTTTAAAGATGACTTCTCTAAAGATGTCTTCTTTAAAGTTGGCTTGATGATCCGACGAAAATTCCAGTTTCAGTGAATTTTTCTGTTGAGAAAAATTTTCACCAGGATTCGACTGTTCCAAAAACCGCTGATTTGGCACAGATTGAAAAATCTCGGGCGCCACTGAACTGGTAATAGAATTCGTGATTCTTGATGGTTGTGGGGCAAAGGGGTGAAAGTTCACTTTATGCTCGACTTGGCCACTTCCACCGAAGAATCACTGTTGTTTCTATCAACCCAGCACAAAATATGCTTGCGTTGACTGCACGAAATAAATACACGAATATTGGAAGAACGAAGTATATTCGCGTATTAATTAACTCATACAGCCTAACTGAACTTAGGCAAACACATTGATAGTTCACTATAAATCTAACGAAGGTAAATCGCGGATACATACACACACGACACGATTATATTCCAGTAAAAATAGATAAATAATGAACGCTCGTACCTACAAACAGGTCCTATTTATAGGCACGAGCTTCTCTGTCTGCGGGGAGGCGGGAATGGCTCGTGAGCTTCCGATTGGCTGGATATTATGTCATTTTAACTCCAGCAACCAATCCAGAGACTGGAAACTGGAGTGCTAGAACCTTCTCCAGGAACATTGCGCAATATTACGATATATTTACGCAGATGTTCACCCTCGTCAACTCACCTGACAGGTGAGATAACGAGATACGTACAATGGGAAGGTTCGTAGCGCCGAAGTGCCAAAAGTAGCGATGAGACCAAATTAATGGACTTATGCTACGCAGCAACAATCGATCGCGTACGTAGGTAATAGGTAGCTGCGTATAAATACGTAGCTATCCTATTTACCTCCGAATAGGCGACGACAATGGTGCAATTTGGTAGGTATTTACCTGCCCGGTTCACCAGAGCCACCTTTGTTGTATTGGAAGAAATTGAAAGAATAATATTTTTTTGAAAGATAAGTTTTTAGTTTCTTTTCATTTATTCAAGAGTCAGTACGAAGAAATTAAAAACTTATCTATCAAAAATATTATATTATTTTTACAATTTCTTCCAATACAACAGAGGTGGGTCTGGTTTTCGTCAATTTTGACCATGGCCTACTCTATGTAAAATTCTGGAAAAATTATATGATATTCTAGGAGACCAATAGGGTATCTAAAAATTATTTTTTGAAACTTTTGTTTCAAAAAAAAGTTCCGTCCGAGTTTAGATCAGTGAAATTTTGAAACAGTGTAATAAATTGTCAGTGAAAATTAGAGTGATTTTTTACCAATTTTTCAGTCGATTTCTTTTTATGATTAATTGGAAAATTGGCAGATTCATTTCACTGTTGAAAAAAGAAAGTAATTTTATATCAAAATAAAAATGATAACATTGAATCAAAATCGGAATTGATATTAATTTGTTTTTCATTGAATAGATATTAGAACGAAATTAATGAAACAATTTGATCATAAATTTCCAAATCTTCTGACTTACGCCGTCATTTTATTCATAAAAAATGTGCAGATAATGACGATTGGAAAAATTCAATTCATTAAAGCTCATGGACCATTTTTATACGTTTTTCTCCAGTGCTGGAAAATTCCAAAATTTTATGGAGGCTGTAAAACGTCTTGAAACCGCTCCCAATCGATCCGGGAAGTCAGAAGTAGGGCATATATACCGAATTTCAGCTGTTTTTGTTGATCTGATCAAATTTTCATCTTTTGCAGAGCGATGAGGAATTTTGTTTTTTCAAAAATTATCCAAAATTTGAAAAATGAACTTCAGCTCCAGAAATTTTAGATATTTCAACTCAAAGTAAATTTTGCGCCTAACAAAAATAAATCGAAAGTATATCATAAAAGAACCTCATATGCAAAATTTCAGATGCTGAAGTTCATTTTTCAAATTTTGAAATAAAAATTAAGCAAGGGACTTTTCATCAAAAAAAGTAACTTGAGGACTTTTTTTTAACATGACAAAAAATATCCTATTAGGCATTCAGAGTTATTTAAATTCTCAGAGATTGTGTACTCGAGTTTTAATGATTTTTCCATAACTTGTGACGACTTTGCAAAAACTTGGAAATTATTCAAAACTCCACATAATTTTCCAAAAGTAAGGTGATTTTTTTCCACACCCGGAACGATTTTCCAAAAATTGAGCCATCTCCCAAAACTTGGTAAATTTTCTAAAAAAGAAAGATTCCTCACAAATCAGAAAATTCCATAACATTTTCATAATAATAAAAATTGCGAAGTTTCCCAAAAAATAATAATTTCTCAAGAAATTGGACTGTAGGCGAGTTTATTTCCGATAAATACCCATGTGAAAGAATGGGCGAGTAGATTCCCATTTTTTTCAGGGTAGGAGCGAGTTGAATCCCACTTTTTCTCTAAAATTCCTTTCAACTCTCAATTTTTTCTCAAGTATTTTCAACCAGGGTGTCTACAAAATTTCAAAACCCCAAAACAGGACAAACAGGACCTTCAACAGGACCTTTAAAAAATCGGTTCTGATCAATTTTGTACCCCCTCCCCAAAAAAAATCCTATTCTGGCAAAAAAAAAAATTGAAACGAATTTTTTCAATAATTGTTAGAAATGAGCAAAAAATTTATTTTAAAAATTCAAGGACAAGGAAGATAGAATAAAAACAAATCTTATCCTGTATATAAAAAACAAGAACGAACATTAGATAGTAATACTAAAAAAAAAGTTCCAAAAAAATTTGCTATTTTTTAATTTTTTAAAATTTTTTTCAATTACGATCATTTATTGAAATTTTTTTTCTATTTTGGCGGGTGGAATTTCAAAATTGTTACAAAACAGGACTTTTCACTGAAAAAGCCCCAAAACAGTACAAAAACAGGACAAACAGGACCACTCAGCCCAAAACAGTACAAACAGGACGAACAGGAGTTGTTAGACACTCTGTCAACATTCAATACTAGAATGTTGAAATGAGCAACCAGAATGAAATGAGTAGCTCAAGCGAGCAGCCCGAGTGAAGCGAGCAGCCCGAGCGAAGCGAGGGCGCGAGCAAGGGGTTGGGGCCGCGGAGCGGCCCAGGGGGCGAAGCCCCCTAGTTCTTAGGTGATTCATTTTAGCGTTCGTTCAGTGGTGGTGCCGAAATACAAGAGGGTTTGGAATTATGCTTGCGGATGCGCAGATGGAGCTACGCAGCATGGAAGAGTAAGGGGAAGGTTACGTTCGTAGCGGGTGGTTGGAAGCTGGCTTCAGAACGTTTTAATTACGATTTTTCTATGTTTGGGGCTTTATAACTCTTTCAGTTTTGATTATAATCAAAATTTGAACATAACTTATTTAATTTGCAATTTCATAAGCTGTAAAACAAGTTATATTCATTTTTTAATAAAATTGAAAATTGAAAGAGTTACAAAGGATTGAAACTGAAAAAAATCAACCATTTCTTATTTCACTGAAGAAAGTAATTTGACCCGTTTTTTTAATGCAAAATGCCTGGTATTCCAAATTATATGAGAAATTAGAAATTACTGCCCTCCCTACAGCCCTCAATTTTTTTTTTGAATCATTATAGCATAAATTTATCAACTCTCAGCTTACATCAGATTTTTTCCTAGCTACGCTACTGGTTCCATTGATGAAATTCTTCAAAAATTTTTGGGGCAGTGTTGCCTACTGCATTTTGATTTCCGCAATTTTCATAAAATTTTAGTCTGCGATACTGCTACAAAAAATTCGAATATTTTTTTAAAAAATTCATTTGACTTTCAATCAATGATCTATGACCTTTGACCTTTGATCTTACACTTCAAACCTTTAACCTTGACTCGAAAAGGTGAAAGAAAATTCCGGGTATTCCAATATGGGTTCTAAACATTTCATAATTGGTCTGAGGGCAATTTGGGCGAATTCTCTGCTTTGCTGCTGACAAATGAGAAGAAACCTTCGTGAGTCAATAATATCATACCAATCCGGCCAAAACGAGAATATTATAAAAATATGTGTAAATTAAAATGCAGTTGGCAGCATTGTGAATTAAAAAAAAAAATGCAATCAAAAATTATTCTAGATGACCAAGAGCTGTTTTAGTGAGCAATTTAATTTTGGTAAAAATCAAGAAATCTTCAAATTTGTAATTTGCAACTTTTCAACCCTCTGGTAGAGGAAAAATAAGTAGGTAGTTTCCAGTTTCTAGATAAAAGGAAATCTTACCTGAGGAGGGGGGATGGAGGTTCTTCGCAGGCAACACTACCCAAAAAAGGCAAAAATTCGTGTTTCTGAAAATGATACCCTTTGAATTTCTTTAGCTCTCTCCCCCTTCGAATTGTGAGGGTCAAAATTTTTTAGGAAAGTTTTCCACCAAAAGTAAACCACCTCATCAATTTTTGTCAAAATCCAGAAAATATAGAGTATCTGCCGAGTGATCTGCGATACGTCATTTATACAGGGTGTTCCATGAATCGTCTGCTAAACATATTTTTTCGGATATAACCGGGTACCACTAAAAAAAACTTGGGATGAACATATTGCCTATTTTGAAAATGGAAGGAGGAAATGCTGCTTCTAAAAAAATCACGTCAAAATTTTTTTTCAACCGTGGGAATGGATAGTACTTTGAAAACGGAACAAATTTTTGCTTTATGACTTTTTGCGTTTTTGCCTATCTTTAAAATTGAAGGGGCTACGAAAAAAATTGTTCCAAAAAAATTCTCAAAAAATTAACTGGTCCAAGGAATGGATAGTGAATTGAAAACTGAAGAAATTTTATTCCGCGGACTTTTTACCTAAAATAAAAAATAAAGGGGCTAAGGGTAATTAAAAATTGAGAAAATTTGAAAAAATTTTAAAGCCCATTTATTTTGAGGGATCCGTAGCCCCTTCATTTTCGATGTTAGGCAAAAAATCTACAGAACGAAATTTCTTCAGTTTTCAACGTATTATCCATTCCCTCGATCAGTTCATTTTTCGAGAATTTTTTTGAACAATTTTTTTGTAGCCCCTTCAATTTTAGGTTATAACCGAAAAAATAGGTTTGGCAGACGATTCATGGAACACCCTGTAGACAGCTATAGTGTTCGGTAAGTGGTCTGCCATACTTCATTTTTGGATACAACCGGGTACCACTAAAAAAAAGGTTAGATGAACAAGTTGCATATCATGAAAATTGAAGGGGCAAATTATGTTTTTTAAAAAATCACGTGAAATTTTTTTTCAACCATGGAATGGATAGTACTTTGAAAACGGAATATTTTCATTATATGACTTTTTGCATAACTCGAAAATTGAAGGGGCTACAAAAAATTTCGTTCAAAAAAAGTTCTAAAAAAATGAACTGATCAAGGGAGTGGATAGTATGTTGAAAAATGAATAAATTTTGTTCTACAGACTTCTTGCCTAACATCAAAAATGAAGGGGCTACGGGTCATCCAAAATTGAGAAAATTAAAAAAAAAATTTCAAGCCCACTTATTTTGAATGACTTGTATCCCTTCATTTTTGATGTTAGGCAAAAAGTCTGTAGAACAAAATTTGTTCATTTTTCAACATACTATCCATTTCCTTGACTAGTTTAATTTTTTAGAAAAATGAAAGGGCTGTGTGTGGGTTATTCAAAATAAATGGGCTTCAAAAAAATTTCAAATTTCCTGATTTTAAATAACCCGTAGTCCTTTTATTTTCGATGTTAGGCAAAAAGTCTTCAGAATAAAATTTGTTCAGTTTTCAACGTACTATCCATTTCCTTGATTAATTAATCTTATTAGAATTTTTTTCAACGACATTTTTTGTAGCCCCTTCAATTTTAAAACTAGGCAAAAATTCATTCGAAGAAAATTCGTTTAGTTTTCAAAGTACTATCCATTCCCGTGATTGGAAAAAAATTTTACGTGATTTTTTTGGAAACAGTATTTTCCCCTTCAATTTTTAAGATATGTAACATGTTCATCTAAAGTTTTTTTTAAGCAGTCCCCTAACCACTCACCAGACACTCTTAACAATCCAACCTAAAAATTATGTACTTATACGTGTTTGGATCTAAAAATAAGCACGTTCATTCAACTACTTCGTTTTATATTCCAGATATCACCTTCATCCAGCGAATACTCCACCATCCGTAAAAATTACCAACGAAATGAATTTGTTACGCGAAAAAACCTTCATCATCGATGGTTCAATCGACCATCCTCAGATTAAACGAGCCTGCTGCAATAAACCGAAAATTACCTCAATTAAGAAGCCACCGAGTAACAATCACGATGACAGAGGAACAACATCGAAAAGACGAAAATTCACGAGTTTTTTCGCAATTAAAAAGAATAAAATTCTGCCCAATCTCAAAGCCGCGACCAACGTAAAAAAAGAAACTGGAACTGGATCGAGTGAAACAAATATAAAACAGGATACTAAATCGAAGGTAAGTGAAGATAATCACGTGCGTGTATCTCATGACACATGTAACACGTCATTAACCGACAAACATTTAATTTAAATTAAAAAACGATTTAAAATGACGAAACCTCGATCAAAATAAAAAACATTTGAATTGCATCCACCTGTATGTACTACGATCGCATACATAAATAAAAGTAGTTAATTTCACTCAAACAGGATAATAATTTCATGGAGTACGCAGTAATTAAGAAAATTAACGCCATTGTCGGCTGCAAACGACTCGTACGACAATATCATTAAAGCTCTCTCTTTAATTCTGCTGTACAAAGGACAACGCAGCGGATCTGCATAGAGCAGCGTCGACTTGTGGGAGGGTTTTATGACACGGTTTGCTAATTATCTGTAATCATTTTTCGCGTTGTCAATTTTTTTTTTAAATATTCAGTTCGCAAGTGAATTATTGGACGAGTTGGCAAATACCCAAGGTATTTATTCCTTGAATGGCGATGAAATTCTCGGGTATTTATTAAGTCATCATGCTAGGTATTCATTTTTAACATTTTCCCCATCCTTCTGCATTTGAGTTCGATATCACTAATTAGATAGTCATAAGTTTCTCGCTTATTGCGTAACAAATAGGTTTATTCGGTACTTATACGTCAGGTATTATAATTTATAGATAATTTATAATGAGGTGACGAGGACGAAGAGATGGGTGGGAAAAATACCTAGTTTGGTAACTATTAATTTACCTTTTACAGTTTCTCTTGCGGAAATGAGCATTTGCTTATCTGAAACTGCTGTTTCCAAATTTAAAAAATTTATATTTAGAAAATGAGAAAATTTTTATGATCATAATGTTCAAACTTACCTTATAAGTAAGATTACTAAAACCCAATTTACCTCATTTCATCTCCCTTCAAGAAAATTTGATTGAAGGCACAAAACTACAAATGGCACATAAAGAATATAGTCACAGAGATATGAACTTTTGCTCTCAACATTTACTAATTTTTGAATTTTTCGTCAAATTCCAATTTCGAAATAATTTTTTTTTATTACGTACCTAGACTACCTACCTGTGACGTGGTTTCAAGAAAAGGGAATGGAGGGGCAGCTGAAAAATAAACTTTTCGAGAAAAATGATTCGGATGAAAAAAATACTTTTCCGCGATAGTTATTTTTTGTATTCCGATAGGAAATTTTTCAAAGAATTTATGAAAGTTGATTTGAGGACTTTGTGGAACATGCTCCCAAGTTCTTAAAAAGTAGCCTAATTCCTAAATCTCAAAAATTCAAAACTACGTAAGTATTAATTTCCTTTTTTTAAAGTTATTAAATTTCTGAAGCCGGGCCTTGGTTGGAGCACTTGAGAGCATGATACAAAGCTCCAGCCGTTTTTTCTCTTTTCCTCCATTTTTTGCAAAAATTCAGTCACGATTAAAAAACAGAAATCCAAATTTTAAAATTTTTGGAGTTTGCAGTCCTGCTTGGGCACTTTTAAACATGATACGACGCTCAAATCAACTTTTCTGGATTTCAATGTCCTATACATCTACAACATTTTCGAAAAATATTGAAAACATTAATTCGACCTTCAAACTTGTTCTTCTTCTTGAAGTTTTCAGACAATTCTTGAATATCCGAAATCCGAAATTATTACTGAAAGGTGACAACTTTGAACCGAAAACTGAATTTATATTTCTTGAATTTAAAACTTGAACAAAAAATTGATATACTTACAGCCAGTTGAGCCAGTGACGTACCGGAGGCATTAGGCATTGGGGGGGGGGGGGGGTGATAAAAATCCCAACTCAAATTCTTAACATTCCCAACTACATTTCGCCGATATTATTGATATTTTAATTTTTAAGAAATGAACCGGCGATTATTAACATAAAATTGTCCATTTGTCCCGAGCGAAGCAAGGTGTTTATCTAAACTGAAATGAGCGTAAAAAATTTCAAAATAATTATAATTTAATTTGAAAAAATTAGTGGTTTTAATCTGAATACGAGAGAAATGAATTAGGCCCGAGCGAAGGAGGGCGAAAATTTTTTAAAACTTCCAATTCAAAGTGCAATAAAACCATGTTTTGGATTAACAAACTTGAATAAAAAATCACTCACTTTTACTTTGAAACTATTTAAGAATAAATACAAAGAGGCCGAGCGTAGCGAGACCAAAGCTTTTGAAAAATTAGTTTTTAAACGCCGAAAATAAGTTTTATGGAGAAAAAATATAATGAATATTAATTATAATAATTTTGAGGAAAAATACGAAAAAATGACTTCTCTAGGATTTAGATTATTTCTAAATTATGAAAAGGGAAAAATATGAGTACAATTAGGCCGAGCGCAGCGAGGCCAAAGTTATTGAAAAATTTATACTTAGGAGGTGTATTTTCACTAACGGATCGGATTTCTAAAAGGGGACGTTCTCCACCAAAATTTTTTTCGAGGGCTTAGAATGAGGTTTCTCGATACCCCTGATTTCAATTTTTAAGCTTAAAATTCACAAATTTGATTTATCAAGTATAGCCACAATGGCGTCGGAAGCTTTTTTTTCGAAGGGTGGAAAGTGAGTACCTACAAAGACTTGGAATAACAGAAAGATTTTCGAGGGAGGAAACTTTTTCTTCCTATTGTTGACTCAAATAATTCATGATTGTAATTTTGGTTATGCCCGAGCGAAGCAAAGGCGAAAATTTGAAAAAAGTGTGTGTTTAATGCCCAAAAAAGGCCTTATTCATCAATTTTCCCAACCAATGTGTTAAAATGTTTAATTTTCCCAACTCACAAGTAAAAAATTCCGTCGGGGGAAGCTCCCCCCTCCCCCTATCGGTACGTCCCTGCTTATAGTACTTTTTGACTGCTGGTATTACTGCAAAAACTGTCATGATATAATGGACAGGCAGTACTTCTTACGTTAGAGTCGGGTAAATGTAATGCAGTTTATGTTATCGACTCCAAGAATGTGGAAATTGCTCATCCTCCCCCTACCCTACTAGTTCTGCAAAAATTTACTCCCCTGCGCCCCCTATGGAAAATTTAGATTCGCCTCCACTTTTGAAAATTTCGTTTTGGTATCACTGTTGACCACATCAACTTTCATGCTTCTAAGTATCATAAAAAGTATTTTTTTCTGGAAAATCGACAGTTTGTTTTTGACACTCGACTATGGTTTTGGAAATAAATAGCTTGAAACGTACGTACAGTTAAAAAAATAAAAAAAAATTATTTATAATGATTGTGCAGTGTTGCTAATCGCTTAGATGTCAAGAACCATAGGAAATGACTCACTTATTAATTTAAAATTTAATACATACCTTACACCTTCTACATATGTACGTACAAGCGATGAAAAATCGTTACTCACCTGGAACAGACAAACAAAAATAAATTTGTTGTTGATATGTTATCTTGAAATTTGTCATTTCAAAAGGTAAAAAAACTTTGTATGTAGATATAAAAACCATCAGGTTTCCGGAGAGAACATCGTTCAGTTATCAAGCCAAATTTGAATCAGCGTTTATGGATTTAAAACTATTCGGAAAACGTGGATTACACATTTCCGTTACGAAGTATTTTATGCATTAACCCTACGTACATATAAATGGTGGCGCTCGCTCCTCATATTTTCATATGTAGATAAAAGTGCATTCGAAAACGACCAAAATAATTGACTGCTATTTCTGTGGCAATGAATTATAGAACTATGTTGCTCTATGCATTAATTTATTAGGTAAAGTTAAAGTTGAAAAATTCATTAACACAATGGATAAAATTACCGCCCTGATTATTCTTTTAATACTGGCTATAACAGGTAAACTACATACATATCACAATTACCTAGTATAGGCACCGCTTATTATTATCACGCTTATGTTATAATCCGTATGTTACCGAAAGTGGCTGGTACGAAACGATTCTATCTTTTTGCATGCAAAGAATCCCTCCAATGTGAGTAACTGAGGATGAATGAAACCGGTTAATGTTATGTAATAGTTTTCTGATAACATCAAAATATGCAATTTTTTTGATATTTCCTCTGATTTTGGTCACATTTTGAGTAATTTTGATGCATTTTACATGTTTAAAAATATTTTCACATGACATTCATGTACAATTTTCATCAACATTCGAATAATTTTTCATAATCATTCGAGAGATGTAGTTGAGAGGCGGTTGATAGGATCTAGGACCTCTTTTGATGGCAGAAATGTTAGAAAAATTGATCATTTGAGCATTTAAATAGTGCAGTCGGATTATGCAATCCGTTCGCTCAGGATGTTAAAAGCAATTTGACGATTGATTCTTAATCTAGAATGCATTTAGAAAAAAATAAGCCTGGGTGCCATTTTTAGCCCCTCCCCTCCCTAGGGTCCACCCCCTTTCTTTAAAATGAATGTATCTCCCTTGCTATTCGGTCTACAAAAAAAAAATTCAAGTAAAACGTCTTTCTTGAGGGCTTCTCTACATTTTTGGTTATTACCAAAATTTCATTTAGAGCAATTCTCGTGCCCCAAACTTCAAAAATGTATTTATAAAAATACTCAAAATCAAGTTTTTCTCATTTATTATAAAAAAATATCGCAGATGACGCAAAATGTATAATAAAAAAAGTGTTAAGAATAGAATTTTACGTTCAATAAGTTTATCGTCATACCCTCACCCTACCCCAAAGGTCCACCCCCTTCAAAAAATCAATGTTTTTGTTTACGATTTTTTTCGTTCGTTTACTCATTTAAAAAATAGGTGAAATACTAATTTTAAATTGTTCAAAATTTTCGACCGAAATGAAATTTTTCTAATTAGAAAAATTAAAGTCATCATTTTCAAAAAATATCAAACTCCAACCTTGATTTTTAACTTTAAATGAAATTTTACCATCATTGAAGAGAGCCAAGCTGCTCCTCTCCGCCCCCTCCCGGATTTATCTGACTCCAACTTCAAAACTTTAAATTTTCCAAAAAAAATCCATTCTTGTACGAAATACAAAAAGATAGCACTCTCATGGACATACTGAAATCGCTTTATTGAAGTGGGGACAAAATTAAAAAATTAAAATTTTCCAAACGAGATGGAATGTTTAAACTCGAAGTATGATTTTTCTCAATTTTTCTATGATTCAAAAGAAAATTTTTTCAAAAAACTTACCACTTTCAAGAAATTTCTGACTGAAATTCAATTTTTCATAAAAATTAATTTTACCATTAATAGGAGTCAAGCTATCCCCTTTGCTGCTCTCCAGCTTAAACTGGCTCCGAATCAAAACCAATCAAAACTTTAAAAAATGAGTGGAAAAAGTAAAATTTCTAACATTTTATTTTCCAGGTATGTAAGTATCATTTATGGACCATTAAAATTGTGTATTCAAAATTTCGAATGAACTCTTCATTTGTTTGCCCCCACTTCAATAAAGCGATTTCAGTTTGTCCATGAGAGTGCTATCTTTTTGTATTTCTTTCGTACAAGAATGTATTTTTTTTGGAAAATTTAAATTTAAAGTTTTGAAATTGGAGTCAAATAAATCGGGGAGGTGGCGGAGAAGAGCAGCTTGGCTCTCTTCAATGATGGTGAAATTTCATTTAAAGTTAAAAATCAAGGTTGGAGTTTGATATTTTTCGAAAATGATGACTTTAATTTTTGTAATTAGAAAAATTCCATTTCGGTCGAGAATTTTGAACAATTTAAAATTAGTATTTCCCCCTATTTTTTAAATAAGTAAACGAACGAAAAAAATCGTAAACAAAAACATTGATTTTTTGAAGGGGAGGGGGTGACCTTTGGGGTGGGGTGAGGGTATGACGATAAACTTATTGAACGTAAAATTCTATTCTTAACACTTTTGTTATTATACATTTTGCGTCATCTGCGATATTTTTTGTAATAAATGAGAAAAACTTGATTTTGAGTATTTTTGTAAATACATTTTTGAAGTTTGGGGCACGAGGATTGCTCTAAATGAAATTTTGGTAATAACCAAAAATGTAGAGAAGCCCTCAAGAAAAACGTTTTACTTGAAAAATTTTTTGTAGACCGAATAGCAAGGGAGATACATTCATTTTAAAGAAAGGGGTGGACCCTAGGGAGGGGAGGGGCTAAAAAAATGGCACCCAGGTTTATTTTTTTCTAAATGCATTCTAGATTAAGAATCAATCGTCAAATTGCTTTTAACATTCGGTGCGAGCGGAAGCCTTTTTTTGACATAATCCGACTACACTATAAAGGCGTTTTTAAAGAATTTTATAGTCCTTTTCTTCCTTTGAACCTATATTAAGTTGATTAATTTTTAATTAATTACTGAGTAATTTTCAATACCTAATTTTTAAAATCGAAGATTCGGTGGCTTTTGTTTTACAAAACAACTCTCAGTTTGGCTGCCTTTCCAACTACCCCAATGAACAATTGTATGGAAATGGTTTTTTTCTCCCTCGTTGCGAAATATACTATTTCATTGCAGTTTTATCATTTCCATTATCTTCATAGTCTACAGTCCAAGAGGCGAAAAGTTTTCATTGAGCGTGCGTTTTCGCTGGACAAAAAAAATCAGTGAGTTTATTATAGGTATGGGTCCTGTAGTCCCAAAAAATCGCATTTTGGATTTTTGCCCTGGCACACCCCACTATTTTTTCCCAATTTTTAAATTTGACCTTGGACAAAAAATGTTTTCACATTCTGGCAGCAGACACTCCCCCGACTCGAAATATATGTCACATCCCTTGGGTCACGGGCACAGTGTGGTGCTGGGCCTCCCAATGTGCGACTTTTTTTTTCCAAATTCGATCATTTTCGGCCCAATAATGCCTTTGTAGGCGTCATGCGGTATGCTGGACAAAAAAAATCAAACGCAATTTATTCTTGGGTTCATTGCGCGTCCAATGAGCCAATGTTTGAGGAAAATTGTTGGCACAATAGGCCGTGGTGGAATTTCAAAGTTCTGAAAACACGTGATTTCCTTAGCCTTTCATTACAAAATAAGTTATGAAAAAAAATCTGAAACTTGGGTTGCGACTTATCAAAATGGGTTAAAATTTCACAAGCAGAACGAAATTATTGATGAAAATTAAATTTGAGCAATTATAACCCATCTTGAGCCCCAAATTGGGGCAATTTCTGAGTATTTTCAAAGAGTTGACATGTGACCTATAAGCCAATTTTTGATTAATTTCAAAAAATTGGCACGTGACCTGTGTAAGTGAGGTAGAATTTTGCTAGAAATTCAAAGATAACATACAAAACTTTTTTTGAGCAACTTTTGAGAATTTTGAGCCTCAAATTGAATCAGTTTTTGATTGATTTCAAAAAATTGACATGTGACCTATGATAGTGGGGTAGAATTTCGCCAGAAATTCAAAAATACCATCCAAATTTTTTTGAGCATCTTTTGAGAATGAAAAAAATCTGAAACTTGGGTTGCGACATATCAAAATGGGACAAATGGGTTAAAATTTCACGAGCAGAACGAAATTATAGATGAAAATTAAATTTGAGCAATTTTAACCCATTTTGAGCCCAAAATTGGGTCAATTTTTGAGTATTTTCAAAGAATTGACATGTGACCTATGATAGTGGGGTAGAATTTCGCCAGAAATTCAAAAATACCATCCAAATTTTTTGGGGTATCTTTTGAGAATTTCAAGCCTTTGATTTAGTAGATTTTTAGGTTAACCTATCACGGATTAAAATTTCATAGAGAAACCAAAAATCAAAATCGAATAACTTTCTGAATGAAATTACCCCCGTTTCTTTTTTCAACTGAATGTAATTGATTTGAATTTCCTATTTTTCTTTTCATTAGTTAAGATTGTTCATTTTTTCGCATTCCAATGAAATATTTTACGCTTAAAATTACTCGAACTTGAAAGTTGTTTCAAAAGGTTTTGGATTACATTTTAAAATCTTTGGAAAAATTCTATCATCGGTTTCCTTGGTTACATGTCAATTTTTTGAAATTAATCAAAAATTGATTCAATTTGAGGCTCAAAATTCTCAAAAGTTGTTCAAAAAAAGTTTTGGATGATATAAATTTGAATTTCTGGCACAATTCTACCCCACTTACACATAGGTCATGTGCCAATTTTTTTAAATTAATCAAAAATTGACTCAATTTGAGGTTCAAAAAAATTGTTCTACGTTGAATTTCCCATAAACAGGGCTTGTTAATTTTTCCTCATAATTGTGATTCTTCCCCTTCGGTGGGGGTTAAACTTGTTAACTTTTGAAAAATTTATAAAAATAGGTAATTTCAAATGAATTGGTCGTTCAGTCCTATCGTTGCATATTTTAATGGTTAACTAGGCTGTGATTTTGTTATCTGTTCGATTTTTTGTGGTAAATTTTTTTTAAAAATCTTTGGCCCCAAAACGAGTGTTTTCTTTGTGTGATGACGTGTATTGAAATTACACATAAAATGACCAATTTTTTCAAAGTTGGAAAAGTTTAAAGCCCATTGTAAGTCGAATGTCACAATTTTGAGAACAACTGAACTTTTTCATGAAAAACTTTTTTTTTTGTAAAAAAATGAGATTGTCCTAATATGCGTTCTTAGTTATTCAAGTAGGTATGGGTTCACTATACCTATTTCAGATATTTTTTTTCGGTACGCTAGAATAGGTATGCATGCGCGTAAGCAAAACAAGATTATACGCGCATTTTGTCATCACTAAAAAATATAGAGTAACCTTTCCAACAAATTAAACGTACCGAATTTCTCTTTACAACTAAGGAAGCTAAAACATGCGTTTGTTCTGCAGTTGAAAACGGCTACAATCAATCACTCATAACCAAAGATCAGGAAGTAGAAAAAGCACAATATTTGTCAAATCCATATCTCGTTGAACGTAACACCAGAAATCAAGTGAAAACCATTTTTGATACATTTCAACTGTTCAGTATACGTACAACAGAAAAATCTTACGCTGAATGGATTTCACAACATCGACCATTTAATGAACTGCCTTCAGAACATATAAATTCCAAGAAAATAACGTTTACTAGATTCATACACGATCACCAAATTCTCAATATTTGGGATTTGACCGAGATTGATTGTAATTTTAAAAACAGTTTGAAGGTAAGCTGAACAAATCTAATGCGTTCGCATATATGGCATGGCGTTCTGGATTCTGACTGACGAATGGGTTCTGGTGTAATTCGTTGATACAGTTCTCCCAGGTTTAATGTGTTATTTTTATGAAGTCAAGTATTCTGCAGGTGCTAGATCTTTATTTATGTGAGCCTGGATATAGAAACCACCCTTAAATGTTAAAAATTGGTTTTTGAATTGACACTGATTTTGGGCTTTTAGGAAGGAGTAGAATCAAGAGGGAATCTCAACTCAAAAACCAATTTTTAACACCTAAGGGTGGTTTCTATATCCAGGTTCACATATGCAGGTACTACTAAAGGCTCATTCCATGTCAACTCGAGCAGATTTTGAGTTTTGACCTTAGGGCTTTCGATTTCGCTCAAAATTTGTTTGTTTCCACTCGGTGGTCTATTGAAGGAATCCCCGACATTTCGATCCTAATCCTTCAGAAGGCAAGTGGCGGGGGGAGGGATGACCTCGTAATTTTCGTACGATTGGGATTTTTTACGGAACAGCTCAACTTTGAAGGCTCATATCTCGAGATTGGTTAGGTTCAAGAATCAAGATGTATCTGTTTGTGCGGTTTTGTAGGGAATCGAAAAATGATTCAAAAATGAGATACTCTTAATTTTTTTTTTAATTTTGGCCAAAATTGAGAATTTTTGTGCCCTTAGCCACTCTTGAAAAGTAATTAGTTGAAAAACACATGAAAAGTTTGTCTCGCAGTGATTTTTCCCAGGGAATAGGAGTCACCCAAAAAGTTGACTCCTGACTCCACTCTGACTCCGGAGTCACTTTCACAACTCAACTCCTGACTCCATCTTGACTCCGGAGTCAAACTCACACCCTGACTCCTGACTTCTGCTCAGGGCTGCGAGAACGAACGAGAATGAAGAACAAAGAACCAAAAAGAACCAAAAATTTTGACAACGAGAACGAGAAAAACTTTGAAAGCATCAAAAGAAAGCGAACGAGAATGAAAACGATAAGTGAAGAACAAGAACGAGAACGATGATTTTGCATTGTTTTAATTTTTCACTTGAAAAATGCCAATATGTTCTGATATTGACATTCAAGATTTTTTTTCATTCAATTAGAGATACAGATAATGCGTTTTATTACTTCGTTACTTATTCAAATTTCGACCAAACCCAACAAAACCAGAGTTGCGAGAAAAATAAAGAACTAAGAACCAAAGAGAACAAAAAATTTGAAGAATGAGAACGAGAACAACTTTTGGAAAAAGAGAACAAGAACGAGAACAATATTATATATTATAAAAGAACAAGAACGAGAACGGGAACCAAAATTCCGTCTTTCTCGCAGCTCTGCTCCTGCTTGACTGCTGACTCCGGCTTGATTCCGGAGTCAAGCCGAAATCTGGGTCAGTTTGGAGTCAGTTTGACTCCGGTGATTTTGGAGCAGGGAATAGAAATCAGCCAAAAAGTCGTCTTCCGACTCCACCTAACTCTCGGAGTCAAGGGGGAAAGTTGTCTCCTGACTCCACCTCGACTCCGTCTCCGGAGTAGAGGCCTGCGCTACCGCCAACGAAAAACGTGGATGTTTTGCCCCCGCCGCCGCCGTTAAATGTCTCGGCTCGAGCAGTTTTGTTTTTGATTATTAATATTGCAACTTCAAGATCGGCAAGGAGATTTTTCATCTTGAAAATGTGAAAAAATAAGTGCATTTTTTTGTTTTTCAAAAATTTTTGAAAGCTTCCAGCCGGCGTGAGCCGCCGCCGAAGGAGCTGTCATCGGCGCAGACCTCTACTCCGGAGTCACTTTCAGACCTCGACTCCTGACTCCACCTCGACTCCGGATTCACTTTCAGATCTCGACTCCTGACTCGACCTTGACTCCAGAGTCAATTTCAGACCTTGACTCCTGACTCCTGCTTGACTCCGGAGTCTACCTGTTACCTCGACTCCGGACTCCGGCTTGACTCCGGAGTAATCTTCGACCTTGACTCCCTGACTCCGGCTCGACTCCGGAGTCGACTCCTATTCCCTGATTTTTCCAGATTTTTAAATGATAGCTATCATATTTTGGACCTATCATGAATGTTCAGCTTTCATCAAAAAAGTTCAACTTTAACTTTTCAAAAAGTGATTTTCATTTTTGTATTTTCCTTTCAGTCCTAACCAATCTCGAGATTACGAGCCTTCAAAGGTGAGCCGTTCCACAAAAAATGTCAATCGTACGAAAATTACGAGGGCCACCCCCACCCCTGAAGAAATAGGATCAAAATGATGGCGATTCCTTCATTAAACCATCGATTGGAACCCGTAAAAAAATTTGAGCGAAATCAGAAGACCCAAGGTCAAAATCTACTTGATTTGACATGAAATAAACCTAAAAGTACCTAGAGATCAATTTGGGCAGCTGAAATTTAGATTATAGTATAGGGGTTTTAGGACATGCTCCTTCCTAAAATCCAAGTATTGTCCCAATTGCAGCCACACAGCTCAAGCGGTTCCCTTGCTAGAGTATTTAACGTAAAGCAAATTTAATTCAACTTATTTACTATTTTTCAAACTGGAAATTTCATTGCCAACAGATGTTGTTTTCGGGCGAATATCCCCAATTCATAGACGGAAATATAGAATTTCTTCGCGCCGAAAATTTTTCATCATGTAAGATCCCTTTCAACGTTACGTACTCCAAATATCAATACGACCTTGAAATACGAACATCGCACGATGTTACGAATAAATATGAAAAACTGCTTATTACATATGGTGAAATTTATAATAGAAAAAACCTGCAATTCGAAGTAGGTATCTAAATTTTAAATCTTGCTCAATCACATCCCTTCGATTTATTTCCTGTATATTTTAATCAAGTTGAATTTTAGGTGAAGAAATTAAGAGGCGAGGCCTGTCAGCAAAATATAGATGAGGAATCATTGCAGAGCGAAACGATTCAAGCAATGAAAAATATAATCGAAGCGAGATTTAAGCACATTGTACACTCAGTATTTCATTCAATTATCAGCAAATGTTTCAATTCGCAGTTTGACGAAAACGGACTGAATTACTCCTACTTCCAATTAAGCTCAAAAAAGGACGAGTTTCCCTGGGACTCCGATTATAATGAGCTGATTGTTACAGGACTAAGTAAATTCAACCGTTTAAAAGTCAAATATCTCCTTCCCTTAATTCAATATGAGTTACATTTGAATGACATCAACATACGCTGGTATATTACTTCTGTAAAAAAAAGACAATTCAATGTTGACGTCACTTCTGGTCGAATAAAAGCAAGCTTCCAGTCTCCTATGGATTACACAAAAGTGAATTTAGAAACTATCGCAGAGACAAACGTTAATAATTACAATGACGTCGATGATCCTTCTCATCGCTTATATACCGCCAAGTTAAGACCAATCAGTATGTGCATTATCAATTTTGACACCAATGAAAAACATCCCTTTTGCCCCAGAGAACCATCTATCGAACCTTTGATAGATTCAATCATCAAGTAGGTACCTATCAGACCGACCCATAGTGCTCCCCCAAAAAAAATTAGTGCGCCAAAATTCTGAAAATTGGTGTATGGGGGGGGGGTCAAAGCCGCTGAATTCATTTTTGAACTTATTTTGACAAAAAAACCAAAAGGGGTCCCAAGGAGGGAGGGTCAAAACTCAAAATTTTGGAATTTTGTGAGTGGGGTATCAAAGTTTATAGTTTTTGACCTGGTGAGTTCATTCCCGAACTCATTTTGACGAAAAAACCAAAAGCGGCCCTAAGGGGGGAGGGGCAATACTCAACATGTTTGAATTTTGTGAGTGGGGTATCAAAATCTATAGTTTTTGACCTGGTGAGTTCATTCCCGAACTCATTTTGACAAAAAACCAAAAGTAGCCCCAAGGGGGGGGGGGCAAAAATCAAAATTTTGGAATTTTGTGAGTGGGTATCAAAATCTATAATTTCAAAAAAATTTTAAACAAACATCCTCTATGTCTATATGCAATTTAGGGTGGATCGCTAAAAAAAAACATATCTCAGATTTCAACCAAATTCGCTGGAGTTGTTGGGTCATCATCGGAGACTACCCAAAAAAAATTTTGAGCCCCCTAGGTGAAGAGGGAGGGGAGCTAGGGGCTCTTAAAGGGCACCTCCTTTTGAAAAAAACGCGGTTTTTTGTGTTTTTTAGCTCGAAAATATGGCGTACGATTCACGAAAGAGCACTAAAAAGGTGCGATTTGAGTTTCTACACCCCCCTGAGCAATTGCCGCCCCTCGAAAATGAAAACCCATTCTGCTACCCGGGGGTCCAAAAGTTGCAGATCGCGAAATTTCAATGTTGTGAAATTGTATTTGGCCTCGAATTGATTACTTTGACACCGGACAATTTTATAATTTTTTTTTCTAATTTTTGAAGAAAATTTTGAAAATTTTTTTCGATCAGTGTGACCAACCGCAAATTGTAATATTCAAATATATGGGATTCGCGTTGATCTGATCATGTATATCTAATAGGGTGGAACGAAAAAAAAAACATATCTTGGATTTTGACCAAATTTGGTGGGGTGGTTTACTTTGAGTGGGAGACTTCACAAAAAAATTTTGAGCCTTCGAGGGGCAGGGGGAGGGGAGCAGGAGGTGCTCAAAGTGCACGTCTTTTTGAAAAAAAACGCCGTTTTTTGCGTTTTTTAGCCAATCAAAATTGTGTGAGAAGCCTTAGTAAGACTTAAAAGATGCGATTCGAGTTTCTACATCTCCCTGAACCATCGCCGTCCTCCTCCGATCAAAATTCTGACTGCTACCAGGGGGTTGAAAAGTTGCAGATTGCAATATTTCAATAATATGAAATTATCACTAAGCTGGAATGATTTTTTTTGTCATCGAGTAAGTCCTCAAATTCGAAACGTATTTCTATTGATTGGGAGAAAAAATTTGTCCAATCACTTGACGAAAAAATAATGGATTCGAGTTCATAATATCAGAATATCACAATTAGCAACTGGTTGCACTGACGTACAAAATGTTCAAAGAAAAATTTTTAATTTTTAATTTCTGATGATTGAAAACAAAATTATTGTGTATTTTTCAAACGACAAAAAAATTAATTTGAGGTCAACGTAAACCCCATAGGTGTGTAGTATGCCACGATTTGTAACTGGCTGCACTGACATACAAAATTTTTGAAAAAAATTTTCGAAATATACTTTCAGTGATTGAAAAAAAATACATAATATTTTCAGGCGAAAAAATAATCAATTCAAAGTCGATATAAATTCCGTATTTTGGAATTTTATGATTTGCTGTTGGCTGCACTGGGGTACAAAATTTTCAATTTTTTTTTTCAAAATTCACTTTTAGTGGTTGAAAAAATTTTTTGTTCACTTACTCGATGACAAAAAAAAATCATTCCAGCTTAGTGATAATTTCATATTATTGAAATATTGCAATCTGCAACTTTTCAACTCCCTGGTAGCAGTCAGAATTTTGATCGGAGGAGGACGGCGATGGTTCAGGGAGATGTAGAAACTCGAATCGCATCTTTTAAGTCTTACTAAGGCTTCTCACACAATTTTGATTGGCTAAAAAACGCAAAAAACGGCGTTTTTTCAAAAAGAGGTGCACTTTGAGCACCTCCTGCTCCCCTCCCCCTGCCCCTCGAAGGCTCAAAATTTTTTTGTGAAGTCTCCCACTCAAAGTAAGCCACCCCACCAAATTTGGTCGAAATCCAAGATATGTTTTTTTTTTTCGATCCACCCTATTAGATATACATGATCAGATCAACGCGAATCCCATATATTTGAATATTACAATTTGCGGTTGGTCACACTGATCGAAAAAAATTTTCAAAATTTTCTTCAAAAATTAGAAAAAAAAAATTATAAAATTGTCCGGTATCAAAGTAATCAATTCGAGGCCAAATACAATTTCACAACATTGAAATTTCGCGATCTGCAACTTTTGGACCCCCGGGTAGCAGAATGGGTTTTCATTTTCGAGGGGCGGCAATTGCTCAGGGGGGTGTAGAAACTCAAATCGCACCTTTTTAGTGCTCTTTCGTGAATCGTACGCCATATTTTGAGCTAAAAAACACAAAAAACCGCGTTTTTTCAAAAGGAGGTGCCCTTTAAGAGCCCCTAGCTCCCCTCCCTCTTCACCTAGGGGGCTCAAAATTTTTTTGGGTAGTCTCCGATGATGACCCAACAACTCCAGCGAATTTGGTTGAAATCTGAGATATGTTTTTTTTTAGCGATCCACCCTAATATGCATGTAATATGTATGCAATGGTAAATTAAAAGCCCAGATTCTGATCACGAAATATTATTTAATAAAAAAAAAGAAATACGACCTATTTTCATTACTTGCATGGATCAGTATTTCGAAGTAAATGAGTGAAAAAATACAATTTTTGGTGGAGGGGTAGGATTAAAAAGTAAATCAATATTCAAAATCTACGCCCTCAAATTAATAAGAATCGATATGCCACACGCTATTTTCATTTTTTAGCATATTTTTCTCAAAAATTGGAGGACCAGAAGGGCACTGAAGGATCAAATCCAAAAAATAAACAAATATTCGAACTCAGCGCCCTCAAAAACCTAGCAAATGACATATCACACGTTATTTTACATTTTTTTTTGAATTTTGGCCTTATCAGGGGGGCTAATATGGGGGTTCAAAAGGGTAGGATGAAAAAAACTGAGTACAAATTCTAACTCAGTTTCGTCGAATTAGTAGAAACTTATATATTATTTTACTTTTTCGATTTACTTGAATTTTATTCTAAATTGTGGACCCCTGTATCCCCTCTCGGGGGCGTGGAAATACCATCTTAAAAATTTGTGGATTGAATAGACCATCTAGGGGAGCTCGTAAAAAAAAATGAGAGAAATCGGAGGAGACCACTTCATTTTTGGTTTGAGTTGGTATGGAATAGTCTATATTTGAGTATTCAAAGGGCAATTTTAAGAAAAAATGCAACTCGATGCAAAAAACACCGATGGTAAGTGAAAATACTTGCTTTAAGGAACAACTTTTATTTGAAAATTTTTTCCGGCAAATGCCGACAAATTTTTGTAGAGCTGCATATTGTAAATTCAAAATGACAAAATGATACCTAGGTACTTTGAATACAATTTTCTCCATCTACAACATAACAAAATTCAAAACTGAATGAAAATTCGTGTTCATTGACCAAGAAAATTCACTCAGATATGTAATCACAACACAGGTTTGAACACAATGTGACATCAAGTATGTCGCTGCTAGGGACAATATCACATCCTTATCTCATCTCCATATCAAACAGAAACATCTCAAATCCGAAAATTTTTTCAAAAAAAGATAATTCCAACATTATACTACTACGAACAATCGGTATTTTTTCAATTCAGCCAACTTCATTTTCACCTATTTTGGTGCGCTAAATTTTTCTGTGGACCACTGTGCGACCCCTCCCTGCATCCTACTTTGCGATTGAACACTTAAGACCCAATAGATGGCGATTTAGGGCAAAAAGAATGTTTCACACAGGTGTCAAGTTTGACATTGGACATACTCTGTTGCTTTTAAGATGACGGATATATCAACATTTCTGGAATGGAAGAATCGCAATTCAACCGAATAGAAGTAATCCTACCGAATGTTATTGAGCAACGGAACAATGAAGACTTCAACGTAGACAGTGGAATACGAAAAAAGGTTACAAAATCAGTTTTGATGGGAATCGAACAAACATTTCAAAGTAAATGAGCATAAGTTATGATTATGAAGCACTACGAATGAACCAATACAAGAATAGAAGTACAATAGTACAAACATAATGAAGACTACTTTTCAATTGCCAAAATTAGTACCTGATTGAAAAGTGCACAACTACCCTTTTTTTTCTGAAATTTTTTGTTTACAGAAATTCGATATGACGGTACTACAAAATTCACAAAAACCATCGGCGAAGTACTGCTACCATTCAATAAGAAAACATTCACAAATTTATTCGACAAATTTGAAAAAAATCAACCTAAAAATTCCTTCGCAATGTTTTCCAAAATCGAAATGGAAGCTTACACTCATTTTGAGAACATCACTTGTATAATCGACGATTATAAACAAAAGGTAGGTTTATCTATACTTACAGCCTTCAATCTATTCTCGCATGTATACCTATTATCAAGCTATTAATGTTCTATAGGTATTCATTCACATCACACTTACTAATATTCATTCTGATTCACGTTTTTATAGATTGGTACAATCAGTTACAAAAACATTATAGGCAAAGCTGATTTCAGCCATTCTATGAAAAACATCGATGGCTTTAAACTAGAGGTACGCGGCTCCAGCGATCTGCATCTCAAGCTAGTAAATATTGCTATCACGCGACAGAGACATCCGAACAGGACAAACGAAATTACAGTACAAATAACTGATGACTTCAATAAAGCAGATACAATGGTGAAAAAATTACCTACTTCAACGAAAGTCGATTACTGGGGTTGCCACATTTTCGATATTTTACCCAAAGGCCCAAAGTCTGGTGTCTGGTATTTCTCACATTTGTCCGGTAACGTACAGGGCTTATAAATGAACCGGGCAACGTCTGCGCGAAAATCCCTGCCTGAAAAAATGAAAGGCCCATTCCGGATAGGCATGGTAAACCCGCCCCGGAGTATCACCAAGACCTTCAGGGTCGACTCTTCGGTGATTTATAGGTACCCCGAGGGCAATTTTATTTCCAAAGTTTTGGACCTCAATTCTTAGTAGTTCGTGAGTAATGACTCAAAATCAAAAAATCATTTTAAATTTTTATCTTAGGATTGACTCGACCGATTCATTTCAAACTTGGGTATAGTATAGCCCTATGCAAGGTCTTTTCTGAAAAAAATCAATAACACCCCCCCATCATTTTTCCCCCTGCAAAAATTTGAATCAATATTTTGAGGCCTTCCTTACCCATGAAAAGCGTTGAGCACACTTTTCAAAACATTATTTTTTTATGCACTGATCACCCTAGAAAAACATAAATAATGTTTTCAAATTTTTATCTCTCCTGCTTCATGGTCAAATTTGACCAAAACCAACCTTACCTCAGCACAATTTGGGTCCATTTGGTATTTCGCCGCTATAGATGCGGTCACTTTTATGTATTGTATATTTTCAGCTTGAAATAACAAAAGTTTGCTGTTTTTAAGAATGCCCGCCTCTAACATCCATTTTGAGGTCAGTGTGCACCCCCCTCCCCAATTTTGAGAACAAACCTCATTTTCGGACTAAACATGCTTGATTTATATGGAAACCATACCCATATTGATATTTTGGCTTTGTTCTCTAAATTGGGGGGGGGGGGTGCACACTGACCTCAAAATAGATGTTAGAGGCGGGCATGCTTAAAAACAGCAAACTTTTGTTATTTCAAGCTGAAAATATACAATACATAAAAATGACCGCATCTATAGCGGTGAAATACCAAATGGACCCAAATTGTGCTGAGGTAAGGTTGGTTTTGGTCAAATTTGACCATGGAGCAGGAGAGATAAAAATTTGAAAAAATTATATGTTATTCTAGGGTGAACAGTGCATAAAAAAAATAATGTTTTGAAAAGTGTGCTCAACGCTTTTCATGGGTAAGGAAGGCCTCAAAATATTGATTCAAATTTGTGCAGGGGAAAAAATGATGGGGGGGGGTGTTATTGATTTTTTTCAGAAAAGACCTTGCATAGAGCTATACTATACCCAAGTTTGAAATGGATCGGTCGAGTCAATCCTGAGATAAAAATTTAAATTTAAAATGATTTTTTGATTTTGAGTCATTACTCACGAACTACTAAGAATTGAGGTCCATAACTTTGGAAATAAAATTGCCTTCGGGGTACCTATAAATCACCGAAGAGTCGACCCTGAAGGTCTTGGCGATACTCCGGGGCGGATTTACCATGCTTATCCGGAATGGGCCTTTCAGATTTTTGTTTTTTCGTGTCAATTACCCCTGAAAGAAAGTTTATCAAGTGTCAAAAATCGTAATTTTGATGAATCTCACGGCATATTTTCGACCTTAAAAATACAAAAAACCGTGTTTTTATCAAAAGGAGGCGCCCTTTGAGAACCCATAGTTCTCCCCATCTTCACCGGGGGGGGGGGGCTCAAATTTTTTGGGTACCTAGTCTCCGATAGTGACCCAACAACCCCATCGAATTTGGTCAAAATCCGAAGTATGTTTTTTTTTTGCGATCCACCCTAATGTGCAACCCCATAAAAATTATAAATACTTGCTCTAGTAATCAACATGCATTTAAGAATTTTACTTACGTAGGTACCTCTACCTATGCGTTGAAATTTAATTTCAGATTTTGTTTGATACCGTTTTTCCTCGCAAAGATCGTGGTAGAGTAGCGAAACTAATCTTGAACGATTTTATCGAGTTGCTTAGAGATCGAATTAACAAAACTGTGATTTCTGCATTTCGTCCCCTCTTCGATACTTGCAAAGATTCATTGAATAACATAACTGAATTTAGTTCAAATAATCACACGGATTGGCGTCAATATTTTGCTTTCATTCGTGGCCATTGGATCAATTCCACATATCCATCTACGGTTAAATCTGTAGATGTGATCATTAACGGAATATGGAATTTCAAATACATCAACGCACGATATGAAAACGAAAACTTCATTGCTGACAATTTGAGAATGGAGAATATTACAGGAAGAATGAAACTGTGGGATGGGCCAAAAAAATCGATTATCATGAACTACACAGTCAATTATTTTCAACTGGCAATCGATCACGCAAACACCAACGTCAGAGTAATAGTTCCAGAAGGTTTAGAATCTGCAGAGGGTCCATCAAATTTTCTACCAGACATAGCTGAAGTAAGGGAAAAATTTGAGACCATCGTTGCGTCTTTTATTGAACAATCCATTTATGGTGAGTAAGGGTAACTGCTACCTATTTTATCCCTGTGCAATAGGTACCTAAAAAAAAAATCCTCAGTCAAACTCCAGATAATAAGCTTTACGTGGAATTTGTATTAGACGGTTCGAATAATTATCATGCGAAGTGTCAGACATTAGTCAGTAAGACCATGAATGAAGTAGTGCAAAAAGATACGTCCTTGGAGTACGATTTGACGTCGGTATTTGTGAATAATTTTTTCAAAATACTGAAAAATATTCCATCAGAAGAGGTATTATACCCTACTGAAATGATGTTTTTAAACCACACAAATGCTCCTTGCTATATTTCTGCCAATTTCAAATCTCCGGCGATCACAGAAGAAATCTGCGAAAACGTCGATTATTCCCAGGTCGGTATCGGCGTCGCATGGTGTCAGAGCCTAATTAGTCTCCAGTCAATAGAGCATTTTCTGAGGGCAACCCCAAACATAGGAGATAACAGCGGGTTTTTCGCTGAATATTAGCTGAATATCGTCGGAAATGGTCCCCTAATCAACCTACTTCGACCCGCCCCACCCGCCCCCTGTGTTAACCCCTCTACGGTGGATTAAAGCCCTCAAAACCAGTTTTTGGCTCCTGTTTCTTTTTTTTTTGCATTTTTATGAAAAAATCATGAAAAAATACATCACAGATATTTTATTCTACATCAAATTCCCTACAAAATGAGCTATCGATCATTTCTGTACCTTGAATAGAATTGGAGTAGCGGCGTCCTGAAAAATGAGGGTTTGGAAGTAGACTTGAAATTAAGTCAAAAAATGATCATGAATCAATGGAATCGAATTTCTGTCAGCTTATATTAAAATATGTAGTAACAACCTATCTGCACATCTCACCTTTCTCCCTCTCGATGAAAAGCCTCACCCCCACCCCACACCCTCCTATTAGGCCTTACCCCCTTGAAAGCAACCTCACCCCCCCCCTCATATTACAAAATACTTCAAATTCACCCGTGATAGGTACTTATGGATATGAGCAAGATCGCCATTCAGTGTCTTTACGCCGCGTCGAAGTTATTACAAATTGGTAGAGCTCGGATTTTTATGCACGAAAAACTTCAAAATATGCGCATATAATATGCATTTATAATGGGTGAAACATGCAAAAATATGAATATATAAAGCGAAACATGCACAAATATGCAAAATCTATATGGGTGTCTTTAGAAAGCATTTTTCAATCAGATTACCCCAGTATGCTTCATTTTATTATTTTATTCGCTTTGAAAACTTTAAAATAAGCAAAAAATTATTTTACAATTAAATTAATGTTTTGATTAATTAATAACCGAAATTATAAAAAAATTTAGGCAGGCCTCTTTTTGTTTGAAAAACAATAAAAATGAAAAATTTTGAAAGTTTTGGCCAAAATATGCAGAAAAACGGAGAAAATGGCCAAAATATGCAAAAATATGCGCTTAAAACACCTGAAATATGCAAAATTATGCATTTATGGCCAAAATATGCAACAACAAATAGGGATCATTTGACTCAAAATTTCATGAATCGCAAAGGTCCGATCAATATGCGCAATCATCTTTCATGTAGCAAAACCTAAGGGGGTGAGGTTACTTTCAAGGGGGTAAGTGTGGATTAGCACGGGCAACGCTACTACCTGGTATAAATCTAAGCTCCCACAACTGCAATTGTGTTAATTATTGATAATTTTATTGGCCAATTTCAAGTACCTATCTGAGTAATAGGAGGGGGTAGAGGCGAGGCTTTTCATCGAGAGGGAGAAAGGTGAAATGTTCAGATAGGTTGTAACTACATATTTCAATATAAGCTGACAGAAATTCGATTCCATTGATTCATGATCATTTTTTTTACTAAATTTCAAGTCTACCTCCAAACCCCCATTTTTCACGACGCGGTGCCGCTACTCCACTTCTATTCAAGATACAGCAATGGCTGATAGCTCATTTCGTAGGGAATTTGATGTAGAATAAAATATCTGTGATGTATTTTTTCCTTAAAAATGCAAAAAAATGAAACAGAAGCCAAAAACTGGTTTTGGTGGGATTTAATCCACCGGGGGGGGGGGGGGGGGTAGCACAGGGGGCGGGTCAAAGTATTGTTATAGGCAGTATGGCCCTACCAGCCGCCTACGTGTGTGGTCGATAATGAGTCGGACGTCATTGTCCACCAGGTAGATTCGCGATCCTGGTACCTGAAAAGCAGTGATGGGCCGCTCAAGGTTTTCTGCGCTCACGCTCCGCTCACGCTCATGGATAATTCCAACGCTCCGCTCACGCTCCGCTCAATGATTTTTTTTCCGCGCTCGCGCTCCGCTCAATGGGGGGTTTTCACGCTCACGCTCCGCTCAATGGTTTTTTTGCGCTCAGACCACTCGCGCTCAACATGCGCTCAGACCTAAATTCATGTTGTTCTTGCTTGGACTTGTTGTCCATAATATCATTAATATCGCGATATCGGATACTATCAATATCAATTAAGTAAATAAAATGGTTTGAAATTCAAATCAAAAGGAAAAAAATATGATTTCCGATTTCTACAATTTCAAATTTTAATTTTTTTTTATGAAAAATACTTTATTTTTATTTTTAGAGTAGAATTTTTGAGCGGAGCTGAGCGTTACGCTCATGGCGCTCAGTATAAAATTTTGCGCTCCGCTCACACTCCGCTCTTGAAACAAAATTTTACGCTCCGCTCCGCTCACGCTCACTCAAAAACCCTTGAGCGTTCGTGAGCGCACGCTCATGAGCGCTGAGCGGCCCATCACTGCTGAAAAGGTACCACACTGAGAAAAAAAAGTGTGGCGATATTGACCACAAATTGTGGAAAAACTTATCCAGTCTGAGTTTATGATGCTTTTTACCACAGTTGTGGTACTTTTTAAAGATTTAATCACAACTGTGGTACTTTTTACCACAACTGTGGTAAAAAAAGCACCACAACTGTGGTAAAAAGCATCATAAACTCAGACTGGATAAGTTTTTCCACAATTTGTAGTCAATTTTACCACACATTTTTCTCAGTGCAGTAAATCAAGCTTCTCGTATTCGCGATGCAAAGCATAGTGGCTGACATCTGGTGGACTTCCATCCAACTGATGAAACGGTGCTGCGGGTTGAGTTTAAACCAATAGGAGTAGAGCATTTGATGGCAACATTAGCACCAGCTGATTAATTTAGATTGGAGGGGTGGTGGTGTATCACTACAGCATCACCTTTTTAGCACCCGATACTAGCAAACCTCGCGAACGTTGCATCGCAAATACATGGTCCTGTACTCATCTCGTGGTTGCCTCATTAGATGCCTAGCTACCCATATCTCCTATTTCACTATTTGTGTAGGGAAATTTGTGTGTGTGTGTCGCTAGGTAAACGTACCTAGCTAGTTAAAGTATTTGATAAAAAGTGTTTCTGTTGTATTGCCTGTAGTACTGTTCGCGAAGTAATCATCATTCAGTTAATGTAACCCTAATTAGTCAATGTAAAACCTCGTATCTTAATAAAGCTCCGTTTACATACGTAACCCCTTGAAGTTCGTTATTAGTGTTCAATCGATTTCACCTCTATGACCCAGGGTTGACGCGAGTCCTTGAAAATTGTGACTCCGAGTCGAGAGGCGCGAGTCCTTAGAAATTGTAGCTCCGAGTCGACACCCCGCGAGTCTTTCACAAAAAGACTCGGAGTCTTCAGCGAGTCTTTTTCAGAGTCCCCCTTTTTTTTTTTTTAAATTGCAGTCAATGAATTTTTGCAGTGAATGAATGGTAAATGATGAATTCCATCTTCACGACTTCGGAAAGTTGAAAAAACCATTGAAAACCCCAAAAACTTCACTTTTTTTACCTTCAAAAATACAGTCAGATGAGAAAAAATTAAAACTGCAACTCGTAAAAAAGACTCGCTCGCATAGTATTTAGACTTTTTTAGAGTCGTTAAAAAACGAGTCTCAAAGAAAAAAGACTCCGAGTCTCATTCCGAGTTGACTCCGAGTCTTCGAGTCCTTCGCGAGTCCTTTTTCAGAGCAGACTCTGGTCAACCCTGTGTATGACTATATTTTTACCTCACGTACTTCGTCATCTCAACGGTACCATACCCGCATAAATTCGTACTCGCGACTGACAATCGAACCGCGAACTATGTTCAGCTCTTGCACCAGAAGTAACACCGACTGGCCAGCAGCAGGGACATACGAGGTCCAAGCACCCATCCAAACGTCACCTACTGTCACACTCCCGAGTTACCCCCTGAGCCTCTATCCCTGACAATATGTTGATTAGGGGACCATTTCCGACGATATTCAGCAAAAACCCCGCTGTTATCTCCTATGTTTGGGTTTGCCCTCAGAAAATGCTGTATTGACTGGCAGGGATGGTGGTCCGAAACAAGAACCACTAAAAACCGTAATGTCCTGGTCCGTTATTCCTTGGTCCGGAATGAAAAGAAATTCAGTCAGAGGTCCGAAACTGGACTGAAATTAACGGTCCATAGTCTTGGACCAAAACCGAACCGAAATAAATAACGGACCAGTTTCGGCCCAGTTTTTTTTCTTAAAGCTTTGAGTATGATAGAAATACTCTAATAACAACCAATAATTTGATTTTAAAATTGAATTTTTAATTTTGAACTGTGGTTTTTTGAGATTTGACTAGATTTGAGAGCATGTGTGTGAATCTGAATTATGAAAATAAACAGAAATACATCGTTTTTTCAAGTCCATCATTTTTTTTTTTTATCAAAATGAAACAATTTGGGAAACAGAATTGAAAGTAATGTCCAACCTCCAACTTAAATTTATAATTTTTGTGATTTAGATATGCAAAATGAATTTTTAATTTCATGTTCTTCAAAAAACAAAAGAAAAACTTATTAAAATAAAACAAAAAGGAAACTAATTAGACTTATAAACATTTAAAAAGGTGGAAAAATAGGAGTACTTAATTGAAACCTCGTAAAAATCAAAGAAAAACAAATTTTGTCAAATCCAAATTTACACCAAAAACTTGTGGATCCATGTTGAAAAAAATCAGAATTGGACCGAAACCGGAACTGGTCCGAAACCTGGTCCAAAACCTCAGCTCTGGACCAAAACTGGTACTGGAACGAAATGTTTTGGTCCATTTCTGGAACGAAACTGGTCCGTTTTATATTTTTTTTTGGAACATTGGAACATGGTCCGGAACAAAATCATTTCGGACCGCCATCCCTGTAATGACTGGACAATAACGACTTCGCCAAAAATTATTCCACCTATTTTTTTTTACTTTACACCGCTAAATGTATGTAGTTTCATACTTACAACAGAATGTAAGCAGTTTTGCCGAACAGTTCAATGCGTACGCAAATATTTCGATAAAAGAGCTATGGACCGTTGCATACATGGAGTTCTGTAGCATCCCTTATACAGCAAGCAGTAATCGCATAATTCACATCTTCAAAAACGAAAACGAGGAAGAGTGGAAAATTAAGACCGATAATGAAACTATGGAAGTGAGTAGACAAAGCAACCGCGGAGAAATTATCTACAATAATGATAATGATAATTAAAACCTGATACAAAGAGCTTTTTCAGATTAATGAGGACTTAATCAAAGAACGTCTTAAACAGTACAAGAAGGATGATTTGAACATGGTATTCACACAGCTTGGAAGCAAGTTGGCGCATGCAAATTATGACAAGTTCCCATTCCCTTTACCACCAAACATTTGCAGACACAGATATGGCACTTCTGCACCTTCGGAAAAGCATTTCTATTCGATAACCAACCTCATCAACGGCGTTTCTCAAGAACTGCTCTCATACCATATAAAACTATACGGGTTATACAATTTAAAATCACTTCGCCTCACCATTTCCTCCGGAGAAAATGCAGATATAGAATTCGAAATGACCGCAACAAATTTAACAGCGCATGTTATATGGAGTTATTTTACCGGAAATCCATTCCACAGAATACCAAAACAAAATAAATTCCAAATCGACAAAATTCTATTAGCTGGACGGATCGGAAATTCTGTGAAACGATTTCTTTTCACCACTCGTTCACGACTGCAGCTCTCAGATAAATTTCACGAGAAGAAACTGAAGGAAACATTGGAGTTTCTAATTATTAATTCGATTAAAAAGTCTTTGAAAAACAAATTTCAGAGTGGGACTGATTTGTCGAAGAAAGAAGTATTTTTGCGAAGAAGATCTATGAAAGTGGATCAAAAAAACCATTTTGGATTTGAACCAAATTCGTTGAGGAATTGAGCACCATAACGCACCACGGAGGAAGGGTGATAGTTATGGGACCCCAAAGTTGAGTTATTTTTGAAAAATACGATGTTTTAATCCATAGACTAAGCTTCATGCAACTACCTGAAAAAAACCTTCACATGCAAGGCTTAAAATAGTGTAGGTAGGTGAAGTAGCGTTATTTTTAAGAAAAAAAAAAACATTTTTAGCTAGCCAAGATTTTATCGCCAAAAAATGTCGAGGGTGGTCCCCTGACTAACCTCTAAAAAGTCCACACTCCCCAGACCCTGTGCTAATTTTTTTACGGTGGCACCACCCCCTAAAAAATGGTTTTCCCCGAATAGCTTCGTAGGATTTGGTTTTACGGCAAAAGTAGCTCAGTACTTTTTTGTTTTACAGTCAATTTCCAACATTTTTTGTATGATAATTTTTTTCGTACGACTAATAGCACAGGAGATCGAGAGTCCTGAAGGAAGGGATTTTTGGAAAATATGATATCATTTGAAAACGCGATAATAGGTATAAAATCGTACTAAACTGTATGTTTTGGTCATGAAAATAGTAGTATTATGAAATTTATGGTAATTATTACCATAAATTTCATAATGACTTAAAAATGAAAATGTTTGAAAAAGATTTATAACATTTCTATGGGAAATGTACGTAGAAAAAACTTTTACTTTTGACATTTTTCAAGTTTTTGACCTTCCAACTTCTTCTTTTCTACTTTTCTCCGCGAATTTTAGCTTTCAGTATATCAGAGTGGTCTTATTTTTTCGGATTTTCACAGACGAATATGAAAAAAAAAAATTCAGCTCGTCGCCCATAGCAGCGGAGATAGACGAAATGGTCGACATTAGGCACCGGTCTACCTTACCCTTAAACATTAAAATTTTATCACACATGATGATTGATAATTTTTAATGGAATAAAATAAATCACGAGAACGTAAATTGTTTAAATTTTCGAGATCATTTTTTGTAGAAAATACGATGAAAACCGCTGACTTGGCGTGAGGAGCGTGAGATTCGATTGGGCGAAGTGATCGGTAAATGAAAAACGCTTTTCCGAAATCGGAAAATTCGAAGAATTTTCCGAGACGTAGGGAAAGCGGTCGGAAAATTTTCGCGTAAATATTATCGCACGAAGCAGATATCGATACTAACTGCTCGGGAAATTATTCTGACCAATAGCAACGCGCCTACGATTGATTTTCCCTAAATTTTCATATTTAGGGAGACTTTCGACTGCGCTACAATTTTGAACAGTTTTTCACGATGGATCGGAATTTCGACGATTGTCGTTTTTACGGAAACGATAGTTGCTCGATCGGACGATACCAAAACGATAATAATTTTCATTGAAAATTATTTTTCACAGTAAAATGAATTTTTCTCGAAAAGAAAATTCAGACAGTTTCACGAAGAAAATAAAGGAAAAACTCGAGTTAGTTTTTACCTTATATTAAACTGAATATAACATCGCGTGAGGCTATAAAAACTCGGTAGTTTTTAAGCCTAAATTATATTTAAGTACAATTCGACTATACGCGAGAACGGTTAAAACGATAATACGATCGCGGGTTAACGACACGAATAAATAAACAAAAAAATAATTAGAGGCCGTAGCCAATAATTTTACATAAAAAAGTAACCGCGTATAATTCGATTTCGGTACTATAAAATTAACACCGCCCCTCGGACGATAATTTATTTTTTAAATTAAATTCGAAAATCTCGTTCGACAAACGTTCGAAGACGATCCTATTGGTCGATTTTGTCAATAGATCGGCAATGTTATCGCTCGATGAAATTTTCACGATGTGAATGACACCGGATCTGATAAGATCGCGAATATGATGATACGATACATCAATATGTCGAGTACGCCGAGATTCGTCGGTATTTGCTATCGAGATAGCAGCATTTGAATCGCAGAAGATCGGTACGACATCTGAAACCAGATCGAGACTATCGAGTAAGTTTATCCACGATCTCGCTTCTTTTCCGGCCGTCGAAAGAGCTACGTATTCGGCTTCCGCCGACGATAAAGCTACGCAATTTTGCTTACGGACGATCCAGTCGACGATATTTCCATTTAGCATGACGACGATACCGGTAGTGGATTTTCGATCGGAGTCATCACCGGCGAAATCGGAATCGGAATACAATTTTAACGGATACGATACATTAAGGTAATTCGAATTATAAACTAACGACCGATCGATTGTCGTTTTTAAATACCTAATGATACGTTTAGCATAATTAAAAATTTCAGCATTAGCGAGATGCTGAAATCTGCACAAGAAATTTACGGCGAACGTGATATCGGGACGAGTACCTCGCGATAGATACGATAACGATCCTAGAATACCACGAACTTTCGTTTCGAATGATTTATCCAGGCGTTTATCTTCGATTTTTAAGCCGGGTTCCATTGGCGACGATATCGGATTAGAGTCTTCAAGATCATATTTCACGATTAATTCACGGATGTACGATTTTTGATGTAAGTACGTTACATCGTCACTTTTACGTTCGATTTCGATACCGATGAACTTTTCAGGTTCTTTTAGATCTCGAATTCCAAATTCTTTATTAAGCTGATCGATCAGCCATTCGATTAATTCGGCGTCGGAACCGGTTATTAGAAAATCATCGACGAAAATTACAAAAATACACCGAGTTTTATCGCCGTCTTTATTTACATAAACACACGGATCGTTTGCAGACTGTTCGAAACCTAATTTTTCTAAAATTTTCTTTAATTTTTTGTTCCAGTTCTGCGGCGAAGTTTTGAGTCCGTAAAGGGACTTTTTTAACACGAATACGATTTTTCGTTTTACGGAGGATCCTTTCGGTGGATCGAAAACTATCATACGAGTCGCTTCGCCATTTAAGAACGCCGTCGATACATCGGCTTGACGAAGTTTCCATTTATTCACGGTGGCTATGCAGACGATACCACGGACGATCGATACGTTTGCAGTCGGCGCGTAAGTCTCATCCAGCTCGTATTGGTGAGAGTCCTTGTATCCGCGGAGAACTAATCGAGCTTTAAATTTTACGACGTGATTAACCGAGATTTTCTTTCGCAGAACCCATCTCGTATCGACTTTGGAGAAGTCCTTGCCTTCCAGCTCGTCCTCGGTGACTTCGTACCAGACATCTTTCACTGCCATCGCTCTCAGTTCTTCCTCGATCGCCTTTTTCCACTCATTACCTTCAGGACCGTTCACTGCCTCTTCATACGTGAGTTCTTTGCCCTGCTCGGTGGCTATTAACGCGGAGTATTCGATACGATCATCATCGTTACACAAATTGGATTTTATCGCAACTAACGAATTTTCGATTGTTTCAGGTTCAAGATTTACGGTACCGTCGTACGAATTTTCATTTAACCGGTCAGCATAAAGCTGATTTTCATCGAAGATGACGTTTGACGAATACGATAGTTTATTTCGCGGTACATCGAGTAACATGTAACCTGTTTCAGTATAACCGACTAACATTTTTTCCACGGATTTCGGATCTAATTTTGTTCGTTTTTCTTTAGGAATAAATTCCCTAGCAACGCAGCCGAAGATACGAACATATTGGAAAGTCGGATCGCGATCGAACCATAAACGATACGGGCTTTTATCGGCGATAGCAGAGCACGGAAGACGATTGTATAAAAACGTAGCCGTGTACAACGCGTACGGCCAAAATCGACGAGGGAGCTTCGAATCGAAAAGAAGCGAACGGAGTTTTTCACTGATGGTACGTAGAAAACGTTCGGCCGTACCGTTATGTTCGTGCTCGTAAGGCTCCGAAGCCATTAATCGCATACCTTTTTTCTCGATTACTTCGCGAAATTTACCGCCTATAAATTCGGTCGCGCTATCGCAACGTAGTTGCTTAATTTGACGATTCCATAGATTCGTTACTATGTTATCGTATTTTTCAAAAAATTCGCCGACTTGCGATTTAGCCGTTATCGCGAACGTTACCGCGTAGTGAGTAAAATCGTCGACAAATACAAGAATGTATCGCTCGTTATCGATACCGGCGCTCAGCGGACCCATTACGTCGACATGGACTATGTCCAACGGTTGCTTCGCCTTTTCGCGCTCGGTGTTGTAAGGCCCGCGGTGCTGTTTCGCTTTAGCACAAGTATCGCACTCGTTCGTTAAAGGGCAGTCATGTTCGGTACAACTAATATCGGGTATTTTATACATAACCGATCTACTCGGATGGCCTAATCGTCGATGCCATAAAGCGTTTAGCGCGAAATCGAAATTATCAGTAACATTATTTAGCTTAAATTTAACAGTAAGCAAACCGTTCGACTGTTCAAAAACATCAGTCAGTTTTTCACCAGTATCGCGGTGAACGATCGAAATTTTATCGGCGATCACGGTATCATAACCTAAACGACGGATTTGACTCACGGACATTAAATTGTAAGATAAATCGGAAATGTAACTCACGTTTTGCATGATAAAATTTACGCCGCTATCGTTAGTGACTGGTAACTCACCAACCGACGATCGTACGATAGCTGTATCTTGTTTCGCGACAATAATTTCAGCGTTCGACGTTACTGGCTTTTCGTTGACCAAAATACCGGGTACATTTATCATGTGGCTAGTGGCGCCGGTGTCGAGCACGAAGACAATTTCACCGACGGTCGAAATTAGCGCTACATTTTCTTCGGATGTCATGAGAGCCTTTGGACGATTCGACGATTCAGCATTCGATGGAGATTTCGGCGCGGGCGAATTCGAACTGGAACTGGAACTCGGTTCAGACCTTTTTGAATTCGCTTCATCACCATACCGAGGGCACTGCTTTCCTATGTGGCCGGTGCCACCGCAACGATAGCATTTTATTTCTCCTCTCGGCGATTGATTTCGATTGGCCCAGCAATTTTTCGCGAGATGGCCGAGCTTTTTGCACTTGGCACATTTCGGACGCGGCTTACGATCGTTCGGATTTCGATTATTCGACGCTGAAGTTACTAACGCCGAACCTTTGTTGATATTCGACGTCGCCTTTTCGGATTTATCTTCGTCGCTGGTTAATAAACCCCTCAGGAATTTTGGGTCGGCGGGTGCAATATTCAGAAGGGCTTCGGCCGGTTTCTTAACGGACTTCCATTTCTCGATATTTTTGAGTCCGGAGTTCAAAAACGCATACTCCTCATCCTTCGGGACCTTCGTACCGGCGGCCTCCATTTGGTTCACCAAGCTTGACACCTCGTCACAGTAATCGGTAGCAGACCTAAATTTGTCGATATCGAGGGCAGCCAATTTTGCGCGACAGGCGATTACGATTTGCTGATTCTCTTTCGCGTAGCGTTCGTCGAGTTCGCTGAAGAGTTTTTCCGGGTCTTTTTCTTCTCTAATGAGTCGGAAAACCGCGTTCGTCGTATGGCTAACTATTTCAAAATACGCTTTTCGTTTTTCCTTGTCGGTAGCGCCGCCGTTCGCCGTTATTGCCTTTTCGAGATCTTTAGCTAGAAGTAACGATTTGATTCGCTTCTTCCAGATAATGTAGTCGGTACCGTTAAAGATCAGGTGCGCTGGAATATTCGACGACGATTCTCCAGAAGCCATTTCGGACGCTGACGATTCGTTTTCGGAGCACGTAGCAGTTTTCTCGCTTTCGGATTGGTCGTCGGAGATGATCGACGCTGCGTCTGATTCGTTATTGGCTGTTGATTGGATGCACGGAGCTGTTGGTATCGTCGACGCAGAGGATTGACCGACGAGGGAAGTATTTAACTCTTTCGAAAGTCGCTTTCGAATTTTACGTTTTTGTGATCGAGTTAACACTTTTTCAGCTTCGCTCGACGCTGGAAAACCGCGGAAATCTTCGTCGTTAGAAGTATCGTTCGCAACGTCGCCTCGACCAATGAGCTTCGACAGACGAGGTATCATATACCGAGTCGATTCGCCGTTTCACAGGAACCACGCTCTGCTACCATGTAGAAAATACGATGAAAACCGCTGACTTGGCGTGAGGAGCGTGAGATTCGATTGGGCGAAGTGATCGGTAAATGAAAAACGCTTTTCCGAAATCGGAAAATTCGAAGAATTTTCCGAGACGTAGGGAAAGCGGTCGGAAAATTTTCGCGTAAATATTGTCGCACGAAGCAGATATCGATACTAACTGCTCGGGAAATTATTCTGACCAATAGCAACGCGCCTACGATTGATTTTCCCTAAATTTTCATATTTAGGGAGACTTTCGACTGCGCTACAATTTTGAACAGTTTTTCACGATGGATCGGAATTTCGACGATTGTCGTTTTTACGGAAACGATAGTTGCTCGATCGGACGATACCAAAACGATAATAATTTTCATTGAAAATTATTTTTCACAGTAAAATGAATTTTTCTCGAAAAGAAAATTCAGACAGTTTCACGAAGAAAATAAAGGAAAAACTCGAGTTAGTTTTTACCTTATATTAAACTGAATATAACATCGCGTGAGGCTATAAAAACTCGGTAGTTTTTAAGCCTAAATTATATTTAAGTACAATTCGACTATACGCGAGAACGGTTAAAACGATAATACAATCGCGGGTTAACGACACGAATAAATAAACAAAAAAATAATTAGAGGCCGTAGCCAATAATTTTACATAAAAAAGTAACCGCGTATAATTCGATTTCGGTACTATAAAATTAACATTTTTTTTAAATTTTCTTCTTCAAGACATTAGGGACAATGTTACATTATAAACAATTTTTTAACTCTCTCGTTTTATTCAAGCAACGTAATTTTATCACAAGCATTAAAGAGCATTACATGCTCAACTCAGAATAAATTTCCTCGGCGAGTTTGGTCAAAATCCAGAATATGTTTTTTTTTTAGATCCGTACCAATATCTTTAAAATTGTAAAGTATCTCCGACCTAGGTATCTAAACATAGGCTACCTACACATATGTATAGAGCTGAAGAAATGCCTAATGCAGACAAATTTTTTCAGAATGAATTCATATCATTTTAAAATAACACGCCGATAGGTGATTTTGAATCCAACGACGATGTCGGCTTATATTTATTAAATTAGATTAATATTTTTAATTTGACACACCTACTTATTTGATAAAAATACATTTATGATTAATTTTCCTCATTTTTAAATATAGATAAGTAAGTTTGAACTTCATAATTTTCAATGCTCATTTATCTTTTTCTCGAATTGCAACAGTAAGCGCCATCAATTTATTGCTATGTCTGAAAAAAAATTAAAGACGAACAGAATACATGTGGTATTTGAGAGGGAAAATTCTCAAATTTTCGATCTGGATTGAATTTTTTTCATATACCTACTTAGAATACAATTTTTATAAATTCTGTGACTTGAACTGAAGTTTAAAAAACAGGTTTATGATTATTTGAATTCTTGCCCCGGCATAATAGGGAGCTGAGGCCTGAAACCCCCCTTTTTTCCCAATTTTTAAATTTGACTTTGGACAAAAAATCGTTTTACATTCTGGTAGCAAACACTCCCCTGACTCCAAATATATGTCACATCCGTTGGGTCACGGGCACAATGGGGTGCTGGGCCCCCCAATGTGCAACTTTTTGCCAAATTCGATCATTTTTGGCAAAATAATGCCTCTATAGGCGTAATGCGGTATGCTGGACAAAAAAAATCATATCGCAATGTATTCTTGGGTTCATTACGGGTCCAATGAGCCAAAGTTTGAGGAAAACTGTTGGCACAATAGGCCGTGGTGGAATTTCTAAGTTTTGAAAACAAGCGATTTTCTCCCCCTTTGATAAAAAAATAAGTCATGAAAAAAATCTGAAACTTGAGTTGCGACATATCAAAATGGGACAAATGGGTTAAAATTTCACGAGCAGAACGAAATTTTTGATGAAAATTAAATTTGAGCAATTTTAACCCATTTTGAGCCCCAAATTGGGTCAATTTTTGAGTATTTTCAAAGAATTGACATGTGACCTATGATAGTGGGGTAGAATTTCGCCAGAAATTCAAAAATACCATCCAAATTTTTTTGAGCATCTTTTCAGACCTATAAGCCTTTGATTTAGTAGATTTTTAGATAGACCTATCATGGATTAAAATTTCATAGAGAAACCAAAAATCAAAATCGAATAATTTTCTCAATGAAATTAAACCCGCCTATTTTTTCAACTCAATACTCAATATAATTGATTTGTATTTCCAATTTTCTTTTTTGTTAGTTTAGATTGCTCTTTTTTTTGGCGTTTCAATGAAATATATTGCGCTTGAAATTATTCAAACTTGAAAGTTGCTTAAAAAAGTATTGGATCACATTTTAAAATCTTGGGCGAAATTCTATCCCTTTTTCGTAACTCACATGTCATTTTTTTGAAATTAATCAAAAATTGATTCAATTTGAGGCTCTAAATTCTCAAAAGTTGCTCAAAAAAAGTTTTGGATGACATTTTTGAATTTTTGGAAAAATTCTACCCCACTTGCATAGCTCACGTGCCAGTTTTTGAGATTGATCAAAAATTGACCTAATTTGAGGCTCAAAATTTTCAAAAGATGCTCAAAAAAATTGAATGATATTTTTGAATTTCTAGCGAAATTCTGCCCCACTTTCATAGGTCGCATGTCAATTCTTTGAATATACTCAAAAATTCATTCAATTTGAGGCTCAAAATGGGTTAAAATTGCTCAAATTAAATTTTCATCAATAATTTCGTTCTGCTCGTGAAACTTTAACCCATTTTGATGTGTCGCAACCCACGTTTCAGATTTTTTTCATGACTTATTTTTTTTATCAAAGGGGGAGAAAATCGCGTGTTTTCAAAACTTTGAAATTCCACCACGGCCTATTGTGCCAACAGTTTTCCTCAAACATTGGCTCATTGGACCCGGAATGAACCCAAGAATACATTCCGTTATAATTTTTTTTTGTCCAGCATACCGCATTACGCCTATAGAGGCATTATTTTGCCAAAAATGATCGAATTTGGCAAAAAATCACACATTGGGGGCCCAGCACCCCATTGTGCCCGTGACCCAAGGGATGTGACATATATTTGGAGTCAGGGGAGTGTCTGCTACTAGAATGTGACAAGATTTTTTGTCCAAAGTCAAATTTAAAAATTGGGAAAAAAGGGGGGTTTTTAGGCCTCAGCTCCCTATTATGCCGGGGCAAAAAACCAAAATTCGGGGTTTTCGACTACGAGACCCATACCTACAATAAATCAACTGATTTTTTGTCCTGCGAAAATGCATGCTAAATGAACACTTTTTGCCTCTTGGACTGTAGACTATTAATTTTCAGCCGAAGTTTTAAATTTGAAAAAAATTACTATTGCGTTAAGCACTAATTTTAAATTAGGTGCCGCGCTGGGGATATTTATTGATCCACATTTTAGTTTTCCTGGACCAAAGTTATGATTTTTTACGTCCATTCGAATCCTGGAACCACTGGAGTCATGTGCAGGGGAAATTTTAAATATCTGAAATTCAAATCAGTAGCGTAACTAGACATCCTGGGGGGGGGGGGGGGGGAAAATAGAATACAGTGACGATAACGTCGCGTCAGAAGCTTTTTTTGGGAGGGTACAAATTGGGTATGGAGACTTGGAATACCAGAAAGGTTTGAAGAGATGAGGGTAAAAAGGAGTCTTCTTTCGCACTGTCGTCTCAGATACATTACCTATGGAATTGTGATTTTGTTTATGCCCGAGCGAAGCGAGGACGAAGCTTTGAAAAAATTGGATTTTCAATGTTCAAAAAATACATTTTTTTTGTGTTTTAATGCGTTGAAAATCCGTATCGGATGTAATTTGGGGGGGGCATTTTGATACTTTGTATCCCGACCGCCACGGGGGTACAATATGTATCCCTTATATCCTAAATCCCACTTACCGACGCCACTGATATAATACGAAATATAGGTTTATTTTATAACGTCCAATCATCAGTTTACATCATATAACAAAAAAAAAGCAAAAAGAGAAAGGAAGTCGTAAAATAACTGACATGTTAAGTTTTTGAAGCATGAAGTGAAATTTTTGTTTCAAGGTATGCACAAATTCAAGCGAAATGAGTGCAAAAATTTTTTCAAAAAAGAAACTCAAGGGCCAAAAATTGCTGATTAAAACCCCGAATTATAAAAACAGAAGAATTCTTGAAAGAAATGTTTTGAGATCGTCTGTTCCGAGTAAAATAAGACCTTGATATTGAGAAATATTCTCAACTACTTACCAAAATACTCAAGAGCTGGAAATTAATCACGTTGAATTAGAAAAATTGTTAAAAGAAAATATTTCAAAAGTAAGTAAATTGAGATGATTTTGATTTTTGATGAAGGAATACGAATAGTCTCGATTTTTAAAAAGAAAGCAGAAAACTTAACTCGAGCGAAGCGAGGACAATTAATTTCTTTTGTACGCCCATTAGCAGAGAAGATAGAGAGTCCTGAAGGAAGGGGTTTCGGGTTTATTTAAAATTCAAGACTTTTGGGCCTTTTTTCCAGACCTGAATAGCAGAATTTTGCAGATTCTAAAACTTGTGTTTTCACTTTTCTTTTAACAGGTAGCTGAGGTAGCCAGGTAGGTAATACCAAAAAATGAAAAAATTGCAGAAAAGTTTCATGTTTCAAACTAAAAATCAGGGTCCGGAACCATTTGAAAATTTTTTTTTGGTGCTTCTGGCGCTGCTCTTTAACCTTTGAGATGAAATGGTTCCGGTTCTGGTTCTAAAGTGGTTCCGTAGTCAGTTTTTTTGGTGGGGTTCTGGTTCTGGTTCCAGGAGTCAAGAAAATTTAATGGTTCTCCTGGTTGTGGTGTGGTTCCAATTAGTACTGGTTCTCCCGGTTCCAAGTGGTTCTGGTGCTCCCAGTTCCAGTCATTTTTTTTTGTTTTTTTTTTTTACTTTCAAAATAACACATCAAAATTTGACTAAACTTCAATTTTGAAGTCAAATTAAGATCTGCGTATAGTTTTGTAATTTTATCAAATTTTTGTGAAATAATTGAAATTTGAATAACTAGTTTAAGCAATAATAAATCAAGGTTGGGTTCTGCTGCTGCTCTTGGTGCTCTTAAACTATTTTAATCTAGATAAAAACTGGTTCTGGTGGTTATGGTTAGTTTCAAAATTACTTCTCCCTGGTTGTTCCCTTTATTGGGAATGGTTCTATAAATTTTTTCAACTGGTTCTGGTGCTGGTTCTCATTTGAAAATTCGAAAAAAGTGGTTCCCCTGGTCTTTTTTTGGTTGTTCTCCCAAGTGGTTCCGGACCCTGCTAAAAATTCACCGAATAAGCTGATTCCTGACATAAAATCAAAATTTTTAAATTTTAATTCAAAATTTTTAAATTTTAATTCAAAATTTAGGAAAAAATTGTTTTAAAATTTAATAACCATAACGCATGAAGAGATAGATTAGTTTCGGTTTCCGGTATTCTATCGTTACGAAAAAAAAATTCCAAAATGTCGTGGCATTCGAGACTCGGTAATCTTTATCCAACAATCCCATCGTAAACAAAACTGACCTTGACAACAATAATTTTGATTCGAAACCGTCAACCACTAGTTGCTAAACAATAGAAAACACCGAAAACATTAATTATTTTCGAAAAATAATCACCTACACGTGTAATAATTTTTATACCTAAGCAAAAACAGACACAACTTTAGCCATATTCATTTGTAAAAATTCACTGGAAAGATAAATCGACCATTGCTTTTCCATCGTCCAGTGATAAGAACCAGGTACAAAACAACAAAAATGTACACTACAAATCTCACGTAAGTGTTTTCACCAAAATAAAATTCGCTATGATTTTCAAAATGCAATAGCTTTTGAAAAATTTTAATACTCATTACGATTTCAGCGAGCAGCTTTGCGGTGATTAAATTTCAATGTTGATACGCGGATACTTATGTAAGCCATCGGACCATCATCCTTCAATTGGTACGTATGGATACAAAACAAACCCTAATTTCATCATTATTCTATTTCATTATTTAATTAAAATATTCGCTAATTCGATCGAATTTTACAGTTTTCACGTGTAAAACAAGACCCGATCTTCGATTCGTGTTCACTGATCAAATAGCACCGGTTCAGCAATGTAAACAAACCGTTCATATATCTAGGTGAATAATCCATTGTCATATTATCAAATAGTTTCCTTGCAAAAATAACAATTTTCGTAATTCAATTTTCAACTTGTTGCAGATGCAACGAATTATTCAATAATTCGAGTTCAACGAACTGTTTTTGTGATAACGAAAAAGTTGATTCTGTCGAATTATTAGGTGAGTGTTTTTACATATTGATTGTTTTTTTTTTTTAAGGCAAAAAAGTGTGAAAAAAGTAACTTGGTGAAGCCTTAATAAGGGAAAAATTTAATAAAATATTAACCAAAGTTACATTTTTCTCACTTGCCAAAAAAAAATCACATACGATCACCTCTAACACTCTTGTATCTGTTACAGTATTGGCTTATGAAATCATTTTATCGACGTATCGATCTTGAAAATGCCCACTCTGTCTCATTCTGCTACTCGTGAGTACATCATTTTGACTGAATTTTTATGATACGGACATCCTTATCAGCTACATAACGAGCTTCCTACGTCTGTGATACTTTCTTACATGACAATGACTTACAAATGTGATAAATGTGACGCGACGTTTAGTAAAAAATACAACGTATCGCGTCACGTCGATTCAAAACATTCGAAACAAGAATTCGACACGATTCACTGCGCCCACTGCGACACCAAGTTCAAACGAAAGGACAATTTAATCGTGCATCTGAAACGACTCCATCAAAACATCGACGCCCTCGACGAACCTCCGAACAAAAAACCCTCGACCCAGAAGCAATGCCAAAGCTGCGGCGTTTTCGTCGATAACGATAAATTTCTATCGCATATAAAATCATTCGAACATTTCGACGAATTCAAAAAAACCACGCCGAATTTGAACGTGGAAATAATCAAAACTGCTTTCGAGAGTCGAATCTGCGCCTATAAAATAACCAACGAAAAGGACAAAGACGATATTAAAAATTATTTAGAGACTACCAAAACGCACATGCTGCGGATTATCGACGATAACGTTCAATTATACAACTCGATAAAGTTCAATTTGGAACTACACGTTAAATACATGAAGGAAAAATCTTCCATGAGTACGAAGATTTTCACCACCAAAAGTTTCATCTACGATTACGGGCAAAACTTCTCGGAAATATTTTACGACCAGTTAATCAAGCCTTTGGTCAATCAAAGCGAAGAATTCCAAGAATACGATTCCGGATGGACATTCGTAGAGGTGAATTTTCTCGAAATATGCGTCAATAAATACGACCCTCTTTATGGATCTTCGTACATCGCGTTGCCTCAATGGATCAAACAAAAACACGCCATTATCAACGTCGCCAATCACGATAAAGCCTGCTTCGCTTGGTCAGTTGTATCAGCCTTGTATCCTGTCGATCGTCAGAAACATCCGGATCGAGTTAAATCCTATCCTCATTACAGTAAAATATTGCAATTGGATAATATCACGTTTCCTGTGAAATTGACCGATATACCAAAGTTCGAATCGCTGAATCAGTACATTAGTATTAATGTTTTCGGCCTAGAGGACGAAAAAATCATAGGACCGATTTACCACACCAGGCAACGCAAAGAAAATCACATTAATTTATTACACATACAGAACGAATCAGGCGAAGGGCATTATTGCTGGATCAAGGACATGAGCAGATTGGTCGGAAGCCAACTAAATCATAAAAAATGTCGAAAGTACATTTGCGACGGTTGCTTGATAAATTTCAGCTCGGATGAAAAACTGAAGAGTCATCAAGAATTCGAATGCGGTCGTACGGTCGTCGAGTTGCCGGAAGACGAACGATATTTGAAATTTCGCAGCTTCCATAAAACCGTCAAGATGCCATTCGTGATCTACGTGAATTTCGATACTTTGGTCAAACCTGGCAACGCCCAGGGTACGAATTTCAATCACTCGAGTGCTGGAAACGACTCGATCCACGAACCCTTTGGGTTCTCGTATTACGTACACTGCGCTTTCGATTCGGAATTCGATAAATTACGTTGGTATCACGGATCCAATAGCATTAACGTGTTTTGGTCTCGGTTGCAAAAAGATCTGGAATGGATTTACGTCTGCTTCAAGTCCCACGAGGCAACCGCTTTGGCTTCGGAAGAAAAATCCCATCTGCTGGAAAGTGACAAATGTCGAGTTTGTGACAAACCGTTCATTCCAAAGGATAAAAAAATCCTAGATCATAATTCGTACGTTTCCATCTGCCAGGATCCCAGCCATCCTCGTAACAGCGATAACCAACGATTTGATTTCTTCGTTCCTGTCATTCTGCATCATCTTACCGATCACGAGACTAACTTTTTGATCCGTGAAATTGGCTTCGACAAGGAAACAATAGAACCGGTTGCTTACTCCAATCAAAAATCTGTTTCTTTCACGAAACAAGTGAAAGTTGACAAATCCTCGGTCAAGTTACGTTTCATCGATTCCTACCGATTCTTGGCTGCGAATCTGCAAGAATTATGCAGCAACCTGGAGCCTGAAAAATTCCACTTGCTCAGGAACGAATTTCCCAACGAGGGAGAAATCGATCTCGTCACAATGCCTATTTTCCCCAGCGATTTGGTCGATAACGAATTAACCTTTCAAATTACCTCGTTCCCGCTTAAAGAAGACTTTTCCAATGCTTCGTCCGGAATCGAACTCGATGACGAAGATTACCAACGACTTCAAACGTTGTGGACGACATTTAATTGCGAAAATTTGGGCGACTACGCCGACTTATGCATGAAAATAGACGTTCTCCATCTGACAGACGTATTCGAAAACTTCCGAACAACCTGCATGTCGATCTATCATCTAGATCCGGCTCATTATTTCAGCGTAGATGATCTCAGCTGGGATGCAATGTTCAAAACAACAGATGTAACTTTAGAGCTGCTGATCGATTTCGAAATGGTGCAGTTTTTCAAAAACAGTATTCGCGGAGGACTGTCCCAATGCTCGAAACGGAAAGCCACAGCGAACAATAAATATATGCCGGATTACGACCCCGAAAAAGACTCCAATTACCTCGTCTACCTCTCGGCGAACAATCTGTACGATTGGGCCATGCGCGAACCTCTTCCGACTGGCAAATTCCGATGGCTACGCCAAAGTGAGATCAACTCGTTCGACGTGAAAAATATTCAAGATACGCACAAAGGATACATCTTGGAAGTGGATCTCGAGTACCCTGAGAACATCCACGATTTTCACAGCGATTTTCCATTCTGCCCGGAAAAACAAAACCCCTTCGAATTGTCCAAAAATACAAAGCTGATCGCCAACGTCCAAAATAAATCTTATTACGTGATTCATCATCGAAATCTAATCCAATGTCTCGCCCATGGACTCATCCTCACCAAAATCTACCGCATATTAGAATTCGAACAATCCGACTGGTTAAACTTCTACATCGTGAAAAATGCCAATCTGAGCGAAGAATCTGCCAATCACTACGATAAAAAATTCTACAGCTCGATGAACAAAGCGATACTGGGAAAAACTCTGGAAGATGTGGAAAACCGAATCGATTTCAAATTGGCATCGCATTGGGATAATGTGAAAAATAAACGAGGAGCTCAGTATTATATTAATTTACCAAATTACTACAGTACTTCGATTTTGGACGAAAATCTGGTCGCAATTCAATTAGAAAAGCTTCGAGTAGTGTACGATAAACCTTTATACCTTGGATTCTGCATAATGGAATTGACCAAGTTTCGAATGTACGATTTCCATTACGAACTGATGAAGGCTGAATATAATACGAACGTGGAACTTTTGTACACCTGTACAGATTCTTTTATTTATCAAGTACACACCGACGATTTTTACCAAGATATTAAATCTAATTTGGAATTTTTCGATACCGGAGATTATCCGGTTTGTAACAGATACGAAATGCCCTTAGTGAATAAAAAATCCATTGGTAAATTCAAAGATATATTCGATGGAAAATTGTTATTTGAGTTTGTGGGAACTAAATCCAAATCGTACTGTTACGTGGTCGAAGATGAAAAACCAATGAAACAAGAAAACGACTTGAACGTGTCGAATTTCAGAACCTACTTGGAGAGTATTTCGAATATTTTGCAGAACATTCATACTGTCAGATTTAATGTCTATACTCGGCTGGTAAATAAGTTGACACCGTACTGTACCGATGATAAGAGATTCGTTATACCTAATTCGGAAAAGACTCTGCCTTGGGGTCATAATAAAATTAAGGAATATTGTTTGTAATCGTGTTCAATTAGATATCAAAGTGGATGAAAGTAAGTTTAAAGAATTTTTTATTGTTTTTATCATTTTTAATTATAATTTTTTATTACGGATTTTTTTTTTAAAGTTAAGCATGTTTTATTGTTTATCGTTGATTTTATATTTATTGGTAAGTATTAATTTTATAATAAATGGGTTAATTTTTTCAGTGTGCCTACTTTTATTCTAATAAATTGCGAAATAGTTTGTGCCTCGCCCCCTCCCTCTAGGGAAAATCCGGTATCAATTATGCATCATTATTATAATAAGAATGATTTTTGTTCATCATACCATAGTTGGATTTTTTCCCAAGAATGAATCATTAAAAATTCTCGATAATTTGCATAATGTTCTAATCTTCGATGTATGTAGAGGAATTCAGCTCACCTGAAACAAAAAAACAGAATGAATAATAGATTATATTGTGTGGACCAAAAAATGTGTACGATCGAAATAACTTTTGATTAGAATGAGTGAGAGGGATGAATGAAGAGCTTGAAAGGGCATTGAGTAAGTCGTAATGAAGACTTTCAATTGTGAGGTTAAAAATTATCACCTAAGGTGCTGTTCAGAAATGAAAAAAAAAAAACAGTTTTGCCAAAAAAAATTTGATACTTTTTTTCATGAAATGAATACCGAATCACCAACCACACGCAGACAGAATTAGATAAAATGTAACATTAATTTGAAACTGGTTCATTGATTCGTAACCAGTCGGGTATCAATGTAAATTATTCTAAAATGTATGATACATAAAAAAAATTAAAACAAAGCTGCGGAGAGTAAAGAAATTGAACAATTTTGGCAGATCAACTTCTGGAACCGGTTCAGCGATTCGCAACCAGTTGGTAACAATTGTTCAAAATTGAAAGTAAATTTTAAAAACTTGAAAAACTGTTATTGTAGCGTATAGAAAATTGAAAAATCCTGGCATTTAAATTTTTAAAACTGGTTCAGCGATTCGCAACCAGTTGGTAACAATTGTTCAAAAATTGAAAAAAAAAAAAACTTAAAAACTTGAAAAAACTATTGTAGAGCATAGAAAATTGAGAAATCCTGGCATTTAAATTTTTGAAACCGGTTCAGCGATTCGCAACCAGTTGCTAACAATTGTTCAAAAATTGAAAGTAAATTTTAAAAACTTGAAAAACTGTTATTGTAGCGTATAGAAAATTGAAAAATCCTGGCATTTAAATTTTTAAAACTGGTTCAGCGATTCGCAACCAGTTGGTAACAATTGTTCAAAAATTGAAAAAAAAAAAAACTTAAAAACTTGAAAAAACTATTGTAGAGCATAGAAAATTGAGAAATCCTGGCATTTAAATTTTTGAAACCGGTTCAGCGATTCGCAACCAGTTGCTAACAATTGTTCAAAAATTGAAAGTAAATTTTAAAAACTTGAAAAAACTGTTATTGTAACGCATAGAAAATTGAAGAATCCTGGCATTTAAATTTTTAAAACTGGTTCAGCGATTCGCAACCAGTTGATAACGATTGTTTAAAAATTTTTAAAAAAATTTAAAAACTTGAAAAAACTATTGTAGAGCATAGAAAATTGAAAAATCCTGGCATTTAAATTTTTGAAACCGATTCAGCGATTCGCAACCAGTTGGCAACAAATGTTCAAAAATTTAAAAAAAAATTTAAAAACTTAAAAAAACTATTGTAGAGCATAGAAAATTGAAAAATTCTGGCATTTAAATTTTTGAAACCGGTTCAGCGATTCGCAACCAGTTAGTAACAATTGTTTAAAAATTGAAAATACATTTTAAAAATTTGGAAAAACAGTTGCAGAGCAAATCAAGTTGAAAAATCCTGGCATTTAAATTTTTGAAACTGGTTCAGCGATTTGCAACCAGTTGGTAACGATTGTTCAAAAATTGAAAAAATAATTTTAAAAACTTGAAAAAAACTTTTGTACCTAGAGCATAGAAAATTGAAAAATCCTGGCATTTAAATTTTTGAAGCGATTCGCAACCAGTTGGTAACGATTGTTCAAAAATTGAAAAAAAAATTTAAAAACTTGAAAAAACTATTGTAGAGCATAGAAAATTGAAAAATTCTGGCATTTAAATTTTTGAAACCGGTTCCGCGATTCGCAACCAGTTAGTAACAATTGTTTAAAAATTTGAAAATGAATTTTAAAAACTTGAAAAAACTATTGCAGAGCATAGAAAATTGAGAAATCCTGGCATTTAAATTTTTGAAACCGGTTCAGCGATTCGCAACCAGTTGGTAACGATTGTTCAAAAATTAAAAAAAAAAACTTGAAAAATCTATTGTAGAGCATAGAAAATTGAAAAATTCTGGAATTTAAATTTTTGAAACCGGTTCAGCGATTCGCAACCAGTTAGTAACAATTGTTCAAAAATTGAAAATACATTTTAAAAATTTGGATAAACAGTTGTAGAGCAAAAAAAATGGAAAATTCTGGCGTTTAAATTTTAGAAACCGGTTCAGCGATTTGCAACCAGTTGTTAATAATCGCTCAAAAATTGAAAACAGAAAAAAAAAACTTGGAACAGCGATTGTAGAGCATGAAAAATTGAACAATTCTGGTATACATATAAATCTCAAAAATCAGTTTTACGCAGGGCCGGACAGAAAGAGGGGCAGGGGGCAAGCTGCCCCTCCCATGTTTGAAAATTCCACTTTAGTTGGAAAATTCTGGTTTCAGTCGGAAATTTGCAACTTATTACAAAAATCGAGATGTTTGAATTTTTCGACTGTGATCATTATTTTGCCGACTCAAGTTGGTAAAATTTGAAGTTTGAAAATATTGAAACATGTATTCGATATCAATTACACAGGTCGACATGGAAAATGCTTTTTGAGGTTTGATGGGTGATTTTCATAGTATTTTTCGCGCTGATCACGAAAAAAATAGTGAAAAAATTCCATCACCCAAGGGTTTTTTACAATTTGACTTTTGAGACTTCAAGTCGATTTTCTGAGAAAAGGAAGAGTTACCTATACGAAAAAAATGAATAGTACATAAAGTGTAGAGCGTCAAATTTCCTATCTGTAAAGTCCGATTCGTTTTTTCTTGAAAGGCTTAACTTTCGAAATATTTTAGCTCAAAGTTCAAAGTTAAATTTTTTTAAATTGAAAATATCTCAAAAACTAAGCCTCTTAAGGAAAAACTAATCGGACTTTACTGGTAGAAAATTTAACGCTCTACAATTTATGTTCTATTTATTTTTTTCGTAAGACCCTTTCTTTTTCCAGGAAATCGACTTCAAGGGTCCAAAATTACATCAAAAAGTGTAAAACAAATTTTCAACGAAAAATTTTCCAATTATGAAAAATGTTGACTCCTGGAAATTTTCAATATTTTTCCCGTGATCAGCGTGAAAAATAATACATATAATAATTATCCATTAAATTTAAACCAGTATTTTCTTTTTCTTGTTTTAATCACCGTTATTAATTAGTCTAAAATGTAGCGCTAATTTTAAAATTTCTCCATCATTCCAGTTTTTTTTTTGCAAAAACAATTTTTTCTTCATAAAATGAACACATATTCCCTAATTTTATTTTAAATTAAAAGCTTCACAAAAAACTTACAATTTTAATTTTACAGCATTGAAAATTATAGTTTTTCTCTATTACGCCAGGATTTTTTATAATTGGACGATTTATGGTTGAAAATTTGTTTTACACTCAAAAAAATAAAAAATAAATTTTATTAAACGTAATAATAAAAAGGCACCATTCAAAAAACTAGTAAAATTTATTCAAAAAATAATAATATTTATCGCAAAATAATAATATTTATCGCAAAATTGACAAACTTTATTTTCTATGCAATAAACTTTACCAAATTTCGTGATAAATTTTATTATTTTTTTTGATAAAAATTGCTAATTTTGCGAATGGTGCCCCGTTATTATTTCTTTTGGATAAACTTTTTTTTTTGATAAAATTTATTATTTTTGGATAAAATTTTTTTTTTTTTGATAAATTTTTTTTTTTTGAATAAAATTTATTATTTTTTGCAACACTTTCTATTCATTTTTCATTCTCCATTTTTCTCAGTGTACATTTTTCTATGTAACTTTTGACCCTTACAGTCGATTTTCTGGGAAAAGAAAGGGTTCTTTGAAAAAAATTAATGGAACATAAATTGTAGAGCGTCAAATTTCCTACTTGTAATTTTTAAAAAAGTTCAATTTTGAACTTTGAGCTGAAATATCTCGAAAGCTAAGCCTCTTATGAGAAAACTTCTCAGACTCCACAGATAGGTCAGAATACGCCCTGTCCTAAGTCCTAACTGGTTGCATTTCCATACATTGAATGTGTAGGGGTTCGATGCTACGTGCGCGAGATCCGTGGCGATTTCTCACACATGCAACCACATGTGCGAGATTTCCGGCCGTTTCTCTCGCGCCTACCTAACATCCCTACCTAGTTAATGTACGGATGCGTAAGTATGTATCTTTTTCATACCCTGTGCTGCCAAAAACGTATACAATGAACAGCAGCACAGTGGTAAAATCAGTCTGTAAAAATTCTTCTTCGAATACACATCTCTCTGGTCTCTTCTGTCTTCTTTATTTCTCAAGCTCTCGCTGCCTAGTATATCCGCGAGGGTAAATTGTCTCGCCTCAATCCTTGCGGGTTCAGTATCCGTGAGGGTTTTCAAATTCGGACGGGGTTCATTCTCCGGACGAGTTATAGGCACATAATTCGGACGGGTCAATAATCCGGACGAGTTGCTAGGGCCTAGGTACTCAATTCGGACGGGGTTTACTCTCCGGACGAGTTGTAGGGACAGATAGGTATCCTATCGTGTGCGGACGGATTGATATCTCCGCCGCCGCGACGCCTATCATTATTCCGCGGCACCTAGCATCCCTCCGCGACGCCTACCACCACGGACGAGCCCCCTCGGTACTTTCTGAGGCCCATCCGGTCGACTCGAGCCGCGATCTTTTATAGTAGGCAAAAACCTACAAATGCAAGTACTTAATTTTAGAATTTAATCTACGGTTAGAATGCCCAATCTCAAATAGTAATTTTTCGAGCCATTAGAGAGCGAAAGAGAAACAGAGATTGATTTCTTTATTCGCGCCAAGCAAAAATTTCGCGGAATTCAGATTTACCGAAACATCTCATTATAACTTGATCTTATTCAACACGACGAAAATTTTTCTGGTAGAATTGTTAGATTCTCAGATATCAAAGGTGTTAAGTTATGCTCGAGAGGTGAAAATCCGGACCATAATTCTTCGTTACTTATTCCTACATACGTATACTGGTATACATATCACAATACGGCGTGAAATTTTCTACAAATTATTACAACGACGCGAGATTATAATTCACGTAAAGGTACATAAATTCGGACTCGAAAGAAATACGCAGACAGCGAATTACACCCTACGGTGATGGCGGGTTGATGATGCGAGTCTGCAAAATGACGGAAATATCTTCTCATTTCCGGCGCGAACAAAGAAAGCAGCTAAAAACTCGTCTCGGGTATTATAGGTAGGCATATGTATAGATATACGGTAAATAAACGTGAAAGATATTTAAGAAAAAAAAGCGTCGTATATTAAAATTCTGCGCGATAATTTGATATCGAGCTAAAACGTTTAATTTAAATAAGTAATTAGTAGGCGTTTGTATCGTTTAAAGTGAAAGTCGCCGCTCAATATGTGTACATACGCGGGTTCGAAGCATGCTATAGATAGATAGGTATAGGTACACAATACACATACACACTACACAGCAACACAGCATGATAGCAAATTGTGTGTAGATGTGCATTGCATAGCTTTTCTTAATCAGTAATGACTATTGTTAGTATACTCGTATACATACATAATATACGTATACCATGTATATTATTATTTCCCGTTTACTTAACAGCTCTTTTTTTTAATAACTATTTTTTATAGCGGATAAATACCCAAGTATTAACATGTGGTATCTATTTGCGGACCCGAAGACCCGATGATAGGAGTAGCGCGTTTCTCTGCACGAGGTTCTGACTCCTGAGGGACTTCAAATTCCGCGATTTAAGCTTCGATTGCCTGCCATGTACTCGATTTTTAATCAGCTACCTTCACTCAAAAAAATAAAAAATAAATTTTATTAAACGTAATAATAAAAAGGCACCATTCACAAAACTAGTAAAATTTATTCAAAAAATAATAATATTTATCGCAAAATTGACAAACTTTATTTTCTATGCAATAAACTTTACCAAATTTCGTGATAAATTTTATTATTTTTTTTGATAAAAATTGCTAATTTTGCGAATGGTGCCCGTTATTATTTTTTTTGGATAAACTTTTTTTTTTTGATAAAATTTATTATTTTTGAATAAAATTTATTATTTTTGAATAAAATTTATTATTTTTGAATAAAATTTATTATTTTTGAATAAAATTTATAATTTTTTGCAACACTTTCTATTCATTTTTCATTCTCCATTTTTCTCAGTGTTCATTTTGGGGTTCGTGCAGAGCCGCTGAGAAGGGTACGAAGGGAACAATTCACCCTGGGCTTGTATTTTTTTTTCCGGGGTCCCTAATTTTTCAAAAGAGATTACCAGTATTCCGTTATGCCATTGGTATTTTGGGCCTGCGAATTTAGAATCATGAATCATAGGAGGGGGCTATTCCATGCTAAAACAGACCAAAAGTGAAGTCGGGTCTTCCGATTTCGCTCAGATTTTTTTTATGAGTTCCCCTTGGTGGTCTATTCACGAAACCACGATTATTTTTTTCTAACCCTCAAGGGGGCTGGGGGTGGGCCTCGTAATTTTCATGCAATTATGATTTTTCGCCAAACTACCCAACTTTGAAGGCTTATATCTTGAAATAGGCTGTACTTAGGGGAAAACCGTTTGTAGGGCCTGAAAGAGAATTGAAAGTAGATTCAAAAGTGATAATCACATTATGGAAAGCTCAAAGTTGAACTTTGGTGGCGAAAGCTCAACTTTCATGATATGCACAATATATGAAAGCTACCATTTAAAAATCTGAAAAAATTACAGTATGTAGCCCTTTTTACCCTTTTTTCAACCGACAAATTTTCAAGATAGGATCTCCAGACCCCTGGGGGGTACAGGGGTCCACAATTTTGACCGAAATTCAAAAAAATCGATAAAGTCGAGTAACACACCGATGATTACTAATTCGAAGGCGTTGAGTTCGAATATGTACTCAGTTTTTTCATCCGACCCCTCTGAACCCCCCTATTAGCCCTCTCGATGAGACCAAAATTTGAAAAAATGAAAAATAACTTGCGATCAGTCGTTTGTTAGGTTTTTGAGGTCGCTGAATTCGAATATTTGATCATTTTTTGGATTTGACCCCTGAGTGCCCCCCTAGCCTCCCCAATTTTTGGGAAAAGTGGGTTAGGGTATTAAAATGGCGTGTGGCATATCGATTCTTACTAATTTGAGTGCGTAGAATTTGAATATCGACTTACTTTTTGATTTGACCCCGTTCCTCGTGATCTAACCGACTACTTCCCCTCAAATTCGTATTTTTTCATTAGGTTAAAGCGCGAGGAAAGGGGTCAAATCAAAAAGTAAGTCGATATTCGAATTCTACGCACTCAAATTAGTGAGAATAGATATGCCACACGCCATTTTAATATCTTAACCCACTTTTCCCCAAAATTGGAGGGAGGGCTAGGGGGCACTCAGGAGTCAAATCCAAAAAATAATCAAAAATTCGAACTCAGCGCCCTCAAAAACCTAATAAACGACTGGTCGCACGTTATTTTTCATTTTTTCAAATTTTGGTCCCATCGAGAGGGCTAATAGGGGGGTTCAGAGGGGTCGGATGAAAAAACTGAGTACATATTCGAACTCAGCGCCTTCGAATTAGTAATCATCGGTGTGTTACTCGACTTTATCGATTTTTTTGAATTTCGGTCAAAATTGTGGACCCCTGTACCCCCCAGGGGTCTGAAGATCCCATCTTGAAAATTTGTCGGTTGAAAAAAGGGTAAAAAGGGCTACTCACTGTAATTTTTTCAGATTTTTAAATGGTAGCTTTCATATATTGTGCATATCATGAAAGTTGAGCTTTCGCCACCAAAGTTCAACTTTGAGCTTTCCAAAATGTAATTATCACTTTTGAATCTACTTCAATTCTCTTTCAGGCCCTACAAACGGTTTTCCCCAAAGTACAACCTATTTCAAGATATAAGCCTTCAAAGTTGGGTAGTTTGGCGAAAAATCACAATTGCATGAAAATTACGAGGCCCACCCCCCAGCCCCCTTGAGAGTTAGAAAAAAAATAATCGTGGTTTCGTGAAAAGACCACCAAGGGGAACTCATAAAAAAAATCTGAGTGAAATCGGAAGACTCGACTTCACTTTTGGTCTGTTTTAGCATGGAATAGCCCATAGGGTAGTCTACAGTCCAAAAGGCAAAAAGTGCTCTAGAAATCGAAATTAGTGTGCATTTTCGCTGGACAAAAAAATCAGTTGGTTTATTGTAGGTACGGGTACCGTAGTCCCAAAAACCCGAGTTTTGGATTTTGGCCCCGGCACAATAGGGAGCTGAGACCTGAAAACCCCCCTTTTTTCTCAATTTTTAAATTTGACTTTGGACAAAATTTTTTTTCATATTTTGGTAGCAGACACTCCCCTGACTCCAAATATATGAAAAATCTACTAAATCAAAGGCTTAAAATTCTCAAAAGATGCTCAAAAAAGTTTTGGATGATATTTTTGAATTTCTGGCGAAATTCTACCCCACTTGCATCGGTTACATGTCAATAGCAACTTTTGAGCAACTTAAATTGAGTCAATTTTTGATTAATTACAAAAAATTGGCATGTGACCAATGAAAGTGGGGTAGAATTTCGCCAGAAATTCAAAAATACCATCCAAATTTTTTTTGAGCATCTTTTGAGAATTTTAAGCCTTTGATTTAGTAGATTTTTAGATAGACCTATCATGGATTAAAATTTCATAGAGAAACCAAAAAACAAAATCGAATAATTTTATGAATGAAATTAAACCCGCTTATTTTTTCAATTGAATGTAATTGAATTGAATTTCCTATTTTCTTTATTATTAGATTAGATTGTTCATTTTTCGGCATTCCAATGAAATATTTTGCGCTTGAAATTACTCAAACATGAAAGTTGTTTAAAAAAGTTTTGGATTACATTTTAAAACCTTGGGCGAAATTCTATCCTTTTTTTCGTAGGTCACATGCCATTTTTTTGAAATTAATCAAAAATTGACTCAATTTAAGGTTCAAAATTCTCAAAAGTTGCTCAAAAAAAGTTTTGAATGATATTTTTGAGTTTCTGGCGAAATTCTGCCCCACTTTCATAGGTCACATATCAATCCTTTGAAAATACTCAAAAATTGACCCAATTTGTGACTCAAAATGGGTTAAAATTGCTCAAATTTAATTTTCATCAATAATTTCGTTCTTCTCGTGAAATTTTAACCCATTTTGATATGTCGCAACCAAATTTTCAGATTTTTTTCATGACTTATTTTTTAATCAAAGGGGGAGAAAATCGCGTGTTTTCAAAATTTTGAAATTCCACCACGGTCTATTGTGCTCACAGTTTTCCTCAAACTTTGGCTCATTGGACGCGAAATGAACCCAAGAATACATTGCGTTTGATTTTTTTCGTCCAGCATACCGCATAACGCTTACAGAGGCATTATTGTGCCAAAAATGATCGAATTTGGCAAAAAATCGCACATTGGGGGTCCAGCACCCCATTGTGTCCGTGACCCAAGGGATGTGCCGTAAAAAGTCATAAAGATGCCAAAGCGATGTTTACGAGAGGTAACTCCATGGTAGAGAACCCGTCTGAGCAATTTTCACCGGAGTGCAGTTCTTACTGGCTGAGAAACACTGGAGGACGAAATTAGGGAAGGGGACGACCTTTGGGCCAGGTGTCCTAATAAAAATATGAAATTGAAACATTTTCTAAAATCAAAGTTAGATAAACTTTGAAAAAATTTAAATTAAAAAAAATTACCGATGAAAAATTTTCAAAGTTGGATTCAGCTTTGAAAAAAATTAGAAAAAGAAATCTTTCCTTGCAAAAATTTTTGCTCGAGCAAAATTATTTATATTTTCTAAAACTTTACCTGTAGCTTTTTTCTCTTTGTAACCCCCTTCATTTATTCACTATTGATTTAACAAAATGAAAAAATCATAGAAGCTTGCATGGAATTTATCGATTTCAAGCACTTTTTTTTAAAGGGGAAAGGGGTAAGCCATAAATTGTGAAAAAAATTGAAATTTTCTGTCCAAAAATTGTCCGAATTTTCATTATTCTGATTCAACAGCTAAACACCTTGCAATTTTAATTTAAAAAAATGAAGCAATGGTGTTTTGAGTTTGCATTTTTTTGTGACTTTATTTTTAATTTTTTTCCCTTTTTATTCAGTGTAACGAAAACAAAATGTTTTGGATTTAGCAGTTTTTAAGTTTCCTTTTGGAATTTTTCGGGGAATTTGCAGTTTTTTAGTGTTTTTTAGGGCGTGTTTTTCCTATTCACAAATAATAAGTTTCCTCTTAAAAACAAAAAAAAGTCAAAATTTGCAAAAATTTCAAACCCACTAAAAATTTGCCTCTTTTCTTGTTTTTTTTTTGAAAAAAATTCATAAAATAGTGTACTTAATTTGAAAAAATGGCCATTCCCTTTTTTTTGATTTTCGATTTGAAAAGGAAAAAATGACCATTTTTGTTTTGGTTTTCACAACACTGTTGGCCAGCCTTTGAAAAATTTTCAGGAGACTCGTATTTACTACTTTTTCTTTTTTCTTTGTCCTAGATTTGTATTAGCTCTCGACAGCTCTGGTTTTGTTTATCGATCCCTGGCCTAACCATTTATTGAGAAATGTACCTCAGGTAGTTCTTTCGCCACTCTTAGCACATGAGAAAAACTAATTTATTAGAATGTCGAATGCGTACCTTGGGTCGCAGCGAAACTGTCTCTCGTGTGTAATTTACTCCTAGTTCAACGCTTTCCATACAAAAGAACCTACTCAACCCGTTGAAAAAAAAACAACGGTGTAAATTACCTCAAAACTAATCTTATTGAATAGCAAACAAATGTTGTTAATTTGACGACTACATCTTCTAAAAAAAAATTTCGCAAAATTTCCTCTGGTGGGGAGCATTAGTCACACCTGTGTTTTAAGAAAGTCACATCTTCGAGCCAAATTATTTGCTATTTGTTCGCGATATTTAATTATACCTACTGTTTAGCGTTTGTTTATTGAAAATTCGAAATGCACCATGGTTGGTAATCGTAATTCATAATTCACACGTCGCACAAGGTGCCATGTAATTTCTATTGTAACGGTTAACCTTAATCGCCCCTATGTAGGCGGTTTTAATAGGTTTAAGCGTGCTCCAATTTATGGCTCATCTTTACTTTATCCATCGCTGTGATGAGTAGCTGCAGATAATGTACTTGGAGCTTGTTATAGATACGTTGGCCCAAAAATGATCCACATTCGAAATGACATATTTTCTGCAGTTGAGCTACATATACTTAGTTTTTGTGTAATCGGCTCATAGCTAATTGTGGTTATGTCGCGATTTTTTTAAATCGATTATTACATTAGTCTGAATTTTTGTTCATTGTGCAGGTATGTTTCTCGAAACAATGAGTAATTTCCTCTTTTGGCGAATCGATGACGAATGTGCGTATTCGTAATATGCGACAAAAGTACGTTGAATTGTGTTTCAAACGGTATAACTGGAAACTTTGATTCGAGTTAATGAAATTCAGCGGAGTTGGATTATTTTTCCTTCGAATTTTTTTGCCAATTTGGAAGAAAAACTTTTTTTGTTGTAGTCGCAAGTATTTATTTGAATTTATCCATCAAACTTGACGAAGATTGAATAAATAATTTCGCAAGGTTTTTGAAAAGATAATGTTCGAAAACTGACTCTCTCATTCTGAATCAGAGAAAAGTCACTGATAAATAGTCAGAATTGCAGCACAGGAAAAATCAGCAAATTTTAATCCCAGAAGTTGATTTTTTAATTTTTGGTGATTTTCGAAAATTTAAAAATGCCTTTCGTCTCTAAAATTTAATTTATTTAAAAAAAATTATTTTTCAATAAAATTGATGAAAATTAGGTCCCTGGTCCCTAACTCCCTACCAAATACGAATACCTCGAAAAACAATATTTTACCATATCCAGCCATTCTGGAACCGTCAACTAGATTTTGATTTTCTGCAAAGTTCCATTTTTCCCCAAAAGACGTGGAAATTGCTTCGAACAGCAAAAAGTAAATTTCCAGGCTTTTTCGAGAGGAAAATCAATCTGTCGTGATTTTCAAGCGAACAATCAAACGTTTTTTTTGGAACAGTTTTCGAAAGTTTTAGCAACTCAAGTTGATCTTTCTGTCTTCTAAAAAAATTGAAAGCTTGAAGAAAATTAGAATTTCTCATGACAAACTCCAGAGCAGCTAAAAATAGCAAAATTCGGTTGTATGTTTTTGTGACTCTGAAATTAATTTTAAACGTAATTTTAGGCCAAAACTTCACAGAAATATTGGAAAGATGAAAGTGAAAAGGAGTAGAGAACCAAAAATTATTTTGGCGTTATTGACTTTGAACGAAGTATCAAAATATATTACGTTTCATCTCTTGGATTTCTGTTTTTAATGTCACTAAATTCACAAAAACATAAGTACTTTCGGGCGGGGGGCGACGGCCAACTGTCGAATTAAACATGCACTGCAAAAAAAAATTCGGGAACAAAAGGATTCGGGAAAAACGTTTTAGGAAAATGGTTCTTCAGTAAAATGAACATTCCGGAAACTGGTATCGAGAAATTGGCCCGGAACGGAATATTACCGGACGTTTACTCGAATCCATTTCGCCGAAAGACATTTACCCGAATGGCAAATCCCCGACTTTTTCACTCTAATCCATTTCTCCGAATGTCTTGTACAAAATTAATTTTATCAAATTTTACCTACTTAAAAATTTATATTGATAATTCATGACCTTCATCCACGTTACGACAAATTACAGTAATTAACCGAAGAATTACGACAAATTACGGTAGTTTAACAAAGAATTATGACTAATTGCGGTAATTCACCGAAGAATTACGACAAATTGCGGTAATTTTCCAAAGAATTACAACAAATTACGGTAATTTACCGAATAATTACGGTGATTTACCAATGAATTACGACAAATTACGGTAATTTACCGAAGAATTACGGTGATTTACCAGCGAATTACGACAAATTACGGTAATTTACCGACAAATTACGGTAATTTACCGAAGAATTACGTCAAATTACAGTAATTGACCAAAGAATCACGACAAATTACGGTAATTTACTGAAGAATTACGGTGATTTACCAACGAATCACAACAAATTACGGTAATTTATCGATGGGTTACAACAAATTACGGTAATTTACTGAAGAATTACGACAAATTACTGTAATTTACCGAAGAATTGCGTCAAATTACAGTAATTTACCAAAGAATCACAACAAATTACGGTAATTTATCGATGACTTACGACAAATTACGGTAATTTACTGAAGAATTACAACAAATTACGGTAATTTACCGAAGAATTACGACAAAATACGGTAATTTATCGAAACATTAAGAAAAATTACGGTAATTTATCGATGGATTACGAAAAATTACGGTAATTTACTGAAGAATTACGACAAATTACGGTAATTTACCGAAGAATTACGAAAAATTACGATAATTTACCGAAGAATCACGATAAATTACGACAAATTACAGTAATTTACCGAAAATCACGATAAATTACGACAAATTACAGTAATTTACCGAAAATCACGACAAATTACGGTAATTTACCAAAGAATTGTGACAAATTACGGTAATTTACCAAAGAATTGTGACAAATTACGGTAATTTACCAAAGAATTGTGACAAATTACGGTAATTTACCAAAGAATTACGACAAATTACGGTAATTTATTAAGAATTCTCGCAAATTACAGTAATTCCTTGGAAATTATCGAAAAGTACATTAATTGATTAGAAATCACAGTGAATTACAACAGTCGATCAAGAATAAAGGTATCGTAAATTACGCTGATTACCAAATACAGCCAAATTACAATCCCCAAAATCGATTCAATTTTCAGGCAATTTGAGAGCTTTGGCTATAAAACTTCTAACTACAAAATGGATTTTTTTTCTGCTAAAAATTTGACTGAAGAATAATTTCATGGTTTTTATGTCATCTTCATGACCAACAAATACTTACTTAGAACAAATATTTTTTTTAATATCTTCCAATTCGAGGATAATTTGAGACAGCTGAATAAAAATCATAACCATGCAAGAGACTCTGAAGTGGGTGGAAAATCCATCCAATTGAAGCATACGTTTCCAAACTGTCCGAAGTCCAAAAATTTCGTCATCAATTTTTCGTTGGATTTTGGTACCTACCCTGTGGAAACGCAGAAATAGAAAACATGATTTTTACTTCCTTGTTTGGAAGAAAAATATTCAATTTCATAAAAAGCGAGGCGTTATTGTATTCGAGCGAAAATTCTATGATAGAGGACGTTCCAAACTCGAAAATCATGAAAATGGACTTAGGGCAGTTTGGAAACGTATGCTTCAATTGTTCCTCGTAGCAATAATGATCAAAATTTTCACACATTTTCAGTTCCATGGGAAAGACATTCGGGGCTACGTTCGGGTAAAAAGGCATTCGGGGAAATGGATTCAGGTAAATGTCCGGGCACCAAAATAAAAATTTTGGCTCTCGATCTCATTTAGTAAGAACTGTAAGAACTTAAAAGTTAAAAGCAAATATCACCGTCAAAAATCGAAGAGAAAATCTACATTCTCAAATCTCAAAAAAAATGTGGAAAATTCAACTACAACCTTTTTCTCAATTTTTGGCATCACCTATAATTAAACAAGATCCCTCAAACTTAATCAACCCTCAGAATAGTATCAAATCGACGATAAATTGCAAATTGCGAATATTCTATCTCGAGTGTTATCCATTGTCTGCAAATACTCACGGTTTCGTTCGACCTACATAAATAATTACAAAATTCAATTTAAAGCGAGATTATGCTAAATGCATTCGCACCTTTTCATAATTTAGACTCGCGAAAAATACTCAAAAATAATTTTTAGTTCTCGTCTGCATCTTGTGTACTTTCTTACGACGACACTTGGTACTTGTAAAAACGAATTCGGAAGTTATTCGGTAATCCTTTATGGAATGACATCTAACATATGCGAATTTACTTTCTCCTTCTTTTTGAACTGGTTGATAACGGCGGAAATAAAAGTGGTCACCATAACGGGCATGGGCGATATTGTAAATAGCAACCACCTCCGCATACGCGGTTTGAACAGGTTAAACACATAATACTGGCGTCGTTGGCCATCATCTTCAGCGAACGTTTGGAAAAACAACACAAAAATTTGACATAGGAGGAAGGTGGAAAATACGCATATGCCAAGGTACACGTACATACGTAATCCGTAGTCGACGAAAAAAATAAATCATACAGCGAGAGGCACAGAGGCGACCTTTTAGGGTCAACCGAATATCGGCGATATTAAAATTAAATTTTTTGTAAGCCACATGACTCCTTTACGCCGAAGTTGTAATTATTAATAAATGAAAACTGCAGTTAACTCTTCTCTAATTATAGAAGTGACTTATTTGTAACACGCCTCCTCGCGTACCGCCGTGTTTTAAAATACGATGATCAGGCATCGTGGGAACTTCCCTGGCGGCTAGTGTAACTTACATCCATTGGAAATGCGAGAAGGGAGCATGACATCGCTGCCTCGAGGAAAATCATTACAATTCTAGTTTTTCATTCCACATTCAAATTATTGTTCGCAGTCACTAACCGAACAAAGGAGCTGTGAGCATTGAGCATATAGCTCGAGACCAGATTTATCTAGTCTACGGAGTACAGAACTACGTATGTAGCATGCACCTCTCCGCATCTTGCCCCCGATCGCGTTCTTAATTATTCGCCGTCACGAGCGAGATTTGTCCTATAAATGGGTACGCATGGTAGAGCCAGGCAGAGAATCGGAAATAGGAATTATTTTGCACAACTTATAGTTTTATGGAAATTTTTAATTTCAACTACCTGCTGCACGTGTCAAAAAATTGACACTATGGTGTAGTCCTCCGGTATATTTTCTGTATCCAAAGTGACTCGAGTGACCTAAATTGAAGAAAAAGTGACCAAAAAAATCACAAAAAGACTCGAATGCCCTCTCCAAAAAAATTCTGGCTTTGAAATACCTCCCCCTCCCCGAGGTGTAAATAACCATGTTTCAGAAGTCTGTTATTTTTTGATTCGATCAAAATATCACGATTTTTTGATGATTTCTGTTTCGTGGATGGAGGAAGCGACACTGAGAAAAATGGAGAATGAAAAATGAATAGAAAGTGTTGCAAAAAATTATAAATTTTATTCAAAAAAAATAAATTTTATCTAAAAAAAATGAATTTTATCCAAAAATAATAAATTTTATTAAAAAAAAATAATGTTTATCAAAAAAAAATAATAACGGGGCACCATTCGCAAAATTAGCAATTTTTATCAAAAAAAATAATAAAATTTATCACGAAATTTGGTAAAGTTTATTGCATAGAAAATAAAGTTTGTCAATTTTGCAATAAATATTATTATTTTTTGAATAAATTTTACTAGTTTTGTGAATGGTGCCTTTTTATTATGACGTTTAATAAAATTTATTTTTTATTTTTTTGAGTGGACGCTTTTATAAACAGAAAGACAATATTTTCTTGACCCCCCCTCCCCCCCACTGATTTATTTCAAAATTATGATCAAAAAACCATGCAAGATGTGTCTACTCGATCTGAAAAATGAAAATTCTTACTGTTTTCTGGATTTTTCTCGCCATTTTTATGCAATTTTTCTTGCTTCGAATTCGCCTAAAAAAGAACCCACTTTTTATTCTTCGATTAGAAAATTCAAGGAAAGAGGAACATGTTGAAGATTTTTCCTTTCTGCAGTAAAATCGTTAAAATTCTTACTATTTCTTGGCTTTCTTGCTACTAAGATGAAATTCTTAAAATTTACATTTTTCATCTTCATCATTGAAAAAAATCGAAAAATTATGTTAAAAATTCGAGGTATAGTGTCTGAAAAAATAAGTAGATTGGATAGTGGGAAAATTTTTCAGCTTCAAAATCAAAACATTCAAACTTTTAGAGGAAAGGGAGGCCATAAACTATTTTCGAAAATTTTTCGTTTTTGAACATTTTAAAATGTCAAAGGCATAGGCGGAACTAGATATAAATCACCGGGGGAAAGGGGATTTATACCCACAAGTTAAGAGAGGGAGGAAAAAGGGTGAAAAAATTGATTTTCCCTAGATTTTTTTAAAAATGGGGGCAAAAAATACACAAATCCACATTTTTCAACTTTTGAAATGTTATTTGAAGTTTAACGGGTGGTTTTTTATGGTATTTTTCACGCTGATCAGTGATCACGAAAAAAGTGGTGAAAAAATTCCACCACCCAAGAATTTTTCACAATTTGAATTTTTTGTTGAACATTTTTTTTACACTGTTTACTAACCGTTGACACTTGAAGTCAATTTTTTGAGCAAAAGGAGGGTTAAACCATGTTAAACGAAAAAAATGAATTAAACATAAATATTGTAGAGCGTAAAATTTCTTTTCTGTAGAGTCCAATTAATTTTTTCTTAGGAGGCTTAGCTTTCGAGATATTTTAGTTGAAAGTTCAAAGTAAGTACAACCTTTTTTTTATTTAAAATATCTCAAAAATTAGGCCTCCTAGAAAAAAAAACTATTTGGACTCTACAGAAAAGAAATTTTACGCTCTAAATTCCTGTTCAACTCATTTTTTCTGTCAGGATTGATTGTCACAGAAAATCGATTTTTTGTAATGAACCACATTTTTAAAATTTCTCGTTTGTAACAATAATGGAAATAACAAAGGCAGGCAAATTAATAATTTTTTCTGCATAATTGATTCTGATTGGTGATTCTGACTTACTTTTTAGTGCTGAGTTCGAATATAATTTCAGTTTTACTCCATCACGTCAGAATTTTTCATAATAGAAATTTTTCATTAAGAATTTATTTTACATTTTTTGATTCAACTTGTGACCCTTAAAGTCGATTTTCTGGGCAAATAAAGGATTCAACGAAAAAAATGAATGGAACATAAATTGTAGAGCTTAAAATTTCCTTTTTGTAAAGTCCAGTTAGTTTTTTCTTAGAAGGTTTAGTTTTTGAGATATTTCCAATTTGTAAAAAAAAAGGTTGAACGTTCAACTAAAATACTTCGAAAGCTAAGCCTCTTTAGAAAAAACTAATTGAACTCAACAGAAAGGAAATTTTACGATCTACAAGTTATGTTCTATTCATTTTTTTCGTTGAACCCTTTCTTTGCTCAGAAAATTGACTTCAACTGTCAAAAGTTATCAAACAGTGTAAAAAAATGTTCAAAAACAATTTCAAATTGTGAAAAATTCTTGGATGATGGAATTTTTTCACTTTTTTCTCGTGATCAGCGCGAAAAGTACTATAAAAATCATCCATTAAACTTCAAACAGCATTTTTTATGTCGAACTGTGATATAGAAAATCAAAATTTCAAGGGTAAATAGAAAAAATAAAAAAATTACGTGATTTTTGATAGAATTTCTCAAAACACAGATATTTTTCAAAATATAAGACGTGATGACTGTCCGAGCAAAGCAAAAGGCAATTTTTTTTTGTAAAAAAATCATATCCAATTAAAAAAACAGAACAGGGCTATTTGTTGAACATCCTAAGAATTCATTTTCTAATAATTCTTCAGTTTTAAACTTCAGTTATTATGCTTGAAATCTCATTGGAGGGGCTAATTTCTCGTCTGGGATAACTTAGCTTCCTCAAATTCCTCCCTAGTTCCGCCTATGTGCCCTGACGAAACAAAACACGAAAATTTTGATCAATTTTTTTGGTAGAAACTTTTTAAGCAGATATAAGTAAAGAACCTAATTTTTATAAGATTTCAGTCCCGTATTCTTGACCCTAGCAATTTCTAAAAATTAAAAAATTGTAATTTTAAAAAATAAAAAACGAATTTCAACGCTTTTATTTTCATTTTAGATAAACATACCAAATTCTCTTCGATCCATTTTCCTAAATACAATTAAAAATATGAATTTGACGATTTTTTTTTAGAAATTTATAATTCGCAGAGCACAGAAACACTTCATAGAAAATATTCAAGCAGAATTTGAAAAAAAAATGATTTAATAAAAAAAGTAGGTAACCAATCAAACTGACTTTAAAAAGTGACCAATATAAAGCGTGCAGTATCAATTCTTCGGTAAATATAGGTACGTGAACCTACAACCGTATTGTACGCAGGTATACGATATAATTCAAACAAAACGTAGGAGGTCTTCTTTGATGGTGGTTTTCATCGTCAGATTTATCATCTGTACGCAGCATCGCACCGCGCCGCGTTCAAAGATCGAAATAATTTTTTTCAAATCATACATTCAAACGTGATTAAATTAAACTTCATTCATCCTACCTGCGAGTAAATTACATACGAACACCGGTCAAAAGTCTATTGTTCGTGGTCAATATTCCAATGTTACGGGCATGGCACCTACATCGTCGAATCGAAATCAAAGCACAGCTGCGAGCTCCGAAAAAATAACTTTACGATGACAAAAGACCAAAACTTGTAAGGTTATAACTCGCAGTCGCACAAAATACAGGAAAAATTTTTTAAACGCCATAAAATAGGTCATTTACTCTTCTATGACTACACATACATAATCATTCGAGAAACCAGTTTGATAAAAGAAATCATTTCAAGGGCACGTCACGCTGAGATTCTTTTTTTCAAGGTTCGAGTAACACTCTTGATTACTCTATTGTTTACAGCCCCGTATATTTTTCAAAATCTCTCCCAAATTCAAAGAGAGCATCTCTTAATTATAGACGAAAAAACGTACATTTCGATATTTCATTTCATTTTGATCGATGTAGGTAAGTAATAATGGATTTATGGCCGAGGTATTGAGTAATATGGATCAATGATCTGAATTTGGAAAGTACACGCTACCAGTGATTGAATAAGTTTAATATTGCGTGCGTTGATTGTTTGAGCATTCGTAATAAAGAAAGTAATTTTCAAAATATGCCATTAAAATTGCGTCGAGTTCGCATTAAAGTTCATAGAATTCTAATTCTCTTGCCCTCGTAATTACACAAGAATTGAATTTTTATTTGAAAAAAAAAGGTCATAGTGTTGAGTGGTGCTAAGCGTATCCATTTCCGACCAAAAATTATAATTAGCTACGTAATTTCCAATTCGGAGCAGTGAAAAACTGGAAAAGTCATATAACTTATTACCTAATTGTGCCAACTTAATCTGCAAGAGGACCAGTGCTTTGAAATTTTTCAAAGCTTAAAATTTCACTTTTTCGTTCCCACTTTCTATACGTACGAGATGAATAATTATTTTCACTGTTCACAGGTGTGGGGGGGGGGGAGAGGTAAGCTTTAAATCTTTCGCTGTTGTTTACCAAAATCAACTAGATATGAAGCCGTTGAACAACTTTTTTTGCATTTCAAATCATTTTTAAACAATACGTTGTCTAAAAATTTTATTGATTTAGAGTAATTTTTCAAAACTTTGAAGAAAATTTCAACACTATTTTATCACAATTTAAAGAATCTTTGTTTAAAAACTTTATGATTGTTTTATCGACAGTTTAAGGAATCTGAACAGTTTGTCTCACATGATGAATTTTGAACATTTTTTTACGACAATTTCATAGGTGGAGATGGAAGGCAGGAGGGGGGGGGGCTTGAGGCCCACCAAATGTTGAATCAGCCTCCCCCCCAAAAAAAAAATCATTTTCGTGTATTTATGTTTCACTCAAAAAAAAATTCACAAATACCTAATTTTCAAGGGATAAACATATCAATATGTGACGAATTTCCTGCTCTTTTCAAGTTACTAAAATGGTCTTTTTGATGAAGAAAATAATAATTTTTTCAAAAATTCTCTAAATCTTGTTTTACCATGGAGCAAAAAAAGAAATTTTGTAAAAAAAAAACTTCAAAAATCACCAAATTTCTACGCCACAGAAATTGAATTTTTTCAAACAACAAACTATTAAACAACGAATCATTTTCTTTCTGAAAATCATAAATTTTTCAAATTTTAGCCCTCGCTTCGCTCGGGCATATAAAAATAAAGATGTATTTCAAAATGAAAAGTTGAAGATTTCGCCTACGTTTTAATACTAAAATTTGATTTGAGTAAAGAAATGAATAAATTCAGCTTTTGGATTACGTTTTCTTCAAAAATTTTCGCCCTCGCTTCGCTCGAGCTCGATAACTTCAGTTTTACTTTACACAATATTCATCCTCAAAATGATGGTATAAACCCTTTTTCCTTTCATTGATTCTACATACGTATTGAAAAAAGGTTGAGTAAAAATCTCGCAATGATAAAATTTTTTTTGAGATAGTCGAAAAGGCCAAGCCCCCCCCCCCCCCGGTTACGGTTCATCTCGTCCTCCGCCTATGGACAATTTTTAAAATAGTTTTTAATTTTTTTTTTGTCAAATTATTCAACTTTGAAGGCTGATATCTCGAGATCGGTTGTACTTGAAGGAAAACTGTTTGCGGGGATTGAAAGAGAATTGATAGGAGATTCAAAAATGATGATCATATTTTGAAAAACTCAAAGTTGAACTTTGGGACCGACAGCTCAACTTTCATGATAAGTACAAAAGATGAAAGTTACTATTTATAAATCTGAAAAAATTACAGTAAGTAGCACTTTTTACTTATTTTTAATCAACAAAATTTTCAAGATGGGATCTTTTCACCCCTGGGGGTACAAGGGTCCAAAATTTTAACCAAAATTTAAAAATTAAAGTAACAACGATTTCTACTAATTCAAAAGCGCTGAGTTTGAATATGCACCCCTCTTCCCACACCCCCTCCATCACATATTAGGATGTTAAGAAATGAAAAAGCGAGCTGCGATTCTCACTAATTTGCGGGCGAAGAATTCGAATATCGACTTACTTTTTGATCCAATCCTCTTCTCGTGCTCTAACCGGCCCCTTCCTTCAGTCTCAAGTAATCAACACGGAACTGAATATTTCAAAAAAAATACGAGGAGGGGTCGGATCAAAAAGTAAGTCGATATTCGAATTCTATGCCCCAAATAAGTAAGAATCGATATGCCATACGGTATTTTCATTTTTTTGTATTCGTTTTCTCAAAATTGGGTGGCCATTAGGGGGACATTGAAGCGTCAAATCCAAAAAAAAATTAGCAAATATTCGAACTTAGTGACTTGAAAAACTTAACAAACGACAGGTCACACGTTATTTTTCATTTTTTTGAATTTTGACCTTATCAAGGGAGCTAATAGGGGGGGTTTAGAGGAGTCGGATGAAAAAACTGAGAGCATATTCGAACTCAGCGACAGCGCCTTCCAATTCCAATTATAGTAGAAATCAATGTGTTACTTTACTTTTTCGATTTTTTTGAATTTTAGTCTAAATTGTGGACCCCTGTACCCCCAGGGATGAAAAGATCCCATTTTGAAAATTTTATTGATTAAAAAAAAGTAAAAAGTGTTACTTACTCTAATTGGACGACACATGGAAGGGGGAATAGGTTCAAAAATGTATCTTGACCTTTGACAATAAAGTCAGTGATCTTGACCCTCTTCCCCATCCTACGTGCTCACCTCACCTCACCCCTCAATCATATTGTCACTGCTAAATAAAAACAAATGGGTAAGGTGGGGTGGGCACATACGAAGGGAAGGGGCTCAAGTGAGTACATATTAATACCACCAATTTACATATGATAATACTACTATTTTCATAGGCGAAACACACCGTTTAGAACGATTTTATACATATTATCACGTTTTCAAATTATCACATTATTTCCATAACCCCTTCTTTCAGGGCTCTCTATCTCCTCTGCTAATGGTCGTACAAAAAAAATGTTCATACAAAAAATGTTGGAAATTAACTGTAGAACAAAAAAGTACTGAACTATTTTTACCGCAAAATCAAATCCAAAGGAGATAGTGACGAAAAACTATTTTTTAGGGGGTGGAATCCCCTTAAAAAATATACAAGGGGTCTGGGGGTGGTAACGTTTAGGGGTTACTCTGGGGACTTCTCTCGACAGTTTTCCTCGATTAAGCTTTGATGGCCAGAAATGTTGTTTTTTGCCTATTTTGCCAGCACTAAAGACCCGACTTCATTTCATATGTGGTTCGAGTTGGTACGAAATGCCCTGATTCAAAAAGACAGAATCCCACCTTTGACTGATTTAGATTGAGAAAATATATTGATTGTTTGCTCCGAAAATTCCGATACTTTTCAATTTTTCTTTGCTACCAACAACAGATCACCTAATTTTTTCATTGAATTTTGACCCCCCCCCCCTCCTAGATTTTTTCTGGAATTCTCAGCTTTTCATTTACATAATTTCTGAGTGCGCTTACGACCATTCCTTCCTTCTGCCCCACCACATTTGAATTTTGTGTTCTTTGTTATGTTTTTAGGGTCCCTGAGTTCGATTATGGACTTCTTTTTTTGGCACATCCCCACTAAGGCCTTTCTTCTTTCAAACTTACTTTTCATTTCATTTTTTCAGTATCCGGTATAAGAGGAGCAAGTCGATTGAGTTGTCTTTATTACGTTCAGCTCGAATAACCGTTATCCCCTTCCTCTCATAATCTAAATTTCATCTCGAGATCAATTCGTTTCAACCAAAGAGACCAAAAGGTCTCCCGCAACTGATTTCATTTTACAATTGAATGAAAATAAAAAACGCATAGTTTTCCTTCTCGGAAGAAATCTCATTACAGAAAATTACGTTATTAACCGAAGCGGCTGATTTATCACCTTACGAGCATTTAATGAAATCAAAAAACAGATCCATTTCGCGCCACAGCTTCAACAAGTAGGTAGCCGGCGATGACCGGGTAAGCTGGACGTAAAGCAGACGTCAAATAAGTCATAACTCACAAAACGATTCGTAATCTTGCGGTAGCATACAAATCATCATTGACAGGGTTCCATGTTGTAGACGAATACTGAACCGGCCGCGGTATCCGGCAGCTGTAAAAGTCATGGAAAAAAATTGCAGTAACATCTAATTTCAGTAGGCATTTCATACTACAAGGTCGAGTTCGACCCGCCTAATAAAAAATTTTTACGATCTCGGTAGTGCCAAAGTACGAGTAGCCTATAACCCGTTGTAGTGGAGAGGCGAACAGCTATGTATGGAAAGAAAACTGCATTTAATGAAAGAAGCGTGAATTTTGGTATGATGAATCTTGGAGCATAAACAAAGGTTTTGAGACCGGGAGCCATCCGCGCTCCCCTCCTCTTCGAGGGGGATAGAGCTCGCAATTTTGAAAAAATTCCTAAAAATCGACGTTTTGTTAGAAATGAAATATCTTGATGCTTGATGTTAGCTATTGATCTGTAGATTCCATTTTCACCATCAAAATCATTTTTCCTCCCACACCACCCTTAGTGGAGAGAAGGCCCCCAAAAAAACTGCATTTAATGAAAGAAGCGTGAATTTTGGTATGATGAATCTTGGGGCCCAAACAAAGGTTTTGAGACCGGGAGCCATCCGCGCTCCCCTTCTCTTCGGGGGGGGGGGGGGGGGCTCGCAATTTTGAAAAAATTCCCAAAAATCGAGTTTTTGTTAGAAATGAAATATCTTGATGTCTAATGTTAGATATTGATCTGTAGATTCAATTTTCACCATCAAAATCATTTTTCCTTCCCCACCACCCTGAGGGGGCACCCCTCCCCCACACCAAAATGTGGATTTTGTGGGAGTGGACACTCGAAACCCAAATTTTGTGAAAATATACTACGTAAGGTGTAAAAATCACTGCTGTAGTCCATTTTTCGATTCGCACCCCCTCCTGCCCCCTGTGGACCCTTAAACCTTGAAAAACGCTCAAAATTGACGTTAAAAGATAGAATTGCGATCCAAAAGGTAATTTTTGTTGAAAATGTTTTTCCAAACCAAAACAGGATGTGAAAACGTTGGTGCCTCTGACCCCCCTCTCCCCTCCGCACGCTCTCTCAGAGCTCCCAACTACGGAAATTTTTTACTGTTCAAAATCACATTGAATTTTAAATATTATGACATTTGCTATTCATTATTGATCGATACATTCAGTTTGGATTGTTAGAATTTTCGCCTAACCCCTACCTCTTTGAGGGGCAGATCTCTAAAATGTGGGGTCCCAAAAAATAAAGGCCCAAGGCTGAAATTTGGCGAAGTTATGCTACATAGGGTACATAAATATTTTCCATATTACATTTCACCAAATTATTTTCCCTCTCCCCCTCCTCTCAATGGTGACCCAAACTCAGAAAGATTCTCTCCTTTGAGACTTTGAGACTAGAGATAACGGTTCAGGGGTGCGGCCCAGGCCCTGGCTCAAGCCCCGAGCCCCAGCGAGCCCCAATTTTTTTGTCTTGAAGTCCAATATTCAGGTCCTGAAACCCAAAAAACTTTATTTAACGAAGCCCCGACCCGAGCTCTGAGATCGTTTCTCTGAAAACTGAGCCCTAAATGTGAGCCCTGAGCCCTGTATTGTGATCGGGGCTTTTCGGGGCTTTGTGTAAAAGTGTTGAATTGTGTAAATACAATTTTGAAACGATTGATTTTAATATCTCAAAATATATAATTTTTACCAATAAAGAAAATAAATATTCATTTGTGAAAAACGCATTTATGGCAATGTAACATTCGTTAAAACTAAAAAAAATAATTCCAATAACATCAATTTTGCAAGAACACAACAAGAAATTTTTGAAGATTATAAAGTTTTAGCAAAGGAAGTAGTAGAATTACAAAACGCAATGAAAAAAATTCAATTAAGTTAAATGAGTAAGTTATGTAATCTCTCAATTTACAAGATTAATTATTATAAAAAATCCCATTTCCCTAAATCCTAAATGATCTGAAATGATCACTCGTAAAATAATATTTCATTAAGTATTCAAGAATAATTTCAATATTCAATTCATATTTCAATTTATTTAATGTATTTACCTAGGAACAGCAAAAAAATTCGAAGTTGGCAGTTGGCTAATTGAAAAAGGTAAAAAAATTGAAATTAAATTAATTACTGAAATGGAATTTTTTAAGCTGTTAAATTCTAAGTATAATTTTTACAACTAAAACTGAAAAATCGGAAACTAAATTAAATGTGGAAAAAATTTTGAGGGAAAAAATTGCAAGTCCTGAAAATTTCATCCAAGCCCCGAACAATAAGTCCTGAGCCGGAACCCCAAAATTCTCAGGGCCCAGCCCAAGCCCAAGCCCCGATAAATTTTTTTTTGAAAGCCCAAGACCCGAGCCCTGAGCCCCGTTCGGGGCCGCACCCCTGTAACGGTTGAGACGAGTTTGAGAATCACTTAAAGTCTTATCTTGGTATTGTGTTTTCAAACTTCTATTACGTCTGGAATTTTATGAAGCGATATGGGCAACAACAACGTTTATGAAAGGGCACAAATTGTAGGATTGCGTTTCGATGCTGTCACAATTTTTTTTCTTGAAAAAAAAAATACAATTTGAAGTGCGCTACTGTTTAAAATTGTACAATTTTTTGAGGAATTCAACCATTAGATCAAAAACATTCTGATAAACCTTTTAGCATAAGCGTTCCAAGAAGAGAGCTCAGGGAACTCGAGCCTTCTCCGTATGCAAAAAAGAGAAGTTTTTTATACAAAAATGTGTAAAAAGTGCATTTTTTTGTTCTTCTAACAGGATTTTTTTAAATTTTTGCTTTCCCTTTGCTCGGGCAGAATATGGAAAATATTTCTGCACCCTGTGTAGCATAACTTCACACCAAATTTCAGCCTTGAGCCTTCATTTTTTGGCATAAGCGAACCCAAGGGGGGGCTCAGGGGGCTCAAGCCCCCTCCTTAAGCTAGGAAAAAAAATATTTTATCACAAAAATGTCAAAAAGAAGTGAATTTTTTGCTCTTCAATCATGATTTTTTAAAAAAATTTCGCTAGGTACCTATTGAATAAATAAGTAACTTTTTAGAATCTGAATCAATCTTATTGAAAATTAATGATTTTTCACCGATTTTTCGGTCAAAAATCACTGATTTTTCAGGTAATTTCTAATTTGTCAGAAAAAATCAGTAATTTTGACTGAAAGATCTGCGAAAAATCACTGGTTTTCAATTAAATTCATTTCACTGATTCAAAAACGTAAATTTACTAATTCAGATTTGAAGAGTGTAATGATTGTTCGTTCCAAAAATTCCACAATTTTTCAAGTTTTCTTTGCTCAAATCTGTTTATGTATTATCAACCTACTGAAACCAGGTTATTCAATTTTTTCACGGAAATTTGACACCTCCATTTTTTATCAAATTCTCAGCCCCTCCCTTAAATAATTTCTAAGTGCGCTCATGTTTTTTGGGACTCCCACATCTTAGGGATCAGCCTCCTCAAAGAGGTAGGGTTAGGCGACAATTCAAACAATTCAAACGGAATGTATCGATCAATAATGAACAGCAATCAGCAAATGTCATAATATATCAATTTCAATGTGATTTTGAACAGTAAAAATTTTTCGTAGTTGGGAGCTCTGAGAGAGTGCGCGGGCAGGGCCGTGCAGAGAAAATCCGGGGCCGGGGGAAAAATTGAAGAGAAGAAAAGGTCTCTGACAATGGGGGGGGGCTTAAAAATCTCAAATTTTTGATTTTTGAGTTCCAATATACTGCGCAAAAGAAGGAGGCTGTGGATAACAAAAAAAAATTAAGTCGATTAACGCAGGAACCTTCAATCCTTCAAGAATTGTCAAAAATTCAGTAAGTAAGTAAGTTTTGAAAATAATTTTTTTTTAAATTCCAAGAAAATTCAAAATTGATTAAATCAATTTCAGAGATTATTCATTGACTTGGATTGTGCAGACCAAAAAGTACAATTTTTTTGCTAAAATCAATATTTTATAGCTTTGTCACTTTCTCCTATTATTACACTTCACTTCATCTATGAAGAAAAATTGAAAACCGTTATAAAATGGCAATTTTCTCGAAAAAAATTGTGATTTTTGATCTACACAGTCGTTGAATAATCGTTGAAATTGATTTTAACAACTTTTACATTTTTTGAAAAAGTGAATTTTTGACAATTTTTAAAGAATTGAAGGCTCTTGCCCAATCTGATCATCAATCGATTTTGAATTTTTCAAATATAATTTTCTACTCGCCCTAGCCCTAGTCTTTTACGCAGTATTGGAACTCAATTATCAAAAATTTTGGTTTTTCGGCTCATCCTATTACACATCTAAAATTTCATAACAATTCAAATCAAACCTACGAGTGTACTCTTGTGATGGGTACGTGCTAAGCCAAATTTTTTTGTTTGAGAGGGCCACGCGGTAAAGACAGCATGTTTTTTAGTCCTAAGGGGCCCTCGAGAGCCCCTATGAGCCTCCAAATACCTCGGGCCCGGGGGGATATCCCTTTCCCCCCTCTCTGCACAGGCCTGTGCGAAGGGGGGTCAGAGGCACCAACGTTTTTACATCCTGTTTTGGTTTGGAAAAATATTTCCAACAAGAATTACCTTTTGGATCGCAATTCCTGTCGTATTTCGGTGTTATAACGACAATTTTGAGCGTTTTTCAAGTTTTAAGGGTCCACAGGGGGCAGGAGGGGGTGCAAATCGAAAAATGGACTACATCAGTGATTCGTACACCTTACGTAGTATATTTTCACAAAATTTCGGTTTCGAGTGTCCAGTCCCACAAAATTCACATTTTGGGGGGTTGTGCCCCCTCAGGGTGGTGGGGAAGGAAAAATGATTTTGATGGTGAAAATGGAATCTTCAGATCAATATCTAACATTAGACATCAAAATATTCCATTTCTAACAAAAACTCGATTTTTAGGAATTTTTTCAAAATTGCGAGCCCCACCTCCTCGAAGAGGAAGGGAGCGCGGATGGCTCCCAGTCTCAAAACCTTTGTTTGGGCTTCAAGATTCATCATACCAAAATTCACGCTTCTTTCATTAAATGCAGTTTTTTTTGGCTTGCTTCTCCGCTTTTGGATGGGGCAAGGCAGCGAGTGCAACTTCGCTCTATACCGTTGTATAATGCGGATCGACTTTAGCACACATCGTGGAAGATATTGGAGCGCCGATGGCAATACTATCACTGTCGTTTAACATTTCGTTATCTCATACACTTTACCAGATCACTAATTTTGTCACGCCTCCTACGCCTATTCTTTGGCCGATCTTAATTCTTCGTACACATACGCTTCCATTGCCATTATTACGAATAGCTGAACGTGAACGGTGAACGGATGCAATGGCAGATCCAGCGCAGGGTTAAAGTGGGCGAGAAAGGAAGAGAAGAAGATCTCGCTGCAGCACCAGCCACCAGCCACAATAAACTAGTTCCGAATAAAAATAATCCATTTCGTGGAATCGGCATCGTCAGCTCAGCATTGCATCGGTTAACAAAGGGAGTAAAGTAACTAGTTTTTGGTCGAATGTGCGGCGAGATAAATTATGCAATCGAGTACTCCGGCTTTCCAAATTTTTCACTTTGGAAATATATCACGCGCGAAGATGAGCTTATCGCTGCAAGACTCGTTCGACGTGCTCGACTCTGTACAAAACATCGCCATCGAACCGTTATTTTTATTCTACAAGTCACGTTATTACAGTACGCAGCTAAGCCTAAGTACCCGAAAGTAATGCCCGGTTGAAGTAGGCAGTAGGCACCGAGTTACAGATTTCGCCGAGTTTCAATTTTTCAGCAGACCTACCTCAAGAATCCAGCCGAGTGGCAAAATGGCGACGTAGCCGGCATCGTCGTCGATAAAATCAATACCTACCTGCGGAGTCCAGACCGAAGTACGGAATAATTAATTCTTCGAGCGTCCTTACGCAGTCGCCATTACAACATTGGTGGAAAATGCGCGACAACGCCAGAGACACAGACACGCACCATAAGTACATACTACACCTAGACCTACCTACTCCTCTCATTTATTCCAACTTTTTAAAACGTTTAAATAATGTTGAATTAATGAGACATCGGCATTCGTTAAAAATTAACATTCCGCACGAGTCACTACCTATCGAGTACTCGATAATTAAAATTCAATAATTATTTTCGCCAGTTTCGAACCCCTCCGTGGATATCCACACCGCACAGACCACGCAGTTTAATTACTTCCGCATATACCTATTTTTGGGCGATGGCGTTAACTCGTCTCGGCAGTTTCAACTCCGATTTTGTCAAATGCCAACGTGTTGCATTTATTCTCAGTTCAAAATTTCTGAATTCTAAAGGGCATGGCTGGATAATAGGTGAATTTTGCCCTTGGCACTTTTGGGCTCCTTCAAGTGGTGTATTGAAACTGTACCTAACATAATTTTTAGATTTTTTTTAAATGATGAGATGGTGAGAAATGTAAATTTTTTAAAAGTCGAGAAACAAGTCTTTGAAAAATTATTCTGAATCCAGGTAATCATGGTGTCTCCTGGCAAAAGAACACAAGAAAAACTGGAAAACAGCAAGAATTTCACCTAAGTAGCATGAAATTCAAGAAATAGCAAGAATTTCAACGATTTTACTGCAGAAAGGAAGAATCTTCAACATGTTCCTCTTTCCTTGAATTTTCTAATCGAAGAATAAAAAGTGGGTTCTTTTCTGGGCAAATTCGAAGCAAGAAAAAATTCATAAAAATGGCGAGAAAATCCAGGAATAGCAAGAACCATCTAGCATGTTTTTTATCATACCTAATTTTGAAATAAATCGGTGGGGGGGGGTGTCAAGAAAATATTGTCTTTCTGTAGAGTAAAATTTTTCCCAACATTTTGATCCCTACCCATCTCCTTTTCGGAGTTATAGTCATTTCATTGCATTATTTTCAAGAATTTTTTCAACGGAAGTGAAGGAAATATTCTGATCTTTGGCACAAAGTTACATCTTGTAAAGGTGTATCTATGATAATTTTTTCAAAAATTTTGGTGCACTCCTTTACATTTTTCCGGCTATTTGAAGTTTTCAATCGTAAAAAACACCATATGAAGAGCAATCACCCTGGAAAAAATACCGATAAATACTTCTTTTTTTATGTAGAATTTTGTTGTGTATTAAGTTTTGGCAATTCTTTTGAACTAAGGGCTGAAAATCGCAAAAAACCGTACACAAATGTTGTTATTTTAGAAAATTTTTCAAATTTTGAGCATTTTATACAGAAAAAAATAACTAAATGAAAAAACCAATTCCATATTTGTGTTCAACGGACCAAAATACTCCGATGAATACCCTTTTCGCGATCATTTCACTTTTTTCTCAGATTTTTCACGAGAAAAAGTGAATTTTGAGACTTAAAGTAAAACGTTCACGAAAAAGGTTAAAACTTCAACCTTCTCAACATTTTTTTCAATTTCATGTTTTCAATGAAATTTTGAAAAAAATGAAGTTGAAATTTTTTAAAATTTAAAATTTAAAATAAATTATTGGAAACTACTTTTGAGTGGGTAGAAAATTTAAAAAATAAAAACTTGAAAAAAGTAGGAAAATTGCTAAGAAAATTTAAATTGAAAAATTTACAGTATGAAAAAATTTCATTTCTTCATTTTTTCAACTTTACCTATATTATTGAAAAAAAATCCAACTCTAAAATTGTTTCGAATAAGTTTAAAACTTTTCTTCATTTATTTTTCCAACTATAGATACTTAATGAAATTTTTCCAATTGAAAATTTTTCAAACTTTGAATTTTCAAAGAAATTTCCAACTTTATGTTTTTCAAATTTTTTTAGTGATGGAAACATTTTGAAATCGGATACAGTTTAAAAAAATTTTACTTACTATAAATTTTAACTTCCATCGTCGAAATCCCGCATCAAAATTCATTAAAAAATTGGGAAATCAACAGAAAAGAAAAATAAAAGTTGAAGGAGGGGGAAAAAGAATACAATATTAAAAATCTGTCGAGCCAAGAGGGCCATTTATATACCCGTTACAAAGCTAGTTACCTACTCAAAAAACAAAACCGTTCCCTCCAACTAATTTTTTCGAGTTTTTTATTTTGTAAAATAAGTAAAATAAAAAGTGTGTTGGGAAATTTTCCGAATAGGCATCCAAAAAGTTTATTTCAAGGGCTATCCAACCGTATATTACGTACTTTTTATCATCCGAGGTTTTGAAAGTTGAAGTAAATTGATTTGAAAATTTTTCGCTTGAGGTTCCTAATATGGATCCCTTCTGTTAACACCGAAAAAAAACAACGAAATATGCATTTTGATTCAATTTATTGGCAGTGACAGATAAGTACTGAAAGTAATGAAGCAATGGACTGCAAAACGAATGGAGTCTGGGGTTTCGATGCTCAAAATGTTTTCCCCTTTTGTCTTAAATGCTTGTTTATTTCATAAAAAGTACAAAAAATATACTTGTATACACATTTGACAATTTCAACGTTTTCATAACAAATTTAGAGGGGCTTCACATTAGGCGCCTAAAAAAATGATCAAAAATTAACTTCTTGAAAAAAATCACCAAAAATCGGGTTTTCAATATTTAGGGGGTTGCTTCACTATAGGGGTAGTCAATACTCTAACCTACACACTGACATCATTTTTGAGGCTGTTGGTTTTTTTGCGACTTGATAACCAATCAGACCGGACTTATTGTTAGACCTGACTATGATTCTGACTGTGATGATACTCGATATTCGATATTTGATACTTCATATTCGATATTCGATACTCCGTACTCGATACTCAATCGTTTGTGGGAGGTATTGGGGCCATTTTACAGCCCCAAAATAAAATGGGGCCACATAAGGCGACCTTAACAGCTCCTAAATAATTTTGCCGCAAATAGGATTTCAAGCTGTATCCAATTGTAAAACTTTTTCATCAGTAAAATCATTTTGAATTAACGTTTTCTCAAATATTTTTCAATTTTGATTTTTTCAATTTTTCCTTATTTCATATTTTTTTAAAAATAGAAAAAATCAAACTAAATTTTTTTTAGAAAATTCAAATTGGAAAAATTTTACAGTTGGAAAAAATTTTAGCATTAAAATTTCTCCAACCTCAAAAATTTTCTTCCCGTTCGAAAATTCTTTCCGATATGTAATTTTAAAATTTTTCTTCAATTTTTCTCAAGTATGAAATTTTTTAAATTGATTATTTCTTAAACTTTTTTTCAACTCTGAATTAAAAAAAAAATTACTCCATGTTTTTCAAAATTTATGTTAACTAAATAATTAATTAGAAAAACGGTTAAAACACAATAAAAATACGAAATTGTAAAAAAGTTGGAAACATTTTGATTACTGATGGAAAAATTTAAAAATTGAATACAGTTTGAAAAAATCGAGAATTAAAGAAATTGAAAAAATTCAAGCAAAATAAATTTGGACTCTGACTCGAATCGCCGAAATCCCATTTGCGATAAAATTATTTAGGAGCTATTCGCAATATTGATATTCGACTTTACGTAATAGATAGGTGTGCCCAGTTGAAAAATTAATACACAATGCGATTTGCTTGAAAGGTTTCTTTTTAAAACCCTACTTTGCTCTATTTTCTTCTTATTTAAAATTTATAGGCCAATTTATAGTCTTTCAAATTGCCATGACCCATTTTATCAAATCTTTTGCATTGCAGTTTTGGCTTTTATTTCAAAATATTCGTACACAAAATTTACCTAAACTGCCAATTATAATGGTCTAATTAGTAATTTTCAATAGTTCTAACAATAAGAATAACAAAAGATAGAAAATTCCGGTAGGTGAAACGAACCTATACGAATATTGACCACGTCACTAATGAAAGGTTATATGCCATATCAACAAGTGGTCATGCTCAACGCCACATTCGCATGCTATTAACGTCGAGGTGCGATATTGGAAAATGTTTACAAATCTGAAGCACCTACTTACAAAGAACTCGATAAACCATGGTAACTTTAACTGAATTTACGTAAGATTAATTATTTTCGTACAATTTTTGTGCAAATTTTCGAGTTGATTGACCTAGTTATGAACTAAATTCGACATAAGAGCTACAAATTCAACATATCAGAATCTATGTAGTAGGGTTCGTTTGACTATTTCAACTCAAAATTTAATTTTTCCCAATTTCTTCAACTCAAACTTGAAGTTTTTCAAGTTTCCTGAAAAAAAGTTCATTTTCATTACTTTTACAAATTTTCTAACAAGAAGTCAATTTTTCAAAAAAAAAAAATCATTGCAAGAAGACAAGCGTTTTTTCTCTATCAAGCTTGATACAGAATTTTTCAAAACTCTTGAATTAAACGTAAGGTAAGTAAGTATGTTTTCTTAATGACACAAACATTGAAAGGATTGGGTTTACTTTGAATTTGTTTTTCTTGATTTTTGAATTAAAATTATGAGATAGCATATGTATTGATTTTGAAAATAACATCTCGAATTATTTGATTGTGAATTTTTTTTCAAAGTTTAAGAACTTTTTATTTTATTTTCTGATTCTAAGTCGAAGTGAGAAATAATCATTAAAGCTTAAGAACTCGCACAGAAATTGAGAACCGAAAATTTGTGGTTTTCTAATATCATTTTCGACCTAACCGCTCAATAAATTCTTTCGTTGTTGACCCTCCCCCCTCCCAATTAATTTAAAATCCGATACCACTAAACTTGAAGCAAAAATATTTACTTTTATCACCCTTCTCCTCTTTTCTTAAAAACCTCGTTCCAAATCGGGTTTTATCAAAATTTCGGTGATTTTCCTCTTTTTTTTTTACAAAAATTTGAATGTAATATTTTCGTCCTTCTTTGTACGAATTTGAATTTGTTTTCGGTAAAGTCTAAATCAAAATCACAATTTTTTCATTGATACCCAAGTATTGCTTTGATTTTTCCCAAAAATCAACTTTACTTGACGAAAATCAATGCTTTTAAACGACTTTTTTTTTTTAATTTTCGTCCCTTACTTTTTACTAAATTTTATTTGAATTGGTTGTTGCTGGTTTCAATTTTTCTTGAAATTCCCTGGAACGATTTTTGTCAGCAATGTCAGCGTTGCCAAGTTATTTTTAGGATTTTTTATGAAAAAATTTGAAAAAAATGGCTTCAACTGAGTAAAAAAAAATTTTTAAAAAAACTAAAATTGGAAAAAGTCTTGACATGATGGAGAAAAACTGGAATCATTTGAACTCAGTACTAAAAAGTAGGTCAAAAAAATTGAAAAACATCCCTCTCTAGCGATTTCGACATTTTTTTACCTATTTTTATGAAGTGATTTTTGAGGATGAATGCAGTGATAAAAGTGACTTTTTGAACGACTTCTGGAGAAAAAACTGTGATTTTAGTGATTTTTGAACAAATTGACTACAGTGATTTTTATTTTTAATGATGCGTTTTTTGGTCAAAATAGTGATTTTTCGAAATCTCGGTTGGCAAACTTGGTTCTAGTGGTAGTGGCCTTTCTACAAATAAATTTTAGCGATTCCCACGATATTAATTATTAATTAAGTTTTCAATTGGATCTACGGAGGAAGAAGCAAAGGGATTTTGTCATTCCAAACGGCCAAAAATGGCTTATAAAATGTTGAAAAAATGAAAATTTTTACTTTTCAAACGTGTTTTTTTTTAAATTTTTCCTCTCTTTATTCGGGCGATATATTCATCTTCATTCCTTCTTTCGACTTTTTATCGCAAAAATCCCACTTTTTACCATATTTTGACATATTACTCAATTCCTTCCACAGAAAATTGAGAAAAATTTTGTCATGAAAAATTTCATCAACCTCTCTAAATCTCATGTAAATCTGACATTTGTGACTTGTCATAAGAAAAAGTGGCTTAGACTCAAAAGGTGGTTTTTGGAGAAGAGCAAGTGCTGACCAAGTAATCATATAAAAGTGGGTTATTTTTGGAACATGTTCAGTAGGAAGGAAAGGGAATTTAATCATATTATTTTTCATTATTTTTTTTCTCTCAAATCAGTATTACCCACCAAAATACAAAAATTTACCTAAAAATACTTTTTTTTTTCAATTTTGATTTTTTTGGGGGGAAAACACTGTGAAATGGACCAGAATGACACATGCTAATTACTAGATGTACAATCCGTATTGCTTATTTATACCTTCTTTATAAGCGTCTCAGTGCAATTTTTGGAATAAAAACGTAGAAAAATTTTGGTAAATCGAATTTTTTTTCAAATTTAATTTTTTTCGCGGGAAACTCGAATAGGTCTCCAGTTTGTATTGATTTTTTATATCTTCTTCATGAGCGTTCAAGTGCAATTTTTTAGGAAAAAATGGGAAAATCAGGAAAATCATACGGAAAAATGAGTTGATTTTTCCATCTCTGAAATGTTAAAAAGTGGTATAAGAATGGAATTTTCCACTATTCGTTTGGTCTGTAATTCAGTTTTTCATTTTTCATTCCTCCCCTCACCCCCTTCCCTCCAAAACTCTGCATTTTTCTGAGGAAAAGCACCCATTTTTGAAAAATGAGTTGATTTTTCCACCTACAAAATTGTGAAAACTGCAATAATTCATACAGAAATGACCGAATTGAGCTGAAAATTGGCTCATAGACACTACATTACATACCTTCTAACATACTAAAAAATCAAATTTTTTGGTCAATTTCTCTACTTCCCCTAAAAATTGACCCTTCATTAACAACGAAATGAATCGCTCGCGAACGTTTTCGACATCACCACCGGATTCTACACGTCAAGAACTATCAGAAACATAGGCGTGACTGCCGGGTGTGCCTTGGCACACCCTACTTTTCCCAGGGGTTTCAATTTTTTTCTCTCCAGTGACAATTTTTTTGGTAAAATTCGCAAATGTGTCCTGGAAGCAATATTCTTTTTCCAAAAAATTTTCAATTAGGTACTGAAAATTATTTTGAGAAAAAATTCTAAAAAGTACATTATTTTAAATTAAACGTGGAAATAATTATGAAAAAAATTAAGAGTTGAAAATAATTTTAAGAAAATTGAAGCTGAAATTTGAAAAAAATTCAGAATAGAAAGAAATTTTTGAGAAAAAATGGGATTCAACTCGTACAAACCTCGAAAAAAATGGGATTCAACTCGTGCATACCTCGAAAAAATGGGATTCTATTCGCCCATTCTTTCAGATGGGTATTTCGTCGGGAATGAACTCGCCTACAGCCCAATTTCTGGAGAAATTATTATTTTTTTGGGAAACCTTACAATTTTTATAATATTATGGAAATTTCATAAAATTTTCCGATTTGTAAAGAATTTTTCTTTTTTAGAAAATTGTCAAAGGTTTGGGAGATTCCTCAATTTTTGAAAAATCGTTCAGGCGGTGGAAAAAAGTTGCTCTACTTTTGGAAAATTATACGAAGTATTCAATAATTTCCCAGTTTTTGCAAAGTTATCGCAAGGTACAAAATCTCTGAGAATTTAAATAACGCTGAATGCACTAATTTACATTTTTCCAATGGGATATTTTTTGTCATGTTTTGAAAAACGCCCTCAGTTACCTTTTTCGATGAAAAGTCACTTGCTTAATTTTTATTTCAAAAATTCGTCAAAATTTGAAAGGTGAATTTCAGCAGCTGAAATTTTTCATAGGTATGTGGTTCTTTTATGATACAGGTACCTATTTTCGATTTATTTTTGTTTGGGTTCAAAATTTTACTTAGAGTTGGAATATCTAAAACTTCTGAAGCTGAAGTTCATTTCTTGAATTTTGGATAATTTTTGAAATTTCAAAATTACCTCATCGCCCTGCAGAAGATGAAAATTTGATCTAAAAATTTGGTACTGTATATGCTCTATTTTTGGCCTCTCGGATCGATTGGGAGCGGTTTCAAGACGTTTTGGAGCCTCCAGAAAATTTTGGAATTTTCCAGTACAGGAGAAAAAACCATAAAAATGATCCATGAACTTCAACACTTTCACACATTTTGAAGTAGGTACCTACCTAATGAAATTTGAAACTTTTTTTTGGCAGTATGAAGAAAACTGCCAATTTCTTGATAAAATTTTTTGGGCATAGATTTTATTTTTAATTTTATTGGAGGGCTAAACGTTTTGGCACACCCTACTCAGAAGGCCCAGTCACGCCTATGATCAGAAACCATCGAAATCTTGATTTTTATTTTTTGAATCTAAACCATTTTTTCTTATGACAGGTCACGTTTGTTTGCCAATTTTCATTTTTTGAGTTGGTAATTTCAGACACTCAGTAGGAAATTTTTCTTACCTTTCCCTCCCCCTAAAAATCCTTTCTGCTCGTTACTTATTTTGAGCATTCGAATTTTATTTCTTTACTTCCTCTTTTCCTTGATTACTTTCCGCGAACTTCATTCTCGTACATCCTCCGAAATTTCCTCGCCTCGGTGCAGTTACGCGTACGTAAGTAATTTCATAAACCGTAAACCGATCAATTTTTCTCGGAATCGGAACAGATACACAAAGCAATATCTATGTCCTGTGTCTAAATATACCCATATCGAAGCAGTATTCACGCGTTTTTGAAATACGCTGACGCGGGCATTAAATTTCACCGTAAACACTGCGCAAATATGCATCATATGAAAACCATCAATGCACACTTGCTACCTGGCAATGTGCTTACATACCCGCACAATATACACCGATATACCCATTTACCTCATACAAATAATTCGATCGAATAACCATAAACACACACGTGTAATTTACGCTTGAAAGCCCCATGCCCATACATTGTCGCGAACATTCGTATGGTGGCGATCTGAACCGCGACTCCACGTTCGATTTTTTCAAATAGAAATTTCGCCCACATTGGCGGCGATGCAGCGGCCGCGAAAAAAATCCGTATAGAATACTCTCTCGTATTTCCATAAGAACCGGCATCGGCATCGTCTAGTGCATCGCGTCCAGGGGAGGGAATACGAGTAATAACTCACCTGTCCATTTCTCTCGGCGTGTTTCTGTTTATACCTGTTCGACTGTATCAGTCCACTTCTGTGCGGCGTAAGGTGCCGTTACCCGCGATCATGCTTCAAATACGAGATTTTTTTAAACGTATTTAAAGTGCGATTTTTTTTCCAGTTTTGATTTATAAACTCGATTTTTGAAATTTTTCTATTTCGAAGGTGAACGTTCGCGAAGTTTTTAGTGAAAGTGTGTGGTACGGTGGCCGGAAAATTATAAATTTTTATTTCTGGTGAGTTCGAGTAATTTGTATAATTTTTATAAATATTGTGTATTTTTTTTTTAATTTCGGTTTTTGAATATTTTGAAAATGAAATGGCGAAATTGTCATTTGGGAACTCTTCGGTTGAATATTTCTCAAAAATATGTACCATGTTTGTCTAGAGTAATCTCACTTTTACACTTCAGCCTACTTACACACATACTTATGATGGTACTTTTGAACGTATTTTTCATTCCATATTTTATACGTGGAATTTCTGGCCACCTATTTATACCAACGCCATGCCAGTTGAAATTTAATTGCTTGGCATAAAATTGAATTTTTTTTATCGGTCACAAAAATCAACTCGTGATTGTTTTTTCGCATGATATCGTTTTCATTTTCGGTTCGATATCGAAATAATATTCGCCAAGGTCTTCGTACCTTATTTTTGTGAACATAATATTAAAAAGTCGTCGATGAAATGGCTGGTAGGTATCGAAAAATTTTCAATTTCGATTATCGCGTGTAATCGAGTCACCTTCGGGTCTAAATTTTTCTATTGTGGGGCATGGATTATGTTTGAAAAATTCAACGATGCGTCGTGCGGAATCTAAAAAAAGCTTCAATGAAAAATATTTCAGAATCGAATTTTTTTTCTCGAATTGAGACGACCTAATTTGGAATTTAGTAGAATTTTCCAAGCAGTTCTAGTAAATGAATGAATTTTTCAATGTGGTGAAATTTTTTTCATTGGTGAAATTTTTTTCATTGGTGAAAAAATTATAATTGAAAATTTTCATTACCAAGTTGCAAGGTATCGAAATTTTTTCAAATAGATCTAAAGTTCTGGACACAATTGATACTGAAGTAGGTATACAATTTTTCTGAAAAAGATACCTCGAAAAAAGAGGAACAGATTGGGAAAAATTTCAAGTTTACGAAATCGACATTTAATAAAAATTATTTCACTTCCAAAGTCGTAAAGAAATTTGCAAAAAATTTGCACATTAATGTTTTAGTGAAAAAACTACAGAAATAAGAAAGCTAGAAAAATAGTGTTTTTATGTAAGTAAATATATCTTGAAAAAAATAATTTGGACAATTTGTTTCAAAAACATCAATTTCGACGTGAAGTAATTTTAGAAAAAAATAGTTTCTCAAAATATCTCAATTTAAACATAATGTTCCAAAAATAAATAACTCAAATTAGAAATAATGTCCTGAAAAACAATAATTTCAACATAGAGTCTCACTCCTCTTCAATTTCATGGTGTCTAGTGGATCTGAAAAATGAAAATTCTGGCTGTTTTCTGTATTTTTCTCGCCATTTTCATGCCAGTTTTCTTGCTTTAAAATTAATCAAAAAAGAACCCCCTTTTTAAATAACTCGATTAAAAAATTCAAGGGAAGATGTTGCCTTTTGAAATAAATTAATAAAATCATTTAAATTTTTGCTATTTGTCGATTTTCTAGTGACAAGGCGAAATTCTTGGTATTTTCGGGGTTCCCTGTTTTTATTGCCAATAGACTCCTTGAATTTGGACATAGTGTCCTAAAAAAATCCCAATGTGCCAAAAAATAATAATAATTTAAAAACGTTCCAAAAAACTCAATTAGAACATAATGTCCTGAAAAAAAAAACAATTTGAAGATTTATTTCATCTCAAAACCTCTTAATTTGGACATAAAGTCCCCCCCTCCCCTCCAAAAAAAACTGAATTAGAATTTAATGCCATTAAAAAACTAAACTGGACATAATGTCCAGAAAAATTTTGACATAAAGTCCCAAAACACCTCAGTCAAGATATAACGTTCAAAATAGTGTTAAAAGATTTCAAGAACATCTTAATTGGGACATGAGATCCCTAAAACATTTAAATTGAACTTGATGTCCCAAAAAGCAAACTATTCGGACATATTGTCCCACAAACTCTCGATTAGGACATACTTACATATTATATTTTTAAAAATTGCTTTCAACAAACATAGATACTGATGAAATATTAAAAAAAAAAAGGTAGGTATCAATATTTTTTCAGGTTCAGTCTTGCAAATTTTTTTTCAAAAAAAGTTCTTTTTCGAACAAAATTTCGTCAATTTGATTTAGAATTTCAAAACAGGGAAAATTTTCAATAAAATTTTGAAAGAGTGAAAATAAATATAATCTTTTTTTTAGATTGAACTACCTACGTACGTGATTTTTCCATAAGTCGCCTATCAAAACATATTTTTTTGATATGACATTTTACGTAATTTCGTAGGTGTAAGATTTATCAATGACTAGTGAAAATTTTTTCCAAATTTTTACCCATAACAGTCATATGCCTTTTAATTTTAAATTTTTAGATCAAGTTTTTGTTTTATGTTCTGATTGTTATTATATTTTCTGATTTCCTTCTGATAAAATTTATTTTTACCCCCCCCCCCCCCCCACTCTTGAGAATTTCCTGTTGGTTTACGAAGCTCAAAAAATGTAGGAGTTTTACTGAATTTCTTTTTTTTTCTTCCTTTTATAAATCAATTTTCGAATGACAAAGTTTTTTTTTTTTTAATTTTGGCAAATTTATTCTCATTCAAAGAATTTTTGAGAATAATAGGTATCATTTTGAAGAACCTTGTTTCAAATTCTTTCCTGATTTTCAAAATTTTTGAATAGTCAATATTTAAAAACAATTGAGCAGGTGTAAGAGTTTTTCAAGTGTAGAGGGATTTCAATTAGTTTTTTCAAGGTCTAAACATTACTTTCGGGATACCCCTCCTATCGAGCTTTTGCAACAAAAAAGCAAAACTATCTACCAGCGGCAATTTTAGAAGCGAAAATCTGAGAAAGTCAGAAAGTTCAAAGAAGCTAAACATTTTTCAAAATCTATTCAATACGAATTTATGAAAAAACCACAAAAAATAATAATAGGTTCATATCTCTTGTATTTTTATTGCGTTTTAAAATTTCTTCTAATTGCATAGTGAGTTGGAAAGAAATTTCAAAAAACATGAAGTTGAAAACTTTTTAAAAAAAATCCACTCATTTTCGAGTTGAAAGAAATTTTTAAAAATAATGAAATTGAAAAAAATCGAAGAAATCCAAGTTTGAAAAATTTTCAATAGATACTAAAATGTTTTCTACTGTAAAATTTTTCCAACTTTGATTTTTAAAAAATTTCAAACTTCTATTTTTTCGAATTTCATGCAATTCAAAAACGTATTCCAATAATTTTAGAATTTTTTCAAGTTTTTTCATGTTTTTAAAAAAATTTTCCTGACTAAATAATTAGAAGAAATTTTTAAGAACATGAAATTGAAAAAAAAATGGAAAAATGTTGAGAAAATTTAATCTTGAAATACTTAATTTTACTGTTGGAAAAATTTTTAAATTGGAAATTGAATACTTAAGAAATTCAGTACCCATTGAAAAAATTCGAATGGGCAACTCGTTTTAGATACCTATAGTAAACCACACTCGTATTTTTGAGGATATGTACATAAAACAGAAATTGAATTTCGTTTTAGGATGGAATTTAATTCAATTTACCTATTTTTCTGGACACATTTTACCGAAAAATTGATACTTACTCATTGAGTTGGAAGGAAATTTTGAAAAACATGAAGTTGAAAACTTTTTTTAAAATTCAGTCATTTACGAGTTGAAAGACATTTTTAAAAATATGGATTTGAAAAAAATTTAAAGAATCCAAGTTTGAAAATTTTTTAATTCATACTGAAATGTTTTCTTACTGTAAAATTTTTCCAACTTTGATTTTTAAAAAATTTCAAATTCATATTTTTTCGAATTTCTTACGATTAGAAAACCTTTTCCAATAATTTTAGAATTTTTCTAAGCTTTTTTAAACATTGAATTAAAAAGAAAATCAACTTCATGTTTTTTAAAAATTTCTCCTCATTAAATGATTAAAAGAAATTTTCAAGAACTTGAAATTGAAAAAAAAAGATAAAAAAATGTTTAGAAAATTTAAGTTTGAAATAGTTTTACTGTTGGAAAAATTTTAAAATTGGAAATTGAATACCGAAGAAATTTAAAATTGCAAAAATTCGACATCTTGTGTTAGTATGGAATTTAATTCAATTTACCTATTTTTCTGGTCACTTTAACCGAAAAATTGGTACTTGAGAAAATCTCGAGCTTTGAAAGAATCAATGGTAGTCTGACTTCTCTAACTCCCCTTGGAAAATCGCTTCTGCAATATACTCCCAACAGGGTTACGTTCTTCAATTTATAGTTCAATTTTTTTTATTTGAGGGAAAATCTTGGAAATTTTCAATCACCACGTTGAAGGGGGAATTACTAAACCCATACCTGGTCCGTCTAATGCAAATAAATTTACACTTCGAGCATCCTCGATATCTAGAAATTAAATTTCCACACATTAACTACAACGAAACCTTCAATAAAACACCAGTACTTCCAAACCTTCAATATTTCAAAACCACAAAACACACTTCAAGACCTTTTACATCCATCACCGCAAACCCCAAACTCGCACCGATGAGTCAAATAGCGAAACTCGTAAGACCCAGATTACATAAGACGAATCGCGAATCCACAATGACCCGAAATTTCTCGACAGAAGACATAAAAATCGGTGAAACATCCATTAATAAAGGTTTACACAAATGAATCACTCGATCGCTGGTAATCGTAACAATACTGTTCCATTTTGTCGCACCGGGGAGGGAATCGAAGAAACATAAATGGTTCAAATTTACCATCTCGCGGTGCTCGCAAGATGCTCGAATTTATAAATAACTGTATATTTTTACGACGTACTCGACTATAACGCCGAAAATTAGCCATTTTTCGATCGATCGTTATCATTAACGAAAAAAACAGACGTCTGAGGGACGTAAACGTATAAATCTGCTAATTACCGAGACGTTTTGGTAAAACTGAAACAAGATTGAATGAAAATATCTATAAACTGCTCGATATGTTACGAACAAGCGAACCCACCGTAATATCCTTAAACCGAATTCCCATGTAAAATTATACTTACATATGCGTTTTTGTTTACATTTTTATATACAACAATTTAACAGTTAGGAACGTGTAAGTATATTTTCGCATAATTATAAAATATTTAAGAAGTATTTACGTAATATGGGTAATGTTATGTTATAATTATATGTGATAAATATGGAAGTACGCACGTACGTATGTTTAAAATTATATAGGTACATACGGTCGAGTTTTCATTTTCAATTTCATCGTATCCCTGATCATTATACCCAGACACCCAGACAACAAATACGTTTTTTGTTTTTCGATTTAAAAAAAAAAAAAATGTAAATCTTATTCGTAAATGATTCGAACCACAGAGGTAAAGATAATCCTTAAAGATATGGAAAAAATTATACTACATAGTCTTTGACACGTACCTAAAAGTACCCACTCAAATATAACAGCAACCTAATTATACGTTTGTTCAATTTACGTACACTTGCGTTCATAATGACGATCTACGGATGCACTGCTAACTTCCGAATTTAACCGTAACGGCGGCGTGAGATTGTATTTTTCACGAATACCTTTCGGGTCAGAGAAATTGTCTAATTAGAGCCTAATAAACACGAATTAGCTGAGGCGAGTTAGAAATGGGCGGCTTGGACGAGGTGGGAGTATTTTTTAAAAAATATATTGATGAAGAAATCTGTGCCAAAGTTTATCAAGTTGAAAAATATGAAAATTGGACTGAGGGTGGAAGAATTATCTTTGATTTTCTGAAGTGAATTATGAATACTTATCGTTAATCATAGGTAGTTAAAAGTTCTACTTCCTTTTTTTTTTTATTGAATATATCTCAAAAACTAAGGCTACTAAGAAAAAACTAACTGGACTTTACAGAAAGGAAATTTTAAGCTCTACAATTCATGTTCTATTAATTTTTTTCGTTGAACCCTTCATTTGCCCAGAAAATCGACTTTAATGGGTCACAAATTAAATCAAAAAATGTAAAACAAATTCTTAACGAAAAAATCCAATTATGAAAAATCCTGACGTGATGGAGTAAAACTAAAATCATATTTGAACTCAGCACTAAAAAGTAGGTCAGAATCACCAATCAGAATCAATTATGCAGAAAAAAATTATTGACTTTTTGGCCTTTATTATTTCCATTGTTACAAATGGAAAATTTTATATGATTTTTTACAAAAAAAAATTGCCCTCGTTTTGCTCGGACAGTCATTTCGTCTCATATTTTGAAAAATATCTCTGTGTTTTCAGAAATTCTATCAAAAGTCATGCCATTTTTTTTTACCTTTTAAATTTTGATTTTTTAACCCATCACTGAGGTTATAACTTTATCACAGTTCGACATAAAAAATGCTGTTTGAAGTTTAATGGATGATTTTTATAGTACTTTTTGTGCTAATCTTGAGAAAAATAAAGAAAAAATTCCATCATCCAAAAATTTTTGACAATTTGAAATTGTTGTTGAACATTTTTTTTACACTGTTTGATAACTTTTGACAGTTGAAGTCATTTTTTTGAGCAAAGAAGGGGTTCAACGGAAAAAATGAATAGAACATGACTTGTAGATCGTAAAATTTTCTCTCTGTTGAGTTCAATTAGTTTTTTTTTAAAGAGGCTTAGCTTTCGAAGTATTTTAGTTGAAAGTTCAACCTTTTTTTTTTTACAAATTGGAAATATCTCAAAAACTAAACCTTCTAAGAAAAAACTAACTGGACTTTACAAAAAGGAAATTTTAAGCTCTACAATTTATGTTCCATTCATTTTTTTCGTTGAATCCTTTATTTGCCCAGAAAATCGACTTTAAGGGTCACAGGTTAAATCAAAAAATGTAAAACAAATTCTTAACTAAAAATTTCTATTATGAAAAATTCTGACGTGATGGAATAAAACTGAAATCATATTCGAACTCAGCACTAAAAAGTAAGTCAGAATCACCAAAATCAGAATCAATTATGCAGAAAAAAATTAATTATTTGCCGTCCTTTGTTATTTCCATTGTTACAAACGAGAAATTTTAAAAATTTGGTTAATTACAAAAAATCGATTTTCTGTGGGATTCAATCCTCAAAGAAAAAATTAATTGAACAGGAATTTAGAGCGTAAAATTTCCGTTCTGTAGAGTCCAAATAGTTTTTTTTTCTAGAAGGCTTAATTTTTGAGATATTTTTAATGAAAAAAAAAAAGTTGTTCTTTGAACTTTGAACTAAAATATTTCGAAAGCTGAGCTACATAAGAAAAAATTAATTGGACTCTGCGGAAAAGAAATTTTACGCTCTATAATTTATGTTTAATTCATTTTCTTCGTTTAACCATCCTTTTGCTCAGAAAATTGACTTCAAGTGTCAAAAGTCATCAAAAAGTGTGAAAAAATGTTCAAAAACAATTCAAATTGTGAAAAATCCTTGAGTGATGGAATTCTTTTACTACTTTTTTCGTGATAAGTGTGAAAAATACTGTAAAAATCATCCATTAAACTTCAAACAGCATTTCAAAAGTTTAAAAATGTCGACCTGTAAGTTGAAAAATGTTCTTTCGAATGTAGGTATTCAATAAAAAGTGGTAATCTCAAAGAACCACGCCACCGAAATTTATTCGGCTGCAAGTTTCGAGTTTGGGCATTTCAGTAAAAATTCAAAGTTGAAAATTTGAGAATTCTCAATTAAATTGTGTTAAACGAAAAGAAGATTGGGTCTCTGGCTTCCTCGAGCCAAAGCATATTGTACGTACGGTTTGAAATTTCTGCCTATTATCAATCTTGAAGGAGATTAGAGAAGATGATAGATAATCAATAAATTTAATTTAAACCTTCAGAAATGATTTTTTCCAATAACCCCTTCAATATTGATTAGAAACAAAAATTGCGAGATACCTACATTTTGTTGCAATCTTTCAATTTTTTGACTTTGAATTTTCATTGAAAGACTGAACTCAAAATTGACAGCCGAAATTTTGATGATGAAGTACCTGTTGATCAAAATATTCAGAGGACAGTTCACCGGATTCCCTCAAATACCGGCATCATAGAAAAATTTTTGAAGATAAAAGTAACGTTCAGAAACTTTTTTTGAGCAAAAAGTGACCAAAAAATGATCAAAAGTAACAAAAAATTAACATTTCAAAGGTAAATCAACTGAAAAGACGTGAATAATTTAATTCATTAAATTCCTTTGTAAAAACAACAAAACAAACTAGCAAAAATCAATTTTTTAATTTTTTTACTAAAGAATTTTGAAAAATAGCAATTTCTACGTGAAAATTTGAATTTTTGCCTAAAAGTGCGAAGAAAAAGTGACTTTTGAGGGGGAAAAGTAACCAAAGTGACCTTTTAGACGTTAAAAGTAACCAAAAGTGACTACAGTCGAAAAAAGTGACAAACACCCTAAAAAAGTGATCCGCTATGATGCCTGTCAATAAGATTCAAAAATTTCAAGTTGAAACTTTCTGCGGAAATTTTGAGTTTATGAAAAGGTAATTTTTGTATTTTCAATAATTCTATTTTAAAAAAATTGTCCAATTCACGAAGGTACGTAAAATAACTTCATTTTGGATAATTCTTTCAAAAACTTTGGTCTTTTTTTTTTATTTTTCATCGTACAACATTAATTTTTTATTTTTTAACACACGTCGATTCTTCCTTCAGAAAATTTTGTCCCTCTCCCCAATTGCAAACGAGTTTGAAATTTAGTTTTTGTCTTGCGTGATTTCCTTGTCGACGACAATCAATTCACACTTTACAACGACGAATTTTCAGGGAAGAAATGACCAAATGGAAAAACCAATTTCACATTCGTATTCAGGAGATCAAATTACTCACCCATAGCAAGGTTCATACTGAAATTGAAGGACGAAATTTCGTGTTTTTTAAAAAAAAGATTTCGTGCTATGTTTCCGAAAACATTCGGTATCAATGACACCCCCCCCCCCCTCACAAAAAAAATGTATAAAAATCCAATTTAGAGTTGCCGCTATTTTTCAAAAATGATTTTTCTCGATTTTCCAGGTTTTCCAAACCAATTTTTACAGTAGATAAAAAAATTCAGACAAAAGGTCTTTAAAGTGAATTCAAAATAAAAAGGGGTTATCAGAACAACCCAAAGGAAAATTCATGTACTTCAAAAACGAAAAAAAAAACTATTTTTTGAAAATGGACCAAGAATCGAAGTTATACTTATGGGATAGGGGAGCAGAAAAATCAAAGTATTCTTATTAAAGTGCAAATTTTTCTGGGTTTTCCTACTTGGAGATTTTTTTTTCATTCTTCTGACTCAAAATGAAAATTACCTAAACAATAAGTTATCAATATTTTGAAAATTTTCTGACTGGAAATACAATTTCGTTACATTATCTGGAAAAGGGAGGAAACTGCCCTCTCAGTCTTCTGTTCGGCCCAGACCAGTAAGATATTGAATCGAATAGTTGTTTTTTTTTTAAACCTACAAAGTTCGAAAATCACCACTCAACTGCTCTCTTAAGAGACTAGCAATAGGTACGTATTGCAAATCTGAACATTTTACTGTCGATTAATTTGAGAAAGCTCCTCTTCTATAAAATTCAATCCATGAGACCAAAGGACTTTTGGCAAAACGATTTTTATCTTCAATGATCAAAGATTGAAAACAATTTATAAGAATTCGTTGGATTAAAAAACAGACATTAAACTTTAATTTATTAAAGAATTATACTTAGGAAACAATATGGTACAAAGTAATTTGAGCCTGTTATCAAAATTGGAAAAAATTTAATCGATAATGAACCGAATTATCAAAACACAAATAAAAAATCCAATTACACGTCATTTCAAACTTTTCTCATTAATTCGAACATTGGGTTGACAGATCGGCGAAGTAGTACACAAAACACACATAAAACTTTATAGAAAGAACCCCTTTCCAATTCCAACACAATTAATTTTTAATAACGATACACATTCGATGAAATATTTCCAACCTATATTTTTTTCCACCACAACTCTATCATCGAATTAAGCACACGTAGAACTAGAAATGCCCAATCTGATGACGCAGCCAACACCGCCGTCTCTCGAATCTCGACGTCGACTTGCTCGTATGTATTTACGGAACACCGATATGCAAAACAATTAACATTCTGTAAATTCGCCTCGTACAAAAACCAGTATGCAACATTGACGACAATGGCAAATATAGGCAGAAAAGCAATTCAGCTCTATTTCGAGTCCCAACTGGTATAAATATTTTATAAGCTCGGCTATTTGAAACGGTAAGAAATCGATAGGTTCATTGTCGTGGCTGTGTAACATTTTGAACTTGTCATTGAATTTAAAAGTACCCAGTAGTTTCACTGTTAGCGGTCGCTATCGCTGCACCACCGCGCGCACCGGTCGCCTGCGTTCGAGCTGAATAGAAAACAGGTCTTTTAAAAGATGAACCAGGAAAAAGTAACCAAATTACCAGATAATCGGCTCGATGGTAATCAAAACCTAGTTATCAGACAGGAAACCAACAGACCATAAGAACGCACAACTGTTCTTATGATCGGATAACCTTTCAAGGATTTTTTCGATTGTGTAACTTTATGGATTTGTTTCTTTTTTTTTTTCGCTTCTTATCCGAGTCGACGAAGGCGACGCATTAGCGGCGAGTACCAAGACATAGATACTATGACGAAAATACGGAGAAAGTCTATAAATTTATGGCTGAGAAATTAGATTTCTTAAGCTCGGGTTTCATCGTGGATAGAAAAATGAATAAGTTATCGGCGATATGTTTAATAACTTTCTTTTGAGTTGGGAAAAATTAGATAAATTGGTTTGGGAGATTGACGTCGAGCGTAAAAGAATCGAATTTTCGGTATTTCGGATTTCAAAATTTTTCAAGTTGGTTAATTTTTTAAAATATCCAAAAAAAAAAGAAGAGTTTATTGCTTATAGTCCAGTCAAATAAGGATTTCACTTGGAACAAATTGGTGGAAATTTTTTTTTTGCGTCAAAGTGCTCAGGAAGGGACCCTAATCAACATACAAAAACCCCACCAAAATCTGCGTGGAGCATTTCCCCCTAGGTCCACATTTTTGCCCCCAAATTCAGTTTTTTACGTTTTTCTCGTTTCCTTTCGTTTTTTTTGAAAATGTTGTTCTATACAATTATAAAGAGCGTAAAATTTTACATAAAATTGATTCTATGAAAATTTTTGTACGACTCTCCCAACGCGAGATACGCCCCTCCCCATTATACCATTGGTTCTTCATTACCTAAAAATTGCTGTTTTAGCGATGTTTTTTGAAAAAACTTTATAAAATAATCTCATTTCTTCAGTGTGGTTGTGTGGTATATGATGCTAGAAGCATTACTGTTTTTACAAGGGGCATGAGTTCATTTATTAACCCCTCACCCCTATATGAACAGTAATGCCTAACACAGATATGTAGTATAGTCGCAAACTGTAAATTTTTCAAGGAAGTGACTTTTGATAAAAGAACCGTGAAAGTTGGTATGATGAACAACAAGACCAGAACAAAGTTTTAGAAAACGGGAGCCACTCGAAATTTACCGTAGGGGAATGTGAGTGGGTGGTATTTTGAGGCTCCATCCCCCCATGTGGTAAGGTTGAGCGAAATCGGCATTCTTAGAGTCGATTTCATATAGTTCTACCTTCTACCTTCTACAAACCAAATATGCCATTGCCATTACTTTTGAAATCCGATAACTAGAAGTGCCTCAAACTTAAAACTACCCCTCCCCCCTTCTTACCAATATTTATAAAAAATATCCGAAAAACACAGTTTTTGTCCCTACCTCAAACACCTCGCGCAACGGCCAGGAACGAATTTTCAATACTATATTCGGATATAATAGTCGAAGTCAAACACATTCTACAGACTCACATTCGAGCTTCACACGTCTTAATGGGGCGGAGTGGGAGGTGTCATAATATTGTTAATAATTTCTAGTTTTCTACAATTCTTTTTTTTATATTTTGATCTCTGAACATTGCATAAAGAATTTTGAATTATTTAGAATTGCAGAAGTGACAAGTCTACGCCTTAGCTAATAAGTAGGTATGTGTAAGTGCACCCAGAATCGTGGTTGAGGAGATAGGTGGTTCGAAATCGCTGACATAAACATTTTGAAATTCTAGATACCCACATCTCCTCGACCAAGATCCTGGGCGTACTCACAAATACCTAAATTTATTAGCCAATGTGTCGACTTGTCATGTAGGGGCTAAAAACTGTGATTTTTGGATATTTTTCATAAATATTGGTGAATAGGGGGGAGGGGGTAGTTTCAAGTTTGAGGCACTTCTAGTTATCGGATTTCAAAAGTAATGGTATATTCGGTTTGTGGAAGGTAGAAATATATGAAATCGACTCTATTAAGAATGCCGATTTCGCTCAACATTACCACATGTGGGGGGGATGGAGCCTCAAAATACCACCCATCACCTTCCCCTACGGTAAATTTCGAGTGGCTCCCGTTTTCTAAAAATTTTTATCAAAAGTCACTTCCTTGAAAAATTTACAGTTTGCGACTATACTACATATCTGTGGTAGGCATTACTGTTCATATAGGGGTGAGGGGTTAATAAATGAACTCATGCCCCTTGTAAAAACAATAATGCTTCTAACATCATATACCACACAGAGATTATTTTATAAAGTTTTTTCAAAAAACATCGCTAAGACAGCAATTTTTAGATAATGAAGAATCAATGGTATAATGGGGAGGGGCGTATCTCGCGTTGGGAGAGTCGTACAAAAATTTTCATAGAATCAATTTTATGTAAAATTTTACGCTCTTTAAAATTGTATAGAACAACATTTTCAAAAAAAACGAAAGGAAACGAGAAAAACGTAAAAAACTGAATTTGGGGGCAAAAATGTGGACCTAGGGGGAAATGCTCCGAGCAGATTTTGGTGGGGTTTTTGTATGTTGATTAGGGTCCCTTCCTGAGCACTTTGACGCAAAAAAAAAATTTCCACCAATTTGTTCCAAGTTAGGTTCTCATGAGCTAATTTGACTGGACTATTAGAAGTTAATTTATGGAAGAATGAAAAAAGAAAATTCAGTAAAACTATCCAACTAGAAGAAGGGATGTTTTTTAAGCTTCGTAAACCAACTTGATATTCTGAGAATGAAAGGTCAAAAAGTGAATTTAACAAAAATTTTATGAAAAATGTGCAACAACAAAAATTAAAACATCTGAAAAAGCGAAAATTTCACAAATTCAAATTCGAACTTGAAATTTGGCAACGTTTAAGCACCTGAGCAAATTTAATTTGGGTTATTCCCTGTCAACAAGACCAAAACTCAGGTCCACGTCGCCAGTCCCCTCCTTCAAATTGAATTTGGGGGCTGAAAGTTTGGGTAAGATTAGTGCTCCGTTAGTGTCGTATTTATTTTGGTTAGTGCACTCACCATTATAAGTACCTCGTTGGGGGATCCTACCCCTCCCCTCGAATACCGTTAGAGACTTGAAATTTGCAGAATCATTAGTGCTATGTAAGTGCTTTCTAGTGCCGTACTTTGTTCCGTTAGTGCGGATTTCCAGAGGGGAAGGGGCGATATTTTCATCTCCTACTACATATTTAGAAATTAGCATTAAAAAAGTGCTTAAAAAAATATAAATGTTTATATCAATTGTATTGCTTAAAAAGCTTCCATAATATGTTCAGGGTCTGTGATAAAAATTCCCTGTCTCGGTCCCAATTGCTTTTTGTGGCCGGGGGGAGGGGTCCGTAGGGGGTGAAGATTGTTTTGCACCGATTTCGCTCAAATTCGCGTTAAACGTTATTTAAGAGTACAAATACTCCCCTAAAAAATTTCAGCTCCCCTCGACCACAGGGGGCTAATCCATTACTTCCCAAAGTTGGGCATTTTTGGTTAAAATGACAAAAAAACGAGTTTTCGATTATAAAATCGTCCCTCAGGTGTAGAAGTACTCTCTTAATTTGAATCAGTCAAAAACTGAAGACTGACTGATTAAAATCACAACATTGAGTCACTGGATTGGCAGTGAAATTCCACTGATTCCAGTGTTAATCTATGAAATTTGACTGCCAATCAATGAAAAATTACTGATTCAATTAGTGAATTTTTCACTGATTTCATCGATGACTCAATTCTGTCTTTTTTAATCAGTCAATTTGACTGATTCAAATTGAGAGAGTACATAGTATATATTCCCAAGAAATTGTTTAGCCCCCTTGTGACATTAGGGAGCTGAGCTATTGCTTTCCATAGTTGAACAGAAAGACAACGACGACAACCCAAGGGTTATTCTAAGGGGTAGTTCCAAAAATTTACGTCGGTAATTCCAAAATTGGTTGGTAATTTACCACATAGCGACGATCCAAGTTCAGATTTACTCCAAGTACAAATTTTTTCAACTCTAAATTAAAAAAAAATTGTATCCAATAATAAAATTTTTCCAGCAGTTTAAACTTCAATTTTCTCAAAATTTGTTCAATTTTGATTTTTTAATTGGATATCTGAAGAAATTTCTGAAAAACATGAAGTTGAAATTTTTTAAAATTCAAAATTGAAAAAAAATTGAAGGAAAATTTTTAAATTATTGGAAAAAATTTTTAAAAAAATAAGAAGTTGAATAAAATTTCAAAAAATCAAAGTTGGAAAAATGTTAAGAAAATTCCCAGTACCTAGGAAATGGTCTAAGGGTTTTATTGTATCCCCTCCCTTCCCCCACCAAATCGACTGCCGAGGTACATCAGATAGACTTTTGCAAACCATTAAAACACAAAAAAAATGCTTTTTTTTAGAGATTAAAAATTCAATTCTTCTAAACCTTTGCCCTCGCTTTGCTAGGATATGAACAAAATCATAATTACGTACATTTAGGTAAGTACATGAACTACATATTTGAAGCAATAGTGCGAAAAAAGGCTCCCGTTTACTCCCTAACCCTAAAATCCTTCTGGTATTCTAAATCACCATATCACTCTGTACCCCTCCCTCCATACTTCCGACGTCACTATGAATGGTCTTCATTCAATTGAGTTACTTTTCCATTTTTTTTTTTAAAATCAAAGTTTAACTCTCGGTAGTTTCAAAATTTCCTTAGGATAAACACTGCGACAACGACTATGACAACGAGTAAAATTTAATTCGAAATGAAGAAAAAAAATAAACATTTTTTGTGTCCACAAAAACATATCGAAAACTTCGATTTTTGTCATTTTCCACAAAACTATTTGGGGGGGAGGGGGATAGCAAATTGAATCTCCAAAAATCCCTCCATCAGGGTGTCTATCGATTTTTAAAATTCGAATTTCGCGACTTTTTCTCGACCTTTTCTCGACTTTTCCCCATGATATCTACCTCTCAATTTTAACCCCCCTCCCCCCCTAAAAAAATCAAAAAAATCAACGATATCAAATTTATTACAAAAAAAAAAATTCAACGCGGAAGGAAATATGTATTTTAAATCAAAATCATAAAAAAATGAACGCATTCTGTAACTTTTCAAAATTCCTAAAGTAACCAAAAATTGGTGAAAAAGTACTTAACATTTAAAAAAAATTCACTCCATTAGGTACATGCGAGGAATGCATGAATGCGGTAGAATCAATTTATTCTCGTACTGTACACTTATACAGTTTGAGATGGAACAGCGGAAAAAACAAAAAAAAAACTAGGGTCATAAAAAAGACAACTTTTCACCAACATTTTCTAAAAGTGGATTATTGTTAAGTATATTAAATAAGACAGAGTTATTGCTCGAGCGAAATTTTTTTTTGAAAAATTTATTACAAAAGGAGCAAAAAAAACATTTCCCATGGTGATTTTCCCTTCTAAATTTTTAAAAAATCTCAGTGAAAATTCTAAAGTTCATCGATTTTTTTTTGGAGAATAGCTCCCCAAAAAATGAATTTTTAGTAAAAGAGTTCAGAAATTTGAAACTTCTTTAATTTTTCTGTTTTGTAAAAATCGAAAAAAATCAAGCAATTTGAGAAAAATTCGCGACTTTTGATGAATTTTGGGTAATTTTGCGACTTTTCGCGACTTTTGCAACCGGTAGACACCCTGTCCATGGATCACCGATGAACAAATCGAAGGTTTCAGCAATTTTTTTGTGACGGAGATAGAAGCTTTTGAAAAAGAAGGTAGTGAATGTCTGGAAATTCCTGAATTGAAATCATGCCACTGGTGATAGGCACATAAAATTAATCTGAAAACTTGAAATTGAAAAAAATATGTGACCTTTAAAATTCGGAAAAATTCTCACAAGATATCCACTGAATTTGAAAAATGAAAATTCTTTGAATTACCTGACGTTTTCTTCTTTTTTTCTATACTACTTTTTTCTTACTTTAAATTTGCCCAAAAAAGAACCTTTTCTTTTTATCCTTTAAAAAAAAGTTCAAGGAAAAGTAAAATCTTGGAAACTTTTTTCAAATAGTAAAAATATCATTGCACTTTTTTTTACTTAAATTACATATGATACGTACATTAAAATATCGATTACAGTTAATTTTTTTCAGAATTTTCACTTCAAGAAGTTAAATATTGTTTTCCAAAGTATTGCTCCAGAATAGGAAAATAATAAAAAGTAACATTTTGTGCTTTTTTAAAAAAAAAATACAAAGAACTGTTTTTTTTTTTAAATTTCAAAAACGGTTTTTTAAATTTTAAAGCAAAACGAAAGGAAAGAAGGCTGTTACGAGTTTGCTAAAAACGAAAAAAATCGTCGCCTATTCTAAAAATGATGTCGTTTAACCCTTATACCTACAATTTCAAAATCTTCCGATAAATAATTAGACCCTCCCCCACCCACACAAAATCCTCTTGTAAAATGAATAAAATCTCATCAACGTTCACCATTCTCAATTTCCAAGAACCACTCTGCAATCCCGAGTTTATTCGAACTTACCAAAGACTCTGGGGTTCTGGCTGCTCCCGCAAGACCTCACGAACTCCACCAAAACATATTCCAACTCCATACGAACTCATACAACTTTGAAAACGCCACCAAAAGACGAACGTCAACTCGCACAAATTCTCGCCTATCATCGGTTTTAATTTTCAATCGTATTCGTCATTACTCATTAGTTTTAATTAACGATATCCAGGCACCGCAGCCCAGATCGGTTTGAATACGAAACTTCATCGTCGAAAAGGTCTATGGCGGCGATCACGTCAAACTCGCATGCCAAAAGAGCTTTGCTCTGGCACTCGGTACAACTGAACTGACAAGGTGTCCGATAAAATTACAAATCTTTGTTGGGCACGTTTTTACGATGATTTTTACGATCGTGACCTATAATACGGCAATTACGGTATGGCAAACGCGTTAAAAAGTCTTTAATCGGATAAAAAAATTAAAAATATACGCGCGTCGGTTGCGGTCAGCATACGCCACGTCTACGGTATTTTACGGGGTGTTTTACGATAGAAGAGATGGCTGTTAACACGATATGATTTAGGCCCATGTACGACTGGCCGATTTTCTGCTCAAAGCTCAAATTGTGAGCTATCCGGTCGTGTAATTTCACCGAGTCACGTTTCCATAGCGGAAAAGGCTGACATAGGCGTGATTGGACCTTCTGAGTAGGGTGTGCCAAAACTTTGGGCCCTCCAATAAAAACAAAAAAAATATCCATGTCCAAAAAATTTAATTTTAAAATAAAAATAATATCATTGAATCAAAATCGAAATTCAAATTAAACTTTCTTTTCCATTGAATGGATATTACATAATATTAGAACGAAATTAATGAAACGATTTGATCATAAATTTCCAAATCGTTTGATTTACACCGTCATTTTATTCATCAAAAATGTCCAGATGATGACGATTAGAAAAATTCAATTCGTTAATTTGTCGATTTGGCATAAATATTAGAAAGGACTTTGCATTTTAACAACTCTTTAACATTACCCACAATAACAAAAAATCGACGAATTCCAAAATTTTCTAGACTCCAAAACGTCTTGAAACCGCTCTCAATCAATTCGTGAGGTCAAAAATAGGGTAAATATACCAAATTTCAGTTGTTTTCGTTGATTAGATCAAATTTTCATTTTTTGTAGGGGGATGAGGCAATTTTAAAATTTCAAAAATTATCCAAAATTCGAGAAATGAACTTCAGCTCCAGAAATTTTAGATATTCTAAGTCAAAGTAAAATTTTGAGCCCAAACTCAGAAATTGTGTACTCGAGTTTGAATGATTTTTCCATAACTTGCAATGACTTTGCAAAAACTGGGAAATTATTTAAAACTTCGCATAATTTTCCGAAAGTTGAGCGACTTTTTTCCACAGCTTGGACGATTTTCCAAAAATTGAGGAGCCTCCCGAAACTTGGACAATTCTCTAAAAAAGAAAGATTCCTTACAAATTAGAAAATTTTATGAAATTTCCACAATTTCATAAAAATTCTAAGGTTTTCCAAAAAAAGAACAATTTTTTAAGAAATTGGACTGTGGGTGAGTTTATTCCCGACGAAATACCCACGTGAAAGAATGGCCAAATAGATTCACATTTTTTCGGGGTATGTACGAGTTGAATCCCACTTTTTCTCAAAAAAAATTTCTAACTCTGAATTTTTAAAATTTTGACTCCAATTTTTTTAAAATTATTTTCAATTCTTAATTTTTTTCTCACGTATTTTCAACACCAGAATTTTTTTCAACCGAAGATTTTCTCCGACTTTTCTGAATTTTTTCTCAAAATAGTTTTCAGTATGGTAAATTTTATTGAAAAAATGATACTGCCACCAGCACATATTAGCAAATTTTACCAAAAAAATTGTCCTTAGAGAGAAAAAAATTGAAAAATCTGGGAAAGTAGGGTGTTCCACGGCACACCCGGCAGTCACGCCTATGAAGGCTGACAAGGTTTCAAAAAGTACCCGCAACAAGTCGCCATGTGGACATAAGGTACCTACGTGTACACCGGTGAAAGTCTCCGTTGATCCAAATTGATCGATTTTATCGCTATTATCGATACCATTCGTTATAAAATTCTCGTTACCAATGAGAAGGGTAAGAAAGGGGAAAATCAATCGATCAAACTCGCTTTCTATTCTCTCAAGTCGCAGCACAGAGCTCGCAGACGTCCATGTCGCGATACGAAAATTTCAACTTGTATTTTTTTTCGGTCTCTTCGTACATACGCGAAGTGAATTGCGTATTCGCATCAAATCTCGGCAACATTTCCATATAAAGTTGATAATAAGCAAAGGCCACATTGACCGCACAAATCGGAAACAACTCGAACGTGTACAGAGAACAGAGACAGGAAACATGCTCGGTCTCGACACAAAAAGCCCGTCAGTGCCCTTATTACATCCACAAATAGTACCTACATAGCTCTCGTAAGTAGTATACGCTAAATCGAGCATTAAATTTTCTCTCTTCTTTGCTCTATTCTTTTTTTTTCCCTCTTTCACCGGTCTCATATGATGTTTAACGCGTGTATATAAATCACAAGTGTCATATCGTTGCGCGCCGCTGAAAAAATCACTACCGCCGCCGTTTAAGACGATTTGGAATTAAGGTATTCAGCCGTGACACCGAAACAGGTGCGCAATTGAGCCGGCGACAAAATATTAATCGTTGTATAAGCTCTTGGGAATCACTGCACGGAAAAGTTAACAGACGTCACAGAATGCACAATGCAATTCATGTTATGCGGCCGTCTAGCGAGATAACAATCGCACCTGACGTTGATATATTCAAAAAGAAACCAGCTCTTGTCAGTTGAGAAAAAAACACTGTCCCTTTGAACGCCGGAGCTCACTTTTTAATTCTTTTTTTTTTCAGTGATAGGCGTAGGCATAGTTGTTCATTGATGGATTTTAGATTGTTGAAATTAAATGAATAAAAATTTAACCGAAATTGTTTGAAATGCTTTGAAATTCGTTTAATTGGCGTCAAAATGTCCCAATTGGACAAATTTAGTGAAATTTTGGAATCAGTGAAATTTCTTGAAACCGATTTCGATCGATCTTAACCCTAAAGGATCGCCTATTTTGGCAAATAATTTTGAAAACAATTTCGGACACCCAGCTCAAGTATTGCGGGGGGGATGTTTTTTTCATGATTTTCTCATTTTTCGCCAAGTACAGTTTAAAAGTTTCTAGAGAGTTAGAAGAAACCTAAAAAATGTTTTAAAAAAATTTTGGGCAATTTTGCGACGAGTTACGCTCTTTTGGAAATTTTGACCCCCCCCCCCCCCCACCCTTCTGTACTGAAGGGTCAAAGGTGTAATGGAACTTTTACTCTCAAATTGAGTGTCATTTATCCATAAGTATACCACAAAAATTTTAAAAATTTTAAAGCGGCGGAAGTTTGCCAAAAAAATTGAAACTGACCCCCCAAGTACATGAAAAACTGCATGCACTTCAGTAGAAACAAAAAAAAAGTTCGTTACTACATAAAAGCGATATTACCGATAATATCTGGCATTAAAATCGATACAGAATCATAATCGAAGAACTCAATCTCTTGGGTCCCATTTTAACACCCCCCCCCCCCGTATCCCTACTCAAGGTAAAATTTCGAGCCCCAACCAAAAAAAAATCGAAAGTACATCATTTAAAAAAAACATATCCAAAATTTCAGGTTCTGAAATCTATTTCTCGAATTTTGGCGAATTTTTTAACTTTCAAAATTACTTCATAGTCTACAGTCTCAATCGTACAAAAAAAGGTTTCCGCACGAAATTCCTGTTAAAATTGATTTTATGATTGATTCTTGTTCTGGACACTAAAACAAAGAAATCAAGCCCATATGATTTTTTTCCCCTCTCCCTTTCCTCAAGGTCCACCCCCAACATTTCAAACGCGTGTACTGCCTTATCTATATGGGTCGTAATGAAAAAATTTTCAAACAAAAGTTGTTCCTCAGCACGTAATGTACACTTTCATTTCTTATCAAAATAAATTTTGAAGCAATTCATGCCCCCCCCCAAAATTTGAAAATAAAACAATTTTCAGACAACTTCAAAATCACGTTTTCTTCATTTTAAGCGAAAAGTTTCAGAGATACGACAAAATTTGTAACCTCAAGAAGTATTGAGAATTGAATTTCCTTTCCAATGACCTTTATTACGACCATTTTCGTAAACTTTTCCCGACAGGGTGGATCTCTCCCCCACCCCTTATTTCAAAAGTTGGACCACGAAAAAAAATTGAACGATTTTTGTTTTTCAATATCTAATGCATAATTTCGTTTGTTATCGGAATTCATTTTGGAGCAAATTTGGTTCGTGGGTCCAATTTTTTTGAAAATGAAGGGGAGAGAGGTCCACTCTGTCGGGAAAAGTTGGTGAAAATGGTCGTGATAAAGCTCATTGAAAAAGAAATTCAATTCTGAATACTTCTTGTGATTACAAATTATGTCGTATCTCTGAAACATTTTGTTTAAAATGAATAAAGCATGATTTTGAGGTTTTCTCAAAAACATGTTTTGTTTCTAAAGGGGGGGGGGGGGTTGCTCCAAAATTGATTTTGATAAGAAATGAAAATGTACATTAGGTGCTGAGGAACAACTTTTGTTTGAAAATTTTTTCATTACAACTCATAGATAAGGCGATACATGCGTTTGAAATGTTAGGGGGTGGGACCCTGGGGAAAGGGGGAGGGGAAAAAAGGGCATACGGGCTTCATTTCTTTGTTTTAGTTTCCAGAACAAGAATCAATTATAAAATCAATTTTAACAGGAATAGCGCGCGGATGTACAATTGAGACCTGACTATCATCAACCTGCAAAATATGAAAATTTTATCTTATCAACGAAAAAAGTTAAAATTTAGTATATACCCTATTTTTGACCTCCCAAATCAATTGGAAACGGTTTCAAGACGTTTCGGAGCCACTAAAATTTTTTGGAATTTTCCAGCGCCAGAGAAAAGTCCATAAAAATGGTCCATATGAACTTCAGCACCCTTTAATCATGGATAATCAATATTGGTGACCCATTTTATCGATTAAAACAGAAGTTTCCAAAATCGGCAACTTTGAGTTCAAATTCATATTTTTTAGCTGACACTTTTCCTGGAAAAAATTCAATTTTCAGCCATATATATGAACTTGAACTCAAAGTTGAGAATTTTGGAAAATTCTGCTTTAATCGATCAAATACGAGTACGCCATGAAATTTGGTTCTTATGGTCTGAAAACCTCGTGGTAAAAATTTTGGACCCCTGCTCCTCTCCTACCACTTGTAACGAGGCGAAATGTTATTTTTTCAGCCTTTGCATTAAAAATTTTCATTTCCGCGAGTTTTTGACCAATTTTTTTTGAATTTGGGTGGGTAGTGTGCTGAGCAGTGACGTCGGAAGCTTTTTTTGGGGAGGGTACAAAATGAGTACCAAGAATTAGAATACCAGAAGAATTTGCGGAGGAGGGGGACAAAAAGAAGCATTTTTTCCCTATGTTGCCTCAAATAATTCATATAATTGTGATTTTATTTATGCCCGAGCCCGAGCGAAACTTTAAAAAAATTGAGTTTTCAATGCCCAAAAAAACATTTTTTTCCATGTTTTAATGCTTTAAAAATGCCTATCTGATGTGAGGGGGGGGTGTACAAATGATACTTTGTACCCCATCAGGATGGGGAGGGGGTACAATGTACCCCTTGTAACCCACTTTTCGACGCCACTGGTGCTGAGGGGTATCAGTGGGTGGTTTGAAAAAAATTTTTGATAATTTTTTCAAGCCGACACTCGTCTTTGAAAACTTTAAATCGAGTTTTCTACGTGATGTTTCGGAGGGTCGATTCTGAAAAAAATATATTTCATGTAAGCAACTAGTCCCTCTCCCTATGTACAACGTGATATTTTTTCAGAATTTTTTAGATGGTGAAACACCTTGAAAAATGCGAAAAACCATTTTTCCACGACGTTTTTCACTCCTAAAATTCTCATTTTTGGCCGAAAAATTATTTGCCCGGTTCTAACTTTATTTCACTTCTTTTTCATGATTTTGGTAATTTCAAAAAAGTTAGTACATAGGTACTACATACATATACCATAAGACTACAAATTGAACATCTCACTATTTTGTATGCGAAAAAATGTGCAACAGATTCGTGTTCAACAGCTGAAACTATCTCCATAAACTCCATTTGCACGATCAAATCAATCTCACAAATCATCCCAAAATTTTTTCGAGTTTCCATTGCTATCTCGATTTATGCGATAAATTTCCATCCCACGATATTTTCGATCTTTTGAGGCATGGGTGATTTTGGGGATGAAAAGCAATCTCACAAATCATCCCACGATTTTTCCGAGCTTCGAAGCTGGAATGATTTTTGGGATGAAAATTCATCTCATAAATCATACCACCTGTATTATTGAAAAAAAATCTCAGTGTGAACTATCCACGCAAATTTGAGAAAATTTGGTTGAAAACTCTAAAAATTCTCAATGGAAACGCTGAAAAAAGTAACATTTTGCCCCCATTACAAGGGGTAGGAGAGGAGTAGGGGTCCAAAAATTTTACCACGTGGTTTTTAGACCATAAAGAACCAAATTCCATCGGTTAGTTTGGAATTTCAGCTCTGGGGAAGATTCGCGTATCACATCCTCCGGTGACTCCGGTACCCTTTGCCAACTTTCTGAGAAAACTTGCAGATTTCCAACTAAATTTGTCAATTCGCAGCAAAATTTTCCGATTTTTGAGAAAATTTCGATTTACAACGAAATAGAACGACTGTTTCAGAAATTATTACTGGTGGGGGGAGGGGGGTGAACCACCCTCACACACCCCCTATTGTTTCCTCTCTGTACATGACAATGAGAAACTTCTACGGAATGATCGGAAATTAAATTCAAACAATTCTTACCTATGCCCAGGAGAATGAAGGACGTCATCGTACAAACCCTTCGGCAGCATCTGTAATCACAAAAACAACACAAAATTTATCAACCCGGATCGCATTTCCAATAAATTCATCCTCCAATAAGTCTTTCTTCGTCAGATAGATTCTTTCATTTGCGAAAGAATTTCCAATCGAATGTTTCGATCGGCTGCAAATTAAAGTAAAGTTAAAAATAACCCGCGCATAAATTCTCCGGTATATAATAATTCATCATAAATCATATAGCGTGCCTAAACAACCTCACACATACGCATACTGCAACTCACGGTACAATTCGAATGCTCGACTGTGGCTGGGCAATATAACATAAGAAGAATAAGGAAAAAAAAAAGTAATTACAATAACGTTTAGGATATTGAATAAAAACAGGTTCACGTTGGAAATTTCATTGAGAAATAAAACTCGATTATGGGGCTAGTAAGCGCAAATAACGGTTCAAAATATCGCCTACAACTACAACCGTTTGTTTTAGAAACCGGCTTCTTTTAACAGTTTAAAGACGCTGGCTTATTCGGTGTGTATTGGGCATTGGGCTTCGTTGGGGCGAGCATCATCTCGCCGAGTATTATTATAAGGCATAAAAATTCGATTACCATCTCGTACGAATCTGGTAATTCGTTGGCGATTAGTCGATATAGGTGCTTGGGCCTATATCGCCGAAGAAACGCTGCCGCAGTTTCCCATACTGTATGGGTCTGGGGAACGAGGTACCTTGGCTTGCCGACAATCAGCACTGACCGACGCGATGAAGAAGTGGTTTCGACCAAAATCAAAATCTACACGCTTTTATGAGCTTAATGAGGCGAATTATCTAAATTGTATTCCACACTGATGGAAAATTTTGCATTGGCCGGATCCGTTATCGCACCAGCGACGTAATGAGATTGCCAGATTGGCCATTTCCATTTCGCATCAAAACTGCCGCCTGCCGTATGTGGGGTAATAAATAGCTACTACAGTATGACACAGAAGTCTTGTTCACTTGAAAGTTGAAACACTTCTGAATATCTCAGAACTGAAAAAAGATACCTAGACGGTTCAAACGGCAATGTATTCTTGGCGACGAGGACATTGAAGATCGATAATCAAACTTCTAGATCTTTCTATAGGGTGTCCACAAATTGAGAAACCGGTTTGGGTCAAAAACTAGGAGTCCTGGTTTTTTATTGATATAAAGTCTACACATGACGCGATTAAAATGTGATATGTTTTTTTGAAACCGGTTCAGCAATTTCGAACCAGTTGTTAATAATATCCGAAAAAGTAGAGATACCTATGAAAAAATGTTTGAAACAAAAGTTGTAGAGAATTGAAAAACAATCATTTTTTGTTCCATAACTTTTTTTCCATCTTGCAATGAAAGAAGTTGTACAAAAAGTTAAAGTTCTCCATTGCTAGATGAAAAAAAAATTACGGAACATGAATTGTTTAGTTTTTAATTGTCTACAACTTTTATTTCAAACTTTATTTGACATCTCCACTTCGAAAAAAAAAAACACCCAAGAAACTTGAAAAAATATGGGTTCATCTTGCAACGGTTTCAAAAAAGTGGAGATATCAAAAAAAGTGTGAAACAAAAGTTGTAGAGAATTGAAAACTAAACGTCTCACGTTCTGTAACTTTTTTTCCATCTAGCAATGCAGAAGACTTATGGATTAAAAAGGGTAAAATTATACTCAATTCCTTTGTACCATGACTTCTTTCCATTGCAAGATGAAAAAAAAAGTTACGGAACAAAAAATGATAGGTAGTTTTTTAATTCTCTACAACTTTTGTTTCAAACTCTTTTTCATATCTCCACATTTTTGGATATTATTGACAACTGGTTCGAAACTGCTGAACCGGTTTCAAAAAATCATATCACATTTTAATCGTGTCAGTGTGTAGACTTTATTTCAATAAAAAAAAACGGACCCCCATTTTTTAACCCAAACCAGTTTCTCAATTTGTGGACACCCTATAGGAAGGACTAGAAGTTTGATTATCGAAATTGAGAAACCGGTTTGGGTTAAAAAATTGCGGTACAGGGTTTTTATTCAAATAGAGTCTACAGTCTATACACTGACGCGATCAAAATGTGATGTTTTTTAAACCGGTTCTGCTTTCGAACCAGTTGTCAATAATATCCGAAAAAGTGGAGATATGAAAAAAAGTTTGAAACAAAAGTTGTAGAGAATTAAAAAACAATAATTTTTTGTTCCATGAATTTTTTTTCATCTTGCGATAGAAAGAAGTTGTCGTACAAAAGTTGTTGTATACTTTTTTTCCCAAGCCATAACTCTTCTCCATTGCTAGATGGGGAAAAAAATCACAGAACATGCAATGTTCAGTTTTTAATTATCTACAACTTTTATTTCAAACTTTTTTTGATATCTCCACTTTTTTGAAACCGCTCCAAGATACAAACCCATTTTTCCAAGTTTCTTAGGTGTTTTTTTTTTCAAGTCGATAACCAGTTATCAAAAAGTGAAGTTATAAAAATAAAAGTTGTAGATAATTGAAAACTGAACATTTCATGTTCTGTAATTTTTCCCCCATCTAGCAATGGAGAGGAGTTATGGATTGAAAAAGAAAAAATTATACTCCAACCTTTTGTACGACAACTTCTTTCCATTGCAAGATGGAAAAAAAGTCATGGAACAAAAAATTATTGTTTTTTAATCATCTACAACTTTTGTTCCAAACTTTTTTTCATATCTTCACTTTTTTGGATATTATTGACAACTGGTTTGAAACTGCTGAACCGGTTTAATAAAATATAGGTACCACATTTTAATCGCATCGGTATGTAGACTTTATTTCAATAAAAAAAAGTATCCAAATTTTTTGACCCAACCTGGTTTCTCAATTTGTGGACACCCTATAGGTATAAATCTAAAACTTTGATGATCTATGTTTAATGTCCTCGTCGCCAGGAACATATTGTGCTTGAACCGTCTGGGTATCACTTTTCAGTTCTGAGATATTGAGAAGTGTTTCAAGTGGACAAGACTTCTGTATCATACTGTACAACCGCTCCTCAGAAACTACAAGCTCGTCTTTATAGTTTCTACCATTTTGTATTTTCTAATAAGGCCGATTGTGTGTATACATGAAAAATAGTTAACCGACGTTTGTACTTCGTTAAATTTGGATTTCACGTCGTTTTGAAAACGCCATATATGCCGAAAATGATTAGCTCATTAGGAAGCTCATTAAATACTTTCATTTTTTACTATATGTATAATTTGTACCTTATATGCGTTTTGCGGGCTGGGCTCGTGGACGAACTCAACTTACGGGTATAACTTTTTATACAACAACGTACCGTTCGAAATAAGAAATCGTATCGGTACTCGAGTAGTATAAGTTTTAAATACTAATTTTTTAGACTAATTTATGACACGATCCCGCTGTTATAAAATTATCGAACGTTGTAAATTAATCAATCGCAGTAGGATACGAGATGATGAATGGAATAAATTATGGAATAAATCACCGTTGTGTTAACCATGCTATACGTTCTAAGTAGGTATGTACGAGAACGATGAAACAAAACTGTATCATAGTGCACCATTATGCAATAAGTATCAGAAATCAGATGCAACCGCAAATTCGTGTTGGGCGATAAATTGGATATTTGAGTTCTTCCTACTTTCACGACGAATAAATTCGCCAGATAAAAATTATAGCGAAAATTTCGATCAGTTTTCGTTGGTAATAGTCGAAACATGGCACGACCTGGTTGGGTCTTTTTGAATCAATGTTTGTTAGGTATCTATTTAAATATTGATTGAAAATATTTGAGATCTCGAATTTTAAGGGGATTGTCTTTTCTGTTTGATCAGATCCTATGCAGAATGTGCAACACCAAATCCAAATTCTATAATTTTTCTAACAATAGAAGGTATCCCAACGCAAAGTAGAATTTTAAGCCCGAACAAAAATGATGTACCATGCAAAAGAACCGCTCCTAAAAATCGATCAACCCGATTTTTGGCGATTAATTGTGTTAATGGAAAATTTTCAAAATTGATTTTTTTCTAGAGAACCTAGCTGCCCCCCCCTCCTATGACGTCCTAGGGAAAATTTGTAAAATAACAAAATTGTTCGTTTTTTTAATGCTCTACAATTTTTGGTTTAGCATTTTTTTTGTAAGTGCGTAATTTTGATAGTTATACCCAGAAAACCAAAATTTGAACCCTTTCGCCCCTCCCCCCAAAAGGACACCATACCCGCCATTTTGTTGCAAACTGGCATAAAAAAACATAAAATAAGAAAAAAACATGAAATTTTGTAAAAAAAAAAAATAAACTTTAAAAAGCTGGCAATTTTTATTTCAAAGTAATGGAATTTTTTCAAACAACAACCTATTAAAAAACGAAATATTTTCTTTCTAAAAATCATCAATTTTTCAAATTTTTGCCCTCGCTTCGCTCGGGCTCAATAAATTAACACAATATATTCTCAAAATAATCGTATAAACCTTTTCTCCTATCATCCCAGACAAAAAAATTTGTCCTTCTCATTCATCAAAAAACTTGGTGGCGAATGTAATTTTCAAAAAATTTTAGATTTTTTTGGTAAAAGTCATGGTGTCTATTCTCTAGAAAACCTGAAAAAGTCAGGAAGTCTTGGAATTTATACAGGAATTTTCTAAAAATTCAAGAAATTATCTGAAAAGTGCGTCTTTGCTGATTTTATACCTAATAAATTCTTCAAAAAAATGTCGACCTCGCTTCGCTTGGGCAAAATTATAATATCAATATTATCTTCAATTTAGTAATGTTTCGAAGACCTCCTCATGAAAATTTTTTCTTAATTTTAGGTTCAGACTACAAGGTTCATGAGCCCACGTCATGTCATCTTCCCATAAAGTTGAAAATAATGTTTAGGTACCTATCAAATATCAGTTTTTTGCAGTTGAAATATGATCTTTCGTAAAAATTTTCACTCTCGCTATAAAATGACATTTCAAGTCTCAAAAAGTGTGATATATATGGTCGGCGGGAGGAAAAATTTTAATATAAATACACCTCTACGAGATGTAACTTTGTACCAAAGAACAGAAAATTTCCTTCACTTCAATTGAGATTAAAAATTCTTGAAAATGTGAAATAAAATGGCCATAACTTTGAAAAGAGAGGGATTGGGGACCAAAATTTTTCGAAAAAACTTAAAATGACCCCAAATTCAAAATCTTTGACCCAAAAACCCTAGAATTCCATACCCATGTCGATTTTTCTAAATTTTTCCCAAATGTGGTGTTGGTACTGTTCCCCTTGAAGGTTGAATGAAAAATAACCCAAAATTCGAAATCCTCGACCTAAAAACCTAGAATTTCATACCCATGTCGATTTTTTTCAATTTTTCTCATATTTGGTATTGATACTGTCCATTTTTGAAAATTGAGTGAAAAAATAACCCCGAATTCGACATCCTCGACCCAAAAAAAAACTTGAATTTCACACCCATGTCGAATTTTTTCCAATTTTTGCCAAATTTGGTGTCGGCATCGCCTCCTCTTGAAGGTTGAGAGAAAATTTTTTGAAAAATTTGAATTCAGCGTGAAAAAATTATATAGGGTATGAACCGGTTCCTCTGACCTTCTAGAATATATCTAAAAAACAACACGAAATTCGTATCTACATTTTAGCAAAAAACGAAAAAAATGAAAAAATTAACCCTTTCGCTCCCGTCGTCACAGCATATGTGACGGCAGCTCAGTCCGTAGTAAGACCGCCGTCACACCGTGTGTGACAGTGAACTAGTTGATTCTTACATACGATTTATCTGCGGCGGTCTGTGCAAACGCTTTGAAAACTTTAGTGGTAGGCTACCAACACCCCAAAGAACCAACTTCGGGGTTGGGCTCGCGCAGTGTTACCAACATACACGAAAATTTGGTAAAATGAAAACTTTTTTTAAAATAATTTTTTTTTCTTGAGAATTTTTGTTTTTTTACGTTGTGGTTGCACTTTTTGGAGCTCCAATTGATAAAATAATCACTTATAAGCAAAAAAATATGCTTTTTGATGAAATTTGGAATAAAATTTGAATAATTTTTTTTTTTTTGTAATTTAGCATCAAGTGGCGATGATGATGATGACCAAGTGTAAACAAAACAACATGCTTTTAGATGAAATTTGAAATAAAACTTGAATAAATTATAACTAATTATGATGAATTTCGTGTAAAAATGTCAAAAGAAAAAATATGTGACACCTTGTAGGGCGTTGGTAGTCTGCCGTCACACATGTTGTGACAGGGGGTTAAAACGGGGGCTGGAGCATTATTTCGGCCATACAACACATTGTACCATCTATGCACACCCCAACTGACCCAAAAATGCAAAAAAAAAAGTTGGTCTGTGGGGTACCCCATTGAAATTTTTGACGGGAGCGAAAGGGTTAAGAAAAGAAAAACATTTTGGGCCCCTCCGCTCGAAAATCCTTATGCTGGAGGCCTAAAATTTTTGTCGAAATGTTTTCTCATTATGATTGACCTTTCGGGGTAGAAACGGTCAAAAACTGTTTCAAAGGCAGATTCACTATGCTTGACCAGATATAATGAAAAAAGGTCCATTGTTCATTGGTCACAGGTTACTTATCACCCTGTCAATTGTAGAAAATCGTGTCCCCCTGACCCCTACAGGCAGGATTTTAACAATTACAAATTTCTCCCTGACCTTCCTCCGTTTTTCCAATTTTATGAAATAATTTTCAATTGAAAATCACTGCAATTTTCACCATATTTCATATAATTTTCGTAAAACCCTGCCTGGCCATTGACACATGCATTTCTACATCACGTGTACCTAGCAAAATTACGATATACAACTTTGAGTTTCCGTCGGCCATCCTTTTAAAGCCTTAATCCGCTACAAACGAATTTTTCCCAGAACTATAGAACCAAAAGCTATCCCATGATTCTCTTCTCGACTCCGAACGTGTCAAGTATCTATATTTGAAAAAATGCGACCAAACCGAACATTACGATTTAATATTCCCGACGCAATTCTTAAACGATTTCCGTTCAAACAAGTTCAAGTGAACATGTCGCCTTTATAAATACCGCACCGTTTTGTTTCTGTGTAGTGTAAATTCGCTGTACGCATTTTATTCGCAATAAAGGAAATACTAAATGGCAATTCTGATTTCTGCAGCGACCGGTAAATGTGCTGCGGCTGCCGGCTGGATGTGGATGCGTTTACCCGAAATCTGCTCGACTACGGCGCGTAATGAGAAGGTCAAATCGTGTATATCCTGTTCTCGTTTCGCGATTATCATCCGAAGAATAAAAAAATAAAGGAAAATTTTTTAAATGCACGCTCTACACGCTGCTTGGTGTAATTTTGTCGCGACACACGTCTGTATTACAAAGTAAATGGAGACGCCGGTGACTGCAAAACCCAGTTGCCTTATTTCCATATAGTACCGTGCTGTAAAAGGTGCATAACCGGTTTTTCTATTTTTTCCCAGAGGATTAAGGGGTTTGATTTATTGAAAATTATACACGTACGAAAATTGCGAATCGAAGAATTTCAAGAACCTATGTATTATGTCTACGAGTACTTCTTCGGATAATTTTTTCCCATTTTTAAACAGATTTTCTGGAAGTGGTATGGAGTTTCTGCTCAAAAGCTGAGTTTGAGGAGGTGAAGGGGTTCCTGAAGGCAGAGGGGAGTTCGGAGGTACTTTTTTGAGTGGAGGTGAACGTGAAGGTAGTTGAAGTATACGGTCAGAGTCTAAAAATGGAGCCTTTAGGAGCCTCTTATCCGAGGATTCCGAAGTCCGAACCGTTTTTTAGTTGTTTTGTTTGACTTCGATAATTATTGATAATAATTTCAACATCTCTAAGTCGTCAATGTATTTAAAAATATGCCCAGAGGTGCCTCCCGGAGGCTCGCAAAGCTCTGGAAGACAATCATAGCCCCGGAGCCTGGACCGAAGTAACTCCAGGAGTCGGAGGTGGAGGTGTTTGAACTGTACCCCTCCTAAAACCCTGCTCAAAAAGTACCAAAAAAGATTTTACCAAAGCCTGATTATTTAATAAAACATTTTCAACCTCTGGAATTAATTTTTTCCTTGATCCCCTCTCCCCTCTAAGTAACTTCGTTGCCATTTGTCATACATACGTATTTAATTTGTTAGGTTTCAATGATTCACTTATAAGTAAATTATAATGCATCAGAAAAAAAAGAAAGAAGAAATAGGTATCCTAATAGAAGAGGGGTGAAGAAGGCTATAAAATTGAAAATTTTGATTTATTATGAGTTAGAATTTTCATCAATTCCAAATAAAATTTTTCTCCATTTTCTTCAGCCCAAATACAAAGTTTTACAACATTTTTTTACAAAAAAGTCATCGACAAGCTTCCTTTTCCTTCGAAATTGATGACAACACTCGTCTCAAGATGAAAAAAATCGCAAGTTTACCTCTTTTTCCTCAAAATTGGCCTCTTCTCGCGACACAAATCATACGATTGTTCCAATTCTATGCTTCAGATCGGAAAACTAATCGCAGAATCGAGTTCAGGAGGATCGAATTATATGAAAATGACACCAAATTCACCCGAACCCCGTCATGTGAAAAAATAGGGGTAAAAACCCCCATTTCTTAATTTTTCAATCGAAAAAATTAGGTTTGAATCGAAAAAATTTCTGTCTGATGAGAGAGCTACCTGCAGAATTCGCCTCTGCTTTTAATGATGGAATTTTTGAAAAAAAAATCCAATCTAATCTCTCACGACCAAAATTTCAGAAATCCGAGTTGATTTTTCGATTTTTAGCGATTTTTTAAAGATTGAAAAAATAGTGATTTTTTTAGGGAAAACATGCAGGTTTTTATGTACCTAAAAATATAAACAAATACTAAAAATGAACCTCTTTCAATTCAATAAAAATAATGAAAATTAGATGAGATAATTTAAAATTGCTGCAACGAGGACTTTCTATTTTCTAGAGAAATTCAAAGATGTAGGAGAAATGAAAATAAATGACGAAATTCGGATCTATGGGTTGATATTACGTAGCTGAGAAATGATAATTTCCACCGATAACGCGAATGATTGTTCAATCCTGATTGTTTTCAAAATTTTGGCCTTCCTCTTTACTCCCTTCATTAAGAAAATCGGTAAAAAAAAAAGCATACTCAAAGCATTCGCCTTGAAATCGTGGCAGTTTTGGATAATCTCCTGAACGAATCGAAAATAGACTGAACCTCGTCCAAGTTCTGGAAAAATTCAAATATATTTGAGAAAATGGAAATCACGCTGAAGGCTTTAAAATGACAGGAAATAGTGAAATTTGAGTCCAGGAAAGTAGATTATAGATAGATATCTAATTTTCACAATTTTTACTCAAAAGTACTCACTTAATTTTTTTAAACGCGATTTTAAAAAATCGTTCAAAAATCAGAAAATTAACTTACAAGGAAGGGATCTCAACTCGAAGTAAAATTTTGACCCGAAATAAAAATAAATCTAAAGTACGTCATATTCATAAAAGAACCCCACATCCAAAGTTCATTTCTCGAATTTTGGAGAATTTTTAAAATTTCAAAATTTTTTCATCGCTCTGCAAAACATAAAAATTTAATCTAATCAACGAATAAAACTGAAATTTGGTATATATCCTATTTTCGACCTCCCAAATCGATTGGAAGCGGTTTTGAGACATTTCGGAGTCTCCAGAAAATTTTGGAATTTTCCAGAATTGGAGAAAAGCTCATAAAAATGGTTCATATGAACTTTTCGAGAGACCCCGAAGGCCGGAACGTCTAAAAACTGCTTCCAATCGATTTGGGAGATCGGAAATAGGGATTACCAAGTTTAAGATTTTTTCATTGATTAGATCAGATTTTCTTATTTTGCAGTACGATGAGAGATAATTTTGAAATTACAAAAATTCTCCAAAATTCGATAAATGAACTTTAGAACCTGAATTTTGGGTAGGTACGGAGTTCTTTCATGACGTACTTTCGATTTATTTTTATTTCGGCTTAAAATTTTGCTTTTTTGGGATACCTCCCTTGTTGACGCACCCAGGAGGGTTCCCCCTCCCCACCAAGCTCGGAAAAGAGATTTTTTATCACAAAAATGTGAAAAAAGTGCATCATTTTACTCTTCAAACATGATTTTTCAAGAAAGAAATTGCGAGAACGTTCAAATCTGAATCAGTCTTTGATGAACTTCTGCCTTTGAAAATTAATGATTTTTCACTGATATTTCAGTCAAAAATCACTGATTTCTCGATCAGTTCCCAATCTGTCAGAAAAAATCAATAATTTTGACTGAAAGATCAGTGAAAAATCACTGATTTTCAGTTAAAATAATTTCACTGATTCAAACAGGTGGTAAATGTTACTAATTCAGATTTAAGAAGTGTATTGATTGTTCCAAAAAATTCCGCTATTTTTCAATTTTTCTTTTCTCAAATTTGTTAATGCATTATCAGTCTACTGAAAATACCATGACTACGCAATCATCAAAATAACAAGTTACTCTCGCATTTCTGAATCAGTGAAATTTATTAAAAATAATTGAAAAACAGTCAGAATTGCAGCGCAGTAATAAATCAGTGAAAATTCACTGAAAACCCGGTGAAATTTATGAAATTCACTGAAAAATATGTGAAATTCTTTGAATAATCAGTAAAAAATCTCTGATTTTTCCTATGCTGCAATTCTGACTGCTCATCAGTGATATTTCACTGATTCGGAATCTGAATCAATTTTTCAAAGATTTTCACTGATTTTTCAGCAAATTTCATAAATTTTACTGACTTTTCAGTGAATTTTCACTGATTTTCCAGTGATTTTTCTCACTGATTTGTTTTCAGTAAAAAAAATTTCACTGATTTTCTCCTATGCTGCAATTCTGGCTGCTTCTCAGTGATTTTCGATAATTTTCACCAGTGATGGAAAACTGAAATGATATTAGTTCCAGTTCCAGTTTTAGTTCACAAAATTTTTTAATTCCAGTTTCCAGTTCCAGTTCCAAAATTTCAGTTTTTTAAATTTTGAAGGACAAAAAAAATGCAAAATTTTCGGCTAAATTTAAACTTTGTTGTTTTTCCTTTTCGATTCAAAGTACAACTTTTCCTCTTTTCAAGCTCAAAACAAAAAAATCCTAGAAAAAAGTCTTCAGTAATATTTTTTGAAAATGTTGTGACTAACCCCGAAATTTTTCAACAAAAAATTTTGAATACTTAATGTATGAGAGGACGTCTTTAATTGGATGAAATTTTTGTATTCGAGTTTACAGCACAATTCTTCTTTGTTTACTTTTCGACGTAAATTTTCAATCTTTGAGGATTTTTAGTAAAAAATTTCTAATTGAATGTGATTGGGTATATTTTAAAATCAAAATTTTGACTTTTTCAAGTTATATTTCAAGTATAAAAATTGCAACTGCTGGAACTGGTATAAAATTGAAATTCATTTTAGTTCTACGATAGTTCCAGTTTTCAGTTTTCAGTTCTCATCATTTCAGTTCTAGTTCCAGTTCCAGTTCCAGTTTTTCAATTTTAGTTCCAGTTTTCCATCACTGATTTTCACTGATGTATAATTGAGAGAGTACTCTCTCAATTATAAATCAGTGAAAATTAACGAAAATCACTGAGAAACAGTCAGAATTGCAGCACAGGAGAAAATCAGTGAAATTTTTTTCACTGAAAACAAATCAGTGAAAGAAAATCACTGGAAATCAGTGAAAATTCACTGAACACTCAGTGATATTTATGAAATTCACTGAAAAATCAGTGAAATTATTTGAATAATCAGTGAAAAATCACTGAAAATCAGTGAATTTCACTGATTTTTCCTGTGCTGCAATTCTGACTGTTTATCAGTGATTTTTCACTGATTCGAAATGAGAGAGTACTCAATTTTTTATTAAAATTTGACATCCTCCTATTTTTTCTCGAAATCTATGCCCCTCACTTGAATAATTCCCGGGTGCGCTTATGTTTTTGAGTTTTTTTTAAAGGATCAAAATTGTGAATTTTTCTTAACATGACTTTTCAACAGGGACTAGGAGTCAGCCAAAAAGTGGACTCCTGACTCCGGAGTCAAAGGAGAAAGTTGACTCCTGACTCCGGCTTGACTCCGGAGTCAAAGGAGAAAGTTGACTCCTGACTCCACCTTGACTCCGGAGTCAAGGGAGAAAGTTGACTCCTGACTCCGGCTTGACTCCGGAGTCTAGCTCTCACCCTGACTCCTGACTCCACCTTGACTCCGGAGTCGAACTCACACCTCGACTCTTGACTCCACTTGACTCTGGAGTCAATCTATGACCTTGACTTTTGACTCCGACTTGACTCCGGAGTCAAGCCGGAGTCGGAGTCTATTTGGAGTCACTTTGACTCCGATTTTGGACCAGGGAATAGAAATCAGTCGAAAAGTTGACTTCTGACTCCACTCTACTCCCAGAGTCAAGGGGGAAAGTTGACTCCTGACTCCACCTTGACTCCGGAGTCACTTTCAGACCTCGACTCTTGACTCAATCGTGACTCCGGAGTCAAACTCACACCCTGACTCCTGACTCCACCTTGACTCCGGAATCAAAATCACACCTGACTCCTGACTCCACCTTGACCCCGGAGTCAATTTCAAACCTTAACTCCTGACTCCAACTTGACTCCGGAGTCATTTTCAGATCTTGACTCCTAACTCCTGCTTGACTCCGGAGTCAAGTCAACCTGTTACCTTGACTCCTGACTTCGGCTTGACTCCGGAGTTAATCTTTGATTTGACTCCCTGACTCCGGCTTGACTCCGGAGTCGACTCCTATTTCCTGCTTTTCAATCAAAATCATGATTCAAATAGGTGAATTTCCAATTACTGACTTTTTCTTTAGGCAGCATACAATCTATATCGCAACCATATGTAGATGCTCGAATTGAAAAAAAAAATCATAAAATACGACGAATAATTATCAACTAAAATCTCATTCCTTTACATGAATTTGTTTTTCGTTTTTACTGGTGAACTAGACGATTAATTTTTTATCAACGCACCCATATACCTACGAATTCAAAAATTGTTCAATCCTCCTCCACTTCAACTCTTCAGAAGCCCCTCTTGGCAACCTAGGATCTACGTAATAATAATTTTGTTACAAAAATTTCACATCATAAGTATGCATAAACAAATTATACCTACATTTTTCACCAAAATAATTTCATGAGAATCTATAAAATACGACGGTATTACTGAAAACTCTCAGTTCTCTCACAATAATCTGCATTAAGACATCTTATGTCATCAAATATACTTTCCAGGTGACATCTTTATACCAAAATATGAAAACCGATTTACCAAATATGTAATACGACTCCTCTTACTTATTATACCGGTATTATCTTTTATTATACAACAATAAGACGTACACAATAATACCAAATTTCTTTGCGATTTCAGGTATCCAATGGAGGAAACCTAACTCGTAAAATGGGCGGCAAAGGTCGTGTGAAAGATCTGGTACGTAAATAATTTACCTTATTATAATATACGAGTCGAAAAAACGAACACGTTTTTTTTTTTTGAAAATATCAGCACTCTATGGCTAATCCATAAACTATTCGCCAGTGAATGTTGTACTGTCATCAGGAGGGACACACGAATGCTCCTCTCGCGTTCCACGTTTAAGCACGAGTTCTCTTAACATATTAGAAGATACTGACCCATTTACATAGTTTCCAGCCTTTTTTTTCCTATCTCGTATTCGAGAGCCTTCGTGACAAAAATTTCATCTCGGGCGACCCGAATGGAAGACACGTTTGCGATAAAGTCGTATGAATATTTAGGGGAAAATGCGCCGATGAAAATTCTCCGAGAGCTTTTCACTTTTGCCAACATTTATGCAACTCGAATGGGAATAAAATTGCATCGAAAACCTCCATGTAGCGTATGTAGAAAAAGATTAGCATATATACATGGTATACCTCGAATACAGTATGTTGGTATCGACCTAGAAAAAAATCCTTCTCGTGACCTACTAGTAAAATACTTACAACTAGCCGATTTACGAATGACGGATCTGCATTTAAAAATCTAGCATATCTATGCCTTTCTGTACCTATACGATGTTATTCACCTGTAACAGGTTCACCATAAACGAATCTGATCTAATATACCCTCTGAATCTACGTAACTTCTATTAACCAATTTATATGTGTACGAGCTTCGAGTATAGTTATATTTTAATACGAAGAAATAAAATTAGACGAAGCCGGCTAAAAAAAAAAAGCCGGTTTGTACAAAATCACCATCTGAACAACTCCGCACACGGCGGCGAGCGGCTGGGGCAGCGAAAGCAAGTTCATTATATCTGTGCTGCCTCTCCTAGAACGGTTTTTCTTCCGGTTCTATTAATCGTCCAGCCGTTACTACAATGAAAACTCCACCGGAAGCGTTACCAGCTTGGATTTTCGATTTTATCGATCTTATCAGCTGTTTTGTAATACTTTTTTCTCGTATTTTGTTTCTCCGGATTGTCGTTGTATGAAATACTGCCTGTATACGGGCACTGGCATACGTATACGTAGGTACATTGTAGCTATTTATGAATTTAGTAAATTTATACGAATGTGCTCGATTATAACCGCATAACCGGTGATATCCGAACACATAACTTGGTAATATTGATGATGCGAAATTTTTAGAACGTGACCGAACGCGAGTTGAGAAATAGGAGAGCTTCGCTGGTGTGAAAATTCCTCGAATAAAATTTCTAGTGTGGTTGTATAACGTAGTCTTCCTGATGAGATGAAAATTTCAACTGGAATATTTCGGATTTTCAGGAAGGAATTTTCATTTTAATAGAATTTGGTGAAAAAAAATGTAAGTGGTTCTGAGAGGGGGGAGGGTAGTATTCTCCTGCGAGGTGGAAAAGTAGGAAAATTTGTGATTTTGAACCTGCAGTTGGCACCGGATTTAATTTTAATCCGGACCGCGCGAATCGTTTCAGTCGTTCAGCGTTCAACTCTTTTTTACGTCTTATCATCATTTGAAAGAGGGAAACTGGAGGATGATGAAATAAACAATTTCAAATTTCGTTGTCGGTTGTATTCTGAATGGTCGAATTTGCTCAAATTATTGAATAATATTCATAATTTTGTGCAAATTTGACCATACAAATACAACCAACAACGAAATTTGAAATTGTTTATTTCATCATCCTCCAGTTTCCCTCTTTCAAATGGTGATAAGACGTAAAAAAGAGTTGAACGCTGAACGACTGAAATGATTCGCGCGGTCCGGATTTCGAATGAGCCATAGGCGTGACTGGACCTTCTGAGTAGGGTGTGCCAAAACTTTGGACCCTCCAATAAAAACAAAAAAATATCCATGTCCAAAAAATTTAATTTTAAAATAAAAATAATATTGAATCAAAATCGAAATTCAAATTAAACTTTCTTTTCCATTGAATGGATATTACATAATATTAGAACGAAATTAATGAAACGATTTGATCATAAATTTCCAAATCGTTTGATTTACACCGTCATTTTATTCATCAAAAATGTCCAGATAATGACGATTAGAAAAATTCAATTCGTTAATTTGTCGAGTTGGCATAAATATTAGAAAGGACTTTGCATTTTAACAACTCTTTAACATTACCCTCAATAACAAAAAATCGACGAATTCCAAAATTTTCTGGAGACTCCAAAACGTCTTGAAACCGCTCTCAATCAATTCGTGAAGTCAATAATAGGGTAAATATACCAAATTTCAGTTGTTTTCGTTGATTAGATCAAATTTTCATTTTTTGTAGGGGGATGAGGCAATTTTAAAATTTCAAAAATTATCCAAAATTCGAGAAATGAACTTCAGCTCCAGAAATTTTAGATATTCTAAGTCAAAGTAAAATTTTGAGCCCAAACTCAGAAATTGTGTACTCGAGTTTGATTTTTCCATAACTTGCGATGACTTTGCAAAAACTGGGAAATTATTTAAAACTTCGCATAATTTTTCGAAAGTTGAGCGACTTTTTTCCACAGCTTGGACGATTTTCCAAAAATTGAGGAACCTCCCAAAACTTGGACAATTCTCTAAAAAAGAAAGATTCCTTACAAATTAGAAAATTTTATGAAATTTCCACAATTTCATAAAAATTCCAAGGTTTTCCAAAAAAAGAACAATTTTTCAAGAAATTGGACTGTGGGTGAGTTTATTCCCGACGAAATACCCATGTGAAAGAATGGCCAAATAGATTCACATTTTTTCGGGGTATGTAGATGTACGAGTTGAATCCCACTTTTTCTCAAAAAATTTTTTTAACTCTGAATTTTTTCAAATTTTGACTCCAATTTTTTAAAAATTATTTTCAATTCTTAATTTTTTTCTCACGTATTTTCAACACCAGAATTTTTTTCAACCGAAAATTTTGATTCTTGTTTTGGACACTAAAACAAAGAAATTAAGCTCGTATACCCTTTTTTCTCCTCTCTTTCCCCAGGGTCCACCCCCAACATTTCGAACGCGTGTACTGCCTCATCTATGGGTCGTATTGAAAAAAATTTAAAAGAAAAGTTGTTCCTCTGCACCTAATGTACAATTTCATTCCTCATCAAAATCCATTTTGAAGCAACTGCTGCCCCCCAAATATGAAAATAAACCAGTTTTCAGAAAACTTCAAAATCACGTTTTCTTCATTTTAAGCGAAAAGTTTCAGAGATACGGGAAAATTTGTAAACACAAAAAGTATTGAGAATTGAATTTTCTTTCCAATGAGCTTTATCACGACCATTTTCATCAACTTTTCCCGAAAGAGTATATCTCCCCCCTCCCCCTTATCACAAAAGTTGGACCCATGAAAAAAAAGGCGAATGATTTTTGTTTTTTGATATCTAACGCATACCTAATTTAATTTACTATCGGAATTCATTTTGGAGCAAATTTTGTTCGTGGGTACAACTTTTGTGAATACGAGGAAGGAGGAGAGGTCCACTCAGTCGGGAAAAGTTGATGAAAATAGTTGTGATAGAGCTCATTGGAAAGGAAATTCAATTCTGAATACTTTTTGTGATTACAAATTTTGTCGTATCTCCGAAACTTTTCGTTTAAAATGAAGAAAACGTGATTTTGAGTTTTTTTTTCAAAAACATGTTTTGTTTCTAAATGGGGGGGGGGGGAGTTGCTCCAAAATGGATTTTTGATTGTCAAGTAGGACCTGAAAACAGGATTCCTTGAAAAAAAAATTCGATCACATACTCTTCTTATAATGAAGCGAGAAGAATGGCAAAAGTGAATTTTGACTCCCAGATCCATTTTTTTTTTTACAGCTACCAAAAATTTTGTACAGCCAAATTACCTAGTAGATGTTGAAAAAAGAAACATTTTTTTCTCTTGAAATGTTTGCTCTTAATCCATTGCCTTCGAGTCATGAACCAATTTTTTTTCATCCCCTTTTACTTCAAAACAAAGAAATGAATATTCTTATGGAAGACGCAAATTTAGCTTATGGTAGAGAGAAGAGGAAAAATGGGAATTTTTGCTTAGGGTGGATTTTTCCTGATATTTTTCGATTCAAAATAATACTTTTTTTCCAATTTTTTTCAAATCAAAACGAACATTTTCCACAAAAAGGTTGCCATTTTTAAAAAATTCAGATTCAACTCCCACTATTTTAACTATAGATGCAATTTTGCCAGGCCAGGAGTTGCCCCCTCCCCCCGTTCGGAAACTTAATTTTTCATTATTAATTATGTTCCATTTAAATTTCATATTCAAATTTTTAAAAATCTGTTCAACGTTTTTGCACCTTTCAAAATCCAAACAAGGAAACACTTTCAGAGACCTGAGACGAATCAAAATTGGTTTATTAGGGGGGGGGGGAGGAGTGAAAATTTCCGACTGGACTGGATTTTTTTCTGACTTTTATATTCAAAGAATATTTTCTTCAATTGAAAATTGTTGAAAAAGAACAGTTGATTTTTTCCGAAGGACCTAGCTCCACCCCATGACGTCGTAGGGAAAAATTGTCAATAAGAAAATTGTTTGTTTTTTAATTCTCTACAATTTTTGTTTCAACATTTTTTTCATAAGTGTGTAATTTCAAAAGTTATAGCCGAAAAACCAAAATTTGAGCCCTCGCTCCCAAGGGAGCTAAAATATTCGCCAATTTTAGCAAAACTTCCCCTTTCTGCTATTTTTTTAGGGGTTAGGGCTATTTTTTTAGCTAAATTGACTATAGGTACTAAAATTGATTTTCAATTTTCCATGTTACTAGGTCTCTGTTGTTATAAAATAATACACCTATTTTTCCATAAACAAATTTCAACACGTTTGAGTAATAAACTGCAATATTTTCATTACTTTTTTTCTACACGACTTTTAATATTTTTTAACTTGCCATTTGGATTCTTTTAATGACTTCAATTTACTTTTTTATGGCATTTAAATTAAAATTGCCGAGTACGATTATAATATACTTTTACAAAATTAACGATTTTTTCGAATAAAATTTATGATTTTTTCACGACTTCTAACGTCGATACCCTTTCTATCCTTTCACCTTTTTGAAAAAAATATTACATATCCGCAGTTCTACACATCAGGCAAATGGCCCAGGAAGTTCATCAGCCAATATGAAATTTAATTATAACATGTACTCATATTTTATCACCTCATAAATTAAGAACACGTGAACGAAATAACAATTATTTCACCTATCTCGCCATCATTGGGTCATATTTAAAGAATACGTAGGTACATGAAAGTTGATATAAATAGTATGCATCGAGCCAGATACGATTTGTATGGCGCATGGAGTATAAAATGACATGCTCTATCACTCTTACTTATTCTTAAATACATCGCAATTAATTACTTAGTATGAACGAAAGGCCATAAAAAAAGATTACATAACATAGAAAAACGTTTAATTATTGCGATACATAGCGATCGATGGCATAGCTGTCATTGTTTCAAAGTAGAATTGCGGCACATATAAGGTTGGCAGTTGGCATTTGGGAGGATGTATGAAAAAAAAAATTCGATTACATAAAAAACCACACGGTAGCTAATTATTTAACGAGTCGTGTTGAAAATTAAACACTTAAGAGCTATTCCACACCAACTTGAAACAAAAATGAAGTCGGGTTTTCCGATTTCGCTCAATTAGTTCCCTTGATGGCTAGGGAGCAGGGGAGTGGGCCTCGTAATTTTTATACAATTGTGATTTTTTGCCAAGTTATCCAATTTTGAAGGCTCACATCTCGAGATCGGTCGTACTTGGCGGAAAGCTGTTTATGAGGTTTGAAAGAGAATTGATGAGAGATTCGAAAACGATAACTACATTTTGAAAAGCTCAAAGTTGAACTTTGGTGGTAAAAGCTCAACTTTCATGATTACACGCAAAAAAATTAATAAATTTTATTTTAAAAAATAATAACGGGGCACCATTCAAAGAGCTGGCAAAATTTAATCTAAAAATAATAATATTTATCAAGATATTTGGTAAAATTTATCATTCAATAATAAATTTTACCAAATTTTAGATTAAATTTTGCCAAATTTTTGAATGGTGCCCCGTTATTATTTTTAAAAATAAAATTTACTAATTTTTTCAACATTTTCTATTATTATTTTTTTGCGTGTAACACAAAAGATGAAAGTTAGCATTTAAAAATTTGAAAAAATTACAGTAAATAGCCCTTTTACCCCCTTTTTTGACCAACAAATCTACGGTAATTTTTTCATCAATTTTGGTGCACTTCTTCATGAAGTTTTGGCCATTTGAAAGAGCCTGTCCGGGTAAGAAGGTGAAATTCGCCCTTTCACCAATTGTGTACGTCCAAATCAAAAGGGCCCATTTGGCCGATAAGTTAAGACCAGATCTGTAAACTAGACAAAATTTTCAACAAAATAAGCCATAGATGAGCTTTTTTTGTTGAAAACTATTTTTTACGAATTTTTGAAATTAAAAGTTTAAAAACGGTGATTTCGAGAAAATGCTTTAAAGTTTTTGTACTGTAAGTAGGGTACATATAAAAAGGGTGAAATTGAAAAAATATCATTCCAATTGTTACAAACTCAATACATATTATATTATTGTAAACCACCAATATCCATCTAGCCAAGGAGTTTAGAACGGCAAAAATGAAAAAGATAGGCAATTTCTGTACCACCATCTGAATGGACCCTTTTCCAGAAATGCTGAAAGGAAGCGAGATCTCAACTCGGGATAAAGGGGAGGTGAACGAGAAAGGTTCAATGTATACAAAACGCCAAAAATCCGAAAATTGATTTTTTCGACCCCAGAAATTTGTGATCGGCCAAATGAGCCCTATACCTACTTTTGAATCGAAAAATATCAGGAAAAATCCACCCTAAGCGAAAATTTCCTATTTTTCTCCTCCTACCTACCATAAGCTAAATATGCTTCTTCCATAAGAATATTTATATTTTTGTTTTGAAGTAAGGGGATGAAGAAAAATTGAAAAGTTTATTCGAAATCTTGAGTACGTAATTATTTCAATGCAAAATGCAACTTAATTATACCTACCTGAAAAATTGAATTTTTTCAAAAAATTTTACGCACATTTAAGGGGGTTTTGGGGTTTGAAAATTTCAAATTCGTAGAAATAAATCGGGGAGACCCATGGCTGGATTTTTTTTAAAAGTTGGTTTTACCCTTAGGTACAACATATATTTTTTTCAGACCCCGAGGGGACTGGAACATGGTCAAAAAAAATAAAAACTACAAAAAAAACGTGTTTTTTAACGTTTTTTTGCAATTTTATTCCTTTCAAGATCAATATTTTGAAAGAAAAATGAATTTGAGGAAATACACGTTGAAAATTGGAATATACCAGAATCGTTGTTTTTGATTGCTAATGATAGCATCAGAACACTCTTGAATTTTGAGATGTTAACACCGACCAATACTGAATTTTTCCCACGCGATTCACGTGGACATAAACTTCTAGTGTATGCATACTCTTATTTGCTCAGGAGAAATGAACTTTGAAAAACTCTCTTTTTTTTCGCAAGTTACACTTTATATGAGGAAGAAAACTGTTTCGCACCATTTCGCTCAGATTCTTTTGGAGAATATAGAAGTACTCCTAATAAAAATTTCAGCTCCCTGACCTCAGGGAACTAAACCACCACTTCCCAAAGCTCAAAATTTAAAAAAAGACAAAAAAAAACGATTTTTTCCTTATTATGAAACCGCGCCTCCTCTTTTTATTTTTTCACCCCCCCCCCCCCCTCCATCATATGTGTGAAAAAATTTGAAAAAATTCTCATGTATACACCTACCCACTAACTATTTTCTATGAAACTTTCAAACTTTTTGAAACACCCCCTTCGAAGATATGATTTTTTAAATTTTGGACACATCCATTTTATTCGGGGTGGGGTGGGGGGATCGAGCCAAGAAATTTTTTGGAGAGGTTTTACATCAAGAATAACCTTTTTTGGGCAGGGTTTCAAAAACGTAAAGAAAACGAAAACGAAAAGCGAAAAAAAACGTTATTTTTTAGCATTCTTAAAAACGAAAAAAAAAAACAAAAACTGAATTAGTGAAATAGTGTTAAACAAAAACAAACCAAATTTTTCCCGTTTTTTTTTTCGTTTTCCATCTTTTTTTTGGTATTAGAAATATTAGAATACACTTTTGGCGAAATCGCACATATACTTTTTTTCCAAATTTTCCAAAAAAATGAAAACAAAATTTTACAAATAACGTTAAACAATTTTTTTTTCAGTTTCTGATTTTTTTCAGCATTATGAAATAATGGCTGTTCATTTTTTATTAAAGTTTGTGAAGAAATTCATCAAAAACCACGACATTTTGTACATGTTTTGCTCTTCTGATGAATTTTTCGACTTTTCATCGTTATATTTCATTACTACGTATTCACATTTTTACTTTCAAAAAAAATTCAAAAACAAAAAAAAACTTTTTTGAAAAACGAAAAATTTATTACTTACTAAAAACCAGGGTTGGGCAAAATCCGGGACAAAAGGATTTCAAATCCAAAATCCAAAATCCTTTCCGAAAGTGGATTTAAAATCCAAAATCCAAAATCTACGTAAAGGGTACTTAATGAAGAAAAATAAATGAAAATGATTCTCAACTTCATTTTCCTCATTTAATTTTTCTAAATTCACAATCACATCCCTTTTATTCATCTTTAAAATAGACACAAAATTCACGGATCTTTCACTTTTTTTTTTAAATAAGTAAATTGAATTATTGAAAGTAATTTCCAAAAAAAATAAATTGAACTAATCACGTTTTTAAAAATACAACAAATATAATGCCGATACCCGATTCTAGGAAAAAAGGAGAAAGTGGGCTAAGTGGATGTATGGTGGTGATCTGGAAGCCTTTGGCCTTTGGAATGTAGGATCAGTAAGGATATTAGGTAAATATACCTACATCTCACTCCTACAACTTCCAAGCAAAATGTGGTGGTGCCTAAACCTGAAACCTGAATACCTACTGATCATCTGATCACAATACACAAAAATTAATGGATTTTAAAATAAAGGATTTTGAAAAAAAAATGATTTCAAATCCAAAATCCAAAATCCTTTATGAGAGTGGATTTTAAATCCAAAATCCAAAATCCTTTATGAGAGTGGATTTTAAATCCAAAATCCAAATCCGGATTTTGAGATTTTATGGATTTTAAATCCGGAAGGATTTAAATCCTGCCCATCCCTGCTAAAAACGAAAAGAGCAGAAACGAAAACCGAAATTGTAAAAACGAAAACAAAAACAAAAACGAAAACCCAAAAATTTAACGCTTTTGAAACCCTGCTTTTGGGTGAGTTTCAGCCCAATTGGTGAAAGGGCGAATTTCACCATCTTACCCGGACAGACTCTTTCCTACAGTAAGAAGGACCTTGAAAGCAAAGTTTGGCCACTTAATGGAAATATCCCAACAAGGTCAAATTTTCAAGAGGGGATCTCTACACCCTTGAGAAGTACAAAAGTCCATAATTTTGGCCAAAATTCAAAAAGTAAAGTAACACATCGATTTCTGCTAATTCGAAGGCCATGTCACGAGTTATTTTTAATTTTTTTCAATATTGGCTTTATCAGGGCTGCTGATAGGGGGATTCCGAAGGGTCAGATGAAAAAACTGAGTGCATATTCGAACTCAGCGCCTTCAAATTAGTAGAAATCGACGTGTTGCTTCACTTTTTCTATTTATTTAAATATTGGTCAAAATTGTGAACCATTGTACCCTTCAGGAGTGTAGAGATCTTGCTTTGAAAATTTATTGGTTGAAAAGATGGTAGAAAGGACTACTGACTGCAATTTTTTCAGATTTTTAAATATTATCTTTCATTTTTCGTACTCATCATGACAGTTGAGCTTTCACCACCAAAGTTCAACTTTGAGCTTTTTCAAAATGTGATTATTGTTTTTGAATCTCCTATCAATTCTCTTTCAAACCCCGCAAACAGTTTTCCCCTAAGTACAACCGATCTTGAGACATAGGCAATTCTTCAAAGTTGGGTAATTTGGCAAAAAATTGCAATTACATAAAAATTACGAGGCTCATCTTCCAGTTCCCTTGAGAGTTAGAAGGGAAATAATCGTAATTACGTGAATAGACCACCAAAAAGGAAACTCGTTTAAAAAAATTGAGCGAAATCGGAAACCCCGACTTTATTTTTGGTTCGAGTTGGTATGGAATAGCCCTTAAATAATGTTCGAATTTCGAAACTGCGCGTAGGTGCAATCTACCTGCGATTTCCTTCGGTTGCATATAAAAAAGACTCGCTTTCGTTTCAACTGGTACATCTTTACTCTGTTCAGATTACACCGCAGATAAAGGTATTTCGTTCTCGCATCTTGGTGTAATTTTTTTTCACAACAGTAAAGCAAGATAAGCGGAGAATTAAAATATTAAATGTCGATATTAATATCCTACTTAGCTGGTTTCACGACGAGGTTAATATAGTATTGACCTTATATCTGAAAGATGCATTGGCATATTGTGTGTATAGTAGGCATACCTATGTATGCATATGTACCTACAGGTTGTAGCTATATTATTAAATATGCATGTTCAACGAGTAAACATTTAGTTGGCGGTTTCCGCAGTATGATCGTAAAAGTAAGATATAATCGCAATCGGTGCTGGTGCATAGAACGCATTTACCTACGTCAACATTCCGAATTCGTTTTAAAATTTCCAGTCAGCATTTTGAAATTGGTAGCTGTGATTTTTATAGCGCTATCATATGACCAGAATTTTGTTTACTTTTTGAATACAGAGCCTTAGCGGCGTGGTCGTAAAAAGTTTCAAGTGTTAATTCGACGTGTATTTTGAATGGTAAATTAGGATATTTGCATAAAAGAGAGACATTTTGTTCGCGACGATACCAACATCTCGAATACAAAGTAACTTATTTAGTGAGGAATGCGTACGGAGCTGGCAAGGTGGCTGAAAAATAAAGGACATATCTGGTTGGGATATAGTCAGGTCTCAATCGTACAAAAAAAGGCTCCCGCGCGAAATTCCTGTTAAAATTGATTTTATGATTGATTCTTGGTCTGGACACTAAAACGAAGAAATTAAGCCCGTATGCCCTTTTTTCCCCTCTCCCTTTCCCCAGGGTTCACCCCCCAACATTTCAAACGCGTGTATCGCTTTATCTATAGGTCGTAATGAAAAAATTTTCAAACAAAAGTTGTTCCTCAGCACCTAATGTACATTTTCATTTCTCATCAAAATCCATTTTGGAGCAACTCCAGTCCCCCAAATTTGAAAATGAAACAGTTTTCAGAGAACTTCAAAATTAAGGTTTTCTTCATTTTAAGCGAAAAGTTTCAGAGATACGGCAAAATTTGTAACCACAAAAAGTATTCAGAATTGAATTTCCTTTCCAATGAGCTTTATCACGACCATTTTCACCAACTTTTCCCGACAGGGTGGATCTCCCCCCCCCCCATCTTGGACCCACGAAAAAAAATTGAACGATTTTTGTTCTTCGATATCTGATGCATAATTTCATTTATTATCGGAATTCATTTTGGAGCAAATTTTGTTAGTGGGTCCAACTTTTGTGAAAACGAGGAAGGGGGAGAGGTCCACTCTGTCGGAAAAAGTTGATGAAAATAGTCGTGATAGAGCTCATTGGAAAGGAAATTTAATTCTGAATACTTTTTGTGATTACAAATTTTGTCGTATCTCCGAAACTATTTGTTTAAAATAAAGAAAACGTGATTTTGAGGTTTTCTCAAAAACATGTTTTGTTTACAAATTTGGGGAGCAGGAGTTGCTCCAAAATGGATTTTGATAAGAAATGAAAATGTACATTAGGTGCTGAGGAACAACTTTTGTTTGAAAAATTTTTCATTGCGACCCATAGATAAGGCGATACATACGTTTGAAATTTTGTGGGGTGGATCCTGGGGAAAGAGGGAGGGGATATAAAGGGCATACGGGCCAAATTTTTTTGTTTTGGTGTCCAGAACAAGAATCAATCATAAAATAAATTTTAATAGGAATAGCGCGCGGATGTACGATTGAGACCTGACTAATAGGCAAATGTCGATTTGATAAGAAACTTTTTAGAAATATTCAAGACGTGAAGTAAAAATTGCAAAATTTACATCGTTATGGTGAAATTATTAGCAGGAAGTAAATAGATCTGTGATATATCTCGACAATTCACATTTGTTTGAATAAGATGTCTCATAATGGATGATAGAAATCTTCAATTCAACTACAGGGTGTCCAAAAAATCATGTTAGATTCTTCTGAAAAATCCAAATAAATGTGTTGTAGCGCTAGATGATAATCTATAAAATAAAGATCGAACAGCGGCAAAATTTATTTCGTCAGACTTGGAAAAAACTTGGGAAAATTTTGACCAGTCGACATAATGACGTTTTGTTATGTTTATTTAATGTAATATTTTGTTTTCTAAAGTCTCATAAAAAGGCAATAATTGAAGATAATCATTTTTAAATTTATTAAAATTATTTTTTTACCAAGGAGGTCCAAATTTGAAGTAAAATTTTGAGCCGAAACAAAAATAAATCAAAATTACATCATAAAAGAACCCGAAATTCAGAATTTCAGGTGCTGAAATTCATTTTTCGAATTTTGGAGAATTTTTGAAATTTCAAAATTACCTCATCGCTCAGCAAAATATGAAAATTTGATCCTATCGACGAAAAAAGCTGGAAGTTGGTTGTTACCCAATTTTCGACCCCTAGAATCGATTGGACGTGGTTTCGACACTTTCGGGGCCTTCAAAAAATTTTAGAATCTGGCACAGGAGAAACTCCCATAAAAATGGTCCATACGAACTTTAGCACCTATACTCGCGAATTACCCATATTGATGATTTATTTGATCGATTAAAGCACAATTTTCCAAAATTAGAATCTTGGAGTTGAAATGCATATTTTTTGGCAGAAAATTTTCCTGAAAAAAATTTAAAAATACGTCGACAGCGTGAAAATTAGTTGATATTATTTTCTGGATGCTCTGAAATGCAGGGCTGGTAAGCCAATCAATAAAACTTACAATGAATTTTTAAAAATGAAACTTAAACTTACGCTTAAAGCTTGAAGCCAAATTTTTTAAAACTTAAACTTAAAGCTGAACGGTCAAAAATCATTGGCTTACAGCTTAAATCTTAAGGCTTAAAGCTTAAATCCATTTTTTATAATTTTTCTTGGTGGGGGGGGGGGGTGACGAGGGATGTTCGAAACGAGATCGATTTTTCATTTTTTTTGTGATCAGAAAATTGATTGTATTTGAATTAAAAACGAAGAAAAAAAAGAAATTCAAGTTTTCTTCTCTAAATTTTTTCAAGCTGCTAAATTTTCGTCTTGAAAAATGTTTTCAAACCAAATTTTCCCCCTAAAATATTTTTAACCCCAAGATTATTTCTGAATTCTAAAACTTTTCAAACTCCATTTCTTATCTTAAAATTTTTTCAGCTCCGATTTTTTTCTCAAAAATTTTTCAAACCAAAACTTCAAAGTTTTAAAGCTTTTTTTCAATATTTTTTCAACTCAATTTTTGTATCCAATCCTAATATGTTTTCATACTCTGAATTTTGGAATTCAAAAGTATTATGGTATGTAAAATAATGTCTTCTGTTTCACACCTACCCTAGTCACATCATGAAATTGTTTCTCATTTATTGAAATCTTTTTGGAGAATGAAAAAATGATAAGTATGTGAAAAAGTCAGATTTATAAAAAATGTCAACAAATTGAAACTCGAAAATTTTTTGAGTTGAAAAGCGATCGGAAAACAAATAAATAAAATATCTAAGGAAATTTCAGATTGAAAAAATTTCAAGAATATAGAAAAATGTTTCAAGAAAAATTTCAGGCCTGAAAATAATTTGAGTTTGAAAAAAATGTTTCATTTTAAGGCGAGAATAAAATGAGAAAAAACTCTAAAATTTGAAATAATTTCATGTTGGAAAGAAATTGAGAAAATTTTTTTACGAACAATTAATGAATAATTTCAATTTGAAAAAATTTCAAGGCTAAGAAGAGATGAAAAAAGTTAGTTCGAAAAAAATTGAAAAAATGGAAAGATGGGGCAAACATTTTCAAGTTTTAAGCTCAAAAAAAATAAAATTTGAACTTGAACTTAAAACTTAAAATTTAAAAAATAAAGCTTAGGCTTAACGCTTAGGCTTATTTCTGAAAAAATCATCGGCTTAACGGCTTAAAGCTTAAAGCTTAAGGCTGACTTACCAGCCCTGCTGAAATGTCTCGAAACCGCTTCCAATCGGTTTGAATAGTCAAAAATAGTATTATATTAAATTTCACCTTTTTCATTGATTAGGTACACCAAATTTTCATACTTTTCAAGTAGATGAGGTAATTTTGAAATTTCAAAAATTGGGGTTGAAATTCCAAAAATGACATTTAGCACCCGAAATTTTGGATTTGGAGTTTTTTATGACGTACTTTCGATTTACTTTTGTTTCAGCTCAAAATTTTATTTCGAGGTGCCAGCCCCCCTCACTCCTCTTCCACCTCGAAAGAGTCCAAAAAACGCTTCGAAAATTCTCGATTGGGTCGAAAGGCCCCTGTCACCTCTATAACAACAGCGATATCAATTTTTTTTTTTTTGAAAGGGTACCCCCGGTTAAGATAGGTGAATCGGCCTAAGAGCTACTTTTTGAAATTAACCATCAGACATTATTAGGGACCCCAAAAAATAATTTTAGGCCGTATTTTCAACCCCCCACCTCACTCCCCTTCACCCCACCCCCCAAAATGTCGAATTTTCGTCAAAAAATCCTATCTCGGAACCTAATGAACCAAAAATTCTGAAATTTATGTGGTGTATACAGGGAGTGGTGACCAACTTTAGAGAATTTTTTCAGATTTTTTTTGCACCGCCTTCTAGCCAAAATCCCACTTTGAAAACTTAAAATCGCTCTGATTTCGAAACTAAAAGACATACATTTTTTCTTTTTGGCACAAATATAGTCCTACATTGGTACAATATAATGATATTTTTTTCAGATTTTTAGCGTTGGGAGAACAGACGAAAAAATGCGGTTTTCTATTCAAAAATGCTCATTTCGTCATTCACGCAATCAAAAAATTTTGAAAATATTTTTATGGTATGAATGAGGAGAGGTAACAAATTTTTGAGAATTTTTTATGAATTTTTTTGCAATGCATTCCAGCCAAAACCCCACCCTCAAAATTTTAAAATTGCTCCAATTCCAAAACTATAAGGCAAACATTCGTTCTACTTTTTGAAACTAACTACCACACATAATTAAGGACTCCAAAAAAATTTTAGGATGCATATTCCACCTCCCATCTAACTCCGTTTCACCCCCATCCTCCCAATATTTAGTTTTGTCAAAAAATCCCATTTTGGTACTTTAATGAACCAAAATTTTGAAATTCATTTTTTTTGTACATGCGGAATGATAATCAACATTGAGAACTTTTTTAGATTTTTTGCACCGCGTTTTAGCCAAACACCCACTTAGAAACTTTAAAATTGCTCTACTTTTAAAAGTAAAAATACCCTCTCATTTATAGATCAGTGAAAATTATCGAAAATCACTGAGAAATCGCCAGAATTGCAGCACAGGAGAAAATCAGTGATAATTCACTGACAAATCTGTGAAATTCATAAAATTTGCTGAAAAATCAGTGAAAATTTGATTTTTTTCATAGTCAACTTCACATTCTTGCTCCTTATAAATTTATTTCAAACTTTGGGACTTCGGGTGGATTTCTACTCAATTTCGAGGCATCAGAGTATAAAATTCTGGAACAAGTGAAAATTGAAATTTAGCTCTTAGGCCGATTCACCTATCTTAACCGGGGGTACCCTTTAGGAATATCTAGTTCTATTGAGAAAATAGATGAAAATAATCAGTTTTTAAAAATATTGATACCCACCCCTCCCCTCTAGAGGAGAATTTTGTTAATTTGAAATTTTTCTCGCACCTCCTTTAGAGCAGAATTTTGATTCAAAATTTTTCCTCTGTCTTCCTCTTCCCAAAGTTGAATTTTTATGTCATTTGGTAAATTTTTCACTCCCACACGCTCCTAGATGGAATTTTGGCAATAGAAATTTCTTTCTTACCCTCGCAACCTGAATTTCACTAATTTTAATTTCCCCCTCACCTTCCTGGAAGACCATTTTTAAAAATTTCTTCCTTACGCTCTCCAGGGCAGTATTTTGATGAATTGAATTTCTCCTGTCTCTCCATCCACGACAGAATTTCAGTAATTTAAAAATTTTTCTCATTCTCGTTCCAGGCCGAATTCCAATTACTTACTCAGATTTCTCTCGTAAAATCCCCCTTGAAAAAACAACATGCAGTGTGCAAAGTGCTACATCAAACATGCTACATGCAACGTTTTCGTTAGGACTTTTTTTGAAAAAACTTTTGAGATGGAAAATTTCTTTCTGACCCGTATCTCTTATCCCAAAAAATAATCCGAATCCATTTCCCCGAATTTCAAAATCTCAAATCCAAAATTTTTAATTTTTTCTTATCAATGACGATGGCACCAAAAGATTTTTTATTGCACAAAACGGTTTTATTTAAAGCTTGGTGGTATCTGGTAGAATTTTACCCCCCCCCCCCCCCCCCGAAATATAAAAGTATTAGGATTTTTTAAAAATTGACAGCACGAAACCGTAAAGGAAAAAAAACAATTTCACCGATTTCAATTTTTAATTTAATTTTTCTATACATTAATTTAGAACATTTCTCTGAAAACTGCTGGAAACAGTTTTTGGAAGTCCAGTTGAAAAACAAATTATAACAATAGGAAATTGGAAAAAAATCCAGACAAAAATTGTTTAGGAAATTTAAGAAAAAAAATGAAATTTATTCAATTTTTTAAATTCGACAAAAAATTATATTTTGTTCCAATTTAAATTAATTTTCATTTTATGTAACACGTACACTCATCTTGAAGGATTTTTCAGGAATAAGTCGGCCAATTGGAGAAGGCGGAGGGGACAACTGGCTTCCATCTATAAAATAGTATTTTTTCAATCAAAAAAGTGACTTGGAGTCAAAAATTTGAAAAAACGATTATTTTTTTTAATTCTATTCATTTTTTCCTCTCTAATATTAGACCAATTTCAGTTCGTTTTATCATTCGAATTGAAAGAATACCCTTTAAAAATTCGGGATTCCATTACCTAACTCTAGATTTTTGAATTCGAGTAAATATTTCTCCAAATTCTTGAATTAGAGATATCATTTTCCGAAGAAATTTAATGTCACAGAAAAATTGTACATTTTAAAGTGACTTGGGGGGGAAAAATGGAAATATATTAACTAAACTCCAGATAAATCCAACAATTTCAATATTTTTCTCACCCTTTGCATCTCCGTCTGTCTGTTGGATTAATCCACTCAAGTACATTCCAACCATGCGGTAACATATTTCCTAACATCGAGATGATTAAAAAGCTCGAGTATCACGTTTTAAAATTTCTCCCAGCCAAAGAAATTTATTGCAGAAAATGTCACCGAATCAATCATGTGCATTGTGCACACGATGCATAAAACTTAATCTCTTACTACGTTATGCAAATGATGCTGCACTGCGAGTAAATATAGGTCAAGTTGTCTCAACCATCTATTCGCAATAATTTCCCAAGTAGCTACACGATGTTCATTGGTGTAGGTCTAGGGATCTACGAAATACTATGGAAAAATACCGCAAGGAAAAAATCACCCAATAAGAATATAAAATTTGTTTCTACAATGTCTCAATTTGTCATCCAAAACCCGAGAATAAATGGCAGAATTTATTCAAACAATCTCTCTGATCTGTTGGATACCTAAACTTCCGACAATCCTACCAAATTAATATAACAAATACAGTTACATTATCGGTCAAATGATCTGATGAAAAAAAAAGAGTTGTTAAAATTTCAGCTAATGTTTTTACGCTTCCAATTAAGGGGACTGCGTCCGACAATAGGTGCAGTTTGAATTCACGTCGAGAATAACAATAAGTAATAAACTCATTGAAAATCAACTCGAGTACCACAAAAATTTTGTACAGACGAAAAACTTTGCAGTATGAAAAGAAACTTGTTGATTCATTTACGATAGGTAATACGATCTTCATATTAATCTGTCGTAATTATAATATCTCATCTCTTTATTAGTACTTCTCCTTGGCCATCGTATGAATCCAAATGATGTACTTTTTTCCATACCAAGCACCATCGAACGTGTGGCTCTTTGTTCGAGCATTCAATGCTCTCTCTCGATCGTAATCGTACGGAATAATCGGCCGAAAATTAAACTATTATGAGGCGAATACTTATTACGTGATTAATTAAACTGGAACAAAGGCGTATTTTCGGGGGACACGGTTGCGATTTAATGAGCCCAGCCCTCGAAATCGTATGAGTAGGTATAGGTAAAAAGTCAAATAGAGATTTGAGCGATACCATTTCTGTAAATTTAGAGGTCAGGGGCGTTGAATGTTTAATGAATGATGAGAAAAATTGATCTTACAACAAGAACTGATGAATATCCATGAAATTGATTAATATTATACAAATTTTACCATACTTATTTATTCATTTTCAATTTCAGATATTAACAAAAAAAAATTGCTACTTGAAGAACAAATTTATGAAAATAATTTTTTGAAAAATGTGTCGTGATATCAGAACTAAAAAGATCAATGCATTAAGTCCAAAAACTGTATATGAGAAAAGGGGCTTTGATACCAATATCTTTCTTTCAGTATATTCAAGTCCCTTTTCTCATATACAGTTTTTGAACTTACTGCGTTTTGGAATGTCAGTCTCCAATTTATGTTTTATTAATTTTTTTTTTGTAGGACCCTTCTTATGCTCATAAAAGCGACTCAAAGATTTGAAGAAATTTCCAATCAAAAATTCAAATTGGAAGAAACACTGACGTGATGGAGAACCCCCGAAAAATAAAGCATCAGTGCTGCGAACCAAAAATCCGGAAAATCACTTCTCTCAAAAATGTTTGTCATTAAAAAATCACCAAGTAATTTTTTGTAAAAAAATAACCAAAAGGCCTATAATCAGTAGGGTGGATCGAAAAAAAAAACATATCTTGGATTTTGACCAAATTTGGTGAGGTGGTTTACTTTGAGCGGGAGACTACCCAAAAAAAATTTGAGCCCCCCAGGTGCAAAGGGAGGGGAGCAGGGGGTGCTCAAAGTGCACCTCCTTTTGAAAAAAACGCAGTTTTTTGTGTTTTTTAGAAAATCAAAATCGTGCGAGAAGCCGTCACAGCACTCAAAAGTTGCGATTTGAGTTTCTACAACTCCCTGAACCATCGCCGTCCTCCTCCGATCAAAATTCAGACTGCTACCAGGGGGTCCAAAAGTTGCAGATTGCAATATTTCAATAATATGAATTTTTCACTAAGCTGGAATGATTTTTTTCATCAAGTAATTGAGCAAAAATTTTTTTTGGATCACTGAAAGTAAATTTTGAAAAAAAAATTATCAAAATTTTATGCACCAGTGCAGCCAACAGCGAATCGTAAAATTCCAAAATACAGAATTTATGCCAACTTTGAATTGATTACTTTTTCGCTTGAAAATATTATGAATTTTTTTCACTCACTAGAAGTTAATTTCGGAAATTTTTCGGAAAATTTTGTACATCAGTGTAGCCAGTTGTAAATTCCACTCTATGGAATTTACGTCTATCTCGAATTAATTTTTTTATCGTTTGAAAAATTCACAGTATTATTTTTGTTTTCAATCAGATCAATAGAAGTATGTTTTGATTTTGGAGCCATTGTTGAGAAGCCAAGCTGGTAGGCTGTCAGCTCCATAAGAGAACGCTAGAAAATTGAAAAAAAAAACAGAACTGGTATATTCTCTCGCAGGCATAAAAATAAATACAAGACAATTTTTTTGAAAATTTGAAGACAAATACGTTTTTGGAGAAATATTAATAAATACACAATCGATTCAACTTATGTACATACCTCTCAACTTGTATGCGGAGAGGAACGCGAACAGCTAGGTACCAAAGTTTGAAAAAAAAAATTATGAAAATCTTAAACAGGATAGTCCTTTTTTGTTTCGAATTTTTTTCAAAAAAGTTTGGTTTTTCAATTCATTTGCAATGAATCCTTTGCGTTCCTCTGTGCATACAGACCTCGCAAAAAATAATTTTTAAATTTTCATTTCTGATGACTGAAAACAAAATTATTGTGAATTTTTCAAACAATAAAAAAATTAATTCGAAATTATCGTAAATTTCATAGTGTAGAATTTATAACTGGCTACACTGATACACAAAATTTTCCGAAAAATTTCCGAAATTTACTTCTAGTGAGTGAAAAAAATTCATAATATTTTCAAGCGAAAAAGTAATCAATTCAAAGTTGGCATAAATTCTGTATTTTGGAATTTTACGATTCGCTGTTGGCTGCACTGGTGCATAAAATTTTCATATTTTTTTTTTCAAAATTTACTTTCAGTGATCCAAAAAAAAAGTCTATTCAGATGTTAAAAAGCAACCAAAAAAAAGAAGAAACCCCCTTTTTATTAAGAGCGAAACAGAAATCAGAAGCACAAAGAGAATGAAACAAGAACGACTGGACCCACACACCTCCGAAATTTTATATGCTAATTTTGAGTCGGTGAAAAATCAAAGTTGAAAAATTGCCAGATTTTTTAATAAAAAAATGGGTCGGGGTACTTTTATGTTTTTTTTTTGGTAAGTAAACACAAACAAAAAAGTATTTGCCTTTTTCATGAACTTCTAATTTCTTATCAAAATCGATTACTTTTTTCAAAAAAAAATTGTTCAGCGAAATGAGATTATTTTCATACACTAATGAAAACAATTCTCAATGGACATATAAACACGAAAAAATTTTGTAGGGCTAATTTCACTTTTGGGGGGCTAAGCCCTCCCGGGACCTACCCTAAATCCGCCTATGGATTTAATTTGCTAATATTACATGCAAGTAGCATTTTTAAAAATCTACATGTCAAAAACATTTCAAAAAAATGAAGTAATTGAAAAAAGTTTGAAATAATGTCAATTTTGCAATTCCAGCGTCAAGAATTCTAGAAGTTTTTTCCTATGAAAATTCACAATTACATTTCTTGAAGGATCATATTTTAGCAAGGCTGGCAGTGCAGATGATTAAAAAAATCAACTGAAAAATTAAAAATCTTCCTATCAGACCAGCTTCGCCTCTATCCAATTTTTCCACTTCAATTCGATTGTTCCGTTTATAAATATAAAGTTTTTCAAAATTTTAGCAAATTTTCCAACACAAATCCAATTTTTTCGAATCAATGAACATTTTTTTTTGAAAAAGCAACCCTCCATTATCCATTCAAATACAGCTCTATGATTTATAGAATCTTTTCAAGGTACATTTACAATGTAGAGGTATAATACGGTTGGTGCCAAAAATTTAGATTTGGCTGAAATTGAAATATGTTATAGAATATACAATTATAAAGTCAACGAAACAAACCGCACTCAAATCGGTTGAGTAGAGTTCGAAAAAACAATTTTTCAAGTTCCGATTTTTGAACTCGTTCGAAAAATGACCGCCTCAATGAAAATATGCCCTGTGACATCAGTTCCTCGTATTGGCGCCGCGAACATAACGGATTTCAACGCGCAATTTCAATTTTTCGTTGATTTCGAAGTTGACTTTTTCGATTTTGCTGAATTTTTTTTACAAGTTTTTTTCCATGATGTGGTAAAGTAAATTATCAATCATTTCTTCTAATTTTCTCAACTCAAATTTATTTATTTCAAGTTTCTCAACGCAATTTTTTTTCTTATAATTTTTTCAGACGTAATTTTTCAAACTTAGGTTTTTTCTTCCAATTTTCTCAACTCAAATTTGTTTTTTTCAATTTTCTCAACTCGAATTTTTTTCTTATAATTTTATCAAATCAAATTTTTTCAGACGTAATTTTCAAAACTTGGATTTTTTCTTACAATTTTCTCGACTCAAATTTTTTTTCAATTTTCCCAACTCAAATTTGTTTTTTTTTCAATTTTCTCAACTCGATTTTTTAAAAAATAATTTTCTCAAATCAAATTTGTTTAGACGTAATTTTCTCAACTCAAATTTTTTCGAACATAATTTCATCAACTCAATTTTTTCAGAAGTAAGTTATTTTCTCAACTCAGTTTTTTTCTTTCAATTTTCTCAAATCACTTTTTTTCTTCTAATTTTCTCAACTCAATTTTTTTTCAATCTTCTCAATTTATTTTTTTCCAATTTTATCAACTCAAATTTTTTCAAACATGATTTTCTCAACACAAATTTGTTTCCTTCAATTTTCTCAACTCGAATTTTTTTCTTATAATTTTCTCAAATCAAATTTTTTCAGACGTAATTTTCAAAACTTGGATTTTTTCTTACAATTTTCTAGACTCAAATTTTTTTTCAATTTTCTCAACTTGAATTTTTTTCATATAATTTTCTCAAATCAAATTTTTTCAGAAGTAATTTTCAAACCTTGGATTTTTTTCTTCCAATTTTGTCAACTCAATTTTTTCGAACATTCGTTTATTGGGATTATTTTGATTCTTGTATAGCTATAAATAACTCAAACTAGAATATTTTTACGTCCTTAATCCTTGATAAAATGAATTATCAAATACATATTGAAAAATCAACGAAAAAAATTACGATTAATCATTAAATTTCTTCGATCCTAATGGACCAATTTGGATGCGGTTTGTTCCGTTGAAGTTATAATCGCGTATTTTATAACATATATTAATTTCAGCCAAATCTAAATTTTTGGCACCAACCCTATTTTCACAACTTCATTTCTATTTTTTTTATGAATGAGGTACCTATACTACCTACATGTTTTTTATCGAATAACAGGAAATCGAAATATTTCCTGTGCAAGTAGCTGCACGAAAATTACACGAGAAAAAATCCGAGCACATAAAAATCAACCGAATTAATCTCATTTTGGTCGTTTCCATCTGGAATCCGACAATCAATCCATTCCTTCGATCAATTTAATCCGATGGTCGGTTCAACGAACATGGCAGCGCTTAAAATTTGAGGAATTTTTTAATCGCGCCAAACAGGTTGATTTGCGCGAACCCCCATCGATCGTTTGGTTTTACGGGCTCGTTGCACGTTGCATTGAACAGCGAAAGTCATTTTATCGGCTGATAATAGGTGTGCAAAGTGCCCAAAGCAGAGAAAGCGGTTAACCGCGCTACCAAAATCGTTCATTTGTCTTATCAAATCGCCTGGTACGGGTCTAAAAAAAAACTCGATCTGCGATGAGACACGAGAGACTACATCTTCGCGTCGTAGTTCGCTTCCCCAATAATGATAACTTTTTATTACGATAATTTTTACCAAGTCGGCCCGTTAATAATAGAAATACTGGAAACAATTAATAACAGCTTCGTCACGCCTACGTAATTAACGAGCAGGATTTTTTTTTTGCCCAAGCGTGACTAGAGATGTGACTTTTCAGTGAAAAGTGTTTTTGATGAAATGAAAAGTGAAAAGTGGTTGAAAAGTGTGAAAAGTGTGAAAAGTGCACCTTGTGACATATCATTGGAAAGGGCTTACTGAGAGGGTCACAATGGTATGGTCAACTTGCCTGAAAAGTGTGGTTAAGTACCCTAATCATCAAATGTTTCACTTCCCATGAAAATAACGTGAGAAATATATTCAAATATATGACAATCTTGATGGGTACTTATTAAGATAGAGGAAAGTATTGTGGAAAATTAAGATTATAAAACAAGAAAAGAAAAAAATACCCTATGCCTATAATGGCTATGACCCTAATGAATTTTAATTTTATCATTCTATATTTTCTGTAGAGTCATTTGAAAATAATGAATAGGTAAATGTTCATTTATTTCGTTTCTCTTCCTTTATTATCAAAAAAAAAATTGAAATTGAAAAAAAAACAAGATCAAGAAATTGAAATTGAAAAAAATAAGATCGAGAAATCAAGAATTCAAGATTAAAGTTTAAACTTAGGTATTCAAAAAAAAATCATTAATAATAATAGTAATTAGTAACATCGATGGTAATTAATTACTATTATTAATAACGATATTTTTTTGAATTAAGTTTAAACTTTAATCTTGAATTCTTGATCTCGTTTTTAAAAAATTGACAAAAATGAGATCAAGAACAAGAATTCAAGATTAAAGTTGAATGACTAAAAAACGTCAGTTGTGGACTGTGGACCACAACAGTCTTTTTTTAGTCATTTTTAATTTAATCAAATTAAACAGTAAAAAGGAAAACTAGTACATTACAAATTATTTCGGCATTTGGAGAGAGATTATCTTTGATACAAGATGAATTATTATTCTAAAATGATTAGGAGTGGAAATACAGTGTTACTAAGAACACCATTGTGACCAGCGAAAAAAACTACTGTCAATCAATATGTCACATGACTTTTTCATGAGTGAAAAGTACTTTTCAAGAAAAATTACTTTTCAGTGAAAAGTAAGTGAAATGAAAAGTACTTTTCAACACCCCACTTTTCCAGGCACATCTCTAAGCGTGACTGATCTGCGGAGGCATATGGAATATGCAAAAGCTCCGCGTACCTATACTTATTTGCGAATTACGCTTTTATAGCTACCAGGTATATAGAGGAATATGAGAAGATGAATGGACGATCGACGACTAGTGAAAGAAATGTTTGCATAAGGTACAATATCGAATCGATGAAAGGTATTTTCATAGGACGATGGATCTGAATAATAACCAAGTGTATCGATACCTAAAGACCTACGCATAAATAAGCAACAAAGTACCACCAACCAGAGAAAGATTTCCAATGAGGCTTACCCATCCCATAAGAAAGTTCCTCCGAGGAGACTCTCGGCGAATAAAATAATTTTTTTAAAAATTTCACTTTAATAACCATTAATAATGACGAACATTACACGGTCCATGAATAATAATACCAACCCACGCATGGACGTGTACTTGGGCACACTTGCTCATTTCAGGTAGCGTGCAATTTTTTTTCAACACTTAAACGCGTCGATGAGTAATCCGAAGTGATACAAAGTGCCATTTAAAATCTCAAAGCTAAGCGTTAACTCGTTATTCATTCCAACTCGCTCGAAGCTGCAACCGTACGAAGAATTACCGCAATTAAAGATTAATTTTCGATGCGGAATGGAATGTCGACGACGTTATAAACATTGTCGCAAGACCCGTAAGCCATTCACCGCAGACGAAAAGTCTCGCGGACTCGTGGTGCTCGAATCTGGACACCGCGTTCATTGAAGACCCACCTGTACCGTATTCGAAAATGATAAAGCGGAAATTAATCGTAAAAATTTACGTAACTGGTGTAATTAAACGAGTAATTAAAAACCATCGTCGCGTCGTAAACAAGTCCATCTGAAATTAACCTGTTGAACCGGACGATCGCGGCGTCGTTACATATTTTGTGACAATTTAGTAAAATTCCACGTTATAACGACGTACCTACCGAAAAAAAAAGGACGAGACGTGAAATTTGAAATATTTTTATGGCTTAATTTTAACGTTGGTATTTGACGAAGAAGTATCGGATTGCTTACGTTGGGGATTCTGGCGAATAATGTCGTTTTATGTGAGTGCGTTTTTTTTTTATTGAGAGAATCTGTAGGTGTCTTTTCTTTCTCCCATTGAGGAGAAAACAGTAGGATTACGGTAATAGCTGCGAAATATTTCGAACGAGATGGTTAATTGTTCGATGAGTGATAATGTATGAGTATTTTGTATATACGTGCGTATTCTTATTATGTTAGTACAGGGTATGAAACTCTTGTCATTCAATGAATCATAGTCTACAGTCCAAGAGGCAAAAAGTGTTCATTGAGCGTGCATTTTTGCTGGATAAAAAAATCAGTTTGTGTATTGTAGGTATGGGTCCCGTAGTCCCAAAAACCCGAATTTTGGATTTTTGCCCCGGCACAATAGGGAGCTGAGGCCTGAAAACCCCCTTTTTTCTCAATTTTTAAATTTGACTTTGGACAAAAAAATTTTTCACATTCTGGTAGCAGACACTCCCCTGACTCCAAATATATGTCACATCCCTTGGGTCACGGGCACAATGGGGTGCTGGGCCCCCCAATGTGCGATTTTTTGCCAAATTCGATCATTTTTGGCACAATATTAATTTCATTCAGAAAATTATTCGATTTTGATTTTTTGGTTTCTCCATGAAATTTTAATCCATGAAAGGTCTATCTAAAAATCTACTAAACTAAAGGCTTACAATTCTCAAAAGATGATCAAAAAAAATTGGATGGTATTTTTGAATTTCTGGCGAAATTCTACCCCACTTTCATAGGTTACACTTACATGTCAATTCTTTGAAAATACTCAAAAATTGATTCAATTTGAGGCTCAAAATTCTCAAAAGTTACTCAAAAAAAGTTTTGGATGATATTTTTGAATTTCTGGCAAAATTCTACCCCACTTTCATAGGTCACATGTCAATTTTTTGAAATTAATCAAAAATTGACTCAATTTGAGGCTAAAAATTCTCAAAAGTTGCTCAAAAAAGTTTTGGATGGTTTTGTTGAATTTCTGGCGAAATTCTACCCCACTTTCATAGGTCACATATCAATCCTTTGAAAATAATCAAAAATTGAACCGATTTGGGGCTTAAAATGGGTTAAAATTGCTCAAATTTAATTTTCATCAATAATTTCGTTCTGCTCGTGAAATTTTAACCCATTTTGATATGTCGCAACCCAAGTTTTAGATTTTTTTCATGACTTATTTTTTTTAACAAAGGGGGAGAAAATCGCGTGTTTTCAAAACTTTGAAATTCCACCACGGCCTATTGTGCCCACAGTTTTCCTCAAACTTTGGCTCATTGGACGCGGAATGAACCCAAGAATACATTGCGTTGTGATTTTTTTTTGTCCAGCATACCGCATAACGCCTACATAGAGGCATTATTGTGCCAAAAATGATCGAATTTGGCAAAAAATCGCACATTGGGGGGCCCAGCACCCCATTGTGCCCGTGACCCAAGGGATGTGACATATATTTGGAGTCAGGGGAGTGTCTGCTACCAGAATGTAAAAAATTTTTTGTCCAAAGTCAAATTTAAAAATTGAGAAAAAAGGGGGTTTTCAGGCCTCAGCTCCCTATTGTGCCGGGGCAAAAATCCAAAATTCGGGTTTTTGGGACTACGGAACCCATACCTACAATAAACAAACTGATTTTTTTGTCCAGCGAAAATGCACACTAATTTCGATTTCTAGAGCACTTTTTGCCTCTTGGACTGTAGACTACAGTGAAAAGTATTGAATACTTAGCAGTGACGTACCGAAGGCATTTTCCAGGGGGGGGGGGGAGAAGAGGTGAAAATCCCAACTCAAATTCTCAAAATTCCTAACTACATATAGCCGATATCAGAATTCCGGAGGGGGGGGGGGGGGGGTAAGATTCAAATTTGCGAACCAATTCAATTTTTTCAAACTTTTCTGGCTGATTTCTTAAAATTTACATGTAGGTACTGATTTTTCCCCAAGTCGCGAGGTTTTTTGATTTTTTTTACTCGTTTTCATCATTTTTGCGAACTTCTGAAGTTTTTACAACCCATTACTATAAGCCCCTTTTTGAGATAAGAAATCTGAATAAATTTTTCATTGGTTAGGTGCTCCAAATTAGTTTTTTTTAACCTACAAGCAATGTCATTGTAGTTGAAAAAACATACGAAATAGTTTATTTGCCTTGAACGAAGAAAGGGTGGAGTTTCGAAGAAAAATTATAAAATTTTGTAATTTCAATGTACAGAAAAAATTTTAACATTCCTCTCTAATACAAATCTAAAATCCCTACTCTGACGTAACCCCCTTTCCCACACGCCTCTGGCCTTAGTCGGTGTATATGGCGTTTAAAAAAAACAAAAAAAAACAGGGAGATGAATTTGGCCCGAGCGAAGCGAGGGCGAAAATTTTAGAAAACCTCAAATTGAATGTGTAATAAAATAATGTTTTTGAAAAATAAACTTTAATAAAAAATGGACTGTTTCTACTTTGATGATTAAAGCAGAAATATATGTATCATGGCCGAGCGTAGCGAGGCCGAAGCTTTTGAAAAATTGGATTTTCAAATATCAAAAATAAGTTTTAAGGAGAATAAGAACAATGAAATTAATTGGAATAATTTTGAAGAAAAGTACGAAAAAATCTCTTTTAAATTACAAGTACAACTATGAGTAAAATTGTTTTGGTTGACGAGTAAAAATTTTTGAATTGCAATGTAATTAATAATTTTTTTTCTAAAAAAGTATTTATTACAACGGTTTAATAATTCTTCGCTGGGAAAATGATCAATTTTCAGTTGGAAACGGTTGGGAAAATGACTAATTTTCCCAACTAAAAAGTGAAAATTTTGTTGATTTCCGACTGTTGAAATAGGCAACCATTTTATTTATTCATTTTTTAATTAAAAAAATAAATACTAATCGTCCCAACTAACATTTTTACTCATCACTTGGGAGAACGACCAATTTTGAGTTGGAAAAATGACCAATTTTGAGTTGTGAAAATTACCAATTTTGAATTGGGAAAATTACCAATTTTGAGTTGGGAAATTTACTATTTTCGAGTTGAGAAAATTACCAATTTTGAGTTGGAACAAGTGAAAATTTTGTTAATTTCCAACTTTTGAAATAGGTAACTATTTTATTTATTATTTTTCATCAAAAAAATTAATCCCAACTGTCCAATTTTCCCAACTGATATGTTGAAATGTTCAATTTTCCCAACTCACAAGTAAAAAATTTCCTCAGGGGGGAAACTCCCCCTCCCCCTTTCGGTACGTCACTGATACTTAGTCAGAATGGCAGCACTAGGGAAAAAATTGAAAAATCACTAAGAAATTAGTAAAATTCGAGGATTTTTCCAGTTAATTTCGTTAATTTTTTCTTGTTGCAATTCTGGAGAAATCAAAAAAAATATCTAAGAAAATCAATGAAAAAAATTACTTAACTAAAGTGGAAATTTTTTTTGAAAAAGGGTACCCCAGGTCAAGATAGGTGAATCGGCCTAAGAGCTACTTGTTGAAACTTACCACCAGACATTATTAAGGACCCCAAAAAATAATTTTAGGGCGCATTTTCCACCTACCACTAGTAAGAATTCCACAAATTAGTGAGACAAGTCAGTCGAACTTCTCCCAGTCAATCCAGCTTCCTAAAAGCCAGTGTGGGTTTTCTAACAAATCTATGAAAATGGACTATCCAATGTTTTGAGAGATTGCTAAAGTTGAATTTTCCACTTTTGGCAAATTTTTGAAATTTTCTTTCGTCCTGTCTAATTTTTATTTTTCATTCAAATCACAGATAATACTGGCTATTTAGCTAAAATAAAGCCCAAACCCAAAATAAATTAGCAGAAAGGGGAAGTTTCGAATATAAGCTCAGTAAAATATGTATTTTAATATTCCCGAACTTCCCTAAAGTTGGTGAATATTTTGACCCCTTTTTGGTGGGTGAGGGGGTTCAAATTTTGGTTTTTCGGCCATAACTTTCGAAATTACGCATTTACGAAAAATAAGTTGAAACAAAAGTTGTAGAGAATCAAAAAACAAATCATTTTGTAATTTACAGTTTTTTCCTAGGACGTCATGGAAGGGAGCTGGGGCCTTTCGAAAAAAATCAATTTTGAAAATTTCCTATTAACAGAAATAATTATCAAAAATCGGTTTAATCGACTTTTGGAAGCAGTTTTTTTACATAGTATATCCCATTACTATGTAGAACAAGAAAAAACGTATAGCCGACCCCGCATCTCAGAGTAGGGGGGTGGACCCTCCGTAGAAAAAGTCGCGTTTTCTCCCAAGCATAGCTCAGCTACAGTGAAAAATTCGAAAAATTGGTTCAAACAAACATTGTAAAGCGTTAAAAGATGAACACTTTACTTTTTTTCTACGTGGTCTTGGGGGCGAGTTATCGCAAAAAGAAAAAAAATCGACGCAGCGTTCAAAAATGTTTTACGAATTTTATGCCTTGTCTTTTGGGGTCTAATTTAGGTTCAAGGGTTAAATGATGATAAAAATCAAGTTCAGTGATCACAAAAACCCCAGAAATCCACTTTTTGGGCTATCGGTTCGCTACATTTTATACCAGATCTACTTATGCGTAATTTATTGAGTTGATGAAAAATTTTTGAACGCCGCATCGCTTTTTTTCTTTTTACGATAACTCGCCCCCAAGACCACGTGGAAAAAAAGTAAAAAAAGTAAAATGTTCGTCTTTTAACGTTCTACAATGTTTGTTTGGACCAATTTTTCGAATTTTTCACTGTAGCTGAGCCATGCTTGGGGGAAAGTGCGACTTTTTCTACGGAGGGTCCACCCCCCTACTCTGAGATGGGGGGTCGGCTATACGTTTTTTCTTGTTCTACATAGTAATGGGATATACTATGCAAAAAAACCGCTTCCAAAAGTCGATTAACCCGATTTTTGATAATTATTTCTGATAATAGGGAATTTTCAAAATTGATTTTTTTCAGAAGGCCCCAGCTCCCTTCCATGACGTCCTAGGAAAAAACTGTAAATAACAAAATAATTTGTTTTTTAATTCTCTACAACTTTTGTTTCAACTTATTTTTCGTAAATGCGTAATTTCGAAAGTTATGGCCAAAAAACCAAAATTTGAACCCCCTCGCCCCCAAAAAGGGGTCAAAATATTCACCAATTTTAGGGAAGTTCGGGAATATAGAAATACATGTCTTACTGAGCTTATATACGAAACTTCCCCTTTCTGCTAATTTTTTTGATGTCAAAACCTAAAAGGTCCGTATTAAGAGTCTAAAGTCGAAGAAATTCATTAAAAAATTTCGAAGCTGTTACTTAAAAATGGTCTTCAGTTCCTTCAATTTTGATGTCAAACAAAACATTAATTCAAATTGTCATTTAATAAAAAAATATATGCTTATAACTCTTATAAATTTTATTGATTTTAATTTTTTTTTAATTCACAGGTCGAAAAATTGAACGGTAATTCGAACATCGACATCAAAAAACCGCCGGAATGTCCAAAACTGCCCCACGTTCAAGACTTGAAAACTCACAACCACACTCAGCACGATGTGAAAACTATCGAAATACACAACGACGACGATTCAGACGTAACAAATGCACAAAAACGAATACAAGAAACGACGAAAATTCCGAACGTAAGTACCATCATCATCCATCTCGCTCGTAATAACTGTAAAGCATCGATTAATTAATCTGAAACCGTCCATATAACGAGGAAGATTTCCCATAGGTACTCGGATCGTTTTCCCATATACCTCGAACAATTGGTCAATAAAGTTAAAAGACGATAAGCCCGGATCGCATTAAAAACCGTCTAATCCGCCTGAAAAAAAGAATATAAATCACGATGGTACACCTTTAAAAAAAAACACAACAAAAAATAACCTCTCTGTGTATATGGAGCAGTTACCTCGTAAAACTGTCTCTTCTTCGTCCGAAAAAGTAGGATAATTTTTTAAAATTCTAAACCATACCTATCCCGCGTAGGTACTTCTAAGCATACTTAGATTTACGACATCACTCGCGTATACAGTATGACACGGAAGTCTTTCCACTTGAAACACTTCTCAATATCTCAGAACTGAAAAAAGATACCAAGACGGTTCAAACGGCAATGTGTTTCTGGCAATGAGGACATTGAAGATCGATAATCAAACTTTCAGTCCTATACCTATAGGGTGTTCGAAAATTGAGAAATCGGTTTGGGTCAAAAAATTGGAGTCGGGTTTTTCTATAGGGTGTCCACAAATTGAGAAACCAGTTTGGGTCAAAAAATAGGGGTCCAGTTTTTTTTATTGAAATAAAGTCTACATACCGATGCGATTAAAATGTGGTATATTTTTTTAAAACCGGTTCAGCAGTTTCAAACCAGTTGTTAATAACATCCAAAAAAGTGAAGATATGAAAAAAAGTTTGAAACAAAAGTTGTAGATAATTAAAAAACAATAATTTTTTGTTCCATGACTTTTTTTCCATCTTGCAATGAAAAGTTGTCGTACAAAAGGTTGGAGTATTATTTTTTCTTTTTTAAGCTATATTAACTCTTCTCCATTGCTAGATGAAAAAAAAATCACAGAACATGAAATGTTCAGTTATTAATTCTCTACAACTTTTGTTTCAAACGTTTTTTCATATCTCCACTTTTTCGGATATTATTGACAACTGGTTCGAAAGCACAACCGGTATAAAAAACATCACATTTTGATACTGTAATCTTTATTTAAATAAAAACCCTGTACCGCAATTTTTGACCCAAACTGGTTTTTCAATTTCGATAATCAAACTTCGAGTCCTTCCTATATAAGGTGTCCACAAATTGAGAAACTGGTTTGGGTCAAAAAATGGGGGTCCGGTTTTTTTATTGAAATAAAGTCTGCACACTGACACGATTAAAATGTGATATAATTTTTTGAAACCGGTTCAGCAGTTTCGAACCAGTTGTCAATAATATCCGAAAAAGTGGAGATATGAAAAAAAGTTTGAAACAAAAGTTGTAGAGAATTGAAAAACAGTAATTTTTTGTTCCATAATTTTTTCCCCATTTTGCAATGGAAGGAAGTTGTCGTTCAAAAGGTTTGAGTAAAATTATTTTTTCAAGCCATAATTTTTCATTTCTTCTCCATTGCAAGATGAAAAAAAAATTACAGAACGTGAAATGTGCGTTTAATTCTCTGCAGCTTTTATTAACTAACAAACTTTTTTTGATATCACCACTTTTTTGAAACCGGTGTATAGGCCCAATTTTTCCAAGTGTCTTGCTTGTTTTTTTTTTCAAGTCGATAACCAGTTATCAAAAGTGGAGATATCAAAAAAAGTTTGAAATAAAAGTTATAGAGAATTAAGAACTGAACATTTCACGTTTTATATACATTATATTTTTTTCATCTAGCAATGGAGAAAAATAATTATGGCTTGAAAAAGAAAAAAATATACTCAAACCTTTTGTATGTACGACAACTTCTTTTCATTGCAAGATGGAAAAAAATTATAGAACGTAAAATCATTGTTTTTTAATTCTCTACAATTTTTTTTTCATATTTTCACTTTTCGGTTATTATTAACAGTGAATAGGGTTCGACTCCGGAGTCGGAGTCAAACCGACTCCGAATTGACTCCGACTCCGGCTTAACTCCGGAGTCAGGCCGGAGTCAGGGTGAAGTCAGGAGTGGAGTCAGGGTGAGAGTTTGACTCCGGAGTCAAAGTAGAGTCAGGAGTCGAGGTCTGAAAGTGACTCCGGAGTCAAGGTGGAGTCAGGAGTCAACTTTCCCCCTTGACTCTGGGAGTTGAGTGGAGTCAGAAGTCAACTTTTCGACTGATTTCTATTCCCTGGTCCAAAATCGGAGTCAAAGTGACTCCAAATTGACTCCGACTCCGGCTTGACTCCGGAGTCAAGTCGGAGTCAAAAGTCAAGGTCATAGATTGACTCCAGAGTCAAGTGGAGTCAAGAGTCGAGGTGTGAGTTCGACTCCGGAGTCAAAGTGGAGTCAGGAGTCAGGGTGAGAGCTAGACTCCGGAGTCAAGCCGGAGTCAGGAGTCAAGTTCTAAAATGTACTCCGGAGTTAGGGGGAGTCAGGAATCAGGATGTGAGTTTGACTCCGGCTTAACTCCGGAGTCAAGCCGGAGTCAGGGTGGAGTCAGGGTGAGAGTTTGACTCCGGAGTCAAGCAGGAGTTAGGAGTCAAGATCTGAAAATGACTCCGGAGTCAAGTTGGAGTCAGGAGTTAAGGTTTGAAATTGACTCCGGGGTCAAGGTGGAGTCAGGAGTCAGGTGTGATTTTGATTCCGGAGTCAAGGTGGAGTCAGGAGTCAGGGTGTGAGTTTGACTCCGGAGTCAAGATTGAGTCAAGAGTCGAGGTCTGAAAGTGACTCCGGAGTCAAGGTGGAGTCAGGGAGTCAAGGTTAAAGATTGACTCCGTAGTCAACCGGAGTCAGGAGTCAAGATCTTAAATGTACTCCGGAATTAGGGGGCGTCAGGAGTCAGGGTGTGATTTTGACTCCGGAGTCAAGGTCGAGTCAGGAGTCAACTTTCCCTCTTGACTCCGGGAGTTAGGTAGAGTCAGAAGTTGACTTTTGGGTTGATTTCTATTCTCTACTTCAAAATCGGAGTCAAACTGACTCCAAATTGACTCCGACTTGATTCCGGAGTCAAGGCAAAGATTGACTCCGGAGTCAAGCTGGAGTCAGGAGTCAAGGTCACAGATTAACTCTGGAGTCAAGCAGGAGTCAGGAGTCAAGGTCTGAAATTGACTCCGGAGTCAAGCTGGAGTTAGGAGACAACTTTTTGGCTGACTCCTATTCCCTGATTGACAACCGGTTCAAAACTGCTGAACCAGTTTCAAAAAAAAAAAAAGGGAATAGGAGTCGACTCTGGAGTCAAGGTCAAAGATTGACTCCGGAGTCAGAAGTCAAGTTCTTAAATTGACTCTGGGGTCAAGATGGAGTCAGGAGTCAATTTTCTCCCTTGACTCCGGGAGTGAAGTGAAGTCGGACATCAACTTTTCAATTTTTAAATTCCTCCAACCCCCTTCTCCCCCTCTATTTGTAATATTGTGGGAGGTTGCATTCGGATAAATTATCAATTAATGGCTGATTTCTAATTCCTGCTCCGGAGTCGGAGTCACACTAACTCCAAATTGACTCCGACTTCGGCTTGACTCCGGAGTCAAGCCGGAGTCAGGAGTGAAAGTCGCAGATAGACTCTGGAGTCGAGCTGGAGTCGGGAGTCAAGGTCTGAAATTGACTCCAAGGTCAAGGTTGAGTCAGGAGTCAGGGTGAAATTTTGTCTTCGGAGTCAAGGTGGAGTCAGGAGTCAACTTTTTTTACCGTCTCTTATTCCCCGAAAAAAATGTCACATTTCAAACACGTCAGTGTGAGGACTTTATTCAAATAAAACACCAGAACTTCATTTTTTTGACCCAACCCGGTTTCTCAATTTGTGCACACCCTATAGATATAGAACTGAAAATTTTATTATCGATCTTCCATGTCCTCATCGCCAGAAACCCATTACCATTCGAACCATCTTGGTATCTTTTTTCAGTTCTGAGATATTGAGAAGTGTTTCAAGTGGGCAAGACTTCTGTGTCATACTGTAGAAATAAACTCATCGGTGAAGACTGAAAGTACGAAGGGAGAGAAACAACTTAGCAGTATTCGAAATATTATGGTATCAGTATAAAGTGTACATACACGCGGTTAGTACTCGTATTATAGGTAAAGCTTATATCGTCGTCGATAGATCGGACTAAACCCCCTCGGACAGTTATAAAGATGTTCGTAAAATAATAACCTATAGCAGAGAAACAAGCGCAACACGATTGTTAATGATGGGTCACCGACCTAAAATATGACCTTAAAATGTAACGTAATCTATATGTTATTTTAAAAAACAGTGTTTCTTAAATGATTTTCTTCCTAAAATCAAAATATCCAGATACGTCGAAGTCTACGATGCATTTTTCATTTCACTATACGCTTAGGTAATCTCGTCTATGATCCATATCGGCTCCTCCAATTAAACGTAGCCGCGCATTAAAGTACGAAAAAAATACGTTTTTAACGCTGTTGAGGTGAGATCAATCAAACGCTTAGAAACCACTGCTCTGGCCAAAGGTTTGAGTCGAAATCGTGATGCAACTTCTTTGTTTCACAGATCATTGTTCACGAAAGTCGTTCGTTATAGATCACGTACATTATAAAATAAATATCAATCGGTGTATGATATGGTATTTCATATCGGCACTTTTTTAACAGTTGGTCTGTCTCTCTCACTCTTTGCTTTCTTAGCAAGTTTCGGCTACAGCTAGATCATAATTGTCGGAATAATCACTGTGATTAAAGAGCTGCGATAAAAACGTGAAGTCGTATCGTGCATAACAAAGCTTTGATTAATTTTAGGTTAAAAAAATGAATAAGTATCTATTGCGGATGAGATAAGCAAATCGTTATTGGCACGTTTTCTAGCATGTATAGGGTGTTTTCGTTGAATAATGTTAACACCTTAATGGGGTTTAAAAATTGAAATTACGCCATCGGCTGAACAAATCATGATAGCTGAGGTTTAAATTTACACGAGTTTTTCGGCATGCCTTGCTTTTAAAAACTGATCTCAATCTGGTATTCTTATCAAAATATACTGAAAAAAATTAAAATGTCCATTGTCTAAAGACGTCATTGAAATACTTATTCGTGAAAATTCAAAAATTTTCCACGAGATTACATCGAAATTCATAAAGAAAAAATGATCAATGAGCCATTCGAATTTTTCTGACTTTTTTCACAACTTTTCACTATTTTTTTTAGGGAAAATAAATAAAAAATTCTCACTAATTTCACGATTGAGAAAATTCTCTACTTCCAATCGGAAAACTAATCATAAATTCGTGTTTAGGAGGTTCGAATTATGTCTAAAAATGGTTTCATACCAGGATTGGTTCGAAGTATTGGGTTCAGAAGATGGGAAATTGCGAATTCGAGTCGATTTTAGCGAAAATTTGCTGTTTTTCACTACCATAAAGCGACGATCAAGAAGCTACTTTACTTCCTGTGGGGAAACCAATAACAAATTCGAATTCAGAAGGTTCGAATTATATAAAAAACTGGTTTCAAACCTTACTTGAAACACATACTCGTCTCAAGATGAAAAAAATCGGAATTTTACCTATTTTTTTTTCAAAATTGGCCTCTTTTTGCGACACAAATCATACGATTGTACGAATTCTACGCCTCAGATCGGAAAACTAATCGCAGATTCGAGTTCAGGAGGGTCGAATTATATGAAAATGACACCAAATTTACCCCAACTCCTTCATGTGAAAAAATAGGGGTAAAACCTCCCCTAAAACTCCCCTCCCTCCACTCCTAAGGGAAATTTTTGACGTCTCCACTTCTCAAAAATTTTCTTTTGGGTCATACTAAAATAAAAACCACATTTCAACCCGTGTTCAAAAAGTGCAGTATGCCCCCATTTTTTCATGCTAACCGCGGGGACTATAGTACAAAATTTGTAAAAAAAAAAAAAAGGCCTGAAAACGACCTGTTAAAAATTTCACCACCTGACTCCTCCTTTATCCATGAATTTTTTTTTGAAAAATTGACATTTTTTGTCTTAATGCAGATGTTTTTACCGGTGACATGACGGTTTGCGTAAATTTTCCGATGGGAAGGGGAAAATCACTCGAAAAATTGATTACAAAAATGGCGAATAAAAGTTTTAAAATAACCGAATGAGAGCTGAAATAATTAATCAACTTTCGAATAAAAATTCATCAATTTTTAAAATGAGCATAAATTTTTTCAGATGAAGACTGACAAAAACTTAAATTTCATTATTTATTCAATATATAAATCACAAGAAAAATATTGAAACTGTGTACACGTACCCCCTCCTCCTTTCAATTTGCCTACATATTGATATGAAAATTGAGTTTAATGTGTTACCAACATCAGTGTTTGGTACTCAAAAAATATGAGCTTATTGATACATTTTTCCTATTTTAATAAAAATTTTGCCAACATGAAAAAATTATTCCAATTTTTCAAATCCTAAAATTTCTCCAAATAAAACAGAATACCTGATGTTCTGAATTTTCCAAAATTTTGACGAATTTCATCCAAGGGGAGATGGTTAACCCCTATTTCCACCGGAACCGGCTTTTATTCAAAAAAACCAACGACAATTTGACTGCTATTTATTTAATTTTTTGTGTCATCAAAAAATATCACCTTTTTTCTTATTTTTTTCTTGAAATTAAATAGAAAATCAAAAAAATTCTTTGGAAATTTTTTCCAAAAAAATAATAAATTACTGACTGAAACAGTTTTTTTCACTTTTTTTCCAATTTTTGAAATGAAACCAGGAGCGTAGCAAATGGGGGGGGGGGACTCACGCCACCAGACACAATACCAGTAGAAAAAGTTGGCAAATTCGTCTCAAATGAGAAACGTTGACAAATTTGACCAAAAAAAAGGAAATTTGAGGGGAGAAAGTTTCGTTTCAAACATCGAAATCCAGCTCTGAAATTACCTACCAAATTAAAATTTCTCAAAAACGTTGGCTTCGCTGCGCTCGGCCTCATTGTATTTTATTTAAATCCTACAATAGATTTTTTTTTGTATTTCTGTTCAAAATTACCTATTTCAACTAATTTTATCATATTTTTCCCATTAAAACTCATTTTTGATGTGATGTTTAAAAATCAAATGCACCTTGAATTTGAGGTTTTCTAAAATTTTCGCTGTCGTTTCGCTCGAGCCAAATTCATTTCTCTCATATTCACATTGAAAAACAACATTTTTAAAATTAATTATAATTTTTCTTGAAATTTACCAACAATTTCAAAAGTTTTTTCAACTACAATGAAATTATGCAGGGAAAAAGGAAAACTGGTCAAAAAATTTAGTTCGATCGTAAAATTTATGCCACCCCCCCCCCCCCCCAATAAAACATTAGCCTGTTTCGTGCCTGAATAAATTTATTTTCAAAATTTCTGAAAAATCAATTCGGAAATTTTGAGATCTTGCCCTTTTAATATTCGAATTTCGGTACAACACATCACACTTCGCAAAACCACTGATTTTATGAAACCGAAATTTTACTTTAAATTAATTTCATCTCTGAAGTTGCCAAATTTCAGTTTCAAAGTTAGCAAAATCGTGAACGTTACCCCTCCCCCTTTCAGCCAATACATTTTTTATTTTGAAAAAAAGGTGAGTGGGGGGGGGGGTAAAGTGATGATATCGCTCTCTTGATGAATTGTAAGTTGAAAACGTTGCCCATAAAAGTAAAAACAAAGAACAAAAGGAGAGAAATCTTGTTTTTGATACAATTTTTAAAGATATTTTTACTCTTTAACCTTCAAAAATTGAATTTCTACATAACGTTGAGCGTTCTTCGTTCGATTATGGAAAATGATTATGAATTATATTACGGAAGAAAGGGGGGAGGAGGGAAATGATTACACGCTTCTGAACAGCACAAATTAGGTATTTGCTGAGTTGTAAAAGCATGACGAGGCCAAACAGAGGGCAGAGGGGATACATTGCTCCTTCTCATCCTGTATTGGAAAATTAAGGGTTGAGTAAAAAATTTTCCAAGGAGATTTGTTTTTTTTAGAAATTTTTTCTTCAAGTATCAAATTGGAAAAATTGTAATTTTAGGTCAATCGAATTGGAAAAATTTCATTTCAGTCTAAAATTTCAATGTTTAGGCCTCTTTCCTCCTAAAAGTCAACTCTAATTCGGTAGGAAATGGAAGAATTGAGGGGGGAGATGAGGTTGTAGATGAAGGATGATATTTCTAGAAATTTCAACCTTGTCGGAAAATTGTTTACACTCTGAAAACACCGAGAATCGTATTTAAAGTGTTAAAATTGTTGAAATTTTATTAAAATTGTTAGAAAAAATACAACATTGTTTTAAATAAACTTCATATGAATTTAACAGTTTTCAAATCGGAGCAAAAATGGTCCAAAATGGTAACGAAAATATTGAAAAACTGTCGAAATTTCTTGAAAAGATATTCAAAACGTTTTTTCAAAATTCAGAACTAAGCAAAAAATACTCCAATGAAACAAAATAGATTACCTATCAAAAAAATCTTGCTTTTATATTATTTTTGACCAATATTATCATCAAAAATCGATGAAAATTTACATATAGGTAGATGAATTGGAATCAATTTGCTAATTATTTTTACTCGATTTTTATGGAAATTCATCAATTTTTCCATTTTACACAAATGTTTATCTCATTTTCAAAAATCCTTCAAAATATTTGAAGCGAATCCGCTGACGTTTTCTCACTTTTTGAATATTTTCCAACAATTTTTGTGAAAATTTGAACATGTTTTGCAATAAGAAAATGAGGGGTCTGGAAGCAAAACTCACTTCTAACACAAAAATCGATTTCATTTTTATGCCTGATTCTGAAGGCATTTTAAACGATCGACAACCTGGCATTTTTACTTTTTTACTGAACCGCCATCTTCAGGCAGAAAATCGCAATAAAAATCATGAATTGGAATCGAAACTCACATTTTTTCGCCATCTACAAAAAATTGATGGAACCAAATTTATATTGAAAACGATTAAACTAGGGGGGAAATATCAAGAGACAAAAAATATTTCTTTTTTCAAGCTCTACAAATTTGGTTCTACAAAATTTTTTGTAGTGGTGAAAAAAATGCATGTTGAATACAAAATTCAAGCATCATAGCGAAATTCCGAAGGAAAAAAGTGACTTAGTGACCTTTTTTGAGAAAAAAGTAACCAAAAAGTGACCAAAAAATAACCAAAAAATAACCAGAAAGTAACCAAAAATTCGATTTTTTCGGGGGAATTTTTTTACAGTTGAAAGAGGACTGATAATTTAAGAAAAAAAATGAGGGAAGGGGGTCAAAATTCAATGAAAAAATTAGGTAAGTAATCTAAAAATCTAATTTTTTTAGTGGCACTTTAGGAGGCAGATATAAAATTCAAAAATGACGAGATTTTTGGAACAAACAATTAATATATGACCTATATCTATTCTCTAAATCTAAATCAGTCAATTTTCGTAAAACTGTGTCTTTTTGAATCAGTGAAATGAATTTATTTGAAAATCTGTGATATTTCAATATTGTTTGACTGATTTATTTTAGTCAAAATTATTGATTTATTCTGTCAAATGGGGAATTGATTAAAAAATCAATTACTTTACTGATTTAGAAAAACAGAATTTTTTCAAATTTAGAAATAGAATTATTGAAATACTGCCCGAGCGAAGAGAGGACAATTTCTTTTTGAAAAATCATCATCTACTTTTAATTTTTTTTCTTGAAGAATTTTGAAAAATATCAATTTTTCCTTGAAAATTTGAATTTTTGCGTGAAAATGCAAAAAAAAGTGACTTTGGGAGGAAATAAGTGACTTTTAGTGACCTTTGGATGAAAAAAGTGACATTTAGTGACCAAAGTCGAAAAAAGTGACAAACACCCTAAAAAAAGTGACCTGCTATGATGCCTGAAAACTCACATTTGCCACCCATTCCCCTCCATTTTAAGAAGAACGAGAGACCGAAAAAAATCGTTTTTTCAGGGAATCCTATTTTCAGGCCTTACCTGACAAATAAAATGTTTTCAACACTCTTGGTGATCGGCAACTATTCTAAAACAGTTTTTTGCGTTTTTCTCGAAATTGGTTATGGTGGCAAATGTGACTTTTGCTTCCAGACTCCTCAAATATTTACGATATTTTAATCAATTTTAGCAACTTTTAGAACGTTTTTTCATTACAATCTCAAACTATTTTATCACTTGATTTTAAAAATTGCGTGACATATTGAATAAAAACGAAACTACTCGTAAAATAGAGGATAAAAGAAGAAAATCTTCCTTTTTTAAGTGAATTTTACAATTCTACACGTAATTTTTTCAATGTTGAACACCTCTAGAGGCATACCTACCTACATATTAACACGAGCACACGACTATTTCACGTTTAGTTAAACATGTATATTGCCATCGGTATTCTTGACCACATACTTAAAGCTTCGGTTTCTCTTCGAGCCAATTAAGAAAGAACGGAGTAAAAAATAGTAAATACTTCTTAAATAGTGTCATATTGCACTTTTGGAAGTAAACTTTCACAAATAGTTACTCGTAATAGATCTCGCAAGTACAACATAATACGCAGACCTGCCTAGTTTGTACTTATACCTGTATAGGAATAAGGTACGTATTCACGTATTAAAAATTTCATGCGTCAGATTACCGTTATTTCGCCAGTATGAGTAATTCTAGGTTATAAAATGTCGAAAAAAAATGGAAACACGAGTACCCATTACAACTTAGGCATTGTCCTAATAGCGCAGAGAACCCGAATCTGAATTCATATGCGATAATCATCGCGTATTCGACGACAATGAGTTGATAATGCCGACTCCGACTCGTATACTCGAACATTAGAAAAGGAACCGGGTAAAGCACCTTGCGAATAGGTTAACGGGTCACCCACACTCTCTGTACACCGCACACCGTTCATTAAATTACACACAGTACAGCGCGGAGCTAGGGCGAGGCGTCGTCAAGCGTCATTGTTTATCTTACGCAGCCGAGTCGAACTCGGAGACTTGAACGCTGGAGCTGGAATTATTTGGTAGAAATTTCCGCATCATTTGTGAACGATAATTTAACCGCAACAGCGGAATTTTAACGCGATCGTTGATTGATGGGTTTTATATTACTATGTATAAAAATATACGAGACGAGACGAGATCGGCTCGAGAGTCGACTATTATACATTATACAGGGTGTCCGGCAGCGGCGATTTTGATAGGGAAAATTTGAGGAAGTCAAAAAGTTTAAAGAAACTGAATAGTTAAAAAAAAAAATGGAAATGAATTCATCGAAAAACCATGCAAAATAAGAATAGGTTCCCGTCTCTCGTGTTATCTGAAGTTGTTATTTTCTAGGACATGGAAGAGTAGTGAAGGATAATGTTGGAACAAATAATAATCAACAATACAGATCCTCCACTGCAGTGGCGTAGCCAAAAATTTCTCATGAAGGAGGTCCGAAATTTCAGAATTTTTTGAGGAATTCTGTATTTACCCCCCCCCCCCCCCCCTCCTCTCCCTCATCTAATTTCCTTTCACTATAAAAACACTAAATTCGAACTTTATAAATTTCTCATGCGATTTGCATAGCACGTTTAAGGAAAAAAATTGATGAAAATGTAATTTTGGAACAAACAACTTACATAGGTATTAGGTACTAATTATTTTGGCCATAAAAACCATTAAAAATACCTAACAATTCCAAGAATTGGCGTCAGAAGCTTTTTTTAACCCTTTGGTATCCCCGGAGAAACTGTCGGTTGAATCGAAAAAATTTTCATATCGTTGAACTAGATCTGTGGCAGAAAGATGAAAGCCAAAAGAAAATTGACTTCGAGTCGAAATTGTTTTTGGAAATGAGCGATTCTTAAAATTTCTTGAAATTCACCCGACTCTCATTTCCAAAACGATGAATGCAGTCATCAAAGAGGAAACAATTCCAAAGTATATAGGACTCGATACCTAGTCAAAATACCTGAAAATAATTAACTACAGTTTTGTTGAGTTTTGTTGCGTGATGAAGAGAATAATTTTTTGGTTTTCAATTTGAAAAGAATTAGTGAGGTATGCTGCAGAAAATATAAAAAACCACCTATCCTGTGAAGAAAATTTTCGTATCTTAAAATAATTCAAGGAAAAATGAAGACATTTACAGAAGGAAAGCGTTGTAGGTATTGAACATGATTTGGAATTTGACGTCAAAGTTTACGCTAAAAGCCACGAAACATGAAAAAAAAATTGAAAATTTGTTTTCCAAAAGAGGAAAGAACCATTTAAAAATAATTTTCACTCTCTACCAAAGTCGATCAATAAAGAAGAGTAAAAATGTGAAAATTTTCGAAATTGATCGAAATTTCATTTTGGAATTCGCATTGAACTGATTTCAGCGTTTCGGATAATTTTTGTACCTAATTCGAGAGTCCACTGAAAAAACTTATTTCGATTTTCCAAATTGTTAATTTACAATTATGAAAAAATGTAAATTTTTTGCCAATGTCAGACTTCTAATAACGTAGAGATGAAAATTTTTTTTCAATTTTGATTTTAGAGGTTCAAATGGGCGTCGAAAGATTTTTACATTCAAATTCCAAATCATGTTCAATACCTTCAACGCTTTCCTTCTGTAAATGTCTTCCTTTTTCCTTGAATTATTTTCGGATATGAAAATTTTCTTCACATGATAGGTGGTTTTTTATATTTTCTGCAGCATACCTCACTAATTTTTTTTCAAATTGAAAAACAAAAAATTATTCTCTTCATCATACAACAAAACTGTAACTAATTATTTTCAGGAATTTTCACTAGGTACCAAGTCCTATACAGTTTGGAATTGTTTCCTCTTTGATGGCTGTATTCATCGTTTTGGAAATGAGAGTCGGTGAATTTTAAGAAATTTTAAGAATCGCTCATTTCCAAAAACAATTTCCACTCGAAGTTAATTTTCTTTTGGCTTTCATCTTTCTGCCACAGATCTAGTTCAACGATATGAAAATTTTTTCGATTCATCCGACAGTTTCTCCGGGGGCACCAAAGGGTTAAAAGGGTGCACAGTGGATATCGCGACTTGGAGTATCAAAAGGGAACCATTTTTTGAATAGTTGATTCAAACAGTTTATATAATTGTGATTTCTTTCATGCCCAAGCGAAGCGAGGGCGAAGCTTTGAGAAAACTAGATTTTTAATGCTCCAAAAAGGCACCTTTTTAAGTAAGTTCCTGATGCCAGGAGAGGGGGGGTCGAGACCCCCAAAACCCTCCGCGTAGCTAGGCCCCTGCGTCCACTCAAATCTTATTTTTCGCTCCAAAAATCCCGAATTGGCAGCGATTTCACTTCTCAAATCACATTTTCACCAGCAAAATTTCCCCAATTTTGATTTTTTTTCAATTTCTTATCTTTATTATTTATTAAAATTTATTCTAATTACTTACTTAGGTATTAAGTTAGGAAAAAAATTTGCAAAACATGAAGTTGAAACCTTTTTAAAAAATGTAAATTTGAAAAAATTTTAATACCTACTAAAATGTTTTCCAGCTGTAAAATTTTTAAAAATTCTTTCTCAAAATTTTTCCAACTTGGATTTTTAATTTTTTTTAAATTCATTTTTTAAAGTTTTTTCAATTTGAAAATTTTTTGGATTAATATAAAATTTTTTCTCAATTTTTTTTCACCTTTGAATTTTTGAAAAAATTTCAACTTCGTGTTTTTTTAAATTTCTTTGGACTAAATAATTGGAAGTAATTTTTATTACAGTTGAAAAAAATTGAGCTCAGAAATTATAATAGATTTGGACTTAGATCGTTGAAATCCCATTTATGCCAATGATAATTTTTTTTCTGGACACATTTTACCAAAAGATCGGTATTAGAAATTCTTATGTTTAGAAAAAAAATCAATGGAAGTCGGACTTCTGTAACTTCCCTTGGAAAATCGCCTTCAGTGTCCGGTGAGTGGTTAGCCATTCTTCTCTTTAGATTTGAATACGTGACTGAGTCCAAATAGTGACCATGCGACAAATAGTAACTTTTGTTCAAAGTTTGAAGTTAATTTTTTACTTTTAAGATTTGAAACCACTTCCAAACGATTTTTAAGTGTTGTTTTTTTACATAAAAACACCCAAATAAGAAAAAAAATACAATTTTTTGGTCGCATGGTCCCCTCGATTCTAACTCTCCCATACTCTAAAACTACCTTCAAAATGGAATATACTGGTTAATTTTGACTTTAAGGTCCTGAAACCAGATTTCTGAGGGGTTTTCACAAGAAATTACTCACAAAAGAGAGATATCCCAACTCGAAGTTAAATTTCAAGCTGAAACAAAAATAAATCGAAAGTACTTCATAAAAGAACCACATTTCCAAATTTTGGAGTGCTGAAATTGATTTTTCGAATTTTGGCGAATTTTTGAAATTTCAAAATTACATCATCGCTCTGCAAAGTATAAAAATTTGAACTAATTGAGGCAAAAACTGAAATTTGATATAGGTGCCTTATTTTCGATCTCCCAAATCGATTGGAAGCAGTTTCGAGACCTTTCGGAGTCTCCAGAAAATTTTGTTATTTTCCAGCACTGGGGAAAAGCCCATAAAAACGGTCCATATCAACTTTAGCAACGATAATAGCGGATCACCAATATTGGCGACCTACTTGCTCGATTAAAGTTCAATTTTCCAAAATTCTTTGCTTCGATCGAATTAAAATTTATATTTTTTTCGAGGGAAATTTTCTGTGAAAAAATATGTATCTCAGTTCAGAGTTACAAATTTCATAAAATTATGCTTCAATTGATCAAATAGGTCACCAATATGGGTAATCCGCGATTACAGATACTTAAGTTCTAATGGACCATTTTTATAGATTCTTCTCCACTGCTGGAAAATTCCAAAATCTGCTGGTGGCTTCGAAACATCTTGAAACTGTTTTCAATCGATTCGGGAGGTCTAAAATAGGGACAATAGGGTACATACCAAATTTCTGCTTTTTTTGTTGATTAGATCAAATTTTCATATTTCGCAGGTCAATGAAGTAAGTAATTTAGAATATTCAAAAATTTGCCAAAATTCAAGAAATGCGCATTGGCTCCTGAAATTTTGGATATGGGGTTCGTTCATGTTTTCCTTTTGATCTATTTTCGTTTCGGTTTAAAATTTTACTTCGATTTGAGATACCCCCTTCTTGATCAAATAAAGCAAAACTTAATTTCATCTTAATTTTTTGTTCGAATGACCTATCTTATTAGACGTCAGTCAATTTAAAGTTTGGAGACATGAAAACACTTCCAGTCGATTTTCAAGTGTTTCTTACATAAAAAAAATCCAAAACAGAAAAAAAAAGATTTTTTGATCGCATGGTCCCGTTTATTAAATGTCATCACAGATATATCCGGGTTTCCGGGTACCAAAAAAAAATCATCAGAAGATGAAATTTAAGAGGCAAATGCTGTTACCAAAAAAAACCCACAATTTTTCAATTATGAGAATGTATAGTACTTTAAAAAGTGGAAAAATTTCATTCCGAAAACTTTTTGTCTAATATCAAAAATGAAGGAGCTACAGGTCATTTGAAATAAATATAGATTTGAAAAATCTTCAAATCTTGTGAATTCTGAATGACCCATAGCCCCTTGATTTTTCATCCTGGGCAATATCCAAATCTGCAAATCTGAAGTATGACAGACAGCACACCGGACACCCTGTACATCATTCAGGAACAGATAACTTTAGCTATACACAGTCAACCTTGTATCGAAAATTACAATCTGCCAGTAAACTCGTAAATATCATCGACGCGGTTCCCCAGAAGTTGTCCGGCGCGTACTTGTTGAGTTTGGCCAACCTCATCATCGAGCTGGCCGCCAATTATCCCAACATCGAAGACCGGTTTACGTTGAAAAAGTATTCAAATTACCGGCTATTAAATGTTTACCGAGATAAAGACATCTGTGCTATTTAAATGAGATTAATTGTGGGCGTTAGCCAATAAAATATTATGTCTTCGTGCTGAATTTTTATTTACAATACGACAACCGAGTCGACGACGTGATATTATACGATGTGCGATGGCCAAATATTAACTACAACGAACGGTGACAATGCACCGCAAAAAGTATACGTATGAGCGTGATATACGAGATTCGAGTACGTTTGCGGTACTTGTCTTGAATGACAATAGCTCTCGCATATTAGTCAACGCTTCGGATGACTGTTTAGGTCTAGTACTCGTATGTTGAATGTCGATGATGTACGCAAGGTGTGACAGCAGCCATGTAAAAGGTGACAATCTTGGCAGCCAACAATGAGTCGGATTTTTCTGCTTGCATTGTGCATAAATGTATTTTACTTTTGCTTTGGCGAATGTTCGATAATAATGAAGTAAAAATTTGAAGCAATTTTAAAGATATGACAATTAGGGTGGAGTAAAAAAAAAATAGCTTGGATTTTGACCAAATTTGGAAGGGTGGTTTACTTTGAGTGGGAGACCTCCCAAGAAAAATTTGAGCCCCCTAGGAGCAAGAGAAGGAGAGCAGGAGGTGCTCAAAGTGCACCTCCTTTTGAAAAAAAAATCAGAATATCACAATTAGCAACTGGCTGCACAGACGTACAAAATTTTCAAAGAAATATTTTTTATTTTTTATTGGGAAATATATAATCTTACGACAAAAAAGGAGGTTTGAACGACAGGCAAGCGTTACGACAGAAAGAGGAGGTATGAACGACAATTTAATTTGTTCAACGACAGTAATTTCAAACGACAAAATGTGCTGTCATTACGACTAGGTTTGTTGATGAATCACGACAATCCCCCCCCCCCCTCCCGTCAGAAATGAGTGTTTGAACGACAAATGAAAATTTTGAACGACAATACAGGTAAAGTTCATTTTGCTGTGAATGGAGATAACCAGGCAATGATGTTTCATCAGTGAGTATTCTAAGGGGTTTTTAGGCTTTGTTTGGGTAGCTCCAAAAATTTGTTAGGCAGCTTCTAAAAAATTTAGGCAGTTTCGAAAAAAACTCTGAAAAAGCTCCCTTTCAGTTCTAAAATATTGATTAAATATAGAAGAAATTTCAGCTTTTGGATGCCTTTTTCTTGAAAAATTTTCGCCCTCACTTCGCTTGGGCTCAGTAACTTTACACAATTTGTTTTCAAAATGATGGTATGAACCTTTTCCCCTTCTAGCCCCGACCAATGATTATTTTAAAGGGAAAAAGATTTGTCCTTCTCATTTATCAGGGAACTTCGTGACAATCTTAAATGGAATTTTCAAAACATTTTTGATTTTTTTTGGAAGAAGAGGAGCTCATTAAGGAATGTCGTTTTTTATAAAAGTCATAAAAGAAGGACGAAAAAGCACGAATTCTAATGAAAAAATTTTAGCTTCTGAATGCCGTTTTCTTCAAAAAATTTCGCCGGTTATTCTGCTGAATTAATTTTTAAAATTATGTTTTTCTATTTCAAATAATTGCATATTTTGAAACGGAAAAAATTTGTCCTTCTCCCTTATCAAGGAAGGGGCTTTGTCTCAATCTTTAATGGAATTTTCAAAAATTGTTCTATTTTTTCGGAAGGGAGGTGTCAGGTGTCATTAAGGAATTACATAGTTTTTTTCAAGTCAAAAAAGTATTAGCTCGAAAAAGCACGAATTTTTGTTTTTTGTTTTCAATACAACTGGTCGGCAAATTTTCATTTAATACGAGTCAGCAAATTTTTCATTTTTTAATTACATTAATCGGGAAATTTTCACCCCCCCCCCCACTAAGATTTTCGCCCAAATTTCGTCCCTGATTCTTACTCTTATCATTTTTAAGTACTTATTACTGAAAATTTTCACGTCGAACAGGAAGTTGAAATTGGATTGCATATTTTTGTATCCGGGGGGGGGGGGGGTGAGGGTAGCTGAATAGGAAAAAAATTGCAAAAACGTCAATTTTCCAATTTGGGCAGCCTCAAAAATTTTTTAGAATACGTACTGTGTTTCATAATTTTTTCATGTAGAAATGTACATTTTTTTCTTTAGCAGATTGTAAAAAAAAAATTGTCGTTCAAACGCACTGCTTTGTCTTGAGTGTCGCTCAACTTGTTGTCGTTTGAGGTCATTATACTGACGTGCGATTTTTTATTTGTCGTTGATCGTGTTTTTTTTATGTACAATATATTTTTCAGTCGTTCAAAAATTTTTTCTGTCGTGTATTTTTCATGGCCGTTGGGTTTCAATTTTCTGTCGTTCAAACCTCCTATTTTTGTCGTGGATTCCCTTTTTTTTGTAGTTACGATAAATCATACCCTTTTTTATTTCTGATGATTGAAAACAAAATTATTGTGAATTTTTTAAACGATAAAAAAATTAATTCGAGGTCTACGTAAATTCCATAGTTAGCATGTCACGATTTACAACTGACTGCACTGAAATACAAAATTTTCCAAAAAAATTTCCGAAATATACTTCTAGTGATTGAAAAAAAATACATAATATTTTCAGTCGAAAAAATAATCAATTCAAAGTAGATATAAATTCTGTATTTTGGAATTTTATGATTTGCTGTTGGCTCCACAGGTGTACAAAATTTTCAATTTTTTTTTCAAAATTCATTTTCGGTGGTTGAAAATTTTTTTGTTCAATTATTCGATGAAAAAAAAACATTCTAGTTTAGTGAAAATTTCATATTATTGGAATATTGCAATCTGCAACTTTTCAACCCCCTGGTAGCGGTCTGAGTTTTGATTGGAGAAGGATGGAGATGGTTTAGGGAGATGTAGAAACTTAAATCGCATCTTTTAAGTGTTACGAAGGCTTTTCACACAATTTTGATTGACTAAAAAACACAAAAAAAACACGTATTTTTCAAAAAGAGGAGCACTTTGAGCACTTCCTGCTCCCCTCTCATTGCCCCTAGGAGCATAAATTTTTTTTGGGAGGTCTCCCACTCAAAGTAAACCACTCCACCAAATTTGGTCAAAATCTAAGATATATTTTTTTTCACTCCACCCTAATGACCACATTACAGGTAGTAAGAGATGGAGAAAAAATGACAGCAGTTTGAGGACCGTCCGTATCCTAATTTTTCCTTGCCTTTGATGTCAAAATTTCGTACATCTTGTAACGAGGTGTATTCTTTCATCGATGAATCAATAAAAATTCAGTAAAATTACCGATTTTTCCTGCAATGCAATTTTGGTAGTAAACACATCAGTGATTTTTCCACTAATTCAATTTTTAAGAGTTTATAACTTATAATATAATTTTTTTTAAAAAAAGAGAGACCTTTAAATTTGAATCGAGACTCTTTCATACTGAATCAGTGAAAAAATCGTTGATATACTTGCCCAGAATTACAAAAAAGGAAAAATCTGCCAAACTCACAGATTTTCAAGGAATTTCCACCAGTTGTTAAATACGATCGTCAACTGTTTAGGAAATTTCTCAGAGTTTTCGAAGAGTTACTAAAATTTTTCCAATGATTTTCCTCGTTGATTTTTCTCAATAAAATTTTTTTCATTAATTTCTCTCTGTGCTGCAATTCTGTGTATTCTCTCATTTCGAATCAGTAAAAAATTAGTAATGAACAATTAAACAGTCAAAATTACAGCACAAGAAAAATCAGTTCAATTCAAAGATTTTCAGGTACGAGCCAATTTTTATAGAGGTTCGCTAATTTTCTAGAAATTTCACTGATTGTTCAGAAGATTTTCATAATTTTTCTCATTATGTACTTTGGCAATTTTTTTTTTATTGATTTCTCTCTATGCTTCTTGCAACTCTGAAATTCACTAAAAACCAGTATACCTAATTTTTGAATTTTCACTGATTTTTCAAAATCATCAAATTTATTATTCGGGCCCAGATATACGACTGAAAGAGGTATGAAGGAAATTTTTTACCAATCCTTGCAGTGAAAAAATTTCAGTTTTATTATTTCATTCAAGTTGGAAAATTTTCCTAAATTATGAACTTTATTGGGAAAGTGAAAAATGAAACATGAAAAATATCGTATTTTGAGTAGGGAAAATTTGGAAAAAATCGATTTGGGTCAAAAAAAATTTGATCATCCCCCCTCCCCCACTATTTCGGTTCATCTCAGGTGAAGAGAGTCAATTTTCGTTATTTCATTGAAGAAATAGAAAAAAATTACATTTCTATGAATCAAGCACATCACGATTCTTGTATTCATAAAAAAAAATTGTTATAATAATTACACAAATTGTTCCAAATTCCAAAACAAAAGTTGTTTGTAAAAAATGTTGAAAAATTGTAATAATTCTTCTGAACTATTTTCAAAAAAATCAATGAGAATACTTCAAAAATCAGAACAAGCAAAGAAAAAAATTGAAAAGTGCTTACCCCTGTTTTACCAGCTTTAAAAATGATTTCAGCAATTTATCAAAGTTTTTTAGAGATTTTATTTTCGATAATTTTTTAAAAAAGTCAGCATGTTTTTGTGATATTTCATCGAATTTTTCATAATGGAATAATTTTCGAAGCGATTTATCAAGTTTCCTCAAGTTTCGCTATTTAAATGATAATTTCGAAAAGTTTCGCGATTTTTCACACAATTTAAAAAAATATTCAGTCGACTTCTTCGTGCAATAATTTTACTAAATTTTGTGTTCCAAGAATTTGACTTTTTTGTATTTCAATTATTTAAAAAAATATTTTTATAAAAACATGGTTTATGGCGTTTTATGATTTTTAAGGTTATTTTTACGTTGCTCTCCATCAAAATTTTATAATATTCTCAATGAAATTTATTTTAGATAATTTATACGTGATTTTGCGATTTTTTTTAAATTTCAAACAAATTTACCAATCTTTAAATTAATCTGTTAAACAATTTTTTTAATTCCTGTGGAATTTTCAACAAGATCGATTCTTCTTCAATTTGAAATTTTTCATATTTTTAATGTTGTTTTAGAAATTTCAATAATTTTCAAATAACGATTTAAAAAAAAAACGAATAAATTTTCTTTGGTTGTATCCAATTCGTTTCTGTTCGATATGTAAACCTCAAGTTGTGTTTATGGTAGTACCTAGGTATGTGCTTTAAGGGCGTTTACAATATTTTGTTCAATTTTACATTACTTCCGAGTTATGTACTTAAGCATGCCATAAAGTTGTCTAATATTGACCTGACACATTCATGTAGGTAGCTTATGAAGTCTCGAAGTTTTTGCCCCGGCTCAACCCATCGACCCCCTCTCCCTCGCAATTAGAATTTGACTTTTGGGTATTTTGATAGTTATATGATATCCTATTTATTTATTTTTTTAAATTCGTTTTTGAAACACCAATTTTAATGCACGATTACGATTTTTTTACAGCTGATAACGGTGACGAAAACGACCAAACACGAAACAAAAAATAACGATATAAAAACAATAATAGTAAGTATTGAAAATTCAAAACCACCTGTTCAGCTGCCTTACACAATAGAAAAATGATAGATGTACGTAATAATTACACTACAAATAAATTGGTATTTTTTCACAGATCAATACGAACGAACAAAAAAACGACCCAACGACATCCGACCCCGAAGATAACTCCGACGATGCGTGGATAAAGGTAAAAAAAAATTGTCTACATTGTCGTCATCAACATAGACATCTCACCTCGAGTACTCAGTAATTGACTAATCTTAATCATTCATCTGCTTTTCCAGCTCATCGGAGCGGATAATTTGTACAGAATTCTTTCGGATAAACATAAAGCCCTCCAAAAAGCTCACTGCCGGTTGAAAAAGAAATGTGCTGAAGAGGAAAATAAAAGAATAGCGGTCGAGAATGAATTGAAAAATGCCAAAAGCAGCAAACAAGAGAAAGATAATACCGAACAAATGCACCAATTGCAAGAGAAAGAGAATCGATTATTGACCGAAGTTCAAGAATTAAGAGAACAAAATGAGCTGCTGGAGTTTCGGCTGTTGGAATTGGAATATTATAATAATAATTCAAAGGTATGTGTATTTGTTGAAAGTTTTTGAGGGGGGGGGGGGGAGGAGATCAATTTTTCAATTACCCTTGAAGTAAAATCTGACCTGAGAACTTCCATAGAGATAAATAACTTTTTTTTCAACTTTATCTACATTTCAGCATGGTAATTTGTACTCGGAAAATTTTTTCCAGTAGTATTCTTTCGACTTTCGAACCTCAAAATTTTTCGACTAACTTTTAATTATTTTTGCTGCAAATGGGATTTCGACGATCTTAATCCAAATTGATTTTAATTTCCAACATTTTTTCGATTTATTTACCTAATTCTAATTTTTTTCCGAAGTTGAAAAAAAATTGAGGAAAAATTTCAATAATACTTAATTGAAAAAGATTTTTAAAAATATGAAAGTTGAAAAAAATTTAAAAAATCAATAAAATTGGAAAACTTTTGAGAAAATTTAAATTAAAAAATTTTACAGTTGGAAAAAAATTTCAGTATTGAAAATTTTTCAAATTAAACTTCTTCAAATTGTTTTCCACCTCATATTTTTTCAAATTTCTATAGGTACTTTAGGAAAAAAGCATAAAGTGGAAAAAAAATACTTTTCAGGAATAGCATTATTGTATGAGTATCAACAATTTTGCTCTTCTCAGATACATGAGTAGGTATCCATTCATGGTAAACTATCCTATATTGATGGATGTCACACACTTTAATTGCTGAAAAACAAAGAACACTTATCAATTTCAAAACAGTAGTAGGAAAAGTGAGGTGTTGAATTAGAGTATAGTTCAGAGAAACGAACCTTTATGCATAAGTTGAGCTTCCTAGTGAAGATGGGCATTCTGGGAGCTAATTACCCCAAAAATTCATCGGATCTTGGGTTTGGATTAGGACTTGAGAATTTGGGGTTTGGGTTTCAGGACTTACTATTCGGGGCTTGAAAGAAATGTTCCGGGGTTTTCTGGGCTTTTTGGGGCTTGTGAGGCCAAAAATTACCAATTTATTGGTCTGCAGAATTAAAATACATCCTAACTCCCCCAAGCTGTTTTCGACTTCAAAATTCAAAAATTAATTTTCAACAGAATGTACCCTCGAAACACCATTTCCAAATGGAGAAAAACATATTGTAAGTACAGGTTGTCACGTAAGTGGTGGATGATACTTCATTTTTGGATATATAGCCCAGGAAAAATAGCATCAAAAAATTGGTTAAAAAAGAAAAAAATGTTAATCGCGATTTTATTGCTGAAAAAGCTTCTATATGATGTCCAGAGTCTGTGATAAATTCGCACCGCCCGCACCCCCATTGCTTTTTGAGGGGGGTGGACCCCTTATGGGGGAGAAAATTGTTTTGCACCGATTCCGCTCAAATTCGCGTGGAGGGTTATGTAGGTGTAGAAGTACTCCCCAAAAAAATTTCAGCTTCCCCCGACCTCAGGGGGCTGAGCCAGCGCTTCCCAAAGTTGGACATTTTTGACTAAAATGCCAAAAAAACGAGTTTTTCAAGCATAAAATCACCCCAAAATTTCAACTTTGAAAAATTCCATGTTTTCTGTATACATTTTGAGATGACGAATCCGACTAGCCCATCAACTTTTTCATTTGAGGTTTTTAACCCTCCGTACGGCCCATTCGAAAGTGCATAGATCGTGTTTTTTCATCAAAAAAATAACCTCCTAAACCACGATCTGTATACTTTCGAATGGGCGGTACGGAGGGTTAAAAACCTCAAATGAAAAAGTTGATGGGCTAGTCGGATTCGTCATCTCAAAATGTATACAGAAAACATGGAATTTTTCAAAGTTGAAATTTTGGGGTGATTTTATGCTTGAAAAACTCGTTTTTTTGGCATTTTAGTCAAAAATGTCCAACTTTGGGAAGCGCTGGCTCAGTCCCCTGAGGTTGGGGGAAGCTGAAATTTTTTTGGGGAGTACTTCTACACCTACATAACCCTCCACGCGAATTTGAGCGGAATCGGTGCAAAACAATTTTCTCCCCCATAAGGGGTCCACCCCCCTCAAAAAGCAATAGGGGTGCGGGCGGTGCGAATTTATCACAGACTCTGGACATCATATAGAAGCTTTTTCAGCAATAAAATCGCGATTAACATTTTTTTCTTTTTTCAAAGTACATTTCTCCTGGGCTAATAACCAGATACAGGTACCATTAAAAAAACTTAAGATGAACATGTTGTCTATCATAATAATTGAAGGGGCAAACGCTACTTTTCTAAAAAATCACGTTACCTAAAAATTTTTTCAGTCATGAGAATGGATAGTACTTTGAAAACTGAACAAATTTTCATCTCATGACTTTTTACCTAACTTTGAAATTGAGGGGCTATAAAAAAAGTATTCATATAAAAATCTAAAAAATAAATTGACCAAGGGAATGAATAATATGTTAAAATCTGAACAAATTTTGTTTTGAAGACTTTTTGCCTAACATCGAAAATGAAGGGGCTACAGGCTCCGAGTCATTCAAAATAAGGGGTTCAGGTTTCCGGTCGGGGCTTCGTAAAGTAAAGTTTTTAAGGTTTCAGGGCTTCCATATATTGGGCTCCAAAATGAAAGATCGGGGCTTTTTCTGGTTTCAGGTCCCGGTCCCAGTCCTGGGCCGGACCCCTGTTTGATCCTTCGAACAAGAGAAGTATCCCACCTCAAAGTAGAATTTTGAGCCGAAACTAAAATAAATCGAAAGTACATCATGGATCATGGAAGAACCCTATATCCAAAATTTTAAACAAAATAATTCATTTTTCGAATTTTAACGAATTTTTGAAATTTCAAACTTAGGTACCTCATCGCCTCGCAAAATATGAGAATTTGATCTAATCAACGAAAAAAAAAAAATGGAATTTGGTATACCCTACTTTTGATCGTCCTAATCGATTGGAAGCGGTTTTGAGAAATTTCGGAGTCTCCAGAAAATTTTGGAATTTTCCAGTATTGGAGAAAAGCCAATGAAAATGATCCATATGAACTTTAGCAGCTACAATCGCAGATTACCCATATCTCTATTGGTTACTCATTAGATCGACTACAGCACACTTTTCCAAAATTCGTAACCGAGCTAAAATCCACATTTTTTTGTCAGAAAATTTTCTTGAAAAAAAAAGAATTTTAATTCGGAGCAACGAATTTTGGAAAATTGTGCTTTAATCTACATACATAATTATCAAATAGGTCACCAATATGGGTGATCCGTAAGGCTTCCGCGCGAAATTTCTGTTAAAATTGATTTTATGATAGATTCTTGTTCTGGGCACTAAAACAAAGAAATTTAGCCCGTATCCCTTTTTTCCCCTCTCCCTTTCCCCAGGGTCCACCCCAACATTTCAAACACGTGTAATGCCTTATCTATGGGTCGTAATGAAAAAATTTTCAACCAAAAGGTGTGCCTCAGCACCTAATGTACATTTTCATTTCTCATCAAAATCCATTTTGGAACAACTCCTGTCCCCCAAATTTGAAAATAAAACAATTTTCAGAAAACTTTAAAATCACGTTTTCTTCATTTCAAGCGAAAAGTTTCAGAGATACGACAAAATTTTTAATCATAAAAAGCATTCAGAATTGAATTTCCTTTCCAATCAGCTCTATCACGACCAGTTTCACCAACTTTTCCCGACAGGGTGGGTCTCTCCCCCTCCCCCTTATCTTAAAAGTTGGACCCACGAAAAAAAAATTGAACAATTTTTGTTCTTTGATATCTAATGCATAATTTCATTTATTATCGTTATCCATTTTGGAGAAAATTTTGTTTGTGGGTCCAATTTTTGTGAAAACGAGGAAGGGGGAGAGGTCCACCTTGTCGGGAAAAGGTGGTGAAAATGGTTGTGATAGAGCTGCTTGGAAAGGAAATTCAATTCTGAATAACTTTTATGATTACAAATTTTGTCGTATCTCCGAAACTATTCGTTTAAAATGAAGAAAACGTGATTTTGAGGGTTTCTCAAAAACTTATGTTTTGTTTCCAAATTTGGGAGGCAGGAGTTGCTCCAAAATCGATTTTGATAAGAAATGAAAATGTACATTAAGTGCTGAGGAACAACTTCTTGTTTGAAATTTTTTTCATTACGACCCATAGATGAGGCGACACACATGTTTGAAATGTTGGGGGTGGACCCTGGGGATAGGGGGAGGGGATCATACGGGCTTATTTTCTTTTTTTTAATGTCCAGAACAAGAATTAATCATGAAATCAATTTTAACAGGAATAGCGCGCGGATGTACGATTGAGACCTGACTATTTATTTCCTTATCAAATGAACCATTTCGGGAAGATAATCATAGGCGCGACTGTCGGGTGTGCCAGGTGTGCCGTGGCACACCCTACTTTCCCAGATCTTTCAATTTTTTTCTCTCTAGGGACAATTTTTTTGGTAAAATTTGCTAATATGTGCTGGTGGCAGTATCATTTTTTCAATAAAATTTACCATACTGAAAACTATTTTGAGAAAAAATTCAGAAAAGTTCATTATAAACATGGAAAAGTCAGAGAAAATTTTCGGTTGAAAAAAATTCTGGTGTTGAAAATACGTGAGAAAAAAATTAAGAATTGAAAATAATTTTAAAAAAATTGGAGTCAAAATTTGAAAAAGTTCAGAGTTGAAAAAATTTTTTGAGAAAAAGTGGGATTCAACTCGTACATACCCCGAAAAAATGTGAATCTATTTGGCCATTCTTTCACATGAGTATTTCGTCGGGAATAAACTCACCACAGTCCAATTTCTTGAGAAATTGTTCTTTTTTTGGAAAACCTTAGAATTTTTATGAAATTGTGGAAATTTCATAAAATTTTCTAATTTGTAAGGAATTTTTCTTTTTTAGAGAATTGTCCAAGTTTTGGGAGGTTCCTCAATTTTTGGAAAATCGTCCAAGCTGTGGAAAAAATTCGCTCAACTTTCGGAAAATTATGGGAAGTTTTAAATAATTTCCCGGTTTTTGCAAAGTCATCGCAAGTTATGGAAAAATCATTCAAACTCGAGTACACAATTTCTGAGTTTGGGCTCAAAATTTTACTTTGACTTAGAATATCTAAAATTTCTGGAGCTGCAGTTCATTTTTCGAATTTTGGATAATTTTTGAAATTTTAAAATTGCCTCATCCCCCTACAAAAAATAAAAATTTGATCTAATCAACGAAAACAACAGAAATTTGGTATATTTACCCTATTTTTGACCTCACGAATTGATTGAGAGCGGTTTCAAGACGTTTTGGAGTCTCCAGAAAATTTTGGAATTCGTCGATTTTTTGTTATTGTGGGTAATGTTAAAGAGTTGTTAAAATGCAAAGTCCTTTCTAATATTTATGCCAACTCGACAAATTAACGAATTGATTTTTCTAATCGTCATTATCTGGACATTTTTGATGAATAAAATGACGGCGTAAATCAAACGATTTGGAAATTTATGATCAAATTGTTTCATTAATTTCGTTCTAATATTATGTAATATCCATTCAATGGAAAAGAAAGTTTAATTTGAATTTCGATTTTGATTCAATGATATTATTTTGACTCTTATTTTAAAATTAAATTTTTTGGACATGGATATTTTTCTTGTTTTTATTGGAGTGCCCAAAGTTTTGGCACACCCTACTCAGAAGGTCCAGTCACGCCTATGAAGATAATCAAGATAAATCGAGAATTCCAGCGGTACTTTCTCATTCTGAATCAGTGAAAAGTCATACTGATGAATAGTCAGAATCGCAGCACAGCAAAAATCAGCAAAAATCACTGATTTTCAGCGAATTTTCGCTGATTTTTCAAAGATTTTCACTGATTTTTCAATAAATTTCATAAATTTTACTTGATTTTCCAGTGATTTTTCGCACTGATTTGTTTTCGGTAAAAAAAATTCACTGATTTTCTCCTATGCTGTAATTCTGACTGTTTTAGAGTAGATTGTTAGAAGGACTATCAATTTTTACGAATTTATTTCAATCCCATTTTCCTACGTTATGGTTATTTTTTTTGTGACTATGAATGTTTTTGGGAAGTGCTCAGCTTTCACAATCAAAGTTAATTAAAAAATTATTATTTTTTTTGCAAAAAAAAGACCCCCACCCCAAAAAATTTGACGTGATTGCTTGTTTGCTAACTTGTACTATTCGTTTTCGATTTTCTTCGACATTCTAGACAAGGTTATACTTTCCTAATATAGTAAGCGTGTTTATGAAAATGAAACTTTCAATGGTACATCTAAATAGGCAAATATTTGACATGTACAAAACACGTCCATCATGTCGGTAAACTTTCGCCAGCCTTTTACAGGACAGCGCGGACATTAAGGTAAATCTAGATTGGTGGTCACTGGTCAATATATGCAATATAGGCGCAAATCGCAGTCGCACCAACGTTATCCATCAGTTATTACGTAAACACATCGCGCCATCGTCGGCATCGTCGATAAATCGATTATACGACACGATCAATTATTCGAAATCGATTTAGGTGAAAAATAAAACGACCGACTGGGACTTTCGATTAAACGTGTGTAGACAGTATCTCAAGTAGTTGAGAGATTATCGTGACCAACCTGACCATCAAATACGTTCACTTTTACATTGCATATCGTACAGGGTGTTTGAAAAGTATAACAATTGTACGCCTAGACGTACCTAATACGTGTAGGTCTAGGCACATTACCACATTGGATCCATTTCTCGCCGCAACACATCCATATTTCAGTTTAATTATCGATTCAGTGACACAGCAGCCATTCAAAACTACCGCCTGATTATAGTTATTTGATATATTTTCATTGAAAACCCCCTTTAATTTCCAATCGCCCCGAGGCAGGCGATATGGTTCGGGCATCGGTGATCCAGAAAGGGGGATGACTAAGCGATCCAACGCGTAGGTTTAATATCTATACGACTTCACGAATGTAAGTTTCTAAAAAAAATTTTTAACCCAAAGCGAGCCAACGAACGTGGCACCTAAATGGAAAATTAATTGACGTTTCTTGGCGATGATTTCAGCGCCGCGCCGTCAGCAACAACTCTGGCGGCTTAATTACTCCGTAACGGATCCGCCGACCATATTCAGTTTAGAAAAAAAGAAATACTGTTTAAAATGGTATCTCTAATTTAGATAATTTCGTGCTTTCGATTTCATCTCGGTATATTATACGTACGAGTATGTTCCGGTCAATGAAATTTTACACGTACATGCTACGTACGTTGCCTGCTGCTTGTATAAATCCTACGCAGACGAATGTGTTTAAAATGCCATATCGATAGATTAAAAATATGTAACATCACGAATTTTCAACCGTTTCTCAACGGCACGTACGTAATTGACATTGTTTTCGTGATTAACACACTAACGCCCAGTACCATAAAATGTTAACAATATTGTAACCTATTTAAATGAGATCGCCGTTACGTAAACAGACTCGCCTTGACATCGCGAAATGCTGAATACCGATCGGTGGAAATATCATTTTTTCACCAGACCCTTCGAATGGAAATGAAAAATTAAGATCGTAGGGTTGCGGTGTTTTTTTCGTAAGAAGAATTTCTCAGGCCATATCTAATATGATTTTGGAGATATTGGATCACGAAAGTAAAATTTTTTATGATTTGTTTTAAAATTCCAATGCTTTCTCATTCTGAATCAGCGAAAAGTCACTGATGAATAGTCAGAATTGCAGCACAAGAAAAAATCAGCAAAATTCATTGATTTTCAGAAAATTTTCTGATTTTTCTGCTAATTTCATAAATTTTACTGACTTTTCAATGAATTTTCACCAATTTTCCAGTGATATCTTCATTGAAAATTTTTTCACTGATTTTCTCCTATGCTGCATTTCTGACTGTTTCTCTGATTTTCGATCATTTTCACTGATTTATGATTGAGAGAGTGCATAAGCGCACCCAGAAATTATTCAGGGGAAGGGCTGAGAATTTTATGGGAGGGGGGTGTTAATTTTACCGTTTAAATTCGATATATACGCGGTTAGTTTTTTGTAAAATAGTTGGCTACGGCCTATAATTTATTTGTAGTATTTATTCGCGTTCGTTCGTTAACCCGCGACCGTTTGTATCGTTTTGTACCTAGCGTCGAATAGGTCAACGTCCGTATTTTTATTTTCTGTTTCGATTTTCTTTTTAGAAAATCGAAATCAGTTTTTGTATTTCTTTTGTAAAAATTAAATGTCTATTTATTCGATAATAAATAGCTGAAAAGGAAATCTGCGTTTTTCATTCGTTGAAAAGTTTTTCTTTTTTTCGTAATTTTGCGTATAGGACCCGATGTCCGTAAACGATACTTTGTGATTGGTCGACGTGACCGTAAATCGCGATATTGAGCTACGTGCCTGTCTCGCCGCGAGAAACCATAACGAGAAAATCTACGTTATCGTAGATCTAGCTTTTCCGAACCTTCGGAAAAGTGGATATCCTATTTCCAGCTTAAACCGAAATTTAAGTCTGGAAAATAGATCGTAAAGGTCCCCGAAGCGGATCCCGACCGTACTTGCTGAAAAGCAGCGAAAAACAGAATCAACCAATAAGGAAGCTCTATCTTTCGTCTTACGACCAATCATCGCGTTCCAGTCGAGTTTTCCGACTTTTCCGAAGGAACGGAAAACTCAAAAATTTCGAGGTATCGATTCTACGATTTTTCACGCTCCTTTCGACTAAAAAGTCGATATTTCTTCAGGGGGGTCAAATTTCCATGAAAAAATTGAATAACCTGTTATTTCAATGGCGCTGGCGTAGTCAGGGTATTTTCAGTAGGTTGATAATACATAAACAGATTTGAGCGAAGAAAAATTGAAAAATTGTGGAATTTTTGGAACAAATAATCACTCCTTTTTGAATTAATGAAATGAATTTAACTGAAAATCAGTGATTTTTCACTGATTTTTCAGTCAAAATTACTCATTTTTTCTGACAAATTGGGAATTGAATAAGAAATCAGTGATTTTTGACTGAAAGATATCGGTGAAAAATCATAAATTTTCAATGAAAATCATTTCACTTGATTCTCAGAGGCACATTTTCATCAAAATACTGATTCAGATTCTAAATAGTTATTTATATTTATTCAATAAGTAGCGAAAATTTAAAAAAAATCATGATTGAAGAGCAAAAAAATGCACTTTTTTTTAGCACTTTTGTGATTTCCTAGCTTAAGGAGAGAGCTCGAGCCCTCGGGTGCGCTTATGAGAGAGTGGGTACTTGAATTTTGACTTTCTTGGACGAGTACTGCCGCTGTTCAAAAATCAAAAATTTCGAATTCAGAAAAAATTTTGAAGTTTGACCAATTTTGAGTCATAGAATACGAACCTGTCATTAATTTTTGTCCAGCGTAATTTCTTTACGACAATGGAGTTCATTACGAATTTCTAGAGAATGAATGGTCATGTGGAAAACATTACTCTTTAAATCTGAATCAATGAAATTCGGTGAAATTCTGCCTTTCTGGATCAGTGGAATGAATTTCACAGCAAATCAGTGATTTTTCACTGATCTTTCAGTTAAAAATCACTTATTTCTTAGTCAATTTCCAATTTGTCAGAAAAATCAATTTTTGACTGAAAGATCGATGAAAAATCACTGATTTTTATTTTAGTGATTCAAAAAGGCAGAATTTCATCAAATTTGACTGATTCAGATTTAAAGAGCAGTAGATCTATGTAAACGATCTATTCCCATTCATTTTCTCGAATATAGTTTCCCCAACGACCAATAAACAACAAATTTAAAATTACTAATAATTCACCAAATTGATGGGGGAGGGGTGCAGATTTAGATTACTCACTCGATAATCAACACTATTAAGAATTTTTCAATTTTTGGCTCACCTCCCCAACCCCGAGGATCAAATTTCAAGATACAAGGTAAAAATACCCATAGAAATACACGTAGTCAGAATCTTCATCCTCCCTAAAAACATTTTTTTAAATTTTCAGTTTTCCCCCTTTCTTCATTTACTGTGGTTAGCAATTTAATTGAACTCTCCCCTCTTCCCGAGGACAGAAACAATTTAAAAAAATATTTTCCTACTCCAAAATGCTTATTTACATGGTAATTTCATTGGACTTTCGGGAAGATAATGAATTTGTTTGAAAAAAATGCAACACTACTCTGTCATTCCGAATCAGTGAAAAATCACTGATAAACAGTCAGAATTACAGCACAGGAAAAATCAGTGAATCTCACTGATTTTCAGCGATTTTTCACAGATTATTCAAAGAATTTTACAGATTTTACACTGAATTTCATAAATATGTATCACTGAGTTTTCAGTGAATTTTCACTGATTTTCAATGATTTTCTTTCATGACTTGCTTTTAGTGAAAACTTGTTTTTTTCATTTTTCAAAATATTACATCTGTATGGGGAAAAATTTGAAAATGTAAAACAAAATTTTTCAAAGGTATTCCATTATTTTACCAAAAACTTACCAATATGAAAATGTTTTGTAAATTTCATTTTGATTTTAGAGGGAGAATATTTTTTTCACAGTCTAATTAGTTTTTTCGCCCGTTCTCGAATTTTAAGAAAGGGATTATTTTTCGTAATTTTGATAAAATATCGTAAAAATGCGTATAATTAATCACTATCCTCGAAAATTTCAAAAAGCACTACGTAATTATTTGGTATGCTATTTTGCATAGAAAGATATACTTGGGAATTGTTCTGAATTTTGTTTCCGGAGGTCACACCCTCTTAATTATAAATCAATGAAAATTATCGAAAATCACTGAGAAACAATCAGAATTGCAGCACAGGAGAAAATCAGTGACATTTTTTTTACTGTAAACAAATCAGTGAGAAAATTCGCTGAAAATCAGTGAGTTTTACTGATTTTTCCTGTGCTGCAATTGAACGTGTCACAGCAAAAAGAACATAATTATAGAAAAAATGGCGTTTTTGGGAAATCGCGATTGAATACTTTTTTAAATACTAAATTAAGGAATTGAGCTGGAGAAAAAATTTTACCTTAAAATTTCATCTTTTTGCTACAAGAAAACAGCTCGCCCATCACTTGATATCTTCTCTATTTTTTTCTATATTGAAAACAAAGGTTGAATTATATGCCCTTTTTGTTGTGACAAAATTTCATTTCGACCCTTCTACGTTTGATGACGTATAATTTTTCCGGAAGTGAAAATTAAAAAAAAATCTTCATACAAAAGTTAAAGAGAATGAAAAAAGGAACATTTTCGTGAAAAAAAAATTCAAATTATTTCTTCAGAGAGCGGATATATCGCACTTTGAAAAATTACAACTTTTTTTCATTTTCTTGGTTACAAAAAAATGCTAAAAATACATTTTGGACGAATTTTATTATTTTTTTCATATTTATGACGAAAAATTAAACACTTCATTAAAATTTTACAATTTTACAATCATCTGCACAGAGAAAAAATTAAACATTACGCAAATTCTCGAAAATCAAACATGTAATGTATGGTAGGTACCGAAATTGCAAACTTCGCATTTTAAAAACGTCATAACTCTTCGAGGAAAACATATTGGAAGGTGGAGGGGGCTCATTGGATATAGAAAACTTCAGAGAATACGAATCGCTTGTCGCATCAAAAAGGACATATGCTGAGTTATGCCCTTTTTGTTGTGACACATTCAATTCTGACTATTTATCAGTGACTTTTCACTGATTCAGAATGAGAGAGTAAGTAAATATATTTTTTCAATTTCAAATCTTCCAATCCATTCTTTAAAATTCTGTTTGAGTATAGAACAAAATGAAAAATTTTAAATCTTGATGTTGATTTTGATCCTGGTTATCCTCACAACTATCTGCAATCTTGCAAAAATTCAAAAGCTAATAATTGCCTCTTCCCACCTTGAAAATCACCCAGACCTCCAGTTTACACCATTCTTCTTCGTTTCATGACCCATACTCGCATGCAACGTTTGTAAAAAAAAAAATGGAGACGCATCATGCAATTTATGGTCGAGTTCACATGATCTACTAAATTCATTTTCCATGTTTTTCAAACCGCATCAGGTCCAAAAAATTCAACTTTGTTTCCTCCAAAAAAACCACTACTTAAAGTACCTACGTAAACCTGAATATTTCACAAAAAATCGAGCAGTTCTCCCTTTCAGTAGGTAAAATTATTTTTTTACTCAATTTTCTTGAAGAAAACTTTATTTAAAAAAAAATTATAAGTTATCTCTTTATTAGTAGGTAGAGGTACCTACAACTACCTCGCATCACCTACCTAAATTTTGAATGTATTCTCGGGTAGATAATAATCGCGTGTGAAAGATCCGCGTTATGATTGGGACATTTGAAAAAAAAAAACGAGGACCGAACCTAATCATCATATCAACATAATGAAATCCATTTGGTAACTGTATTCTCATTTTATTAATCGAATAACGAGATTTTTATTGGTTTTTACGCAGACGGAAACGAGTACCATAGAAGAAATAACCGAAAGAGATGACATCAGCGACTCGGGTGTCATGTCGTTATCACCATACGAAGATTTCTTTTCCGAATGCGATCTACAAGATATAAAATTGGTAATATTTTAATTGCGTTTGAAAGTTTTCATTTCACAATTCTGGGAATTCGATGCCATAGGTAGAGGTACATATTACACGTTTACATTACAGGAAGACGAAGAGCCCCGTGTGACGGGTAACGAAGTTCAGCAAAAATTAACCAGAATGTTTCAATGTGCCGAAAATACCTCCGATAAGGTTACTCTTCAGCAAGCCATCGATTTGATAAAACATTATCAAATGAGGATCACTGGTATGGAGGCGACACTTACGAATATGTGTCAAGTAAGTACATTTTTCGTACCCCCCCCCCTCCTCGAGACTGTATTAAATCCGAAATACCTGGTTATCGGATTTAAAATCAGCCCCACTGAAAAATATGGAATTGATATATGTACTTACATAGGTAATTTTCGAAATTTTCGCTTCTCCCAACCTCACGCTCCTGATTCCATTTCTGAAGTAATTTTGACCCAAAATCCAAAAGTTGACCCTCTGAGGTGAAAAAATTGAAAAATTTTCACCTTTATCAAGTCAGATATCAATAAATCCACTTTCTGGATTATTTCAACTTCACATCAACACGCAAAAATGGTTCCTCAGGAGGTACAGAGAGACCAGAATTGAAAATTTTCCAATTTTATCGAGTGAGTTATTCAAATCCATGTTTTTCGACTCCTTAAAACTAGTTCTGAGGTTATTTTGAATCGAAATTGAAAAGTCAACCATTCGGAGCGAGAAAGAGGATTCAAAACTGAGAACTATTAGAAGATAAATTTTCAATTTTGGTACATTTCATTCTCTGGATGGTCGATTTTTACCTGTGGGATCAAAATGACTCTGAAAATGATTTCAAGGAATCAAAAAACACAAATTATTTGAATATCTTATTCGATAAAATTGAGAATTTTTCAGTTTTGATCTCACTCAGCCTCTTCTACGACTCATATGCACCTGGAGCCGAATAACCCCAAAAAATAGATTGGGGAGGGCAAACCACATAAATTTAGATATCCTGCCCGATAAAATTGAAAAAATTTCAACCTTGGTTCTACTTTTTCATCCATAGGGTCGACATCTCAGATTTCGATTCAATTAAGTTCACTTCTCGAAGGGGCGGAAAAATTATTCAAAAAATTGTGACTCAAAAAACAGCAAAGAATCGAATGTCACAAACTCAAAAGATCTATTTTTTTCTTTTTGTTTGAGTTGAAAGCTTGGATAACCCTAGCAAGGTATTCCAACTCAAAGTAAAATTTTGAGTCCGAACAAAAATAAACCGAAATTACATCATAAAAGAACCATATCTAAAATTTCAGATGCTGAAGGTTATTTCTCGAGTTTTGGCGAATTTTGAAATTTCAAAATTATACCTCATCCCCCTGCAAAATATAAAAATTTGATCTAATCAACAAAAAAAGCTGAAATTTGGTATATACCCCATTTTCGACCTCCCGAATCGATTGAAAACAGTTTCAAGATGTTTCGAAGCCACCAGCAGATTTTGGAAGTTTCTAGCAGTGGAGAAAAGCTTATAAAAATGGTCCATTAGAACTTAAGTACCTGTAATCGCGGGTTACCCATATTGGTGACCTATTTGATCAATTGAAGCATAATTTTATGAAATTTGTAATTTCGAACTGAGATACATATTTTTTTACAAAAAATTTTCCTCGAAAAAAATATAAGCAAAGAATTTTGGAAAATTGGGCTTTAATCGAGCAAATAGGTCGCCAATATTGGTGATCCGCTATTATAGTTGCTAAAGTTGATATGGACCGTTTTTATGGGCTTTTCCCCAGTGCTGGAAAATTCCAAAATTTTCTGGAGACTCCGAAAGGTCTCGAAACTGCTTCCAATCGATTTGGGAGATCAAAAATAAGGCACCTATATCAAATTTCAGTTTTTGCCTCAATTAGTTCAAATTTTTATACTTTGCAGAGCGATGATGTAATTTTGAAATTTCAAAAATTCGCCAAAATTCGAAAAATGAATTTCAGCACTCTAAAATTTGGAAATGTGGTTCTTTTATGATGTACTTTCGATTTATTTTTGTTTCAGCTTGAAATTCAACTTTGAGTTGGGATACCTCTCTTTTGTGAGTAATTTTCTGACTAGGGTGTGCCAAAACTTTGGGCCCTCCAATAAAAACAAAAAAAATATCCATGTCCAAAAAATTTAATTTTAAAATAAAAATAATATCATTGAATCAAAATCGAAATTCAAATTAAACTTTCTTTTCCATTGAATGGATATTACATAATATTAGAACGAAATTAATGAAACGATTTTATCATAAATTTCCAAATCGTTTGATTTACACCGTCATTTTATTCATCAAAAATGTCCAGATAATGACGATTAGAAAAATTCAATTCGTTAATTTGTCGAGTTGGCATAAATATTAGAAAGGACTTTGCATTTTAACAACTCTTTAACATTACCCACAATAACAAAAAATCGACGAATTCCAAAATTTTCTAGAGACTCCAAAACGTCTTGAAACCGCTCTCAATCAATTCGTGAGGTCAAAAATAGGGTAAATATACCAAATTTCAGTTGTTTTCGTTGATTAGATCAAATTTTCATTTTTTGTAGGGGGATGAGGCAATTTTAAAATTTCAAAAATTATCCAAAATTCGAGAAATGAACTTCAGCTCCAGAAATTTTAGATATTCTAAGTCAAAGTAAAATTTTGAGCCCAAACTTAGAAATTGTGTACTCGAGTTTGAATGATTTTTCCATAACTTGCGATGGCTTTGCAAAAACTGGGAAATTTAAAACTTCCCATAATTTTCCGAAAGTTGAGCGACTTTTTTCCACAGCTTGGACGATTTTCCAAAAATTGAGGAACCTCCCAAAACTTGGACAATTCTCTAAAAAAAAAAAAGATTCCTTACAAATTAAAAATTTTTATGAAATTTCCACAATTTCATAAAAATTCTAAGGTTTTCCAAAAAAAGAACAATTTCTCAAGAAATTGGACTGTGAGTGAGTTTATTCCCGACGAAATACCCATGTGAAAGAATGGCCAAATAGATTCACATTTTTTCGGGGTATGTACGAGTTGAATCCCACTTTTTCTTAAAAAATTTTTTCAACTCTGAATTTTTTCAAATTTTGACTCCAATTTTTTTAAAATTATTTTCAATTTTTAATTTTTTTCTCACGTATTTTCAACACCAGAATTTTTTTCAACCGAAAATTTTCTCCGACTTTTCCATGTTTATATGAACTTTTCTGAATTTTTTCTCAAAATAGTTTTCAGTATGGTGAATTTTATTGAAAAAATGATACTGCCACCAGCACATATTAGCAAATTTTACCAAAAAAATTGTCCCTAGAGAGAAAAAAATTGAAAAATCTGGGAAAGTAGCGCCTATGACCCTGTTTTTGACTCCCGAATCGATTGGAAGCGGTTTCAAGACGTTTCAGATTTTACAGCGCTGGAGAAAATCCCATAAAAATGGTCCATATAAACTTCAGCACCTAAAATCGCGGATTACCAATATTGGTGACCTATTTGATCGATTAAATTAAGTAGAATTTTCCAAAATTTGCAACTTTGAGTTCAAATCCATATTTTTTGGCTGACACTTTCCAGAAAAAATTTAATTTTCTGCCAAAAATATAAACTTGAACTGAAAGTTGCGAATTTTGGAAAAGGCTACTTGAATCGATCAAGTACGTCACCAAAATTGGTAATCCGCGATTTTAGGTGCTGGTGTTCATATGGACCATTTTTTTGGGCTTTTCTCCAGTGCTTCAAAAGTTCAAAATTTTCCGGAGGCTCCGAAACGTTTTGAAACCGCTTCCAATCAATTCGGGAGGTCAAAAATAGGGTATGTACCAAATTTCAGCTTTTTTCGTTGATTAGATGAAATTTTCATATTTTTCAGGGTGATGCGGTATAATTTTGAAATTTCAAAAATTCGCCAAAATTCTAGAAATAAACTTCAGCACCTGAAATTTTGGATATGGGGTTCTTTCATGATATCCTTCGATCAATTCTTGTTCGAGCTCAAAATTTTACTCAACCTTTATTGAACACCCTGTACTCTGTACATCTGAACCACTCGACCGAATAAAACAAACCCACACAAAATTCGATCCAATATTAAACAGAATTTTTTTCGTTGTCACTACAGGAACGTATTAATCAACATTCCGAAGAATTTTTAACGAGTTTAAAAAATCCGGACGAATGTCAAAGGTTGAAAAGCACTCGGGTAATCGCCACTGTTCCTCCATTTACGAACCAGCCGAGTAAATGCTACTCGCCGAGTGAATCGCGTTCGCAAGAAGTTCCTTCAGAAAAACTGTTCCTAGACATGGACCGTCTTCAAGAGAGCGGAATTTTTGACGAATTCCTCGAGCACGATTTAATCGAACGAAAATCTAAAGAAACGCAAACCGAATATTTACCTTCCGAATGTACCTCGAGCGGGCTAGTCAACGAGCTAAATAAATTAGAAAAAATTAAACAACGAATACAAGAACGGAATCAATTCTCGGCCTCTGAGAAAGACTCCTCTAAACCTGTTCCTAGCATCAATATGAAAGAATTATCTTACTACAAAAAACAATACGAAATACTCAAAAATAAACTACTAGCTTACGAAACCTCCGGCGACTCGAGAATCAAACAATTAGCCAATAGATTGCATAAAGAAAACGAATTGGAAAACAGAGTCAAGTATTTGACTAACCAAATTTCCAAACTGGAAACCGATATGAAGAGATTAGAAGAAGAAAAATGCGAATACGAAGAAGCCGAGAATGATACACGACTTAGGTGCCAAAAGTAAGTACTCGTATCGGTTTCTGTAAACATATCCATGGCCTTTCGCTTTATGTTTATATGTTACCGCCATTCTTGAAATATAAGAATAAATAGTTTCAATGTTAAATTAGAATACAAAGAAATGGGTACGCGTTTGTATTGCGTCGCGTCGTGCTGCAGTTTCGCGATAATGCCGATTACAAAGAAATTATTAGGCGTGGACGACAAAAAATAAATAATTGTTTTTTTCTCGATCCTGCTATTTTTTCCAACACGTACACGTTTGAAAAATTATCACGATAGAGTTGAAAAGCGCCGTTATTTGCGGAAGAATAATAAACTAACAACTCGTTCATTGCGCAAAATATGCGAATAAAAATTTCATTCCAAAATTATTACTGATTTTTCATTAAATTCATTTTTTGTTTGAAAAAAATTGTAATCGACTTGGAAATCAGTGAAAAATCACTGATTCAAAAAAGGTCTAATTTCCTCACATTAGAACGACAATTTTTCGCCGGAATTTTTAATTAATCTCTGAAAACTGTAAAATTTGTGTTTTGAAAGTTAGGAATTTCAACAAATGGTGAAAATTACAATTTAAAAAGAAATTCAAATTTCAGGAAATTTTGGCATTGAAATTTCTTTTGCACCCCCTCCCCTCCTCGGAAGCAGAACTGAATCGTTCATTTCCAAAACGTCCTGGTGGTCAAAAGCTGGACCCGAGAAAGGGACTAAAAATCCATATCCAAAACGTGTTCTGCAATAATTTTCAAACGATATTGTTTTTGAATGGAGCTTTTGGTTCTTTTTTTGATTTCAGTGTTTGAGCGCAGAACGTTTTGGAAATAAACAATTCAATTTTGGTACCTAATTTAAAATTTATCTTGCACCTTCTCTAGAGTAGAATTTTGATAGTTTGGAATTTCGCTCGCACCCTCCTCCAGGGGGCAATTTTGCGAATTCAAAAATTCTCTTGTACCTGCCTCTATAGTGGGTGTCATTTTTTTAACCTCTTCCCCTCCCGAGGATCCACCCCTATCCTTAAAATCTTTCTAACTCCGGATGATTTTATCCGATTTCGATTTTTTTCGACTCTTATAATAGCTAAAAAGGGTACTGCACATTTTTTGTTATTATAAAAATTTCGTAAAACCAATTACCGGGTCGTCAAATTTCCCAAAACAGCCATAAATTATGTTCAAATTTTCATTTTTTTCAATTTTCATCACTTTTTCCATATTTTACCACTTTTTTTTACTGCATGCAAATAAATTCTCGAATTTGGGTAGAATTTGACCCAAAGGTAAATCGTCGTCATCGTCGGGGTCGTGTCCCCTTACAGAGGGTTGTGATATTTGTCGGCTCCTTAAACGAAAAAAAATTTCCTCAGTGGTAACTTTTTTCAAAAATAATTTCGCCCAGAAATTATTTGAAATAATTTATTTTCTGGAATCTCCAATTTTTTGGGGTGATAGGTTGACTCAAATTGAGATAATTATCGGTTTGACATTCATCTACACATGGCGGATTCTCTGTTCATTCTCTAAAAAATTGATTTTATCATCTCCCCCAAAACCTACCCCCCCCCCCCTTAATGAAAATCGCGAAAAACGTTTTTGACTGTTATTTGAAAGTTGACAACCCTGGAGATCATTTTTCGTAATTTTCATACTAACAAAAAATGCACGAGCCCCTTTCGGTCATCATTTGGAATGCGAAAGAATTGGAATCAGATACGATGAGCCCCAGTTACAATGATTTTTGAAAAGGGGGTGTACCCTGAGGGGAGGGGAGCAGTTTATGAAAAAACACCTTGCATATACTCAGACTCACTCATTTTACCATTCTAAACAACTTTTATTTTAACAAGTTTCATTGTATGTATTTCGTTTATTCTTGATGAAAATTGCAAAAAATGAAAATTTGAGCATAATTTATGGCTGTTTTGGGAAATTTGACGACCCGGTAATTGGTTTTGCGAAATTTTTGTAATAACAAAAAATGTGCAGAACCCTTTTAGCTATTATTAGAGTCGAAAAAAATCGAAATCGAATAAAATTATCCGGAGTTAGAACGATTTTAAGAAAACGGGATGGATCCTCGGGAGGGGAGGGGTTAAAAAATGGCACCCAAGCTAAATTCGTTCATTACACAGTCTAAATTAAGGATCAATCATCAGATTAGTGATATTTTCAGAAAGGGAAGGGGTAAAATTTTGAAATTTTCACAGATTGATAATTTTAAAAAAAAAAATCATATTTCTCCCATTATTATTATTAAAGGGTTTGAAAATTGAAAAAGAATCAATTTTTTGGCGGGGGTGGGGGAGCATGGCTGCAATTTTTTTAAATCTTCGTTATTTATAGTCAAGTTCCCACATCCCAAAAATAACTGTAACATGGCAAAAAAAAAATTGAAAACATATTGAGTCCGTGGCGATACGTCACATTTCCCACGGCGCTCTCGTTAGAAGTACGACGTTCCCGGTCCTATGACAAGAGAGACGAAAAAAAATATCTCGATTTTGGTCAAGCTCAAGTACATAATGCTTACTGGTGAATTCGAAATGATCCAACATTTTTTTTAGCTCCTTATGATCGGAGGGGCTGACTGAAGAAAAATTTCATTTCTTTTTGACCAAGTTCCACCAGTCCAAACACTGAATAGGTGGGATTATTTCTTTAGTACATAATTAATGCAATTTTTTTTGTGACCCTGCATTATCTGCTGTGTTGCTGACCAGTTTTTTTTTCATTTTCCCCATTTTGGGGGGTTGAGAATTTCAAAAAAAAAATTATTTTTCCCATTCAGTGTTTGGACTGGTGGAACTAAAAATTTTCCCCTCCTCCTTCAGAAAATATCGACAATTGAATTTTTAGCATATAGTGTGATAATTTCGAAAGGGGTGGGGGTAGGTGGTCAAAAATTCAAGTGGAATGTTTGGAATCACTTTCGACCAAATTCGGGTCAAGGGCCTGGAGCTTAATTTTTATGTCATTTCCCGGTACCCATTCCCCTCACGACAGCAGAATTTTGGTGATTGAAATGTTTTCATATCCCCTCCATAGAAAAATTTTCGCGATTGAAATATCTCTTGTATCCTTTTCGAAGCGAAATTGTAGTAATTTAAAATTTGTCTACATCTTTTCCAAAATAAAATTTAAATTTAATTTCCTGCGCACCTCTCTAAATCAAAATTTTAATTATTTGAACTTGAAAGTTTTACTGATCTCCCCCCCCCCCAAGCCCCCCCTCAAGATTATAATTTTAACAATTAAAATTTTTCCTGTAGGTATACCTACTCCCGTCCACAGCTGAATTTTGGTAATTGCATACTTTTCTCGTCTCTTCCTACAGAGTAGATTTTAGTAATTTAAATTCCTCTCCTGTCTCCTCCTCCTCCATCAGAGCATTTTCTGAGTACCTAAGGTTACCGAAATGTACCTAATGTAAAAATTTCCATTCGGTGGAATGTCTTCAGATTTTCTAGTTTTGATATAAATAATATGCAATCGTCCAGATTATCTCTGAATCATTTTTCATTGGGATCGGTGGAGCAGAGTCGTTAGATTCGAACCATCAAGTTTTTAGCACAAGTTTTCGAATTTTTGGCTTAATTGAGCTGAGCACGTGTACGCATCATCGAGTCGTTTCATTGTACATTTTGGTTCAGTCGGAAATCTCGCTCTCACAAGAAAAATGATTCGATTTTGGAATTGGAACATCTATGCAAAGATATCGAAGTACTTACTTCAGGAACTTGGTAAAATAACGGTGCTTAGATGAAGGTTCTAGATAATCTAGCGTTCTGGCCATCATTCATAAATCTTCGAATATCACCACAAAATTATCGGAATCGGACTTCTTGCACTTGAAATATGGCAGTGAAAGGTGGTAAAGAGCTACGAACTTTGGCAGAAACACCGAACGAACATAATCAAACGAATTCTAAATAATAAACGCGAATTTTCGGTACACTTTACACGTTTCTTCTTGAACTTTGAAAAACTCACTTGTAGCTCTAAAAAGATGGTAGTGAAAGGTGGTGAAAAGCTAGAAACTTTAGCAAAAAAAGTAAACGAAATTAATCCCACAGAATTCTAAACAATAAACGCAAACTTTCGACGAACTTGCACAAACTCCTCGAACTTTCGGCATAAAACTATAAAAAGCTTACTACACTAAATCACTGATGCGTGAGGTGAGGAAAATAAAATAAACAAAACTAAAAATATGCAATGCTGCCAACTTGGCGTAAAATAATTATCCTTTTTTATTCAAATTCAATGATGTGATAAGCAAATTGATAGCAGTTTCTCCAATTTTTTTTCAAATAATCGAATAACTAATCAATTTTCTTCTAATTACAATAAATTGTTCTGTTTTCAGGTTGGAAGTAAAATTATACGCGTTGGCAGAAAAGAAGAACGATCTCCAGTTCCAGCTTCAGCAACACATACGAATCGTAACAAACCTAAGAAACACTCTTACAGAACTGGAGAAAAAGAAAGAAGAAGCTCAGGAAAAATCATACCGTATGGAAATGACAATAAACGACCTGGAAGAACGTAATTTCGAGTTGGAAGAACACGAGATGGATATTCGATTCAGACTTCAAGTGTTGGAATCGGTGATACCAGCTTTGATCATATGGAATATGTACGTGTGTTTGAAATTCTTCCAAAAGTACCTCAATTCGCATCGCCTACTGCCTTCGAGAGCTCTTCCTCAACCCACCGAATCAGTTCCTAGTATATTAGAAAACCAAAACGACGAATTGAAGAAACATATTCGTATATTGGAACGAGACTTGCTCGAGAAAGAAAATATAATCGACAAATTGAAGGATTACGAATCGGAATTACGTACCAGAATATTCGAACTGGAGGAAAAAGTAAAATCTTTAAAATCCAATCAGAACGTAGCTTGGTATAGAGCTCCAAAAATAAACAACCGGATACACGAGCTCGAATTAAAAGAAGAAGTTTATGTTCAAACTTTGCAACAAGCAGATGAAATGATCAACGATATGGAGAATAATTTTAAAAAGAAATTATTAGAGATGGAGAACGCTCTGACCGACAAAGGTTGGAAATTAGAAGAATGCGAACGTAAATTGGCCGCTGTATCCATAGCTCGTGAAATGGAAACGCATTTATTGGAAAAAGTGCAAAATTTAGAAACAGAAATTGTGTTATTAAAACAAGTTATAAGATCGAAAGAAGAAGAAAAGTATGCCTGGTTGGAAAATGAAAAATGTCTGAAAGAAGAACTCGAAAATCTCAATACTTCGTTGATGCTGATTAAAGAAAACGAACATGATGTTAAAACTAAATTAGAACAAGTACGAAATACTGCTAAAGAACAAAAAGAAGAACTGGTTTTCAAAGAAAAATTAATGCACGATACAGAAAATAATTATTCGAATCAGGTAAGATAGTTTTCCTGCTAGGTGCTTCGGTAGGCAAATCATTCGACTTACCAATAATTTCATACGTTTTCAAAATCTTACAGATAAAGCAATTAGAAAAAAGAATCCAGCGTTTGACTCGTGAAATAGAAAACCACGAAGTGACGAATAGCGAATTGAAAGAAGAAGTCGATACATTAGAAGTAATCAAACAAGCCCCTGCCTACTTCAACCTTATTACTCGATGGTCTAATTTGAAATGTTTTGTCAATTACAGGGAGCCATTTGCGAATTGAATTTGACACTGGATCACGAAAAAGATGAAAAGGAAAAGATGCTGGTGAAATTTCGACAAGAATTAGCAACGAAGCAGCAAGAAATCGATTCTTTGAAAAGATTGTCCCAAGACATGACTGCCATCAGTACCGCTCAAGAAATAAGTTTGTTACAAAATGACTATAAACCAAAGTCCAGTACCCTTCAGCCGAATAAATATTGTGGCACTTTGCCAAAAATCGTCGGTGCAAGTGAAAAACGCGAGCACAAAAATGACAGCGTTCGATTACAGAATACCAAATACAACTACACGGTATTTACATATTTATCGATTGATTTACGATTCAGTACCACTTCAGCGTATTCAATTAATTTTTTATGTTTTCGCAGCCTGGCAAAAATAACGATAAAAAAGAATCATCAGCGCATGTAATTCGACACAAAGATCGTTACACGATTTTACTAAAACCATTACCTATGGAAAATTACTCCAATTTTGAAGTGAGTTTGCTAACTAGTATTGATTTACGATTGGGGTGATTTTTTTTACATTGAAATTTCGATATTTTTCAGATCTCAGTGAACAGTAACAATAATACGAACAGTAATCCCAGATCAGCGAAATTATCGGGTAGCATTATGAAAAATGATACGATATCATTGACGGTGAAACCGACCTAGTGCCATAAAATGGACAACGTGTCATCGAAATTTCAATACAAAATGTATTTCTAGTCTTCCAAACTGCAATTTTTTCACGAAATCAAACATCAATTAAATCAAAATAATTAATTAATCAACTTTCGCGCATTTGTAATTTATGTATCGTTTTGTTTTTACTTTTGTATAATTTTATTTTTAAGATTTACCTTTTGCCACCAATCAACTTATTGTAATGTTAATAAACGTATTTTTTTTTCATTTTCATTCGGCAATGGTATTTTAAATCCCAAGGGTGAAATAATCATACGGAATTTATCACAAGAAATCAATTCTTTATAATTTAGGTAATTGAAAACTAATCGTTACAAAATAGTAATACAAAATTCACCTAAAAAAAACATTCGTCGCCCAAGTATTTCAAAAATACCGAATAAAAATTAAACTATACATGATATTGATATAAGAATAATACATTTCCCAGCTTCCATACGTCGAATGACTAGGAAATTAATAATTTAAAACGTTCAAAGCGCAAGAGGAAAAATTAAACAGCCGATATGAACAAAAGCTGTATATAAAATCGTAATAAATAAACGAATTAGAATTGCGAAATTAAAACTAAGGGCCATATTCATAAACGATACCTACTTGAGTACTCCTCAGCTAAGTAATAAATTCTAATTCAATTTTTTGAGTCATTGAATAAAAATTTTATGATTTTTCAATGATAAATTGATACTTGAGGATCTAATTATTCGATTCGAATAAAAAATTTGTATCCAAGGCTTAACTATTCCTGAAAAAACCCCTCTAAAATTCATTATTTAGCCGAGGAATACTTAAGTATTAATTATGAATATGGTCCTAAAAGTAGAGACAGAAATAACAGAAGATCGTTTAGGCTTAAAACAATACACAATCACAATAAAAAAGACAATTGAACTGGTTCAACGATAAATAAATGAACAATTATTTACAACGCAAGCCAAGGATGATATCGTAACGAAATTTTACTACGATCGCCATAATCGTAACTCAATTCGGCGCCTGGTTCGATATCTTCGTTAGCAATTAATACGAGTCTAGGAGTACCATTTATTTCCATGGTTCGAGTGATTAAATTTCCGCTCTTAGAATGATTTATCAATCTGCCCAAACGATTGGTTTCTTGGGTAGCGTCAACGCTGTAAAAGATTTCACTCAATAATCAAGTGTTAGAGGGATCATTAATGTATAATTTGAGCAACGTACCAGTACGCTTTGTTTTTATATTTGAAATAATACATGTAGCATCCAACATTTTCAAAATGGGAGTAAAACGCTTCGCGACGTTTGGCTTCTTCGATATCGACCAAGTCGCCGGCATACTCGACGACAAAATCGCCTTTTTTCAGAGCTTTCACGGTTATCACTCCGCGTCCTTTACCGTCAAAAAACTTTACCTACGGATGTGAAATATATTAGCACCAGATACTAAAATTCAACTCGAAGACGACGCTCAATACGCAAAATACCTTCAAATCGTCTTCTTTTCTGCTGAGAACAGCTCTTTCAATAGTTTTGTGTTTCTCTTCTTGAACCACCTTTTTGGTTTTACGTATACTTTTTCTGATCGGGAAAAAATTAGTCAACGTGCAAGTGGACGTTTTAACTGATTCGGCAGATTTCGGAATCTGAAAAATAACGGTTTATTAACGGAAATTTCGAGTTTTAACCAAAAAATGTCGAAACACAACGCGTAAGGTAAAAATATCTTCGATTCAAAGTTAAAAAATGAATTAAAATCATATTTGCGCTAACCATTTTGAAATTGTATAGAGAACTGGGCAGTTATAAGGTCATGAGGAACACAGCATTCAGTCTTAATTGTTGTCAGATCGAAATCAGATAATCTGGTAACACGACGACCTAAAACAAGGAAAAACACAAAGATGTTTTATGATGCAGCGAATACGTTGACATTTAAAAACACTGAAAATGTACTTTTCATCGTCGAAAATAATATTCTGTGAGGCTTCCTATCTGAGAAACGTTTCCAAAATACATATTTTCAATGTGGAAAATGTCCGCATTCACTCAATGATCAGTAATCTGTAAAATAGAAATTTGAGGTAATAACATGATTTTTATTTCGATAAATAAATACGATGAATTGAGTTACGTACGGTTATAGTTTAAGGATAACGAAGATTGAAGATACTTATGCCATTAAGTGATGCTCAAGTACTGCTCAACAAAATAAACAATATTGAGAGACGCCAAACTTCCAGAAGATCCGATTTTCGGATATTATTTATTTGCACTTTCGATAATTTAGAAGTTCGCGAGAAAAAAGTTCACAATGGAGAATTTATCGTTTAAATTTCAAGTGAAAAATAAGTCAAACATTGAAAATTATAAGCAATTTAACGATTTTTTCACTCAATTCGTACTCACGTCCATTTGTACTGGTTTTCCATTATTTTTTTGTTTATCAAAATTTTAAATTGTGATAAGAATGCAACCAATCAGAACGCTTGGAAATACCTATCAAAAGTACCTATTTTTATTATTTTTAATTTTTTTTATTTTGTCGTATTTCATTTTCGTTTGTTCTGTAAAAATTGGAATCGAAGGTGGATCAGGTATACTTTTACTTCGTAATTATTTTATGCTAGAATAAATTTTTGAAAGAAATTAAGACTGTAGTCTGTAACATGGGCAATTTTTTTCAAAATAAATTAGTATCTTGCTTTTTTTTACGATTTTCTTTAAAATTTATAGTTTTATACTTCCAATCTTCCATAGTTCTTTGATTTTATTATTGCATGAACTTAAATTCATATCCAATCGATTTTGTTTTAAAACTAAAATTGATCTATGATCTTTCAACTTTCAAGATCTGATCTTCTGATGCTCTAAGCTCTACAGCTGCAAAATAAAATTCACAGGAACCTTGTCTCATGTATCGTTAAGAATTTAAGCTTCACAATCACAATAAAATGAATAGAAAAATATAATCTTCCAGAAATTTATTCTTCATCTGATACAAAATGATAACACAAAAATAAACTATACTTTCTAAGTCTATACAAAATAAAAACGATACTGAACATGACAAAATGAAATTATTGCCACGAATTCAAAAAATAATTAAAATAGGTACTTCCTCGATTATTTATAATCAACATGACTAAACGTTTCATCAATCCTACACGATGCACACTTCGCATTGGCAAAATAAAAATAAAAATCACTACGATAAAAAAAATTAACTATATAAATTTGTACAAGTATAAAAAGAAAAAAAGTTATTGAAAATAATACAATCTGACTTAATGACTTAATAACATCGTTCTGCCATTTATTTATTTCGCCTACTTACGTACGTTTCGCAATTAGATTGCATAAAAGGAACATTCGATTAAAATTTTTTAAAAATAATTAGAGAGTTCGTTTTTTCGGTTGCCTTTTTCTGGGTAAAGTTGAACTATTTCCAAGCGGAGCTAAAACCTGGAAAAGAAAATATTACATTAATTATGAATTTCAGTTATCCTCACATCGTTGGTATTGTTAATTCAAACCAAACTAGATGATTATGAGAACAATGATACATGATTTTTATGCTCATTAGCAACAATAACGTAAAATTTCTCGTGTAAGTATCACTTCAATTACCTACGTACAAGTATTTAATTTGTTAAAAAGGAATTGAAACACTGGCTTAGGATTAAATCGAAATAAAATCCATGGCTGATACATGAACCTACAACTTGGCACAGCGACGAACAGAAGCACCACGAAATGGGATAAAAATTATCACACCGTTACAGGAAGCAACACAGAGATTTTTTAGAAAATTACCAATTTCCATTCTTCGCCGGATTCGTAAGGAGGCTCAAAATTCAACCGAAAATTTTACAGAGATCGGTTTCATTTCAATTCACCGTATTATACGAAGAAGTAGTAGAAATACTATCATCGGATGATCCATCAATAATTTCCGATCGCACGGAATACGTATCGTCGTTATCGGTTTTCCAATGATTTACCAATAATTCTCGACTTTTTGACAAAAATTGATGGATCTTTGATTTTTGCTGTTTCGATCTGGATCTCAGGTTATAAGGTGCTAAATAATCTACATCATTTACCAAAGATCGAGAACGTTCGTTCGATGAAGTCTGTTCGACAGTCGAGCAATTTATAGAAATCGAAGGCACGTCGGGAGGTTTCGGAGCAGAATTCCTCTTACGACGAGGTTTTTTCTTCGGTTCAGTCGATGATTGATCTGGATTAACGTAACTCCAGTTGGTCGTAGGTTCGAGAATGGAGATATTAGGCGAGGAATTAGCTTTCTTAATGTCTTGCTGAGATTGCGACTCGGCAGAAATCTTCATTTTGAGGAAATTTTCGCAGATGTTCGAATCGTTAAAATTGTATAAAGTTGGAGGTGGCATTAAGTAATTATTCGGTTTGACCGGAGACGAGTAATACAAATAAGGCGAAAAGGGATGATTTTGCGACGAAATGAAAGGATAATAAGAGTAGGATGGATTTGTTGAGATCAGTTCCAGGTTTCTTGCAGCCTTTGATACGAAAACAGAAAGGTTTGAGTCCGGTTATAGTTGATAAATGAACTATAATTAATAGTTCTTGCAAACGGAGTTCGTCGTTTGATACTTAATTATCGCGAATTAATTGGGATTTCTAGGATAAGATACATATAAATACGTTGAAATAATTACCTGACGACTACTTCTTCTAGGTCTGAAGTTGGAGCTCACATTTTTACAGTCTTCTTCTAAAGCCATACTCTCCGAAGATAATTTTCTGGATCTCGGAACCATATCTTCGCTGTAAAAGTAATTTAAATTAGTATAAATTACCAAAAAATCATATTGAGTGGGCCATTTATTGTGTTACCGGAACTCTGCAGTCGTGTCAAAAAGATTGAGCTTTTGAATTCGTGAATCTAATCCCAAAAAGTTTACTAAATCGAAAATATTTTTTTCAAAATTTGCTCAACCTCAGAAAAGTAAATTTAATTAAATTTCAATACACGACAAAAAAAAAAAAAACATGTTCGAAAAAATTTGAAAAATGACTGTTGAGGGGATTTGAAGTATCGAAGCTTTTGAATCCATTTCGAACTGAAACTCAAAAATGGACCCTAAAGGATTGAGAACAAAATGGAAAATTTTGAATTTTTATCAAGGAAGGTATCGAAATTCACATTTTCTGTCTTCTAAGAATTGAAAGATGAGGCTCGATTCAAAATTTCGAAAATTTTCAAACTGATTTTTCAACTGCAAGTTGGATGATTTTTAACAAATCCCCCTCCCCCATACATCACATGCCTTACTACATGATTCTAAAGACCCTCTCCCATACGGGCCATACCTCACCACTTCCTCCCCTTAAATTGTGAAATTTTGAATTCAAGAAGGCATCTCTTCTACCGTACACCCCTTGGAACAGACTGAAAATTTTTTTCAGTCCAATAAATGGCTATTTATGCGAATTTTACTCAAAAATTGAGAAATTTTCACATTTTCTCTCCCTTTGACTCAGTTTGCCAGGGCTTAGGCAGCACTTAGGAGTCGCCAGACCTGAAAAATGCTATACTTTGGCACCAATTAGAACCACCAGTTTTTTGGGGTAAAAGTCAGGCATCATAGTGAAATTTCGAAGAAAAAAGTGACTTTTAGTGACTTTTTTTGAGCAAAAAGTGACCAAAAAATTACCAAAAAGTGACCTAAAATTTACTTTTTTTGGGGGGGATTTTTTATTACAGGCATCATAGTGAAATTTCGAAGAAAAAAGTGACTTTTAGTGACTTTTTTTGAGCAAAAAGTGACCAAAAAGTAACCCAAAGTAACTATAAATTCGATTTTTTCAGGGGGGGGGGGATTTTTTTACAGTCAAGAGAGGGCTGAGAATTCAAGAAAAAATGAGGGAAGGGGGTCAAAATTCAATGAAAAAATTAGGTAATCTAAAAATCCAATTTTTTTAGTGGCACTTTAGGAGGCAGATATATACATATACATAATTAATTTAATTATACAGATTTGAGCAAAGAAAAATTGAAAAAATTACGAGATTTTTGAAACAAACAATTAATATATGACCTATATCTACTCTCTAAATCTAAATCAGTCAATTTTCGTAAAACTGTGCCTTTTTGAATCACTGAAATGAATTTATTTGAAAATCAGTGATATTTCAATTGTTGGATTGATTTATTTTAGTTAAAATTATTGATTTATTCTGTCAAATGGGGAATTGATTAAAAAATCAATTTCTTTACTGATTTAAAAAAACAGAATTTCTTCAAATTTAGAAATAGAATTATTGAAATACTGCCCAAGCGAAGTGAAGACAATTTTTTTTTGAAAAATCATTATCAACCTCTAATTTTTTTTCTTCAAAAATTTTGAAAAATAGCAATTTTTACGTAAAAATTTGAATTTTTGCTTGAAAATGCGAAAAAAGTGACTTTGGGAGGGAAAAAGTGACTTTTAGTGACCAAAGTCGAAAAAAGTGACAAATACCCTAAAAAAGTGACCTGCTATGATGCCTGATAAAGTTCATGAAAAAATTGTGAACTTTTGAGCTTGTTTTTCAATATGTTTGTTTTCTCACCCCTTCCCCTCCTTGGCATCCTCATCTGAGATTCATTTTTCATTAGTTCACAGAAATAGTACTTATGCCATTATCACACCTACCAAAAATTAGTGAAATGACTTGTACGTTACGAACTTGCAGATTTGAATTTTTACCCCTCCCTATTTTTGGATTTTTTGAAAACTTGACAGCACTTTCGACTGAAGAATTGGACGAGTAACACTTTTAGGTCTTTCCAATTTTCACGCAGAATGCATTTTTAATCTATGTATTTTCAGGTCGAAATTGAAAAAATGCAAAAAGGGGTCAACTTTGAGCAGCCCTAACTGAGGTTATAGTAGGATTAGGTACTTCAAAAAGTGAAAAATCTGTCAAAGACTTGACTTTTGAGTTTGAGATCAAAATAATTCTCCTACCTAATGATTTCAGGGGATCAGAAAACATGGACATCGATATTCGAAACCATAAATTCTGAAGAGTTGAAAATTTTTCGATTTTAGTCCAGTCTCCCACCTCAAGGGTCAAATTTTGTTTTGAGGTCGAAATGACCTGAACATGAATTTAGGGGATCAAAAAACACGGATTTTAATCCATCAGTCGATCAAGTCGAAAAAATTTTCAATTTTGGTTCTACCCTCATTCCTTAATAGTTCATTTTCCGGCCTGAGATCGAAATTATCCCAAAAATCAGTTCAGGGGCTTAAAAAGCACCACAAGAACCATTTTTCATTTTTTTTTTCAAACAAATTCTCGTAAGTGTTTTAATACGTTGTGAAATCAAATCGACCCCCCCCCCCCAACGGATCGAAAAATCTAAAAAAAGTCTTCAACTTAAAATACGCCAAGAAATCGAATGCCTCAAACTTAAAAGCTCTATTTCTTTTTGTATACCTTTGTTGCGACTCTGCAGTTTGGATAGTTCTATAAACTAATGGTGAATCCAGATGACTTGAACAACTGTGTCAAAAATTTTCTAGAGCAGAATGCTCGAACGATTTTTCAAAACATGGGACACTTTTATAATTTCTCAATCCTCGAATATTTTCCCAAAAACATAGGAGAATTTTTACTCCAAAACTTGGGCGAATTTTCAAAACATATGTTACCTAGTTGGAGATTTTTCAAAACTTAAAAAATTTTTCCAAAACTTGAGTAATTTTTTTTAAAACTTGAGAAAAGAATTTTCCAAATTTTGAACATTTCAAAAATTGCAGAATTTTCCGAAACCTGGGAGATTTTCTAAAAATTAGACGAATTTCTAGAATAGACGAAATTTTTCCAAACTTGGCCAATTTTCTCATAACCATGGACAAATTTTCAAAAAATTCCCCAGAATTGATACAATTTTTAAAAAATGAAAGAATTTTTAAAAAATGAAAGAACTTTTAAAAAATGAAAGAATTTTTAAAAAATGAAAAATTCTACCAATTTTGGACAATTTTTCAAAAGCATTCAAGCATTTGACCAATTTTTTTCCAAAACTAAAATTAATCGATACTCGAAAAAATATTTTTTTTTCAAATTAAAACAACGTAATCAGAAAAAAAAATTTTACTGTTTTTTAAAAATTCACTCATCTTCTACAAATTTTAAAAATCATCTAAGTACCTAAAGCAGAATTAAAAAAAAAAAACTGTAAATCTTATCAAATTCGTTGTTGTCAAAAAGTGGAAAAGATTTCACCATAATAATCATACTCAAAAACTCGCAAAAATTTCATGACAGTTTTCGAATTGAATTTCAAATATCTAAGAATATCTGGTTTCAATTTTTTTTTTAAATTTTAGAAACGAACAAAAGGATTACTCCTTTAAATTATCATATTTCAAGAAATTTTTAATCGAAAGTGAATTGCAGAGCCCTAACTTAGTCCACTAGTGCTATAAATACAATCGAATCACTTTTTTTACTTTTTAATTACTTACGAGTTGCTATTTGAATCATCTTCTGGTACACGAAGATCGATTTCTCTTTCCACTGATATTCTCTTAGTTTGATTAATGTCGCCACCTAAACATTAAATTTGAAACAGATTTCAATAATGAACACACTAAAAAATCGTAAAATCACCAAAGAAAAACTTACTTTGAAAGTTTTTTTTACAGTCTTCTCTCTTCTTGGTACGTCTTATTTTTTCTACGGTATCATCAGTCATATCTCCAGTTACGAGATCATTCAAGCTGTAGCTTTTCTTCAACTGGAAAAGTAGCCCAGATCCTCCCTTAAACAAAAAAAATAATATTTTGAGTACAACGCAAACAAAAAGAATTATTAAAAAATAAAAATGCAATCAGAATCGTGAAAAATCTCTCACTTTGATCGTTGATTTAATAATTGAAAATCATATTACTTGCAAGTAAATATCACAGAAGTGAAATTTTCGTGTGCATAATTTTCAAGTAATCCGGTTTAATATTCTTTGATATTAAAGCATAAAAAATAGCATAATTTGAGTTGGCTGTGGTGAGTATTGTTACGAAATTAGTAAATATTACACGAACGAAAGGAATAGCAGTTAATGATTACCTGAAATAGTGAACACCTCTTGCTAAATTTTATATAAGTGAAAAATCAAGATAAAATCTGGGTATTGTACAGAATTCGTGCATTAAAATCATAAATATCGGTCATAGAATGATAATAAACACATTAAAACCAACCCATATCATGCCACAAATTCAAAGTCGAAACAAGAAACCATCGTACCCTTTCACATCGACAACGATCACAATAAAAATTATTTATTACAAAATTACACAAATTCTACGAACGAAAATCATCACAATAAAATAACACAGTTGACTATCCGCGAATAAAAAAAAACACACATAAAACATACAGCCATTAAAATCAGTTTCTTCCAATGGAAAGATATTGTATTCAGAATATATAATTAATTATACGACCCTGCGCAATTGACTCGAATTAATGTAAGGAAAATTGTTGAGATCTTTTTCAACGCGATATGTACGAAATTTTAAGACTCCCAATCCGGATCATCGGTTAAGGACTGTTTTTTCCTTGATCTAGTGACTCGAGAGCGTGAACGAGAAGTAGATCCGGCTCTTTTACTCGTTCTACGGATACGTTTACGAGGCGAGCGAAATTCGTCGTCTTCGTTGATAGAGGCTCCGTCTTCGGTATCGGTAATCATAACAGCATCTGTTTGATCGGCAGCTTTCTCAGTTACTGGTTGCGATTGTTTTAGGGGCACTGCCGCAATTAGGCCTATGGACGCGGTGTTCTTAACACAGCAACAAGTCAAATACCAAAAAATTAACCGTGAGTAAAGCACAGGTGAGCATGCGTGTATTATTTGTGTTATAAAATACGTTTAGTCGAGAGAATCCACCAAGAGGAAAGTAAATCGATTTACTAGCTGCTAAATAATGTTGACGTAAGTGGGATTTCGACCACTGAAGTCCAAATTTACTCCAAATTTGGATTTTTTTAAAAGTTTATTAATCTCAAAATTTATCCAATTTTGATTTTTCCAAATTTTTTTCAACATCATACTTGAAGAAATTTCTTCCAACTTTCGGGCATGCCACACAGATTTTTGGGGAAAATAGTGACTTCAGTGACTTTTTATGAGGCAAAAAGTGACCTATTTTTCGAAAAAAGTGACCAATTTTTCATTTTTTTTCATAAATAAATACACCCCTCCCCCCAAAAAAATCATAACTCAAACTATATTTCTCTCTGCAATAGTGCTGAAAATACTTTTTTTTCTGAAAATTTTTTTCATCAAGGGTAAGAGTGCCATATTTTGACCACTTTTTCAAACTTCCACCAATCAAAGACTTATGGAGGTAAAAACGTCAGAAATGGCTTAAAAAAATACATTGATCCTTCTTCCTCCACCCATTAAAATTCTGAGCCGATACGATCACTTTTTGTGATTTTTTTCCGAGGGAATTCAAAAATTGATTATCGAAATTTTGGGTTCTTAATTTCGACCTCCATCCCCCCCCCCCCAATTTGAGATGAGAGGTCGGTTGTACATTTTTCTTATTCTACTTAGTAATAGGATGTAAAAAAAAACTGCTCCTAAAAGTCGATTAACCCGATTATTGGTAATTATTTGAGGTAATGAAAAATTTTCAAAATTGTTTTTTTTCAGAAGGCCCTAGCTCCTCCCCATGACATCCTGAGAGAAAATGGTAAATGACAAAATTGTTCGTTTTTTAATGCTCTACAACTTTTGTTTCAAATATTTTTTCATTAGTGGGTAATTTCGAAAGTTATCGACGAAAAAACAAAATTTGAACCCCCTTACTCCCCAAAAGGAGGACTAAATTATGCACCAATTTTAGGGAAGTTCAGGAATCTTAAAATACATACCCTACTACGAAACTTCCCCTTTCTGCTAATTTTTTATAACTTCCGTCTAAAATAAGTTTTTACTGACAAAAATCGTAATATTCTGCATCTAAAAATTACGAGTCCTAAAAAATAAACTAGTATTTCTTTAAATTTTATGCAAGAGCGGAAGGCCGGTTGAATGAAAAAAGTGACTTTAGAGTGAAAAACGGACTAATAGTGACTTTTGGCCAAAAAAGGGACTTTTAGTGACCAACCCTGAAAATAGGGGACAAGTCACTAAAAAAGGTGACTCTGTGGCATGCCTGAACTTTGAAATTTCTAAAGATTGGACGAGGGACTCGGTTAGAGCGGGGAGGGGGTCCGATCAAAAAGTAAGTCGATATTCGAATTCTACGCCCTAAAATTAGTGAGAATCGATATGCCACACGTTATTTTCATTCCTTAACATACTTTCCCCCAAAATTGGGGGCTTAGAAGGGCACTGAAGGGCCAAATCCAAAAAATAAGCTAATATTCGAACTCATTGCCCTCAAAAACCTAACAAACGACAGGTCACACGTTATGTTTCATTTTTTTGAATTTTGACCTTATCAAGGAGGGTAATGGGGAGAGTGGGGGAGGGGGTTAGAGGGGTCAAATGAAAAAAACTGACTACATATTCGAACTCAGCGCCTTCGAATTAGTAAAAATCAATGTTACTTCAATTTTTCGATTTTTTTGAAATTTGGTCAAAATTGTGGACCCCCCCCCCTGGTGTAGAGATCCCATATTGAAAATTTTTTGGTTGAAAAGGGGGTAAAAAAGGCTACTTACTGTAATTTTTTCAGATTTTCAAATGGTAGCTTTCATATTTTGTATTCATAATAAAAGTTGATCTTTCACTACCAAAGTTTAACTTTGAGTTTTTCAAAATGTGATAATTAGAGTGCGGATTTTTATGCTCTAAAAAAGTCAAAATATGCGCATAAAATATGCGTTTTCAGTGCCTGAAATATGACGAAAATATGCGTTTATTGAGCGAAATATGCAAAAATATGCAAAATCGATATGGGTGTTTAAAGAAAGGATTTTTTGATTAGAATATCATGAACACTATTTTTTGATAAATTACACACATTTTACGACTAAATTAGTTAGTGAAGAGAGAGCAAAAATCCATTCTCATTTAAAAAAATGCCTCGACATGGAGAGAAAAATGTGATTTTTAAAATTTTTTTAAACCATATTTTTGGGCGATTTTTTAGAAATGCCATTTTTTTTGGTCGAAAAAAAGGAAAAATTGGTCAAAATCGTTGAAATATGCTCTAACCCTGTGAAATATGCGCTTAAATTGTCAGAAAAATGATAAATTATGCATTTATGGCCAAAATATGCAAAATATGCAATAACAAATAGGGCTCATTTTATTCTAAATTTTATGAATCGCAAAGATCTTAGTGATATGCGCAATCATCTTTAACGTAGCAAATATGACAAATCATAAAAATCCGCACCCTAGTGATAATCGTTTTTGAATCTACTATCAATTCTTTTTCAAATATCGCAAACAGTTTTCTCCCAAATACGACCGATGTCGAGATATAAGCCTTCAAAGTTGGGTAATCTGGCGAAAAACCGCAATTGCATAAAAATTACGAGGACCACCACCCAGCCTCCTTGAAAGTTAGAAGGGAATTGATCGTGGTTATGTGAATAGATTATCAAGGAGAACTCGTAAAAAAATGAGCGAAATCTAAAGACCAGACTTCATTTTTGGTTCGAGTTGATAATGGAATGGCCCTTGTTGAGGAAATTTTCAACTTCACGTTTTTCAAAATTTCTTCCTACTCAATAATTGGAGGGGAAATTTTTAAAAATATGAGATTAAATTTTTTTTTTAAATCAAAGTTGAAATTTTTTTGAGAAAATCTAAAATTTCAAAAAATTTTAAAATTGAATACAGTTTTGAAAAAAATTAGAACTAAAGAAATTGAAAAAATTAAGACTTAGGACGTCGAAATCTTATCTGCATCAAAATTGTTTAGGAGCTAGAACAGATATAAGATGAATTTAATCCTCCTTGTTTATCTTTCCCTTGGTGTATACAAATTAGCCTTTTACCGTGATTAATTTACACAAAAATATTATCGGATTGTTTAGTGGAAAACTCAGTGCTATTGTATTTTGATTGACACTAAACATACAACAACGAGGGTAATCAATCGTTCAATTCTTAACCTACCTTAACTGCTGTGTTCATTATTACGTTGGTAGCCAACGTCACTCCTTTGCTACCGATATCCATGAGTACGCTACATCCTTGTTCTTTAGCTTTTGCTATCATTTCGTCGATATCCTAATAACAGACAGACAGATAAATGAAATAGAATCAGATAAGAAATAAATTGAGCATGATACAAATGATTAAAAAAAAAAACTTAAAACTTATGATAATTTCAATATAATTATACGAAATAATTTAATCCTGGTTCCTGGTTCACAAAAACTATCAATTTTTGAAGAGATGATCAATTGGCCATCGTTTAAGAATCAACTAAGTCATCGAAATAAAACACTATTAAAATTAAAAAACAAAATATTTTAGAGATACAAGTATGCAAAGTTTTCAACAAAAAGAGAAAAAAAAATGTATGACAAATATTCACGAATTTTCTGTACACCCCCTCCCCTCCTCCGCCCCAAAAAATTGACAATTCTTGTGAAATATTATTTGTCGAATAACGTTATTTCCGTGACTTAGTGACCATTTTGACCACCTACTCTTCTCGTCACTCAAACATGATTAAATTAATTTTTTTAAATAAAAAAAAATTAAGCTGGGTTTTTGAAGTAAAATTACAATAATAAATAATCAATCAGAATTATTTTGCATTCTCTCTGTTTTCTATCCCCAATAATTTTTTGAACGTGGACACCAGACAGGTTCTTCGTATTACGATCAACGGATCAATTCGGAACTTTTTTCAACAAAAAATCCAAAACACAGAAAATTTTAAAGATAAATTATTCAACTCTGGAAAAAAGTACTGAATTATCAATAATTTTCATGAAAATTGTACATGAAAGCAGCACGTGGCAATTCAAATATAAGTATGTACAGTAGGATGCATTAAAAAAACATACTTATTTTGAACCTTGACGAAAATTGGTAAAATACTTTAGTTCAAGTAATAGACCTCTCAAATTGAAAAAAAGACGCTGTTTCTGTAACTTTTGAACAGTATAATCAGCTGGGAACCTCAGTTATCCCCCCCCCCCTCAAACGGTGCAATTTGATTTTCTATTCCTTTTGAAAAATTACAGCTCGTAAATTAAAAGATTTTGTATTTTTTGCCGAATTCAAATCGAGCTGAAAAAATAAGGTATTCGGTAGCCTAAAATTTGTTTTCGATATTTTTCAAAAAACATTAAAATAAATTTGTTAGGGTTTCTTGTAGCAAAACTATTGACTGAAATTTTATGAAAATTGTGTAAATTACCATGCAGTGCCCAGGCAGCACTGTCATTCGAAAATTTTTATCAAAAATGACCAAAAATTTTTTTTAGCTTTGATAAAAATCGAAAAATGTCAAAATTTGTGATTAGCAACTTTTCGAGCCCCTTGTAGAGAGTAAACAGTAACGGTGGTATCCAATTCCAAAGCCAATGATTCAGAAAGATATAGAAACTCAATTCGTTCTTTTTAGAAAGGGGAGGAGGAAGGTTCCCAACAGGTGTCATCACCTACATACGTGGCAAAAAACAGCGGTTTTTTCTTCGAAAATGGCCCTACTTTGATGTCCCTAAGTTTTGTCCCCTTTTGGGATGGAAGGCTCAATAATTTTTCAGATCTATCACTCAAAGTAAACTACCACAGCAATTATTAGGTATCAAAATCCAGGATGGGTTTTTCGATCCACCCTAATTAGTAGTACCTACCTCCCCTCTTCCTCCTTGCCAAAAAAAAGCAAAGTTTCGATTGCTGAAGAGTTTTGATAAAAAATAGAACGTGTCCGACTGATAGATTTTTCCTCGTTTAAACTCAAAATGCCATTTTTGAAATTTTTCTAACCAAAAATTAATTTTTTTCAAATTAAAACATTAGAAAAACCATAATTTTTGCAAATTTTCTCACCAAACACACTTTTATGCAAAAAAAATACAATTTCTATTATTAGAGATAAGCTGCCCTTATGACCTTTGTTCGCTCTGGTCCTCAGCCCTCTTCTTCCCAGAATAAGTTTAAAAAAATATATATATTATAGGAATTGAAGAAAACATACTATTAATTTTTTTTTTTAATTTGGACATTTTTATCCTTTTTTTATTTGGGGTCACATAATATGAAAAATAACAATAAAAATTCAAAATGAACCCCAACTTCAAATAACAGGACAAAACAGAACGAAAAAAAAAAGTTTCAGATTTTTTCAAAATTATTTCTCATTTGGAGCGAGTTTATTTTTTTAGTTATTTAATTTTTCCTTCAATTGAGAAACATCTCAAACAAAGGGCGTTAAGAATTTTTTGATAAAAATAGGGGCCATAAAGGCCCTAATTCGGATACCTAAAATAACACAGGTCGACATGGAAAATGCTGTTGACGTTTAATGGGCGATTTTTATAGCATTTTTCAAGCTAAACACGAAAAAAGCAGTGAAAAAAATCCATCGCCCAAGGATTTTTCACAATTTGAATTTTTTGTTTAACGGGTTTTCTAATTTTTTAATAAATTTTGAAACTTCCAAGTCGGGTTTCTGAGAAAAGGAAGGGTTCTACGAAAAAAATGAATAGGACTTAAATTGTAGAGCGTCAAATTTCGTATCTGTAGAGTTCAATTAGTTTTTTCTTAGAAGGCTTAGATTTCGAGATGTTTTAGCTCAAAGTTCAACTTTTTTAAAAAAAGTTGATAATATTTCAAAAATTAAGCCTTCTCAAGAGGAAACTAATTGGACTCTACGGATAGGAAATTTGACGCTCTACAATTTATGTTCTATTCATTTTTCTCGTAGGACCCTTTCTTTTACCAGAAAATCGACTTTAATGGTCAAAATTTACATTAAAAAATGTAAAACGAATTTTCAACAAAAAATTTCAATTATATGTTAAAAATGCGGTTCATTACGAAAAATCGATTTTCTGGCGAAAGAAAGGGTACTACGAAAAAAATGAATAGAACATAAATTGTAGAGCGTAAAATTTCCTACCGGTAGAGTCTAATTAGTTTTTCCTTAGAAGACTTAGATTTCGAGATATTTTTAATTTTTTAAAAAAAGTTAAACTTTGAGCTAAAATATCTCGAAAGCTACGCCTCGCCTCCTAAGAAAAAACTAATTGGACTCCACAGATTGGAAATTTGACGCTCCACAATTTATGTTCTATTCATTTTTTTCGTAGAACCTTTCATTTTCTCAGAAAATCGACCTGAAGTGTCCAAAGTTATCAAAAAAAAAAAAAAAATAGAAAACCCGTTGAACAAAAAATTTAAATTGTGAAAAAATCCTTGGGTGATAAATTTTTTCACTGCTTTTTTCGTGATCAGCGTGAAAAATACTATAAAAATCACCCATTAAACTTCAAAACAACATTTCAAAAGTTCAAAAATGTCGACCTTTATAATCTAATTTTAGTTTCCCTACAATTTTTGATCAAAACTTAAGGACTGATTCAATTGGCAACTATTTTTAGAATCCATCGAACCGGTTCTAAAAATACACGAATGAAATAAAATCTAATTTCAGTAAATTTTCATCAACTGAATGCAGCTATCAGGAACGAGCAGGCCTACAGAAAAATACTTAAAGCAATAAATAACAAAAAACATTGTCGATGTATTTCTACAACATCGAATAACTTCAATACCTGTTCTTTCTGCAAAAGATAAGGATGAACGACCTTTCTGTATAAATAATTGGAACCTTTGAAGATCGGAAGTAGCAGCCATAATACAAATAATATTTTAAATTCGTAATAAAACGGACACCTGAAACGAGAAAAAAAATCATTAAAATTCTACTCAAATTCGTAATCCTTCTCTATATTTCCACCATCGATCTAAGTACAATACAAAACGAATTCGTTAGCACGTGTTCGAGCCCATTAAAACAGAATAAGAAACAAACAATCTTACGAAATCGCCCGTTACACATACGCTTTTAGTATGATTAATAAGGCGTATAATACATTCGGACAGTTAATTGAATCCGCCTTGAATTTGATACAACAATTTAGCAGTTATAATAATTCGAACTAGGGATCCCAAACTCGACCCAATGTAAACCCAAACACACTTCATGGAACATCAAGAGGTCACGAAATTCGCACCGCAATACCAAAGCGAATATCCTGGTTGAAAGGTGAAATTCAACAATGATCATGAACTCGACGTAAACACGACAACGAGCAACACGGTGAGAACGAGAATATTCTAGGTGAATTTTAATTAATTTCGTCGGTTCCACTCGCAACTTCGTGGCTGGCTTTGGTTTTTGGTATTTTGGACACGAGTCAAGTGTTCTCGTACGCTCGTAGGCTCGTACGGTGCAGAAGGAATCGAAAAAATCCTTTTTATAGAGCAGCAATTACCCAGATGATGATTAATACGCAGTCCCATAATCCGTCACCGTTTCTTACTTTCTATATTTATAAAATTATTGTAATTTGCCTCGCGCTATATAATTCGTCCGCTTATGGCAGAAAAAATCACCACGCAGCCGGTACCATAAAATGGCCAACGAAACCGTAACCGCGGATCGTCGAAGCGTGCACGATAATTACAATACGGTCGAAACTAGACATTGTCTCGGTTTGACAAAACGATAATGATTAAGCATTTAAACACCTACAATTATTAACGAGGAAAAAAATAAGACAATTTGCTACATCTTGCCGTTGGATATGCGTGCAAATAAAACACGTTACGGTCTATTTGCCTCCGTTCAGTTTGTTCGCGAATGTTTAAAATAAAAATCTATAAATAAATTCGATATAGGAAAAGCATCGGAAGAACCGCAGTCTGGTCTAGTTATATGCCAAATTACGAGCAAAAAAATAAGCAAAATTGGAGCAGCGATGGTTTCTCCAGACGACGAAAGTGAACGGAAACCGAGTGATTTACGACCGACACAATAATGCATCGTAATCGATACTCGTATAAACAAAACGCAACCTGCGTATTATCGAATGTCTTATAAAATTTATTATTTTCACGTTGACATTGAACGGGAAAATGTACATGGAAGTGTTACGTAAGTGAGAAAAATACGTCGCAACGGTCTGAGAACCACTTATGGCCAAACAGAGCACATTGGTCACACGTCAAACTGGTCGAGTTTTGCAACTCCTCACATTATACGCTTCTTCAGGAACATTATCGAAAGTTAACATTGAAATTGCGTAGGGTACTGTGCATTTTATCACCTACGAGCCAATGAACCTGGTTAACTGAATTCGTACCGAACTTTCCAACGCGGAGCCGTTAATCGTTTACTCTTTTTAGCTCATTCGTTCCTTAAATGGGCATACGAACGGAACAAGAATATTCAACTAGCCTTCATTATCGCCTTGAACTGATCCGAGATTTGATGCTTTTTGCTATATTTTGTTAGTCATTGCGAATCAAAGAAGTACAATCGGTTACTTGTTACATGATGAAACGTTAATCCTACACGACCGGACTGGAATAATTTTTTAAAATCTGTTTCGAACAGATTTATACTCACCAAAAGCTCACGAACATATCTGTGAACGTTTCGATCGAGGTGAACAAAGCAAAGACAATCCAGTACATCATCCATTTTACCTGCAATTTGGAAAATTGATTAATATCTACATATACAATATAAAAACCCCTTTCTGGTCGAGAGTAATTTGAAATACTGACGTATAATTTGATGTCCTTTGTCTTGACTGCTTTGTACGAGCAATAGGCTGGATAAAGGGTAGCACAAACTAAACTGAAAAAAAAAACAAATCGAAATTGAACAATGTGGTATCACAACAAGTTGAAGAGTGCAAATTGTTCGTTAATTTGTAAAAACGCAATTGAAAAATTCAAAAATCAATACACACTTGTTACATATTAACTTAGTAATGACTCATAATTCGAAAACTACCTCCATTGAACTTTTTAATTAAAGTTTCGTTAAATACGCAATTAATAATCCAAGTTGTACTTACATTACAAGTCTTGAAATCAGTGCGGAGATCATGTTTCCAAAATTTATCCTTACGAGTTGAAAATTATGACATAATTAACTAAGAAACGTTGCTCGAGAGTTTTTGTAGCGACGCGACTACATTATACGAATAAATAATTAGATTTTAATTAAAAAATTATACGAAATATCTCAAGAATCACAATGGTAATGGTAGAAAATAAAACGACAGAAAACGTTTTGTCTTGTCGTTATTTACTTTTGTTTCCAGTACAGATAAACTGAAAAACCGACGATAAATAATTGACGAAATCTCGAAAACTTTAACTTTATTTCCGAATAATTAATTAAAACATTTTGATTTTCTTAAATTTTTAACGAGAACGAAAAACCTTTTCTTTTTGGGCTTTGTACTTATTCGTACGCGCTTACTGCGAACGTCACGATTCGTGACACTCCGGGCCGAAAAATTTTCGCTGGAGGCGGAAATCCAAAGTAAACATTGATAAAAAAAAATCAACAACAGGAAACGTAAATAAACAGCTTAAATTTAGCCGTAGATAAATGCAATTATTAGCAATGAAGGAAAATAAAATATAAATTAATGAAACGAGAAGAAATCTTCTACGTTTACTCGTCGTCGACTACTTGAACCTCTATTTCATAGTCTTCCCATTCATCGATTGGTTCTACAGTTGCTGGAGGGTCTGTATCCGTGTGTATTTCGAGTGGATAAATTTCCATCAGCGGCCGAACGACAATTCCATTCTTTGTTTTGATGGCGGCGGAGCGTACGATGTTATCTTTGCTTGAGTATAGCTTTAAGATTTTTCCGAGAGGCCATTTGCTACGTTTTTGGTTGTTTACAGACAGTATCACGATGTCTCCGACTTTTGGTACATAGAATGTTACTTTTTTCGGAAAATTATACCGTGTGTATTGTGTGCGGAGATACTGCAAATACGTTGATCTCCATATGTTCCAGAATTTGTCTCTGAGTGCTGCTGCGTGTTTCAGGTATTGCTGAACGTCTACGGCCGATGCCTCGCGTTCCGGCGAAGTAGATGCATAGGGAACATTGAGAAAGTGCTCTGGTGTGATTGGATCATCTTCGATATCTTCGTTGACGTACGTTAGTGGGCGCGAATTTATGATAGATGCGATCTCCGCGAATGCAGTACGTAGTTTTCTTTCGTTCAGTGTTTCATTATAAAACGTTCTGGTGAGCGCAGATTTAATTAACGCAATTAAACGCTCATAAGCGCCTCCCATCCATGGGGCATGTGGTGGGATAAATTTCCACGACCAGGCGTGCGTGAATAATTTCTCGAACGCACCTTTGATTTCCTGGAATTGTTTCGCGTTGTCTGATAAAATAATTTCTGGTAAACGGCGCCGCGCAAAGACTGTTCTTAGCGCAAGTACAATTTCTTCAGACTTTAGCGATTCCAATAATTCGAGGTCGATGGCTCTAATTACCAAGTCAGCCACGATTAATCCATAGTATTTGCGTTGTTCTATGTAGATTGGTCCGAAGGTGTCAATGCCGATATTGGAAAAAGGACTGGGTTCGTAGAGACGGATATCTGGTAAATCTGACATAGTGGGTTGTGGTAACGGTCGCGCTGATTGGCGTTTGCACTTTGCACAGTGACGCATTGATTGATAAACATGCCGGCGACCTGCGGTGAACCAAAACTTGCGTCGAAGTGCGTGTAGGGTCCGGGTGACGCCTGAGTGGTAAGTCAATTGATGATAATAGCGGATAACGAGGTACGTGAAGTAAGATAGTTTCGGCGATGGTATGTACAGTGGTCGTTTCTCGTTGACAGATAGTGGTGCAAATTGAAATCGGCCTGCACAGCGGATCAGATTGTGTGTATCAAGATACAGATTTAATTTGACGACTAGTTCGTGTTTTTTCTGTTGTTGTAGAGCCTCGATGACGTCATAATGGTGATTTAGCTGCTCGTAACCAACCCAGAGTTTCTCTGCGGCAAACGGCGACGAATCTTCGAAGATTTTTTGGCGACGAGAGTATTGGAACTTCGAAATGAACTTCATGCAATACGATGTCACTCGTAGCAGGCGTAAATACTCTCCATATTTTGTGGGATCGATTTCAAACGGGTAACGTGGAACGGTTTTCACTATCGTTGCGACAAGTTGTTTGTCTTGTTTAATTTCAGGTGTCAGAAGCTCTGGTTCGGAGACGGTGCATTCCACATCCTGAGGCCAGTCTGCGTCGATATTGAGCCATGTCGGTCCTAAACGAAATGCGTCAAGCGATGCGGCATCACCGCCACGTGAGGGTAGATCTGCTGGATTTTTCTCGGAGGGTACGTAGCGATATTCCACGTCTGGTATCGCACGTATTGATTCGACACGTCGTTTGACATACGTTGGTAAGATTTTGTTTGTGGTGACCCATGCGAGTACACATTTCGAGTCACTCCATAAAATCGTTTTTTCAATTTTTGCAGGCAATTCCTCGCGTACAAAGGCGATGTGTTTCGTAGCCAGGGTCGCTGCGATGAGTTCTAGTTTGGGTATGGTCAGTTTTGGCGATCTTGGTACGATTCTGCTTCTTGCAAAGACCATGGCGATGGTGGACCCGGTTTCCGAAATTTTTCGAAGGTACGTTACACTTGCGTATGCTAACGCTGATGCATCCGAGAACGTATGTAGCTCATATCGTGCGTGAGCATCGTCAAGGTCGAATTGAAAGCGGGCGAATGTGGATCTTTGTTGTAATGAGCAATTCTTCGCGTAACGTTAACCAGTATGCGGCATGCTGAGGAGATAGTGGGGTGTCCCACGTGTAGCCACTATCGTTTAATTCGCGTAGAAATAATTTTGCTGTCGTTGCAATAGGCGTCATCCAGCCTATAGGATCATACAGCGACGAAACTGTGCTCAGTACAGTTCTTAGCGAGATTTTTTCGTGAATGGTGATCGGTGCGAGATGGTACTGATCGGCGTACTGGTCCCATACAATACCAAGGATCGAGATCGATGGCGAGTCGTTTGATTGGTCGAACTTTGCGCGTAGAGATTGGGAATTGGACGCCCACGATCGTAGATTCATTCCGCATTGTTGGAAAATTTCCACCGCAAAGCGATAGAATTCCTCAGCTTCCTCTTGGCTGTCGAATCCGGCCGCCACGTTATCGGCATACATCGCTTTGATTAATTTCTTGATAAATTTCGCGTTAATTTTTGTCCTGTTTTTCAGCAGGTGATGGCGTATCGTTGCGTAGAGAAGAAACGGAGAGGCGTCTATGCCAAATGCGACTCTTAGGAAGCGTAAAATTATCAGGTTAATTCCTATCGGCGGTTTCTGCCAATCTTTCAGCCACAGGAAGCGCACGTAATCCGCGTCACGCCGATCGATGCGTAATTGATGGAAGGCCTTTTCGATATCTGCGATGGCTAAAATGACCTTGAAGAGGGTACGTATCTGAATCCCAATCAAATTTTCCAAGAGATTGAGGCCTTTATAAATCGTGTCATTAATTGAGTATCGTGCGTTTACAGATTTTGCTTTTCCATTAAATACGATTCTGATGGGTGTCGATTTTTCCGGGGCTATGACCGCGTGATGTGGCAGATAGTAGGCTCCCGGCGCCCGAGGGTCTGCGACCTCGATCTTTTCAACGATACCTGATGAGATTTGCTGGGCGATGATCGAATTATATGCTTCGAAGGTAGATTGTGATAATTTTTTCTGTTGAGCACGTAATACGGCGAGCGCAAGTTGGAAATTATTTTCCAATGGTGGTGGGAATTCTTTCCACGGCCATCGGATTTCGTAGCGTCCGTCGACGAATTTGAGACTGGCGTAAAAAGTCGCGTAGCGCGATCTCTTCTTCCTGTAGCGATGTGAGTGGTGTATCCTTAATTCCAATGGCGTCAAGCGCACATATTTTGTTTACAGCGTTCGTTGGAGTCATCACAAAGTACGCTGTGTTGTGATCAGTGTTGTTGCGATCTCGTTTCCGGCCAACCAGCATGTTGCCGAACGCTGAGGAGAAGATATGGAGACCATCTGTGATCGTGATTTTTTCTGCAGGCTCGAGCAGGTCGTAATAATAGTCTCCGCCGAGGAGGATGTCGATCGGAAGCGCCCGTCCTTGTTCAACCAACGGATAATCGGCGTACAGTGGGTACGATTGGCGGAATTCTTCATAGTCAAACAGTCGAACGTCTTGCGGCAACTCGGGCATCGTATCTGCGATTACAGGTAGGCGGAACCCATTTTCATTGGTGAGTTCAAAGGTAGTTGTCGTGGATCGCGCATGTATCGGTTGCTGTGTGCCAAAGACGCTAACGGTGTTGGGTATAAATTTTCCCAGTGTTAATCCAAACCTTCGCGCTGCTCTTTCAGTTATATACGATTCACTGGAGCCGTTGTCAAACAGTACGCGAACTTCGAACTGTTGGCGCGTCGATGGGTTCACCAGAGTTACAAGTGCTGTCGTGTGCGCGCCACGGTGATTTTTTTGCGAATGCGATTAACTTGTTTTCGTCCTTTGCAGGCACGTTTGATTCCTTTTTCTGCTCTGACGTACCGTATTTCTGCGGGCAGAGAGCTTGATGATGATGATTTTCTTTTTTGCAGTAGTAACACCGAATTTTTCGTCTGCATTCACTGATGGTGTGATTTTTGTTCAAGCACAGGTAACAACGGTCCTTGACAAGCGCTCGCCTCTCTTCCAGGGTTGCGTATTTCTCACACGAGTTGGAGTAGTGTTTTTCGAGGCAGAACGCGCACGTGACACGATCCTCGCCTTTTCCGGACTGCTGCGTCTGCTTTCCTGCACCTTTGTTGTCCCGTTTCCCCTTTTCATCACGCTGGTTTGCGTGAAACGTCGCCGTACCTCCTTTTGACTCAGGTTCAGCGTCGTCCAACGATGTGCGAACTGAGATGGTTGTCGCTACGCCTTGCTGGAATTCTTTTACGGGTAGTAGCTTCGTATTATTTAGGTTATTGATTAACCAACGCGGGTACTTTTTGTAGATTTTTGTTCGCAGGGGCGGAAACGAGTCGAGATTGTGCCCATGGGACTCCAGCGCCGATAGGATGCCTTCTAGTTCGAAATACGTTGCAGTGATCTGTGAGGTCTCACTGGAGCTCCGAGGTAGGGATTCCAATTGTGCGTAGAGCCGCGATACGACGTCGTCCGGACGATTAAATTGTTCGTCAAACTTTTTGAGCACCAACGCGTAATTCGCGTCAGTTAGATCAAGAGACCGGATGGCGCGATGTGGGTTTCCGCTCACGTTGTCCTTGAGATATTGGAGTTTTTCCGCGTCTGTGACAGGAAGCGGATCGTATTTCAGCTTGAATGCCGCGATGAAGCTTGCGTATTCGACGATATTGCCACTAAATGGTTTTATCTTCTGTTCAGGTACGTTACGGCGCACTGAGTTCGTTTGAGGCGGCGGTCCAGTTGATTGCGTTTTGGTGCGGCGTCTCAGGATCGACTCTGCTCGTGCCAATAACAGGTTCGCTTGCGCTAAGTCGGTTACCGCTGTTTCGATGGGGTACGGCACAGCTTTCTTTGCCGATGTTGGCTGCATATCACATAGGACTTCGTACGCGGTGCGGAAGATATCAGTGTATAATTGAAGGTCGCTTACCGAGTCGTCATCGTCCAGTGTGACGTCTGCAATTTTCTGTTTCAGTTCAACGGCAGTTTGTTGCAGCGCTTTTCTATTCGCTTCGAACAGCGCGAGGAGATATTCGTTGGACATCGTAGATGAGCGGAGATGAGATATTCACTAGATGACGATATGCGAGAGGAATCTCTTCACGTGAGATCGCGATGTTTTTCCGGATGAGATAGACGATAATCGCGAACTGGGCTTCACAGAAGATAGCGTGAAGCACACGAATTCGCTTGCGATTACAAAGATTAATGCATAAAGTCCGAAAACGATCAGAACCGCGGATAAAACTCACCACCGGAGGTGTGCTTTTTGGCGGTTACTTTGACGCGAACTTCACTTACGTAAATTCGCCGAAAAACCCATTGATAGAGGTCTGCGAACGATGTAATTCTCTGCTACCATGTTTCCAGTACAGATAAACTGAAAAACCGACGATAAATAATTGACGAAATCTCGAAAACTTTAACTTTATTTCCGAATAATTAATTAAAACATTTTGATTTTCTTAAATTTTTAACGAGAACGAAAAACCTTTTCTTTTTGGGCTTTGTACTTATTCGTACGCGCTTACTGCGAACGTCACGATTCGTGACAACTTTTTGGTGAACAAGGTAACCAACCAGTGACGTCGAATGCGAGATAAAAAAAATACTGGATTCTGATTGGTCAATTTATCTTGCTGGTTTGTTTATAAATAGAGAACGTACCTGAATCGGAAGTATAAACCTGGTTAGATCTTTCATTTGTATAAGTAATTTTTTGTCGCATAGGAGCGCTAACGACATATTATTTGAATTTACGTTACTTGCTTATCAGTTTTGTGTTTTTATATTTTTTTTAGAGCGGTCGTGTTTTATGAATTTTGAGAAAATTTGCGGTAGTTTTGTGCAGTTTAACTTGAATATTGAATTAGATTATCGTTAATTTGTTTCGGTTCGCGAAATTTCATGTTCAATGAAAACTTCATTCATTCCAGGTAAGAAATTTTCATTACTGGATGTTAGAATTACGGTTCATATGGTGTACCGAACTACCAAAATATCGATAAAATTTCAACTTGGTAAAGAAACTTGTGTAGAGAAAATAGATTTTTAAATGATGATGTTCCTTCTCATCTGAATGCAGTTTAGTTTATATCAAAGATATACTAACCGTATCTCCTTTTTCATTTCATTTCTTTGCTTATTCGATCAACTACAATATTTTGATTATGTACCATCTCGGGAAGAGCTAACACTTCTAATTTCATCGCCATGGTCCACTGATGAAAGTTGTTGGTTTTATTTTGATTCTTTCACCCTCTTGGGATCCCTTTCAATGTTTTGCGTAAGATTATACTTATCTGTCATAGAAAGATTCGGAATTTCACAAGTATACACTTCGATGTTTCGTTCGATAGGGAACTAATGTTGGAAAGTTTTGATATTGGCTGTTCCTCCAGATTCCATGGGACCAAAGATGGTCACCGTTTAGGTTAGAAGTCCCTCAGAAATAGATTTTGGGAATTAAAACCAATATATTTTGATATTTCGCTTGAAAATTTTCCAATTTTGGCCGCTTACCTTCACTTGAACTTGAAGCATCCGTTTAAAAAAGAACCATAGTCCAGAATCTGTATATGAGAAAGTGGACATAGGTGTATCGAAAAAAAGGTTGCACCTGGGTCCCTTTTCTCATATACAGATTCTGGACTATGGTTCTTTTTTAAACGGACGCTTCACTTCTTTGGGCATTTGTTTTTTTTTTGAAGATGTCCCTGAAAATGGACTCTCGGAAGGTCAAAAAACTTAGATTATGATCACACGCTCCGCTCGATATTTCCAAAACTTTTTTACCTCAATCTTTCCTGGTAGGTTCTGGTTCGAAGCTGTGATTAAAATGACCTCAGAATCGGAAACGAATTCATTTTTTCCTTTTTCCTGAAAACACCTATTTGTAACAGGGTGTCCATTTTCTGGAAAACAGGGAAAAGTCAGGGAATTTTGGAATTTTCTCTGGAATTTTTCAAAAATTCGGGGAGGGAATGAAACAGAAGTCAAAATTAGTGGTCATGTTTTGGAAAACATGTATGAGGAAAAAGTGGTCAATTTCATCTTTTGAAGATATTTTTTCGCAAAAATTTTCGCCCTCGCTTCGCTCCGGTTCAACACGTTTATATATTTCCATAAATACCTACCTGATACGGTGAAGTACATCTCGAGCATAATTACCGAATTGGGGAATTGGCAATATTTCCTCACCGTCAATGTGTTGGTAAATAGTACCATTACGTTGCCATTTTTTTTGTTTAATAAATTTAACTCAATCAGAATTATGATTATGATACACTTTTTTTTTTCATTCATGTTTTTGTTTTTGTTTCATTGAATATAAATTTCATATTACCAAGAGCCGACTTGTTGAATAAAATCATTGGAGTTTTTCAAATGAAATTGACAAAAATTGAATTTGAAAAATTATTCAAAATGAAAAAATCACGCAATTTTCGATAATTATCAGAATATTGAAATAAATAAATAAGAAGTACCTTAATCAACATCAGCAGCATCAAATTAGTCATTCTAGGCATCTCATACCCTCAAGTAACTCTGGTTGATTAAAAATGGAAAAATTTTTTGAAACTGATAATATGCCTGTTGAAAAGCATGATATGCAACCCAAATAACACAAGAATTGGAAAAAATATTCCAGCATAATAAGTTGGTATGTTAATTTGTGGCTAAATATCCTTTTTAAATATTCGTTCTCCATTTCAAAAAAAAAAAAAAAAAAAAATTGAAAAAGACCAAAAACCAACAAGGTCAACAACTCACCTGTTGTTTTGTTGGGGAGAAATTTTTGTCCTACATCGATGTGTACTTGAGGTAATCAGAAAGTAAAATTCTCATTCGCCTCACTAGGTATCTCAAGTAGTGTCCCCCGGGGATCTCAAAGAGAAGTGGTCTCAGTAGTAGCCCTTGGTTCAAGTACCACACTGCCAAAATTTTAGCTGCCAGTTTTGAGTTTAGCCCCTCAATGAGAATTCGAAATTTTTATTTTTGCCATGCATTTCAATGGGCAAAAGAAATTTCATAAAAACATAAACTATTATGACCTATGGGTAGAACACATCGAAAGGAGCAAAAAATGTCATATACACATATTGCATAACTCGAACATAGAATTAGAGAAGGGGGCTACTCTTTATCAAAGATCTCATTTTTTTTTATGTTTCTAAAATAAATGAAAAAAATTGAAATAAAATTCACCAATGTGCAATAGGTAGGGGTAGAATACCACCATCAAAATCTAAGGTACCCGTTTTGAAAACAACTCCAGATCTAGGTAATTGAAGTTTCAATTTTTGCCATGTATTTTAAATGGGCAAAAAATTTTTCTATAAAACCATGAACTGTTATGGCCTATGGATAGAAAATATGAAGAGGACCAAAAAATATTATGTACACATATTGCCTAACTTGATTATAAAAGGGGCTATTCTTGATCAAAGATCTACCCTATTGGCAAGGGAACCGCTCAAAAACCTGCTCAGCAGCAAAATGAGACTATTTCCAAGAAAAATGCCCATGGGCGTTTATTTGCGCGTAATTGATAGCATTATTTATGGCAGTTATGTTAGCACGTAACGGTAATTACAGTAATCGGCATCACTTCATGCCTTGAAAAACGCTTTCCATTTTTTTGGGCGAAGTCCGGATTTTGGGCGTTTTTTTAGGCATGTGCAACTTTTAAGGCAGGTTTAATAGCGTACGCGTATTTTTAAAAACTGCTCAGCAGTAAAATGAGACTTTTCCGAAAAACATGCCCATCTCGGCAGGTTTTAGAGCATTTTTTATGGCATATGGCAGGTTTTTGAGCGGTTCCCTTGCCAATAGGGTACTTTTTGGTAATCTTTCCGATTTAAATGAAAAAATACAGGGTGTTCCACGAATCGTCTGCCAAATATATATTTTTGGATATAACCAGACACCACTAAAAAAACTTGAACATGTTGCCTATTTTGAAAATTGAAGGGGCAAATTCTGCTTCTAAAAAAATCACGTAAAATTTTTTTTCAACCATGGGAATGGAAAGTACTTTGAAAACTGAACACATTTTCACTTCATCTTTTTTTGCCTATCTCTAAAATTGAAGGGGCGACAAAAAAATTGTTCGAAATAAACTCTCAAAAAATGAACTGATAAAGGGAATGGACAGTACGCTGAAAACTGAAGAAATTTTGGTCTGTAGACTTTTTCCCTAACATTAAAAATGAAGGGGCCAAGGGTCGTTGAAAATTGAGAAAATTTGAAAATTTTTGAAGCCCATTTATTTTGAGTGACCCGTTGTCCCTTTATTTTGGATGTTAGGCAAAAAGTCTACAGAACAAAATTTTTTCAGTTTTTAACGTATTATCAATTCCCTTGATAAGTTTATTTTTTTAGCATTTTTTTTTGAGAAATTTTTTTAATAGCCCCTTTAATCTTAAAGTTAGGCAAATAGTCATAAAGGGAAAATTTGTTCAATTTTCAAAGTACTATCCATTCCCATCGTTGAAAAAAATTGTTGCCGTGATTTTTTTAGAAGCAGCAGTTGCCCCTTCAATTTTCAAAATAGGCAACATGTTCATCTCAAGTTTTTTTTTAGTGGTAAACGGTTATATCATAGAGTATCCAAAAAAAAAACTTTTGGCAGACGATTCTTGGAACACCCTGCATTGAAATTCTTCAAAAAAATTTGAACAGAGCTCCCACAGCATTGAAGATAGGCAAAAGCGTGTGTTTTCGTTTTCCACTCGAAGAGTAGCCCCTTTCATGTTCGAGTTATGCAATATGTGTATATAACATTTTTTGCTCCTTTCAACGTGTTATACTCATTGGTCATGTCATAATAGTTTATGGTTTTATAAAAAAAAATTGTTTGGCCATTTAAAACACATGACAAAAATTAAAATTTCGAATTCTCATTGTGGGAGCTAAACTCAAAACTGGCAGCTAACATTTTGGTGGCCAAGGGCTACCACTGAGACCACTTTTCTTCAAAATCCTCAGGGAACACTTTATGAGGTCCTCAGTCAGTTAATCGCGATTACTCGAGACCTTTGTTACTCTACAGTTACTCCTTTCGTGATTTTTACATTTTCGAGATCGTAGAATTTATTTATTTTTTCCGTTATTAAAATTTTCTGTCATTAAAAAAATTTAAATTGGCAAATGCATTTTAAACAGCATCGATAAATCGTTATGGGTTATTTTTTTCATTTTAATCGAATCTCGTTCGGTCGTAAAACTGATCAAAAAGTTCTTCAATGAATTGCAAAACGTGTTTTTTGAGACCTAATATTATTTTTAAAATATTTACGTAATTTTTGGAAAATTTGAGATAGGCACCAAAACCAAATGTAAATAATGAAGAATGTTTAAAATTTGTTTTTTTTTCTTAAATTGTTCGTCTTTGATTCCAATTTACCTCGTATCACCCAAATATGTAGTCTCAAAATTATTAACGATTTATCCTTGATTCATATAAAAATGAGCTGAAAATATTGTTTAGGGATAGATATACCAGGTGTCCAGAAAAATTATGAGCCCTCATTAGTCCAGTCATTTTAGGATTTAACAGTCCCAAAAATTCAATCCTGATTTTTTTTTCGTATTTTACGTTCGTACTGGTCCACTAAAAAAAAATACTAAAATGGACATCCCAGGAACCCTCTGCAACCCCTAGGGTAGGGGTTAACGTCTGCTGAAAACCGGTTTTTCGTGAATATTTCCTCAAATATGTTTCAAAATTGAAAAATATTTATGAACAATCTTGTTCTACGTGTAATTTCCTATCAGAAGAGTTTTTTTCTTTTTCAAAAACACTCACTTCCTTGACCAAAAATTAAGTATAAGAAACACCTATTCTTCAACAATTTACAGCACTTTTTGAAAAAATCCAATTTTTTGTGAATATCTCCTTAAATAAGCCTCAAAATGGAAAAATTGTTATGAACAATTTTGTTCTACGTGTAATTTCCTATCAGAAAGATCCGTTTTTTTTTTCAAAAACACCCACTTCTTTGCCCAAAAATTAAGGATAAAAACGCCTATTTTTCCAATATTTACAGTATTTTTTGAAATAATCGAAATTACGACTGAAGGTACCCAAAATTATACCAGTGAAGAGTATTTTTCTTACACACGCTAGTAGAGCATTCCAAAAAAAGTCACCGCTAAAATTTCAGCTCCTACGGTTAATTATGACTTATGAGGGTGGTTTGATATTACATTCAAAAAATCGAGGTTGTGAAAAAAAAGTACCTACTTTGAATGTGATGTTAATAATTATTATTATTGGTGATAACGAAACATTTCTCTGTGTCATATGGATCCAAACCCGATTTTTCAGTCAAAAGGGGTTGAGTGGAGAGTGGCGAAAAATCAAAATTTTGAAACTTTTCATGTTTGGTCTCAAAAATTAGGTTTTTTGGCATGCCAAATAGTTTACGATTTTGAGGTTGTTTTCTTCGAAAAACCAAAAGGAGCTTCGAAAAGACAGAAGCAAACTCGGAATTTCGATTTGCAAAATTTTTGTTGGCTCGGAGAGGGGAAGAAAAAACGTCAAAACTTTGGCGACTATTTTTGAAAAAATTACCAAAATTTTGAATTGCTCCCTCCGGGCTACCAAAAATTTTGAACAAAAATTTTGCAAATTAAAATTTCAAATTTTGCCTATAATTTTAAGTACCTTCAGTCGTAATTTTGATTAAATGTTGGAAAAATTGGTATTTCTTAGCCTTAATTTTTGGGCAAAAAAGTGGGCGTTTTTGAAAAAAAAGAACTTTTCTGATAGGAAATTACACGTAGAACAAGATTGTTCATAACCATTTTCCCATTTTGAGACTTATTTGAGGAGATATTCACGAAAAACCGGTGTTCAGCTGACATTAACTCCTCCTCTGGGGGTTGCGGAGGGTTCCTGGGGTGTCCATTTCAGTATGTTGTTTAGTGGATCATTACGAACGTAAAATACGAAAAAAAATCAGGATTGAATTTTTGGGTGTTTGGTAAATTTTTTCTCTTATTTACCTGGACTACATAGCGTTACAAAAAAATTAATTCAAAATATCAACTTTATCATGGGGATAAATTTTCGTATTGTGATTTTCATGCTCAACTTGAAAATTTATAGGATTATTAGGAATCATTCAATTCGGAACACTGAAAAAGTGGTTAAATTGATGGGGAATGACCCAAAAGGGTAAGTTTCAGTTCCCCAAAATGAAAAATTTCCTCGTTCAACGGTATTCGAACTCTCGCATCTATGTTAAAATTAAAATATTGAAAACAACCTTATCCAGAGATGATCAGATATTCTGATTCATTTCCCTTCTCGTCTAAAATGTAGGTCAACTATAATAGCCGTGATTATCTCCATTCATTCTGACGGAAGGGGAAAAACTTTGAAAAAGGAATGATCAATAGCTGGGCGAAAAAACACGGCCATTATCAACGTGTGTTGTTATTAGAGCACATAAGAAAAGGGAACAAATGATAAGACACAGGAGGGAGAATAACCTCTAGATCTTTTGTAGGTTTTGGTAATTTATAACGTCGCATAGCGAGCATCAGTTTAACAAAAGGCCATAACTTACGGTCCGGTAAGCTAGCCAAGCCGTAAGTGACTGATAAAAATACGTTTCCCAGTGGGCTCTAAAAAATTTACACGTCCAAAAATTAGGGTAAAACGATCACCGGTAAAAAGGAACACGTTCGGTGGTTTCTTTTCCATCTTTGAACGTTGCAGGTATAAATAAAATATTCGATCGAATATTAATTAAAAAATTATTACGACGCGAGTTTGAAATATTTTGCCAACAATACAGAATGAAAAAAAGAGGGAAATAAAAATAACTCGAATAAAACGAGAGTAAAGTTTATACGAAAGACGAAACTCGTAAAAGTTGCCTTATAGCTTTTTAGTTTTTAGCAAGTTGGCTTTTGTGAAGCAGGGTTTGCCAAAATACTCGTTTTTAATTACTTTGACGTTTTTGTAATTTAGATTACGATTGTATCGCTAATGATTTATTCGTATTAGAAACGATAACGAGCCAGACGACTAAGAAGTTCTGATCGATTCTCGAATTACTAATTTGAAATCGTTACTTCAAATTACACAGGTCTACATAGAAAATGCTGTTTATAATTTAATGGGTGATTTTGACAGGATTTTTCGCGCTGATCACTGAAAAAATAGGTACTGAAAAAATTTCAGCATCAGGATTTTTCACAATTTAAATTTTTTGCCAAAAATTTGTTCAAGACTTTCTAATAACTTTTGACTCTTGAAGTAAATTTTCTGGGCGAAGGAAAGGTTCTACCAAAAAAATGCATAGAACATAAATTGTAGAGTGTAAAATTTTATTTCTGCAGAGACCAATTAGTTTTTTCCATGAAGCTTAGTTTTCGAGATATTTCAGTCGAAAGTTCAAAATTCAACGTTTAGGTTTTTTTTTAGGCTTAGTTTTTAAGGTGGCTAATTCCATGTCATCTCGATCCGGTTTTGACCTTAGGTCTTCCAATCCTTCAGGGGAAGGAAGAAAGGTATTAGCCCTTGTAATTTTTGTATAGTTGGGATTTTTTGTGAAACAACTACAGCTCAACTTTGAAAGCTCATAACTCGAGATTGGTTGGGTCCAAGATGAATCTGCTTGGACGGTTTTATAGAGAATTGAAATGAGGTTCAAAATTGATAATCACATTTTGAAAAGTTCAAAGTTCAACTTTTATGATGAAAACTTAACTTTCGTGATAAGTATAAGAAATGAGGTCTACAATTTAAAAAAAAAAAAAAATTACTACGAGGAAAACTTTTTATGTGTTTTCCAACTAATTATTTTTCAAGATGAGATATCAGCACCCCTGGAGGAAGGAGGGGACACAAGGGTGCTAAAATTTTGGTTAAAATTAAAAAAAAAATGAAAAATAACGTGTGAGGTATCGTTTGTTTGGTTTTTGAGGATACCGAGTTCGAATATTTGCTAATTTTTTGATTTTGACCCTTTATTGTCCCCCAGCCCTCTAATTTTGAGAAAACACATGCAAAAAATGAAAATAGCGTGTGTCATATCGATTTCTCCTAATTCGAGGGTGCTGAACTCGATTATCAACTTACTTTCTCGATCCGCCCCTCCTCCGTGCCCCACAATGACCTCTAAAATTACCAAAATAATTAAAAAATTCGTGTTTATTTTTTTTAATGGAGACTAGGTCACTAAAGGGTCGAATCCAAAAAATAAGCAAATATTCGAATTCAGCACCCTCAAATACCTAACAAACGATACGTCACACGTTATTTTTCATTTTTTTGAATTTTGACCTCATTGGGAGAGAGGGGCTGATAGGGAATTCAGAGGGGTCGAATAAAAAAACTGAATACATATTCGTACTCAGCGCCCTTGAATTAGTAGAAATCGATGTGTTTTTTCACTTTTTCCCATTTTTTTTGAATTTTGGCCAAAATTTAGGCCCTCCTTTGCCCCTCTTGGAGTGTTGAGATCCCATCTTGAAAAAATTTGTTAAAAAACGTGAAAAGTTCTCCTCACTGCAATTTTTTCTGATTTTTAAATTGTTGGCTTCATTTTTCATACTTATAAAAATTGAGCTTTCATCAAAAAAGCTGAACTTTGAACTTTTCAAAATGTCAGTATCAAATTTTGAACCTCATTCAAATTCTCCATATGATCCAAAAAACAGAATTATCTTGAACTAAACCAATCTAGAGATGTGAACCTTCAAAGTTGAGTCGTTCCGCGAAAAATCCCAATTGTACAAAAATTACAAAAGCTACTCTCCCCCCCCCCCTCCCTGAAGGATTAGGGATCGAAATGACGGTAATTTCTTCATTAAACCATCGAGGGGGACCAGTAAAGAAATTTTGTGAACTTTTCAAAATGTCAGTATCAAATTTTGAACCTCATTCAAATTCTCCATATGATCCAAAAAACAGAATTATCTTGAACTAAACCAATCTAGAGATGTGAACCTTCAAAGTTGAGTCGTTCCGCGAAAAATCCCAATTGTACAAAAATTACAAAAGCTACTCTCCCCCCCCCCCTCCCTGAAGGATTAGGGATCGAAATGACGGTAATTTCTTCATTAAACCATCGAGGGGGACCAGTAAAGAAATTTTGAGTGAAATCGGAATATAATGTAATTGAAGTGAAAACCTGGTCTAGTTGACATATAATAAGTTAGATATTTTCAATAAAAAATTAAAATTAAATTTTGAACTTTCAGTTGAAATGTCTTGAAAATTTCGCTCCGTACAAGGGAGGTATTCCAACTCAAAGTAAAATTTTGAGCCCTACCAAAAAAAAATCGAAAGTACATCACAACAGGACCCCGTACCCAAACTTTCAGGTGCTGAAGTTCATTTTTCGATTTTTGGCAAATTTTTGAAGTATCAAAATTACCTCCGCCCTGCAAAATATGAAAATTTGATCTAATGAACGAGAAAGGCTGAAACTTGGTAGATCTAGATACCCTATTTTCGACCTCCCGAATCGAATGGAAGCGGTTTTGAGACGATTCGGAGTCATCAGAAAATTTTGAAATTTTTCGGCGCTGGAGAAAAGCCCATAAAAATGGTCCATATGCACTTCAGCACCTATAATCGCGAATTACCAATATTCATGACCTATTTGATCGATTAAAACACAATTTTCCTAAATTCGTAACTTTGAGTTCAAATTTATATTTTTTTGGCAGAAAATTAATTTTTTTCCAGTAAAATTATCAGCCAAAAAATATAAATTTGAACTTAAAGTTGCGAATTTCGAAAAATTCTACTTTATTCAATCAAATAGATCACCAATATTGGTTATCTGCGATTAAAGGTGCTGATGTTCATAAAGACCATTTTTACGGGCTTTTCTCCAGCACTGGAAAATTCCAAAATTTTCTGATGGCTTTGAAATGTCTTGAAACCGCTTCCAATCGATTCGGAAGATCGAAAATAGGGTATTTACCAAATTTCAGCTTTTTTCGTTCATTAGATCAAATTTTCATATTTTGCAGGGTGGAGGTAATTTTGAAATTTCAAAAATTAGCCAAAAATCGAGAAATGAACTTCAGCACCTGGAATTTTGGAAACGTGGTCCTGTTACGATGCGCTGTACTTTCGATGTTTTTTTTGTTTGGACTCAAAATTTTACTTTGAGTTGAAATACTTCCCTTGTTAGGAAAAAATTAATTAGACTTTGCAAAAAGAAAATTTTACATTCTATAATTTGTATTCAATTCATTTTTTTCGTAGGGCCCTTTTTCTGCCCAGAGAATCGAATTGAATCGTCAAAAGTCATCAGAAGATGTAAAACAAATTTTAAAATTTAAATTATGAAAATTACAGACGTGATGGAGAAAAATCCAAATCATATCCTAACTTCAAAAATTAGATCAGAATCACCTATCAGAGTTGATTCGGTAGGAAAAAGTTGAAATGCAGGCCTGTGTTATCGATGAAATTTTGTACGTAAAATTTACGAACCACCGTCGCAGGAATTACATTATTTCATGACTTTTCATCCGTCAGTCCCTTTTCCATCAATGTATCCTTTTACAAGCGTAACGACGCCATTTTACCCCCTCGGCGTTTATTTCTGTGTGCAGAAGGAATTGGTGTACGAGATACGCAGACAGAGACAGAATCGAGATGAGTAGGCCTTACGTTAGATGCGAGACCCGAACCGAGAGAGATGCTTGGAAACTGCTATTCCAAACAGCTGTATCCGTTTCGGCTGGCAAAGGCAACCTGATTAAATCTAGCGTGCACCTTTCGAGCTTTTTTTCTTCTATTCGTGGGTATTATATGAGTATTCGAACAAGTTAACGCTAGCACATTATCCCATCATTATAATTTACAAACAGTCTCTCACACAATGACGGAAACGAGCGTAAAAAAGATCTACATAGTTCGGGCTGAAAAATTTCATCGAATAAAAAGTCAGTTCTCCATGCTCAATATAAAACAGCTGATTCTAGTTGCATTGCAGAATTTGAGTGGGCGGTGGCGACGTTTTTGTCTTCTTGCCAACACGTCCGCCAGCCATGTGAAATCTACATAAATAAATCCGGCCTTTGTACTGATAATTCCATTTCGCCAATTTTAATTCGTCGCTCGTTAAGAGTGCAACGTTGACTTTGAAATTAATTTGCATAATTTCGACTCCTATCGAGAGTCGACGTCAAGGTCACAGTTGAGCTCGTTACGTAATTTTATACGTCGCAGGTCGGGTTATTTTTTGTTTTTTTCGCTCGATTTTTAAAGTACATGCAGACACTGCGAACCGTTATTTTTTGTGAATTGCGATTTTCGTAATTCGCGAAAAACAAACAGAAGGTTCATAACCCTAGTTCGAGCGGTTAAACGTTAACTAATATTACACGTAGATACGTTCAACTTCCTGTACAAATACAAGCCTTACTTAGTGATCGAAACGCTTTGATTAATCAAACCAACACTGAAAAAAAAACAAATTAATAAATTTTATCCAAAAAAATGATAACGGAACACCATTCACAAAATTGGCAAAATTTATTCTGAAAAAATGATATTTATCGCGAAATTGGGTAAAAATTATTTTTATGCAATAAATTTTACCAAATTTCGCGATAAATATTACCTATTATTTTTCAGAATAAATTTTGCCAATTTTATGAATGGTGCAGTGGCCACTAAAAAAAAGTTAGATGAACAAGTTGCCTATTTTGAAAATTGATGCGGCAAATTCTGCTTCTAAAAAATCACGTAATTTTTTTTCAACCATGGGAATGGATATGTACTTTAAAAACTGAATAAATTTTCATTGCACGACGTTTTGTATAACTTGAAAATTGAAGAGGCTACAAAAAATTTTGTTCAAAAAAAATAATAAAAAATAAACTATAATCAAAAGAATGGATAGTATGTTGAAAAATGAACAAATTTTGTTCTGCAGACTTTTTGCCTAACGTCGAAAATGAAGGGGCTACGGGTCATTCAAAATAAATGGGCTTCAATAATTTTTAAGACTACCTCAATTTTGGATGCTCCGTAGTCCCTTTATTTTTTATGCTAGGCAAAAAGTCTGTTGAACAAAATTTGTTCATTTTTCAACATACTATCCATTCTTTTGATTAGTTTATTTTTTAATAATTTTTTTGAATAAAATTGTTTGTGGCCTCTTCAATTTTCAAGTTATGCAAAAAATCATGCAATGAAAATTTATTCTGTTTTCAAATTATTATCCATTCTCATAGTTGAAAAAAAATTACATTATTTTTTAAAAAACAGCATTTTCCCCTTCAATTTTTAAGATATGCAAAAAGTCATGCAATGAAAATTTTTTAAATTTTCAAAGTACCATCCATTCCCATAGTTGAAAAAAAATTACGTAATTTTTTTAAAAAACAGCATTTGCCCCTTCAATTTTCAAGATATGCAACTTATTCATCTAACGTGTTTTTTTGTGGTACCCGATTATATCCAAAAATGAAGTATAGCAGACCACTCATCAGGCACCCTGTAGGTATAATATTTTTTAAACTTCGAATAAAATCACTAATTTTTAATAATCTAGAATAATACATAGAAAAAAAATGGAAACAAATTGTAGAATACACGGGTTGCCTATCTTCATTTTTGAAAGGGCTACAGTGATTTTAAATTTTTCCAAAATTAATTTGTTTTTTATTTGAAAATTCCGTTTTTTCGTAAAAAAAAACTCGATATATTTTGGAATGAAATGTTCACAATAAATCTTGAAAATACGTATGTAGTGTACCCACCTTGACACACAATCTGGCTCGTCGGACCAATTTTCGGATTTTTCGCAAAATTGAAGGTATGAAATTAAAGGAGCCTCATGGAGGGGGAGGACGCAAAGATGTAGAATTTTTCATAACTATCGATCCTCAAATATCTTGATTTCAGAATATGGGTCAAAATATCCTCATAAATGGACTCTGACGAGAAACCAAAATATGCATTTTGATATATTACTCGAAAATTGTTTAATTTTGGCCCCTTATCCTCACCTCTGTGAAATTTTTTTTAAGGGTTTCGAAAAATATGAAAAATTCTCATTTTTGCCTCACCCTTCCACGGGGCTGTTTTCAGATTTCGAGAAAATTTGTATTTCAGAAATGAACTCGGGAGGTCAAAAAACGTGGATTTCAATATTTCAATACCTTACTGTATAGTTGAAAATTTTTTCAATTTTTACCCCCTTCCTTCACCATAGAGCAACTTTTGATTTTTGGGTAAATTACTTCAGAAATGAACTAGGAAGGAGAATAATTAAAAGATTTTTGTTCATGGATAATTTTTAATGTACATGAATGAAATTGCTTCTCATCGATTTCCTTCTACCTTTTACAATTTATCAAAAATTAAAATAACATGCCTTCAGGTAAAAGGAACCAGGCAAATGGAACCATAAGGCAAGGTATCCAAAGATGGGAATGGTCTTAAATTGCTGTTAAAAAAATTGGCTATCACCTCCTTAAACGGAATTCCAAAAGATGAATTCCCTGTTTTTTGGTAATTTTTTTGTAAAACCGTGATTTTTCAAAAAAACAATTTTGGACGCTCAACCCTTCTAAAATGTCTTTAAAAACCGTGGAATTTATTTTTCGGAGATTCTTGCTTTCCGAACTTTACCCATCTGTAACAATATGAATAAAAAATAACAGAAAATTATAAAATTTTTATCATTTTGATATCTGATGAAAAAAACAATGAACCCTTTTTTGAGGTCATGAGGTCGAATCGTAATTTTAAAATCAACTAAAGCTGAATATTCCTTCTTAGTCCAGGCATTTTAGGAGTTGACCCCCAAAAATTGAAGCCTGATTTTTTTTCGCGTTTCACGTTCGTAATGGTCTACTGCACAACATACTAAAATGGACACCCCCCAACCTTCCGCTAACCCCAGGGGAGGGGTAAACGTCCGCTGAAAACCGGTTTTTAATATCTCTTCAAATAAGCCTCAAAATTGAAAAGTAGTTATGAACAATCTTGTTATACGCGTAATTTCTTATCGGAAGGGTTTTTTTTTCAAAAACACTCACTTCCTTGACCAAAAATTAAGGGTGAAAACACCTATTTTTCAAAAATTTACAGCATTTTTGGAAAAAATCGAAACTTTTGGGAATATCTCCTCAAAAAAGCCTCAAAATGAAAAAATGGTGATGAACAATCATGTTCTACGTGTAATTTCCTATCAGGCAGGTTCATTTTTTTTCGAAAACACCCGCTTCTTTGCCCAAAATTAAGGGTGAAAACGCCTATTTTTCCAATATTTACAGTATTTTTGGAAATGATGGAAATACGAAGCTGAAAATATCGTTTTTGAATCCTTACGACGCAAAGAAATGTTTCGTATCACCAATAATCAGCAATAACGTCGCGTTTATAGTACTTTTTCTTTCCACAACTTCGATTTTTTAAATGCAGTATTCAATTTCAATAACCTCCCTTATAATTAACGGTAGGGGTTTAAATTTTTGCGGTGCCTTTTTTTGGAATATCCTACCAGCATGTATAAAAAAAATACTCATTTTGGGTACTTTTAGCTTCGTATTTCCATAATTTCCAAAAATACTGTGAATATTGGAAAAATAGGTGTTTTTCACCCTTAATTTTTGGGCAAAGAAGCGGGTGTTTTCGAAAAACAACGAACCTGTCTGATAGGAAATTACACGTAGAACATGATTGTTCATAACAATTTTTTCATTTTGAGGCTTTTTTAAGGAGATATTCCCAAAAGTTTCGATTTTTTCCAAAAATGCTGTAAATTGTTGAAAAATTGGTGTTTCTACCCTTAATTTTTGTCAAGGAAGTGAATGTATTTGAAAAAAAATCTTCCGATAGGAAATTACGCGTAGAACAAGATTGTTCATAACTACTTTTCAATTTTGAGGCTTATTTGAGGAGATATTCACGAAAAACCGGTTTTCAGCGGACGTTTACCCCTCCCCTGGTGGTAGCGGAGGGTTGCGGGCTGTCCATTTTAGTATGTTGTGTAGTGGACCATTACGAACGTAAAACGCGAAAAAAAATCAGGCTTTAATTTTTTGGGGGTTTGGTACATTTTTTCTCTTATTTGCCTGGACTATCTATACAAAAATGTATTTGGTAACAAATTGGAACCATTACTGTAAATTTAATATCAGTTCGCGTTTAAGTGGTTCCACTTACCCGAACTCCCAATACATAAAAAATTTCAATTTACCAACAATGCTGCCGGTTCAATGCCAGGATCGTCCATAATTGTAATACTTGTTACCAATGGGAAGACTTTTCCAAAACGGGTACACTTCTTTGTACAAATCCGTCTCCATTGTGCCGTTGATATTAATCAGCAGATATTCTATCCTTTGTGAGACCACTGGTTCCCAATAATTCATTGTGGTAGTATTTATTTTATCTGGGTAATTCGGATTGCTGTTGAAATTTGTAATATGAATTATTTGCTTACAAAAGATACACAAAGATATGGGGAATTTCACAATGATGAAAATTTAATCAATTTTGATACCTTGTTTGGATAAAGTTGACCCATCTTTTGACCAATTCTTCGCTGAACATGATATCTCGATCATTAAGCACGTTGGCGGACTGTTCGGTGAGGAATAATAAATTAATGTCATCGCTGTGAGAAACACCTTTTTAGAAATAGACAGAAAAATAAAATTAAACATTATAAAGGATTTTACAAAAACGAAAAACGAATTCGAGACCATTTTTTGTCAATAGTCTGCCACCTCCCATTTCAGAAAAAATTATATTTCTTAAATCAAAATTTCACGAGCAGCACCAAGACCAAGATATCTGTGAAAATGTAATCTGGGCATTTTTGAGCATTTTTGAGCCCCGAAATCAGGTCAATTTTCAAGTAATTTCCAAGACCTGACGTGTGACCTATGAAAATGGGGTAGAATTTCACCAAAAAATTGGAAATGTTTACCAAAATTTTTTTTGAGCAATTTTTGAGAATTTTGAGCCCAGGTCAATTTTTGAGTGTTTTTAAATAATTGCAATTTTGAGCCCCGAAATCAGGTCAATGTTTGAGTATTTCCAAATAATTGACGTGTAACCTATGAAAATTGGGTAAAATTTCGCTAAAAATTCAAATATGTGAATCAAAATTTGCTTTAATCAATTCTTTGAGAATTTTGAGATTTAGAATTACTCCAACATTTTTCTTGATCAATCTTTGAGAATTTTGAGCACTGGTTTATTCTTGAATATTTTCAAATAATTGATGTGTAACCTATGAAAGTGGTGTACAATTCCCAAAAAATTCAAATATGTAAACCAAAATTTGCTTTAATCAATTTTTGAGAATTTTGAGCTTTTGATTGAGAATAATTTGAACAGTTTCAAAACACCATTTCGTAATCTATCAAAATGAAAAGAAATTTTATGAGGAAATTACAAGTTTTGATCAAAAAAATTTTGAGTGAAACAAACGCAGCAACTGAGCTCAAAATTCTCAAAAATTGATTAAATAAAATTTTGGTTCACATGTTTGAATTTTTGGCGAAACTACCCCATTTTCATAGGTCACACGTCAATTATTTAAAAATACGCAATAATTGACCAGTGTTCAAAATTCTCAAAAATTGCTCAAAAAATGTTTGGTCAACTTTTCCAAGTTTTTAATGAAATTCTAACCACATTTTCTCAGGTCACGCGTCAGTTCTTGGAAATTACTTGAAAATTTACCTGATTTTGGAGCTCAAAAATGCTCAAAATCTCTCAAATTACATTTTCACTAATATCTTTGTGCTTCCTGCGAAATTTTAACCCATTTTGATATAGTTTTGGTGAAAGGGGGCGAAAATGGTGCGTTTTTTCAACTTTGAAAATTCACCACAATCATTTGTGCAAACCGTTTTCCATAAACTTTGGATTAATGGATATCCATGTATGTGTTGAGGTGTTTTTTTTGGCCTGCAGACCATATGACGCCTACGGAGCCATTATTGAGCCAAACATGGCCGAATTTCACGAAAAATCGCACATTAGGGGCGCTGACGTCCTATTGTGCAAGTAGTCCGAGGAAATTGACATATATTTGGAGTGAGGGGAGTGTCCGCTATCACAATGTAAAAATTTTTTTTTGGGCCGGATCAAATTTAAAAAATGGGAAAGAACGGAGGTTTTAAGGCTCCAGCCTCCCATTGTGCAAATGAAGAAATCCAAAATACACTTTTTCGGAACTGTGGGATCAATACACATAAAAAACCAACTGATTTTTTTGGTCCGCAAAAAAGCAAGCTAATTTCGATTTCTAGAGCACTTTTTCCCAGTTGGATTGTAGACTACTTATGAAACGTGGTCTTGTGACCAAAAACATTCTAGAACACCATAGAATTATTCAAAAATTACAGACTATTTTTAACTCACCTAAAAACTCATCGTAGAAAGCGAATTTATTTTGAGCCGAATAATTGGCCCTGTAATCGTACCAATACACGTATTTAGGTCCTGGGTAGGAACGAATTGTATCTATAATCCCATATCCGAAAGTACCGTGAGTATAGAGCTGAAAAACGAACCAATTAATTAATAATATGTGAGCCTGGATATAGAAACCACCCTTAGGTGTCAAAAATTAATTTTTGAGTTGACACTGATTTTGACATTTTTAGAAGGAATAGATAAATAAAATCAGGGGGGAATCTCAACTCAAAAACCAATTTTTGACACCAAAAGGTGGTTTCTATATCCAGGCCCACATGCACTCAATTTGGCTTCAAAATTTCTCGATACCGGATCAATGACTCACTTGAACCATTTCATCAGCAGTTTCCTGGCCAATATTTTTATTGCCAAAATAATGGGTTCTCAAAATCTGCGAAATATAATTTAAATTTTTCGCCTTGGTGTTCCACAAATATTGTAACGTAATGGGAAACAGCGTTTTATAAAATTCATTCAAAATATTCGCTTCTTCGCCATTGTTGGCCAATGAAACTGCAAAAAAACCGTGAAAATTTTCATTTCGAAGAATTCGCAAAGACGTACATTCTACATTATTATCTGAACTTTTGAAGTATTCATTTTAATCACCTGCTGCATGTGTGGCACCTTCTCCGGTAGTTAAACCGATTATCCAAGGTAACTCCGGCGAATGGTATGATAAATGGCTGGATATATTTGTGATAAATGCATCTTCAACATGAACGCTTTCTATGGTAGGTCTAAAAGGAGCATCTGGGTATAAGCGCCAAACCTATCGTCGATGACAAAAATTGTAATTATTGATGTTAGCTCTTTCAATGGATGATATTTTCAAAGGTTCATACTTACATACATCTCTTCGGGTATGGAAACGAAAAGATCTTCATCTAGGGCGATAAAACAGTGGTACATGTCACGAGAAGAGGCAATACTAGAACATCCGGCTTTCGTAGCGAATTCTTTGGCTATGGCTTGTGCAACATCTGGCCCCCAGTAGCCCTTGGAGCAAAATGAAGATCCACTTTGCATAATTACTTGCTGGAAAAGTCCTACGAATTTCATCACCAAGCATTGAGTATTTGAATTTTAAACGGGATGAGGATCATTCCATGAGAATTCACTTTCTGAACTGGGGTCTTTAGATTCTGCTCGACTTTTTTTAACGAGGTTTCCCATCTCAATCGTTTATGAAAATTTTTTTCAAAGTTCAAAATTGAGTATTTTAGCAAAAAGTTCAATTCTCATAAATGCAACTAAGTTCAGGATTCAGGAATTTAATTTGAAAATATGCAAAAATTGTCCGAATAGGCTTTCATGTAGGTATGTAATATCTATTTGTGACGATGGGAGGGGGGGGGAATTCTTTGTCAATGTTTGAAAAATTACAAATACTAAGTGCATAATTTTTCTCCACTTGGTTTTTAGTTTAAATTTCTTCAAAATTTTAATTTTTTATTTTTCTACTCTAAAATTTTTCAAGCTCAATTTTTCTCAAATTTTTTGCATATTCCGGAAATTTTGTAGTTTAAATTATCACAATGTTCTCAATTTTTTCATTTATTCTTCTTGCTTCAACTGTTCTCAAATATTCAAACTTCTTCGTTTCAAATTTTCATTACCTATTTTGTTGAATAGTCTTGTTTTTTATTAGTTTTTATTCGAATTTTCTCAAGAATTCAAACAAATTTTTCTACCTTTTTTGAGTTCCAACTTCTACATGTTTTTGTTTTATTCTTCTCCAAAAATTTTCAAGTTCAAATTTCCCAAATTTCCTCATTGGGTATGGCCGGATAAGGGATGAATTTGGCCCCAGGCGCTTTTGAGCTCCTAAACACATCAAGTCGTGTATATTGATTAGAAATAATTTTTCACAAAATTTTTTTCATAGCTATGGCCATTTTACTGTATCATTTTCAAGAATTTTCAATTTCAACGGAAGTGAAGGAAATTTTCTGTTCTTTGGCACAAAGTTACATCTCGTAGAAGTGTATTTATGATAATTTTTTCAACAATTTTGGTGCACTCCTTCACGTTTTTTCAGCCATTTGAAGTTTTCAATCGTAAAAAATACCTTGTAAGCAAAAAGCGACCACCCTGGAAAAATTTCTAAAAAATACGTTTTTTATGTAGAATTTTTCTGTGTATTTGGTTTTGGCGATTTCGTTGAACTAAGGGCCGAAAATCGCGAAAAACCGTACAGAAATGTTATTTTGGCAAATTTTTCAAATTTTGAGCGTTTTATACAGAAATAAATGACCAAATAAGAAAACCAATTCCATATTCGTGTTCAGCAGGTCAAAATACCCCGACAAACACTTTTTTTGCGATCGTTTTACTTGAAGTCTCGAAATTCACTTTTTTGTCATGAAAAATCAGTGAAAAAGGTGAATTTTTAAACATTTATCAAAAATATTGCGAAAAGGGTGTTTTTCGAGGTATTTTGACCCGGTGAACACGAATATGGATTTGGTTTTAGGAGTTGAAATTTTTTTTGAATTTTCGGAAACATTTCAACTGGGAAAAAAATTCAAAGTAGGCAAATGGCAATATAGTTTGAGAACATTTGTGAGACAAAGGTTTTGTGATTACACTCAGCGTCGTAAAAAACATCAAAAACAAAAACTTGAAAATAATTTCCAAGTTTTTTGAATTTTGTTTAAAGTTTTGGGGCGTTCGTGGCCCCCTAAAGAATCGAAATCTCATCGCGAAAATTACCATTTTCAAAAATATTTGTATTATCATGATAATCTTTTCACAGATTTTTTCAATTTTTAAAATTATATCCCTGAATTGTGAGCAAAATCTGATGTCAAGCTCAAAACGTCAATGAATTGACAGCGAATGACCCATGAACATTGAACACAGCTTGGATGAATTTTACCTTTACTGGCTGTCGAAAGGGTATGTAAATGAACGCTATTTGCTCCAGAGCTATGACCAGCTAATGTTATTCGGTTGGGATCTCCTCCAAAGTGATGGATATTGTCGCGAGTCCATTTCAGAGCCAGGAGCTGATCTTTTAGACCGAAATTTCCAGGAATTACTGTGTCTCCTGTGCTTAGAAATCCTGCCAGAATCCAAATCCAATTAGGATTTTAATTAACGATAATTAATGTTTGAAATTAACTTGAGAGGTATTTTCATTTGATTACCTACATACCTAAAGGTCCCGATCTGAAATTAGCCATAATGATGATCAAATCCCTGTCCATCATGTATTGTGGGCCATAATCCATATTCGTATTTGATTTGAAGGTACCGCCGTAGATGTAAAACAGCACCGATAGGTTATCGCCTTTTTGAGCGTTCTGCGGAAAGAAATCATACAACAAAACATCCATCAGTAGATGTCTACTGGATCTGGAAAATGAAAATTCTTGCCATTTTTATACAATTTTTTTTTGATCCGAAGGTGACCTAAAAGACTTCCTCGAGTATACTCGTTTTGAAGAAAATTTCAGATTTTTTTTTTGCCTTTTGCCCCTCTCTCAAGTATAACTCTCGTTTTATAGAAAATTTTCAGCTCTTTTTTTTTGGCAATTTCAGGTGTCTCACAAATTCTTGAAATCAACAGGTAGGATTTTCGCAGGACTTTGCAAAAGAATTTTACAAAATTGTTCTCCTGAGCTGTGGAAAAAAAATCCTCCTCCCTACTCTCCGATATTTTTTCAATTGATGAATTTTAATCGCTTTTCCTAATTTTCTCGCTTTGCTTGCCAGTAGACACTCTGATAGTCACCTTAAGAGCCTCTGACTCCGACTTCTCCAAAAATCAACAAAATAATTAAAGTCAAAATTAACTTACCAATGGTGTAAAGACATTCAAATTAAGACAATCTTCGCCACCTTTCGTTCCATTCCCATCGTCAGCTAACTCTAAACACCCTGTGGGGGCTCGAGTAGCGTCTAAAATTCCATTCCATGGGCCAGCAGCAACCGGGGCCTGAAATTAATTCCCCCTTATGAAACATTTCAACACAATACGTAAGCAAGTTAGTAAATACGCGACGACTTCTACTCAAAAACTCACCTTCAGTCTCAATTTTCCAATGGGTGGTTTGGCGAAAGGTATTCCGTAAAAAACGTTGAATATTTTACCATTGCGAGCTCTTAATTGTGTACCATTCAAGGTACCTTGTTTAATTTCTATCAGCAAAGATTCGGCTGAAACGAAGCACAATGGACAAAAAAATTAGGTATTTTAATATTTTAATTCATATTAACGAACTTCAGTAAGTTTACATATTCAAGTTAACGAACCAGATGAGATAAAAAGTACGGTTACAATAATTAACCGGTACATAGCGTGATACAAACGATCATTGAAAATTCTTCAAAAACGAACATCGCACGTAAATTACCAATTACAACTGATTAAAGTCACCCATTGATGATATAAAATGATTGTTTATAACACTTAGAAGTTCGAATTGACTACTCTTCTTGTGTTATTATCTAATACTTGTGATGATTCGTGTCCTTCGACCGATCAGGTAGCAAGACCAGTTTCTAAACAACTCGTTTGATACCGTCAGCGAAATTGAGATTCCCTGCGTTTCTGCATTACCTACGTAATTTTGGTAAATTACGACAACAGCTGCGAAAATAGACTCGCAGCAATGGTTTTCCGAAGGTCAAGTTCTCTACGATGCGACCTGACGCTGGACGTTTTCAAAAATTTCCAAGTTTCATACTGACTCGTATAGTTGAAGTAAAAAAATTTCGACGTCGATGTTTTGCTGCCTATTTTCAACCTTCCTAATCAATTGGAAGTAGTTTCAAACTAATCTGAAGCCTCTAGAAAATTTATACCTACTTATGAATTTAACCAGAAAGAAACTGATTTTGAAAATTATTGTGCTTTAATAGATCAAACAGGTCCCCAGTATGGGTAAACCACGTTTATAGATGCTAAAATTCATTTGAGCCCATTTTAAAGTTTTTCTTTTACCATAACTGGAAAATCCTTGAATTTTCGGGGATGCCCCAGAATTTTTGCAAGGCTATAAAGTAATTTTGAATTTTCAAAAATTCTCCAAAATTGAAAAAATGTACTTCAGCACCTGAAATTTTGGATTAGAGATTTTTACATAAAGGTTTTTATTTCAAGCTGAGAAAAATTGAAAAGTTATTCAATCAAAAATACACTCCATGATTTAAAAACTTTTCGCTTAGAAGGAAAACTGGTTATTCTGATTCTTGACCGAAAATATTGTCCATTGGGAGATGTGGGTCTAACCAAAAAAAAAAATGACAAAAAAGTCTCAATGAGAAGTGATAATTGATTTTAAAAATTTGAAATTTGATAAAAAAATTGACCTATTTTGAGAACAACACGGAACAACCATCAAAGAAATGGGAAGAGATGAACCCAAAATTGAATTTTTTGGTGTTATCGAATGAGATATAAAAGGGTGATCGTTTCACATTTTCCATTTTTCATTTTTTTTCGGGATTTGAAAATGAGTAGCAATCTGCCTGGTAAAAATGTCACCCTACCTGACGTCATAATCATTTACGACCACACATTTCATCCCTCTAATTTAACCTTCGAATTCGTCTAAAGAAGAACCCTCCATTTTTATTCTTCGATTGGAAAATTTGATGAAGAACAAAACGTAAAAAATTCCTTTTTTTATACATATAAGTAGTGAAGTAAAATTATCAAAATTCTTGCCAATTTTGGGTTTTTCTTGTTTTTCAAATTTTTAAATTAATCAAAATACATTTTCATTACCAAAAAAATTTTGACTCATTTTCAGAACCAATTTTGACCAGATATGCGTCAAGGGCCTCAAGGGCCGGTTTCATCCTCATGGCGGAGGCCCTTTAAGGAAAAGAACAAAATTACTGATGAAAATTAAATTTGAGCAATTTTGACCTATGAAAGTGGGGTAGAATTTCGCCAAAAAGTGATCCAAAAGATTTTTGAACCATTTTTAAGAATTTTGAGGCTTTGATTGGGCACTGGGCATATTTTTGAATAGCTTCGGAAAAACAGTAAGCGACCAATCAAAATGAGATGAAATTTCACAAGAAAATTAAAAATCGAAACGAAATAATTTTTTTATCAAAGGTTGCTCAAAATGAATTGTGGATGACATTTGTGAATTTTTGGCGAAATTCTACATAGGTCACATGTCAATTTTACAAAATACTCAAAAACTGAAGTGAATAAACAGCTGAGTAATATCTTTAAAAAATCAGCACCAGCGACTAATGACGTAGAAATTTTGGAAATGGGGAAAGAGCTTCAAGCAGCATCACTCAAGGAGCTCAAGTACAGGTATCGATTTTAATTTTGATTTTGCTGATACGAACGCATGCTCTTTTTGCCACATTTGCTGTGTTTTGATAAACGTTCACCTACTTTTACAAATATCTACATTACTTCATTAACATGGCATTAGAAATTTAATCTCTTCAAGTTACAGAATAATTAAATTCTAGGGTGTTTAGAAAAATCTGCTTTCTAATTGGATAACGAAATCCGATCAGACGATCATCCGATTATCTAATCGTTAGTACGAGGAAAACATCATTCATTTCACCTCAAATTATTAATCATACCGAACCAGATAAAATGATTTTTATCTGCCACCGAGGGCGAAAGTAGATTGTAATTTGAAGTTTAGATACCTAATATGATCTGTCTCTCAGTAGAAGTTGAAAAGGAAATTATGTAATGTGTAAATGAATAATGGATTTTTACGCATATTTTTTTCTTGTCGGCATTGGCAGTAAGTAATACCTACCTAGTAACTAATTCGATTTTAAAATTGTTTGAATTACAAAAAATCGTTCAATCATCCACTCATCCTTATCAAAATTTTGATTTCCTTTATGTAAATATCAATAAGAAAATTTTTACATTTGTTAGTTTGAAAAACCACATTTTGGGCGGAGAGGAATTTATTTCTGTATCAGGCCTTGTATGGTGTCCTGAAAAGGATACTCTTCGGTCTTCTCGTATGTATTGAACTGAACCCTTTACCAGAGGTTATGAAATGAATGGAAGTTTGAGAATCGAAGTTTAGTTGGTGAAGTTGTTTTGTCAAAGAACTCTGAACCTGTAATGTGTCGTGGTCCTCGTGGCTGTGAGCTTTTGTGACGGATATTTTTCTATTTGTTTAGCCGATGGTACAATTTGGGGCACCTAAATAACGTTTGATTTAAGCTTCTTAATGAAGAGGAAAATAAATTTTTCGGGAAAAAATAAAATTAGATGAAATTTCTCAATATTTAAGATTTTAAAGCATGATACGAATACCTTTCTAAATGATGGTACACAATTGTCATTTATTTTTTAGTTTGTCTTACCATCTTGGAATCATGCTCAAACCTTATAATACCAATAGGCCCATTATCCAAACAAGATTTAGAAGTGCTACACCAATCATCTGAACAAGAACTTGAAACATCATTTAAACAAAATGTAAGTTTTACTTAATGCTTACTCTTCTTAAACAAAGAAACAAAAAAAAACAATTGACAAGAATAATAAATTTTATTGAAATTTTTAAAAGCTGTATGAAGAAGTACGAAAAAAAGTCAAGAAACTTGAAAAAATGAGCAGTTTTGAGAAAGGTCTACTTATACAGAGACAAGAAATTGAAATCAAAAAACTGCGAAAAGACCTTGTAGAAATTCAAAAAGATCTTGGAAAAACGCAAAATGACCTTGTAAGCAAAAATAAATTTTAATACATATGTACGAGGGTTGTCCCAAAAACAGCAAAAGGGCACATCTAGGACCTTTAGATACTCAATTCGCATGGCGAAGAATGTTCTCCAAATTCAATTATAGTGGGAGAAGATGTGGGTACAGGGCTACATGCTTTCTTAATTTTCTGTTGATGACCTTTTTTTTTGTTGTTGGTCTGTTGGAGGAAGTATATCATTATTATCCTCCTAACAGCAAGAGGCACAATATAATTATCTTGCAAACAGTGTAATCAAGATAAAAACAATAGTGACAGGTGTAAGTAATAAGTACCATGCTGATGCTCACTGGATGTTGGGGGCTACAAGCAACATGGTGGAAGCCTGTCTGAAGTCCCAAAGTTGAAAATTAAATTTGCAATGAGCAATAATGCGAACGAAGTTTATTTTGAAAAAAAAAACAAAAGTATAAAAACACCGACCTTTATAAGCTTATATCTGGAAAACTTGTTTTAGAACCTGCCATAGTCATATATGTATACAATTATACATGTATTCATAGCAGAGTTGACATGAGTCCTTAAAAATTGTGACTCCCAAGTCAAAAGTCGCAAGTTCTTAGAAATTGTGGCTACTAGCCAATGCCAAGCGAGTCTTTCACAAGAAGACTGAGTCTTCAGCGAGTCTAGAGTCCCATTCAGAGTCTTTTTTTTCTGCTACCGATCAATATCTGTAAATTCTGTAATTTTATATTGAGAATTGAGATCAACTATATCCGGTTCTGAAAATTTTCTATCAGTAAATTTTTTTTGATTTAATTTTCTCTTGCAATAAAAACAAGAGTTGACCAAATTATATATCTCAAAATGGAAAGTTATTGTCTTGACTGAGAATATAATTTGGTCAATAGGCCAGTTTTCTTGTTTTTATTGAATGTACTTTTTTTTGGCTTTCACAATTAATCACTGATACCTACAATCATTTAAAAAAAACTGTGACTCGCAATAGACTCGCAAAAAAGACTTGCTCGCATGGTTTGAGTCGTTCAAAAGAGAGACTTCAAGCCTTTGAGGAGTGAGTTTCTACAAAAAAAAATACTCAAGAGTCTTATTCCGAGTCTACTCCAAGTCTTCAAGTCCTTTGGGCGTCCTTTTTCAGAGCAAACTCGTGTCAACCCTGATACATTGTGGGTTTACAATGTATTTAGGTAACACCCACTTTAGGATTTTCCACTTTACATTTGAACAGTGTTAAGTCAAAAGCAACCAAGCAACAAATTTGAAAGTGCTGAGATTTTAACGTATTTCTCACTGGGAACACAGAATAAGCTTCTGAACACATAAATTACTGATAGATTAATGTTACAGGAGTTCATATTTCTGAAGGTAGCGGTATCAAGTTGGTAACTAGCTGGTTATACCTTTCTCTTGTGATCATCTTTGCAAATGAATTCCCTGTAAGAGGCTGTATATTGTCCGCCCAATATATCTTGAGACGTGAAAAGCATGGGAGACCCATAAGCGGACATCTCGAGATATATTGGATGGACAATACCTACACTGTAATGTGTATCCATATGAAGCGTCCATTTTAAAAAACAACCATACTCCAAAATCTGTATATGAGAAAAGGGACATAGGTGTACTGGAAAAAAGGTTACATCTGGGTCCCTTTTCTCATATACGGATTTTGGACTATGGTTGGTTTTTTTTAGATGGACGCTTCATATGTATAAGATGAATAGTGGGGTTGCCTCTCAACCTGCCATTGTTATTTCACTATTAAGTAGAGGAATCACTGGTGTTCCACATTGTAACCATCAATGGACTCAGTTAATCAGTCAGCTTTATACCATGGACAGTCAGAGATCACATGATCTGCTATCTCAAGATTCATGAACATTACACGAAGGATATTAAGTCTGATTTCTAGATCAGTTTGGAGGTATCATGCCTCATATAGCATTTTTACACTAGATTGCATTAAACTCTTCACTAATTTTAGCCATTGTTTTTTTTTTTTGGCACAAAATTACCAAATAACTATTATACCAATGTCTGTGTGGTGTGCTATTGTGGTATCCATGTTTACCTTGATCAAAAGCCTCATTTATACTGGCACTGAATTTGTCACTAAAAAAATTGAATCTGTGTTTTCTTATGGAACAGTTTATAATAGGCACTGAAAGTTTTCCTACCCTTTCAATGAAAAGTTGAAATATTTTAACTTTTTTCACTGACAATTGCAGTGCCAGTATAAAATGAGGCTTTGAAAACAGTAATAATCTAATCTACTTCAACTTCACATTATTGGCAAACAGTTGACCATCTCCTCCTTTACCCCATCTAAAATTTCAGAAACCTAGCTCCAACTGTTTGCTGTAGAAAAAAAAAAGTATCCCTTACTTTTGGGATAACCCTTATACCTAGATTCAATTATTCACAGGAAACAGTTTACTGATATTACAATGTGAATCATTAAAGATGTCACCAAGTACCTACCAAATAGAAATACGTTGCCATAAATTTTAAAATTATAATTGATTAAAAAAAAATTTTAGAACAATGAAAGAAAAGAACGTCTGAGATTGGAGGCGCAGTTCGATTTTGCCGAACTGATCAAAAGATTGGTTAAAGATTGCTATCCCCAATGGGCAGAGCCCAGAGAAAGCAATGATTTCTCGCCGGCTGTGTGGCACACTCTTTTACTCAACATTGAAAATCCCAGAGTAATTCAGATTAGACAACAACTAAAGCATGATAATGTTACCGAAGAAGAATTTGTTAATGCAGTAGAGGACATAATGAGGGGTCGAAACCAAAAGGCCCACCAGCCTCTAACAGATAGGGAACGTGAAGAGGCATATCCAGAATGGTTGGCTGCTACAGCTCCATCCCATAAGACCGCAATAGCCGCAATCTTAAAATTCTCTTATAAGGTGGAAAAAGACAAGGTAGTTGCTTTGGAATACTGTCCTTCTACCACTACTACACCTGGTCCTGAGGACTCACAACTAATTGCAGAAGTCGTCCAGGAGACTAAACGTAAGTATGTTTGTTTAGTCTACATCCTAGAAGCTACTTTGTACCTTTAATTTTTTTTTGTTTGTTTTTTAGAGAATCGTAGCCATCTAAACTTGTTAATTATAGCCTCAGAACCTTGCATGTTAATTGAAAGTGAAAAGGTGCATAATTAAAAGGGTGTAGCCCACTCTGTATAGTGAATTGCTCTCAGTAGTGCCTTAGTCTCTTCTCACGGAAATGGATCTTTATGGTCTGAAAATCCTCTTACTGAAATGACCATTAAAAATCTTAAAATACCCATTTGACTTTTAAAAAAAACTCTCAAAAATTTTTCCAATCATAATAGTCCTTGATAATGTCTAACATCTCTCCAATTAAGGAAAAATTTGGTTAAAATCCTCCAAAAGTAGATACTTTGAACAAAAATGCATGGTTCATTTCCTAAAGGGAGCTAGAATTATGTTTGGAAGTGAAATATTTCATCGCTGGAATTTTAGACCACAAGGACCAACTTCCAGTGGGACACAGAATCCCAACTTAGGGCCTATTCACTAAACAAAGTGTGCTGTACCTTTTATCACTACCATCAAGACTTTCTCATTAGGTAAGCACATATTAAATTCTTATCTAATGTTCCTTCCCTTTCTAATAGGACCTGCAAAAAGTAGTACAGGACGTCAAAATCTGTGCATGCTGCAAACAATCGAATACACATGCTTACCTGCTATTTGAAAATTTTGAATGTGCTTATGCTGCGCTGCAGTATTTTGTAAGTTACTAATAATCAAAAAAAATTACATTGAGTATTTTAAACATTGGCAAATCAACTAATTTCATGCTTTTAGAAAAGAACTGACGTAACTGGGAAGTTCTTTATCAAAAATGTACACGATTTGGATATCCCCAAGTTACAACAAAATTCTATACTGAAAGTACAGCAACAAAAGAAGTTGTCAGCATCATTTCACTGTCAGACAACAGACGAATTGGTAAAACAGGTACGTATTTATGTTGACTACAAACTTAAAGTAATTAATTGTAGGTACCTACTAATTTTACAAAATGTTTACCCAACCGTTAATTAATTCTACCAATATCAAATTATTCTAGCTTGAAAGCATTATTCAATCTCATTTCGAAAATGTACAAGTGAAAATGGCCATACACAGGGATATGGTGTTCCTCAAGTTCCAAACTTTGGAACACACTCTCACGGTCTACCAATTGGTGGTAAATATGAATATTGAAAAAAATATTAAAAATATTTGTATGATATGATGAAATTAGTGTTATAATATGTACCTACCTATTATATCTTGTAATATATATATATATATATATATTTTTTTTTTTTTTCAGAAAGATAAGCTAGATTCCGAAGTATTGTTATCCATCCTTCCGGAGAATGCGAGTACTATAAATATTTGGAATGGGGACTAAAATTTTTGATGAAATAGGTAATTACCTACCGTTTCCGGCTACCCAAACTAGTAGGTAGAACACAATCAAATGAATCTCAACCTCAGGGAGTGAGAGGGTAACACACAAAAGGAGTGGCCTAACCACCTAGACAAGAGCTATAGGTAAGCTCGGATTAACCAAAGAGATAAATTTTATCAAATAAAAATTAAGCCAAAAACATGATTTTTATTTGGGGGAGGGGTCCTATTTATGATATAGGAATATACCTAAGGTACTTACGTTTTGGTATACTTACCTGCTGTGCCTGTATGCACTAAATGCTAAATGCAGTTTAACGTAATTACTGTCGATATAAGGTGTGGCAAGCACGTATATTGTAAAATTAACAAAAATTTATGGCACAGATGTACAGTATGTCTCACAACTCAAAACTACTCGTATTTTCAACTGAATCAAGGTGGTGAAATTCAAATGAAAGGACGGAGTTTTCATGTTTTCTATTCTCTAGAAAATCCGGGAAAGTCGAGGAATTTTAGAATTTTCCCTGGAATTTCTTACAAATCCAGAAGAAATCATCTAGAAAGTGTTTCTTATTCGCTGTTATTATATTACAAAAGAGTCGTTCGAAAAAAAATCGTCCCTGCTTGGTTCTGACGGTAATTGTGCATTCTTTGGCATAAAAGAACCTTAATTTTTGGAAAATTTTGCAAAGAAATCGCATCATTAAAATTTTTTTGCTATCTGAATCGTGCTTTTTTTGATTTAAGTTTACAAATTTATCGAACCTGAGTGGAGCGATAGCAAACATTTTTTAAGCAACGGGTGTTTGAAGCTATGCCTGAACGCAGCGAGCACTAAGATTTGAAAGAATTGTGATTGTTTCCACTCTATTCAACGTGTTTATTTTTTTTGTGCCAGCATCAATGTAAAACGTTCGATTTTTTGGGAGGGAAAAGGGACATGAATATGGAATTTTTTGAAAGTGAATTGAAAAGACGTTTACTAAAATGTCCAAAAATGACTCACTTTCGTACCTAATCGGAACGCCAGTGACGTACCGAAGGCATTTTCCGGGAGGGAGGGAGGGAGGGAGGGAGGGGAGGTTTGATGAAAACCCCAACTCAAAATTCTTAAAATTCCCAACTACATTTCGCCGATATTATTGATATTTCAATTTTTAAAAAATGAACCAGCGATTATTAACATAAAATTGTCCGTTTGTCCCGAGCAAAGTAAGGTATTTATCTAGATTAGAAACAAGAGTAAAAAATTTCAAAATAATTATAATTTAATTTGAACAAATTACAATTATTTTGAATTTTTAGACAAGACAGTCAAACCTGGAAACTCGAATACCTTCATGACGTCACTACTCATACCACTGAATGCCGTTCGACTTTCTTTTTTTCAAAGTCCAGATTATTTTACGTAAATTTTCTGAAAAAGTTTTCCAACTCCAAATTTTTTCCTCGTAATTTTTTCAACTCCTAATTTTTTTCTCAGAAATTTCTCAACTGAAATTTTTCTCTAATGTTATTTTTCCACGACCAAAGTTTTTCTGGAGAATTTTTCCATTATTGAACTTACATCTTTTTTGAAAAGAATGACTTCTGTTTGATTGACGTCGCAAAAATTTTATTTTCTCGCAATTTTCACATCTGAAAATTTTTCACGTCCAATCATAATTTTTTCAACTCGAATTTTTTTTCTCAAAGTTATGGCGGGCGTCAATCAAACAAAAATCATTCTTTTCAAAAAAGATGAAAGTTCAACGATGGAAAAATTCTTCAGAAAAAAATTTCAGTGGAGAAAATTAAATTACATATGTCAGAAATATTTCAGTTGAGAAAATTCTGAGAAAAAAATTACGAAGAAAAAATTTGGAGCTGGAAAACTTCTTCAAAAAATTCTAAACTGTTTAAAACTGACGTAAAATAAAAATATTCAACGGCATTCAGTGGTATGAGTAGTGACGTCATGAAGGTATTCGAGTTTCCAGGTTTGACTGTCTTGTCTGTTTTTAAATTTTAGTATCCAATAGGTATCTAAAAACAGTAGTGAATTTGCTTTGAAAATTTCGATATACATTTTGTTTCAAAATCTATGAAAAATTCTGGGAATACACCTCACCATTGTGCAATTTCGAATTTCGGGGGGGGGGGAGTGTCACAGCAGCGCCCCAATTTAGGTCGAAATTTAAAAAAAAAATCGAAAATTAGTGTAACATATTTCTGTTATGTTTTATGAAACGTGCATGCAAGTATGTAGGTAAAACAAATTCAAACGTAACGTGGGAAGATGAGGGGATGGTAGAGGGTCAAAACGAAAAAAAAAACATCAATTTTTGAACACGGCACTGTCAAAAACGTATACAACGACATGCCACTCGGGGTTTTCAATTTTTTTCATTTGTTGAGCTCAATCCTCCTCTTAGCAAATTATTTTTCACACATTTCTATTTTTTTTTGAATTTTGACCCAAATTCTGAGGCGCCGCCGCACCGTGGCTTCCAGGATTTATAAATCGCCGAATGAAAACATTGATGTGAAGAAACAAAGATAAGATGGATCCGCGGTTTTTGACATGGATATGTCGGGGGGGGGGGTAAAATTTTGAAAAGTGAAACGTAATCTGACCATTGACATGAATGACATTATGCTATTTAGTTGGGTACACTTGAAAGAATTTTGAAAAAATTTAGATGATCACTGACATAATGACATTGTGTCTTTCTAAATTGTAACTTCATTTTTATTATTCTTATTTAGAAAAAAGGTAGGGTAAGTATGTTTTGAAAAAATAACTAAAATATATTTTTAAAAAAAAGAAAAAAATTTGAAAAAGTAGGTATTTAAAAATTTTTAAAAAAAGAAAAAAGTTTTGTAAAAATGCAAGCTATATTTCATTTTAAAAAAATGATTGTTGAAATAATTTGAAAATTGAAATGTAGTAATAAAGTTTTTCAAGGTTGTTAATAATGATGATTTTAAAAAGTGGTTTATTTGAACATAGCTATGATCATAAGCGCGCCCAGAAATTATTTACGGAAGGGGCTCAGAATACGGAAAAATGGGGGGAGGGGTGAAATTTCAATGAAAAAATTCAGTAACTTGTTATTTCAGTGACGCTGGCGTAGCCAGGTTATTTTCAGTAGTTCGATAATTCATAAACGGATTTAAGTCAAGCAAAATTGAAAAATTACGGAAGTTCAGTTATTTTTCTCTGATTTTTTAGTCAAAATTATTGATTTTTTCGCTCAAACTGGGAATGGATTGAGAAATCAGTGATATTTCAAAGCAAGATCAGTGAAAAATCATCAATTCCTGAAATAAAAATATTAAAATACTACCCAAGCGAAGCGAGGTCGAAATTTTTTTGAAAACCGTGTTTCAAGAGCAAAAAAAACATTTCTTTCACATTTTTGTAATAAAAAAATTTCTTGTCCGAGCGTGAGGGTGGCTCGAGCCCTCCAATTTTGAAAAGAACATGGATTTTTTAAATTTTTTAGTAATTTGGGAGTCAGTGCGGTGAACGAAGGAGGCGGATCGAGAAAGTAGGTTGATAATCGAACTCAGCACCCTCGAATTAGTAGAATTCAATGTGACACATGCTATTTACATTTTTTTTGCATGTGTTTTTTCAAAATCAGGGGGTAGGGGGCACTAAAGGGTCGAATCCCAAAAATCAGTAAATATTCGAACTCAGCGCCCTCAAAAACCGAACAAATGACACGTCATACGTTATTTTTCATTTTTTTGAATTTCGACCTCATCAGGGGGCAGATAAGGGGGTTCAGAGGGGTATAATGTAATAACTAAGCACATATTTGAACTCAGCGTCTTCGAGTTAGTAGAAATCGATATGAGCTGACTGTTTGGACCAACATTATATTACGAGGCGACCGTCTAGTTATACCAACTTCCCTTCGGAAGGAAATCATTCAATTTGCTCACGAAGGCCATCCTGGCATTGTCAAAACCAAAGAAAGACTCGGAACAAAGGTCTGGTGGCCTAGCATCCACTGAGATGCTGAATCGGCAGTAAAGGCATGTGCTCCGTGCCAAGCTGTTAGGGAATTCGATCCCCCATTACCCATTCAACGAAGAAAGCTACCAGAGGCCCCTTGGGAACAAGTAGCTTTTGATTTTCTCAGACCTCTGCCATCAGGAGATTACATTTTCACAATTATTGACATCTACCCACGATTTTATGAGGTTAAAATTACGAAAAGCATCGGCTCAGCTTTTATTATTCGTGCGCTGAAAGAAATCTTTGCTCAATACGGGCTTCCAAGCCTCATTACCAGTGACAACCCTTCTCAACATCATGCTGACGACCTCATGGAATACTACAGTTCCAATGGAATCAAATTCTTTCCCAGCATCCCCCATTGGCCGATCAGCAACTGCGAGGTGGAACGGCAAAATCGTTGTTTAGTCAAGATTTTGTAGACTGCCCAAATTGGGAAGCAAGATTGGCAAGATAAGCTTTTAAAATTCTTGATGATGCAACGCAACACACCGAGCTCAACCACCGGTGCTACACCAGCTGAAATGGTTTTCAAATTTACTCCTAGAGACAAAATTCCGAGTATTAGAAAACCCATTTTGTTCGATTCCGAGGCTAGCGATAAAGACTCACTAAACAAATTCAAAGGCAAGCTATATGCAGATAACTCTCGTCACGCCATCTCTCGTGAGCCGCACTCAACGGGTAGTCCAGTGCTAATGAAAAATGAAACAAAGAAGGATAAGTTAACACCGAATTTTGATCCAGAGCCAGCCACAGTCGAGTCGCATGGGAGAGACAGTTTAGTTATCGTTGAAAAAGGGGATAAACGCTACTCTCCCAACAGCTCACATCTCCGCCCTTTCATTGAACCATCACCATCATCGGATCTATCAGAACCCCAGCCTCATAATGATCAACAGTCTGCTTCGTCGCTATCTTCTCCAGAGGTCAGCAGCTTGGCACAAAACTCAGCCAACGTTCCCGGACCAATCCCAGTGATATCTCGTCCTCATCGAGTCATCACTCAACCAAAAAAACTTGATGACTACGTTTTGAAATAAAACCTTTCCTCTTCCCTTTCCCGGGGAGGACTGTAGTGTTTGGCAACACTGCTTATGTTTACATTTAGTTTTGCGTGCTTTATCAAACCATGCTTCGAGATGTTTAGATCTAGTTGGACGTAAGATGTAGAATGTAGAAACGAATATACGATTCGAGTATTCGTGTAATTAATTAAACAGACATTTCGTGTGCGGTATTACATTTACGCTTTGGTTATTCTTTGATGTGTAATAGGTAGGTAAGTACCTGGATGTAAAAAGTAAACTTTTTTCATTCTTTATTTTGTACTTCGGTATTGGTACCTATTTATATTTCGACTTTATCTAAGAGGCCACCATACTGGAATGCGGCATCAACGGTATGAGATCCAAATTAACAATATAGGTTTACCTAGGAGTTTTGCAGTTTTTCGCTTGTATCTTGTGATAGAAGCGGTTTCCGAAAATTATCATAAGCTTTTTAAAAAAAGAATCGAATTATTGTTCAATTGGTGTATCTTATCTGCTTCTGGATTCTCGAGATTTTGACATCACTATTCACCACAAGGCCCCTTATCACACAGCGCCTCATACTTATTTTAATTTAGAAACAGATAGCAGGTGGAATGAAAGTTATTTTATGTATTTTTATCAGAATACCGTACCAACTGATAAACTCTTTTTCTAGATAATCTATTCGTTTTCTCAGATAAAGCTGGTAAAATAAGAAAAAAAAAAGAAATAAGATAGGGCTAAATTATGAGATAACGAAGTATCCACAGATGGACGCTTGATATGTACATATTTTCTTTTGACATTGTGAATTTTTTGCAGTTTCAGTTCACCATTTTCAAGTAAGACGAATATAGGATTGTATCAAAAATCATGAACGTAGTTCAGTCTTGCGCTCTTGTAAATCTTGTTTTATTGGTTACGATATCAGCGAATGTCCAAAAGCAACCTGATCTTACAAGTGAGTACAGAGTACATAATTTTGGGTAGGTACATATTAGGTATACCTAATTGAATATACTTACATAGTGTAAAAGGGTCCACCACGCCCCGAAGGTATCCATAGGTGAATTGCATACCTACCTAAATACGGTGAAAAAAGTATTTTTTTATTTTATTTTTTTGATTTTGCCAAAATGTGCAAAATATCGCGCAAAGATGAAAAATCCGTAATTTTCTTCACTTCCAAAATATCAACGAGCGTTCTATTTTCAATAATCAACAGATAGGTACCTGAATAATTTGGAGTATTCTGTATTATTATTACAGAATTTGCACAAGGATTGTCAGCAGAATCAAAATCTCTCTTCGATTCCCTTGACGAGAAAAAAAAATTGAAGTTTTACAATTTGAAGCAGAAGAATGATGAATTAGAAAAGAAAACGGGCGAATTAGAAAAGAAGATTATTAAACATCAAAATAAAGAAGTAAGTTCAATAATAAAAGATTGCATAATAAACTCACGTTTCAACCAACACTAATGTCATTGGGTTTTCACAGGGCTATAATGCATTTACATGTGCCGTGGATAATATAAAAAGTAATACGGAATTGATCTATCCCCAATACAAAGGCGAAGATAAAAAGGCTTCATACAAAAACTATCAGATTTTTACGTATAATTTTCACTGTGCATTACCCGAATTAATTTCAAAAACCATAATTGCATTCACCTCCATGGAAAACAAACTTCTTATTCCATCACAACACACCGCGGTTACAAAAATACCTCGATTTTTCTACGATATGTGCACCTTTTTAACGAGATTTGATAACGAATGGTACAAACAGTTTTTACTTGCGAAAAGTCATGGTCATGCCGCAACCATCATTAGAAAACTTACCGAATCAATACCCAACGGTTGTCAAAAAGAACAAGCAGTCATCGATTTTGCCTGTCGGTACGCCAGAATTCGCCATGGTGTTAATATATTTAATCGTCATTTTCGTTCGGTCATTTCTGCTAAAACCGAAGAAATTTCTGAAAAAAAACGTCGTTCTACGTTAGCTCCGAGTAATACTGAGACCGAAAAATCCCAAAACAGTGTTACCTTACCCGAAGTACTTGATCATATTGGTTTTCTAACAGCCTGGAATTTTACTATCGACGATCTCACCTTTATGAACCTTGTGTCCGAAATTGTTCAACTATCGCCAGACAAGATCTATCTGCCATATTATTACGATGTGAAGGATGGTAGCGGGAAACCATTAAAGGGCGTGTTGCCTTTCGCTGACGATAACGTTTGTCCTACAACACCATGGTTATCCACTACAACTGAATCCAAAAAAAAGGCACCGGTATTTTTTTTTGAAATAATTTAGGTATCTACATACCTACTAGAATTCGAATTATTGTATTGAATTATTTCAAAAGTTAAATGGGAAAGGAGTCGCAGATGCAAATTTAAGGCTAAATTTATTCGGAAAATGTGTCAAAAACAAAAATAAAAAATGATGCGAACATCTGAATTTTGAAATTTACAATATTTATTCTGAAAATTGTTGCATCAACTAAAATTCACTTATTCTCAGTTTTAAACTTTTTCTTTACATTTTTTTCAGTTCTGGTATTTTATTTTATCAAATTCTTATTTAGCTTCGAACTACAAGTAACACTGTTTTTTTTTTGGCCACTTCTGACTTATCTGAGTACATTTTACATTGCATGATGTGGGTATATCAAGGAAAATGGAATTTGATTCGGCTTGTAGAGGTTTTTGAGTTATCAAGAGTTTACTGCAAACCTATTTTGAAGAAAGAAAAGTTTTGAAATTTTTAAAAATTTTAAGAGCAAGTGTGCAGGAATAAGGATCGAATCACAGGATAAAATTTTCATCAAATCTTTTTGAAATCAAAAAACGTTTTCCTATGAATAGGGCGTTTACTGGTTTTGAAATTGCCGAGCAGCGCCTGTCGTTTTACCGGTTCTACGGCGGTGGTGGGGCAAGACGGGTTTATCTCACTGAGGGAAAGCAACACAAAACGTCATCGAACTGTGGCGGTGCGGCAAGACGGGATCCATCTCACTGAGGGAGTGACGTCAGATGACGTCAATAGTAAACGCCCTATATGTAATTACCCCCACCCAAATTTCGAAAAATGAAGCAAAACGATCCCCCCTCTTTAGATCCTTTCCAGGGGGGGGGATGCACCAGACGCCTGTAATAAAAAAAAAGGACAAAGAAGAGAGAGATAAACAGAGAAAGAACATTATATTATATTGTCCAAATATTCCAAAATATTGTTAGGAAACTAAAACTACTAAGCCTTTGGCCTTATTATATTACATTAGAATATATCATCTAAAATTAAGCCCACTATAGTTATGAATAGGTCACAAAGGCGGATTGCTGACTGGCTTGGACATGAACCACCTGTAAATAAAATAATATCATGCATGAGTATATTGTAATCATGCATCACCTCAAATCTATCTTCATAAATATCTCTACCTATCATCACTTTTCATCGACAGAAAGACCACCAGTTATAAACCAGCTAATGTTAAACTGTCTCAGGCCAGTGCCCTCATGACCTGCCGAACCAACTATGGGGTTGTTTCAGACTGGGGAGACCCGACTCCACCCCTAGTACACCCATCCGTGCCAATATAACGAATTACCCTTACAGGGCATGTCAGTGTCCTAGACACCTAATGCACCCAGGTAATTCGCGGGGGCCACATTTAGGGATGGCATGCTCAAATGCTCAAATGAGCATTTTGAGCATATGCTCAAATGCGCGAGACCGCACTTTCTATATGTGCGCGAGCAAGAGCATTTTCTAAAAAAAAATCAGAAAAAATTCTACAGTAAACAGCCCAATTGAGGCTTGATAAAAACATGTTTGATAATTGATAAACTCGTGAGTATTTCGTATTTCCTATTTTTCAGTTTCTTCTAATTTTTCATTATTATATGTCAGATGTGACTGAAACGCTGTATATTTGGAGTTCTTTTCAATTATAAAAATTATCAGAGTCAGTGGAATGGGACAACCATTTCTGCAGGATTTTTCGAAAACGGCTCAACAGAATTCGATGAATTTTGGATATGTTGTAGAGAATAGAGTGAGGTACAAAATTACAGAAAATGCTCGCGTGCTCGAGCAAGCGCACACAAAACAAAATGCGCGAGCATTTGCCATCCCTAGCCACATTATCACCTGTGTGTGCTCGTCACATCACACTGCCTAGTGGAAATCCCCTAGAGTATCCCCGCAAGGCTCACTCAGCAAGACGTACCTGATCATGATCACCTAAGTACCTGCACTTCACAGAATACAAAGTACCTACACTTCATATCAGTACTATATCGCATGCCTAGATACAATGCCAATACCATGCAATTAATACCTAATCATAATTACAATAATACTCAGTAAATGCTCAGTATCCAACGAAACACTTACATATATACTTCAGTGAGTTATCTAGCACAGGACACAGCATAAACACAAGGTGTATAACACACTACACAACACAGGTCTTTACTAGACCACTGTTTAGCACATAAATGAAATTGGGTTCTCAGCTATACCCATACTAAGCCAAGTCTAGCCAATGATAATAACACCTGGTCTGCCATCTCCCTTTGGCCATACAATTCACCCTCTTAAGAAACACCTGCCTCTGGAATGAAATATGCTGACAGCCCAAACAGTCCAGTGGGTCCATCTCACCCCGTTTATAAACCAGTTCAGCAGGCCAGACTAACTGGACCACCTGCTGTGTATAAATCACCCTCCTAAGAAATACCTGCCGCTGGAATGAAATATGCTGACAGTTCCAGACAGTCCAGTGGCGCCTATCTCACCCCTTTTATAAACCAGTTCAACAAGCCAGACTACTAGACCACCTGCTGTGTATAAAAACAGTGATCTTATCACCTGGCCAATCTATCAGCTGTCAATAGCTTAATTACCTTTTTACCCTTCTTCTAATAGCCATAACTTAGGCCAATACAGAAGTACCCTAATTGGTAATAGCTACAGTTTACCACCAGGGGTACTCAACCCAGTTCAGGGGTACTAAAACTAAACCATGCAAGAAATTTATATAATTATTACACTCCGAAGAGGTTTGATGAAAATCCCAACTCAAATTCTTAAAATTCCCAACTACATTTCGCCGATATTATTGATATTTCAATTTTAAAAAAATGAACCGGCGATTATTAACATAAAATTGCCCGTTTGTCCCGAGCAAAGTAAGGTACTATTTATCTAGATTAGAAACAAGAGTAAGAAATTTCAAAATAATTGTAATTTAATTTGAATAAATTACAATTATTTTGAAATTTTAGTATCCAATAGGTATCTAAAAACAGTAGTGAATTTGCTTTGAAAATTTTGATGTACATTTTGTTTCAAAATCTATGAAAAATGCTGGGAATACGCCTCACCATTGTGCAATTTCGAATTCCGAGGGAGGGGGAGGGGGGTCCACAGCAGCGCCCAAAAAAAAAATCGAAAATTAGTGTAGCATATTTCTGTTATGTTTTATAAAACGTGCATGCAAGGAGATAAAACAAATTCAAACGTAACGTGGGGTAATGAAGGGATAGTAGAGGTTCAAAACGAAAAAAACATCAATTTTTGAACACGAACACGGCACTGTCAAAAACGTATAAAACGACATGCCACTCGGGTTTTTCAATTATTTTTTTCATTTGTTGAGCTCAATCCTCCTCTTAGCAAATTATTATTCATTTTCACACATTTCTATTTTTTTTTTGGATTTTGACCCAAATTCTGAGGCGCCGTGGCTTCCAGGATTTATAAATCGCCGAATGAAAACATTGATGTGAAGAAACAAAGATAAGACGAATCCGCGGTTTTTGACATGGATATGTCTGGATGGGGGGTAAAATTTTGAAAAGTGAAACGTAATCTGACCATTAACATGAATGACATTATGCTATTTAGTTGGGTACCTACACTTGAAAGAATTTTGAAAAAATTTAGATGATCGCTGACATAATGACATTGTGTCTCCTTAATTAGTAACTTCATTTTTATTTAGAAAAAAGGTAGGGTAAGTATGTTTTGAAAAAATAACTAAAATTTATTTTTTAAAAAAAGAAAAAAATTGAAAAAAGTATTTAAAAATTTAAAAAAAAGAAAAAAGTTTTGTAAAAATTCAAGCTATATTTCATTTTAAAAAAATGATCGTTAAAATAATTTGAAAATTGAAATGTATTGATATTTTGAAAAAATATTAATAAAGTTTTTCAAGGTTGTTAATAATGATGACTTTAAAAAGTGGTTTATTTGTACATAGCTATGATCATAAGCGCGCCCAGAAATTATTTAAAGGAGGGGCTCAGAATACGGAAAAATGGGGGGGGAGGTGAAATTTCAATAAAAAAATTCAGTAACTTGTTATTTCAGTGACGCTGGCGTAGCCAGGGTATTTTCAGTAGTTCGATAATTCATAAACGGATTTGAGTCAAGTAAAATTGAAAAATTACGGAAGTTCAGTTATTTTTCACTGATTTTTTAGTCAAGATTATTGATTTTTTCGCTCAAACTGGGAATGCATTGAGAAATCAGTGATTTTTCACCGCAAGATAAGTGAAAAATCATCAATTTTTAAAATAAAAATATTAAAATACTACCCAAGCGAAGCGAGGGCGAATATTTTTTGAAAAACGTGTTACAAGAGCAAAAAAAAACATTTTACTCACATTTTTGTAATAAAACAATCTCCTGTCCGAGCGTGAGGGTGGCTCGAGCCCCCTAGCCTCCAATTTTGAAAAAAACAATGGATTTTTTTAATTTTTTAGTAATTTGGGAGTCAGTGTGGGGAACGAAGGAGGCGGATCGAAAAAGTAGGTTGATAATCGAACTCAGCACCCCCGAATTAGTAGAATTCGATATGACACATGCTATTTACAATTTTTTTGCATGCGTTTTTTCAAAATTGGAGGCTAGGGGGGCACTAAAGGGACGAATCCCAAAAATAAGTAAATATTCGAACTCAGCGCCCTCAAAACCCCAACAAACGACACGTCATACGTTATTTTTCATTTTTTTGAATTTCGACCTCATCAGGGGGCAGATAGGGGGGTTCAGAGGGGTTTAATGAAAAAACTAAGAACATATTCGAACTCAGCGCCATCGAATTAGTAGAAATCGATGCATTACTTCACTTTTTTCATTTTTTTGAATTTTTACCAAAATTTAGGATCCCTGTGCTTCTCAGAGGTATTGAGATCCCATCTTGAAATGTAATTAGTTGAAAAATACATTAAAAGTTCTTTTCATAGTAATTTTTTTAGATTTTTAAATGGAGCCCTTCATCTTTTGTACTTATCATGAAAGTTGAGCTTCCATCACAAAAGCTCAACTTTGAACTTTTCAAAAAGTGATTATCAATTTTGAATCTCCTTTCTATTCTCTACAAAACCACATGAACAGATTCATCTTAGACCTAACCAATCTCGAGGTATGCTCCTTCAAAGTTGAGGCATTTCGCAAAAAATCCTAATTATACGAAAATTACAAGCCCCCCCCCCCCGAAGGATTAGGATCGGAATGACGGTGATTCCTTCATTAGACCAACGAGGAGAACTCGTAAAAAAAAATTAAGCGAAATCGGAAGATCCAAGGTCAGAACCTGGTCGAGTTGACATGGAATGAGCCTGCTTAAATTGTACTTAGTTTCTTAAATTTTAATTTTTAGCAAGAAAATAATTAGGTGGGACTACATTTGCACCGTCGTTAGTTTTCTGAACTGAACTTACAAATAGTTTAAAAATATATTCGTTGCTCCTTCAATTGAAATGTTATGCAACACATACGACATAAGGGTAAAGTGCCCTAATTCCGGCCACCCCACCCATCTCATCTGTTAATAGCGCGATCTGGCTGAAAAAATTTTTGTCGTGTTCCTTTATTACAGACGATTAATTTAAGATATCCTCGGAAACCAAAAAGCCAAAACTCGCCGAGAAAATCCAATTTGAAGAAATCGCACGTCAAATTGCCGTTTTTTTTCAATGTTTAAAGTCAAAAATAATATATTAATTTTGAGTAATTTACGAATGTGAAGATATATTTGTGATCGTTGAAGTGTCCACTTTTTCATAAAATAAAAGTTTTTTGAATAAATTGCAGGTAAATAATTAAAAATTTATCAAATATCAAAAATGAAGGTGGTGCCTAATTCCGCCCACCCGTAGTTTTTTCGTGTTGATTTTTACAATTATTACATGCCTGGAAAGAAAAAAAGGACTGAAGTACGAAGAAATGGTCCGAAGACTCATGAATACGGCTGTGGAGGCAGTTATCCAAAATAAAATGGGTTACCCCTAATGTGTGTGGGGGGGGCGAAATTTTTTCGGGGATGATACTTCACCTGAATAATCTACCTAATGAATTTGACCGAAATTGATGCGAATAAATAATTTTTGGAACGAGCCCTCTCCGTTTCACCCCCCTGCGGAAAGCACGAGGGGTGGGGACGGTGCTTTTTTGACCACTCACTGCGGACGTCATATGGAACATTTCAAGTCATAAAATTTTCGCTTTCACGCGAAATATAATTTTTGGGACAGCCATGTAACGAGGTCATTTTTTGCTGAAAAACCCACACATTCAATGGGGCCGTAGCGGAGGTTAAACACTTCGAACGAAAAAATTGATAGGCTAGTCGGATTCGTCATCTTAAAATGTATAGAAAAAATACGAAATTTTTCAAAATTAAAATTTTGGGGCGGTTTTATAATCGAAAAACTCGGGGTTTTGTCATTTCAGTCAAAAAGTCCAACTTTTTAACACTCTGAAATGTTAATTGTACTTCGAATATACGATTTTCATGCTTATTAGTACATTTTTGCAAGTGATCGGAATTAGGATACCAAAATTTTTTTGGTGGTCGGAATTAGGGCACCAAAAATTCAAAATTGGATTTCGAGGTGTCTCGGGAAAAAAATCAAAAAAAATACTAATATTATCGTGGGGCCCTAAAATTTTAGTATGACATGGGGGAAGGTTTGATCTATCTTTTAAGCTATTTACGGCATTCCTAGGTCAAACAGTCTTCGATTGGTGGCGGTTTTCGCAAAAGTGGTCTGAATCTGACGCCCTTACCCGTAATTATCAGTATTAGGTACTCGATTCCCAATCAGCTTCGTTATAAGCACTTCCTCGCGAGGCGTAATTTCAACCATCGTAGTCGCGTGTGTCAAGTAGCGACCTTGCTACTTAGTATTCCAGAGAACACCAGGGAACACGGGTTCGGACCATCTGCAAGAATTAGAAAGAAGCGTGATTTTCTCGTCAACGATGCGACGCCGTGCACTTGTTCAACTGCGGATCGTTCTCGTCGCCCAATATTGTAAATTGGTCGTCGTCTAGCTATGACTCATCTCAACAATATCGGTGGCAATGTAACAGATCGCCTCGATATTAAAAAATTACAAACGGAGATGTACTTACACCTGGTGCAGTTCAGTTACTAATCAAATCAGTTGCTAAATAATTGACGACCCGTGAAGACGTCGCGTTGTTTCCTAAACCGTGGAGAAATTGTTTTTAAGGTTTTTGATTATATTTGATCATAACGTGGCAACTTTTTAAAACAAACATTTCCAATCGGGAATAAATTTTTTCACGTAGAGGAACCGAGCGGAAGCAGTTAAGGTGACACTCATCAGCGTCTTTTTCTCTGCAGTCTGTATCATCTTCTCCAGAATACATTTATTTCGCTGTGGAAATATTCGATCAATAACTACTCAAGATTCAAGACTTCCAAGTTTAGTATTTGAACATGTCGAAGATGTCATCAGGTGAACGTTTCAGTACCATCAAGTGCCGGGTTTGTCACGATGGAAGCCCCAAATATTTTATGGAATGCGGGCATACAATTTGCCATGAATGTATGAAAAATGGCAGTTGGAAAGGGCGATGCCCAATTTGCAAAATAGCGATTAAAACGAAACCAAAAAAAATGAAAATACCGAAAACGAGCGAGGAATGGATATGTAAGGTTTGTTATAAACAACATATAAAGTATATAATTAGAAAATACCATCATTTCGTCTGTGAAAATTGCAAACTTGTGATGGAAGGCGATACCAGAAGGTGTCCCAGTTTCAGTTGCGTTGATTGCAAAAGGGAGGGAAATGAATGCCCTATTTGCAAACAACATGTCACTAAAATTATCGAGATTCGTTTTTGATTCTAAATTATTGAGGGCCGATATGTAGGTAATGTTTTTATTTTATAGAACAATAGTACTCAAAGATCGTAATTTCGAAACGATATTTTTATTAAACTACGATTAAACCATAAGAATTGAAAATTAGACTTATTTCGCAGAATAATCGATCGTTTACATCATTGTAACGCTTCAATATTCGCGCCAAAACAGGAACAGACTGAGACTAAACCGATTACCGAGCAGCATTAGTGCATTACTCATTCATAATGCTGTCTCTTTCTATATCATCGTCCTGGGTCATATGTTCTCGTAAGTCGTAAGTGTTTATAGCTAGAAAGGGTCAAGGTTACCTACCATGGTATCGGGCATCTAAACGCGTGCCATCTGATGTGATGTGGGATGTCTGCGATGTAGTAGTACTGTATCTAATACACTTCGATTTGCGACCATATTACTATTGCCGTCGCTGTTCATTTAATTTTTTAGTTTAAATTTTTAATAATATTATTTGTGAGTTGTGCCTAACTTTTTACTTACGTTCTGTTTTAATTACCTACCTATTTATTATTTTATCCAAGACTGTGGTATGTATTACCTAATTTAAAGTCAATTGCGTACCTGTTGCATGTTGTGTGTTTTTTTTTTTATACAAAAAATAAACGTTTTACGAATGTATTCAGTTCTCATTATTATGATCATGCCAGTTGGATCGATTTTTAACATCAGTTTTTTCGATTTTGTTTGCCTGAACGTGGCATTTCATTAATATGTGACGCGTCCAGCGATACCAGACCTAAAGTCGGAAAAATCGATTTCGATTTTTTTGTCTATTTCGATAGAGGGGTAAATTTCTCACATTTTAAGGGGGGTATGAAATCAGTTTTGGTGAAGAAATCCAAAATTGAGTTTTCTAGGGAGTTGAATTCTCTATTTTATTCTTTTCAAAATGATACATAATACTTTTTAAAAAGCACTTTTCTTAAGGTTGAAAAATTACTTTTTTACGATCAAGATTTTCCTAGAATTTAGGGAAAATTTTGGCAAACTGAAAGTTACCTAATCAGATGCTGATACAAACGAACAGCCACAAACTCAAAATTCTCAACCAGAATTATTTGATCAGCCTTATTCTTCAACAAAAATTTAAAAAATAAATGATCATTCACACCTGGACCTCAGTAGTACAACTAAACTGAAGTTCATGTATGAAAAATAAAGTTCGAACTTTAAAGCTGTTTTTCTCAAAATGTACGTTTTTAATGTTCATGTACCTTTTTCTCAGGAACGACTGTATCGATCAACTTACTTTTTTTTTTGTTTTCTTCAGCAAGTTATACTCTATAAATAGACGGGGGCTTTTTCATTTATCATGCATGGAACAGGCTGAGGAATTATTTGTATGCTAAAAAACGTGGTGTTTCAAGAGAGCTTTCTACGTGTAAGCTTAATTTCGGAAGCATGAACTAAATTTTGAAATCCGCCCGTTAAAGTGTAACTCAAAGTTGACTCTAGTTACCCTCCAAATTTCAGCCTTCCACCTCTTCTGGTAATCGAGAAAAAGGAACATGAAAATACACGTAAAAAACCTGATTTCATACCCCCCTTAAAACCTTCCGCACCATCCGAAGTTTAAATCTCTTGGAGTTATAGCGTTTTTTGCACGATAAAGGAAGTAAACTTCTGACATATCTAGCGATACCAGACCTAAAGTCGGAAAAATCGATTTCGATTTTTTTGCCTAATTGGATGGAGGGACAAATTTTCATCATTTTGAGACCTCGCGGAGCATCTGAGTCTAAAATTTGTATAAAAAAATTATTACTTTTTATAAAAAACAGCTTTTTACATTTTTGGCGAAAGCTCGAAAAGTTGATTTCCGACTTTAGGTCTGGTATCGCTGGACGCGTCACATATGTATTAGAAAATCACCGTCATTTCCTTCCCGAACCCCTTACGAATAGTTGGGAGGCAAACCCCCAAAAAACTGCATTTAATGAAAGAAGCGTGAATTTTGGTATGATGAATCTTGGGGCCCAAACAAAGGTTTTGAGACCGGGAGCCATTCGCGCTCCCTTCCTCTTCGAGGGGGGTGGGGCTCGCAATTTTGAAAAAATTCCTAAAAATCGATTTTTTGTTAGAAATGAAATATCTTGATGTCTAATGTTAGATATTGATCTGTAGATTCCATTTTCACCATCAAAATCATTTTTCCTCCCCCACCTTCCTGAGGGGTACAACCCCCCAAAATGTGGATTTTGTGGAAGTGAACACTCGAAACCGAAATTTTGTGAAAATATACTACGTAAGGTGTACAAATCACTGCCGTAGTCCATTTTTCGATTCGCACCCCCTCCTGCCCCCTGTGGACCCTTAAAACTTGAAAAACGCTCAAAATTGTCGTTGTAACGCCGAAATACGACAGGAATTGCGATCCAAAAGGTAATTCTTGTTGGAAATATTTTTTCAAACCAAAACAGGATGTGAAAACGTTGGTGCCTCTGACCCCCTCCCCCCAGCGCGCTCCCTCAGAGCTCCCAACTACGAAAATTTTTTGCTGTTCAAAATCACATTGAAATCGAAATATTATGACATTTGCTGTTCATTATTGATCGATACATTCCGTTTGAATTGTTAGAATTGTCGCCTAACCCCTACCTCTTTGAGGGGGCAGATCCCTAAAATGTGGGGTCCCAAAAAAATGAAGGTTCAAGGCTGAAATTTGGTGAAGTTATGCTACATAGGGTACAGAAATGTTTTCCATATTACATTTCACCAAATTACTTTCCCTCCCCCTCCCCCCTTATGGTGGCCCAAACTCAGAAAATTCTCCATAGAATAATAATTACCTGTTGCCTGAACATGGCAGTTCACTAATATGTATTAGAAAATCACCGTCATTTCCTTCCCGAACCCCTTACGAAGCATGAGGAACGGATTCTTTTCACATTACCAATTTCTAGTAGAAAGAGAATTTGTAGTTCACGAATAATAAAATTTGACGTAAATCTACATATTTCCGCCAATCAAAAACGAAATTTAAATAAGATTTGAAGCTTTTCAAGGAGTCAAATTTGGTGAAATTCGTGTCTTTTTGAATCACATTTAAATAACTTTTACTGAAAATCATCGATTTTTCCTCGATCTTCCAGCCCAAAATCGCTCATTTTTCAGTCAATTCCAAATTGGTTGGAAAAAACAGTAATTTTTGATTTTTTGACTGAAAGAGTGAATGATCGATGAAAAATCACGGTTTTTTCTCTGGTTCAGGAAGTCAGAATTTCACCAAATTTGACTGATTTTGATATTTGGATGTAGAAAGTATCAAATAGGTACCTATACCTACATCATATTGATTGATTGTTCCAAGTTAGTACTGATTAGGTATTCGCCTATTGAAAATCCGCCGACTACGCCACTGAATAACTGATTGCTCAACTTTTTCCATGAATTTTGACTCCCACCCCCCCCCCCATTTTTTCTCCAATTCAGCCCCTCCTTTGAATAATTTTTGGTTGCACTTTTGAAGTTTTTTATAACCATTTTCCAAAAGTTCAACTTTTAATATACCTAGAAAAAATTTTCAAGTGGGCTCTATTTTAAAATTCATGAAAAAAATACAGTGTTTCAAAATTCGAACTCTTATTATTTTGAAATGTTTTTGAAGTGCAATATGTCCATGTAGGGGTATTTTGAATTTGATGAGCTGAATCAGTTTTTTGGATAATTTTGACCCTAACTATAGCACGTAGCCTCCTAAAGGGGGGGGAGGAGGAGGGTTGTGCCTCAATTTTTTTCGAAAATATCTTGTTGGGTGTCAAAAATCTATGTTTATTAGGTCCTAGAATCCATTTTTAATGTGATTTTGACCCTAGCTCCCAAACCCGCCCCTCCCCTATCGGGAAGATGCTCAAAAATTTCAAAAAATCACGCTTTTTCAAAAATATTTTTTGGGGTGTCAAAATCTATGTTTTTCAGGTCCTAGAATCCATTTTTTATGAAATTTTGACCCTAGCTTCCAAATCTGACCCCTTATGTGAGGGGGAGGTTCAAAAATTTGTAAAAAAGTCATGATTATTGCTCATTTTAAAGGTGGAATAATGACCAGATATGGACATTTAGGGACGAGGTACCAATTCCTGTTAAAAGCGAGTCCAATAAGCGCTTGAACATTTTTCAGGATGTCACGGGGCAAAAAACTTGCAGCGTATGATATTACGTAAACGACAAAATAGTATTTACTTAATATCCATTTTTTTCAGAATCATTTAAATATAATTTAAAAAATGAACACACCACCAGATAGACGAAAAAATTCTCTTTCCAACTATGTATTACACTTGAAGAAAAGATAGGACCGCAGCTGACAGGGGCGCGCAAACAAAACAGGTTAGTACGGCTGTAGGTGAGTTGATTTCCAAAGAAATATTTGTGGAAAAATACAGGGGAATTGATTCCCATTTTTTTTTTTGGAGATGTACGAATTGATTCCCCCTTTTTCAAGAGTGAATGTGCGAATTGATTCCCACTTTATTTTCCAAAAAAGGAATTTTTCAGGAGAGCGAATTAATATGCACAAAACGTTTCTACGATTGAAATTAGGTTCAGAAAATGTTGGTTTGTTTCAAAATGTGGATTTGGGGCCTACAGAGCAGGTTTCACTCCAGTTCTCAAGAATTGAAATGAAAAATTTTCCCATCTTGGTGCGCTTATGCTTGGGAATGTTTTAATCGCAGTTTCGGAAATAAAATTTTACGAAAAAAACAATGGTGTTATTTATTTTGGATTTAAAAAATCATTTCAACGCCTTTCTTGTGTTTTTTAAATAAAAAGCTCGAAAACTTCGAAGATCAGTGATTCAGAAACATATGGGAAAATTTTTCATTTCAATTCTTGAGAACTGGAGTGAAACCTGCTCTGTAGGCCCCAAATCCACATTTTGAAACAAAACAACATTTGCTGAACCTGATTTCAAGTCGGAGAAACGTTTTGTGCATATTAATTCGCTCTCCTGAAAAATTCCTTTGTTGAAAGAGGTTGGGAATCAATTCGTATATACTCCTGAAAAAAGGGGGAATCAATTCGTACATACCACTGAAAAAAAGGGGGAATCAATTCGGACATTTCAAAAAAAAAAAAATGGGAATCAATTAGAACCTTTTTCAAAGCTGGGAATCAACTCACTATCTCCCGTTAGTACAGCTGGTTTATCATGCTGTCTGCGGCGCGGTTTTCAATGCGTTGCCCTGGTAATCAGCTGACCAACCAAGGTCACAAAATATTGCAAATGACGTTGCTATAGTGTTAGGTACACATAGCATTAGTTTTCGTGTCAATTTGAAGACATCGATTTTTTGACTTTTGAAACGCTAAGTCCTGGAATCTCCCGCCCAAAAAATATCCATACTTCTATATTTTTGTACGATGAAGAAATATTTTTCTAAAAACCCGTTATCTTGTCCCTCGGATCGCGTAATTCGAATCTGATAACATTTTTTTGCCTTGGAGTAAGGGGTGAGCGTGAAAGGCAGAAAAAATTAAAATTTAGCAAAGTGACACATTTCCGACGACTGCAAGTTTGTATTTTTATGGTACCTATAGTATATTTTTTGAGATTTGGGGTACTGAACACGGATTTGAAGTCAGATTTCGTATTCATCTGCAGTCTCCAAGAAGGGTGGGGATAGAAGGTGGAAAATTAGTTTCGTGTAATATATCTAAATCTACGTTTTTGAGGTCATAGAACACGAATTTAACAATATTTTTTTTCATTTTGAGGCGATGGGATTTTGCATCCACCAAGTACATACATACCCTCCTAAGGGAGCGGGGTGAGGGGTGGAAAAATTCTATATAAATACGTGTAATAAGTCTAAATCTTATAAAATTGCATGTTTTTCCATGTCACAGATGATGGGGCACATGGTCGATATGTTTGCGAATCAAAAAATTTCCTGTAAAATGAGCCCAATTTAATAGTGCATATTTTGCATATCATAAGCTAAAATGCATATTTTAACATAGGTATTTCACTTATTTCAGACGTTTAGAGAACATATTTCGTCATATTTCGGCTATTTTCATTAATTTCTTGCATATTTTACGATATTTCAAAAATTTCGCTCCTAATTTTTAAATATTTTTACTCTGTGAACGTGAGTTCGAAAATTTGCTCATTTTTTGGATTTGACCCTTCAGTGAACCCCTAGTCCCCCAATTTTGGAGGAATGTATGGAGGGGCGGCGCAATGGGGGGAATAGGGGTATAATTCCCCCCAGCCAATTTCCAGTCGGCAAATTCGGCAAAATTTCGAAAATTTCAGGTAAGTCGGCAAAATCTTGGAAATTTCGGCGAATTCAAAAAAAATGTTGGAAATTTTGTAGCAAAGTAATAAAAAATAACTCAATTTTATTTTTTGATCAAAGTAAAAATGAAGGTAAATAAATTTATTACAAATGGAACTAACCGCACTTAATTATGGTTTTTTGGTAATTTTTAATGGATTTACTTACCTTTCAAATCGAAATTTTTCAAAAACTTTGTGTTTCTCCTTTGATAGTTTAAAAGAAAAAGTAGTCAATTTTTTATTCAAGTTTATTAAATTAAAACAATGTTTTATTGTAGGTAAGGTACTTTGAATTTAAAGTCTTTAAAAATTTTCGCCCTCGCTTCGCTCGGGCCAGATTAAATTTCAATCAATATAGAAATTTTTTGTGCTGACACGAAATTGCAAATGCATACTTGATTCACTAAAGGGGGGGGGGTGGTTCTAGCGATGAAGAAGATGAATCACAAAGTGATATTACAGATGATGAAGACGGCAGTGTTGATGTACAGGGTCTCCCAAGATGTATCAGATTTTAAAATTCAATTGCTCCTTGAAAATTGAGCCGAATTGATTTTTTTTTAAAATGAAAATGTGGAACATTTCAGGTATGTTTTTCATATGTTAGGAATGAATTCAAATAGGCAAACGATTTGAAGAACTTCGTCATTTTTTCAAAATCAAATTCATTTTCTGAAGACTTGCCTCCAAAAAAGTTAAATTTTTAGGCAAATGAAGCGTTTTATGAAACAAATGATGGGAACCAATAACCATAATTGTAGAAATTAAATTTCCTTTCTGCATATAGCAGTTGAAATTTTTCTACAGTCACTGTATTTTTGTTATTCACTGGTGAAGTTGAAAGTTAAAATCTTTATTCAGAAAGGAAATTTAATTCTCCACAATTTTGGTTCCTATAATTTTTTTGGATGGAAGTCTTTCGAAAATGAACTTGATTTCGATAAAAATTACGAAATTTTTTCGTCACAAAACCGCGACGTCACCCTAATTGTTTATTTATGGGAGTCAACTCTTGAGGTACAAAGTATTTTTCGATTTGATTTTTTTAAATGTGAAAATAACATTAAATCCATATTCAGCGGTGTCGAATCGCCGATTCATATACAATTGACTCCAATCACGTCAAATTGGCTCAATTTCATATCCAAATTCATAGTTTCAAAGACTGGCGCCTCAACTTTCACCCCCCCTCCCCCTCCACACAGTAAGTTGAGTATGCATTCGCAATATCGTATCAGTACACAAAATTTTTATATCGACTGAAATTTAATCATATATAGATAGATACCATATTTTCATCTTACTATCGCTAAATATTCCTTACCACCATTGTTATTTCCACGAAAAAGATCCTCTTTTCCCTTCGGTACCCTATTCCTCGCACCGCATTTGCCTGCTCGTAAATACTGAAGGATGCCTTTTATTTGAAATCCTATGTAAAAATAATTTTATTCTCATATTTTTTCTTCTAAAATATCAAATGATAATCTCGAAAAATGGAAGAAATTGAGAATTTTGAAAACTCGTAATTTTCAACCCTTTCCAAAATAGATTAAGAATGAAAATTTTGAAAAAAAATTTCATATCATTTCTATAGGAAATTTGACGTAGAAAAAACTTTTACTCTTGACATTTTTTGATTAAACCTTTTATTTCGTCGGAAAACGCGAAAAACTGGTTTTGAGGGTGGTTTTTACCCCGGACACTAGAGGGAGTGCAAATATTAGTATGTTGTTTAGGAGGTCATTCTACACAAATAATGTAAAATTCAGCTTTCCAAGAATTTTTTTGAGGTTCAGACCTAAAATTACTGTATTACTTTTTCCAACGATGAAACTTTTCCTTTCAATTTGAAATTGGAAAATTCGTAATTTTTTGCTATACTCTTGTGAAACGTAGTTTTATGACCAAGAACATTCTAGAACACCATACAAATATTTAAAAATTACAGACTATTTTTAACTCACCTAAAAACCCATCGTAGAAAGCGAATTTATTTTGAGCCGAATAATTGGCCCTGTAATACACGTATTTAGGTCCTGGATAGGAACAAATTGTATCTATAACGCAATATCCGAAAGTACCGTGAGTGTAGAGCTGAAAAACGAACCAATTAATTACCTAATAATATATGAGCCTGGAAATAGAAACCACCCTATTGAGTACTTGAATTTTAAACGGGATGAGGATCATCACATGAGAATTCACTTTTTGAACTAGAATATTTAGATTCTGCTCGACTTTTTTAAACGAGGTTTTCCCATCTCAATCGTTTATGAAGATTTTTCAAAGTTCAAAATTGAGCATTTTAGCAAAAAGTTCAATTCTCATAGATGCGTTCAGAATTCAGAAATTTAATTTGAAAATATGCAAAAATTGTCCGAATAGGTTTTCATGTAGGTATCTAACACCTATTTGTAATGATGGGAGGGGGGGTAGAGAGATTCTTTGTCAATGTTTGAAACATTACAAACTACATAATTTTTCTCCGCTTGATTTTTTGTTTAAAGGGTATAGCCGGATAAGGGGTGGTTTTGGCCCCAGCCTCGATTTTTGATCTAATGCCCCCAGATTGTGTACCTTGATGAAAAAAAATTCTGGAAAAAATTTTGGCTCCCCAACCCCCTCCCTTTCGGAGCTATGGCCATTTTATTGCATCATTTTCAATAATTTTTAATTCCAATGGAAGTGAATGAAATTTTCTGTTCTTTGGCACAAAGTTACATCTCGTAGAGGTCTATTCGCGATAATTTTTTCATTAATTTTGGTGCACTCCTTCATGAGGTTTTGGCTATTTGAAATTTTCAACTGTAAAAAAAACCTAAACAGCGAAGTTCGACTAATTTTTGAAAATATCCTAAAAACGTGTTTTTTGACGTAGATTCACGTCACGTATTCAGTTTTGGCGATTGAGGTGGCGCAAGGGCCGAAAATTGCGAAAAACCGTAAAAAATGTTGTTATTTTGGCAGGTTTTTTGAAATTTTGAGCATTTTATACGGAAAGAAACGAGAAAATCAAAAAACCAATCCCGTATTCGTGTTCAGCAGGTCAAAATACCCCGATAAACACTCTTTTTGCGATCATTTTACTTTAAATCTCGAAATTTAGTTTCATTGTCGGAAAAATCAGTGAAAAAAGTGAATTTCGACATTTAAAGTAAAATGATCGCGAAAAGGGTGTTTATCGGGATATTTTGACCTGCTTAACACGAATCCGATGTTAGTTTTTTCATTTGGCCATTTCTTTGCGTATAAAATGCTCAAGATTTGAAAAATCAGCCAAAATAACAAAATTATTTCTGAAGGGTTTTTGTAATTTTCGGTCTTTCTTCCAAAGAAACGACCAAAACCCCTTCTACAAAATGTAACATTGTGCCAAAAAAAAGAAAATTTCCTTCACTTCCGTTGAAATTAAAAATTCTTGAAAATAAAATAGATTTTATGCATTTTCAGTCATTATAATAAAGTTTATTTATATCTTGCAAAAAAATAGGTAGGTATAATGTATCAAAAAGTACAAATCTTCCCTAAAGCAATTCATAAATATGTACATTTCAGCAGTATTATCTATGCTTAAGAAAACGAATTTTTGAACGAAAATGGATATATGATTTTTCTAACACCCACAACACAAATCCACAAGCCATTGTAACATGTACCTAGTTCACCAAGTTAAATGAAATCTACTCTGCCTCCGATTTCTATTCCCCCCCCCCTCTCAAAAAAGGTGTCCTGTGATATGAAAAAATTTGACCTCCACTCCCTCATTTGAAATTATGGACATTTTACTGCATTATTTTCAAAAAAAAAAAATATTTCAACGGAAACATGTAATTAATGGAAGTGGATTTATAATTTTTTCATCAATTTTGGTGAGCTCTTTCACGTTTTTACGAAAAAAAGCCATATAAGCGAGCAACCACTACCCTATAAAATATTCTGAAAAATTATTTTTTGGTAGATTCATTTTTGGTTTTGCCGTTGTTTTTTTTCTGGAAGAAAGACCGAAAATTACAAAAACCCTTCAGAAATAATATTGTTATTTTGGCTGATTTTTGAAATTTTGAGCATTTTATACGGAAAGAAACGAGAAAATCAAAAAACCAATCCCGTATTCGTGTTCAGCAGGTCAAAATACCCCGACAAACACTCTTTTCGCGATCATTTTACTTTAAATGTCGAAATTCACTTTTTTCACTGATTTTTCAAGACAATGAAACTAAATTTCGAGATTTAAAGTAAAATGATCGCAAAAAGAGTGTTTATCGGGGTATTTTGACCTGCTGAACACGAATACGGGATTGGTTTTTTGATTTTCTCGTTTCTTTCCGTATAAAATGCTCAAAATTTCAAAAAACCTGCCAAAATAACAACATTTTTTACGGTTTTTCGCAATTTTCGGCCCTTGCGCCACCTCAATCGCCAAAACTGAATACGTGACGTGAATCTACGTCAAAAAACACGTTTTTAGGATATTTTCAAAAATTAGTCGAACTTCGCTGTTTAGGTTTTTTTTACAGTTGAAAATTTCAAATAGCCAAAACCTCATGAAGGAGTGCACCAAAATTAATGAAAAAATTATCGCGAATAGACCTCTACGAGATGTAACTTTGTGCCAAAGAACAGAAAATTTCATTCACTTCCATTGGAATTAAAAATTATTGAAAATGATGCAATAAAATGGCCATAGCTCCGAAAGGGAGGGGGTTGGGGAGCCAAAATTTTTTCCAGAATTTTTTTCCATCAAGGTACACAATCTGGGGGCATTAGATCAAAAATCGGGGCTGGGGCCAAAACCACCCCTTATCCGGCTATACCCTTTCTTCAAAATTTTAATTATTTATTTTTTTCTATTCTAAAATTTTTCAAGCTCAATTTTTCTCAGTTTTTTTGCATATTCCGGAATTATCACAATGTTCTCAATTTTTTCATTTTTTCTTCATTGCTTCAACTTTTCTGAAATATTCAAAAATTTTCGTTTCAAATTTTCATTACCTATTTTGTTAAATACTCTTGTTTTTTTTAGTTTTTATTTGAATTTTCTTAAAAATTCAAACAAATTTTTCCATCTTTTTTGAGCTGTAAGTTTGAATTTTTATAATTTTCTTTAAAAATTTTCTTCAAATAAGTTTGTCACGAAGGAATGCTCAAAAAGGGTTAACGAGCTAGTAGGTGCAATTGTGCATTTCCAACTCCTACACGTTTTTGTTTTATTCTTCTCCAAAAATTTTCAAGTTCAAATTTCCCAAATTTCCTCAAAGGGTATGGCCGGATAAGGGGCGAATTTGGCCCCAGGCGCTTTTCAGCTTCTTAACACCTCAAGTCGTGTATATTGACTATAAATAATTTTTCACAAAATTTTGGACCCTTACCCCTCCCTCCTCTCTTTCGAAGCTGTGGCCATTTTATTACATCATTTTCAAGAATTTTTCATTTCAACGGAAGTGAAAGAAATTTTCTGTTCTTTGCCACAAAGTTACATCTCGTAGAGGCGTATTTATGATAATTTTTTCAACAATTTTAAATACCATGTAAGCGAAAAACGACCACCTTGAAAAAATTTCTAAAAAATACGTTTTTTTATGTAGAATTTTGCTGTGTATTTGATTTTGGCGATTTCGTTGAACTAAGGGTCGAAAATCGCGAAAACCCGTACAGAAATGTTGTTACCTATTTTGGCAGATTTTTAAAATTTTAAGCGTTTTATACAGAAATAAATGACCAAATAAGAAAACCAATTCCGTATTCGTGTTCCGTAGGTCAAAATACCCCGATAAACACCCTTTTCGCAATATTTTTCATTAATGTTTCAAAATTCACCTTTTTCACTGATTTTTCATGACAAAAAAAGTGAATTTCGAGAATTCAAGTAAAACGATTTCGAAAAAGGTGTTTGTCGGGGTATTTTGACCCGGTGAACACGAATATGGATTTGGTTTTTGGAGTTGAATTTTTTTTTTTGAATTTTCGGAAACATTTCAGCTTGGAAAAAAATTAAAAGTAGGTAAATAACAATGCAGTTTGAGAACATTTGTGAAACAAAGGTTTTGTGATTGCACTCAGCGTCGTAAAAAACATGACAATCATAAAGTGGAAAATAATTCGCAAGTTTTTTGAATTTCGTTTAAAATTTTGGGGTGTTCGTGGCCCCCTAAAGAATCAAGATCTCATCGCGAAAATGTGGAAAATGACCATTTTCAAAAATATTATCATGAAAATCTTTTCACAGATTTTTTCAATTTTTAAATTTATATCCCTGAATTTTGAGCAAAATCTGATGTCTAGCTCAAAACGTAAATGAATTGACAGTGAATGACTGAACACAGCTTGAATGAATTTTACCTTTACTGGTTGTCAAAAGGGTATGCAAATGAGCGCTATTTGCTCCAGAGCTATGGCCAGCTAATGTTATTCGGTTGGGATCTCCTCAAAAGTGATGGATATTGTCGCGAGTCCATTTCAAAGCCAGCAGCTGATATTTTAGGCCGAAATTTCCTGGAATTAGTGTGTCTCCGGTGCTTAGAAATCCTGCCAGAACCCAAATCCAATTCGGATTTTAATTAACCATAATTAATGTTTGAAATTTCCTTGAGAGGTATTTTAATTTGATTACCTACATACCTAAAGGTCCCGATCTAAAATTAGCCATAATGATGATCAAATCCCTGTCCATCATGTATTGTGGACCATAATCCATATTCGTATTTGATTTGAAGGTACCACCATATAGATGTAAAACAGCACCCTTTTTGAGCGTTCTGCGAAAAGAAATCATACAATAAAACATCCATCAATATGTGTCTACTGGATCTGGAAAATGAAAATTCTTGCCATTTTTATACAATTTTTCTTGCTCCAAAGGTGACCTAAAAGATCTTCTCGCGTATACTCGTTTTGAAGAAAATTTCAAACGTTTTTTTTTGCTTTTTGCCCCTCCCTCAAGTATAACTCTCGTTTTATAGGAAATTTTCAGCCCCCCTTTTTTTTTGGCAATTTCAGATGTCTCACAAATTCTCGAAATCAACAGGCATGATTTTCGCAGGACTTCGCAAAAGAATTTTACAAAACTGTTCTCCTGAGCTTTGAAAAAACCCCTCCTCCCTACTCTCCAATATTTTTTCAATTTATGAATTATAATTGTTTTTTCCTAATTTTATCGTCTCGCTTGCCAGTAGACACCCTGATAGGCACCTTACGAGCCTCTGACTCCGAATACTTCTCCAAAAATCAACAAATATAACACATAAGTCAAAATTAACTTACGTACCAATGGTGTAAATACATTCAAATTAAGACAATCTTCGCCACCTTTCGTTCCATTCCCATCGTCAGCTAACTCTTCTCTCTCATTTCGAATCAGTGAAAAATCACCGATAAACAGTCAGAATTGCAGCACAGGAAAAATCAGTGAAATTCACTGATTTTCAGTGATTTTTCACTGATTATTCAAAGAATTTCACAGATTTTTCAGTGAATTTCATAAATACCACTGAGTTTTCAGCGAATTTTCACTGATTTCCAGTAATTTTCTTTCACTGATTTGTCTTCAGTGAAAACATTTTCACTGATTTTCTCTTGTGCTGCAATTCTGACTGTTTCTCAGTGATTTTCGATAATTTTCACTGATTTATAATTGAGAGAGTAAACACTCTGTGGGGCTCGAGTAGCGTCTAAAATTCCATTCCATGGGCCAGCAGCAACCGGGGCCTGAAATTAATTCCCCCTTATGAAACATTTCAACACAATACTTAAGCAGGTTAGTAAATACGCGACGACTTCTACTCAAAAACTTACCTTCAGTCTCAATTTTCCAATGGGTGGTTTGGCGAAAGGTATTCCGTAAAAAACGTTGAATATTTTACCATTGCGAGCTCTTAATTGTGTACCATTCGAGGTTAATTTCTATCAGCCGAGATTCGGCTGAAACGAAGCACAATGGACAAAAAAATTAGGTATTTTAATATATTATTTTGTTTAACGAACTTCAGTAAGTATACATATTCAAGTTAACGAACCAAATGAGATGAAAAATATGGTTACAATAATTAACCGATGCATAGCGTGATACAAACGATCATTGAAAATTCTTCAAAAACGAACATCACAAGTAAATTATCAATTACAACTGATTAAAGTCACCTATTGATGATATAAAATGGTTGTTTGTAACACTTAGAAATTCAAATTGACTACTCTTCTCGTGTTATTCACAAAAAAAAAAAAATTAATACTTGTGATGATTCGTGTCCTTCGACCGATGTAGCAAAACCAGTTTCCAAACTCGTTTAACACTCCCGTAGGCCTGGCGATTACGAAAATTAAAATCGATTAATCGATTACAAAAATAATCGATCAATCGACGCTGCCCAATTAATCGATTAAAAATAATCGGTCGATTAGACGATTCAAAATAATCAGTCGATGAAACGATTAAAATAATCGATTAATCGATTAAGAATTTTGGTCGATTTTAGAGGGAAAAAAATCGATTAACCTATTAATCGATTTAATCGATTATAATTGCCGAACCTTGTCGAAGTCATCCACGTAAGCAAGAACAAAACAACTGTAGTGTGATTTTCATCTTCAACTGTTCTCGTCACCCAATTGTAATTTGTAAGTTGGTCGTCGTCTTGCTGTGACTCATCGTGGCATCGGTAGCAGATATTAAGAGATGTACATAGTCGTACACCTACATTCCAGTTACCAATCAGTTGCTCATTGAATCACGACGTGTGAAGACGTTTAAAAATTCTGTATTCCGTGGGTATAAATTCGACGTGTTATTGACCGGTGACGTTTCAATATTCGATAATACTGTGACAATCTATTGCTCGACAATTAACTTTTCACGTTCAGGCGACACGTCATCAGCGTATTTTTCTCTGCAGTCTGTAAGCCTCTGTACCTCTGTACCATCTACTCCAGAATATTATTCCGCTGAGAGAATATTCGATAACAAGACTTCGGCTGACTACTCAGTGAATATCCAACACTGTATTACCTGCGTAATTGAGTTTCGCAGTGAAAAATAGAGTTCCTCGTTTTTTCGCATCGAGCACCGTACCTGAACATGTCAGAGATGTCTACATCAGGTGAACCTTCCAGTCCTTCGAATCATAGTAATAATAATGACAAGTGTAGAATTTGTCAGAAAAAAAAAGTGCAATACATAATGCCCGAATGCGGGCACTTATGTTTATGCTCAAACTGTCAAAAAAAAGTTTGGAACGAGAAATGCTGCCCAGTTTGTAAAATTAAATTAAAAGGCAAACCGAAGAAAGTGAAAAATGAAAGCAAACAATGTAAGCTTTGTAAAGAGCCGAAAAAATACTTGATCATGGATTGCTGCCATTTTTGTTTGTGCGCAAATTGCGCAACTGAATTACAAGGGGATACGAGAAGATGTCCTAGTACCAGTTGTGTTAACAACGATTGCAAATCGGACAATTGTCCGATTTGCAAAAAAAAAATTAAAAAAATTATAAAGGTTATTTTCTAAATTTTTAAATTTTATCTTCAGAACTGATAATTATGTTGTCATTTTTGCACAGAACGATCATTTGCACCATTACGATATATATATTTTTTTTAAATTGAAAAAACGCCAACATTCGCGCCAAAACAGGGATAGACTAGAGCGATTACCGGACAACATTATTTAATCATAGTGCTGTCTTTTTTTCTAGACTATCGTCCTGGGTCACGTAACTTTGTAAGTGTTCCCTCCTAGCATAGGTCAAGGTTACCTACCGTGGTATCGGACATCTTAACGCGTGCCATGTTATGTGGATGCAGCAGCACCGCAGCATCTAATATACCTATTTCAATTTGCGGCCAGATATTCACTGGTTGCATATTATTAAAATCGTCGCTGTGAATTTCTTAGTTTAAATATTGTGTCTTTCTCTATACTTATAAGTATGTCCTGCAGGGCGTATTCTAACAAAATTTTCGAGCCGCACAGGCATAGTTCCATTGAATAATTTTTTTCGTTTTGAATTGTGTCAGGCGTCGGACGGCGGTTACTTTAAAGTAACTTGGTTACTTTTTTCAAGCTCGGTTACTTTTGGTTACTTTTTTGGCTAAAAAGTTACTCTAGTTACTTTTTCAGCTCCAAAGTTACTTTTTTCGCTCAACTCGCAAAAAAAAAATGGCAAAACGAAATCATAAAATTTACATGCAAAATGTCTTTTTTGGACATACAAAATTAAATTTTTCAAATCTTCGCCCTCGCTTCACTCGGGTATGAACAAAATCACGATTAAATAAATTATACATGGCAATTTTGTACTCCCCAAAGACAGATTTTGACGCCTACTGCTTAGATTTCTTATTATTTTGGAGTTTTGAGGCCAAAATAATTGGCATGGAAGTAAACTTAGAACTTTCCAAAAATTTATGAAAGTTCCATGAAAGTTCTGACTCACCCAGTGACGTACCGATAGGGGGAGGGGGGGAGCTCCCCCCCTGAGGAAATTTTTTACTTGTGAGTTGGGAAAATTGAACATTTCAACGCATCAGTTGGGAAAATTGGACAGTTGGGATTAATTTTTTTGATGAAAAATAATAAATAAAATAGTTATTTCAAAAGTTGGAAATCAACAAAATTTTCACATGTTCCAACTCAAAATTGGTAATTTTCCCAACTCGAAAATGGTAATTTTCCCAACTCGAAAATGGTAAATTTCCCAACTTAAAATTGGTAATTTTCACAACTCAAAATTGGTTATTTTCACAACTCAAAATTGGTTATTTTTCCAACTCAAAATTGGTCGTTCTCCCAAGTGATGAGTAAAAATGTCAGTTGGGACGATTAGTATTTATTTTTTTAATGAAAAATGAATAAATAAAATGGTTACCTATTTTAACTGCAGTCGGAAATCAACAAAATTTTTACTTTTTAGTTGGGAAAATTAGTCATTTTCCCAACCTTTTCCAACTGAAAATTGATCATTTTCTCAGCGAAGCATTATTAAACCGTTGTAATAAATGCTTTTTTGAAAAAAAAATTATTAATTACCTTGCAATTTAAAAATTTTCACTCGTCAACCAAAATAATTTTATAGTTGTACTTGTAATTTAAAAGAGATTTTTTCGCACTTTTCTTCAAAATTATTCCAATTAATTTCATTGTTCTTATTCTCCTTAAAACTTATTTTTGATATTTGAAAATCCAATTTTTCAAAAGCTTCGGCCTCGCTACGCTCGGCCATGATATATTTCTGCTTTAATCATTTCAAAGTAGAAACAGTCGATTTTTCATTAAAGTTTATTTTTCCAAAACATTATTTTATTGCACATTCAATTTGAGGTTTTCTAAAATTTTCGCCCTCGCTTCGCTCGGGCCAAATCCTTCTCCCTATTCTTTACATTGAAATTACAAAATTTTATTGATGTAAAATTATAATTTTTCTTCGAAACTCCAATAAACTATTTCGTATGTTTTTTCAACTACAATGACATTGCTTGTAGGTTTAAAAAAAAATTGTTTGGAGCACCTAACCAATGAAAAATTTATTCAGATTTCTTATCTCAAAAAGGGTCTTAAGTATAGTAATGGGTTGTAAAAACTTCAAAAGTTCGCAAAAATGATGAAAACAAGTGAAAAAAATCAAAAAACCTCGTGACTTGGGGAAAAATCAGTACCTACATGTAAATTTTAAGAAATCAGTCGGGAAAGTTTGAAAAAAATTGGATTGGTTCGTAAGTTTGAATTTTACACACCCCCCCCCCCGGAATTCTGATATCGGCTATATGTAGTTGGGAATTTTGAGAATTTGAGTTGGGATTTTCACCTCTTCTCCCCCCCCCCTGGAAAATGCCTTCGGTACGTCACTGGACTCACCCCATGAGAAATTCCTGGCTACGCCACTGATAAAACTCATTCTTAGATGAAATTTTTTTCTCTCTCTTCGGTAGTAAAATTACAGAAAAAAAACAAGTTTGAAAAAAATGGGGGAGGAGGGGTATTAATAATTTTTTAAAGGCGAAAAAATGAAAAATTGTCTACTTTTTCACGAAAAATTGGTTACTTTTTCACAAAAAATTGGTTACCTTTTTCAGAAAAAAAGTTACTAAAGTTACTATTTTTTTTCGAAATTTCGGTCCGATGCCTGTTGTGTGAATTTATCGAGCCCGAGCGAAGCGATGGTGACTTTTTAAAAAAAATTAGCATCCAAAAGCTGAAATTCCTTCATTTTTAAATTCGCTCGGGCTAATATTTAAAAAACTGATGATTTTCAGAAAGAAAAAAAATTCGTTTTTTAATATGTGTAGTTTGTTGCTTGAAAAAATTCCATTAGGTATGTACTAGGTCAGAGGTGGCAACTTGGAATTTTTTCATGTCTTGCCCAATTTTTTTCGAAATCCACTCGCATAAAAAATTTATAAGTGGCTGAAGCGGGGGGGGGGGGTATGTAATGATATCACCCAGAAATTATTCAAGTGAGGGGCTCAGAATTCTGAAAAAATAGGGAGGGGGTGAAATTTCAATAAAAAAATTCAGTAACTTGTTATTTCAGTGGCGCTGGCATAGTCAGGGTTTGATAATTCATAAACGGATTTTTGCAAAGTAAAATTAAAAAATTACAGAACTTCTGTTATTTTTCACTGATTTTTCAGTCAAAATTATTGATTTATGATTTTATTCTGATAAAGCGAAAATCAGTGATGGAAAACTGGAACTGGAACTAGAACTGGAACTTGAAAAAAACTGGAACTAAAATTGAAAAACTGGAACTGGAATTGGAACTAGAACTGAAATGATGAGAACTGAAATCTGAAAACTGGAACTAGAACTAAAATGAATTTCAGTGTTATACCAGTTCCAGCAGTTGCAATTTTATTGTTTAAAATATAACTTGAAAAAGTCAAAAGTCTAAATTTTGATGTTGAAATTTACCAAACCACATGCAATTAAAATTTTTTTACTGAAAACCCCCAAACCTTGAAAATTTACGTCAAAAAGTGAATAAAAAAGAATATTGTGTTGTAAACTTTAAAATTTCATCCAATTAAAGACGTCCTCTCATACATTAGGTATTCAAATTTTTTGTTGAAAAATTCAGGGGTTAGTCACAACATTTTTGAAAAATACTACTAATGAAAATGACTTTTTTTCTAGAATTCTTTTGTTTTGAGCTTGAGGCCTTGAACAGGGAAAAGATTGTACTTTGAATCAGAAAAAGAAAAACAACAAAGTTCAAATTTAGCAGAAAATTTTGCATTCTTTTGTCCTTCAGAATTTAAAAAACTGAAATTTTAGAACTGGTATTTGGAACTGAAACTGGAACTGAAAACTGGAACTGAAAACTGGAACTAAAAAAATTTGAGAACTGGAACTGGATTGCTCATTTTCATATTTTTTAATGAAGATTTTTCCTGAGTATTTTGTTTTGGCTGTTTCTTTGAACTAATTGTAAGGTCCAAAAATCGCGAAAACCCGTGCAGAAATGTTGTTGTTTTAGCATATTTTTCAAGTTTTGAGTGTTTTATGCCAAATAAAGAAACTAACGTCGGATTCGTGTTTAGCGGGTCAAAATACTCCGATAAACACCCTTTTCGTGATCGTTTTGCTTAAAGTCTCAAAATTCACCTTTTTCACTGATTTTTGTGAATCTACGCTAAAAAAACACGTTTTTGGGATATTTTTAAAAAGTGGTCGTTCTTCGCTTATATAGTGTTTTTTACGATTGAAAACTTCAAATAGCCGAAACAACGTGAAGGAGTGCACCAAAATTGTTGAAAAAATTATCGTAAATACATCTCTACAAGATGTAACTTTATGCCAAAGAATAGAAAATTTCCTTCACATCCATTGAAATTAAAAATTCTTGAAAATAATGCAATAAAATGGCCATAACTCCGAATGGGAGGGGGGGGGGTCAAAACCCGGCTATACCCTTTGACGATTCACATTACAGTTTTCGATTTTTTGAAAACATTGTCAATTTTCAACGTAATTTGCTGACTTTTTGATAACATTTAATCATTTTCCTTATTAAAGAAACAATATTAGTACCTAACTTGAAAAAAACAGGAAATTCGTCACATAGGTAGGTAGGTACTGATAGTTCGTTCATCCCTTGAAAATTAAATATTTACAATTTTTTTTGAGTGAAACACTTACACGAAAATGATTTGGGGTACTAATTCAACATTTGGGGAGCTTGAGCCCCCCTATGCCCCCTCTATCTCCGCCTATGTAGCTTGGCTTAAAGACAAAGAACGACACTTAAAACTGACATGTAAACATGTAAAACGAGGGAGCAGGAGTGGTATAACGAATATAATGGGAGATGAAGAGACGGTTGATTCTGAAATAAGAAAAAAAGCGGAGAAAAAAAATCATTCGTTTTAATTTTTATAATGTTATCAACTCAAGTAAATTTGTTAGATTTTTATTGATTCTTTTTGTCGCATGAGTATAATAAAAAATTAGGTATTAAATGTTCAAATTTTTGAAACTGCACAATTTCTCTTTGGAGCTGCACAAAATGTGCGGAGCTGCACGTTAGAATACGCCCTGATGTCCTGATTTTATTACCTATTTACAATTTTTTGTGAGACTGTCGTATTACCTAATTTAAAGTCATTATTACATAACTACGTATATTTTACTTGCGCCGTCTTGTGTTTTTTTTTTACAAAAAATAATATTTTACGAAAGTATTCGGTTCTCATTATTATGATAGAGTTATTGCAATCATTTCTATTAATTTACGATTAAACCATAAGAATTGAAAATTAGACTTATTGCGCAGAATGATCGATCGTTTGCATCATTGTAACGCTTCAATATTCGCGCCAAAACAGGGACAGACTGAGACTGAACCGATTAACGAGCAGCATTAGTGCATTACTCATTCACAATGCTGTCTCTTTCTATCAGGGCTGGTAAGCCAATCAATAAAACTTAAACTTAAGCTTAAAACTTGATATGAATTTTTAAAAATGAAACTTAAACTTAGGTAGGTACGCTTAAAACTTGAAGCCAAATTTTTTAAAACTTAAAACTTGAACTTAAAGCTGAACAGCCAAAAATCATTGGCTCACAGCTTACAGCTTAAATTCATTTTTTATAATTTTTCAGGGGGGGGGGGGGGCTGAATTAAAAACTAAGAAAAAAAAGAAATTCAAGTTTTTTTCTCTAAATTTTTTCAAGCTGCTAAATTTTCTTCTCAAAGTGTTTTCAAACCAAATTTTTCCCCTTAAATATTTTTAAATCCAAGATTGTTTCTGAATTCTAAAACTTTTTCAAACTAGATTTCTTATCTTAAAATTTTTTCAAAACAAAACTTCAAAGTTTTAAAGGTTCTTTTCAATATTTTTTCAACTCAATTTTTGCATCCAATCCTAATATTTTTTCCTACTTACTCTGAATTCTGGAATTCAAAAGTATTATGTAAAATAATGCCTCCTGTTGCACACCTACCCTAGTCACACCATGAAATTATTTCTCATTTATTTAAATTTTTTTGGAGAATGAAAAAATGATAAGTAGGTGAAAAAGTCAGATTTATAAAAAATGTCAACAAATTGTAAACTGGAAAAAATTTTGAATTGAAAAGCGATTGGAAAACAAGTTGATAAAATACATATCTAAGTCAATTTCAGATTGAAAAAAAATTTTCATTTCAAGGTGAGAAAAAAATGAGAAAAAATTCTAAAATTTGAAATAATTTCATGTTGGAAAGAAATTGAGAAAAATTTTTTACAAACAATAAATGAATAATTCCAATTTGAAAAATTTCAAGGTTAGGGTGAGATGAAAAAAGTTAGTTTGAAAAAAATTGAAAAAATGGAAAGATGGAGCAAAAAATTTTAAGTTTTTAGCTAAAAAAAATTAAACTCAAACTTAAAACTTAAAATTTAAAAAATAAAGCTTAGACACAACGGCTTAAAGCTTGAAGCTTAAGGCTGACTTACCAGCCCTGCTTTCTATATTATCGTCCTAAGTCATATGTTTTTGTAAGCCGTACGTGTTCCCTAGCTAGAAAGGGTCAAGGTTACCTACCATGGTATCGGGCATCTAAACGCGTGCCATCTATGTGATGTGGGATGTCTGCGATGTAGTAGTACCGTATCTAATACACTTCGATTTGCGACCATTTTACTATTACCGTAGCTGTTAATTTAATTTTTTTGTTTAAATTTTAAATAATATATATTATTTGTGAGTTGTGCCTAATTTTTTACTTACGTTCTGTTTTAATTACCTATTTATTATTTTATTCAAGAATGTGGTATGTATTACCTAATTTAAAGTCAATTACGTACCTATTGCGTGCTGTGTGGTGTTTTTTTTACAGAAAATAAACGTTTTACGAATGTATTTAGTTCTCATTATTATGATAGAGTTATTCCAATTTTCATGTCAGTTGGATCGATTTTCAAGATCAGTTTCTTCGATTTTGCCTGAACGTGGCAGTTCACTAATATGTATTAGAAAATCACCGTCATTTCCTTCCCGAACCCCTTACGAAGCATGAGGGACGGATTCTTTTCACATTACCAATTTCTAGTAGAAAGAGAATTTGTAGTTCACGAATAATAAAATTTGACGTAAATCTACATATTTCCGTCAATCAAAAACGAAATTTAAATAAGATTTGAAGTTTTTCAAGGAGTCAAATTTGGTGAAATTCGTGTCTTTTTGAATCACATTTAAATAACTTTTACCGAAAATCATCGATTTTTCCTCGATTTTCCAGCCCAAAATCGCTCATTTTTCAGTCAATTCCAAATTGGTTGGAAAAAACAGTAATTTTTGACTGAAAGAGTGAATGATCGATGAAAAATCACGGTTTTTTCTCTGGTTCAGGAAGTCAAAAATCCACCAAATTTGATTGATTTAGATATTCGGATGTAGAAAGTATCAAGTAGGTACCCATACCTACATTATATTGATTGTTTGTTCCAAGTTAGTATTATTCGCCTATTGAAAATCCGCCGACTACGTCACTGAATAACTAATTGCTCAACTTTTTCCATGAATTTTGGCTCCCTCCCCCAATTTTTTCTCCAATTCAGCCCCCTTCCTTGAATAATTTTTGGTTGCACTTTCGAAGTTTTTTATAACCATTTTCCAAAAGTTCAACTTAATTTTAATATAGAAAAAAGTTTTAAGTGGGTATTATTTTAAAATTTATAAAAAAAATACAGTAAGTAAGTACATCTTATAATGAATAATACTGATACAGTTTTTTCTTCTAGGATCTTGAAATTTTTTATAGAAGAGATGGAGGGGGGTTTACAACTTACGATGGGCCACACAGTGGGAGATTTTAGAATTTAGCGTTTCAAAATTCGAATTCTTATTATTTTGAAGTGTTTTTGAAGTGCGATATGTCCATATAAGGGTATTTTGATACGCTGAATCAGTTTTTTGGGTAATTTTCACCCAAACTGTAGCACGTAGCCTCCTAAAGGGAGGGTTGTGCCTCAATTTTTTCGAAAATATCTTGTTGGGTGTCAAAATCTATGTTTTTTAGGTCCTAGAATCCATTTTTCCTGTGATTTTGACCCTAGTTCCCAAACCCGCCCCCCTACCGAGAGGAGGCTCAAAAATTTCAAAAATATTTATTGGGGTGTCAAAATCTATGTTTTCTAGGTCCTAGAATCCATTTTTGATGAAATTTTGTCCCTAGCTCCCAAGCCTGGCTTCCTACGGGGGGGGGGGGGTTCAAAAATTTGTAAAAAAGTCATGATTATTGCTCATTTTAAAGGTGGAAAAATGGCTAGATATGGACATTGAGGGACGAGGTACCAATTCCTGTTGAAAGTACATATCTTGGCGAGTCCAAAGCGCTTGAACAGTTTTTAGGATGTTACAGGGCAAAAAACTTGCAGCTTATGATACTTATTATATCAAATGACGACAAAATAGTACTTGATTAATATCCATTTTTTTCAGAATCATTTAAATATAATTTAAAAAATAAACACACCACCAGATACACGAAAAAAATCTCTTTCCAACAATGTATATGTAACACTTGATTAAAAGATTGGACCGCAGCTGATAGAGGCGCGCGAACAAAACAGGTTAGTACAGCTGGTTTATCATGCTGTCTGCGGCGCGGTTTTCAATGCGTTGCCCTGGTGATCAGCTGACCAACCACGGTCACAAAATATTGCAAATGACGTTGCTAGTGTTAGGTACACATAGCATTAGTTTTCGTGCCAATTTTAAGGCATCGATATATTTTTGAGCCCCTCCGAACTTCAAATTACGAAAAAAAATTAATTTTTTCAACATTTTTTTTCCAAGTTGAAAAAGTTTAACCCCCACTGTAAGTCGAATGTTGCAATTTTGAGAACAACTGAACCGGTCAAGTTTGTAGGAAATTTCACGTAGAACATTTTTTATTTCACCACTTTTCCCTCTCCGACCCTTCATTTCGACGCTACAGTCAAAAAACCTATATTCACAAAGGTTATTGACCTCTTGCGGGGGTATTTGGCGAGTTGGGGAGGGGGGGTGCAACTTTCAGGAGTATATTTGATAGGCTATTATGTACAAATAATGTAAAATTCAGCTTTCCCCCAACGATTCCGAGGTTCGCGTAAAAATTTTGCTGTAATTCCTGGACTAAAAAATTAAAATTAACCGAAAACCGAAAAAAAAACATTTCGATTACAGTTTACGGTTACATTTTTTTTCTATTTTGGTTACGGTTTGCGGTTACGGTTTCATTTTTTCAAGATTTCGGTTACGGTTACGGTTTCTAATCGATTTTTAGCGGTTAACCAGAGGCCTTCCGAAGCGATATTCTCTGAGGGGGGGGGGGTGAGAACTTCAAATTTTCTAACTAATTTTTTTAAATTTCCCGACAAATTTTTCCAAATTTGCCAATTGATTTTTTAAAAAATTTTACCAGTGCTAATTTTTCTCAAAACATTGCGGAAGCAATATTCATTAAAAAAATTTATTTAGGAATAGAAATTACCACTTTTTTAGTACATATAAAAACTGATTCAAAAATTATAATAACAAAAAAAATGTTACAAACTTACAATCTCGAATTTTTCCCCTGACCAATTTCATTGTAAATGAAAACCCCTTATTTGGAATTGTCTTATTTGTCTCGAGCGAAGCAAGGGTGAAAAATTTTAAGAAAATTTAAAATTTAATAAGAAATATTTTGTACTTAACGTAGCTTTAATATGAATAGTCGAAGAGAGAAATGAAATTGGCCCGAGCGAAGCAAGGAGCGAAAATTTTAGAAAACCTCAAATTTAAGGTGCAATAAAACAATATTTTGGATTAATAAACTTAAATGAAAAATTGGCTGCTTTTACTTTCACAAAAGAAATATGATAAGGCCGAGCACAACGAGGCCAAAGCTTTTGAAAATTTTGATTTTTAAACATCGGAAATGAGTTTTAAGAAGATAGAATGTAATAAAAGTAGTTGAAATAATTTTGAGGAAAAATACGAAAAAAATCACTTTTGTAGGATTTGAATTAAGTACCTATTTTCAAATTATGAAAAGAAAAATACAGTAAGGCCGAGCGCAGCGAGGCCGAAGTTTTTGAAAAAAATTTATTTGGGAGGTAATCTCAGTGATGGGTTGAAGAATTGAGATTTGGATCGTGATTTTGGGGAGTAATTTCAGACTTGGATTATGATTTCTGAAAGGAGGTCCTCAAAAAAATCGTTCTGAGGACTTACTTGTCCTCTGCCTTTTTAGGTGAGACCCTGCTTAACTATATCTTACTTGATCCGTTGAACCTAAAAGTATATACCTATATTATAAAAATCAAAATAAACTTTGAGAAAAATTAAAAATGTGAAATCATGTTTAGAAATCAAAACGTGAAGTTACTTCATTAAAAAGGTTCTAAAATCAAGTTTTAGAAAAATTGTTTAAATGAAATAATTTTTAAAAACTTTATAGTTAGATTTTTCAAAACGAAAAAAAAAATGGATTTAGCCCGAGCGAAGCGAGGGCGAAAATTTTAGAAAATTTTAGAAAATTTCAAATTGAATGTGAAATAAAACAGTGTTTTGGAAGAATAAACTTTAATAAATTATCGATTGCTTCTACTTTGAAATGATTAAAGCAGAAATATACCATGGCCGAGCGTAGCGAGGCCGAAGCTTTTGAAAAATTGGATTTTCAAATATCAAAAATAAGTTTTAAGGAGAACAAGAACTATGAAATTACTTGGAATAACTTTGAAGAAAAATACGAAAAAATCTTTTTTAAATTACAAGTACAACAATAAAATTTTTTTGGTTGACGAGTAAAAATTTTCATAATGCAAGATAATTAATCATTTTTTTCCTAAAAAAACATTTATTACAACGGTTTAATTCTTCGCTGGGAAAATGATCAATTTTCAGTTGGAAAAGGTTGAGAAAATGACTAATTTTTCCAACTCATAAGTGAAAATTTTGTTGATTTCCGACTTTTAAAATAGGTAACCATTTTATTTATTCATTTTTCATTTAAAAAATAAATACCAATCGTCCCAACTGACATTTTTACTCATCACTTGGGAGAACGACCGATTTTGAGTTGGAAAAATAACCGATTTTGAATTGGGAAAATTACCAATTTTGGGTCTGGAAATTAACCATTTTCGAGTTGGAAAAGTTACCAATTTTGAGTTGGAACAAATGAAAATTTTGTTGATTTCCAACTTTTAAAATAACCATTTTATTTATTATTTTTCATCAAAAAAATTAATCCTAACTGTCCAATTTTCCCAGCTCACAAGTAAAAAATTTCCTCAGGGGGGAGGAAGTTAGCCCCCTATCGGTACGTCACTGATCTAACAAATCTCACATAGGTACCTACGAAATTTTCTAATGAAAAATTTACAACACTGCCATTTAAATTTTTTTTTCAATTTCAATATTTCACAACTTTTCTCAATTTTTATCACTCGGGCTTTTCTGCCAACTTTTTGCCAACTTCACCCAACTTTTCCACACCCCCGGTCGGAAGGCCTCTGCGGTTAACATCCCTAGTTTTTTGAGGGCACTGAGTTGGAATATTTGTTTATTTATGATTTGACTTTTCAATGCCCCCCTAACCCCTCCAATTTTGGGGTAAAGTATGTTAAGAAATTAAAATAGCGTGATTAGCGTGTGGTATTTCGATTTTCACTAATTTGAGGGTGTAGAATTCGAATATCATCAACTATATTTTTGAACCGACCCCCTCTCTAGAAGTGGGAAAGTTTAGCGGTAAAAAATTGCCCTCCCTCCTTCGTCGACTCATCTTCATCGCACCGAATCCACAATTACATACGATCGCGATCGCGATCTACCGAAGTGTCGTGTACTTTGTTAATGAATTATTCAAGGTTACACGTATGAAAAGAATAAATAAAACGTTAGGTACGGTTTGTTGCGGTATTTTAATAATTGATCTCGACGACCGAGAGTGATGTAAGCGCAAAATCGGCTCGGAGGCAGCGGGAGTGTAACGAAACTGTACATAACACCGAGATTGAAACAATTTTAAATACTTTTAATATGTGTCAAGTATTTTAACAAGTCGATAAAATGTACGCATACATGCAAGAATAGGACAAAAAAACTTCCGTTTTATCAACCATACACTATCAAGCTGTGCCATTGTGTTCGGTTGTTGTATGTGTGTAGGTTAGGTATACGTACATTGAGTCATTGGCTCGAAAAGCATTATATTGTGTCGCGAGGAGACTACAGACGTCAGAAGGGGATACGCACCGAGAAAAAGGATGAAAGTAATAGTTATATTATTACAGATTACAGAACGTAAATTACGTATAATATAATAATTAATACGCTATCGTTGTTGCCCGTTATTACATCGAATAATGGATTCAATTTACTATACGTTTACGTGCGCCAATGGCCTGTGGTGGGCGACGAGGCGTGTGGTGCTGGTGTGCCAACTTTGCAACCACTCGATTAAAAATGCAGTAATAATGTAGGTTAATGTTGAGAGATTCCGGGATATTAGCCATACTCGTGGTATTTTTTTTTTTGTTCTAAAATAAAAAAATCCTCGACCGTGTGTAATCGCCAGAGTTTATTAATTAATTCGTGCGTAATTATATAATTTCAATGACAGCTTTCTTTTCATAAATGATGCACTATTTATAATACCTGTGGAATGTTTTTTTTTTCACCGGAGAACTTGAAAAGTTTTTTTTCTTGTTACCTTGAGAATTCGTGGAGCGTAATAGTACATTACATTACTAGGTTAAAAAAGTGGGTGATTATAAACGAGTGTAAAGTTGCAGCGCGAGCCGAAGGCGAGAGTTGTAATTGCACGAGTTTATAATCGCTCACTTCTTTAATCAAGTAATGTAACGTGCTTTTTATAACGAACGTGTATAGTACACCATTGTACCTTTGTTGTTTAGATGCAAAAAGTTCGTCTTTTCGGCGACCAAAATAAACCAGGTTGCAAAATGAAACAGTTTCAAGATTTCAATGGTTTCATTTCATTAACCAAAAAAAAACGAGTGATTCTGATTTTGAAGAAAATAAAACATATTCATCATTTATTACAATTCATCTACTTTACAAGCTAGTGATTGCGCGTTTTTCTGCCATTTATCAAATCACCAGACCACTGATTAACGTAATTTCATGAAATTCACCATCAATATGTTTTTTTTGATCATTTTACAAGTAAATTACTGATATGTTCGCGGATTTTTGAAATTCCTTAACAAATTACATGATACATTTACAAAATTCCAAAATTGGCAAGCAGAAACAAATTCTATCCTCTTATCTGTTATGTTTACCAAAAACAGTGTAGCCAAATGATCAACTTTTACGAAAAACCGTTGCATAAAGTTTACATTATGACACTAGGGAGTTTGAATTACTTTATAGCCCTACAATTTTGGTCGCTCATAAAGACGTACTTTTTGCAACTAGCAACAAAGGTATAATGGTGTACATTATACACGTAAGTTATGAAAAATATACAAATAATTTGAAATGAGTACGGTACTCGAAAGAGTGAGAAAGCAAATAGGTACCTACAGCAGCAAATCGATCTGTGTGGTGAATCATTTGTCATATGGTTTAGTGAAAATACGTGAGGTAAGTTTGTAATGAAAAAAAAGGAGGCAAAAACAGCGAAAGCAAAATCACTTCAAGAACAGATACCTCAGGCTTCCCCTCCATTTATCACGATAGTACCTAGTACCGCAGTGTTGCCAATTTAGCATAATTTTTTTAGGGTGTTTTTTGGCTTCCTGGCATAATTTTATGATGCCAGGAAGCCAAAAATGAAAGAAGAAAAAGTTGCGTGATTTAGCATAATTTAAGTGAAGTTTTGAACCAAAACACAAATAAATCGAAAGTAAGTACATCGTAAAAGAACCCCATATCCAAAATTTCAAGTGCTTAAGTTCATTTTTTGAATTTTGGCGAATTTTTGAAATTTTAAAATTACCTCATCGCCCTGCATATTATGAAAAGGGTATGGACGGATAAGGGGTGAATTTGGCCCCCGGCGCTTTTGGGCTCCTAAACACCTCAAGTCGTGTATATTGACTAGAAATAATTTTTCACAAAATTTTGGACCCTACCCCCTCTCTTTCGGAGCTATGGCTATTTTATTGCATCATTTTCAAGAATTTTTAATTTCAACGGAAATGAAGGAAATTTTCTGTCCTTTGGCACAAAGTTACATCTGGTAGAGGTGTATTTATGATAATTTTTTCAACAATTTTGGTGCACTCCTTCACGTTTTTTCGGTCATTTGAAGTTTCCAATCGTAAAAAATACAATATAAGCGAAGAGCGACCACCCTGGAAAAATTTCTAAAAAATACGTTTTTTATGTAGAATTTTACTATGTATTTGGTTTTGGCGATTTCTTTGAACTAAGGGCCGAAAATCGCGAAAAACCGTACAGAAATGTTGTAATTTTAGCAGATTTTTCAAATTTTGAGCGCTTTATACAGAAAGAAATAACCAAATAAGGAAACCAATTTCAAATTCGTGTTCAGCAGGTCAAAATACCCCGGTAAACACCCTTTTCGTAATCGTAATAGTTTTGATTAAAATTGCAAAATTCACCTTTCTCACTGATTTTTAATGAAAAAAAAGTGAGTTTCGAGACTCCGAGTAAAACGATCGCGAAAAACGTATTTTTCGGGGTATTTTGATCTGCTGAACACGAATATGGATTTGGTTTTTTCATTTCGTCATTTTTCCCTAAAACGTCCTCATTTTCAAGTTTAAATCGGGTCTCTCGAGCAAGAAAACTATTATACACAATAATTAATGTCATATTCGTGTTCTACGACCCAAAATTAGTCGGAAACCAAAATCTTTCCATTTCAAATTTTTTGAGTCACATTTCAGAAACAGAACTCGTCCAAGAGGAGTGATGGTAAATTTATTTTCCACGTATCCTCCATGTCTTTGACATTAAATCGTGCCAATGAGTTACAATATTGCGCGCCCAGATCTCGAACAATAATTTTTTGAAATTTTTCCACAAGAATCAGCATAGCAATTCGAGATTGAAAAAAGTTTCACGAAAACAGGAGCGGGGCATCGAAGATACTTGATTTTTTTCAAATATTCCTAATTGTCATTTTGGCAGGAAAAGGGTGTGAATGGGTGCTTGGGGATGAAGAAAGAGGTAGTACACATGAGAAAATGACGAAATGAAAAAACCAAATCCATATTCGTGTTCAGCAGATCAAAATACCCCGAAAAATACATTTTTCGCGATCGTTTTACTCGGAGTCTCGAAATTCACTTTTTTTTCATTAAAAATCAGTGAGAAAGGTGAATTTTGCAATTTTAATCAAAACTATTACGATTACGAAAAGGGTGTTTACCGAGGTATTTTGACCTGCTGAACACGAATTTGAAATTGGTTTCCTTATTTGGTTATTTCTTTATGTATAAAGCGCTCAAAATTTGAAAAATCTGCTAAAATTACAACATTTCTGTACGGTTTTTCGCAATTTTCGGCTCTTAGTTCAAAGAAATCGCCAAAACCAAATACATAGTAAAATTCTACATAAAAAAACGTATTTTTTAGAAATTTTTCCAGGGTGGTCGCTCTTCGCTTATATGGTATTTTTTACGATTGAAAACTTCAAATGACCGAAAAAACGTGACGGAGTGCACCAAAATTGTTGAAAAAATTATCATAAATACACCTCTACCAGATGTAACTTTGTGCCAAAGGACAGAAAATTTCCTTCACTTCCGTTGAAATTAAAAATTCTTGAAAATGATGCAATAAAATAGCCATTGCTCCGAAAGAGAAGGGGGTAGGGGTCCAAAATTACACGACTTGAGGTGTTTAGGAGCTGAAAAGCGCCTGGGGCCAAATTCACCCCTTATCCGGCCATACCCTTTGATCAAATTAACGAAGAAAGCTAAAAGGCTCTGGTGCGTAAGGGGGTCATTTGGTGTCAGGTGAAACTTTGTCAAAATTCTTACGCCATTCGATTTGCATTGGTGAAATATGATTTTAGAGCATATGACTGAATTTTTATCATACCCCTGGGGGCTGGGGGCCCAAGCGATTTTCAAACTAAAAACTTCTAAAAATTCTCTCTTCGCGAGTTTTCAATCGAGTTTTTTCAAACTTGATACATAGGTAGAGGTACTAGAGGAGAGTGCTCCGAAATTTTTCCAGATTTTTTCGACCACTTTAATGACCTTGAATTTGACTTTGAAAATTTCAAATTGCCCTGGGGGGCACACAGAACATGAGGGGCCCCATTTAAAGATCTGAAAAAATTACTATGAAAAGAACTTTTTATACATTTTTCCACCAATTTTTTTTCAAGATGGGATCTCAATACCCCTGAAGGGGCACAGAGGTCCCCAATTTTGGCCAAAATTCAAAAAAATGTAAAAAGTGAAGTAATATATCGATTTCTATTAATTGAAAGGCGCTGAGTTTGAATATATGCTCAGTTTTTTCATCCGACCCCTCTCAGCCCCCCTATCAGCCCCCCTGATGGGATCAAAATTAAAGAAAATGAAAATTACGTGTGACGTGTCGTTTGTTGGGTTTTTTGAGGGCACTGAGTTTGAATATTTGCACATTTTTAGGGTTCGACCCTTTGGTGCACCCCTACCCCCCATTTTTGAAAAAATCATTGATTTTTTAAATTTTTTAGTGAAGTTGATAATAAAGCTCAGCACCCTCGAGTTCGTAGAAATTGATAATTTTGACCCCAGGGGAGTTAGAGGGGTCGGATGAAAAAACTGAGCACATATTCCAACTCAACGCTTTCGAATTAGTAGAAATCGATGTGTTACTTTACTTTTTCGATTTTTTAAAATTTTGGTCAAAATTGTGGACCCTTGCACCCCCAAGGGTGTAGAGATCCCATTTTGAAAATTTATTGCTTGAAAAAAGGTTAAAAAAACTACTTATTGTAATTTTTTCAGATTTTTAAATGGGGCCCCTCATGTTCTGTATTATCATGAAAGTTGAGCTTTCATCACAAAAGTTCAACTTTGAACTTTTCAAAATGTGATTATCAATTTTAAATCTCCTTTCAATTCTCTACAGAACCGCATGAACAGATTCATCTTGAACTTGACCGATCTCGAGGTTTGCGCCTTCAAAGTTGAGCCATTTCGCAAAAAATCCCAATTATACGAAAATTACATGAACCACCCCCGCCTTCCTGTAAGGTTAGGATCGGAGTGACGGTGATTCCTTTATTAGACCATCGAGGGGGACTCGTAAAAAAAATTTGAGCGAAATCGAAAGACCCAAAGTCAAAACCTGGTTGAGTTGACATGGAATGAATCAAAATCTCAGTCCCTCCCTTACACAATTTCTGGGTGCGCCTATGGTCTTCTTTTAACTTTATTTTCTCATTATTTAGTGTTTTGTTTCAAGTATCGACACTTTTGGTTTACATGATATAGAATTTAGATATGTACTTTTATGAAAAATCTCGGAATCAAAACAACAACAACGCCTCCCTGCGCTTATAGGAACCCTCAAGGTGCTGGAACCGAAAAAACGCTAATTTTCCAACTTTTGAAATGCAAGTACCTAACTCGTAAAAAAAAAAATTCATCGAAATCTGAAAACCCACCATCAAAAAGTGATTGAATTGACATAGATTGACCCTACCTTACGTAGTAATAAGTCATATAAGTACTACGTACTTTTACACTCTACGACCATAGACTAGGAGCACCTAGGCTATAAATGAATAAAAGCTCCAATACTCCATATACCGAAAAGGGCAAAAAAGTCATTCGAAACTATGCACTCCGTGTGTCGGTCGTATAATGACGAAATACAAGAAAGAAAAAGTAATAGTACGAGAACTGAGAAGTCATATTAAGGAGACGAGGATACGAAGAAAAGAGAATGTTGCTTCGAATTCACGAAGCAAACCAAGTGTAAATTCTAATATAATGGTTCGTTTCAGCTTCCATATGTCACCGAGTTCGTGATTTTGTACGTTTAACTTTGCAGTCTTCTGCCTGTATTGCGAACGAGCCGGCATTGTGTACTACCCGTACTTCTGGTTTAAATTGAAATTTCAAATTTACAACGGTATTTGTAGGTACGTAGTTGTAGTAAGTTTTTAAACGAGAATAAATTTTACACCGTGGGATTTTCACTCCGCCTTATTTCTACCTTTCTTCTGATTTGAATGGAATGAATGTGTCGACGACGCGACGTTGACGTCGTTTTCTGATAGTACATACTACATACCTGTGTTTTAAATGTACATACCTATTCGTAGGTCTGGAGTATAGGGCTGTTGAAACTACGTCATCCTTATCAAAAAGTGTGATAAGGAACTGGTGGGAAAAAAAATCATTGGAATTTTCATAAATTTATCAATTACCTATTGCAAAAAAATGAAGTTTTGTGTCAATTGTGAAAATAATAAAATTTGTTAGCTAAGAAAAAAATAATTTGAAAATTCAAAATTTTTCCATCAGTTTAATTGTGACGTCAGTTTCAACAGCATACGAGAGAATTTGGTGTATGGTAATGCGTTTCAGATTGCGTTTGGTATGCCTTCTTTGGTCGAGATATGCTACCGATGTGACTCTCAAGGTCTTGTTGTGGTGAGTTAAAGTAGAAGTGGCGTTTTGTAAAATCTAGTTGTATATAATTTTGCATTGTGTGTTACTAATATTATAACCAACAACGAAATTTTCAAAAACCGTAACCGGAGCCAAAACCAAAAAAATTGAATTGATTTTTGAAAGAGAAATGGGTGATAGCTTTTCCCTCTCCCCTCCAATAATAAAAAAATTGCATTTGTAGCAGGAAAAATTGTAGGTTGAGTCAAAAAATTTCTGAAAAGGTGTAATCCTTTTATTTTCTGGGAAAATTTCGTTTCAATTCTTTAAAAAAAATCATATTCCAAGTCGAAAGGATTAGAAATGATAACGAACCAAAAAAATTGAAATGTTTCGACCAAAACAGAATTTTTTGATTTTTTTTTTTAATAAACTGTGTTATAATTTCTTAAAAATTTAAATGTTTTCCAAAAAATGTCATTACTTTTGAAAATTTTCCAACTCAAACCTAATTTTTTATCTAAAAATTCAATTTTGCCATTTTGGGAGATGAGAAGTGGAAAAAAGCAAGCTGTTTTTTAAACATTTTTAATTTTGGTCGAAAATTTTTGATTTTTCTGCCCCCTCCAATCGATAAATTCACAATAGTTCGTAATCTCTCTTTTTGGGATCATTTTTGATTTCTCTCACGTACACAAACCCTAGGTAAATTCCATAGTCGTGTAGAGAAAATCAGGGCCCAGCGAGAAAAATGTAAGAGCGAAAAAAAAAATCTTTTGAACGTCGATACGACGTGGTTAAGTTATATGTATTTTGTTTGAGGGCCCTCGCAGTGAAGAGACAAAACTTTTTGATTTCCGTGGGCTTACTAAAAATTTTTTATTCCCCCTGCATAGTTTGAAATACGAACTTGATTACCCATACCCGAAAACATCCATCAGTTCGGTCCTATGATCTCTTCTAGAGTCCAATATTACTTTAGGATTCATATAATATAAATAAATCAACATCCAAAAATTCCTACGTATCGTGTTTTTTACAGATTTATGAATAATAATTCCTCTCGATCACCTAAAATCACATTTGACCCTACTTTGATCCATAAAAAATATGGTGGATTGATTTTTTCTATGGTACCTGCTTATACGTAGAAAGTTATCGTATCTCGAACTTTTGATCGAGAAATAAATATGTAATGAAAGTTACCTCAATACGGTTCCGAGCGTTATTTCCTGAAACTTCCCAGAAGTTTTCGAAGAATAAATTCTCATTAATTTTCTTGGAAAATGATATTTTATGTTGAGTATAATTTTAACCTAAATTCATAAAAAAAATTATTCGCGAATTTTTGTCACGTACTTACAAAAAAAAATACTTGATAATAATAACAATGAAGGGAAATGAGGTTTCTTGTCATCGAAAATTTCTTTGATTTCTCTCATAATTTTGGTACAGTTTTTTCAAAAATTTGAATCCCAAATTTTGGAAATTTTACATCTGTACGTACTCAAAATTTGAAAAAAAATTCTGAAAACCATTTAGATCTAGACTATTCCATATCAACTCGAATCAAAAATGAGTAAGTGTTTCGATTTCACTCGAATTTTTTTTACGAGCTCCCTATGATGGTCTATTTACATAACCACATCATTTGCTTTATTATCCTCAAGGAGACTGAAGACGGGGGGAGGGAGGGGCTCGTAATTTTTATGTCCCAAGTTTTTTCATTAGATCTCTCTTAGCCTCCTACTAGCCCCTTGATAAGGTCAAAATTCAAAAAAATGAAAAATAACGTGTGACCTGTCGTTTGTTAGGTTTTCGAGGGCACTGAGTTCGAATATTTCCTTATTTTTTGGATTTGACCCTTCAGTGCCCCTCCAGCCACCCAATTTTAGAAAAAAGTATGTTCAGAAATGAAAATAGCGTGTGGCATATGGATTCTCACAAATTTGAGGGCGTAGAATTCGAATATCGACTTAATTTTTGATCCGACCTCCTCACCATGATCAAATTGATCCCCTTCCCCAGTCTAAAGTGATCAACACGGAATTGAATATTTTGAAAAATCTATATGCCATACGTTTTTTTCATTTCTTAACATACTTTTCTCCCAAATTTGGGACTAGGGGGAGCACTGAAGGTTAAATCCAAAAAATAAGGGAATATTCGAACTCAGTGTCCTCGAAAACCTAACAAACGACAGGTCACACGTTATTTTTCATTTTTTTGAATTTTTACCCTATCAAGGGGGCTAATATGGGGGTTCAGGGAGGTCGAATGAAAAAACTGAGTACATATTCGAAATCAGCGTCTTCGAATTAGTCGTAATCGATGTGTTACTTCACTTTTTCGATTTTTTTGAATTTTGGTCAAAATTGTGGACCCCTCTACCCCCTAGGGATCTAGAGATTCCATCTTGAAAATTTATTGGTTGAAAAATGGGTAAAAAGGGCTACTCACTGTAATTTTTCAGATTTTTAAATGGTAGCTTTCATCTTTTGTTTTTATCATGAAAGTTGAACTTTCACCACCAAAGTTCAACGTTGAGCTTTTCAAAATGCGATTATCGTTTTTGAATCTCCTATCAATTCTCTTTCAAATCCCATAAACAGTTTTCCCCCAAGTACAACCGATCTTGTGTTATGAGCCTTCGAACTTGGGTAATTTGGCAAAAAATCGCACTTACATAAAAATTATGAGGCCCACCCCCATCATCCCTTTTGTATGTTAGAGGGAAAATGATCGTGGGGACCTCGTAAAAAAAAATTTGATCGAAATCGTAAAACCCTACTTCATTTTTGGTTCGAGTTGGTATGAAATAGTCCATCTACGAATATTCAGTGCCGGAAAATTAATTATTACGTAGTTCACGTAATAATGTCGTTTCATGGCGAATGAATTATGCAAAGAATATAATCGCGTCTACTCGAAGGTGTTTCATTTGATGATAATATCTTAATTGTTTGGAATTTTACGACAGCTGTACACGTACCTTAGAAAGGTGCTTTACAAGAGGTAATTTCCTCAGACGGTGCTTGAAGTGCTGGCGGTGGTGTGGTATTAACAATGTTTACTTAACAACATGCATACTTATACGATTATGAAAAACTCAAGCAAATAACCAATAATAAGTTCATTCTGAAATCAGACATATATTTTCAAAAAAAAAAAAACTAATACGTATTTATTGAAACACGTAGAAAGAATATTATCGAAAACTTAATGAACTATAATTAGAATAATGAGTAGGTAATGAGATCACGTTTAATCAACCGATGACTGAAGAGGATGAATAAATTGATAAAATTCGAAAATTTTCACACAAAGTATTGAAAATTATCTCACGTTATCTGTTCGTTGAATTCCAATTAGTTATAAGGGGGAAAAAACTATAAATTTCTGCTTTTGACGAGTTTCACAAGAATTTAATTATGTAGGTGAAATGCCAAAAAAAACATTGATAGGTAATGAGTTCGATATTAGGGTGGATCGAAAAAAAAACATATCTTGGATTTTGACCAAATTTGGTGGGGTAGTTTACTTTGGGTGGGAGACTTCACAAAAAAAACTGAGCCCCCGAGGGGCAAGGGGAGGGGAGCAGGAGGTGCTCAAAGTGGACCTCCATTTGAAAAAAACACTGTTTTTTGCGTTTTTTAGCCAATAAAAATTCTGTGAGAAGCCTTCGTAGGACTTGAAAGATGCGATTTGAGTTTCTACATCTCCCTAAATCATCGCTATCCTTCTCCGATCAAGATTCAGACTGCTATCAGGGGGTTGAAAAGTTGCAGATTGCAATATTTCAATAATGAAATTTTCACCAAGCTGGAATGATTTTTTTTTCATCGAGTAAGTGAACAAAAAATTTTTTCAACCACTGAAAGTGAATTTTGAAAAAAAATTGAAAATTTTATACACCAATGCAGCCAACAGCAAATCAAAGAATTCCAAAATACGGAATTTATATCGACTTTGAATTGAATATTTTTTCGCCTGAAAATATTATGCATTTTTTTCTTCAATCACTGAAAGTAAATTTCGAAAAAAAAATTCGAAAATTTTGTATGTCAGTGCAGCCAGTTACAAATCGTGACATGTCACACAATGGAATTTACGTTGACCTCGAATTAATTTTTTTATCGTTTGAAAAATTCACAATAATTTTGTTTTCAATCATTAGAAATAAAAAATTTGAAATGTTTCTTTAAAAATTTTGCACGTCAGTGCAGCCAGTTACTAATTGTAATATTCCGATGTCTTCAAATTCAAAACATATTTCTATTGCTTGGGAGAAAAAATTGGTCCCATCACTTGACGAAAAAATAATGCATTCTAATTCTAGTTCATAATATCAGAATATCACAATTATTAGCAACTGGCTGCACTGACGTACAAAATTTTAAAAGAAAAATTTTAAATTTTTTATTTCTGATGATTGAAAACAAAATTATTGTGAATTTTTTAAACGATAAAAAAATTAATTCGAGGTCAACGTAAATTCCATTGTGTAGCATGTCACGATTTGTAACTGGCTGCACTGACATACAAAATTTTCGAAATTTACTTTCAGTGATCGAAGAAAAAATACATAATATTTTCTGGCGAAAAAATAATCAATTCAAAGTCGATATATATTCCGTATTTTGGAATTCTTTGATTTGTTGTTGGCTGCACTGGTGTATAAAATTTTCATTTTTTTTTCAAAATTCACTTTCAGTGGTTGAAAAAAAATTTTGTTCTTTTTCTTGATGAAAAAAAAGTCATTCCAGCTCAGTGAAAATTTCATATTATTGAAATATTGTAATCTGCCACTTTTCAACCCCCTGGTAGCAGTCTGAGTTTTGATCGGAGAAGGATGGTGATGGATTAGGGATATGTAGAAACTCAAATCGCATCTTTTAAGTGCTACGAAGGCTTCTCACACAATTTTGATTGGCTAAAAAACACAAAAAACAGCGTTTTTTCAAAAGGATGTGCACTTTGAGCACCTCCTGCTCCCCTCCCCTTGCCCCTCGGGGACTCAAAATTTTTCTGTGAAATCTCGCACTCAAAGTAAACCATTCCACCAAATTTTGTCAAAATCCAAGATATGCTTTTTTTTTCTATTCACCCTATTAGATAAGTATGCATATTTGATGATGCTCATTTAGCAAAATTTCAATTCATCGCGATTTATTGGGTATTAACGTATTAATAAAAGGAATTAATTCGGTATTCGTTAATTCGATATTAGAAGAGCCATTAAACGTCTCGAAAGGAAGGCTACACATAAACACGTAATTTTCATTGTGATAAAAATGAATTTTTTTTTTCGAAGTTCAAGAACAAAATAGTCTTTATACGCGAGAACCGGTTCGCCAATAAATAACTTGGGAAGCGTGAACCAGTGTTGAATTAAGTTACAGGTTACATTTACGGGTGCAATAAATAAGGTTAATTATTACGAAGATATTTTCGTCGAGATTTAGCTCTTTGGCGAGGCAAGGGACGCCATATCTCTCACGTAACAAACGTCAACAGCGTGATACGAAAAGTTAATAATCTCGTTAAATATCGTAGAATTTTAATACTCGCTTCGAAGCGTGTTAGAACAATGTATAGTACGCTGTGCGCGTGTATTGTGTACTTTATTATCGAGTAAATTTGAATATTATTTTTATAAGGAAGAAATTGTTGGAAGGAAGAAAAAAGGGGGAAATGGTCGTAGATGATAATGAATAAATCTTGTCGGTTGGGGTATTTAGATTTTAATCAATACCGGTATACGAAACACATACGATAACAATGGAGTTGTGTTTAAACGTCAGTACGAATAACGGAATTGTATTTTTCTCATTCGAGTTCAAGTTCAAGTTTTTCTAAATCGTGCTTTACGCTCGAATGCGTGTGCATAATGCATCTCTGCTTGTATTATCATCGTTGCGATGTTCGTGTTTGTATGTAATTCCTATCATTCGTAGGTGTTATTTAATTGTGCATTGAGAGGAGTCGTTAATTTTGTACTTTTTTACCCGATACTTGACCAGAGCTGGGAAGGGAAGGTGGTTGCGGAATTTTTCAAATTGTGTGCCGAAATTATTACCAGGATGGTGTGGCTGTTTTTTAGGGGGTTGTTCGCTCATTCCATAGTTTCTGAGCCATTTTCATTGCACCTCAGTACGATTATGACATGACCCCTTTTTCTTTCGATTTAGCTCAAATTTTACAGGCTTTGGTCATCTTATAATTTGTAAAACCATCATCAGCTTTTGTAGGTGGTGGGGACTGGGGAGGCGGTTTCTTGTTTTTGCTTTGGTAATTTCTTACGAAGATATGCCATCTTTGAAGTTTTATAATTTACAAATGGTAATACCTGGAGTCGGTTGGCTTTTTTCTGTTGAATCCAAAGTGGATTCAGAATCCTGTGAAAGAGCCTCGCAGCCTCCTCAGGTAAGACGAGAAATTCTCCTTTTCACCGATTAGAACGAAATTCACCCAAAAAATCAGTCTTGATGTAAAACCACCTTAACATTTTTTTAGCTCAATCCCCCCCCCCAACTCGAATAACATGGCCGTATATACTTGTACAGGGTGTCCGATAAGTGATCTGCCATACTTCATTTTTGGATACAACCGGGTATCACTGAAAAAAAGTTAGATGAACAAGTTGCATATCTTGAAAATTGAAGGAGCAAATTATGCTTTTTAAAAAATCACGTAAAATTTTTTTCCAACCATGGGAATGGATAGTACTTTGAAAACTGCATAAATTTTCATAAGATGACTTTTTGCATAACTTGAAAATTGAAGGGGCTACAAAAAATTGTGTTTGATAAAAGTTCTAAAAAAGTAAACTAATCAAGGGAATGGATAGTATGTTGAAAATTGAACAAATTTTGTTCTACAGACTTTTTGCCTAACATCAAAAATGAAGGGGCTACGATTCATTCAAAAAAAGTGGGCTTCAAAATTTTTTTAAATTTTCTAAATTTTGGATGACCCTTGGCCCCTTTATTTTTGATGTTAGGCAAAATGTCTGTAGAACAAAATTTGTTCCTTTTTCAACATACTATCCATTCCCTTGATTAGTTAATTTTTTTAGAACTTTTTTCGAACACAATGTTTTGTAGCCCCTTCAATTTTCAAGTTATGCAAAAAGTCATACATTTAAAATTTATTCACTTTTCAAAGTACTATCCATTCCCATGGTTGAAAAGAAAATTTTACGTATTTAAAAAAAAAAAACATCATTTGTCCCTTCAATTGTCAAGATATGCAACTTGTTCATCTATCTTTTTTTTTTAGTAGTACCCGGTTATATCCAGAAATGAAGTATGACAGACCACTTACCCGACACCCTGTATATGCCCAAATTCAATATTTCATATCTTTAGAGGGAGCGGTTCAAAAATTTTGAAATGTTCACAGAAATAATCAGTAGGTAGGTAGGATGTACACTAGGGTGGAGTGAAAAAAAAAAACATATCTTGGATTTCGACCAAATTTGGTGAGGTGGTTTACTTTGAGTGGGAGACCTCCCAAAAAAATTTTGAGCCCCCAGGGGGCAAGTGGAGGGGAGCTGGGGAGGCTCAAAGTGCACCTCCTTTTGAAAAAAACGCTGTTTTTTGTGTTTTTTTAGTAGAAAAAAATTGTGCGAGAAGCTGTCGTAGCACTTAAAAGTTGCAATTTGAGTTTCTACGTTTCCCTAAACCATCGCCATCCTTCTCCGATCAAAACTCAGAGCGCTACCAGGGGGTTGAAAAGTTGCAGATTGCAAAATTCAAGTAACATTTCGAGCAAAAAATGGCGCATTTTCAGGGAAGAAATGACCAAATGAAAAAAACAATTCGAAATTCGTGTTCAGCAGGTCAAAATACCCCGATAAACACACTTTTCGCGATAATTTTACTTCAAGTCTGAAAATTCATTTTTTCATGATAAAATTCACTTTTTTTTACTGCTTTTTCATTATGAAAAAATGTAGTATTCTTAATCTATGCCCTAATGTACACATGAGATTTAAAAAAAATCATTCAATTGAAAGGGGTTGGGGGTGGATGGGAGGGGTGAATATTTTAAGAATTCGTAAAAAAATGGAGGGATCCAAAGCTGGATTTTTTTCAAATTAGTCATTCCTTTGGGGATAACATATATTTTTTCAAACCCTCAAAGGGAGTAGTCTACAGTCCAGACGCAGAAAAGTGCTCAGAAAAGTGAATATGCTATGCTTTTTTGGGGAACAAAAAAATCAGTTGGTTTTTTGTTGGTATGGATGGAGTATTCACGAAAATGAGCATTTTCGATTTTTGCCGGGTCACTATAATAGGAGGCTGGAGCCTAAAAACCCCCATTTTTTCAAGTTGGCCGGGAACAAAATTTTTTTTGCCATTTTGTAGCACATGCTCCCCCGAGTCCGAATATGTGTTTCATTTCCTTGGGCATGGTCACAATGGTCCCCTAGGGCCCTCAAAGTGCGATTTTTGGTGAAATTTGGCCATTTTTGAAAGTGAAATGATTGTGTAGACGTCATAAAGCTCGCGGAACTAGAAAAAACCACCTTCATGGGAACATGAACTCATTCTGAACCGATTGCGCCTAAATTTTTGGAAAACGGCTGGCACAATGAGCCGCAGGCGAATTTTAAAGATGCGCCCCCCGGCGATTTCTCAAAAAAATAAACAGCTACAAAATTTTTACAAAATGGCTGTGCACGCGTGTAACATATCAAAATGGGGTAAAATTTCGCAAAAAATCCGAAAATGCCAATGAATTTTGATTTTGACCCCTTCCAAAAATTTTAAGGGGTGAAATTTGGTCAATTTTTGACCGGTTTTGAAAAATTGCCGTGTTACCTATCAAAATGGGGTAAAATTTCGCGAAAAATCCGAAAATGACAATGAATTTTGATTTTGACCCTTCCAAAAATTTTAAGGGGTGAAATTTGGTCAATTTTTGACCGATTTTGAAAAATTGCCGTGTTACCTATCAAAATGGGGTAAAATTTCGCGAAAAATCCGAAAATGACAATGAATTTTGATTTTGACCCCTTCCAAAAATTTTAAGGGGTGAAATTTGGTCAATTTTTGACCGATTTTGAAAAATTGTCGTGTTACCTATCAAAATGGGGTAAAATTTCGCGAAAAATCCGAAAATGACAATGAATTTTGATTTTGACCCCTTCCAAAAATTCTAAGGGGTGAAATTTGGTCAATTTTTGACCGATTTTGAAAAATTGTCGTGTTACCTATCAAAATGGGGTAAAATTTCGCGAAAAATCCGAAAATGACAATGAATTTTGATTTTGACCCCTTCCAAAAATTCTAAGGGGTGAAATTTGGTCAATTTTTGACCGATTTTGAAAAATTGTCGTGTTACCTATCAAAATGGGGTAATATTTCGCGAAAAATCCGAAAATGACAATGAATTTAATGAGTTCATGTCCCCATGAAGGTGGTTTTTTGTTGTTCCGCGAGCTTTATGACGTCTACACAATCATTTCACTTTCAAAAATGGCCAAATTTCACCAAAAATCGCACTTTGGGGGCCCTAGGGCACCATTGTGACCATGCCCAAGGAAATGAAACACATATTCGGACTCGGGGGAGCATGTGCTACAAAATGGCAAAAAATTTTTTGTTTCCGGCCAACTTGAAAAAATGGGGGTTTTTAGGCTCCAGCCTCCTATAGTGACCCGGCAAAAATCGAAAATGCCAATTTTCGTGAATACCCCATCCATACCAACAAAAAACCAACTGATTTTTTTGTTCCCCAAAAAAGTATAGCATATTCACTTTCCTGAGCACTTTTCTGCGTCTGGACTGTAGACTACAGCTACATACTTCGATTGAAGGTTTTTTTCACCATCATTTCTAGTTCTAGTCGCTTCATAATAAACGAAACACCAAATTACATTTTATAATTTTGCATAAAAATTGACAAAGAAAAATGATTACATTTAGATCAACTTTGCCTACAACCTGAAGAAAGCAAGAATTTGGCACACGAAACACCGACCACGAATACCTGATTCATTTGATTAATTAAAGAAATCTGTAGATAGGTTATGCGCATAGATAAACATTTGCAAACTCGACGAACCGATTTGAGAAAAAAAGAATAAGAAAACGAGTCAATATCTCAACCTCGACGACAATCAACTCAGCAAGCAACCTCTACTTCCTATTACGAAGATGATACGATGTAATTTTTGAAATACCAACCATAGAAGGCACGAATTATGTAACGGAAAGACTCGAGCAGAGGATCTGATGATAGAAAAAACAAGTTTTCTGATACATTCAATTCAACAATCGATAAACTACTTTTCAACATTTCAAGTTTAGTATCGAGTGGGAGAGATTAATTCCTACCTGGCTTGCAACTGAATTTAGGAAGAAGCGAAGACGAATTGGCGAATAAAAATTACTCGTAATTTTACCCAGATTTTAATTTATTATTGGATTCGATGCTATGTTGGTTTTGGTACGTAAGGCTGCTGATTGGAAATCCATCGGTGCTGTGTTTTACGTACTATACGTACCAGAAAGAAAGACGACGAAATGCGGTATAAATTATTCGTTAAACAGCTTATTATATCGATATATTTCCAAGAAAGAATATCAATTCCCAACTTTACGACCTGTAGCGGTAAAACGACGCTTAGGTAATTATAATTATTTATTTGATTTTTCATATAGGTACTTACGCGTTGTCGATCCTCGATATGAGCATGAGAGCGAATACGTACCAACAAACCATCTCAGCAATGCGATACGTCTTCCAGCTGTAACGAAAATTTATTATTTATCGAATTTATTTCTAGAATGATACGAATTCGTGGTAAGTTAGAAAGTGAATCGTATACATGGAATAATGCGGTTTCAGTATGGTCGATGTGCCAGTTATATCTGCGTAAGCTAGTGTGGATTTTACTTGGAAATACCTGTACAGTATTGAAAGCACGGTGCTAATTCGCAGACTAGACGTAGTGTACCGTTATGCGCAGTATTTGAATAGAAATCGATTAATCAAAAAAAGTAATTTATGTTGCTTTTCTCCAACTACAATATACGGTTGCTGGATAGAAATGCTGTAGAAGAACAATGACAACATGCCCTTTTGTTTACTCCAAAACCCAGACAATCTTGTACCCAGGCCCATTGGCCTGTCAACAGAACTAAATAGCCGATGAAAAATAGCTAATTGAAACCAAAGACTGGGCAAGGTACTCGAAGTTAGTCATCGAAAGAATATTTTTTTTACTAGAACACCAGAAAACGATGTGGGTATTTCGAGGAAAAAATAGTCCGAAGCGTTGACAAATGATGAATTCTATTATTCAGATTCGAAACATGTTGGAAACGAGCTACCTATTTCGCAGTAATAAAATCAAGTCGATCTCAAAAAAAGTAATTAATTTTCAATAATACGCCAAATCGACTCTTAGCTCCTGCCAGCTTGAACTAATTAATTATACCCACATTTAACCCGAAAGCTGGGGGGGGGGAGGACGTGAGAGTGGGACCGAATTTTTATCTGTCGACGACATAGAGCGAAAAATCAAAATATGAGGATGCGATTATTGAATTTTCGAAACTGTATCGTAATTTTATTTCATGATGAAAAAAAAGCAGAACCGATTCAAACTTGAAAATGAGGACGTTTTAGGGGAAAATGACGAAATGAAAAAACCAAGTCCATATTCGTGTTCAGCAGGTCAAAATATCCCGAAAAATACGTTTTTCGCGATCGTTTTACTCGAAGTCTCGAAATTCACTTTTTTCCCCATTAAAAATCAGCGAGGAAGGTGAATTTTGAAATTTTAATCAAAACTATTACGAAAAGGGTGTTTACCGGGGTATTTTGACCTGCTGAACACGAATATGAAATTGGTTTCCTTATTTCGTTATTTCTTTCTGTATAAAGCGCTCATTTGAAAAATCTGCTAAAATTACAACATTTCTGTACGGTTTTTCGCGATTTTCGGCCCTTAGTTCAAAGAAATCGCCAAAACCAAATACATAGTAAAATTCTACATAAAAAAACGTATTTTTTTAGGAATTTTTCCAGGGTGGTCGCTCTTCGCTTATATGGTATTTTTTACGATTGAAAACTTCAAATGACCGAAAAAAGGTGAAGGAGTGCACCAAAATTGTTGAAAAAATTATCATGAATACACCTCTATCAGATATAACTTTGTGCCAAAGAACAGAAAATTTTCTTCACTTCCGTTGAAATTAAAAATTCTTGAAAATGATGCAATAAAATGGCCATAGCTCCGAAAGAGAGGGGGGTAGGGGTCCAAAATTTTGTGAAAAATTATTTCTAGCCAATATACACGACTTGAGGTGTTTAGGAGCCCAGAAGAGCCGGGGGCCAAATTCACCCCTTATCCGGCCATACCCTTTTGAGAAAATTGTAAATTTCTGAGAAATTGAAGGAATGAACAAACGGGCGAACAAAATACAAGATTTAGGTACGTATTATAATTATTTAATTTCAAAATATTAAAAAAAAAAATTTCGATTTTTGGAAAATCGGTCTGTATTGGGAAAATTGTTCAAATTTCTGAAAAACTGTTTGGTTTTAAGAAAATCTGAAAAAAGCATCCCATTTTTAGACAACTGTAGGGATGAATTCGTAATGAATTTGCATCCTAAATTCATCTTACATTTTTTTCATCTTCCAAGGGCTGAGATGAATTTTCATTCAAAATTCATCTCACCTTTTTTTCATTTCTGCGGCTGAAATGAAGTTGGGACGAATTTTCATCCTAAATTCATCCGATTTTTAGAAAGTTGTTCAAACTTCGGAAAATTTTTCAATTTTAGAGAAACTGGTCCAAATTTAGAAATGTTTTTCAATTTTGGGAGAGTCGTTTAAAGTTTTGGAAAATATTTTCAAGCCAAAAAGAACCTTTGGATTTTGAAAAATTCTTCAATTTTTGTAAAATTGTCTCATTGTTTTAAGGGGGGTATGAAATCAGTTTTTTTACGTGTATTTTCATGTTCCTTTTTCTCGATTACCAGAAGAGGTGGAAGGCTGAAATTTAGAGGGTAACTAGAGTCAACTTTGAGTTACACTTTAACGGGGGGATTTCAAAATTTAGTTCATGCTTCTGAAATTAAGCTTACACGTAGAAAGCTCTCTTGAAACACCATGTTTTTTAGCATACAAATAATTCCTCAGCCTGTTCCATGCATGATAAATGAAAAAGCCCCCGTCTATTTATAGAGTATAACTTGCTGAAGAAAACAAAAAAAAAAGTAAGTTGATCGATACAGTCGTTCCTGAGAAAAAGGTACATGAACATTGAAAACGTACATTTTGAGAAAAACAGCTTTAAAGTTCGAACTTTATTTTTCATACATGAACTTCAGTTTAGTTGTACTACTGAGGTCCAGGTGTGAATGATCATTTATTTTTTAAATTTTTGTTGAAGAACAAGGCTGATCAAATAATTCTGGTTGAGAATTTTGAGTTTGTGGCTGTTCTTTTGTATCAGCATCTGATTGGATAACTTTCAGTTTGCCAAAATTTTCCCTAAATTCTAGGAAAATCTTGATCGTAAAAATGTAATTTTTCAACCTTAAGAAAAGTGATTTTTAAAAAGTATTATGTATCATTTTGAAAAGAATAAAATAGAGAATTCAACTCCCTAGAAAACTCAATTTTGGATTTCTTCACCAAAACTGATTTCATACCCCCCTTAAGTAAAAATATTCTTCAATTTGAAAAGCTTTGGCAAACCCTACTCAGAAAGTCCAGTCATGGCAATGATAGGTTGTACATGGGCAAAAACTGTTTGCAGGGTCTGAAAGGGAACTAATAGGAGATTCAAAACCGGTAATCATATTTTTAAAATCTCAAAGTTGAATTCTGGTTGTGAAAGCTCAACTTTCATGATAAGAACAACAAATGAAAGCAACCATTTAAAAATTTGAAAAAATTACAGTGAGTAGACCATTTTACCCTTTTTTCGACCCACAAATTTTCAAGATGAGATCTCTAAACCTCGGGGGGGGGATAGGGGTCTACAATTCTGATCAAAGGCTAAAATTCGAAAAAATGAAAAATAACGTGTGACCTGTCGTTTGTTAGGTTTTTGAGGGCACTGAGTTCGAAAATTGGCTCATTTTTTGGATTTGATCCATCAGTGCCTCCTTCAATTTTGGGAAAAAGTATTTTGTGAAATGAAAATCGATTCCAACTAATTTGAAGGCGTAGAATTCGAATATCGACTCACTGTTTGATCCAATCCTCTCACCGTAATTTTTTGAGAAACAGAATTCCGTATTGATCACTTGAGACTGGAGAAGGGGGTCAATTAGAGCACGAAGAGGGGGTCTGATCAAAAAGTAGAAAAAACTGAGTAGGTACATATTCGAACTCAGCGCTTTTGAATAAGTAGAAAACGATGTGTTACTTGTTACGTTACTTCTTCGTTTTTTTTTAAATTTTAGTCAAAATTACTTTCATTCCTTTCCGGGGATTTCTACGATTTTAGCTCAAAATTATCTCCTGAGGGAGGTATCCCAACTCAAAGTAAAATTTTTAGCCGAGACAAAAGTACGTCATAGAAGAACTCCATATCCAAAATTTCAGGTCCTTGAGTTTATTTCTCGAATTTTGGCGAATTTTTAAAATTTCAAAATTACCTCATCGCTCTGAAAAATACGAAAATTTGATCTCATCAACGAAAAAATCTCAAAATTGGTATATACCCTATGTTTGACCTCCCAAATCGATTGGAAGCGATTTTAAGACGATTCAGCCTCCAGAAAATTTTTGAATTTTTCAGCACTGGAGAAAAGCCCATAAAAATGGTTCAAGCAAACAACCCTCTTCGTAAATTTTAGCGAAATCAATGCAAAAAATCATTTTTTTGAAATAGCCCCCTCGGCCTCCTTCCCCTGCAGAAAACACAAGGGCAAGGGACAGGGGCGGTGCGTTTTCACCACACACTCTGGACATCACATGGAACATTTGAAAGCAAAAAATTTTCATTTTCTCGCGAAAAGTCGTTGTCAGGTTACCTGTATAATGAGTTTTTTTTTGCTAAAAAAAAACACGATCTGACTAGGAATTCTTTCCAAGGGACTGTAGGGGAGGGGGAGATTAAACACCCTGAATGAAAAAGTTGATAGGCTGGTCGGATTTGTCTTCTAAAAATGTGTATTAAAAATATGAAAAAAATTAAAATTGAAATTATAAGTTAGTTTTTTTTTGTAATTTCAGTCAAAAATGCCCGCACAGTGAAGTCAACGTTCAAAGTTTGAACTTTTTCCATCGTTACCAAAAACTAAAAAATAAATACTAAAAGGTGTGTAGAATTGTAGAGTCAAAGGTTGAGGCAGTATTTTGAAAAAAAAATCAAGTAGCTTTTTTAGGAAGTAGTTTTGTCGAGAAATCATGTCATTTTCTAAAATTTTCCATTTTTTTGGGCGATGGGTTGATTGAAATTGAGGTAATTGTCAGTTCTGACATTTTTCTATGCTAGGTGGATTATTATACGTGAATTCTTTAAGAAATCGATTTTTTCATTCCCTATAATCTACCCCTCCTCCTTTTAATACAGGGTGACCCAAAAGTTCCGGAACGTAACGTTTTTTTTTGTAATTTAGAGTGGAATCGTTCCATATTGTCTCGCGTTGATCTGAACGAAGGGTTGCCTACTTGTAGGTCGACAAGGGACAATGCCAACGCTGTACTCAAAATATCCGAGAGGGGTTAAGTGGGGGAGGCAGTGCTGCCAATTTTTTAAAAACTTTAATTTTTTGGTAAATTTTTGCCCCTTCAAATTTTTGATTATGCAAAATCGGAATGCATTGATTTTTGATCCTTGTTCAATGGCCTTTCATATGCAAATATTAGTTTTTGAAAATCTCAATTTTTAAAATTTTCGGAATTTTGGGTTTTGAGATTTTTTTTTGAAAAACTCAAAAATCGAAAAAAGTTGTAATTTTTTTTAGTAATTTGTGAACAATGAGGGATGAGTTCATATTTTTTGAAGGAATGGAGCTTCAGTTGCGTCGTAAATAAGATTTCATTATTTGTTGGGCCTTACAATTTTTTTTACGAATCAATTTTTGCGTTCCGGAAATTTCAAGTCACCCTGTAGAATCAATTTCGATCCTTTTTTATTTACAACGTTAAAAACCATGTTCGGGTGTTAATCTACGTAGGCTGAATGCTATTAGAAAAGGTGTGACGTTAATTTGAAATAATTCCACACAGGTAACGAATGATTCTGCGAAAAATCTCGTTCAATTCATCTTCGCGAAGATGCCATATCAAGATTATTATTCACGTTGGTACCGTGTAGCGTGCATACGGTTATTAAAATTTATCATCGTTTTCACTTATGAATGACCTGTTCTCTTTCATCAACATTTACGTCAGCGGGCTCGTAATGACATAATTTAAACGCACAGGCGATCGTTAAATGTATCAAAATATTCCATTATTCGAATAATACATCTGAAAAGAGATTCATATCACTGCAGTATGATTTTTCACACTTCTAGTTTTTGTGAGCACTTGTCTACTTACAAATCATAGGTAATATCGGTCAAATATACTAATTACCGATTAAAACATTTTATACTCGTGACTGATAAAAAAAAATTCTCTCTTCATTTATCTAATATTTTTTTGACCTTAAATAATACTCGCTATTAAAAATCTTTGGTTGGGAAATTTTTTCAGATCATTGCCGTTCATTATTACCCACGTTTCAATTTCCTGTATCAATTAAATTCGTACAGTAATCAGCAAACGTTGGTTAGTTTTACGTAATTTGTGGCAATAAACCACAGTAAATTTCACTTTAGCTACCTACATCTAGATATACAGTTATTATGCTGATAACATTGTAAAATAATTCAACTTAGCACTGATAACCTTTTATGAATATGTAAACAACCTTGCAATTATTAAAAATTACAAGTAATGCAGCATTCCTCGTAGGTAGCTAAGTAATGCAAAATGAAAAAATATTTTTAGGGAACGCAAATATTACGTTAAAAATGCTCATTCTTCTGATAACGCGTATGAAAGTCAAAATTTAATAATAGGATTAAAATTTATTACTAGGTAATTCACACATCCAGAATGAAACGTCGTAATTGTTACTCAGAAAGCAAATTTTTTGAAAATGATAATTCAAAAAATCATAGATATATTTTTAAAAGAGTTTCAATCATTTCAAAATTTTCAGTGATGGAAAACTGGAACTGGAACTAGAACTGGAACTAAAATTAAAAAACTGGAACTGGAACTGGAACTGGAACTAGAACTGAAATGAAGAGGACTGAAATCTGAAAACTGGAACTAGAACTAAAATGAATTTCAGTTTTATACCAGTTCCAGCAGTTGCAATTGAAGAGGTCTTTTCCAAAGTGGCCTAAGTCAATTTTTGAGAAAAATGAGTTTGATGCGCCATCTGGTGGTATGAAAGGATACCCATCTGTGGTAGGTATTCCGACCTACCAACTCATATTTTTGCAGTGTTACCAGCACTTTTAAATCTCGTTTTCTTCCAAAGTGGCCTAAAGTTTCATTTTATTGGGTGCCAAAGTGGCCTAAGTCACACTGTTTTTGGTTTTGATGGCTGCCTCACCTGTAAAACGAATTCATAAACATTTTTCCCAGCTGAACCCCAATAAAGCTTTATGAAACATAATTTTTTTTTCTTGATTTTCGCGAATTTAAAGAATTATTTCACTTTATGAAAGTACAAAAGTCGTAAGTTTATCTCGATATCTGTTGATTTCAGAATAATGATGTGAAAATGCTGATATATGGCATTGATTGAGGGGGGAGAGGTGGTTGTAATTTGCAGGGCATTGCTGAATAGTACCTACAATGCAATACTTCGTTTGATAAAAATTTATTCTACTTAATTGGGTGAGAAATGCAAAATTGAAATATCCAATTTATTCATAATTCGCAAAAATCACGACTTTGCCAACTTTGAGGGGTTCCAGCTCACTAACATCAAATTTTTGAAGATCGAGACCTTCACCAGTTGTTAGGTATTCCACTGTACTATAAATTTAGAGTGATATGGGAAAGAAATGTTCAAAGGCAAGCCGTATAAACGTACTTTACTTCGTACGCAAAATCAACTTTTTTGACTTAGGCCACTTTGGAAAAGACCTCTTCAATTTTATTATTTAAAATATAACTTGAAAAAGTCAAAAGTCTAAATTTTGATGTTGAAATTTTCCAAACCACATTCAATTAAAATTTTTTTACTAAAAACCCCCAAACCTTGAAAATTTACGTCAAAAAGTGAATAAAGAAGAATATTGTGTTGTAAACTCGAAAATTTCATCCAATTAAAGACATCCTCTCAATCTTATACATTAGGTATTCAAATTTTTTGTTGAAAAATTCAGGGGTTAGTCACAACATTTTTGAAAAATATTACTAATGACAATGACTTTTTTTCTAGAATTCTTTTGTTTTGAGCTTGAACAGGGAAAAAATTGTACTTTGAATCAGAAAAAGAAAAACAACAAAGTTCAAATTTAGCAGAAAATTTTGCATTTTTTTGTCCTTCAAAATTTAAAAAACTGAAATTTTGGAACTGGTATTTGGAACTGAAACTGGAACAGAAAACTGGAACTAAAAAATTTTGAGAACTGGAACTCGAACTGGAACTAGAACTAATTTTCCAACACTGAAAATTTTAGATAGGTAATCAAACGCATTGAAATTATTTTAGAAAAACTTTAAAAAGTATTCGAACTGAGCATTGAGGTTATTACACCAAAAAAATCAGCACTCAAATTAAATTTTTTTTCAATAAGCATGCTTCAAGGTCTCTGAAATATTTTTCATAGATAGTTTTGAACTAAAATATCAATGGTTCTCAAAAAAAGAAAGAAAACAGAGGAAGGAGGAGAGAGGAACCCCGAAATCATATTTTTTTCGAGCGAGGTATCAAAATTTAATTTTTGCTCTTCTGAATCCATTTCTGATATTATTTCATAAAAAAATCGACCCACAGAGAGACGAGTATTTTTCAGTTGTAAGTTTTGATTAAAACTCCCGAACGAGAATGGAAGAAAGTGAACCAAAAATTCAAAAATTTTGACTTTATCGAGTGAGGTATCAAAATCAATATTTTTCCACCTTCTAAATCAGTTTCTGGTGTTATTTCATCCCAAAAACCCAAAACTGCTCAAAATGTAAAATTTTAAATATTAAAAAGCATGTTTCTAGACTTATAAAATCTTGACCTGACAAGAGAGGTGACTTAACTCAAAGAAAAATTTTGAGCCGAAATAAAAATAAATCGAAAATGCATCATAAAAGAACCTCGATCGTATCCAAAATTTTAAGTGTTCAAGTTCATTTTTCGAATTTTGGCGAATTTATGAACTTTAATTTTTAAAATCACCTCATTACCTTGCAAAATATGAAAAATTGACCTAATCAACGAAAGAAGCTGAAATCTGGTGTATACCCTATTTTCGACCTCCCGAATCGATTGGAAGCGAGTTTGGGACGTTTCAGAGCATCCAGAAAATTTTGAGATTTTTTAGCACTGGAGAAAACCCCATAAAAATGGTCCATATGAACTTTAGCACCTATAATCAGGGCTATTCCATACCAACTCAAACCAAAAATGGGTTTTCCTATTTGGATAAAAAATTTTTACGAGTTCCCCTTGATGGTCTGTTCCCGTATCCAAGATCATTTCCCTTCTAACTGTTGAGGGGGCTGGAAGGTGGGCCTCGTAATATTTATGCAATAATTGCAATTTTTCCAAAACTACCCAACTTTGAAGGCTCATACCTCGAAATCAGTTAAAATAGAGTAAAACTGTTTTCGGGAGTTGAAAGAAAATTGATAGGAGATTTAAAAACGATAATCACATTTTGAAGAGCTCAAAGTTGAACTTTGGTGGTGAAAGCTCAACTTTCATGATATTTACAAAAGATGAAAGCTACAATTTAAAAATCTAAAAGAATTACAGTAAGTAGCCCTTTTTACCCTTTATTCAACCAACGAATTTTCAAGATGGTATCTTTACACCTCTAGGGGCATGGGAATCCACAATTTTGACCAAAATCCAAAAAAATCGAAAATATAAAGTAGCACATTAATTTCTACTAATTCAAAGGTGGTGAGTTCGAATATATAATACTTAGGTACTTAATTTTTTCATCCAATCTTTTACTCTTTGCACCATTAGCAGGTCCGATGAGGGGGGTGCAAAGAGTGCATTTGCACCCGCCCTGCATTTTTTTTTCAAAAGTATCAAAAGCCCGCAAACGCCTTCAAAAAAACGTTTGAAAAACATGAAAAATAAGCAAAAATTCACCTTTTTGGCCAAAATTCCAGTTTTTTCACCAAAAATTTTCGGATTTGTTTCGCTCGGGTTATAGTACGCATATGAGGAGTCTGAAAGCAGAAGTCACATTTGCCACCATGAGCTATTTCGAGAAAAACGCAAAAAGCTGTCCTGAAAGTAGAATTTTCTGAAAAAACGATTTTATCGGTCATCTGCTCTGCTTAAAATGGAGGGGAAAGGATGGCAAGTGTGAATTTTGTCTACAACATGCATTTTTTGCTACAAAAAATTACCTACGACTAAATCTATCTTTTTCCTCAAAATTTTTCGAACTCCAAAATTTTTTCAACGTAGGTAAATTTTTCAAACTGCGAATTTTTTCCGCGTAAATTTTTATATAATAGAAAAAATTACAATTGCTATAAGAAAAAGTTAAAAATTTAAAACATATTTTTTTTTACAAAAGTTTCGATTTAAAAAATCCAAAATTATAAAAAACTATTGAATTTTTAAAATATTTAAAAAAAAATATGTTTTTGAATTTTTTTTATAACGATTGTAACTTTTTCTATTTTCTAAAAATTTACGAGGAAAAAATTTTGGTGTTTGAAACAATTTCAGACTTGATGAATTCAAGTTGGTAAAAATTTGCAGTTTGAAAAATTTTGAGGAAAAAATTTTAGATTTGAAAAATTTTTGTTGATAAAATTTTGAGGTAAAAATTCAGAGTTTGAAAATTTAGAATGTAAAATCAAAAGGGGTTTGAAAAAAAACTCACGACCCTCGGCGTTGGAAAAAAGAACGATTCAGTTGTTCGGATTATATTTGTACTTTCGTTCCTGAAACACATCCGTATGGATCTAGTCGTAGGTCAAAAACTTACATAGAATTAAATTTGAAGAGCTTGAAAAAAGAGATATTTTTTGTCTCTCGACATTTTTGCATCAGTTCATAACTCGAAGACGATTGAACTGGGGCAAAAATATCAAGAGACAAAACATATTTATTTTTTCAAGCTCTACGAATTTGGTTCTATGAGATTTTTCTGTAGACGGCAAATGTGAGTTTTGATTGCGATTTTTTGACTGAAAAGGGTGTGGTTCAGTAAAAAAGTAAAAATGCCAGGTTGTAGAGCGTATAAAACTCCTTCAGAATCAGTCATAAAAACGAAACCGATTATTGTGTCAAAAGTGAGTTTTGCTTCCAGATCCCTCATATTATGTTCCATATTTTCAGAATTTAAATCTGATTTTGACCCAAAATTTGAGAAAAATCCACCCTCCGTAATGAAGATAGCTTGAAAAATGGTCTGAAAAAAGGGGTCCACTAGAAGCTCTGTACTGAGCCCGCATTTCCCCCTCGCCGGTCCTGCCTATTAGTCTCCTCGATGAAGTCAAAATTCAAAAAAATGAAAAATAACTTGTGACCTGTCGATTGGTTGCTCCGATTTAGTCCCGATGTGCTCGTAAAAAACTACAGCCGTTTAGTTTCAGTCTTTGGTTTTTCACTTTTAGTTCCAGTTTTTTTCAGTTTCAGTTCCAGTTTCAGTTTTCCATCTCGTCTGTCTCAGTCGTAACTTTTTTAGGAAGTAGTTTTGGCGAGAATTCATATTTTCTGAAATTTCTCATGGGGGGGGAGGGGGGGGGGGATCGATTGACTGAAATTGAGGTAATTGTCGATTTTGACATTCATCTATGTATGACGGATTATTGTATGAATTTTCTTTAAAAAATCGATCTTACATCTCCATAACTTCCCCCTCCCCTCCCCTGGGCACATTTGAAGAGGAAGTTCATTTTGAAATAATTACGTTTAATCTTCGGTGTCACTATCGTGCCTAGAACTGGTTAAATATTTTCGCCTCTTCGACATTGATCTTATAAAAATAAATCGTTTCACGATCAGATGATTTATTTGATTACAATTATGCCAATTCTTAAGCGGCGGATCTTCGAAGGTGATTTTTTCGCGAACGGAAATACCAATCGCACGTTGCCCAGAAGATGAAACACGTTTATAAAAAAAACAAATGATAAAGAAATATGTTTTGACCGAAATTATAATAACGTAATGACAAAAAGAAGAAAAGAAAAACGAGTTTATGGGGAACCGGTTTTGAAAAATATTTATAGGTCTACATAGTTGAACTGTTACAGACAGGTTGACTATTCATTTATTAGCGGCTAAATCGATGTATTATTGCTCCCCCTGTACTCTTGGCGCGCGTCGACCAAATATAATTATACGAGGCCACTTCATTTCCACATTAACATAAACCCGAATGCAAAGAATAAAGATAAAAATACCTCGTCCTCTTTCTAATTACGAGAAACTGGTCGCAACCAGTTTTTTTGCTTTTATTTTAATTTTTTTTACACGTACGTACGTCGAATTAAAAGGTTGGAAATTTTTTCTCTACGTTTGTGAACGAATTACTCGAGAATTCGGTGAAACGAAATTTTGTTTGACTTGAAATTATGCATAATTTAATATCGAATGATGGTTAAGAGAACCTTGGAATTAAAATAAAAGATTAACGTGCAATGTACCTATTTCTATGTGGCGAGGCGGTTACAAATTCTCGTTATTACGCGAAAATAGAAATAGTTCTGTCGAATACGTTAATGAGGTTTTGAAAGTAAAAGTAGATAAAGTATCACACATCGTTGTGCACTTCCCATTTGTATGAAATTAATTTCCAACCTGCCTCAAGGTCAATGGAAAATTCATTTTTACACGAATTTATTTACAGAAGAAAAATACAATTGTTTTATTGCAAAAAAATATCATAAAAAGTTGAATACTTCAAGAAAACGTGACACTGTGCGAAATATATGTCACTTTTAAACTTTTTTTATTAGCAATAATGGTAAAAGAGCTAGGTCCATAATAAAACATGGTTGGACCGATGAAAATTTTTTTAAAATTAGGATGCAGACGTAAATTTAGATTGCTGACGGCCATTGAATAATTGCAAAATCAAATTGATGTTCAGTTGTTTTTTTTTTGGGGGGGGGGAGGGGACAAGAGTATGAAATTTAGACAGATGGCTCCTTCCATGTCAACTCGACCAGGTTTTGACCTTGGGTCTTCCGATTTCGCTCAAAATTTTTTTACGAGTTCTCCTCGATGGTCTAATGAAGGAATCGCCGTCATTGCGATCCTAATCCTTCAGGGGGCGGGGGTTGGACCTTGTAATTTTCCGTATAATTAGGATTTTTTGTCGAAATGGCTCAACTCTGAAGGAGCATATCTCGAGATTGGTTCGGTCTAAGATGAATCTGTTCATGCGGTTTTGTAGAGAATTGAAAGGAGATTCAAAATTGATAATCAATTTTTGAAAAGTTCAAAGTTGAGCATTTAAGATGAAAGCTCAACTTTCATAATGAGTACAAAAGCTGAAGGGCTCCATTTAAAAACCTGAAAAAATTACTATGAAAAGAACTTTTTATGTATTTTTCATCTAATTACTTTTCAAGATGGGATCTCAATACCCCTGGGGGCACAGGGGTCCTCGAATTAGGTCAAAATTCAAAAAAATTGAAAAAGTGTCACGGTGGGAATGCCCAGGCCTCTCAGGTGGTAACACTGAGCCGGCCGCTGAGAGTTCGATCCTACTTGGTAGCTAGAACCTACCAAGTAACTTTGTAGTATCTTATCCTTCATCGTGTTAAGTTCATACCATGTAACAGTGCAGTGCATGTTTAGTATTTGAATATACAATGAAAGCCTGGGTTTGTGTTTAGTGTTTATTAACGTAAACGTAAATTGCCGGGCTATCACGACCGATGTGATTGACTGAGTGCTTGCGCTGAGCTAGCCAGGGACCGGGACCCTTAAGCCCGAGAAACTGTATAGGTAGAACCTGTGATTTGTGAAGTGTAGAGGTAAGGGCAGCTAGTTCCCACTACGTGGGTCCCTAGTTTATCTCACCCTTCTCATTGGCGCCCACTTAGGTGGAGAATTTGTGTGGAACTCGGAAGAAAGGCCGACGACTCCAGGAAAGGTAAGTGGACTCCGTCCAAGCCCCTTTCAAAAGATCATTTTTTTCTAACTTTTTTTTCGTGTTTTTAACCTGTTTTCAGTCTTCGGACAATTTTTTCTTGCATTCTATTTTATTTCATGTGTTTTTTGCCACCCAAAAAGTCGGTAAACGTCTTTTTGGGTATATTTCTGTGTACTCCTAACTCGAAATACATCGCTAAAACCGATTTTCGAGTACGTGTAGGTTTTTTGTACTCAGAAAATACGCTAAAAACGTATTTTCTAGGTCGGAAATTACGCTAAAAACGTATTTCCAAGTACAAAAAACGTGTTCGGATAGAATACGTGTGCCAAATTTGACAACTTTCAGCACAAAAATTGTGTTGAAATTGGCCGGCGCTTAGCTATTGTTTAAAAGATAGCCAACGCCCAATTCCGAACACTAGGTCAACGTACGGTACCTAAAACGTATACGTACGTAACGCTGGTTGTTATCTCAACGCAGCGTGACTCCTTTCAAAAGAATTCGAATTCGTTGGAATCACAATACCTACCCATTAGCGTAGGTTACCTATTTCACTGGTAATCGAATAAAACCGAGATAACAGTGAAAGATAGGATAGAATTATTTACCTACCTAACGGTAATAATTCGCCTAACTTCGAAAATCAAGTTAACCTTGAACGAAGTGGTAATTTACGTGTGGTTCGTTTTCCATACGAAATAAATTCGATATGGCCGAAGCCAACGCTACCCCCCAACCCACCCAAGAAACTGAGCAGCAAAGGATGAATAGGGAAGCGAAAGAAAAGCAAGCAGAAATTCAAACATTGCTCGCTAATCAAAAGAAAATAAAAGATGAGAAGGCTGCTCTCCATATAATAGGTCTCGAAGTAATGAATAAGCAAAAGAAAATAATTCAAGATCGCGCAAATGAACTTCACGCGAGAGAACTCGAAATGAAAGAGTTGAAAGATTTATTGGATGCAGAATTGAAGAAAGGAGAAGAGTTGAGGAAACGCCTCCTCCCTCCCCCCACACCCGAACCTGGATCAATGGATAAGGATCCTTTTGCCGCATTCAGAGTGCCGATCACCGTGAATAGGATTCCGTACGATCTCACGAACGACCAGGACACTGCATCTGGAACAGAACAGAACAACGATTTAGCATCCGGCTCCAAAGTCAACTCAACGGAGACAAATCAACACGGACCTAAACTGTCATCTGTTCAGTTAGCTTCCACGATGCCAACGATGTCGCTGCCACCTGTGAACCATCCGCCTCCAGGATTTCCAACGTCGATTCCATCAACATCAAATGATCAGTCAACTCTTAATGTTCTCTTGCAAAGACCTACAAATGATCCTATTTCCTCCGTTGTTGCTAGGAACCAACCTAAAACGTTGAGTGTACCTGCAACAAAAAACGTAATGACATGCCGTCCAATAAAACCATTTTCATGGGTAACTAGAAAACCTAAACCTATCAGAAATGTTGAGGAAACCTATGAACCCCCTCAATTTGAAGATGTTTTAGCGATGCAAAGTTACATTCTACCTGGCGAAGTCTACCATCCCAAAGCATTCGTCGAAGAAAGAGCACCGATACCACCATTCGTACCTCCAGAGAGAAGAGAATTCAACAAATCGAAGAACAATGGAGTTGAACTCATTCCGAATTTGGAAGAACCTCAGAAGGACGAAGATTCGAAGACGTATTTCAAGAGAATGCACCAGATGACTCGAGATTGTACCAATGAACAACTCAAAAGAGCCACTAATAGACTTCAAGAGGTAGAAAACCATGAATGGGTAGGCGAGAAACTGGTCGAGCATCTAATTAAACGATTCGACGCTCTAGATGCTCTCACAGAAGAAAACCGCAAACATGTCAATTACGCGCTGTTAGATATAGACGGGGTATGGAGGGAAAATTTCACGATTATGGATCATTTTCAGCAACAAAGGACTGCGATTATGGATGCTTATGACGATATTAGCGAAGTTGTAGTCGAAAATGCTGAAAACATGAACTTTAAGGTAAACTTAGTTCAGCAAGAAGGCTGGGAAAATGCCTGCATACTTGCTCAGCAAAACGAAATGACCCGTCAACTCGCGATTCAAGCATTCCAAAACTCGCAAGATAATCGTCAAATGATTACTTCGATAAATCGTAACCCCTCAATAAATTCTGGTTACAACGATTCCTCCCGCGAATTTCGTTTAGCACAACGAAACGATGCTCAGGCCTTCCGTGAAACCGGTATTGTATTCAACGAAAAATCGAAGTATTACCCTGTGAGCTTCGTCGAACAATTTGAGAGATATGCGAAAAACGCGCAAATGAGCGAACCGCATAAATGTGCCATGTTCATCCAGCTGTTGGACTTACCCGATGCGAGAACGTGGAAAACGTCGCACCAAAATTATGACGACTTCAAAAAGCTAAAAGAAGCTTTTTTCGCCGAATTTTGGACCGTCATTCAAGAACGGCAAACGATTGACCACTTCCGCCGAAGTCATATACACGCTGAGACGAATAGCATGTTCATAATCAAAATCTTGAAGTGGTTAAACACCCTCAAGGCCACAACGAATCCCAATATATGCGATATTATTGGCCAGCTCTGCGACAAGATGCCTACTGACTTACGTCAGCAGATATCTAAAGCCGACAGAACTGACGAAGCCAAATTTAGAGCACGTCTCGATGAACTTTCGAAAGATAACCGAGACCCAGGAATTACGTGTGGTACGATAGGTAAAGGAGGCAAAAGACAGGAATACAAAGAACAGAGAGCCATCTCGTGGCCTGGTTCTGATCCTGCTCCCTCCAACCTACCTGCTGCTCTCAGACCCACGGCGAAGTCTCCTCCCCCCAAAGGTGCTTCGAGTACCCAAAAACCTAAGTATCCATCGACTAAAAATCAGGATCCGAGGCGGGTACCCGGAGTTAACCAAATATCTACTGAGGATGGAGCGAACTCCACCGAAATAGATGCCCCCTCCGATTTCCCAGACAACTCGGTAACAATCGAAGACGTTACCGAGACGTCGGGAAACTAAACACTGACAAATGCGATTCAGATTACGAAAATTTCGATCTGTACGCAGGCTACCCTACCTCGAATCAGATTGACACGTCTTTTCTCGACAATTACGAATTGATAGGTGATTCTTTAGCCCACATTTGCCAACAATATAGGAAGCGTAGTGATAGAAACTATCGTTTTCCTAGGTACCTGCGTGAGCAACAGTCCGCAGATGATTTACTCAGATTTCTCAAAATGTTTAAAATTGAGAAGAAAAAGGCCATATTAAACACAGGCCAATATGAGTTGAATTATGGCTCATTACCAACTGAGACCATTCAAAAGAAAATCGCTAGCATTTTGTCGTACCTACTAAACGACTTAGGAATGGAACAAGTGATTCTTTTATTTCCGATCGTCCGTCAATGGTCAAAAGGAGAGCGAGGAGTCGACGCAAACCGATATTACGTGATGCGGAGGATGTTCAGCCAATTTGCTCAAGACGATCGAGTCCATGTATCATTCAAACCAGCGCAATTATTACTGAAGTGTAATTCTATCGACCTATTCAGGACCAAGTTGAATAAACCAGTTCAATTACGCGGAAAAATGGTACCAGACACGGAGAAGTTTATCTATTCGAAACACACTGGAAAACATTACATCAACTACAATGTTTTCAAGCCCATTATTCAATGTATCGTGGACGAAGCGATAGGATGGAATTATCAAAAAATCATACATCCATCCAAGTGTACTGGGAACGTTCAGATTAGAAATACTTCGGTCAAGAGGAAATTGGACAATTTTCTAAGAGAGCAACAAGCTCTGGAGCAATCAACGAGCCTCCCAAAGACTAGCGAAGGCGTGATAATACATGCAGATGTCCCAAAAGATTTCTCGGCGAATGGGGCAAATGAACCAGAATTAGAAAATTCTGAACAACCAAAAGATTCAAAAGAATCACCCTCTCTTTTCAGAAAGCGAGATTTCCCGTCTTTAAAGAAACCTTGTACCGAAAATGTCAAGACACATGCCAAAGGTCATGTGCCCAATCTCAAAGTAAACCTTACCAACCTACCTCTAAATACGGTAGAGAATTCAGTTCTAAATTCTAAAAGTGACGTTTCGTATGCCAACGTAACGAAGAGACCTTCAACTACGTCAGCAGTAAAACGTACGTGCGTCACAAATGAGACTGAAACTGGGGCAAAAAGACGCCCAAAATTAGTTACACACCCTCAAAAGGATCCAGTCCCATCCAACACTGTACAATTTGGAGATTTGGACGAGAGCATTCGAGCGCAGTTCGTATCCGAACACTCAGAAGCTACAACTAAGGTTGCACCAATGAGCATCGGCGATCAGCTGATGAATACTCCACGTGACACAGGGGCATACCCCACCGTCATGCCCCACCAAATGTCCAAACAGAAACGAGATGGAGAATTGGACGCAATCCAAACGAGTGTGTCGGCATTTACGCCAGAGTCTCCTGAAAATACCACCAGTGGTACTGCTATGGAAAACCTGTCAATTGAAGCGAGTAATCAAATCATTGCAGGCAGTGGGTTCGATAAAAATTTGATACCCGAATCAATTCCGAGCTTAGAAGACTCTAAAACCCTAAAACGAGGACGAGAATGTTCAAGGACACACTCTGAGAACATATCGAACCCCAAGACATCGAAACGGTTGTGTGGTAAGCCTAAAAAATGGAAACCCTCCAAACTACAAAAGATCGAACTAAACATTCGAGGAAAAATTGGAGTTAGGTTCCCACACTTTACAATTCGCACAAAAGATTCCTCCGTAAAGCGAGGAAAGCGAATTAAGTTGCTTGAATATAAAAAAGTAATTGGATTTGAGTATCCAATTACAAGAATCTATTCAAACAAAAAGAAGAAAATGTTGGAATTTATTCATAACTTTTCTCCTTCAAAAGAATCAATTGGCAAAAGATACCACCTGCCTATTCATCCTTCCCAATTTGGACAAAGTAGGTCGATACCTACAAAGTCTAAAATATTAGATGCGTATAAAAACGCTATTAAGCCCAACTCAGTAGGTATGTCAAAAGATACCTACTCTGGTACAAACTATCAGGAGTTGGGTAAAATGGCTGAAAATATATGCAAACGATTTTGCAAACGCCAAATATTCCTCAATGGATAGGTATCCGAAAAAGATAACCTACCAGACAAGAGAGATAATAGGTGATGCAATTTGTTAGGTAGGTATCCCTATACAAAAGATACCTTAAAAAGGAACAGCCAAGTAAAATCTGGACACATTATATACGACTAAATGGATAAACCCTTCGGTAAGTATAATTCTTTGTCTAGGAAGCCTGCGAAATAAAAAAGGTAAGTATTAATCATGGTGATATCGAATAAAAACAAGTAAGTACCTATACGTACTAATTTTTCTATTGCTGTAATAGATGGACAGATTCGTTTCAAAAGATGTCGACGAGTCTAACGATCGAAAATTTTTCTCCATGGAGCCGGTCCAGTTTTCTGGATACGTTGAGCCTGGAAAAATTCGATAACGATTAAATTCGTCCATCTCAGGAATTATTTTTGAAAATCTAATTACGCTAACGTACCAAAAGAAGCGTAAGACGGTTCGTCTGATTCGATAAAAGTCGCTAATTATGGCCACCGAGAATCATATCGGGCTCGCTTGTCGTCCTGTTTGATCGAGTGATTGACATAAACCGCGAATAACTTTTAAGAATCAAAAGATGATGTAGTCTGAAACTCAAGGTACAAGAAAAAATCCAAAAATCGTCGATAAGACAGGTCAAAAGATAACATCGATCGAATTTGGAACCAGAGCAGTTTTATACTTACTCTTTTTCAACTTGATATGAACGCTGTATAATGCTGGAACGAGAATTTGTGACTGTAGTTCCCGGTTTGCGCCGACCAGACCAAATTTGAAGACAACCGGCGGCATATGGATTCATCTGGAAGGAAATTGGTACGTACGCTGCCAAATGGTTTGGTAATTTGCTGTAAAAAGCAAACATTCGAGTATAGTAACGTAGCATAGTCCGTGTGGAAACTACCTATTCAATTTTGAATTTCGAATACGACCTGGATTTACCTTTTCGACTTCAACACGTCTTTCGAATGAAATATTTTCCATCATATCACCAGAATACTTCGTTCAAAGGATCTGAAACAAATCAAAAGAAACGAATTGATTAATTACCTATTCGCAAGCTAAAAAATTCAAATGATTTCCGACGATGACATATTTACCTGAAGAACTTGAGATTCGGTTCTAAAACAGCCAATCTTGATCCAGCCCAGAATCCTGAAATCAAGAGCATGGAATCAGGAACAAGTCGTATATTTTTTTTTATTTGTTATCTAATTTATAAGTACGATAATCGTCAGCACCTGACAATGCAATGCACTAAAGTCTTTTCTTTTGAGCACAGCGAAGAAGATCATCGATTTTGGAAGCCGAGGTGAGGCTGGGCCCCTCGAGGTATTGCATCAATCCACAGTTATTTTCGAGACGGTGTCTCCATGCCACGGTTGGAACTGCGGATGTCCGGATCGCTTTCGTTTTATCTTTTGTTTTTGTTATTTATTTTCTAATTTTTTGCCCTGCACCTTTTTGTCTTTTGTAAAGTTTTTTGTGCAGGTGCGTAAATTTCTTTTGTGTTTTTTCTGTTTTTTCAGCTAACTCTAAGACAGTTTTTTTGTACAAAAGATACTGATCGAAAGCTCTCGTTCGTTGGCTTGGATTACCTATACCCACTCAAAAGTGTGGGGGCATAGGGTACACTCCTGAGTGACCTGAACATTCCAACTGTGAGCTGGTACGTTCCTTCACACTTTTCAGTGAGTAGGTTTTTGCCTAACTCCCTGATAAGGTGTGGGGGCATATGTCACGGTGGGAATGCCCAGGCCTCTCAGGTGGTAACACTGAGCCGGCCGCTGAGAGTTCGATCCTACTTGGTAGCTAGAACCTACCAAGTAACTTTGTAGTATCTTATCCTTCATCGTGTTAAGTTCATACCATGTAACAGTGCAGTGCATGTTTAGTATTTGAATATACAATGAAAGCCTGGGTTTGTGTTTAGTGTTTATTAACGTAAACGTAAATTGCCGGGCTATCACGACCGATGTGATTGACTGAGTGCTTGCGCTGAGCTAGCCAGGGACCGGGACCCTTAAGCCCGAGAAACTGTATAGGTAGAACCTGTGATTTGTGAAGTGTAGAGGTAAGGGCAGCTAGTTCCCACTACGTGGGTCCCTAGTTTATCTCACCCTTCTCAAAAGTGAAGTAATATATTGATTTCTACTAACCCGAAGATGCTGAGTTCGAATATGCGCTTAGTTTTTTTCATTCGACTTCTCTTAACCCCCTATCAGCCCCCTAATGAGGTCAAAATTCAAAAAAATGAAAAATAACGTGTGACGGGTCGTTTGTTGGGGTTTTGAGGGCGCTGAGTTCGAATATTCGCTTATTTTTGGGATTTGACCCTTTTAGTGCCCTCCTATCCCTCAATTTTGAAAAAACACATTAATTTTTTTAATTTTTTAGTAATTTGGGAGTAGGTGTGGGGAACGAAGGAGGCAACTCGAGAAAGTAAGTTAATAATCGAGCTCCGTACCCTCGAATTAGTAGAAATCGATATGATACATGCTATTTCCATTTTTTGCATGTGTTTTTTCAAAATTGAGGGCTAGGAGAGCACTAATGGGCCGAATCCCAAAAATATGCGAATATTCGAACTCAACAACCTCAAAAACCCAACAAACGACATGGTATACGTTATTTTTCATTTTTTTGAATTTTGATCTCATGGGGGGCTGATAGGAGTGGGTTCAGGGGGGTCGAATGAAAAAACTAAGCACATATTCGAACTCAGCGTCTTTGAGTTAGTAGAAATCGATATATTACTTCATTTTTTCAATTTTTTTGAATTTTGACCTAATTCGAGGACCCCTGTGCCCCTCAGGGGTATTGAGATCCCATCTTGAAAAGTAATTAGTTGAAAAATACATTAAATGTTATTTTCATAGTAATTTTTTCAGGGTTTTTAAATGGAGCCCTTCAGCTTTTGTACTCATTATGAAAGTTGAGCTTTCATCTTAAATGCTCAACTTTGAACTTTTTAAAAAGTGATTATCAATTTTGAATCTCCTTTCAATTCTCTACAAAACCGCATGAACAGATTCATCTTAGACCGAACCAATCTCGAGATATGCTCCTTCAGAGTTGAGCCATTTCGCAAAAAATCCTAATTTTACGAAAAATTACAAGGGCCACCCTCCGCCTCCTGAAGGATTAGGATCGGAATGACGGTGATTCCTTCATTAGACCATTGAGGAGAACTCGTAAAAAAATTTTGAGCGAAATCAGAAGACCCAAGGTCAAAACCTGGTCATTATGGAATGTAATAAATTCTATTTTTATGAAAGCGACAACTCAGCCTTATTGAAAATCAAATTACCAATTCTTTTCTTTTTTTGAAATTTTATTGTAATGGGCGTGTATATGTAATTTTCAGGATTTTCACGTCCAGTGTCGGAGAGAGGAGGTTGGTAGGTTTATATTTTTTCCCCACTGATTTATTTTTTATTTTTTGCCTAAAATTTTCCTATTGAATTATCGATCTTGAAAGGGAATTATTTGAGATGTCCGATTCCGATTGAAATGTAATTTCGAATCATTAAAAATTTGATTCGAATTTTTTCAAATGATTCGTTTTCCCAATATTTAAAAAATTGATTTGAATACCTTTCATAATAAGTTTTTTTCGAATCGCACCCATTGCTGTAATTTTGTTATTTAAAAAAATTGGAACGATCATTAATCAAGCGGATACCTGCTACCTGCTGCGCTCTAGTGGAGAGTCGTGAAACTAACGAATTTAAATTCCAAACTAGGAAAGACCTTGGCTTTAATGGAATACTACCGGTGTAGTCTTAGCAACAATTGCACGTGGTGGATCGTTAAAAAATGAGGGAAAATGTTGAAATTTTCATTTTTTTTATAAATGAGGACGAATATCCAACTTTCTTCAATTTGACACTAGGTATTGTATAACTGACGAGGAAGGTATCCCAACTCAAAGTGAAATTTTGAGCCCATACAAAAATAAATCGAAAGTACATCATTAAATAACCCCATATCCAAAATTTCAGCTGCTGAAGTTCATTTCTCGAATTTTGGCGAATTTTTGGAATTTCAAAATTACCTCATCGCCGTTCAAAATGTAAAAATTTGATCTAATCAACGAAAAAGTCTAGTATATACCCTATTTTTGACCTCTCGAATCGATTGAAAGAGGTTTCGAGACGTTTCGGAGTCACCAGAAAATCTTAAAATTTTCCAGCGCTAGAGAAAAGCTCACAAAAATGGTCTATATGAACTTCAGTACCTATAATCGCGGATAACTGATATTGGTGACCTATTTAATCGATGAAAGCAAAATTTTCCAACATTCGCAACTTTGAGTTCAGATTCATATTTTTTGGTAAAAAATTTAATTTTTTCCAGGAAAATTGTCGACCAAAAAATATGAATTTGAACTCAAAGTTGCGAATTTTGGAAAATTTTCCTTTAATCGATCACATAGTTAGGTGTTGAAGTTCACATGAATAATTTTTATGGGCTTTTCTCCAGCGCTGGAAAATTCCGAAATTTTCTGGAGACTCCGAAACGTCTCGAAACTGCTTCCAATCGATTCAGGAGGTCAAAAATAGGCTATGTAGGTACCAAATTTCAGCTTTTTTCGTTATGATTAGACCAAATTTTCGTATTTTGCAGGGCGATGAGGTAATTTTGAAATTCCAAAAATTCGCCGATATTCGAGAAATGAACTTCAGCAGCTGAAATTTTGTGTATGAGGTGTCTTATGATGTACTTTTGATTTATTTTTGATATATGTTAATTAGAATACAATAAATCAATACCTATTTATATAGAACACCTAATTGCAGTGGCGATTTTGGAAGGGAAAATCTGAGGAAGACGGAAAGTTAAAAGAAACTGAACATTTTTCAAAATACATATTTCTTAAAAGTACAAATTTATCAAAAAACTACACAAAATTCAAATAGATTCACGTTTTTTATATTTTTATTACATTTTCAATTATTTTTCAATTAGGAACTCATGTGTTAAGAAGAAATTTTGAAAAACATGAAGTAGAAAACTTTTTTTTTTAATTCAGTCCTTATTTTCGAGTTGAATGAAATTTTAAGAAATATGGATTTGAAAAAAATTGAAGAAATGTTGAAAAAAATTTTATATAGGTACCAAAATGTTTTTTAACTGTAAATTTTTTTTAATGAAAATTTTCAGCAAATTTTTCCAAGTTGGATTTTGAAAAAATTCAGATTCATATTTCTTGAAATTTCTTCTAATTCGAAAGCTTTTTCCAATAATTTCAAACATTGTTTTTAATTTTTATATTTTTTAAAATATAATTGGAAAGAACTTTTAAAAACATGAAATTTAAATAAAGTAGGAAAAAATCAAAATTGTAAAAAAGTATTGTTGAAAATTTTTTAAATTGAATACAATTTTGAAAAAAATGTAATTGAATTGATTGAAGAAATTTTGAGTTGAAAAAATTTGAGCTCAGAAATTAGAAAAAATAAATTTGGGCTTAGATCGTTGAAATACCATTTATGTGCAAAAATAATTAGGAGCTAGCCGAGCTAGGTACTTCGTTTTAAAATGGAAGTTAATTCAATTTACCTATTTTTCTGGGCAGATTTCACCAAAAAATTGGTACTTGAAAAAATCTTAATCTTTGAAAAAAATCAATGAAAGTCTGACTTCCCTAACTTCCCTTGGAAAATCGCCTCTGCCTAATTGTTATTAGTAGGTAAATGATTAATTAGAGTGACAATTATTAATGATTTTGATTCAATTTTTCAGATCGTTTTCGCTTTTGCCAGTGTTGGAATATCGATTCGACCGATTAATCTAAATGGCTGCTCAACAATTTTTCAAACCCATCAATGAGCACTGACCAATGCTGTTGCCCAACTTGGTGAGTTATATTTTAATCTACCTTTCCTTTGAAATTGTCTCATCAAAATAACTCGTTTCAACTTCGCGATAACCTGCCGATGATCCACGTCAATTCACCATATAAAACTGGATCCCCATCATTATTTCCGAACGAGGAGATATTTGGTAATTAATGAACGCTAAACTAGCGGTATGTTGGGACAACCAACGAAGAACGAAGCCACAAATGGCGACTGTGGTATTCTATTTAGCACCTGTTTTCTGCATAATTATGCATCGCATGGTACGCATGATATATTGTTACACGGTTAAAGTATTTATAGCGTTCGCCAAATAAAACATTACAGCGAACAAATGACTCGAAGAAATGAAAATGTAAATGTAAGAGTCGAGTGTTTCAAGGCTCGCCATAAACGTGGTAATTTGTTTGTGTATTTTTCTTAATTGTTTTAATTGAATTTATGAGGAAATAGAAGTTTACAAGCTAAATTACAATTTGAAAAAGTGTTTAATGCACGATTAAACGATAATTATTTTCATTCGCGGATTGATCTAGTTGACTTGGAAATGAGTTGTTTCTTGAGATTATTCTAAATTCTCAAGTTTTAATATTTCGTGCACTGACGAATGTCGTCGACGTTGCTGACTGGTATGCTCATCAAGTCTAATATTGTATTTTAACTTTTATATTACTATTTTCGTGGTGATATAGGTAATGTAAGTAGTTAATCCAAGGTCATTTTTTTCAAGTGTATTAAGGTCAATGTGTCTAATCGTAATCGATTTTTAAAATTTTACATAATAGGTAGGAACAAATATGGCGTTTACTTACTTACTGGTACGAAAAAAGCATGAAAATTCGAAAAAAATTCAAAATTTGAAGATGGCCATGAATAAAGTACTAAAAATTGTAAAAATTGTACGAAAATTACGAAATTAGTACGAAATTTTTTCAAAAAATATTGAAATCCTTCTAAAAAAAACAAGTAGTTAATGGGTTGAATATATTTTCAGATGAAAATTTTCGCTCTCGCTTTGCTCGGATGTAATAAATTAATCTAAGTAGATATTTATTAGGGTGGATCGAAAAAAAAAAACATATCTTGGATTTCGACCAAATTTGGTGGGGTGGTTTACTTTGAGTGGGAGACTACCCAAAAAAAATTTGAGCCCCCCAGGTACAATGGGAGGGGAGCAGGGGGTGCTCAAAGTGCACCTCCTTTTGAAAAAAACGCAGTTTTTTGTATTTTTTAGAAAATCAAAATCGTGCGAGAAGCCGTCACAGCACTCAAAAGTTGCGATTTGAGTTTCTACAACTCCCTGAACCATCGCCGCCCTCCTCCGATCAAAATTCAGACTGCTACCAGGGGGTCCAAAAGTTGCAGATTGCAATATTTCAATAATATGAATTTTTCACTAAGTTGGAATGATTTTTTTCATCAAGTAATTGAGCAAAAAATTTTTTTTCGATCACTGAAAGTAAATTTTGAAAAGAAAATATGAAAATTTCATGCACCAGTGCAGCCAACAGCGAATCGTAAATTTCCAAAATACAGAATTTATGCCAACTTTGAATTGATTACGGTACTTTTTCGTTTGAAAATATTATGAATTTTTTTCCCTCACTAGAAGTAAATTTCGGAAATTTTTCGGAAAATTTTATATATCAGTGTAGCCAGTTGTAAATTCTACTCTATGGAATTTACGTTTATCTCGAATTAATTTTTTTATCGTTTGAAAAATTCACATTATTATTTTTGTTTTCAATCAAATCAATAGAAGTATGTTTTGATTTTGAAGCCATTGTTGAGAAGCCAAGCTGGTAGGCTGTCAGCTCCATAAGAGAACGCTAGAAAATTGAAAAAAAAAACAGAACTGGTATATTCTCTCGCAGGAATAAAAATAAATACAAAACAATTTTTTTGAAAATTTAAAGACAAATACGTTTTTGGCGAAATATTAATAAATACACAATCGATTCAACTTAAGTCATACCTCTCAACTTGTATGCGGAGAGGAACGCGAACAGCTAGGTACCAAAGTTTAAAAAAAAGAAAGAAATATGAAAATCTTAAACAGGATAGTCCTTTTTTGTTTCGAATTTTTTCAAAAAGGTTTGGTTTTTCAATTTATTTGCAATGAATCCTTTGCGTTCCTCTAAAAATGCATTCGAGTTCGTAATATTAGAATATCACAATTATCTACTGGCTACACTGACGTAAAAATTTTCAAAAAATAATTTTTAAATTTTCATTTCTGATGACTGAAAACAAAATTATTGTGAATTTTTCAAACAATAAAAAAATTAATTCGAAATTAACGTAGTGTAGAATTTATAACTGGCTACACTGATATACAAAATTTTCCGAAAAATTCCCGAAATTTACTTCTAGTGAGTGAAAAAAATGCATAATATTTTCAAGCGAAAAAGTAATCAATTCAAAGTTGCCATAAATTCTGTATTTTGGAATTTTACGATTCGCTGTTGGCTGCACTGGTGCATAAAATTTTCATAATTTTCTTTTCAAAATTCACTTTCAGTGATCGAAAAAATTTTTTTTGCTCAATTACTTGATGAAAAAAATCATTCCAGCTTAGTGAAAAATTCATATTATTGAAATATTGCAATCTGCAACTTTTGGACCCCCTGGTAGCAGTCTGAATTTTAATCGGAGGAGGACGGCGATGGTTCAGGGAGTTGTAGAAACTCAAATCGCAACTTTTGAGTGCTGTGACGGCTTCTCGCACGAATTTGATTTTCTAAAAAATACAAAAAACTGCGTTTTTTCAAAAGGAGGTGCACTTTGACCACCCCCTGCTCCCATCCCCTTGCACCTGGGGGGCTCAAATTTTTTTTGGGTAGTCTCTCACTCAAAGTAAACCACCTTACCAAATTTGGTCAAAATCCAAGATATGTTTTTTTTTGATCCACCCTAATATTCATATGAATTTTTTCAAATTGTGAGATCAAACTTTTTTTGTATGAAAATACAATATTTTTCAACATTTTTAACTTTACTTTCTGAAACCGAAATAATGAGTAGCTATTAGCTACTTTTTAAAATCGACTTGATGAACCATGAATTTTGCCCATAAAATACCAACTTTAACTTAGGTATCCTAAGAACGATTTTTTCAACGTTTGGGTGGCTAAAACCCTCGGACACACGTCCACTGTCACAAAAAAAAACAAATTGGAAGTGGAAGAAGGTCAAATTATTTAAGTTTTGATAAAAAGTGCTGAAAAAGTCCTGTGTAGGAAAATACTGAAGATGGATGTGGTTTTAACTGTTTTGAATTTCTCCTAGAGGGCACTTTTGGTATGAGACGCGAAATTTTTAGCCTCATTTATAGTGACCTCTTTTGAGAAATTTTTCGTTTTACGAGAAAGTTGGAAAAAATCGTACCTAATTTCAAAAAATTCAGAAGAAATGATATTTTAGTCGGAAAATTTTCAATTTTTTGTCCCTTCAAAAAAGCCAGCTCCAGTTAGTTCTTGCCTTAGAGAATATTCAAAAAATCACAAAATTTGACTTTTATGTAAATAAAAGTTTGAATAAAAATCTCTTCACATTTTAATTAAAAAAAGTTATACTTATACCTTGAAGAGAGAAGAAGCTACAAACGAACCAAAGTCACGTGGGAAAGGGGAGAGAGTAAAAATTTTAACCTGAAATATATTTTTTCTGATTTTTCAAACTACAAAATTTTTCCTATTTTTTCTGTATCTAAAAAAAAAACACCACTACTTTAGAAAATTATTTCAACTCGAATCCAATTCTCTGAACTAGATCAGCATTTTTGCTATTATGGGAGCGGAGACTTCTTTCTTATGAATGATTGTTAGGTTGATTTTTTGGGAAAAGTTATTTTAAAAAAATTTTATCATAACTTTCCATGGAATTGATGACTGCTAAGTGCTAGTTGAGAACCACGGAACCTATTTTGAAACCGAATGCCTTATTAGAAATTCTTTATTTTGTACCTACTATTTTGTTTTTCTAACAAATGTACCCTACAGGCGAGTATTTCAAGAAGGAGGTTTGGAAATCTCAATTTCCTCCTAGTGACCAAGATTGCGAAAAAATTTATAAAATTTTAGATTTTGAAATTCGTTGCTCGCGCTCAAGAAATTTCATAAGATAGGTACTTAACTGCATATTTTTCAAAATTTTACAGCGAAAGTTTTTTCTTCTAAATCTTTTAAATTCGACCCCAAAAAAATCTATAGATCGTCAATACTGCGAGAAGCCTGGCAATTGGAAAAATTCTGATAAGTATAAGTAATGGGAAAGTGAAAGAGTGTACCTATTTTTAGATGACATACGTACTTAATCTGGAACTCCGTTTCGGAGTTATGGTCATTTTACTGCATTTTTTCAAGAATTTTCAATTTCACTGAAAATGAAGGAAATTCTCTGTATTTTGGTACAAAGTTACATCTCTTAGATAATAGAGATGTATTAATTATGATAATTTTTTTATCAATTTCGGTTCAATCCTTCACCTTTTTTTTGTCTATTTGAAGTTTTCGAACGTAAAAAATACCATACAAGCAAAGAGCGACCAGTGCGACCACTCTGGAAAATTTAGTAAAAACTACGTTTTTTATGTAGAATTTTCGCGTGTATTTGGTTTTGGACGTTTCGTCGAACTAAGAGTAAAAAAATCACAAAAAAGTGCAAACATGTAATTTTAGTAGATGTTTTTTTCAATTTTTGATAGTTTTTTGTGAAAAAAATTTGCCAAATGAAGAAACAAACGCAAGATTTGTGTTCAGTTGGTGAAAATATTCCGATAAACACAATTTTCGAAATCGTTTTACTTGAAGTCTCACAATTCACTTTTTTCACTGTTTTTTCAATACAAAAAAAACTAATTTTGAGACTTTAGTTTTTCTAGGACTTTTTCTTTATCATATCGTTAAAAAGAGCATCGAATAAATTTCCAACTCATAAAAATTTCAAATTTCAAATAAGTATCCAATCGAGTTGAACGTAATGTGCATTATTTATTTAATTACGCTCCATCTTAAATATTTCAACGTACCAATTGAATTGAAAACCGAACGTGAAAACTTGAACCCATAATTCGAGTTGCATTTTGAAACATCTGTCACGATAACAATTTGTGGAATTCTTAAAAGACCGTGCATATTGCGTATACCTATCGTAATCGTTAAAAAGTAATCTTTTCTAACAATATGCCACTAGCACGAGTGGGATTTTGAATAAACATTGAAAAATATCCAAATCATCGTGATAAAGATGAAAAATGATGGATATTCTATGTACATTCTCGACTCTGTGGTGTCCATCTCCATATTTTTTCTATACTGTGGTATCATCACCGCAACAGCCCTTCATTTTCATAATGAATCGTTAGCAAGTTATTCTATTCACGTTTCACATAATGTTCATTTTGAGTTTATCAACGTTTGATTTCTGCTTATAGGATCAAGTTAGTTGGGTTGCTGTTTTTTCTTCTTCCTATTGCAATTTTTTTTTCAAATAAATCTTTCAGATTTGTCCAGCACACGATTCTTGTCACGCATGCAGTCTCTTGAGATCCCCTCTACCAAAACTGGTTTATATGTGAAAACTTATCATGATTCTTTAATTATCTTACTCCTGTAGGTAGGTACAGTTCGCAATTCGATAATTATTTTGTCTTCCATTCTGGTTGTTGGAATTACGAAGTGGCCAACAGGTAGTGAAAGTAATGAAAAAAAGTGTTTTTTTTTTGGCAATTTTGATCTAAAAGTAGCAAAAAATAAATAAAATAACGATGAATTGCTCTCTCTTATGGTTAAAATGATGAAAAGTAATGATAAAATCTCATCTTTTCAGGGTATTTTTTTGCAGAAAAATGTCGCCCTTGTTTCGCTCAGCCTCAATAATTTGAAAATTATATAAGAAGATAAAAGAGGTTTTGCAAAATCACAAAGAGTCCATTTGATCTTGGATACAACTTTAAAATAACAAAAAATTTGGCTCCGCTCCGATTTTTGATCTAACCCCCTCAGATGATGTTTCTTGATGTAATTTTTTGACACCCCCTCCTTTTCGGAGTTATGGCCATTTTATTGCATTATTTTCAAGAATTTTTAATTTCAGTGGAAGTAAAGGAAATTTTCTGTTCTTTGACACAAAGTTACATCTCGTAGAGGTGTATTTACGATAATTTTTTCAACAATTTTGGTGCACTCCTTCATGTTTTTTGGGCGAAGAGCAACCACTTTTTGAAAATATCCCGAAAACATGTTTTTTAACGTAGATTCACGTCACGTATTCACTTTTGGCGATTTCGATGCACCAAAGGTCAAAAATCGCAGAAAACCGTACAAAAATGTTGTTTTTTAAGCGAATTTTTAAAATTTCAAGCGTTTTGTGCGGAAAGAAATAACTAAACGAAGAAACTAACGTCGGATTCGTGTTTAGCGAGTCAAAATACCCCAGTAAACACCCTTTTCGCGATCGTTTTACTTGAAAACTCGAAATTCGCAATTTTTGCGATGGGTCATTCCACGTCAATTCGTACGCAAAGTGGTGGGGGGGGGGGGGTCGGCGATTTTTTTCATTTTTTTATGTGGGTAGACCTCGACGAGATATGACGAATACCGCAAATCGCAGCTTTCAAAGTCTTTTTGGAGGGCTGCCACGAGCATTTAAAGTTTTGAGGTAAAGTTGGATATGGTAAATTTGGAGCGTGGATAACTCGAAAACTATGATGAGTTGAAAGTTGAAACTTTTTCTGATGTGTAAGGCCTTTGAAGAGATTTTTGACGATTTCTTGAAAATCAGTGTTACCACTTTTTTTAACACGAAAAATTAGCTGTAAGAGTTGAGAAATGACATTTCCCTAAGATGTCAATCGCCAAAAATTCTGAAAAAAATCTGTAAAGTACAACTTTACATGCTGATTAATATATTAAAAAATTGAGGTGACGTTATTTCGTTTTTTCGAGAAAAAAATTCCAAAGATTGGAAGAAAATACAATTTTTTTTCAAAGGTCAAAATTGTGCAAATTGATTTTTTTTTGTTAATTTTACACCATATTCAAAGAAATGTGAGAAAATGAATTGGGGCCGAGCAAAGCGAAGGCAAAAATTTGAAAAAATTGTGTGTTCAATGCCCAAAAAAAGCCTTATTCATCAGTTGGGAAAATGACAGATTTTCCCTACTAATGTGTTGAAATGTTCAATTTTCCCAACTCACAAGGAAAAAATTCCGTCAGGAGGGAAGCTTCCCCTCCCCCCATCGGTACGTCCCCGCCTGGATCTCATCCACATCACTTTCTCTCGTATTCAGATTAAAAGTACAAACTTTTTAAAATTAAATTACAATTATTTTGAAATTTTTTACTCTCGTTTCAATATAGATAAATACCTTGCTTCGGTCGGGACAAATGGACAATTTCATGTTAATAATCGCCGATTCATTTTTAAAAAAATTGAAATATCAATAATATCGGCGAAATGTAGTTGGGAATTTTAAGAATTTGAGTTGGGATTTTCATCAAACCTCCCCCCCCTTCTAGAAAATGCCTTCGATACGTCGCTGGATCCAGGGGTAGCCAAATGAGAAATTCAGATACCAAAATGTTTTTTTTTTCAACTTTTGAAGTTAACATTTAATAACACTGCATTTTCACACATTAAACGGGTGTTGAATGGAGTTTAAAAATTTTTTACCGATTTTTTCTTAGAATATGGTGAAAATTTAACAAAAAAAAATCAATTTACCCAATTTTGACCTTTGAAAAAAAAATTGTATTTTCTTCCAAACTTTGAATTTTTTTCTCGAAAATACGAAATAACGTCACCTCAATTTTTAAATAGATTAATCAGCATGTAAAGTTGTACTTTACAGATTTTTTTCAGAATTATTGGCGATTGACATCATAGGAAAATCCCATTTTTCAACTCTTACAGCTAATTTTTCGTGTTAAAAAAAGTGGTAACAATGATTTTCAAGAAATCGTCAAAAAGCTCTTCAAAGGCCCTACACATCAGAAAAAGTTTCAACTTTCAACTCATCGTAGTTTTCGAGTTATCCACGTCCCAAATTTACCATAATCCAACTTTACCTCAAAACTTCAAATGCTCGTGGCAGCCCTCCAAAAAGACTTTGAGAGCTGCGGTTTGCGGCATTCGTCATCTCTCATCGAGGTCTACCCACATAAAAAATGAAAAAAAAATCACCACCCCCCCCCCCCCCCCCCCCCATTGCTTTGCATACGACCTGACGTGGAATGACCCTCATTGATCATAAAATTTCGAATTTTTACCACTTAAATGAATACGTGGCGATGCTCCTGCGAACACCCAGAACTCCTAATTTCAGATCAGCTTTATCGGGAGATGATTATTTTGGGATGAAAATACACTCTAAATTCATCGCAACCATAGAAGCTCGGAAAAATCGTGAAATGATTTTTTTGGGATGGAAAATGCCAGTGATCATCACAGCCTCAAAAACTCGAAAAAAACGCGGGATGATTTCCTCGATGAAAATTCATGCCAAATTCATCGCAGCCACAAAAGTTCGGAAAAATCGTGGAATGATTTTTTTGAAATGAAAATTTATTCCCATGATCATTCCAACTTCAAAAAACTCGGAAAAACGCGAGATGATTTTCTTGGAGTAAAAATTCATTTCGATAATTATCCGGGTCATCCCAGCATCGAAAACTTGGAAAGAACAAGGGATGATTTTTGGGATGAAATTTCTTTCAATATTTTAATTTGAGTTTGGATACCTCATTCATTAGAAACTTTGGCCGATGAATATTTCATATCTCATATATAATTAAATGTTCGGGATTTTTACGCAAAAATGTGAAAAATTGTTTAAATTTCAGCAACTTTAGACCCCTCTATACACTCAGAGCAGAGGTATAGGAATTTGTGAAAAGTCAATCTGTATGAGTTTAAAAATCGTAAATGCAATTTTTTACAATTTTGAGGAAAATTGCGAAAACTCGAGTTGAGAAATTTTTAATTTGATGGATTAGGATTTCTCTTCCTCGAATTTTGACAGTGATGACATTTTTGAACTCAGTGGGATTCAATCATATGAAAATGACACTAGAAAAGGGTCGACAAGCCCAATTTCGAATAATGGGGGACTAAACCCCTTTTTGGACTTCTCTCCTCCCTCCCCTAGGGGTTTGGCAATGGCCTCTTAGACTCGAAAAATTTCTTATATCGTCCTTGTTCACCATACCAAATTTCATGGCTCTATTATCATTTGTCGTTTATGTCGAAAAAAATGTAATCTGCTACTTCCATCATTAAGAACTTTCTTCTCTTACTTCTCTTAATAAACCAAGGAGTAAGACTTTTCGCGTTAACAACGTTGCAATTCGACTCAGAAAACGTAAGATAAGAACAAAAATGCGAAAAATATGTAACTCAATAAAACTAAAAAAGAATAGCATTTCGCTCAGCCGCTAATTATCCGACTACAAGTTGTAAATTATTTCCGGTATGCGAGATTATTCAACGTAGCTTTTGAAAAATTTACTTTCTTATAATTAAACCGAAGGTATAAAGTGAAACAAGCTCCTATATCTTTAGCGACGCGTCCGACGAGCAATGGGTAAAAAACGAACTAGGAGGTACAAAAAAAATTACAAAATATTTTACCCTTTTTTTCGACCTTTCATTTCCTTCGTTAATTTAACTTTGTTCATTTTTTTGCGGCACTTTTTCTTCTTAAGCGGGTTTCCTGCGCCAAGTTCTCTAATCTATGTTTTAAAAAGTATAAAAAACGAATTGAAAACTTTTTTCTACTTTCGCGTTGTATTTATTTTACAAGACGGCGGAGGAAAAAACTTCGCAGAGTTCCCTTCCGTCTGCTCATCGTACGTTTATTTCAAAGAAAAAATTTTACTCGAACGTGTTTTTTTCCCCCTATCGCTGTGTGCTTCCTCGCTCCGCGCTCCGAGAATAAATTATATTTTAATCTAGACCGTTCACCGAAAAAAAAAAGGCGTATAATGGGATATTTTTATAAATCAATAAGCGCTATCCGACTTCACAGGCCAAGAATTACAGTCTAATTAATTATAATGAATTATTGCGGCGCTAATTCGCGTATACGATACGAAATTTGAGAAATTTTCATTACGTAAACGCGTAACTACCTATATATAGATTGAAATATTATACCAAATTGTTTCGCCGAAAGGTTTCAGAGGAGTTGAGCCGAAAAATCGAAATATTTTAAAATAAACCGTCGATATCCAATTACTACTCGTGGGACTTTTTTTTTCCAAGCGAAACCTCAATTTACCATTTCTTTTGAAGGAGGAAAAACACAGGCAGAAATTTATTCTATTTTAGTCGTTAGATACCAAAAAAGCTAATAAGTAAGCGGTGCGAAGTTTTTCTCTAAAATTGCGATGTTGGTTTTTGAAAGCAATTTTCAGTTGATGAGAAAAATGGAAAGTGATCAAAATTGTGTTTAAATCCCCATGTTGAATTTTCCGAAAGTTTGGATTTTTTGGTCTTTCATCTGGAATCAGTCAAAATAAAAAGGAAAAAATGACATACCCAACAAACAAAAATAAATCGAAAGTACATCGTAAAAGAACCCCATATACAAACTTCCAGGTGCTGAAGTTCATTTCTCGAATTTAAGCGAATTTTTGAAATTTAAAAATTACCTCATCGCCCTGCAAAATGTAAAAATTTGATCTAATCAACGAAAAAATCTAAAAATTGGTATATACCCTCTTTTTGACCTCTCAAATCGATTGAAAGAGGTTTCGAGACGTTTCGGAGCCTCCAGAAAATTTTAAAATTTTCCAGCGCTAGAGAAAAGCTCACAGAAATGGTCCATGTGAACTTCAGCACCTATAATCGCGGATAACTGATATTGGTGACCTATTTAATCGATGAAAGCAGAATTTTTGGAAATTCCCAACTTTAAGTTCAAATTCATATTTTTTGCGACAATTTTCCTAGGAAAAATTTAATTTTTGCAAAAGAATATGAGGGACTTCTTTCCTTCGAATTTTGAAAGTGATGACATTTTTCAACTCAGTGGGATTCAATCATAGGGAAATAACATCGAAAAAGGGCCAATAGCTCAATTTCGAAGAATGTAGGGCGCTGAACCCCCATTGAACCTCATCCCTCCTCCTCTTTTGGGGTTTCGCGATGGCTTCCTGGGTTCAAAAAATTTCTTATGATGTCTTTGTTCACCATATCAAATTTCATGGCTCTATCAACATTTTCTAATTAAATTCAATCTACTGCTGGATTATGATGAGTATTTTTTAATCACCGTGTTAATTTTTCAAGAATTTCGTTTCAAGGGTGGAAATGGGTTGTTAGGAAGTGCCAGAGTGTTCGTGAAAGATAAAGAAATGTTTTTGAGTATTGTTTATCAAACTTTGATGAATTAATACCTACCATTAAGTTGAGTATTTTAGATGTTGATGATCCATAAATATTGGAAGTACCTAATTTACAGGTCCATTTCAGTGGCCCTGCCCATAAAAGGGATTTCAATGAAACACATATAGGAGGATTGTGCTACGTTTGTGCTGGTTTGTGCTGCTATTTTCGTCGTTTGTGCTGCTCCCCTTCCCCCGTCATCGCCCTTTTTTTTTAAAAAAACTTTGGGCAGGGCTGGTGAAACGGCAGCCCTGCCCATAAAACCGAGGGGGGTGAAACACATATGAGAGGATTGTGCTACGTTTGTGCTGGTTTGTGCTGCTATTCCCGACGTTTGTGCTGCTCCCCTTCCCCCGTCATCGACCTTTTTAAAAAAAAAACATGGGCAGGGCTGGTGAAACGGCAGCCCTGCCCATACAACCGAGGGGGGTGAAACACATATGAGAGGATTGTGCTACGTTTGTGCTGGTTTGTGCTGCTATTCCCGACGTTTGTGCTGCTCCCCTTCCCCCGTCATCACCCTTTAAAAAAAAAAAACATGGGCAGGGCTGGTGAAACGGCAGCCCTGCCCATAAAACCGAGGGGGGTGAAACACATATGAGAGGATTGTGCTACGTTTGTGCTGGTTTGTGCTGGTTTGTGCTGCTATTTTCGACGTTTGTGCTGCTCCCCTTCCCCCTTTTTTTTAAAAAAAACGTTGAGCAGCACATGGAAACCACAGCCTCATCATGCCGCTAACACAGGATGTCCGAAGAGTGATCTGCCATACTTCATTTTTGGATACAATCGGGTACCACTAAAAAAAACATTAGATGAACAAATTGCATATCTTGAAAATTGAAGGGGCAATTTTTTTTTAAATCACGTAAATTTTTTTTTCAACCATGGAAATGGATAGTACTTTGAAAAATGAATAAATTTTCATTATATGACTTTTTGCATAATTTAAAAATTGAAGGGGCTAAAAAAATTTCGTTCAAAAAAGTTCTAAAAAATTGAACTGATCAAGGGAATGGATAGTATGTTGAAAAACGAACAAATTTTGTTCTGCAGACTTCTTGCCCAACATCAAAAATGAAGAGGCTACGGGTCATCTAAAATTGAGAAAATTTAAAAAAATTTTGAAGCCCACTTATTTTGAATGACCCGTAGCTCCTTCATTTTTGATGTTAGGCAAGAAGTCTGTAGAACAAAATTTGTTCATTTTTCAACATACTATCCATTCCCTTGATCAGTTTAATTTTTTAGAACTTTTTTGAACGAAATTTTTTTTAGCCCCTTCAATTTTCAAATTATGCAAAAAGTCATATAATGAAAATTTATTCATTTTTCAAAGTAGGTACTATCCATTCCCATGGTTGAAAAAAAATTTACGTGATTTTTGAAAAAAAAAATTTGCCCCTTCAATTTTCAAGATATGCAATTTGTTCATCTAACGGTTTTTTTAGTGGTACCCGGTTATATCCAAAAATGAAGTACGGCAGACCACTTACCGAACACCCGGTAAAGACTGCAGAGTAACGCTGCTTTGCCTATACCAAGGAGCGTCTAGTTTCATTGTAGAGTTGTCGGAAATGATGCGGCACAATTTTTTATATTTTCATTTTTTAAAAACGGTTTAAAATTTTCTGAACGTTTTTTTCCAACTCCGAATTTTTTTCATATTTTTCCCATCTCAATTTTTTCAGTTATAATTTTCTCAACTCCAATTTTTTTTCTATCAATTTTCCCAACTCAATTTTTTTCCTAAACCCGCGGAACCTGTCATAAGCTTTGGAACCACTTATGCCATAGATGTACTACCTAGGACTCGACAATTCTCAAGCGCATGTTGGAACCCCCTCTTCTTCCCATAGGTGGCGTTGTACACAGATAAAAAGTATGAGATACAAAACAAAACAAAAATTGAACAGGATGAACACGATTCTGATAGTACTCGAAAAACTGAACAAAATGGCATTTTCAAAAATTTTCCCTCACCCTTCATTTTCTCTCCCACCACCCCAAATTTTACGAATTTGAAGAGGGAGGGGAGAAATTTGAAAAAAAATTGAAATAATGAACACGATATTTAATGTACTCGACGAGAGAAGAAAAATGGCGTATTCAGAATTCCTCCCTCTGTGAAATTGAAAGAATCAGAAAAATGGAGGAGGGTGGGAGAGAAAATGGAGGGAGGTAGAAAAATTCTGAATACGCCATTTTTCTTCTCTCGTCGAGTATATTAAATATCGTGTTCATTATTTAAATTTTTTTCAAATTTCTCCCCTCCCTTTTGAAATTTGTAAAATGGAGGGGGTGGGAGAGAAAATGGAGGGAGGTAGAAAAATTCTGAATACGCCATTTTTCTTCTCTCGTCGAGTACATTAAATATCGTGTTCATTATTTAAATTTTTTTCAAATTTCTCCCCTCCCTTTTGAAATTTGTAAAATGGAGGGGTGGGAGAGAAAATGGAGGGAGGTAGAAAAATTATGAATACGCCATTTTTCTTCTCTCGTCGAGTACATTAAATATCGTGTTCATTATTTCAATTTTTTTCAAATTTCTCCCCTCCCTTTTGAAATTTGTAAAATGGAGGGGGTGGGAGAGAAAATGGAGGGAGGTAGAAAAATTATGAATACGCCATTTTTCTTCTCTCGTCGAGTACATTAAATATCGTGTTCATTATTTCAATTTTTTTCAAATTTCTCCCCTCCCTCTTCAAATTGGTAAAATTTGGGGTGGTGGGAGAGAAAATGAAGGGTGAGGGAAAATTTTTGAAAATGCCATTTTGTTCAGTTTTTCGAGTACTATCAGAATCGTGTTCATCCTGTTCAATTTTTGTTTTGTTTTGTATCTCACCAACGTTTTTTTTAAAAAAAGGGGGAAGGGGAGCACCACAAACGTCGAAAATAGCAGCACAAACCAGCACAAACGTAGCACAATCCTCTCATATGTGTTTCACCCCCCTCGGTTTTATGGGCAGGGCTGCCGTTTCACCAGCCCTGCCCATGTTTTTTTTTTTTTAAAGGGTGATGACGGGGGAAGGGGAGCAGCACAAACGTCGGGAATAGCAGCACAAACCAGCACAAACGTAGCACAATCCTCTCATATGTGTTTCACCCCCCTCGGTTGTATGGGCAGGGCTGCCGTTTCACCAGCCCTGCCCATGTTTTTTTTTTAAAAAAGGTCGATGACGGGGGGAGGGGAGCAGCACAAACGTCGGGAATAGCAGCACAAACCAGCACAAACGTAGCACAATCCTCTCATATGTGTTTCACCCCCCTCGGTTTTATGGGCAGGGCTGCCGTTTCACCAGCCCTGCCCAAAGTTTTTTTTAAAAAAAGGGCGATGACGGGGGAAGGGGAGCAGCACAAACGACGAAAATAGCAGCACAAACCAGCACAAACGTAGCACAATCCTCCTATATGTGTTTCATTGAAATCCCTTTTATGGGCAGGGCCACTGAAATGGACCTCTAATTTACAACTTTCCTTTGAACACTTTTTTTTTTATTAACTTGGAAAATTGATTTTAATTTCATCCGCTTTATTTCAAAGTAGGATTCGAAATATTTGACCACAAATATCTTCCAATCTTCAAATTCCACTCATCCAATTAGGCAATCGACCCTTTGCAAATGCCCTGTTCGTACGAGTCCGTAAAGTACACTACGCGATGCAGTTTAAACTCGTTTTAATTAAACTTTGTACTAGAAATGCAGGCAAATACCATAAATTATGCGTTGTTTATAGACTGCTCGCTCTTGGTTTATGTCTCGTTATATTCTCCGCGGCATTTCGCAGCTTTTGTGCGCGATGGTTGCACAACTTTCGAAGTGTTTTGCGAGTTGCGTTCTGTATACGTACCTTCTATTAGAGCAAAGGTATACTTGACTCGTATTTTATTGTAATTAATGTAATATATGTACTTTATGCGAAAAGGTCTATACCTAACGTAATATGGCTATGGCTAAAAGCTGAAATTTAACTGGTATGTGGGTGGATTGTTCAAGTATTTTGTTTAGAGTTAGAGGTTCCGGTAATAGCTTCTCGTCTGATGTTTTTTTAAGCATTGAAATTTCATCTCTGATCAGGTAGCCAGTACATAAATATCAGGTACCTAATGATATGATACCTGTATCAAAATTTTTGTTCTTATTTGATCTCATGGACTGGGAACGACGAACATGTGCTTGAATTAATTTTTTTTTGTATGTAATGTATTATTATGGAGCTATTCCACACTAATTCGAACCAAAAATGAAGTTGGGTCTTAGGTTAGTGGTTTTCTCAAACATGACTCAAATATTTGACGTTTTGTAATTTTGTTTTGCTTTGGAGTTTGGACTGAGGGGCTCAAAAAATTTTTGAAAGGTGTGCTACCTCGCCAATTTTTATTAAAATTCAAGTCATGTTTTTTTTACAGTTCACTTTTTTTATGGCCATCTTTTTATTTTTTATTATTGTTTTATCCTAAATACAATATACCCAGTTCTCCCCCCTCGCACATAAAAGTGTATCGCCGGAGAGAGAATATGGGGTACAACAACAATACGTATAAAACAAACAACAAAAGAAAGTATAATAACAATTTGAGAAACAAAACATGTAGTGCGCATGAGACTTACCATTTGAATTCTTGTCACTGATGGGCTTGAGGGGAAGGGAAAGGAGGGGTAATTAAGGAAATTGATAGTTGATATACTGGTTATCGATAATAAAAAAGCAATATTTTTGGAATTCTTTCGTGGAGAAGTAATCTTTGGGGTTTTAGCTGTTGGGATCAAAGTTACAAAGGTCAGTCAAGATCCAAGATCCCCTATTCATTTTCTGGGAAATGATTAATGCTAATGACGTAATGACTTGTACCTCGCAGGCGCCTATGATACCGTTATTTACCCCACATGGTTGAAATTTCACCTTAATCTGTTCAGTGGTATTCGTTTTATCGTTGATTGGAAATGTCGGGAGTGAAATTAATCGGATCCGACTTGCGTGCGGCACAGAGAGGTGCGATTCGTGTGTTACATTTTGAAAATTGTTCACCGGTGAATATTAAATGTTTGAAATCTTGTTATGGTGATAATACTATGTCAATTCAAAATATTCGAAAGTGGTGTCGGGAATTTAAAGAAGGTAGAACAGAGGTCACAGACTTACTTCGAGCACCACCTCCAAAAACTGTTTCATCGCCAGAGTTGAGTGAAAAAATTGATTCTTTAATTTGAGAAGATCAAAATATTACAGTGGATAGTGTGGTAAGTGAGTGTAAAGTGTCTCATGGTACTATACTCACTCAATAATTACAAAGCAGTTGTAATATCGGAAAATTTGTGCACGTTGGATACCTTATTCCCTAATAGCTGAGCAGCGGAGGATTCGGTAAGACATGTGCAAGCAGAATTTGGCTCATTTTCAAGTTGAAAAGGATTCGTTTCTCAAAAAAATTGTGACTGGGGATAAAAGTTGGGTCCATTACTATACCCCTCACTCAAAAAGACAATCCATGTCATGGAAACATAAAAATTCTCCTCGTTCCACAAAAGTGAATCGGCACATTTCAGCAGGAAAAGTGATGTTGACCATCTTTTTTGATTATCGTGGATCATTGTTAATCAAATTTAACAAACGAGGTGAAACTATCAATGCTGCTAAATATACAGATACCTTCATGGAGCTCTACAATCGTATTAAACGAAAAAGGCCAGGTTTATTGACCAAGAAACCTGCATTTCATCACGACAATGCACCATCCCATTCTGCTCTTATTTCACAGGGTATGCTCGACTGTTTTAAATGGAGCAAAGTGGAGCAACCACCATACAGCCCGGACCCTGCGCCATCAGATTTCAAAATTTTTGGCTTTCTAAAAAAAGATTTAGCAGGTTTGACCTTTGAAAGTGATGAAGAGTTGGAAAATGGGCCACACCCACACAATGGATGTGCCAATTCGGACCCTCAGTATGGCGCTCTACAATTTTCGATTTGCCCCAAAGATGGGCTAAATGTGTCGAACCAGGGGGGGGGGGGTGTGACTTCGTCGAACAATAGCATTACTAATAATCTTCATTGTGTAAAATTTTTTTTGTAATCGAATAAAAGTAAAGAAGTTATTAATGAAGGAATCTTGGATCTTGACTGACTTTTGTAGATGCAATTTCATCTTGAATTTCAAGTAAATTGGGGCAAAAGAAAAGCAAATGAAAAGAAGTGTACAATATTTATCAGGGGCTTTTCCAATTTTGAATGATTAACTTTGAAAGTTATCGTGACTTGAAAAAATTTGTGTTGTTTTATAATTTAGAATACAATCCAAATAGTAAAAGTTTTTTAATTTTGGGATCAGAATGTGTATTATTGGCACTTTTTCAGCGATATTCCAAAGTAGTTGCCATCTTTCGATTGACCAGTCGTGAAGAATGACTTTTAACTTTTTGTAAGTAGTTTAAATTTTGAGCCTTAATGGTTTCAATTTCATAATCAGGAGCCTCGTGAAGAGGGGTTTGTGCTCCGCATTTAGGATATCAGAAACTGGGTAATCATTTTTTGCCAAATAGATTAAATTTTTAGTGAAGATTTGGATGGTGTACCTATACAGCACTAGGCTGGTGACAGGGGATATTTTGTTCCTAATCTAGGGAGGGGGGGATTTTTGGAAGAAAGTGAGAAAATTGTGAGAATTTGCGATCATTTTAAGAATGGTTTTTAAGAGATTGAATTATTTCCAAACAATTTTTATAATAATTTAATGATTTTCATAACATTTTAAACAATTTTTTTTGTAATATACTTAATGATTTCCACATCTTCAAAATTTTTGTGGCAAGTATATATATTTTTGGATAAATGGTATTTATTTTGAGGAAAAAAATTCCATTGCCCCGTTTGACCTTTCTTTACAAAAAGAAGGTTTAAGGTTTTTTTTAAAAAAAACGTAATTCGGTGAAAAATTACCTCAAAATTAAAAAAAAAATTCTAGGATCCCTCTAATATTCTAGAAGAAAAACTAGCAAAAACGCGATTTTTTACCTGTACCTATTTGACAAAACATGAGAAAATCGTAAAAAAAAACACATTTTGGCCCCTTCCTCTCAAAATACTTGATCTAAGTGTCCAAAATTGTTGTCAAAATTATTAACCAGAATAGGCTACCCTTTGGGGTTGGAACAGTTGAAATCGGTTTCGAGGGGAAATTCACCTTAATTACCCGGCTGTATAGTCTTGATAAATTAATTCAATAAAACCATCTAGGTAGGAACTGCGTAAATCGTAAAATACGTATTTGAAAAAGGGGTTATTTAGCTCGTTACAGCGGCTCGACCAACATATGAGAACTTTTATTTTGGCAACGTCGTCGTTTATACTTCGCTATGACGTCAGAATGTCCTAAATGCCGGACGCGGACGACGAGATTTTACGATATATTGTTTTCAAAGATGCAAGACCGGAGCGCCGGGCGGACGCGGACGGTTAGGTCAACTCACGTATGAAATAATTGGACACGCGGAGAAAGAAAGAGTAAAGAGGAGACAGGGCACACAAGGCGGAAACGTTAATACTGTGTGGGTTAGTAAACTTTTCAACAATATGGAAAGTAATTTGGCAAGCGAGTTGCGGCGGAAACACAAGATTCGAATACGAGAAAAGAGTAAAGCAACAACACAACTGCTGTTAACGAGAGAGTGCAAACATTGCTCGGCATCGAACATCTATGATGACTAAGCAGCTCTATAACGTCGCTGGTAAAAAATTATTATCGCGTATACACGTAAACGTGTAATGTACGAGTACATAATATATTACACGACATGACCGAGAATGCCAACGCGCAGTAATTGACATTAAATGTTTTCTTTTTTGTTTTACCGCGCGTATAACCGTGTTCTTCTTTAAAATTAAACAAAAAATTTATAACGCGTGTAACCTGCTCATTGGCAATCTCCCACCGAGGCTTAAGTGTCATAAATACTAAAAAAATCCATGATGTAGGCAAACTGCCATAAACGAGTCGAATTGTCGATTAGAAACTTTGTTATGATTTTTTTTTTTTCAACTTCGAATATTGTACTTTAGTGATTAATCATACAATTATAACTTTCATTTTAATTCGTGGTTTAATAGTCAAACAGATAGCGGCGAATTTTATAATTGTATGCCGTGGGGAAAAGTATTTTTGCACATTTTTAATATAGACATCTCACTCCTCTCTCCATCCTTTCCTTTACCCCTCCTCCCTAGTTCCTACTTTATTTTCATTAATTCAATTTCAGTGTAGCAAAGGGCCTTTCCTGATAAAGGTTAAAACGGCCCTTAATTCAAATTCGCTCAAAACTGTCAAAAGTGACCCAAAATGTCATTTTCAGTATGAAACCATTCAAAAAAATTTGACTCCAACTCTCCCTCTTTCCGGAATTATCGTACTCCAAATGTCAAAATTTCAACACATGATGATGATATCTCTGGAAGGAGTGAATAAGAAAATTTGAAATTTTCACAGATAATACGTTTTGATGGGTAATATGTATGAGAATTTTTTTAGATTCCTATTTTCCCAATTTTTTTATGTTTGGGGAAAGGTGCCTGCCCTTTAATTCTACAAGACTGTGTCAAAAAATAAGGATTTTAACTCAAAGTTACAAATTTCTGGAACTAGTGCTCTAATCGATCAAATAGAGACAAGTAATTATTGATTAAAGATGCCGAAGTTCATGGACTATTTTCATGCGCTTTTATACAGGGCTAGAAAATTCCAAAATTTTCTGGAGGCTCCAAAACGTCTCAAAACCGCTTCCAACCGATCTATGAGGTCAAAAGTGGGGTGTATGTATGCAAAATTTCAGCTTTTTTCGTTGATTAGATCAAATTTTCATATTTTGCAAGGCGATGAGGTAATAATTTTAAAATTTCTAAATTTCGCCAAAATCCTAGAAAAAATGCACTTCAGCACCTCACCTCAAATTGGTGCCCGGACATTTACCCGAATCCATCCCCCCGAAAGACATTTTCCCGAATGACAATCCCCGAATTTTTTTACCCAAATCCATTTCACCGAATACCTTTTTCCCGAACCGTTGCCCCGAATGCCTTTGCCATGGAAATGAAAATGAGTGAAAATTGATTTTTTTGCTATATAAGAGGAATAATTGGATTGATTTTCTGCCCACTCCGGAGTCTCTTGCTTGGTTATGATTTTTTTCAGCTGTCTCAAATGATCCTCGAACTGGAAGATATTTTTCAAAAAATTATTCATTTCTTTTTATTTGATGGTATTGAAGATTACATAAAAATCATAAAATTATTCGTCAGTCAAATTTTTAGCTCAAAAAATCCATAATTCGATTGATTTTAGAGGTTTTTGTAGTTGGAAGTTTATAGCTGAGGCTCTCAAATTGGTTGAAAATTGAATCGATTTTAGAAATTGGTATTTGGTAATCAGCATAATTTACAATACCTTAATTTTTGATCGATTGTTGTAATTCACTGTGATTTCTAATCAAATTACTTCAACTTTTGGTAATTTCCAACGAATTACCGTAATTTACGAGAATTCTCAATAAATTACTGTAATTTGTCATAATTCTTCAGTAAATTACCGTAATTTCTCGAAATTCTTTGGTAAATTACCGTAATTTCTCGAAATTCTTTGGTAAATTACCGTAATTTTTCGAAATTCTTTGGTAAATTACCGTAATTTCTCGAAATTCTTTGGTAAATTACTGTAATTTGTCGTAACGTGGATGAAGGTTAAGAATTAGAATTTTTAAATTCATTTGGCACAATAAAAATTTATAAGTAAGTAATACATATTTATTAAAACATAATTTTGGAAATTTTCGGGTGTTTGTATTTCGGGTACAGGGCATTCGAGGAAATGGATTCGAGTAAAAAAAATTTGGGATTTGTCATTTGGGGAAATGTCTTTAGGGTTTAGGGGGAATAGATTCGGAAAATGTCTGGTGATTAATTTTTTTGGTTTTCATTTTTTTAGCATGGTACTATACCCAATTCTGGAATTCGAAAATAAAATGTGATGCCTGAAGACTTGACAGAAACAACGAAAAAATTTCCAGTCGCCACCCCCCCCCCCAATTGAATACTTTAACATTGGGGGAAAAACTGGAAAAATATGAACCGAACATTTTCAAGAAATTCTACTACCCGTCAAAACGTACGTATAATCTGTGAAAATTTCAATTTTTTTTATTCACTCTTTCCAGAGAGGTCACGTGTTGAATTTTTGACATTGGGGGTGCAATAAATCTGGAGGAAGGGGGAGTTGAGGATCAAACATTTGGGTCAATGGCTATTTTTGACCCTTATGAGGAAAATCCTTTACTATTTTATCAAGAATTGACAGATTTCCTAATTCCAAAATTTTGCCAAATGCTACAAAAAATATTTTAAATTCTTGACTCGAATTCACTGACCAACTCTATTCGCGACTATTTTGATATTCATGCTAATTGACAAATTCATCGGTAGTTGAGAGAGAAAATGGGAAAATTATAACTCTAAATCATTTCATGTAAAAAAAGATTAAAGTACTTATTGTCCAATTGACGGGAAGGAGAAAACTTTCACGAAAAATTTTACTAAAAAAGCAAAATTAACTGCTTATTAAGCATATGGCAAGACATTTTCAACCTCTTGAGGTGCGATTGCCCCCTTTGTTCCTCTTTTTGGTTAAATCTAATCTATGATTTAACATGCAAAATTTCTCTAGACTTTTTGAAATCGTGAAGATATTTCAATTTTCACAAAAAAAAACTTGAGGGTTGATAAACGAGAAGTGTGGGTAGGTAATTTTTTGTAGAATTTTCGCCCTTTTTTCTTGCTCCTTAGGCACGTGCCTAACGTACCTTTTGGGAAATCCGCCGCTGCGACTAGGACATCAATGAAGCTTTGAAGTATTTCGTTGAAAAGAAAGAAGACCCCTGGATCACCCAATTTATCGAGTATATTTGAGGATTTGATTTCCCTCACCATTCATGTTGTCGATGGTATAGATTAATGGAGCATGAATCTTGCATCTACAAATAAATAGATTAAAATAATTACGAAAACCATTGAAAATCGTACATGTTGTTAAAATTAAGAAATATAAATACAAAAATTGTTCAAAAATTTTGAAAAAAAATTCTAGGGTCCCTCTAATCCTCTACAGAAGCTATCTAAAAAAAAACTTGAAATTTTTTATCTGAATTTAGTGAAAAATGAGAAAGTAAGTACTTATAAAAGAAAACACACATTTTGGCCCCTCCCCTCTCAAAAAAATACCTACCCAGGTTAGACGTTTAAAATTGTTCTAAAAATTATTTGCCATAATAGGCCACCTTTTTGGGGTAAGAAGGTCGAAATCGGTTTCAAGGGTGAATTCGGCATACTTGACCGACCATACCCTATGACTCGAATTGAGAAAAAAATTGCAAAACCCCGACACAATTTCAATTCAAAATTGTTCTAATTCGAAACTAATTTGATTGGATTTTATACATCGAATTCATTGGCAAAGTCGACGACTGAAACGATATTTCGAATCCCTTGCGAGCGCTAGCTCCACAATAGAAAAGGAAGGTGGTATTTTTGTACGTAGGCGTCGTATACACGTTTTCCATCATAAATACGCGGTTTTTTGTCACCTTCAACTTCCACACGATACGACGCCGACAATTCCATCAAGGTTATACTCTTCCTCGCCTTAGTTATCGTACGAGGCGCAAAACTATTTTCTCGTCTCGTCTCTGACGCTGACGGTAGCTTTTGCAGCAAAGCAGAGATGCTAAAATTGGAGAATTTTATACACGCCGCCGAGCCGTCTATACGAGCTCTTTTTTTCGCTCTCTCTCTCACTCCTTCGTAATACCCCCCTCGTTATGACCCTCTCGCTTCTCCGCAGTATTGAATCAATGCCAGCCGCGAAAATTGATCTGAATGGGCGCGGCCCCTCCGAGGTGCTCGTAAAATTCGATGATTCGTAAAAGCTTTAAATTTATTACGTCTCGTCGTTCTCGCTTCTCCGACTGCAAAAACGCGCGCGCCCGCGTTCGCGCCCGGATTTAATAAAAACAACCAGAAAAAAGTGCGAGAGGAAAGTTTATACGCTTTCGACTATTTTCGCACGAAAAATTAATCCTGTCTGAGGTTTTACTGCGTGGTAATCAACGTTGTGTTACCTCGATAAATTGAGCTGCAAAGGGAACTTTTCTCTCTTTCTGCGTTACTGGAAAATTTAGGGAGTGGTCGCCAGTATCGCGGGGTTGTGTGAATTGTCTCTTTCGTGGGGGGGGGGGGAGATTTTTTCGTAGGGTTAATTTTTTGCTCGAAATAAAGATGCTGAGTTAAATTTGAACTTAAAAAATGGTAGGAAAAAAGAACGAGGACTACGATTCGTTCTTTACGAAAAATAGGGGTTGGTATTGGTTTCATTTGTGTAGGTAGTTTTTTTGAGAAATTTAAATTTTTGGGCGAATGTGGTCCAAATTGGCTTCATTTGTTTCAGATAGGAAGAATGAAAATGATCTACGATTAATATTATTTTTTTTAATGATAGGCAAAAGAATTACATATTTGCAAGGAATTTTCCAAGTTGGGTGGAAAAAAGCTGCGAGAAAAGGGAAAATTGAGATCATTTGAAAAAAAAAACGCTGAGAAATTACGATGTCCAAATTTTTTAAATTTACTTTTCCAGCTTCTTGAATTTACGTATTTGGATCATCGTCAACTTTTAAAAATTTGTTAATTTCTGAAATTTTATCAATTATGCAAAATTGGCCAACTTTCCAGAATTTTGGCTGGGTTTCAAAGATTCAGTTTTCTTAAATTTGTCAATTTCTGAAGGTTTCTTAAGTTGCTAAAAATTTCTCAATTTTTTAAACTATTACAATTATTTAGGGCACCTACATTAAAAAATTCAATAATTCTTAAGACTATATCAGCTTTTAAAATTCTTCCAATTTTAAAAAATTTTTAATTTTTCGAAGTTCGCCAATTTTATGAAACTGTCAGTTTTTTAAGGGTTCTCAAGTTTCCAAGTTCTTCAAATTTGGTCAATTTTTCAAATTTCTCCATTTTCAAGTTTTTCAAAAGTTTTTACTAATAATAAATTCTTCAAATTGTGGCAAATTTTGAAATTCCGTCCATTATCCAAATTTTGTAATTTTTCAAAGTTTGTCAATTTTTCAAAATTTTTCAGTTTTTTCGAATTCATTATTTTTTTTACAATTTATTAGATCTTCAAATGTCAATATTTTTAAAATTTAAAATTCTTTTTTAATTATTCATTTTTTGGTTTGACATTTTTCAAATTGTGTCAACAACGTTTGAATTTCTGCCAATTTCGAGATTTTGTAATTTTTCAAAGTTTGCGAGTCTTTCAATTAATTTAAATGCATTACGTATTTTTTTTAAAATTTTACTCAGTTATCAACGTTTTTCGATGCTTCAAGTTTGTTCCATTTTCTGAAATAAATAATAAATTATTTCCCAAGAATTATTAATTTAAAAAGTAAGTATTCCTACCTATTTTTAAAAAAATAACAGGATAATTTTTAAGGTTCCCGGATGTTTCTCCGAATAAGTTTTTTTCAAATTCATTTGGGGAAAAAATTATTGGAAAGGCTGGGATTTGGGAAATTAATATTCGGGAGCAAAGGATTCGAGAAACCAGTTACTTGGGGATGGCTAATTGGGATTTTATACTTCGGGAAATCGGATTCGTGTAAATATCCTAGAATCAATTTTTAGACCTTTAATTTGAAAAAAATTTATACTGAACTATTCGAATGAGCAAACGCCACATCAAAAAATGAACTCGAGAAACTGAATTTGCCTTTTTCATGAAAATATGTTTTTACCTCGATTTTGTCGAATAGAAATCATTTTTATGGAATTTGCCGAAATTGCCGACTAAAAAACGTCTGGGGAGCGTAACTCCATCCAGTGTGTATTCTAAAAATTTTTTGGAGTTGCCCAAATTATAAAACTGATGTTTTTTACAACATCTTTCCTACCAGACTACCCTTACCTCTCTCTCCTCCTGGGACAAACACATGCAATCCAATTTTAATTTCCTGTTCGATGTGAAAATTTTAGTAAAAGGTACTTAAAAATCATGAGGGTAAGAATCAGGAAAGAAACTTGGATAAAGATCTCGGAGCGGTGACAATGAAAAATTTGCCAATTAATGTTATTATAGAAAGGAGAAATTTGCTGACTCATATTGAATGAAAATTTACCGACCAGTCGTATTGAAAATAAAAAACAAAAATTCGTACTTTTTCGAGCTATTTTTTTGATTTCTAAAAAAACTAATTCCTTAATGACCACCTCCCTTATAAAAAAAATCGAACAAATTTTGAAAATTCCATTCGAGGTCGCCACTAAGTTTGCTGATAAAAAAGGAGAAAGATAAATTTTTTCCGTATAAAAATATTCAATTATTTAGAATGGAAAGGCATCATTTTGAAAATTAATTGTGTAAATTTATCGAGCCCGGGCAAAAATTTTTGAAGAAAAAGACATTCGGAAGCCGAAATTTTTTCATTAAAATTCGTGCTTTTTTCGTGCTACTTTTTCGATTTTCAAAAAAAATAAAATAAACTCCTCCCCTTCCAAAAAAATCGAATTTTTTTGAAAATTCCATTCAAGAGATTGTCACCAAATCCCCTGATAAATGAGAAGGATAAATTTTTCCCCTGTGAAAATATTCAATTGTCTGGCCTAAAAGGGAAGAAGTTGCATACCATAATTTCTAAAATGAATGAATTGAGTAAAGTTACTGAACCCGAGCGAAGCGAGGGCGACAGTTTTTCAGGAAAAAGGCATCTAAAAGCTGATATTTCTTCATTTATTTAATCAATATTTTAGTACTGAAAGGAAAGTTTTTTCAGAACTACTAACATTTTTTGAAGCTGCCCAACAGATTTTTGGAGTAACCCAAATAAAGCCTAAAAACCCCTTAGAATACACACTTACTCCCCCCTCTCCAGTGGGGGTACCACGCCAGAAATCTTCTGAAAAATATGTAAATAACGAATTGAAAAATTGAAACTGTTGGAAAAATGTATCCGAGGTATTCAGAAGGTTTTTGCATTTCATTCGGAAGACCTTTGAATGCTTGCTGAAGGAGGAGATGAGAAAAAGGACCAATTCTGTCCAATCCACTCCACTGGCAATATGCTGAAATTAGAATTTGTAATAATATTATGGATGATCAATCGATCTATGCTGAATTTGAAATCTTCTGAAAGTGTTTTAAAAATAATTAAATTGTCGTACACTCTCGTTTGAAATCAATCAGCAGATTGATACTGCTAACTGAGAGTTTAAATATTTTACCTCTACCAAGTTTTTTTTTTGGGGGGGGGGGGGGGGATAAATGCTTAGTATTGAAAATTATCGTTTTTTGATGCCTTCAAAGAAACTATGAAAAATGATCATTTTACAATATTTGGTATTTCATACCAAAAAAAAACTTGGTAGAGGTGAAATCTTTAGACTTTCAGTTAGCAGTATCAATCTGCTTGTTTCCTCCTGAAATTTAGAAAAAAAATTATTTCAAATCGGAAGACCTGTGGAAAATCATATTTGAGTTAACGATGTCCGAAAAATCGACGAGCTTAAAAATTTGACTCCTTATTGATTTTTTCCAGTACCTATTTCAATTCTTTCTTAAACTGAATCAGTATAAATATTCATTGACCAATTAGCCATTTATAGCCCATTTGATTCATGAAAATAATGAACTACGAGTAGAAAAAATTGATCGACTGACGAATTAGTAAAATTTCATGGCGAAATCACTGGAAAATTACCACAATTTTATTTTCAAAATAATGGTATGAAACTTCTTCCTTTCCCAGCCTAGGCAATTAATATTTTCAAGTGAAAAAATTCTCCTTCTCACTTATCAAAGGAGGTAACGATCTCGATTGCAATTTTCAAAAATGTTTTGATTTTTTTGAAGGAAGCACAAATTTTACCTAATGAAAAAATTTTTAGATCCTGGATGCCCTTTTTTTAAAAAAAAATCGCCTTCGTTTCGCTTAGGCTCAGTGAATTTACTTTTTTTTTCGAAATCATGGTAAAAACTCGTCTCCTCCATCTTAAACAATGAAATATTTTGAAACAGAAAAAAATTGTCCTCCTAAAATGAGTTTGATTTTTTTGGTTTGGGGGGGGGGGGTACAATATTAATTTTGAAAAGGTCATGCTGAAAGTCCTTCCAAGGCCCTTCTAAAGTCCTTCTTTTGAGGTTTGAGATTTTGTTAGACACCCTGAATTTTGTCTACTTCATCAATCAAATGAGCTAGAAATTACTGATTGATTAGTGAATATTCACCCATTCAAAGAAAAAGAGTAGGTAATTCAATTTTTTTCAATTTGCTGAATTGAAATTTCGTGAGCTTTATTTTAAAAAGCAACAATGTTAATGTGTTTTGAAAAAATTTCACGCAAAGGGAGGGGATCTTTTCTTATTAAAAATATCTCCAAATTAACGAATTTGAAATCACTTTTTAATAATCTTTTTCAGCGAGAAAAAATCTCCGAAATCATTTTTTGAAGCAAAATTTTATTAAAATTCCTAAAAATAATTTTGAGGAAATTGCTGCTTTTATTAACTTGTAGAATTGATTAAATGCTTCACCTTTAAATTAATTTTTCAATCGTTCTGATCTGATAATTGGAGATTTCACAGTGTCAAATTCGTTCGCAATTTCAAAGAGTGGAATTTTCCGTCGATAAACCGATGTAAATTGATTTACGTGAGAAATCTGCTTTCGATGTTGAACTAGTGGAGCTTGATAAAATGACTACTAAAAGAACTTCTTGCCAATCGAAACGTTCAAGAAGCCAGACAAAAACACGACATTTTTAAATAAATTGACTCGATTACGGGCGTAAAACACGTCAACTACGAAGAATTTCGTGATCTGTTGCCATTTCTACAGCACATCTGGCAAATATAGGAAAGAAAACTACCTAAACGTCAATTTGAAAACGATTTAAAGTTATACGTTTAAAGTCCACCCCTCGCCACTCCAACGACCGCTGTTTACAAACTCCAACTCGATAAAAAATTTCATTTACGCGTCTCCGCGAACATATTCAAATCCTCCGCAAAGGAGAAATTCTCCAAGGCGTTGCGCGAAAAAAATTCACCTAAAGAGCTGTGGTGGGGTATCAGCAGGGAGTTCTCGCAGACATACGTCAATACACTATGCAAGGTAGGAGTAGGACGACGCATTATCAAATTCTGTCATCGCGTCGTCGGCTCGAGAAGACGAAAAGAAAAACGCGGTTGGTTTTGAATGGGAAAATATAGCATTTGAAAGTTTTACGTGGACTATGGCGACGAAAGTTTTTTTTCAGCACGAAAAGCCAAAATGCGGCGCGGCGTGGCGCGAAAATGAGCGCACACCGTGTGACATTTTTATTCGTTGGTATCTTTTTTCTTTTGCCTTTTGCTCGGTATATTATAGATGAAAGTTGTTATTGAGAAAAGGGCCCCGGTCGCGTTGAAAGACATCATTAATTTATTATTTATAAAGAAGACACCCGTGTTTGATGGCAAGTTATGAGAAAGTTGTGGGTAGAAAGAGAGGAAAAGTTTTTTCTCCGTTCTTGCTCCTCGTTTTATAGTATACGTATGGCGATGGCGCTACATAAAGGCGAAAAATACGATCGATGGGTTTTGTGTTGGTCTTTTGACATATACCCCCTGTACACATACGCACGCACACGCCCATGCCCATATCCCATAAGAAAAAACGACGTCGAAGAAAAAAAAATCGACGCCCTTAATAGGGCACGACGCTAACACGTGACTTTCATCCTAATACCAATCCTGTCCCGTTCAAAAATATATCGACTGAAGCTACACAATCGTGCGAAGAGGCTTTTTTCCTTTCATTTTTCTCCCCGAACTCTTTCACCTCTTTCGAAAACAAGTCTTCTGCGGACGGTTTTTTCGCCAATTGGACACGAACTTTGTAGCCAGTATTCCGAGACTTCGGGCATCTCTCAGTTTTGTTCTTCGAATTCTCACGAGTTGGAAGATCATTATTTTATTGAATAACACCATATAAAACTAACTTTAAGGAAAACTTTTTCATTTTTACGTAAAAATAAAATAAATTTTGTAACAATTAATGCTGAAAAATTAACATGATAATACATATTAATGATAGATTCGACTCTATTTTTCAAAAGTTCAGGGTATATTACCGGACTTCCCTGTTATAATATTGTTGTTTGTGAATAACAGTCGAATTATCAATATTTTAATCGTTATTGTCAAAAATTATTACACTTATTTACCTATCATTATTTTAATACTGGATGATATCTTGTCATAAATTATTAGATAATTACTACAAGATTTCAGTCATTTACCATTCAAAACTAAACATTACCGATGATATACCATTATTGCTGAACATTGCCGGTAATTTTCCATTCTTACTGAAAATTGTCGGTGATTTACCATTTTTACTAAAAATTGTCTGTAATTTACCATTTTTGCTGAAAATTACCAGTCATTTACCATGTTTACTGAAAATTACCAGTCATTTACCATGTTTACTGAAAATTATCGGTAATTTACCATTTTTACTAAGAATTGCCGGTAATTTACCATTTACTGAAAATTACTGGTAATTTGCTATCTTACCTGAACTATTCAGCTTTTTACCATTTTTACTGAAAATTACTGGTAATTTGCTATCTTACCTGAAATATTCAGCTTTTTACCATTTTAACTGAAAATTACGGGTAATTTACTATTTTTACCAAAAATCCTTGGAAATTTTCCATAGTACTGGAAATAGCTGGTAATTTACCATTTTGACTGAAAATTACTGGTAATTTACTACTTTTACTAAAAATTCTTGGGAATTTACCATTTTTACTGAAATTGCCTGCTAATTACCATTTTTATAAATGCTATTTTTACTGAAAATTACCGGTAATTTGTTATTTTTACTGAAAATTACCGGTAATTTGTTATTTTTACTGAAAATTACCGGTAATTTGTTATTTTTACTGAAAATTACCAGTAAATTGCCATTTTACTAAGAATTCCTAGTAATTTACCATTTTTACTGAAAATTACTGGTAATTTGCTATCTTACCGGAAATATTCAGATTTTTACCATTTTAACTGAAAATTACAGGTAATTTACTATTTTTACCAAAAATCCTTGGAAATTTACCATAGTGCTGGAAATAACTGGTAATTTACCATAGTACTGGAAATAGCTGGTAATTTACCATTTTGACTGAAAATTACTGGTGACGTGCTTTCATACTGGAAATATTCGGCTTTTTACCATTTTAACTGGAAATTACTGGTGATTTACTATTTTTATTAAAAATTCTTGGGAATTTACCATATTTCTGGATAAAACAGGTAATTTACCATTTTTACTGAAATTGCCTGCAGTTTATCATTTTTCTGAATCTAACAGTATATAGATTCATCATTTTTACTATAAGTTACCGGTAATTTGCCATTTTTACTAAAAATTACATGTAAATCAGCATTTTTACTAGAAATTTCTGGTAATTTACCATAAAACTGGAAATTACTGGTAATTTACCATACAACTGGAAATTGTCGGTAATTTACCATAGTACTGGAAATAACTGGTAATTTACCATAATACTGGAAATAGCTGGTAATTTACCATTTTGATTGAAAATTACTGGTAATTTGCTATCATACTGGAAATATCCGGGTTTTTACATTTTGAACTGGTAATTACTGGTAATTTACTATTTTTACTAAAAATTCTTGGGAATTTACCATATTTCTGGATATAACAGGTAATTTACCATTTTTACTGAAATTGCCTGCTATTTACCATTTTACTGAAAATTATCGGTTTACCGATAATTTATCATTTTTACTAAAAGTTACCGGTAATTGGCCATTTTTACTGAAAATTACCAGTAAATTACCATTTTTCCTAAGATTTGCCGGTAATTTACTTTTTACCATAGTACTGAAAATAACAGGTAATTAACCGTTTTGACCAAAAAGTACTGGTATTTTGCTATCTTACTGGAAATATTCGGTTTTTTACCATTTTATCTGAAAATTACTAGTTATTAACTATTTTTACCAAAAATTCTTGGTAATTTATCATAAAAATGAAAATGACTGGTAAATTACCATTTTTACTGGAAATTACTGTAAATATCCGGGTTTTTACCATTTTAACTGGTAATTACTGGTAAATTACCATTTTTACCAAAATTTTTTTGGTAATTTGCCATATTGCTGGAAATAACAGGTAATTTACCATGTTTACTAAAATTGCCTGCACTTTACCATTTTACTGAAAACTACCGGTATGCCGATATTTCATATTTTTTACTAAAAATTACCGGTAATTTACCATTTTTACTGAAAATTACTGGTAATTTGCCATCTTACTGGAAATATTTGGGTTTTTACCATTTTAACCCAAAATTACTGGTAATTTACTGTTTTTACTGAAAATTAAAGGTAATTTACCATTTTTACGGAGAATTACTAGAAATCTATTTATTTTACCAAAAATTCTCGGTAAGTTACGTTAAATTTCTTTATCTATATATCGGTATTTTCATGCCAATTGTCAGAATTTTGAAATTTTTTATGATCAATTTGACTTATTACACAAAACGACAGTACTCATTGGTAGATCACCATGACATACCGGGTTATTTTAAATTTTTACTGAAAATTACCTATTATTCATCATTTTAGCGGAAATTATCGTAATTAATCTTCAAAGGTTGCGATAATTTTTTTTCAATTTCTACAATATTCTGCGTCTATTGTTACGTCTCGTCACACGTCGTTATGTAAAATAATCAGATTACAGTAAATACCGTAATAAAAATTTAAAAATTAGATTAACGCGTATTTACTTCTTATTTTTGTTTAATTTTCGCCTCTGGGAATACAATGTCGTTAAAATCAATCTCGATGCTGGTATACTACTCATTAATGGTAATAGTGGCCATTAGTCAATCAACAAACGCATTATGTAAGGTCAGTAAGGGTGAATTACAGGAACGAGTGCGATAATAATAAAACGTTGATCGAATTTTTCGTGGTGTAATATTGTAAATAGTTTTTTTATACGGTATTTCTAGTTCAAACCTGATTTTAGTAGCGAGTTGTTGATCTCTCGTCGGGTAAAGCAGAGAAACAGACGAAGCGACGGGAAACTTCTATAATTTGATAAATCTCGTCCATAATTGAAGAAATTATCAGCGACAAGCCGAGTTGCGCGGGTTCATTTCTTCTTCAAAGAAATAACCGTATATTTATTATTTTATATAAGTTAAGTAGTAAAGTAGTAAAGTTGTACGAAGGAGGGGGGGTGGGGGCAGTGGAAAATTATTTATAGTCAAAATTCGTTAGATAAATTAAAAAATTTTCTTCAACTTTTTAATTTTCTTTTTGAAAACTTGTAAGTCGTAAAAATTAATTAGTTTTGCGAGACAACGCGACGGGCGAACATAGTATACTTTTAATTAAACGCCCAGCGTCAGTGAAAAAAAATTTCCAAAGAGTTCTATTTTTAAGGTATTTTTTTTTCTGAAAGAAAACCCGACTCAGACGAGTGTTTTTTCTTTGAAAGCGAATAGCGTGAAATTTTAGTCGTGGTAAATTGGATGGAAAAAAGAGGCAAATTTCCGATGACGATGGCGTTGCTAATTATGTGTGTACGAAAAGATGCAGGGGCAGGGGTAGGTGTTGAACAAGATGAATTTCGTGACATTCCCTACTCCTTTAATAGAAAATTAAGTATCGATCAATTTCCAGCGGTTGTGCGATTAAAATGTCTTATTCTCGGGTACTTTTACGGAGTTCATTACTTTTTTTTACCTTTTTACATGTCACTTCCGTCAAAAGTACATTTTATGCCAAAGTTTGAATTTAACTTCATTAATTGGTGGTGAGCTTCCTCTTATCTATTTTTTGAAAGTCTATTTTAGGTATACGTAGTCTTGGCAAGACCGGACTGAACGAGGAGGGCAGTTTGCCCTTCAATGATCGTATGAGTATCGATTATCTTTCTTTTTTTTTGGGGGGGGGGGGGGGGGAATTTTTGTTATGAGTCAATAAAATTGTAAGAAATCCATTTCCATTGAAAATGCCTGATTTTTTTGTCCTCTCCCTCACTAATAATCCAGCTTCAGTTCGTCCTTGAGTTTTGAAATTGGTAATTAGGTACCTAAATTATTTAATTTTTTCAGGTCAACATATGCCGTGAAATTCAATCCAGCATCTCATTTATCAAGAAGGAACTCAAATGGGTGAGTGTTTTATTTCAAAGTTTTCTCTATGACTATTGCAGTTTGTTGTGTACTCGTACGTGTAGAATAAACAGCCGATAACACGGTACTAACTTTATTACATTTGCTACACTCATAGCTACGTTACATGAGATGAGACAACATGAGAGTAGGGACATAACAGTCTCCCCCACTTAACGTAGACATTACAATAATATAAAAATGGTAACAAAATGTGACAAAATAAATACGAATATAAATATTTAAATACGCGACTATTAAACAACAAATAAGCGACAAATATGTGACAATAATGTGACTAACGTGATTGATACTGGGTGCTCGATTAATTATGCCCCCCCCCGATACTTTTCATGTCAATAATCGTAAGTTGGCAATACTTCTTTCAATCAAACAAATCGAACGAAGTGTAGCCAACTTATGATTTTTGACCTAAAATGTATCGGGGGGGAGCCAGAATTAATCAAGCACCCGGTATATGGCTAATTGTACCTGAATCTAACCGGAGGTCCATGCACTCAACTTAATCTACACGGCTGTGGCTGTGGCTGCTGCTGCTGATGAGCTGGAGCTTGACTTCGCGACCTGACTGCTATATGCGACTGTTGAGTATTACACTGATCACTAGGCTTGGGCCTAAGATACCGAACTTGCTACTGAGCAGCTGGTGTTACTTCTATCGCTTTCTCAACAGGTACTTTAGTCGATCGCAGTTGATTTATATGATGCTTCTTTGTCTGCCCATCATCCAGCTGTACTAGGTATATGATATTACCTAGCTTCTGCTTAACGATTCCAAAAATCCAACCCTTACCTTCCTTTGACTGGATCCTCTCCCCTACTTGAAGTGTAACATTCCACTGGGATGGAGCTTTCCAGTGGCTTTGAAGGGGTGGCTGGAGCAATTCGAATTTTGATCTCAACTGGTATCCTATGAATAACTCTGATGGTGTTTTCCCATTTTTCAATGGAGTTATTCACCATTGAAAAATAATTTCCAGTACTTTCATCTCCACAGAACTCTTATCAGATTCCATCGATTTTAACTTCCTTTTTAATGATCTGTACGAATATTTCTGCTAAACCGTTGGTAGCTAGGAAACTAGGAGGTAACTGGCGATGATTAATTCCTTTACTTTGCAAACATGGCTTCATTTCTTTTAAAACAAAGTAGGTAGCGTTATCGCCGTTACCGGAAACTAATACTCTTGGATATCCACATCTCACAAAAATTTTGTCCAAAATTTTGCAAGTTATCTAAGTATTAAGAGCAACTGTGATTGGAGCTACCTCTGCCCATTTTGAATAAGAGTAAACTAGGATCAAAACCCATTTACCTTGCTCTGGACCTGCATAGTCAATATACACACGATCAAATAGTTTTTCCACCGGTTCCCACTGATGTAGAGTGACTTTTGGTGGGTTTTCTATACAGTAGTGCAATCCCAACATGATTTGATAAACGACTCAATTTTGGAATTGAGTTTGGGCCAGTACACATACCTACACGCTAATCCCTTCATTTTTACAATGCCAGGATGTGTCTGGTGTAACTCGTTGAGTACAGAGGTTCTTAAGCTTGTAGGTATGTATAGGTGTGGCCCTAGAAATAGTACGCTGTTGAATAAACTGAAATTTGGGTCTTTAACTTCACCATTTTTCAGTTTTTCATAAAGCTCTCTAAGCTGCTGTTCCTTTTTTGTCTCCTCTGCGACTGTGGCATGATTTAAGACTGTAGACGAAATACTTGCGACTGTGTTAATATATATTTCGTCCACAGCTGTGTCTTCTTCTGTCTCTGGCAATGGAGCTCTGGATAGGTAATCAGCATTTGGTATCTGTTCACCTTTTTTATGCCATATAATATACTTACTTAAATCCTGAGAGAAATTCAGCATACCTGAGAAAACAAAGCTGAGTAAGCGTTGGCAAATTGGCGTCGTGACTAAGAATGCAACTGATTGGTTTGTTATCTGTGACTAGCTCAAATGGACATCTGTCCTCAGGCCTGCTGCACCAACTGTGGGGTTGCTTCGGACCAGGGGGACCAAAGTCCACCCACAGTACACTCATCAGTGAAAACATACCAAATTACCCTTACAGGGGCATGTAACAATGTCCCAGACACCTAATGCAACCAGGTAATTCGTGGGGGCCACATTATCGCCTGTGTGTGCTCGTCACATCACACTGCCTAGTGGAAATCCCCTAGAGTGACCCAGTTTAGTCACTCACTGGCAAGAAGTACCTGATCATGATCAGCTAGGTACCTACACATCACAAAATATAAAATACCTACATCATTTTATATCAGTACTGTATCATATACCTAAATACAATATCAATACCATGCTATTAATGCCTAATCATAACTACAATAAACTCAGTAAGTATCCAGTACTAAGACCAAACACTTACACCTAATCATGATAGCTACAAATATACTCAGTAAATGGTCAGTATCAGTATCACAACTAAACACTTACATAATAATCCTGGCAAGGAATTAAAGTGGTGAGAGTTAAAATCTGGAGCACAGGCACAACACAACACAACACAAAACGGAGGTCTTTACTTAACAACTTGATAGCACAGAAATGAGATAAAGATCTCTTCTGTATACCTAAGAAAGTGATGTCCATTGGAATGTGCCGCCATATGTCCGAAATTTCACACCCTCTCGCCCATACAACTCACCCCTATTAGCCGCCACTTAGCACTGTAACTAATTCACTGAGGCAAATGCACACAAAACCTTGTCTTAGACCACTCGCCATAGCCGCAAGTAGAAAATGTATGGGAGTGACAAGGAGCACCGCCAACTGTCCCTCTCTCATGCATATGAGAGAGACAGAAAACAAATAACCAACAACAACAATAGGCAAGAAAAAAACGTAATTCTTACATAAAATTGAAACCCCCTTTTTTTGCTCAATTGTAGCTCCAGCCCTCTTGGGTTTGTGCGTATCATTCATAAGTCGTATGATTTGAAATTTGATGTAGATTAAGTTTTTTAGTCCTCATTATTACACTAGAATCAATATTTCAGCAGATATAAGCCAAAGATCAGTTTTTGGAGAAACCCCCACCCTTCGATCAATTATAGCTCCAGCCCCCTTCGGTTTGTGAATACCATTTAAAAGTCATCTGATAGGAAATTTGACGTAGAATAAGTTTCATAGACCTCATTTTTGCTCTAGCGCCAATATTTTGGCAGTTATGAGCCAAACCCTGATTTGGGGGCAAAGATCCACAATTTGGGGCAGACACCTCATATTCATGTTCAGGACATAAAGATGGACCATTAAAGAAAAAAATCGGTTGGCTGCCGAGTCTTTCCTCATAACCCCCTTTTTTTGGCCAATTCTATGGACTATTGGCTGTGGCACTGATCTCTTGAAATTGGAAAAATTGAGCGAATATTTCGAACGTGCCTCACGAGTCGAGATATTCCCCAAAAATCTTTGGAATCGTTCTGCTTCGGTCGAGAAAACGAACTTCAACACCTGCAACGTTGCTCCATAACACAATACGGCGAGTAGAGACGTCAGGAGTAAAGTTAATGGCAAAACGCGAAACTTAAACTCGTATTATTGAATCCTTTATAGGTAAATTGTGTTGATGGTTTTCGGCTATGTATCCGACTGCGATAGAAGCAGACAAAGAGCCGCTGAGAACTGAGACGCCCTCAGGGTGCGAGGTATGAAGGTGAAGGGGGCCAGCGGAGATGAAAGTATTTGTTATCGCACGTCATAGTCATAACCGAAAGAAAAGTACGGAACGTGGAGTCGAGGAGGCATAACGCATAAGGCAAGCACCTCTACCCTCTGCCTACGGTTTCGAGTACGCAACAAAGACACCTCTTCTGGTACGTCTTCCATAAGCCATCCTGCTGGACCGGGCGGCAAGAGGAGACCGCAACGAGGCGATACGGCCAAGTGCAAGTTACCACAGAGCAGAAACGGGGCCAGCGGCTTAGCGGCCTGAGCAGGGGGCGCCGGCGGCACACAAACGCCGATTATAACGACAGAAAGATAGAGACCGCTAAAGAGAGAGGCGAAGACAAACGGTAAGCGGAATTCTAACACCATCGGTAGTAAAGTCATAGACCCTATATTTACGCTTCTCCCTTCGGCTCCGCGCAAACATCAGCCTTCACAAAATTCTACCTCTGGCTTCTCGCTCTCTCCGTCACCATGCCGGATTGCCGGCGTAGAATGTGCAGCAGCAGCTATCGCCGCTGACAGCAGGACACAGCACAGCACATCGGAGACCCGAGCAATATACAGTACACACGTACTACACTGCGCAATCGTACCCGCCCGCCTCGGCCAGCCATCCGCACAAAACGCTTAATTGAGGAAGTTCAATTCCCCCTTTTTCCGGACGAAGGTTGAATTTAAATAAAAACTACCGCCTTCGCGTCCCCCAGCTTTCTCACTTTGCCCCCGTCCCACGTACCCGATCATCCGAGAGCCCGAAACTCGAGCGCCGGCCCCGCGCCAGCGCCCTTTCAGCGCCGGCACAACTTTTTCAATCTATCTCTGTTTCGCCAGCGAATATCTCGAGCGACGTTCGTTCACACGTACGCCATCAAAATGGTAATTTGTCGTCCTTTTTCCTCCAACTAGCCCAATTTCTCGGTATCGCCATTTCCATACCGACGCTGGCGCTGCCGCTGGATTTCGACTACTCTGCCCTTCTTGCGTCTACTTATCGCGAAACTGCCTCTTTTTTATGCCTACAACGACGTAACCGCGTAACGGTATTACGAAATTTTATCCCTATTTCTTTCTCATCTTTCACGAGAATCCTCCGGCCCACACGTCGGTCGGTCTGCTTAGCACACCTCGTAATAATCCCCGAGCTCCGCTCCGTTTATTTAAATAATGCTGCACGCTTATTATGCACACCTATATTAATGCGGACGCGATAAAATTAATTATTACGCTTGGCGTGCTTAAAAACCGAATAGAAATTCGAGATGAAGTTCAATGTCGGACTTATTTCATTAGGCGATCACCTACACGCATCAGCGATATGATAATTTATTTATTATACGCTGCAATGCAGCTGCTTTCGTTCATCGTTGACGTCGCGTCGTGTTGCCATCATTAATCGGCGTGATTTCTAAACAGATGACCTAATGGTTGGTTTTTTTCTTTCTCTATTACTATTTCAGAGGTGTTCCAGAGGTTAATGACTGCGTAAGGAAAGCGAGATTTGAAAAATTGAAGGTGAATGGACCTAATCTTCATACGTCATATTTTTCCCAACAGAGGAGTATACTTTGACCTTTTTTCAAAATACTAATTACCATCCATATTTTGTATATAATGTAGGTATAGATTTATGCAGAAATATGTCAAAATTCACAGTTTGTTTCAAAACGATTTTTCTATTCATTGCCTTCCATTCTATTTATTTCAAAAATCGACGAATTTCACGTCTGTCCCTTCTAGGGGCGGAGAAGTAGATTTTTTCGACATGTCACAAAATTTTATTAAAACAATGTTCGCCAGGTTAGTAGAAAATCCCCCCTCCCCCTCCCCCTCCCCCCTCCATGAAATGTATCGCAAAATGAGCAAAAATTTAGCAAAATCTGGAATTTTCCAATTTTTAGATATATTTTTTCACAAATTTTGGAAGATTTGATTATTTTAATTTAATTTTTTTCGACCCGTTAGAAAATTGTAAACGTAAAAAAAATGAAGTAACGCCATTTTAAACACACTGATATATTCAATTTATACCTTTAATCGACATTATCAGCAATAGCGAATGTTCAGTATTTTCATCCGACCTCTATGACCCCCCCCCCCCTATTAGCCTCCTTGATAAGGTTGAAATTCAAAAAAATAAAAATAACGTGTGAGCTGTCGTTTGTTAAGTTTTTGAGAGCGCTGGGTTAAAATATTTATTTTTTTTGTATTTGACCCTTCAGTTCCTCCTAGTCCTTTCCCTTCCAATTCTGGGGGAAGTGTGTTAAGAAATTAAAATATCGTGAGGCACGTCGATTCTCACTAATTTGAGGGTATGGAGAATCGATATCCCACAAGCTATATTCATTTCTTAACATATTTTTCCACAAAATTGGGGGGCTAGGGGGGCATTGAAGAGTCAAATCCAAATAATGAGCAAATATTATTCGAAATCAGCTCTCTCGAAAACCTCGCAAACGACAGGTCACACATTATTTTGAATTTTGACCTCATCAAAGGAGCTAATAGTGGGGTTTAGATAGGTCGAATGAAAATACCGAGTACATATTCGAACTCAGCGCCTTCGAGTTAGTAGAAATCTATGTGTTACTTTACTTTTTCAATTTTTAGTCAAAATTGTGGACCCCTGTAACCCCCCCCCCCCGGGGGGTGTAAGGATCCGTTCTTGAAAATTTGTTTGTAGAAAAAGGGTATAAAAAGAGCTACTAGCTTTCATCCTTTGTACTAATTACACTGGTCGACATGGAAAATGCTGTTTGAAGCTTGACGGGTGATTTTCATTTCGAGCTGATCACGAAAAAAGCAGTGAAGTAATTCCATCAACCAAGGATTTTCACAATTTGAATTTTCTTTTGACACTCAAGTAGATTTTCTGAGAAAAGGGAGGATTCTACGAAAGAAATGAATGGAACATAAATTGTAGAGTGTCAAATTTCCTACCAATAGAGATTGATTAGTTTTTTCTTAGGAGGCCTAATTTTTGAAATATTTTCAATTTTAAAAAAAGTTGATTTTTGAACTTTGAGCTAAAATATCTCGAAAGCTGCCTCCTAAGAAAAAACTAAATGGAGTCTACAGATAGGAAATTTGACGCTCTACAATTTATGTTCTATTCATTTTTTTCGTAAAACCCTTCCTTTTCTCAGAAAATCGACTTGAAGTGTTAGAAGTTATCAAAAAAAGTAGAAAAACCGTCAAACGAAAAATTCATATTGTAAAAAATCCTTGGGTGATGGATTTTTTTCACTGCTTTTTTCGTGAACAGCGCGAAAAATATTACACAACTCACCCATCAACCCTCAAACAGCATTTCAAAAGTTTAAAAATGTCGACCTGTGTTATGAAAATTGAGATTTCACCACAAAAGTTCAACTGTAGAATTTCCAAAATACATACTTAAGAAAATCGTTTTTGAATCTTCTGTCAATTATCTTTCGAACCCTGCAAACAGTTTTCTCCCAAGTACAACCAATCTCAAGATATGAGCCTTTAAAGTTGAGTCATTTGGTAAAAAATCGCAATTGAATAAAAATTACGAGGCCCATCCCCTAGCTACCTTGAGGGTTCTTCTCGAGAGAAAGTGAATTTTTTTCCATTTCTAATTTTTGTCAAAGTGGGGTATAGGTAGTTTTAATTTGAACTTTAACCCCGCTCCTCCACTCCCTCCCCTCAAATCTTCATCCTGAGTATGTACCTGAAGGGAGAAAAAATTAAAATATGTCACCAAAAGTACTGCAAAAATTCTTTAAAAACTCCTACACTTCAATTGGGAAATTTTATTACACCATCTTGTTCACTTTGAAACCGAATCATTCGTTCACATGTCTCGCTCGCCACTGCTACTCTCCAAAAACAACGTATCGAGTTCGTTAACGATCGGCTGCAAAATATACGTCTAGTTTTGCAACGAATCGAAAAATAATACGGCGAAATGGAACCCAGGCTTGTAAATATTCTCGATTCGTACTCCGCAATGAACTCCACGTTGCAATTCCGCTCAAAACTTGGCCAACAAAGTGAATTATCGCGAGTACGTGATTCGAATTGATCGAACACGCACCAAAGTCTAAGAAATACACTCGCGAGTCGAGACGCATTTCGCTAAACTTGTTCGCGAATCTCGTTCCAAAATCTCGCTTACGTATCAACGCTGTCGTGCTTTCAACTTAACCTGAATCTATTCAGCTTTCTGTATTCGAAGCTACGAGTTTTCGCTTTTTCGGTTACGTACCATCCTACCATCGAATGGAATGGATATCGCACCGCAGTTTGTCATCTGTCAAGGTGTCAAGGACGTGATACGAGTATGAAAATCAGATACAAACTACCTACGTTGGCTTCACTCGGGTTCGCAATTAATTACCGAATTGTGCGCTACATAACGATCTCTGCTGGATATTCGCGCGAATAATCGTCTAATTCGTGACATGGCGCGGCGCCGGCAGCGTGGACCGCGTAACGTGACATAAACGTTGACACCTCTCTCGCCATCTCTGTGACGGCCTGACGGGTACTCACCTGCGGAGAGAGAAATTAGTACACTCGACGATGCGGCTGACATGGCACCGAGCGAGTGGAAACACTAGCTCCTAAATCATTTTGACTCACTTGGGATTTCGATGATCCATATTCAAAATTTTTCATACTCTTACATTTTTTCAATGGATTTTTCAACTCAAATTTTCGCATTTTCCTCGAATTAAACTCTAAATAGGTAACATATTATGTTATCTATTTTGTAGAACCTGCATACCTCTCGATCTATGCATTTTTTTTTTTTTTTTTTACAAATTCCCGTACCTCTAAGATGGGGGGGGAGGGCTCAGATTAAAAAACAGGGACTAGGAGTCAGCCAAAAAGTTGTTGCCTGAATCCACCTTGACTCTCGAGTCAAGATGACACCCTGACTCCTGACTCCACATTGACTCTGGAGACGAACTCACACCTTGACTCCTAACTCCACTTTGACTCTTAAGTCAATCTATGTGTAATAAATTGAACATCAATAATTGAGAATATATTTTAGAATGACTAGTGGATGAATTATTTACTGATTACAGAGTAAACAACAAAACATTAGGGCTGAGCTAACCATGTATATCTATAACAAAACAGAGTACAAGGAAAACTAACCAAGTATATATCGTCGCTGTTCTTAAGAAACCCCGTAAGTCCGTTTTCGGAAATTCTTCAGGTTTTAGTGGTTTCTTAAGTAAAACAGAAACAAGAAATCCATTTTAGAAAACCTTGTAAGTCTATATCGACAGCTAACACTCCTATAGACAAAAATAAGAAACTCGTTTGTCGATTCTTAAAAATCATGACCAGAGACAGCTCGTGCAATGTTTTGCCTCTCCTGAAAAAATGGAAAAGACTTACAAGGTTTCTTAAGATCAGCGATGATTTACTACACTGCTCCCCCTTTTAAAAAAAATATATGTGTAATTATAATGAACATGCCGATAATCGTATTCATCAGGCAAATCATAGTTGAAACTGTTGTTTGGTATATTGTAGTCAAAATAAGTAGAATCTTGTTGAGTGATTTGTTGTATGTGCAACTGGTAATATCAATGTGAAGTTTGTTACCACATTGTAATCAATGCTCAGAAGGATTTAAGATAAGCACTTTATCGTTATTGCTCTTATCTTCAACGGAAGGATTGTTTAAAGTTGAACTAGCTGTATTATTGTTAGAAACAGGATTATTGTTAATGTTACCATTGTTAACATTATTGTTTGAAGAGCTGTTTTTTGATAGGTTGTAGTTAGGGCTGTTGTTGTTCTTGTTGTTATTGTTGTTGGAATGTTGGAATTGTTTTGATGTTGAGTGTTGGTTAGCGTGCACTTGATAAACTGTTGGGCTGGAGGTTGAATGTTCAAAACCGGATAAGGCAGCTCTTTGTTTTTGAGCCCCTTCGATTGCTTAGGTAGGCAGATCTGACAATATCGTTGAGCTTATCTTCAGGAGATGGATGCAACTCTGATAACTTTTGCAGCATGTCTGGATTTTATAGACGGATGAGAAATTGATCTCTCAACCTTTTGTCTAAGGTTGAGCCAAATACACACAGTGGTGAGAGTCAGCATAATCTCGCAACAAATTCGGAAACTGACATTGTTTTGAATGCATTGGCCAAATTCACATCGTGCAATAATATAGCTAACAGATTTTGTAGTGTGCGATAATAAAAATGAGGTTAACTCACTGTACGTTATATCTTTCAATTGCTTAGGCTCAAAGTGCTTAACTGCTTAGCAGCAGTACGATACAACTCTCCTCCAATGGCACGAAGTAAGAGATCATGTTTATGTGACTCATAATCGAGTGAGTCAAGCTGAAGTAACCAAATTTCGAGTTCAAACTGTTGAAAATAAAATTTCCATGAGTCTTTGTCAGGATTGAAAGCTTCAAATCTGAACCCAGCAATATGATCGAGGATGGCTTTTGGAATGGGTCAAGGTGTGTCAGTAAACATAATCAGGTACAGGTTGGATGATTAGAAATGTTGTCTCAAACTATAGGTAGCATACTCACAAAGGTACACGAACTTTCCTCGTCGCCAATGTAATAAATTGAACATCAATAATCGAGAATATATTTTGAAATGACTAGCGGATGAATTATTTACTGACTACAGAGTAAACAACGAAACATTAGGGGTAAGCTAACCATGTATATCTATAACAAAACAGAGTACAAGGAAAACTATCCAAGTATATTTACTACACTATGACCTTGACTCTTGACTCCGATTTACTCTGGAGTGTCTGGAGTCAATCTATGACATTTACTCTTGACTCTGATTGACTCTGGATTCAATCTATGGCCTTGACTCTGGAGTCAATCTATGACCTTGACTCTGGAGTCAATCTACATGACTCTTGACTCTGGAGTCAATCTACATGACTCTTGACTCTGGAGTCAATCTACATGACTCTTGACTCCGGAGTCAAACTCATGCTCGAGTCAATTTCAGGTCTTAACTCCTAAATCCTGCTTGACTCCGGAGTTGACCTGTTACCTTGACTCCTGACTCCAGCTTGACTCCGGAGTAATTTTTGTCCTTAAATCTCTGACTCCGGAGTCAAGCCGGAGTCGGAGTCAATTTGGAGTCAGTTTGACTCCGACTCCGGAGTCGACTCCTATTCCTTGTCAAAAAATGAAGTCAATATTCTAACTTGGTTACCTCAAAATGGTGAGGAACGATGTCTCTGAAAATTAAGCGAAATCGAAAGACACAAGTTGGTTTTTGGTTCGAGTAGATGTAGAATGGACGGTTAGCGTAAGTGGTATTCTCAGTCGAAAGTCGAAACCCAACACGTTCTTCAAACATAGCGCGGGTGAGCACTGTACTTTCCACCAGAGTGCCGTGGGAAATTGACATGAACGTTCGGGCTCCGCATGACCGGTGGTCAGTTATTATTTTTTTTGACAATGATGCACCAACTCAAACTCATTGAAACTTATGTGGTATAATCAACACTAAATAACACATTTTCTAAAAAAGATGGCGGCTGTACCTCTGAAACTTCTTTCCAAAATGGCCGCTCAACGTTTTCAAAACGCCATAACTCGACAAAAAATGGGTCAAAAATTTTGAAAAAAAATTTTTAGAGCTCCTCTGACACTCTGGATTCAATTTTAAAAAAACACGAAATTTTTGTTTACATTTGACGAAAAACGAAAAAATGAAGTTTAAAAACACATTTTGGCCCCTCCTCCCGAAAATACTTGCTCTGGGGGTCCAAAATTTCTGTCAACATTTTTTCTCATCATGACACAACTTTTGGGACAGGTTTCATCAAAATCTCTTTCAAGGGCCAGAACACCTTACTTATCCTGCTATACCCAATCCTTCGAATTTTTTTCAACTAAATTTTCAAAAAATTTCAACTTCATGTTTTTGAAATTTCTTTCAACTCAATATTTAAGAAAATCTAAGTATGAAATTGAAAAACAATTTTAAAAATCAAATGGAAAAATTTTAATATTGGATACAATTTTTAAAAAAGTTTAGAATTAAAGAAATTAAAGGAATTTGGTGCTGAAAAACTTCGAACTTGAATAAATTTAGATTTGGATCGTCGAAATCCCAGTTGCCTGAAAATGATTTAGGAGCCAGTAGTGGAAACAGCGACAGCAGACGAGAAGGGAGGCTGAAAAAACGCATTATGAATCAATATCACCGCGACCACGCTACCAGCACCAGCGCAGCGCTAATGATAACGTCAACAACAACAATCGCGACGACGATAATAACGCAGCATCAACGTGCACGCGTCCGTGTATACATAATGATAAAAGAATGTCATATTTGATAATGGAACAGTGAAACAAGCGCTGTGGCCGGAACCGGGCAGAAAAAAAAGCACGTCACTGGGGCTTCCGCGTTAATTACTCGTATCGGCGATTATTACGCGCGCACGACAGAGACGACCGACTGCGGCTCTGCGCCAGGAGGAGCGCGGTGTAATGAAGCAATTAAAAATTAAAAATAAAATTGGCAACGAGGCGAGGTAATGGGACGTGGCTGGAGGGGCAGTGGCAGGGGGCAGGGGTCGGGTATGTAACGCGCCGTCGGTAACTCTGTAATAATAATACACGTCTTCTTTGTTTTGTTAAAGCGCGCACATAACGCTGGCATGACATGGCAGTGGCACACACACCGACACAGTTGCAACTTTGGGGCAAGAGGGGGCCCGACAGGCGAGGGGCCGAGGGAAACGCGACGCAGAAAGGCAACTTTGGCTTTCAAGTTGGGATTGTGTATTACGTTTAGTTTGAAAGTTGTTCTTTATGTTTTTTTTGTTATAGCCGGTGTTTGACGGTGGGAGACGGGCTGAGGTGGGCAGAATCTTTCCATTTAGTTAAAGGGGGTCGTATCCATGGCAACGTTTACCCATCCTTTCCTTACACCTACCTCTATGCCGTTTCTATCGGCTTTTATCCGTATAGTCTATGTACAGAAGCAGTGGTTGGTAAATTGACACGGTCTTCTGCACTTTTTCATTCCTCCCGCGCAGCCCCCTCCTCCCATTGTCCCAGCTCGATTTCGGATTACTGTGTTTCTGTGTATGTGCGTACACGATACGCTGCTATGTATCGTATGCATTATGCAGGTAATGTAATTATTCTAATTGGTGTTTCGGCGAAGGCCCAAGGTTATAAACGACGGATTAACGCATTGCTATAGGTGAAGAACCTGCGCCGCGCGCCGCGACCTGCCTAATTTTAGCATTCTAATGATGATTGCGCGATAGCTTCTTTGATAATTTCATTCTATCCGAGGAATTTACCTACGAGAATAATTATACCGCGTGCTTTTTCAGCCGAATTTTACGTACTCGAGACCTTGGAAAGTTTAGGTGTATGTTTGAGCGCTGCGATGTGCGAATTTCGCTAATATTGGTGGCGAAATGCGGAAATGGCGTCGGAATTTGAACGTAAAATTTAGGACGTTGAGAACGGTAAAAGCGAAGAATTGGGCTGAATGTGTAAAAATCATAAAAATTACACAGGTCGACATTTTTAGCTTTTAAAATGCTGTTGGAAGTTAAATGGGTGATTTTTTTTTGTATTTTTCTCGCTGATCAGTGATAACGAAGAAAGTAGGGAATAAATTCGATTATCCGAGAATTTTTCACAACTTGAATTTTTTGTTGAACTTTTTTTACACTTTTTGATAGCTTTTGATACCAGAGGTCAACTTTCTGAGCAGAGGATTCGACGAAAAAAATGAATAGAATTTAAATTGTTGGGTGTAAAATTTCCTTTCAGTAGAGTCTAATTAATTTTTTCTTAAGAGACTTAGCTTTTGTCACGCAAAGGCGGAGATAGAGGGCATGGGGGAGTTTATGTCCTCCCCCCTCCCAAATGTTGAATTAGCCTCCCCAAACACCCAATTTTCAAGGGATAAACTATCAAAATTTGACGAATTTTCTGCCTTCTTCAAGTTACTAAATTTAAATCCACGTTAGATGCTGCAGACTACGAGTTAGACATCATCAATGAAAAGCAATGATTTTAGTGATTTGGAGATCATGAATACAGGTCCAGGGCAACCAAATTTGGAGAAATTTACTCTCACAAATTTTGGAAAACAATCTACGAGGTTTTTCGGGAGATTTTTTCAAAGTTAATCGTGGATAGAGTATGCAGAGCGTAAAACACGATGGGGTATTTTGTTTTTGTGTCGAAAAATTTTCTCAAAAATAAGAAAATTTCGTTGTAAATAGGCAAATAATTATGCTGATTTTTTAAGAAATTTTTACAAAAAGTCTGTAAATCTTTTAAGCCGCGTAAAATTGTAACTTTTGTTGTAAATAGTCAAATTTTCAAAAAATGAGCCGATTTACAACGAAATTTACCATCTTTTTGAAAATTTTTTCTGTCAACTTGCACAAAAAAGCACAAATTTTTACCACGCAGCAAAAAAATACGATATTTCGTAAAAAAATTTCTAAAATCACGAAATTCCTACTCCGAAGAAATGTAATTTTTTCAAACAATGAACTACCTATTGAAAAACAAATCGTTCCCTTCCATTTTCCCGAATACGTAAATCCCGAATCCCATTTCCCGAATGCTTTTGTTCTCGAATAATTTTTTTTTCATCAACTTTTACCATTTACATAAAGTAGAACCGTTTTTCGAACTTAGATCGTACCTACTAAACACTGCATACAGGTCAGGAGGTGAAAAAGTTTTGAAATATCCAAGTGTGGCGATCTTGAATGAAATTTTCAAAATCTCCCCCATTTTTTAGAAGAGAAGGAATCATCAAGGAATATAATTTTTTTTGAGGGGGGGGGGGGATTTAAAAAAGTAGCACGAAAAATCACAATTATTTGTTTTTTGATTTCAGTACGACTGGTTGGAAAATTCCTCTCTTTTTAAAAATATAAGTCGACTGAATTTTGGGTTTTCCTCCCCTCCCCTCTCCTCTCCCTCTTCCGAGATTTCCGTCCAAGTACTGTCCCTGAACTCTGCAGTCCATGCTACAAAACAAAATTACAAAAATTTTCAAGAAGTAGTTTTTTGCCTCTGAAATTTAAAACTTCGGCAAACATTCCTGTCTTTAGCTATTCAGGAAATTAGTATTCGGGATTCTAGATTCGGGATTAACGTATTCGAGAAAATGGACATTCGGGAAAACGGTCATTCGGGAAAATCGATTCGGGAAAATGGTAGAGAATCAAAACAAATTATTTTTTTTCTGAAAATCATCAATTTTTCAAATCTTAGCCCTCGCTTCGCTCGGGCATATGAAGATTAAAATAAGTACCTATATTTAGAAGTGAAAGGTTGAGGATTTAGGCTCCATTTCGACAATAAAATTTTATTTTAAAAGATGAAGAAATTTAGCTTTTGGATTCCTTTTTTATCAAAAATTTTCGCCCTCGATTCGCTCGGGCTCAATGAATTTACACAATTCATTCTCAAAATGATGCTATGAACCATCTTTTCTTCCCCATCGATTCTACATGTTGAAAAAAAGTTGAGTAAAAATCTCGTAATTGTAAGAGTAGAAAATTTTTTGGCGGGTCGAAAATGAAAATTTTTGTTTTTCTTCTTTTTACCCCCCCCCCTCCCCCTCCCCAGTTACAGTCCATCTCCGCCTATGTTTGTCAGAATACATTTTTTAGGATTCTGAATTCAATTCAGACTTGCTTTTACCTCTTCTAATAGATAACCCATCCCCTTCCCCTGCACAGGGCCTCAAGGCCTGTGTGGGGACTCAAAATTTTGAAAAATATTATGTTGGTATTAAGAATAATTTTTTTGAGGGGAGGAGGAGTGTTGAATTCGATTTAGAATTTATTTTTACCATTTTTGCTAATTCATCCTCTATATAAAGAAATGAAAACTTGAATTTCTGGAAACATAATTTAACACCTAACACGATATTTTTCAAAAATTTAAGCACACTAAAATGTTTTTATCAGGTAAGATGCGGCAAGGGCGGGAGGTGCGAGGGGTAGAAATTTTTTTGAGTCGATATATGCTGCAGAATTGGAACTCATCGACTGCTACAGCCTGGCTCAGTGCGAAATTTCAAACCATTTCGATATGCCGCATCGCTGTTTTTAAATTAATGTTTTTATTATAATTTGGCGGGGGTGGGAGGGATGTGGGTTGGAAATTTTTTGGGGGAATCAAGGTATGCTGAAAGTTAAGATCAATCAACCACAATTGTCTGATTTGCGTAAATTCCAATTACGTTTAATTAAATGATGTCAATTCTTTAGTTTCCCCCTCAAATTCAAGTTTGGAGGGCAGAACTCCACCGAGGGGGGTCGAAATAAAAAATGATGATGATTTTCGGATTCAGCGCGAAATTTTGACCCATTTTGATGTATCGCATTGCCATTTTTGAGCAAGTATTCCATGACTTAATTTTGGTGGGGGATGGGGTGACCAACCTGTTCATTTTCATTACTTCGCATTGTGCAGGAATTTTTCGCCCATTTTTGCGGGAATGGACTTTAAATGACTACATTCAACAAAATTGACGAGTATTTTTTGGTTCTCACCTATATTTTGGATAGGAGGGCTCTTTTACTGTCAAAAATCGTCCAAAATGCATAAAAATTGCACTTGAAGTGCAATAAAATGCAGTTGTGCAGGGTGCAACGGAAAAAAATTACATATTCGGCATCGGGAGAAGCTCCTCAACCCAAATCCGTCGAATTTTTTTGGTTCAGGCCATGTCCCCTAAATCACCTTTTTAGGGGTCCCACCCCCATTGTGCAGCCGCAGAGGCGTGACTAACGGGGGGGTGGGGGGTGCGTAACCCCCCCAGACGATTCCAAAGTTGAGAAAAGTTGGGATAATCAGGAAAAAGTGGGAAAACTGGGAAAAGTTGGGACAAGTCCCAACTTTTCCGCAGTTTGAATTTTGGAAAGTCGAAAAAATTTAAGAAAATCACAATCCCAAATCAAATTTTAGGAAAACTGGGTACAATTGAGATTTTCAACTTTTTTCCAAATTTTCTCAACTTTTTTGAAGTTTGGATTTGGGAAAGCTGAAAAAATTGAGAATATCACAATCCCTAATTTGGACTTGGAAAATTGTGTGAAGTTGGGATTCCCAACTTTTTCCCAACTTTTTCTCAACTTATTCCAATTCTCTCAAGTTTAGATTCAAAAAAGTTAAAATCCCCAAGTTTTTGAAAAGTTGTACTTACTTGGGAACGTTGAAAAAACTTGAGAATATCGAAAAAGTTGATTGCAAATTGTGTAAAATAGCTAAAATTTCGTTTAAAAAAACATTTAAAATCACAAATTTTTTACATGGAAGTAGTAGAAATTTTTCAAAGAATAATCTATTGAAAAAATAATTATTTTTGTTTTAAAAATCACTAACTTTTCAAATTTTAGCCCTCGCTTCGCTCGGGCATATACCAACACCTAAGCAAACCAATGTAATTACTTGAGAAGTATGAGTTGAGGACTTCACCTATTAATTTGAAAAATGAAAAAATTTCAGCTTTTGTATATACTTTTTCTTCAAACATTTTCGCCCTCGCTACTTACAATGATATGAACACTCTCATCTTCTATCTCAGACAATATTGAATACTTTTTGAAGGGGGAAAAAAATTTCCTTCTCATTTATTATTGGTTTTACAGGCCTCAGACAGAAATCAGCTTTTAAATGGCTGTCCCCTATTTTCACGCTTAGTCACTAAAGCCACCCTTTTTCGCCAAATGATCACTATTGAACCCCTTTGTTTTTTTTTCAAGACACGCTTTTCAAAAATCTTTAAGAAGGAATTCAGAATAGTGGTTCTTTTGCTTATTTTATCATACATTTTTCAAAAAAATAATTGCCCTCGCTTCGCTCGGGTTAAATATTACGTTCCATATCTTGCAAATTGTTTTTCTATTTGTTGTGATGTCAGTGACCACGATGTTGAAAATAGAAAGCAGGAATAGAGAAGAATTCGAAAGTATTGGTCACATTTTGGAAAATCTCAATGAGAGAAGTGTGTTGAATTTTCAATTTTTGAAAGTCTATTTTCGCTAAAAAATTTTGCCCTCGCTTCGCTCGGGCTCAACACATTATTAAATCTGTATAAATCTTAACAAAATAATTATCAATACATATGTTACCTAGTCTAACCTAGATTTTTTTATTTACTGAAACAAGGTAAAAATTGCAATGGCTTGCGTGCAATTTATGAAAAGTTCCCTTTTTTTGAAAATGTAACTAGCAAATCTTTTATTTTCACCCCTTCAGACTTTTGCCTAAGTTTCGTCTCTGTCCATATCACTGCCTCTCAAGGCTGCATTCAAGTTGAAATTTGAAATTTTGTCAAGTGTGTTTATTTGTTTTTTTTCACAACACCTGGGCAGCCACGATAAAAATTACCTAGTTGGGAATTTTTTTTGGGAAGTAGGAAAAATAGTTGGGAATTTCTCGGAAAATAGTTGGGAAAATTTGAGCTTCACCCCCCCAGAAATATTGCTTCGTCACGCCTCTGTGTGCAGGGTTAAAAATCTGAAACTGCACTTTTTCGAATGAGGCGGATAGTACCGACATTATGGCAGATCATTTTTTTGGTTCTCAAAAAAGATCGATGGATGAAAACTTTTTCGTGTTTGGATCATAGACTAGGTATTTCGTTGCTTCGAATTATTAATACCTCTAAATTTCCCTCTAGATGAAATTTTCGGTAAGTAAATTCGCCTAAAAAGCAATTTAGGTAAAAATATGCAAGATTAGCCAAATTACTCGTTTCTGTACTGTGGTGGCGTCAAGGTTACACCAGCGAGATGCTGTGGCTGTGATTCATACCTTGCCGGTTACGTCGTCTTATCGATCTTCGATCAACAATTCAACATCAATTATCAAATTGTTTCCCTCCACCCTCACCCTGCCCATTTCAGATACCTATATAAACTATTCGTGCGAAGAATCGGTACGCTATTCAGGTACCTACCTACATGTACGATGTCCTTGGTGAAATTAATTCGTGCTCGAGAATTTAGTCAATGATGCGTGATAATTGATACGGTGCAATTTGACTGTATAAGCCCGAGCTCGCGATACTGTTACGTTAATGGCGATTTGCATCGAATACACGAGTTTTTTTTTTGAATTGAAAGATACTTATCTGGCGTGTACACGTCGCATAGCCTACATGTTGAATTGTTTCGTTCCGCTATGTGTGTCGAGAGTAGTAAATACGATAACTAGATGGCAGTTGAGCTGAAAATTATTTCTTTTTACCTGCTCATTGGGCTGATGTTGCCGGGTAACGTGTCTCTAAAAAGTACTCGACCAAGTGGTGGCCTTAGGTACCTCAATAAGTCTTTATCTGTGTGTTACAAACAAAAGAAAATCTTCATCATTTCCTGGTTTACGAACAGACATACCAGGTAGCGAAGATAACAGATTTGAGAGAAAAAAAAGAGGTAAATTTTTCTACGCAAAATGATGGGGTAATTTTCATATTGTTAATTCGATTTACTCGCCTATCTGATTATTATGTTTTTTCGTATCTAATTTTCGTACGTTGTGAATCATATTTGAGTAATTTAAATTGATTACCCGTTATCGCGAGGTGATTAACGTTTTTTTCCCCGCGATAAGCGTAATTACCGCGATAAGCTCGAGTAAATGATGAAATTAACGAGTGTTTTGGACGCGTAGCCGTACATTTTGGAGAAAGCGAGTTTTCGTCGAAGACCTTGAAGTATCGGATTTTCTTATTTCCCTAGAGCGAGAGAAATGTGCGCCGGGCCGGTAACTTGGGTTTTTTTCGTCGGAAATTTATAGTCGATGTGCTACGTTGGTAAAGGAATTATCATTTTGGTAAGTTTAATTTTTACTCGGCGATTGGGGGAGGTAATAAAAGCAAATTTAGGTATGGCGGTGGCCTATTTTAGTCTCGATGGTGTGGTTCTGGTACGAGTTCGCCAAGGTCGTGTCTTTTTATAGAGTTTCGACTTCAGCTGCGCTGCTGCTGTGAATTTTAGTCTTAATTTATGACTTTTTGCTCGCCGTGTTTCCTTTAGGGGTTCATCTAGATGTGAAAGTAGTCGTGTAACTTTTTAATAAACGTGTCCTCGAATTCCTTGCGATATCGACCGGATTCATCTTTGCTAGGAATTTTATCAGCTGGGTGGAAAAAAAAGTTGGAGTAATGTAATTTTATGTTTTGAGTTTGAATTGGCGTTTTTTAGTCGATATCCCTGTTTTGAGTTTGGAGTTAAGGAGGTATATCTCAACTGGTAGTAAGTTTCGTTGGGCTGAAACAAAAGTACTGGAAGTAGGTACATCCAAAAAGAACCCCATTTCCAAAATTTCAGGGGTACCTACAGTTCATTTTTCAAATTTTGGTGAATTTTTAAAATTCATACCTAATCATCACATCCTGGTCTTGCAAAACTCCAAAATATAAAAATTTGACCGAATCGAAGTAATAAGCTGAAATTTGGTACCTATGCCCTATTTTCAATAATCAGAAATAATTGGAAACCGTTCTGAGACTTTCAGAAAATTTTGAAATTTTTCAACATTGATAACAAGCTAAGCACTTACAAACTTGGATTATCCATTTCGATAACTACGTACCTATATTTTTTTCTCCTGTTAAAATTTAAAACTAGGCCAATAGCATAAGCCTAAGTACTCATCGAGGTTCGAGAAAAAAAGCTGAAAGTTGATAGATACTCTCATAAGTGCACCCAGATATTATGTGAGGGAGGGGCTCAGATTTCGAGAAAAAAATGGGGAGGGGGTCAAAATTCAGTGAAAAAATGAATTAACCTATTATATTTCAGTGTGGCTGGAGTGGTTAGGGCATTTTCAGTGGGCAGAAAAATACATACTTACAGATTTGAGCGAAAAAAATTGAAAAATGACGAAATTTTCTGAGTTTTTAAAATCAAAATTACTAATTTTTTCTGTAAAATAGGACATTGACTGAGAAATTAGTGATTTTTGATAGAAAAATCAGCGAAAAGATCGATTCAAATTTAAAGAGTGGTATGTTTATTTAGAAAATAGTTTGTAAAATATTTACTGTCCGAGCGAAGTGCTGAGGGCGAAATTTTTTTTAAAAATCATGCTCTTTTTTGACATTTTTATAATGAAAAAATCTCCTTGGTGCGCTTAAGGGAGGGGCTCGAGCCCCCTGAGCCCCACCCCCTTGGGTGCGCTTATGGATACTCTATTTTTAATCTCTCGAATAGATTGGAACCGATTTCGATACGTTTTGGAGTCTCCAGAAACTTTTGGAATTATCCAGGTCTGAAAGAAAAATCATAAAAATGGTTCATTATGAACTTTAGCACCTATCCGGTGGTTACGAATTTTGAAAAATTGTTCTTTAATTGATTAAATAGGTTATCAATATGGGTAGATAATACACGTTTATAGATGGTAAAGTTTTTATAGACTTTTTTATGGGATTTCTGCCAATACTAGAAAATTCCAAAAAAATTTGAGTGTTCCAAAACGTTAAAGAAATGTACTTACTAAATTTAGTTTTTCATCTTGATTGGATCAAATTTTCTTCGTTTACACTTCTGCAGCAGAGCCATAATCCATTAAATGATCTTGAATTTTCAGAAATTCGCCAAAATTTGAAAAATGAACTACCTATAAAACACTTGAAATCTTGTGTATTGGATTCTTTTTAGATGTACATACTTTCAATAGCTACGTTGTTGTTTCAATTCAAAATTTTACTACCGTTGAGGGTACTCCGTTGTGAGTAGTTTTCATCGAATAAATAAAACAAGAGACTTAAAATTTGACTATGTTAAATTTTGAAAATTTGAAAAAAAATGATTATTCAAGGATGGTTTAGGTATGAATTTTTTTTACTCAAAAGTTCATTCACACAAATTTGTCATCTTTGCCCCATTTTTCAGGATTCCTCAAGAAATCGGAGTAAATTTCTTATGTTTTTTTCAATACTCAATTCAGTAAAAAATCAAAAAATTTTAAATCGATTTTTCTTGAAATGCTATTAGTACGAATCATTTTTTTAATCCATAAACATCAGTGGTGCTCATTTTCCATCACCCCTCCCCCCTTCCTTGAGATTTCTTTATAAATAAAGAAAAATGCATTGTAAGTGTTTTTTCTGAGTTGAACATTTTTCTAAAACTTTTTTTTCCATTTTTTATTGAATATTGAACAAACATCAAAAAGGTTGATATTCTTTAAGGATTATTTTAAAAAAATGTGTAGAGATGAAATATGGATGCGAATGATTTCTAAAAAAAAAAATCGTTTCCCTCTTCTTTAAATTTCGGTAAAAAAAAACAGTCCAAAACGATCACCCCCGAGTACACTTAGTTGCCCATCCATTAAAAGTTTTTTTTTTGAGATAATTAAACGAAATTTTTGTTTGAAGGGGACTACTGTCCAAAATATTTATTTTTCCCCCTTTCAAATTCGTCTAGTTGTCTAATAAGGGAGGTATCCCATCTTAATGTAAAATTTTGAACCAAAATAAAAATAAATCGAAAGTTCAATATCCAAAATTTCAGGTACTGAAGTTCATTTCTTGAATTTTGGCGAATTTTTGGAATTTCAAAATTACCTCTTCGCCCTGGAAAATACGAAAATTTGATCTCATCAACGAAAAAAGCTGAAAATTGGTACATACCCTATTTTTGACCTCCCAAATCGTTTGGAAACCGTTTCGAGACGTTTCGAAGCCACCAGAAAATTTTTGAATTTTCCAGCAGCGTTAAAATCAGACAACTTTAGGTGTTCGAGAATTAATTTTTCACGGCGTATTCAATTTTTTAGTCATTTTTGTGCAACCCTCTTATGGGAGGGGGTAACAATACAAAATTTTTAAAAAATTGAAAAATATCGACATGTATATCAAAATCTAGGTTTTTTGGGTCGAGGAATTCAATTTTGAGGTCATTTTTCTCCTCCACCCCTCCGGAAAGTGGAACTGATGGAAAATTTTGAAAAAATTGAAAATGTCCACATGTATATCGAAATCAGGGTTTTTTGGGTCGAGAAATTGAATTTTGGGGTTATTATTTTAAATATTTCTCAAGGAAGGAAGTAACAATACAAAATTTAAAAAAAAATCAAATATTGATATGTATGTCAAACTCTGGGTTTTTTGAGTCCAAAAATTTGATTTTGAGGTACCTATTTTTCTCAATTTTAATAATACGAGTAGATAGCAGTGGCGTAGCCAGGGGGTCCAGGGGGTCTGGACCCCCCCCCCCCCCCCCTTGGCGTCAGAAACTTACGTGAAAAAGCGCCTTTTTGGAGCATGAAAAATCTAATTTTCTCAAAGCTTCGCCCTCGCTTCGCTCGGGCATGAGAGAAATTGCTAATTCTATAAATTGTTTGAATCAACTATGCAAAAAATAGTTCCCTTTTGATATTCCAAGTCTCCATACCCACTTTGCACCCTCCCCAAAAAAGCTTCTGACGCCAATTCTTGGATTTATTAGGTATTTGTATTGGCTTTTAAGGCCAAAATAATTAGTACCTATGTAAGTTGTTTGTTCCAAGATTACATGTTCATCAGTTTTTTCCTTAAACATGCTATGCAAATCGCATGAAAATTTAATAAAGTTTGAATTTTGTGTTTTTATAGTAAAAGGAAATTTGATGGGGGGGGGGGGGGTGAATTAAGAACTTACAAATTCTCAAAAATCATGAAATTTCGGACCCCCTCCTTGAGAAATTTCTGGCTACGCCACTATAGGCTACTCGTTCCATTTAGATTGCAATAACGGATTCGTTTTTGAAAATACCATTATAGAAAATTTTAACATGATTATTTATTTTCAAAAATAATTGTATTTTATTTCATTTTCTTTTCATTCTGTTTTGGAATTTTCAAAAAAATTTATTGGCTTCAATTTTAGTTCACCTATGAGCACAATTTTTGTTTCTTTTTTGAAAATTTTGATACCGGTTTTCTTAATTGAAAAAAATAAGTGTAGGTTCATATTTATCAATTTTTCAAAATTTTTATATTGGTACTTCTTTTTCTGAAGAGGGTAAAAGAAAAATAATCCTAAAATTGTATTCCCTGGCTCAAAAAGGCAAAATTTTGATGTACGCAGGCGTCAATAGTTTTCAATTTTTTCAAAATTTTGTATCAGTATCCCCTCCCCTGAGGGGTGTAGGAGAAAAATAACCTCAAAATTGAATTCCTCGACCAAAAAACCTAAATTTTGACATACATGTCGAAAATTTTCGATTTTTTTCAAAATTTTGTATTAGTACCTCCTATCTACCACTTTACTTATAACATTCGACATGCTGAGGGGTGGCACTTACACTTTTGGTCCAATTTATATTGCTAAAATCGCGAAAATACCTTAAATTTCGATCTACTACACGATATTTTAGTTCAACTCCAATTTCAGCACCCCCACCCCCTAGGTACCTCTTACTTTCAAAAAAAAATGTTTGTCGAATTCGTAATCTACGACCTCGAAACCCTAGATTTCGATATGCTACGCGATATTATGGTGAATTTTGATTGAAGCATCCCCCCACCTCCTCCCAATTTCCTTAAAAAAATTTTATTGTCAGATTCGTAATCTACGACCTCGAAAACCTAGATTTCGATATACCACACGATATTTTAGGTGAATTTCGATTTCAGCACCCCCCACCCCCTCCCCATTGCCCCGAATCAGTTTTTTTTGTCAGATTCGTAATCTACGACCAAAAAAACTATACCTACACTAGTTTTCACCCACTTTTATCGCTCTTTTTTTATGATAATGAATTTCGCGCGTTTTGAGGGGTCTCCTGGACCACTGGACGCTGGAAAATTTCAAAATTTTCCGGTGGCTTCAAAACGTCTTGAAACTGCTTCCAATATATTCGGCAGCTCAAAAATAGGGTATATACCAAATTTCAGCTTTTTTCGTTGATTAGATCAAATTTTTATATTTTTCAGGGGGATGAGGTAATTTTGAAATTTTAAAAATTCGCCAAAATTCCAGAATTGAACTTCAGCACCTGAAATTTCGGATATTGAGTTTTTTTACGATTTACTTTCGATTTATTTTCGTTCGTGCTCAAAATTTTACTTCGAGTTGGGATACCTCCCTTGTAAGGGTGTACTAATTTGATAAGTCCAAAAAATAGTACTTCTGTGGTCTGAGATGTATTTTTATATAGTCCTGGTAAATTGTTCCATCGATGGAGAGAAGAGGAGAGTACGGAATAATAACTTTGCGATTATTTGTTCGAACTATACGAGTAGAATAATAAGGAGAGGAAATGGCAATAAACGAATCAGTTTCGCGAATAATAATCGATGATATATAGGTATCGTAAATACATGTACGACAAAACGTGTGCAACGTCAATTACCGTTATTCGGGGTTATTTATTTTACGCTGCATGCATATACATAGATATAATGTACATGTACGACTGTACGTATGTGCCAGCGGGCAGAAGAAGCAGGTGGAGAGGATGAACGTACGCGCGCGTATGAAAATAGCCATGAAAAATATAGCCAGCGCGACGTGGCGGCGTGGCAATCGCGATCGTCATGATTGAACAATTAAAATTTGGCATGTTGACATTTAAGGTCGTAAAACGAGGCCGTTAACATGTCAAATTTACGAGTTAAAAATTAAAGTCTCGAGAAATATTTTTCACTAAGTTAACAAAAGTAATCACACCGAGAGTTTAAAGTTTTTAATTTGGCCAAATGGAAAAGGAAAGTTTTCAACTTAGTGGTTGGTAAAATAGCATCGAGTAGACGTATCCACATAGAACGGGCATGGCATTAGGTTGAAAAAAAACCGAGATTCTTATTTGAAGGGCGTTTATTGGCTGAATATCATTAACCTTTATACATATAGGTATAATTTTTTATCACGTCGCCCATTTCGGTATTCTTTTCATTTTTACGCAATTCGCCGATCAATGGTCGAAAGTTTTTGGCAAATGAATCGAAAATGGTATCGAGCGAGAAATGTTATAGTTATTTCGGGTAATTAGAACGTTAATTAAAAGTTGATATTTGTGTTATGTTATTGGAATATATACAAGATGTATGCCTGTGTACGTTACACTCGTATGTAACGAGTTTTTTTCCTTTTTTATTTTTCGAAAGGCGTTGTAGCAGCAGAAAAAATAACTAGCGTAATAAAACGGTGGAATATTTCCAAGCTTTTCTCGTTAATTAGAGCAGCATTCGTTGAGCGAGAGCATAAAACTACATTCGAAAAATTTTTATTTAATCGTCGCCTCGCTCGTTCATAATTTACCCACGTTAATGGCAAAATGATTTTTTTACTGTCTTCACTTCCTTTGTTTACGTTGGGTGTTGATCAGTTACATTGTTTACGTTGTGTTGAAGTGATGAGAGGGGGTTCAGGAGGTTGATCGGTGGCGAAATCGTGTCGGGAGAGTAGACGACGTTGGGTGTGATCTCAGGGTGTTTACTGGCAACAAAAACCAGAAAAACCAAAAATATCAAGAATTTAGAATTTTGGTTATTTTTTACAAGAGCAAGAATTTTTAACATTTTCCTCTTGAATTTTTCAATCGAAGGCTCAGTGGCGATTTCGGAAGGGAAAATCTGAGGAAGTCAGAAAGTTCAATGAGACTGAACATTTTTCAAAATCTTTCTTATACGAATTTAACAATAAACCACACAAAATTCAAATAGATTCACGTCTTTTGTATTTTTCTTATTACTTTTTGAAATTTCTTTTAATTACTCATTAGGGTGAATAAAAAAAAAAACATCTTGGATTTTGACTAAATTTGGTGGGGTGGTTTACTTTGAGTGGGAGACTTCACAAAAAAATTTTGAGCCCCCGAGGGGCAAGGGGAGGGGAGCAGGGGGTGCTCAAAGTGCACCTCCTTTTGAAAAAAACGCTGTTGCAGACTGCAATATTTCATTTATATGAAATTATCACTAAGCTGGAATGATTTTTTTTCATAGAGTAAGTGAACGAAATTTTTTTTCAACCACTGAGGGTAAATTTTGAAAACAAAATTGAAAATTTTGTACACCAGTGCAGCCAACTGCAAATCATAAAATTCCAAAATATGGAATTTATATTGACTTTGAATTGAATTTTTTCACCTGAAAATATTAAATATATATTTTTTCAATCACTGAAAGTATATTTCGAAATTTTTTTTCGAAAATTTTGTATGTCGGTGCAGCTAGTTACAAATCGTGACATGATACACTGTGGAGTTTACGTTGACCTCGAATTAATTTTTTTATCGTTTGAAAAATACACAATAATTTTGTTTTCAATGTCTTCAAATTCGAAACGTACTTCTATTGATAGGGAGAAAAAATTGGTCCAATCACTTGCCGAAAAAATAATGGATTCGAGTTCATATTATCAGAATATCACAATTAGCAACTGGCTGTCCTGACGTACAAAATTTGCAAAGAAAAATTTTAAATTTTTTATTTCTGATGATTGAAAACAAAATTATTGTGTATTTTTCAAACGATAAAAAAATTAATTCAAGGTCAACGTAAACTCCACAGTGTATCATGTCACGATTTGTAACTGGCTGCACTGACGTACAAAATTTTCGAAAAAAAATTTCGAAATATGCTTTCAGTGATTGAAATGATATACCTACCTATATTTAATATTTTCAGGTGAAAAAAAAAATCAATTCAAAGTCGATATAAATTCCGTATTTTGGAATTTTATTTTATGATTTGCAATTGGCTGCACTGGTGTACAAAATTTTCAATTTTTTTTTCAAAATTCACCCTCAGTGGTTGAAAAAATTTTTTGTTCACTTACTCGATGAAAAAAAAAATCATTCCAGCTTAGTGATAATTTCATATTGAAATGTTGCAATCTGCAAGTTTTCAACCCCCTGGTAGCAGTCAGAGTTTTGATCAGAGAAGAATGGCGACGGTTTAGGGAGATGTAGGAACTCAAATCGCATCTTTTAAGTCTTACGAAGGCTTCTCACACAATTTTGATTGGCTAAAAAACGCCAAAAACAGTGTTTTTTTCAAAAAGAGGTGCACTTTGAGCACCACCTGCTCCCCTCCTCTTGCCCCTCGGGGCTTAAAATTTTTTGTGAAGTCTCCTACTCAAAGTAAACCACCCCACCAAATTTGGTCAAAACCCAAGATATAGTTTTTTTTTCGCTTCACCCTATTACTCATTGTGTTGATAAAAAATTTTGAAAAACATAAAGGCGAAAACATTTTTTTTAAATTCAGTCATTATTTTCGAGTTGGATGAAATTTTTAAAAATCTTGATTTGAAAAAAATTTGAAGAAATGTTGGAGAAATTTTTATGCCTATAACAAAATGTTTTTCAACTGTAAATTTTTTTAAAATTGAAATTTTCTCTACATTTTTCCAATTTGGATTTAAAAAAAATTCAAATTCACATTTCTTGGAATTTCTTCTAATTTGAAAACTTTTTCCAATAATTTCAAAAAAATTTTCAATTCTTTTTTTAAATTTCAACTTTATGTTTTTTAAAATGTATTTTGACTAAATAATTGGAAGGAGTTTTTAAGAACATGAAATTTAAAAAAAGTGGGACAAAATCAAAAGTGTAAAAATATTGAGAAAAATTAAGTTTGAAATAATTTTTTATTGTTGAAAAAATTTTTAATTGGAAATTGGATATAATTTTGAAAAAAAATTGAAATTGAAGTGATTGAATATTTTAGAGTTGAAAAAATTTGAGCTCAGAAATTGGAATAAATTTGGACTTCGATCGTTGAAATCCTGTTTATGGCAAAAATAAATAGGAGCTAGCCGAGCTACCTTGTTTTAAAATGGAATTTGATTTAATTTACTTATTTTTTTGGACACATTTCACCAAAAAATTAGTACTTGAAAAAATCTCAATCTTTGAAAAAAATCACTGGAAGGCTGAATTCCTTAACTTTCCTGGGAAAATCGCCTCTGGAAAGACTGCCTTTAAATGTTTTTTCAACTTTAGTTTTTCATAACAATTTATTCCCTAGTTTCGTTCGGGCAGGACTTTCGTCTTCTTTTAAGGGGCGAGGGGGTGTGTCAAAAAAGTGCTTAAATTTCATTTAAAACGATTATATGAGATGGAGGGGCTTTTGAGTTCTTAGACATATTTGGAGACAGAAAAATTGTATAAAAATAAAACCCAGAAAATAGCAAAAATTTTCATTTTCAGAATTCCGTAGATACCTATTACCTACTAGGGTGTCCCTTATTTATACTTGGTGGAAAAAAATTGGAATTTTTTCGGGGACCCCCCCCCCCCTAGTTTGGTACCATTACACGAGAAAAAATAATACACAGAAAATTTCAGCCCGATTGATGCATATTGACCAGTGCCTCAAGCCCATTTTGAAAAATTGAAGAGGCGCGCTCGAGCTCATAATCCTCCACTACGGGCACGCGGCATCGAAACGCTAAAAAACCCTTACCGACCCGGCGGTATAATATTTTAAACAGATTTTTTTGGAGGGGGAACTTCCAGGAGGTATTCAGAGTTTCTGAATCTAGTTCCGAGGTCATTTTGACTTCGAATTACAACCAGGACCCAAAATGGACCCATATGGGGAGGTGGCAGGGAGGGGCCAAATCGCAAAATTTCCATAATTATCGAGTGTGGTATCAAAATTCGTGGTTTTTTTTACCCGGGAGTCCGTTTCTGACGTCCCTTCAACCCATAGGGGAGGTGGTTAGGAGAAGACAAATTTGAAATTTTCCATAATTATAGAGTGTGCTATCAAAATTCGTATTTTATACCTGGGGGTCCGTTTCAGACGTCCCTTCAGCAAAAGCCCCAAAGTGGGCCCATAGGAGAGGTGGTGGGGGGAGTCAAATTGAAAATTTTCAATAATTATCGAGTGTGGTATCGAAATCAATGTTTTTTTACCCGGGGAGTTCGTTTTTCACGTTCCTTCATCAAAAAACCCTAAAATGGGCCCATAGAGGAGGTGGCGGTGAGGGTTCAAATTGAAAATTTTTCATAGTAATCAATTGAGGTGTCGAAGTGGCATTAAACTAGGGAGGGAGGGGGCTTGAAAAAAATTCCAACCTAGATTTGTTGTCCAAGTTTAATAGATAACATTGAAAAAGTCTACTGAAATTACTTCATTTTGGTTCTTGAAGAAAGAAATCAAGTTATTGGCCGAGAAGAAAGTCAAAAATTAAAAAGGTGTGATTTTGGCGAAAAAATCATGTTATCATCGCACTTTTTCAAATCAACATAGAATTTAAAAAAAAAATTATTGCAATAAATTTTTCCAAATTTTGGCAATTTTGTCGAGTTACATTCGAAATTTTTGAAGGATTACAAATTAAGAATATGTACCTACTGTGGGTATTGCCATTGAGTCCGCACTTCGTTTAACCAAATGATGCCTTAATATAAAAAAATTGCAAGATTTCTTTTCATCTTTTCGATTTTGAATTTTTGAATTTTTTATAATGATTTTTCGATTTCTTGGAAAGGCTCTACCAAGTTTGGCCTACCTCACCTTTTCAATTTTTTTCACCAATTGATTTGATACCTAACAATTAAAGATAATTTTTGACCCAAAAATGACATCCACTCATAGGAGACAATTCGTATGGACGTCCACAATTGTTTCACTTAATTTTTTTTTTGTTTCAGAAAATGACCTGAAAACGAGTTTTTGAAAACTAAAAACACATAAAAAGGTAAATATGAGTAGGAAAAATGAAAAAATCTCACTTTGCACCTAACTGAATTTTTCAGATTTTTTGAACGAGTGGCACTGTTATCATTTATATCATTTGAGTGATTTGAGCGATCATTTTACTCAGGAGGGATCAAAAAGCAAGTCGATATTCGAATTCTACACCCTCAAATTAGTGAGAGTCGATATGCCACATGCTATTTTCATTTTTAACATACTTTTCCCCAAAATTGGGGGCTAAGGGTGCACTGAAGGGTCAAATCCAAAAAATAAGCAAATATTCGAACTCAGTGCCCTCAAAAACCTAACAAACGACAGGTCACACGTTATTTTTCATTTTTTTGAATTTTGACCTTATCGAAGAAGCATATAGGAAAGTTCAGACGGGTAGGATTAAAAAACTGAGTACATATTTGAACTCAGCGCCTTCGAATTAGTAGAAATCGATGTGTTACTTCACTTTTTCAATTTTTTTGAAATTGGGTCGAAATTGTGGACCCCTGTACCCCCCTCGGTATCTAGAGATTCCATCTGAAAAATTTGTTGGTTGAAAAAGGGATCAAAAGGGCTACTTACTGTAATTTTTCAGATTTTCAAATGGTAGCTTTCGTCTTTTGTACTCATCATGAAAGTTGAGCTTTCACCACCAAAGTTCAACTTCCAAGATTTTCAAAATATAAATATCGTTTTTGAATTTTCTGTCAATTCCCTTTCGAACCCTGCAAACAGTTTTCCCCCAAGTACAACCAATCTCGAGGTATGATCCTTCAAAGTTGAGTAATTTGGCAAAAAATCGCAATTGCATAAAAATTACGAGGCCCATCCTCAGCTCACTTGAGGCTCAGAAGGGAAATGATCATGGTTATGTAAATAGACGATCGAGGGGAACTCTTTAAAAAATTTGAGCGAAATCAGAAGACTCGATTTCATTTTTGGTTCGAGTTGGTATGGGATATCTAGGCCAATTGAAAATTTCCTACTTTGATAGAATTTTTTCAAATTTTTTGACGTAGAATGCCAAATTTTCGAGTCCATTATATTCCATTTTATCGTTGGAAAGAAATTCAAGCTGCTCCCTCTCCTTCATTTGGTCCAGAGCTGATCAAACTACCCTCTTGGCTCAAATCGATGAATCTGAAATGTTTTTTTTATTAAACATAGAGCTGTACAAAATGAGCAAAAACGGACTCACAATAACAACCCTTAATTCGAATAAAAATACCAAAAATAACCCTATTATTTACTTTGTAAAAAAATATATTGGTGTAAAATATTTGGTTTAGACAAAAGTGGCCAACGTTGCCAAATCACTTTCTCAGCTCATATCTGTTATTGAATTGACGAAACAGTTATCATGTGCAATTTTTTTCACGCTGTGCTTGTACTTGGTGGCCATAAAATATTCAAAAATAATCATTAAGTAACACGAATACGAATAAGCCACGTTTCCTTATCGTGTATAGCTACTAGGTAGGTAGAGGTACTAGGCAGAGGTACTCGATAACAGCAACAAAAATACAAACACTTCAAAGAATTTCATCATTTTCCCCCTAATAACATAATTTTTTATGTATTTTCTCGAAAAAAAAAACTTCGAACGGAAAGAAAAGAATTCTTCAACCTTGATAAAATTTTCAACGTTGTTCAGCACGACTGAAAATTTATCGTTCAAACGATTCTAGATGTTGGCAAAATTTCAATTTCATCAAATGAGATAATTTCACGCCATTAATAAAGTAAATACGTTCTCCATACTTTATTTAGATATAAAAATACCTATTTACCGCACGTTATCATTAAATACCTACGTCTTAATTCGTAATCGATACGGAATGATTTGAATATACGCGACGATTTCCGATAACTTCAATTTATACTTAATCGAAATTTACCGAAAAATTCCCATCGTGTTTGAATAACGTGTCTCTTTGTCAGTAAAATTTTTTCATATCAATTTGATGTGTGGAGTGCGCAATTGTACAAATTTCATTTGTAAACAACATGCACTAAAGTGTTATTTGTTATTGCGAAAAGAAAAATAATAAAGCAGGATGCGAATGAAATGACATAAATACATGCACATTTGAATGGGAAAATCGTTATTCTTCGACAGAGGTTTTATTTTTATCCGAATTTTGAAACTGTTCCATAATTGTATAATGATGAAACGAATTAGTTATTTCGAGTGTTTTTCCTCTCTTTTTCTGTGATGAAACGAAAATCCAACGATAATAGATTATCGATTACTAATGACGTTTTTAAATTTTAATGAGTTCGAATATTAAAATATAAGTATAAGTACAATGATATACTTATGTAGGAAAAGCATTTTTTAATTTTACCTACCAATTTGTCGACTGCGTGCGCATCAGGGACGAATTGTTCAGTTATTTTTAATAGAACGAAACAGACTGTGCGAAGTGCATATTTAATGTACTTATGATATTCGATGATATGCATTATAGATGCGCATATGGTACAGTATGTTCAAAAAGTACCCGAATACCTATTCACGAGCACGTGTTTATTTCAAAATAATCATACCGTCCTTTACCGATCTATCAAGGGAGGTATCCCAACTCGAAGTAAAATTTTGAGCCCAAACAAAAATAAATCAAAAGGACATACATCATAAAAAAAAACTCCATATCCAAAATTTCAGCGAGCTAAAATTCATTTCTCAAATTTTGGCGAATTTTTGAAACTTTAAAATTACCTCATCGCCCTGCAAAATATGAAAATTTGATGTAATCAATGAAAAAAGTTGAAATCTGGTATACCCTATTTTTGACCCCCCGAATTTATTGGAAGTGGTTTTCAGACGTACCGGAGTCTCCAGAAGATTTGGTAATTTTTTGTATTTTAAAATTTTTTTCAGGAAAATTTTCTGCCAAAAAATATGAATTTTAACTCGAAGTTAAAAATTTTGGAAAATTTTGTAATACCCGATCAAATAGGCCAACAATATGGGTAATCCACGATTATACTCTCTCAATTATAAATCAGTGAAAATTACCGAAAATCACTGAGAAACAGTCAGAATTGCAGCACAGGAGAAAATCAGTGAAATTTTTTTCACTGAAGACAAATCAGTGAAAGAAAATTACTGGAAATCAGTGAAAATTCACTGAAAAATCTGTGACATTCTTTGAATAATCAGTGAAAAATCACTGAAAATTAGTGAATTTCACTGATTTTTCCTGTGCTGCAATTCTGACTGTTTATCAGTGATTTTTCACTGATTCGAAATGAGAGAGTATGTGCTGAAGTTCATATGGACCTTTTATGGGCTTTTCTCTAGCGCTGGAAAATTCTAAAATTTTCAACAGGCTTCGAAACGTCTTGAAACCCCTTCCAATCGATTTGGGAGGTCAAAAATAGGGTATATACCAATTTTCAGCTTTTTTCGTTGATGAGATCAACTTTTCATATTTAGTTCAGGCATTTTTGGATTTAACTCCACAAAAATTCAATACCTACTGATTTTTTTCGCGTTTTACGTTCGTAATGGTCCAATACACAAAATACTAAAATGGACACCCCTCAACCCACTGCTCCGGGGGAGGGGGGAGGGGGGTAAAAGTCTGTTGAAACCCGGTTTTTCGTGAATATCTCCTCAAATAAGCCTCAAAATTGAAAAGTAATTATGAACAATCTTGTTCTACGTGTAATTTCTTATCAGAAGATTTTTCTGTTTTTTCAAAAACATTCACTTCCTTGACCAAAAATTGAGGATAAAAAATACCTATTTTCAACAATTTACAGAATTTTTTGAAAAAATCGAAACTATTGTGAATATCTCCTCAAAAAATCCTCAAAATGGGAAAATGGTAATGAACAATCATGCTCTACGTGTAATTTCCTACCAGACAGGTTCGTTTTTTTCCGAAAACACTCATTCCGCTGCCTAAAAATTTAGGGTAAAAAACGTCTATTTTTCCAATATTTACAGTACCTATTTTCGGAAATGGTGGAAATAAGAAGTTGAAAGTACCCTTTTTGGGCAAAAAAGTGGGTCTTTTCGAAAAAACGAACCTGTCTGATAGGAAATTACACGTATAACATGATTTTTCATAACCATTTTTCCATTTTGAGGCTTATTTGAGGAAATATTCACAAAAGTTTTGATTTTTTCCAAAAATGTAGTAAATTGTTGAAAATAGGTATTTTTTACCCTCAATTTTTGGTCACGGAAGTGAGTGTTTTTGAAAAAACAGCAAAATTTTCTGATAAGAAATTACACGTAGAACAAGATTGTTCATAATTACTTTTCAATTTTGAGGCTTATTTGAGGAGATATTTACGAAAAACCGGGTTTCAACAGATATTTACCCCTCTTCTGGGGGTAGCGGAGGGTTATGGGAGTGTTCATTTTAGTATGTTGTGTAGTGGACTATTACGAACGTAAAACGCGAAAAAAAAATCAGGATTGAATTTTTGGGGGTTTGGTACATTTTTTCTCTTATTTAACTGGACTAATTTTACAGGTCGATGAGGTGGTTTTGAAATATCAAAAATTCGCCAAAATTCGAGAAATGAACCTCAACACTTGAAATTTTGGATATTGGGTACTTTTATGATGTACTTTCGATTTATTTTTGTTTTGGATCAAAATTTTTTTTTGAGTTGAGATACTTCCCTCGTAAGCAAAAAATTGGTAAGAAATATCACCACTGAAATTTCTAAATAACTCCGAGATTTTATCACTCAACTCGAGTATTTTTTGGGTTTACCAATAACTAGTTTTTTGGACTGTCGAGTTTTTTGTGATGGAAGGATTGCAAGTAGCTTAAATGATGGTTGAAGTCTCGGTACAACATCTAAAATAAAAATTATAATTTGCAAAATTGAACGGATGTTGATGAAAATGAGTGAAATTGTTTAATTTGAGCAGAAGACCTTTCAAAAAATTTCAAGTCTCTCAGCCCAAAAAAGAACAAAGCAAGAGAACCTCAAATTGAGATAATTTTTGAGAAAAAGCTTGGTTTTTGCACTTCTAAGTAGTGGCTTGAGCTGTAACCTTGAATCATCTCCCTAAAAAGGGGTAAATTGAGCTTCTACGCTTGCAGCTCCTCGAGCTCGAACCCTTGACCTCGAAATTAAATACTTACCACTTTTTGCCCTCAACACGAGGGGTTGAAAATTGCCAATTTGAGGATTTTCTGATTTTCATCAAATTAGAAGGATCACTCAAACACCTGAAAATTGAACCAGTTTTTTTTGTCTCCTGGAGTAATTTTTAATAAAAATAGTGAGGAATTCGAATTTGGCGAAGACAGGTGTACCTACAGGTTTACCTAGAAACTTGAAACAAACATTTTTAAAGGAGTGATTAAAATCATCTGCAGCAAGTGGCACTTTCCAAAACTTGCAAAAAACCACGTTTCCTTGAAAATTACTTTACTTTGAGATCTCCTGGCTCTGCCTTCCTTTGAATTCGGGGGGGGGGGGCTCAACAAATTTTATGGGTGGTCTTTTATTCGAAGTAAAGTTTCTTGCAATTTTCGTCAATCTTCAGGATATTTTTTCCCCGACTAATAAGATTTTTTCCTCTTCTGAGTACAAAATTTTCCCAATTTTCCTCGCAAAATGTCATTTTTCAAATTAATTTTTCAACCGAACCCCCAATTTTTCCGACTTGAAAAGTAATTCTATCGTTATGGGGAGATCTATCCCCATTCGATTAAGCTTTGTCTTCTTCGTCACCGTCAATAAATAATTGAATCGATTTTTATTTCATAAAATAATTAGATGGTTCTCATCGATGCGAAAAATAAAAAAACAACGTCATGTCATACCTACTCGTTAAATATATCAAGCACGTTCATCTTACACGCATGAGAAAACACATACAAACGAATTATTTTTATTTAAATTGAACTAAATCTAAATGTGCGAGTGAGTGGTATTTCAATTCTACATTTTCATGCCATGAGACTTACCTAAACCTGCTGCTTTTGCAATACTGTGGTTTAAACGCGTGCACAACTGCTCGTAGTTAGAAATTCAAAACACACACAAACACAAATAGACCATCGCATGGTATCATTATTCATTAATACAATATTGTACTATTGAACGTCTTTAGTCGGTACAGTCAAACTCGAACCTCGAATATACAGAAGTTATAAACTTATAATCAACAATACCGTCTGGAACAGTCGAATGGGTGACAGGTTTTATAGAAGATACATAATACATAATACATATAAAATTTTCAATTCATTGCATCGTAAAACGAAGGAATATCATGTGCTATGTCATATTGTACCATGTATATTGCATAGTAACTGTATAAAGGGAGAGAAACGAAAGTCATAGGTTGACGTACTCGATAGTGGATCGAAAAAAACATCCTGGATTTTGACGAAAATCGGTGAGATTGTTTATTTTGAGTGGGAGACCTAAAAATGTTTAGGTCCTTAGCCCGAAGTAGGATGAGCTAAAAAAAACCTCTAAAAGTGGAGTCATTTTCGAAATAAAACCAGTTTTTTTGCCATTTTTGGGTTGTGCCACCTGCTGAGAACTTTGGTCACCCGTTGGAAATTTTGGTTAGAAAACATTCGTGAAGATTTAATTTTAAAATTTCTAGAAAATTTTGAACTGGCATTTTATGAAACTGGAGATTTCATTTTAAAAATGACAGAAATGCCATTTAAAAATTATAACTCCCTGAACAAGAAGTATTGACCTAAAACTGGATACCATTTGTTGCCCTCTACATACTACCAGGAAATTTAAAAGTTGCAAATTGCGATTTTGAAGAATTTTAAATTTTTACCAAATTCAAATCGCTCATTATAACACGTCACAATAGAAATTAAAAAAAACTGTAAAAACTTCTCAAAAAATTTTCATGGTAATGCTACTACTACCAACTACATTTCGATTTACGTAATTTTTATAAAATTCCAGTTAGCAGCACTGTTAGATATATGTTGGTACATAAAATTTTCAAAGAAATTTTTTCGATGACCAAAAAAAATTTGGCTCATGTTTCAAGCGACTGAATTTTTCTCAATTTTTCTCAATTTTTTTGTACTTTTCTGTGAATGATTAATTGTATTATAACTACTGAGGAGTAAAAAAATCTTGAATAAACTTCAAAAAAAAAAAAAAACGAGAAAAATCAGGAAAATGTTTTCCCCTACTTTTGATTTGTGAAATAGTTCGAGTTGAAACCCTCCCAGAACAGTTGCTAGCCTTCAGTGATCCCTGGGCAGTAAACTAGGGTGCCGAGCAAAATTATAGCTAAGCTTTAAAAAAGTTGGATTTTTAATGCCAAAAATACATTTTTTCATGTTTTCATGCTTTGAAAATTTTTATTTGATGTAATTTGGGGGGGGGGGAGTACCGTTGATACTTTGCACACCCTTGTTGATTTTGGGGTACAATGTAAATCTTGTACTCACCCTAATTTCCGACGGTACTGTGAGTGGGTGATTTAAAATTTAAAAATTCCTCAAAATCGCGACTTGCAACTTTTCTATTCCCTTAGAAAAGGCAAAAAGTGGTACCAAATTCGAGGTCAATGGTTCAGAGAGGTGTGTAAACTCGAATCACATCTTTCAGAGGGTGGCCGAGGTTCCCAGCAGGAAGCCCTACTCAGAAGTGGCAAAAATCTTTTTTTTTCGAAAATGATTCCACTTCGTCGAAGTTCTTCAGCTTCGTCCTCCTTTAGAATAAAAAGGGTTAAAAAGTTTATGGGAGGTCTCTCACTCACGTTAGAGCAAACTATCCCATCAATTTTCGTCAAAATCAAGGATTTTTTTCGATTAGTGATGTTGAATTGTTGATATTTTTCATTTTTTTCATAACGATGTAATTTATATCGATATTATTTAGGAAAAACTTTTTTTGAAATGGCAAATATTTTATTATTTTTTTACAATAAGAAAAAACGCATTACTTTTATATTTCGAAATAATAATTTAATTCAAAAAGTTAACCATAATAAAAACCGAGACGAACAGATCTTTTAATTTTAATAAATTCAAAAAATCAAAGTCTCAAAAATAATAGAAAAATGAGGGGGAAAATAATGAGATTCCGTTCCCCTAAATTCAATTCGAATTTTTAATTCGAAAAATGAATCTGCTTAAATGTAATAAAACGAAAAAAAGATGATCTCCATGTCCCTAATATTCGAGAAATCAAAAGTTGAAGAATAATGAAAAAATAAAAAAAAGTGAATAAAATCCCTGTATCTCTAAATTCAAATTTTTTAATTTGAAAAATCAAAATGCTTAAAAGTAATAAAACGAAAAAAATAGAATTCGAGAAATCAAAAGTTAAAGAATAATGAAAAAATAAAAAAAAGGAGAATAAAATCCCCGTATCTCTGAATTCAAATTTTTTAATTTGAAAAATCAAAATGCTTAAAAGTAATAAAACGAAAAAAATAGAATGATATTTCTATTTTCCTGAATTTAATTCGAATTCTAAGAGTCAAAAAGTTTTAAAATAATAAAAAGCGAAAAATATTTAAAAAATAAAAATGAACAAGTGAACAAAATTACCATTCTTCTTTGAGTACAAATGAAGCGTCCGTTTAAAAAACAACCATAGCCCATTTTAAAATTCTAACTTAGAATTGTGAGGAGAATTTTACACCAAAAAATTGATATTGAAATTGAAGTCTATGAAATCTTCAAACATTTGAGAATAAATTATCGGTATTGTAATTTTTCTCCTTGCAGATTTCTTTTCACAATAACTCTCTGACGTGAGAATTTCCAAACTGGACTATGGTTGTTTTTTAAACAAACGCTTCAAATCTTAAATTTCGGGTCAAAAATTAATTTTTTTTAAAGGGCAGTTTTCAAATTTCAAGAAATATGGACATATCGTTCGATATTCATTTTGATATTGATGTTTGTTAGAGATATCGACAGAGATGCAAAGATGCAACGATTACTTTTAATCTACTATAATCTATTTTCATCCCCCGATTAAAATAATCGAACCAGCATCGATTAATCGGAGCATAATTTTCAATTTTCTGATTGGCCAAATTATTCGTGACACAATTTTTTGTCTTAAATGAAAACAATTTGAGTTACTGACGTCACGTACAGGGCTGCGAGAACCCGAGAACGGTAACGGAACGGAACAAATAACGGAACGATTTTTTTGAAAACGGAATGATGGACCAGAACGGATCAATTTTGTTAGCGTTCCGTTATCTTATAAAATTTTCAGTTTTCCATCAAAATTTGATGATTTTAAATTTTTATCAAATTATTAAGTTGGTCTGAAAATTGGAAAATGAAAAGCTTTTGATTTGAGTTGCATTTGAAAAAAAAAAGAGTGGAAAAAAAGAAAAAATACATGAAAAAGTGAGGAATTTTTGTCTCTTTTAATCTTTTTGATGAAATGAGCTCACCAAGGTCATTCTTTTTCTTGGAACCAGCTAAATTAAACACATTGGAAAAAATTTCTTTCGGTATCCAAAAAAATGCTGAATTTTCAGCAAAATCAAAAGGTAGTAAAGAACGGAACGAAACGATTGAAGTGGGTACGGAACAACTCAGGAACGGGTACCGGAACGGGAACGGAACGGAACTGGATATCGATATATCGAGTCATCAACATCCTTATTTTTGTTCCACGATTCACCCCACTGCACAAGGTGCGATATTCCAATTCGGTATTATTTTCAACAACATACAAAATATTCGTCATTGAGTAACCTGCATTCGTTGGTCATGTAATTATACCATCGCAGGTATTTAAATAGTAAAATTTCAACCGTCAAACGTGCCTCGTTAAATAATCGCCGGTTCGCGATTAATTAATATTTAAACGCGACGCGACGCTATTTAGCGCGCGCACATTGGGTACCACTGAACGCGCAGTGCCGTTCCCCTCTGAGCTATCAAGTGTCTCGGTGCGTGTGCTTGTGTATCCCGCGCTCACGTTGCGCGCCTTCGCCTTCGCACACATTCCGCGCCGAGTTTCCTTTTAGTAGTTTAATTCTGCGCTATTTGATCGTTTTGTCCGGCCAATATTCCGAATTTTTATTTGTTTTGTTCTTTTTTGCGTTCGAGATCGAGAATAATTAACGAATTTGTTTCATTATCCGCGTGTCGAGTTGTAATATTGCAGTGGGTGACTTGTGTGCATGCATAAATTATAATACTTACGTTGTGTGTGTATCAAGAAGAATATTGTAGCATTGTTGTTATATATTGTAATACTAGCTGTGCGTGAAATTGAAATCGTTTTGTAATTGACGTTACGCTTTTATTGTGGTGATTTGCATTGGATTATATTTTCGCATCTTTACCAGGTAATCAAAGTTTTTACTTAATTTCTTCGTTAATTCGGGTTATAGATTCGAGTGTTGGCTTATTTTATATCATACGAATGCTTAAACGTGGTCGTCGCGCTTCCAAGTATACCTAATCTCCATTCTGTGAAAACTCTTCGAAATTCGTCCATATTCGTCGATGAGAATATGCATTTTGTGTAGTTTTTCACGTCCAACTCGATGGTGCAAATAGTTTCGTGATATGACGCTTTGTTCGTAAGTTACGAGGCTTCGAAATTCTAAAATTACACGAAATAGTGCATAAGTCTTCGTAACGGTGCTGTTTGTTTGTGAGTGTTGGTGTTGGTGTGTTCTAGAACATCGTTTCCTTAGCTTTTGTATTTGTATTCCTAGTCGAATAATGTCGCAGTGTGATCCAGCGTAGCTATTTTTATTCTAAATTTGATTATTTTGCGATCTTTTTAACCGTAATTAACGTGCTAATTGATTTATTAGAAGATTTCGTTGATCTTTCTTCCAACGTGCTTCGTTCGGTTTCGATCGATTCTCAAAGGTGAACTCGTGAATCTCGTTAAATTCGTATTATTTCGGTGAAATTATTAATTACTCGAGTAGACGTCGCTAATTTCCACGTGTTTGGCGTACAATAAATCGGAATTCAGATCGAAAGAGCCCACGTAACCGGTACATTGGCGGTAGGTCTAAGTACACTTTGTTCTCTTTCCTGATTCCGGTCGCCGGTGTTGGAATCCTCGCTGGTTCTATTGTTTTGATTTTTGCGTGTGAATTTTTAATGTTGTGGCATTACTGGCATTGTAGTTATTTTTAGGATGATTGAATTTTAACAACGGTTTGATTTATGAATAATGTTTTCGTGTTTGTCGGTACGTTCGACATTTATTGGGTATTTTTCGAAATATTGCTGCGGAATTTGGAAGAAATTGGATTGGGTATTAGATTTCGATGAAAGGTTGTGGCAAAAGGGCAACTGGTGAAGTATTCGAATTTGTCCCTCGATTCGAAAATTTGATTTTTTGGAAGCTATCGTTAGAAACGCGGAAGAGATGAATTTTGAGCATATTGTGATTTTTCATTTTTATTCGGGGGGGGATTTCAGAACGTCATTTTCGCGTTAAATTCGTCATCTCGAAAAGTTTTCAAAGAATTTTTTCCTAATTGAGTGGACAGGTATAGGTACTGAGACGAGAATATTGTGTAATTTTTTCAAATTATTGAAAATAGGGTTTTGGTTATTGGTTCGGTTCTTCAATCGTGAAGTTTAGTTTTATTCGCGAGAATCTGAAGTTGGTCGCACTGGACGATTCTTTATGATCATATTTTTAAAATATTCACTCATTTTTGATGTTTCAAGTGTTTTTTTTTTTCAATTCCTTAAAATCGAAATACTCGATACATTTTAACTTTTTAAAACCTTCATTTTGGTTCCAAGAAGTAAAAAATCGAAATAACTACGTAACTGTAAAGTTTATTTTTTCTAGGTAAAAAAAAAAACATGTCATTTTTATAGCTCGTTTCTAGGTAAAAAAAAATACGAAAAAAATAGCACAGGTCATTTCTAGGTAAAAAAAATACGAAGGTCAATGTTAAGTATTGAAAAAAAATTTGAAGATGATAGCGATGGCCCAGATTATAACCTTGGATGAAAAATATTTCCAGCCCCTTTTTTTTTCAGTAGACTTGGGTTACAAAGTGCAAGTTGCCCCTATTAAGATCGAACTTTCCTCATCTACATATAAAAGACTAGTGAAAAAAACACAACGTTCCTACAAATCGTAGATTACTCAGATTTATAATTTGAAGGAACCGAAACTTGAAAGTATAAAATTAACCTCAAAAATGATCAGAAGAATCGAAATTTAAAAAATCTTTTCAAAAAACGGGACTTGAGAATGGAATTTAAGAACCAAAATTAAGAACTGAATGTAGAAGACAGTACAACATAGCGTTGAATAATTTTTCTAAAAGTTGAACAATTTTCTAAAACTGGAGTGTTTTTTCTATAACCTAAAAGATTATCTAAAAATTGCACAATTCGAACAATTATCGAAAAATTGTAGAATTTTTCAGTTGTGCATAGTTGTAATTTGATTGAAAAAAAAAAAATAGATTTAAAACAGCTCAAAGTTTTCATTTAGAGCATTTTTTTTCATAAAATAAGGAATACTCGTGAATCATTCTGCCAATTATTATCGATCTCGGTGGGTTTTTTCGTTGCAATAGTTGAAAAAAGGCAAAACTTGGATATTTAGGTGCCTTCTGGAATTAATTCAAAAATATTTGTGGGAATCGAGATTGTACTAGAAACTCTAGAATGGCTGGTTATGGCCAAATTTTGGTTTTGAACAGAAGGTTGATATTTATAAAGAATTCGAATTTCATCAGATTTTTCATTTAAAAAAAAATAAATACCTATTAAATATTTTTCAAATTCAAAAAATCATATTTTTGCTGAAAAAACTTGTTTTAAATTTTCAAAAATTTGCCAAAAATCGATATGATTATTTATCTGGGGAGCTGAAATTTTGACTGCAAAGGTTTTAGGAAATTCTTTTTCCAAAATTAGAAATCCCATTCCAATCAAGGACATGTACGTTAGGGTGGATCAAAAAAAAGCAAATCTTGGATTTTGACCAAATTTGATGGGATGGTTTACTTTGAGTGGGAGACTTGACAAAAAAATTTTGAGCCCCTGAGGGGCAAGGGGAGGGGAGCAGAAGATGCTCCAAATGCACCTCTTTTTGAAAAAAAAAAACGTTGTTTTTGCGTTTTTTAGCCATCAAAATTGTGTGAGAAGCCTTCGTCGCACTTGAAAAATGCGATTTGAGTTTCCACATCTCCCTAAACCATCGCCATCCTTCTCCGATCGAAACTTGGACTGCCACCAGTGGGTTGAAAACTTGCAGATTGCAATATTTCAATAATGTGAAATTTTCACCAAGTTGGAATGAATTTTTTTCATCGAGTAGGTGAACAAAAAAATTTTTCAACCACTGAAAGTAAATTTAAAAAAAAATTGAAATTGACGTGTACAAAATTTTTCGAAAAAAATTTTAAATTTTTCATTTCTGATGATTGAAAACAAAATTATTGTGAATTTTTCAAACGATAAAAATATTAATTTGAAGTCAACGTAAATTCCATAGTGTAGCATAAGCATGTCACGATTTGTAACTGGCTGCACTGACATACTAGATTTTCGAAATATTTCGAATTTTGGAATCTTATGATCTGCTGTTGACTGCACTGGTGTATAAAATTTTCAATTTTTTTTCCAAAATTCATTTTCAGTGGTTGAAAAATTTTTTTGTTCACTTACTCGATGAAAAAAAAATCACTCCAGCTTTCAGGCATGCCACAGAGTCACCTTTTTTAGTGACTTGTCCCCTATTTTCAGGGTTGATCACTCAAAGTCCCCTTTTTGACCAAAAGTCACTATTAGTCCGTTTTTTCACTCTAAAGTCACTTTTTTCATTCAAACGGCCTTCCGCTCTTGCATAAAATTTTAAAAAATACTAGTTTATTTTTTACACTCATAATTTTTAGATGCAGAATATTACGATTTTTTTCAGTAAAAACTTATTTTAGACGGAAGTTATATTAATTATAAATGTATTATTATAAAAAAAAGTTTATTCTTTTTTTCAGTTATTTGAAGCATATTTTTAAACTCATAGCTTCAAGTAAAGATCTATTAAGGGTAAAATGCCCTAATCTCGACCACTTCCTAATTTCGACCACCGGCCGATTTCGGCCGCTATAGACGCAATCTACCGGGGAAAAAATTTTCATGCTCCGTTTTCACTGATGAACAATTTGGGACCAAAATGACAACCCTACAGGCAAAATAGCGGAGAAAATTGAAAAAAAAACGAAATAGCAGTCATTTTAGGGTTTGACCCAAAAAAATGAGCAGAAAAAGGAAGTTTCGTAGTAGGGTATGTATTTTAAGATTCCTGAACTTCCCTAAAATTGGTGCATAATTTAGTCCTCCTTTTGGGGAGTAAAGGGGTTCAAATTTTGTTTTTTCGTCGATAACTTTCGAAATTACGCACTGATGAAAAAAATAGTTGAAACAAAAGTTGGAGAGCATTAAAAAACGAACAATTTTGTCATTTACAATTTTCTTTCAGAATATGATGGGGAGGAGCTAGGGCCTTCGGAAAAAATCAATTTTGAAAATTTTCCATTTCCTAAAATAATTACCAATAATCGGGTTGATCGACTTTTAGGAGCGGTTTTTTTTACATCCTATTACTAAGTAGAATAAGAAAAATGTACAACCGACCCCTCATCTCAAAGTGGGGGGGGGGCTGATGGCCGAAATTAGGAACCCAAAATTTCGATAATCAATTTTTGAATTCCCCCAGAAAAAATCACAAAAAATGATCGTATCGGCTCAGAATTTTAGGGGTGGTGGAGGAAGGATCAATGTATTTTTTAAGCCATTTCTGACGTTTCTACCTCCATAAGTCTTTGATTGGTGGTTGGTGGAAGTTTGAAAAAAAGTGATCGAAATATGGCACCCTTACTCTTGATGAAAAAATTTTTCAGAAAAAAAAGTATTTTCAGCACTATTGCAGAGAGAAATACAGTTTGAGTTATGATTTTTTTTTTTTTTGGGGGGGGGGTGTATTTATTTATGAAAAAAATGAAAAATTGGTCCTTTTTTCGAAAAATAGGTCACTTTTTGCCTCATAAAAAGTCACTAAAGTCACTATTTTCCCCCAAAATCTGTGTGACATGCCTGCTTGGTGAAAATTTCATATTATTTAAATATTGCAATCTGCAACTTTTCAACCCCCTGGTAGCAGTCTGAGTTTTGGTCGGAGAAGGTTGGCGATGGTTTAGGGAGATGTGGAAACTCAAATCGCAGCTTTTAAGTGCTACGAAGGCTTCTCACACAATTTTGATTGGCTAAAAAACACAAAAAACAGCGTGTTTTTCAAAAGGAGGTGCACTTTGAGCACCTCCAGCTCCCCTCCCCTTGCCCCTCGGGGGCTCAAATTTTTTTTGTGAAGTCTCCCACTCAAAGTAAACCATCCCTTTAAATTTGGTCAAAATCCAAAGTATGTTTTTTTTTAGATCCACCCTAATGTACTTGTACATCTTGATTGGTTCCCTTGTTTGCCTGTGATAGATAACCTTTTAATAACGTTGTTTTGAACCAAATCGTGATTACAATGTTAGAAAAAGGAAGGCATGGAAAATTTCCCCATATTGAATCAGTTTCGCAGTATGAACGTATCGATCGTATTAATTAGTGCTTTTTACGTTATAATTAATCTAGCACGAGTTATTATCGCCTGAACGGTATTAAGTGGTATTTCGATGCAATATACGTAGAATGACCGTTGTATAGGTAATGTTGCTGTTTGTATTATAAATATGTGTGAAATTATGAACTTGATTTCACCTTCTAATCGATATTGTACTCTGAGGTACTCGAAGCAAAGCACTCGAAGTCTCGAACGTGTACGAGTAATTTACCAACAGCCAACTCGTGTAAATATAATGGTGGCGAATTACCCATGGTAGGATTTTTTTTACGCCGACGTCGTCGCGAATGAATTAACCGTAACTTGTGCGTGTTAATTTGCCACGTTGACTCAAATGATATTATTTTCAAGTTGGAAGATAATACGAAGGCGGTAAAATCCACCGGAATGAGTTCTTTTCGATACTTATCGAATGTGCTGTCTGGTGTTGCGAAATATGAGAACTGAATGGTGTGTAAACGAGTGAACTGCGACGAGCGAGCAGAAATTATACGATTAAATTACACAACCGCGTATCTTCTATCGACGATAAAGTATCGGTTCCCAAATTGCCACGGCGAATGGAAATTTATATCGAATTTATTTTCTAATAAAGGCGGCGAAAACGAATTCGAATTTTAGGCCTGTGTATGCCGCAGACGCGAAAAATTCCTGCGTGTGACAATTTTTGATGAAATTGTGCGAGTACAAAGGTATAGTGAAATTTGTTTGCGGTTTTCAAAGAACCTTTTAACATTTTGGGAAAGCTGCGCCATGAAATAGGTGTACTAGGTAATCGAATTTTTCAAGGACGTTTTGGTAGCTTTTATGAAGAATGACGAGAATTATTTACGTGGGTGAGGAGTGAGGACTGCACCAGGATCGGTTCTTCGGGTTCGTGTTTCAGAATTTAAATCATCCGGAATTCGGGTAATGGAGGTGATACGACATGGGTATATTTTTCAGCCAGAAATGCCAGAATATAAGGAAAGGGCGTGCTTGCGATGCGTGGAATACATTTATTTATAACGAGGTTGTTATCGAATCAAGATAGCGAACGTTGGAAAATTAGAGTATTAGATTGCGGAATTGACGATAACGATTGTTCTGTCGAATTAATATTTTTCATCATATTGCCTCGATTATGGTGGTTGAAGTTGGTATGAAATTAATTTTGTTGTGAATTTTTGGTGTGTTTTTTTTGAGAGAGAATTATTATTGGAGTGAGTATAGATTAATGGAAGATTGGGGAGGGGAGAGAAGAATTTATTGGTGTGAAATTCGTTTTTGATCGTGTTTGATATTTTTGGTATTTATCGTTGTATTTATTGAAGAAGAAAATAGCTGCTATGAGGTTTTCTTAAGCTGTAGAATCAAATTTTGAGGTTATTTTGTCTTCAAATCCGAAAATTGATTGATGGATTGAGGTTAAAAATCACGTTTCGACGTTATTGAGTGAATTATCGAGATTTATGTTTTTCTGGCCTCCCAAATTGTTTCTAAAGTCATCTTACCAAAAAAAAATATAGAATTGGATCAATTTTACTCAAAATTAAAAAAAAAATATGTAAGTAAATGTCGAAAATGTAGGGATTTTTTTTGATTTTTGAAAACCCACTCTCAATGTGATTTTGCACTAAAACTCAAAATGTGTCTTGATAGGGTGAGATGTGATTAGAATTCGAAATTTTTTAATGATCTGAAGCGAGTTATCAAATCGTATGATTTTTACTCCTTCCATCTTAATTTAATTTTTAAATCCTTTTACTTGAACGAAATACGACTGTTGGCGAATCTTCTTCGAAACGGATATCTAATGTCAAAAAACAAGCATTTAGAATCCTATTTTGAAATATTCGAAAATTTTGGCCAACTCCCCCTACCCCCTCCCCTCCAGTTTATTTTTGAAATTCATTTATTTGAAAAAAGTAAATTTTCGGTTTCAGTTCGAAATCTTTTAAAAATAAATTTCAAAAGTGAAAAAATACTGATTTGAGCAACTAAAAAAATTTCGAACCTATAATTTTGAAAAATAAGTCAATTCTGGTAATTTTTTTGAAAATTTTTTTGAATTGAAGTTTTAATTTTATCTTCTTGTTGCCATTTTCTTGAATTTCTGTGTTTTTGAAGACCTTTGAAGTCGTATTAACATTATAAAAGGCTCATTTCGTATAGACTGACACTGACAAGGGACAAGGGAGGTATCAGAATTCAAAGTACAATTTTGAGCCCAAAGAAAAATAAATCAAAAGTACATCATAAAAAAACCCCATTTCAAAAATTTCAGGTGCTGAAGTCCATTTCTCGAATTTTGGTGAATTTTTGAAATTTCAAAATTATCTCTTCGCCCTCCAAAATATGAAAATTTTATGTAATCAACGAAAAAAGCTGAAATCTGGTATATACCCTATTTTCGACCTCCTGAATTGATTGGAAGTGGTTTTCAGAAGTATCAGAGTCTCCAGAAAATTAGGAAATGTTCCATATTTTGAAATTTTTCTCAGGAAAATTTTTGCCAAAATCTATAAATTTTAACTCGAAGTTAGAAATTTCGGAAAATTTTGCAATAGCCGATCAAATAGGCCACCAATATGGGTAATTGATTTTTCAGAAGGAGAATCAGAATTAATTTCCACGATGATAGGTGCTCAAGTTCATATGGACCATTTTTATGGGCTTTTCTCTAGCGCTGAGAAATTCCAAAATTCTCAGCAGGCTCCGAAACGTCTTGAAACTGCTTCCAATCGATGAGGGGGGGGGGGGGGGTCAAAAATAGGGTATATACCAATTTTCAGCTTTTTTTGTCGATGAGGTCAACTTTTATTATTTCACAGGGCGCTGAGGTAATTTTGAATTTTCAAAAATTCGCCAAAATTCGAGAAATGAACTTCAGCACCTGAAATATTGGATATTGGGTTCTTTTATTATGCACTTTCGATTTATTTTTGTTTTGGCTCAAATTTTTACCTTGAGTTGAGATAATTTCCTCGTAAGTAAAAAATTAGTAAGAAATATCACAGCTGAAATTTCTAAGTAATTCCGAGATTTATCATTCAACTCGGGTAACTAGTTTTTTTTTTTAAAACTGTCTTTATTCCGTTTTTTGGGGGGATGGAAGGATTGCAAGAAGCCTAATGATGGTTGGAGTCTTCGTACGACATCTTAAATGAAAATTATAATTTGCAAAATTGAACGAATGTTGATGAAGATGAGTGAGTGTTTAATTTGATCAGAAAACTTTTCAAAAAATTCTCGAATTTTGGCAAACTTTTGAAATTTTAAAATGACCTCATCGTTCAGCAAATTATGAAAATTTGATGTAATCAACGAAAAACGCTGAAATTTGGTATATACCCTTTTTTTGACCTCCCAAATCGATTGGATGTGATTTCAAGTAGTTTCGGAGCCACTAGAAAAAAAACTTCGGCACCTAAAATCGCGGATAACCAATGTTGGCGACCTATTGGATCAATTGTAGCAAAATTTTCCGAAATTCGCAACTTTCAGTTTAAATTCATATTTTTTCTCAGAAAATTTAACTTTTTCCAGGAAAATTAATTGTCAGCCAAAAAATGTAAAGTTAAACTCAAAATTGCAAATTTCGGAAAATTCTGCCTTAATCGATCAAGTAAGTCATCAATATTGGTCTTCCGCAATTATAGATGCTGAAATTAATATTAGCCATTTTTATGAGCTTTTCTCTAGCGCTGGAACATTTCAAAATTTTCTAGAGGCTCCGAAACGTCTTGAAACCGCTTTCAATCGATTCGGCAGGTCAAAAATAGGGTATGTACCAAATTTCAGCTTTTTTCGTTGATTAAATCAAATGTTCATTATTTATTTCTGGACGATGAGTTAATTTTGAAATTTCAAAATTTCGCAAAAATTCGAGAAATGAACTTCAGCATCTAAAATTTTGGATATGAGGTTCTTTTATGATGTATTTTCGATTAATTTTTGTTCGAGCTCAAAATTTTACTTTGAATTGGGATACCCTTTTGTAAGCAAAACGAGGATGATTTTTTAAAAAATGTGTGAAAGCATAAAAGATTAAAGACATTTCTATTTGATCTGGAGGGGGAAAATTTTAATTTTTCATAAAAATATAAAAATCTGACCCTTCTTAATTTGTTTATAAAATCAAAAATTCAAGTGACGAGCTAGAATGGACGAAGGGATGAAAAAAAAAATTGTTGGTATGTTTTCTTTGGATGGTTACAAAATTCTAAATTCCTTCAAAAATGAAGATGGACAATAAAAAAATACTACGAAAAATGCCAACCTCGATGAAAATTTTTTTCTGTCATATTCGCTGGTTAAATTGATACAGGGCATGTGGTTAATATCTCATTCAAGATAACCATTCTTTACACCGAGTTTTCTTTCTTCACTTTTCGCTGGCTGAATCTCGGTTGTTGATAACAAGCCAAGTTGCCATTATTATCATTTATGTAATGCTCATGGCGCGTCCTTGGCTCCAAATGAGTTTATCGGAGTCCATCAATATCCACCAAAAAGAAACTAAAGAAATTATCAAGTATTAGTATTATGTTGTACACATTTACACCTATGGTCATGGTACTACATAAGTATACGATTACGAAGTGGTTTCTTCCCCACTTATTGTATAGGTGATCGTGTGTGCCCTGTGTAGAGAGTCTAATCTACGATAAAATCGTTCCGATATTACCATAATATATTTAACGTGTATAGGTATGTGTGCTTCTTTTTTACATGACCACGGGCTAAACGGTACTAGAAGCTTGGATATCTCTACCTATACAAGCATACTAGACGTGGAAACGTGTTAGTTATTTAATTTTATAGTATACAGAACGATCTCCGTTCCAAAGCCTTACTACCTAGCAATATATCTACCAGTACGATCGCCTTAAGCGGTATAAAATTGGTTTTCGATCGGCATAGACGAGTATTCGTTCATTTACATTAATTCCCATGATGATACCAACGTATAGAGAACACCGACCACGATGATGAAGAATTCTCCGTTGTCTGTTCCCAACTCCCAAAGACGATGATTCGACAACTACGAAGCTTCCGTTTTGTACATCGTAATATTACACCATCACGTCTTACGTGCCAACACTTCTCATTATAGGTATTTATAGTGAAATTTATGGACGGACAGCACCGCACAATTTACCTGGTCTTCTACCTCGATTCCTTTTTCTAAGGTTATTATTCTTTTGGAAACGAGCTCTACGACGTATTCCGCCTCCGCCCCAATCAAACGATATGAAAAAAGAATTTTTCAAAATTTTCGATTTTTTTTCCTCTTCGTCCTTAATTGACGATTTAATAGCGAATGAAAGCCTTTTGAGAATTACCCAGCGTGCGATAGGCGATGAACAAATTAGAAGAGAATAGTCAGCCAATGGTATACTGAGGCCATCGTAATGAAGTCGAGTTGAAATATCTCGTTCATTTGTATAGCCTTTCTAATGCCTCCGCTTCGTCGAGATAACAATAATTTATTTTTCAATGAAAATTTCTCCGTCGAGAAATTGAAAGGATGCCTTTTATGTAAGCTCGATGGAAAAATAGGGGCTACGAATGACGTCATGTGACGATTACAAGAATAGCAATTCGATAACTGATGAAAAATTTACGTATAAAAGGCATTTGGAACGTGGTCGAATTAGCCAGGCATCATAGCAGGTCACTTTTTTAGGTTGTTGGTCACTTTTTTCGGTTTTGGTCACTAAAAGTCAATTTTTTCATTCAAAGGTCACTAAAAGTCACTTTTTTCATCCAAAGGTCACTAAAAGTCACTTTTTTCATCCAAAGATCACTAAAAGTCACTTTTTTCCTCTCAAAGTCACTTTTTTCGCATTTTCAAGCAAAAATTCAAATTTTCACTTGAAAATTGCTATTTTTCAAAATTCTTCAAGAAAAAAAAATTAAAAGTTGATAATGATTTTTCAAAAAAAAATTTGCCCTCGCTTCGCTCGGGCAGTATTTCAATACTTCTATTTCTAAATTTGTAAAAATTCTATTTTTCTAAATCAGTAAAGTAATAGATTTTTTAATCAATTCCCCATTTGACAGAATAAATCAATATTTTTGACTAAAATAAATCAATCAAACAATTGAAATATCACAGATTTTCAAATAAATTCATTTCACTGATTCAAAAAGACACAGTTTTACGAAAATTGACTGATTTAGATTCAGAGAGTAGAAATAGGTCATATATTAATTGTTTGGTTCCAGAAATCTCGTCATTTTTCAATTTTTCTTTGCTGAAATCTGTTAAATTAAATTAATTATGTGTATCTGCCTCCTAAAGTGGCACTAAAAAAAATTGGATTTTTGGATTACCTAATTTTTTCATTGAATTTTGACCCCCTCCCCTCATTTTTTCTGGAATTCTCGGCCCTCTTTTAACTGTAAAAAAATTCCCCCCCCCGAAAAAATCGAATTTTTGGTCACTTTTTTCTCAAAAAAGGTCACAAAAAGTCACTTTTTTCTTCGGAATTTCGCTATGATGCCTGAATTACGAAAAATTAATATTTTGAAGAATAAGAATCCGGAGAATTCAATTAACACGACGATTATAAACAATAACCGGGTGAAATGGGTTATTAAATTGAAAGCCACTACGCGAAGATAGCGTTTTGCCAAAATTTAACTTCGCGTCGCGCAAATTGATATTTTGCTGACAAATCGGTGTACTTTGAAAGTTTACATAGGTCGGCGAAGATGAACCGAAATAAGCTGGCGCTAAATTTAGCCGGCCAAATCGTCGATGCCGCAGAATTTGCCAATCAGGCAGAAAAAACGCACTTCTGGACCGGTATTCGGGTCACGGTCGATCGTTAAAATCATGATTTCTCTTAATTTTTGACGGCTCGCTGGCACCGGATCGAACCGATCGCCGATATGAGCGTACTTTTCGCGAAAGTACTCGATTTCACAATACATTTGTCTTTTTGTTTGTAATGTTTGTGAGTGAAACCGAAGCCAAAAATTAAAAATGACCGAAAAAGTTGAATTCTTGAAACCAATTGAAATCGTCGGGTTTGCGATTATACTGAAACTGATTTCTAACCAAATTGAATAAAATGTTTCGTTTCATATAGCACCAAAAATCAAGGAAAAATCGATTTTGGTTTTAGGCTAAATGCGAAAATCTTGAAAAAATTCATGATGGAATTTTCGAGAATGATTGATGACTGTACAGGTATTTTTCTGATGTCAAAAATATTCACCAGTTTTAAAGTTCTAAACTTTCTTTCGTCCCACCTCCGTTTTCAGGTTGAATTATGCAATTTCAAATTACACTGGTTCCCACCTTCAAGCTAAATTTTACCAATTTCAAATTTCTTCTATACGCGCGCGCCTGTACCTCTTTTCCAGGCATCCAGTAGGTTACTTTTAAATTCCAAGGAAAGTCACTATTAGTTACTTTTTGTACTCAAAAGTTACTATTGGTTACTTTTCATTCAAAAGTTACTTTTTTCAAAAATTTGAGCAAAAAATCAATTTTTTGATTTTAGAAAAAAATGGTTTTGAAAAAAAATTGCTTTAAAAAATGATTTGAAAAAAGTATACCATGGCATTTTAGTATTTAGAACCCTCCGAGTAAAAATTCGAATGACTTTTACATTTTCTAGGTGAAAAAAAAAGTTACTTTTTTGGTTACTTTTCCGGCGGCCAGAGGTTCCCAAAGTTACTTTTTTTCAAATTTTGGCTGGAATGTCTGTTTTTCAGGTTGAATTTTACTTGTACCTTCATCAAAAGCTCAATTTTAGTAAATTCGCTCGTATTTCTTTCCAGACTGAATTGAGATAGGTATCTACATATTTTGAAAATTTTCTCGTACCGCCTTCCAGATTCAATTTTGGTAAATTCTCGTACACAGAAAATATGATACCAAATCACTTTTTTCTTCCCCTTCGTCTTTAGACTCAATTTTGCATTGATAAATTTTCAAATTTCTGAAAGACTTTTCAGCTTCCTTCTGACTACATTTTTTTAATTTATGATTTCTCTGGCACTCTCTTAATTTTTTTCCTTTGAAATTTGTAAAAAAAATGATGAAAATTGACGTTTAAGGGAAAAATAATAATTGAATGAAAACAGGATGTCTAATTGTCTACTGACCAGAAAGGCCAGAAAATAGCGGAAAATTTTATAATTTTACTACGAAAATCACGAATTTTAAACATTTTCCACTTGAATTTTTCAATCGAAGGATTACTTCCAAATGTCTTTGCTACTTTAATCTTTCATAAAAATTGCCGTCTTCTTTTCCATTTAAATATGATTAATCGACTTTTTTATTCAAAAACTCACAATTATGGTTTTTCTGTCTGGAATTACTATACTGTAGTTGCCTTCATGTTTGGCTCCCTTCTTTAGAAAATCCTGACTATCCATTGCCAGCAGACTTCACTTGTAGATGTGAAAGATACAATTTTTGGAGTAGAAGGTCGGTTAGAGCATGAGAGATGGGGTCGGATCTAAAATTAAGTCGATATTCGAATTCTACCCCCTCAGATTAGTGAGAATCGATAGGACACGCACCATTTTTATTTCTTAACATATTTTTTTCCAAAATTGGGGGAACTAGGGGGGGGGGGGGCACTGAAGGGGTAAATGTAGAAAATAACCAAATATTCGAACTCAATGCCTTCAAAAACCTACACGTTATTTTTCATTTTTTTTTTTTTAAATTTTCACCCTATCAGGAGAGCTAGTAGGAGGTCTTAGAAGAGTCATATGAAAAAACTGAGTGCATATTCAAACTCAGTGCCTTCGCATTAGTATAAATCGATGTGTTACTTTATTTTTTCGATTTTTTTGAAGTTTGGTCAAAATTGTGGCCCTCTGTATCCTCAGGGGTGCAGAGATCTCATCTTGTTGGTTGAAAAAAAGGGTAAAAAAGGAGAGGGGGATCTAGAACAAACAGAATAATTGTGCAAAAATGATGAGCGAAACGAAAAAATAGCAAGGATTTTTATTTTTGAGATCCAGTAGGCACTCTGTAAAGTTGGAAAAAGATAAAACCACAACATCGAAAGCGGAAATCATTTCTGGCAACCACTTCTGCTTCACGTTGTGCCAGCAGCTGTAAACTTGCAAAAAATTCATCATCTCACAACTTTGAAAGGAAGAAAAGAGTGAGAATAAATTGCATAAAGTTTATTAAACGCTCAAAAACCATCATCTTGAGGAATTGAGAATTCAATACAAAAATTTTCAATTTTTTTCTTGAATATGCTCTAGAAATGGACCTAAGTTTACCTTTTCTCTGGAGCAGAAAGAAAATAAGAGAATCCTATATTCATTCAGCTGCCCACACATTGCAATGCAGAATAATTTTCTCCAACAAATTCGTCCATTGAAAATGAAATCGTAACGTCTCAAGGATTTTCATTATTCTTATTCTTCATTTTTTATTTAATTTACCGACCAACCGCGGTACCAATTATCAGCGATAATTTTAATACACATTCGAATACGTTCCTCCACCTCACCTCATCACCATTCCATGGTTCGTCTGGTCGCAACCGCATTCCATAATCAAATCATTCTCACCTCCGAAATTCTCATCATTGTTTCCATTTATCGTCACAATTTAATAAAGAAGGAAGAAAAACAAGTCGAAATTTTCTCGTTTATTTTCGTACATAGTACCGAGCACACAAGGCAACTTGGTAGAAGGCTGGAGGATAGAGACGGGCTTCATCATGTGAACGCGCGTGTTAATGACACTATTACCCGAACGTTTTAGTAAATCCCTCCGCCACGTCGTGTACTTCTTCGCCCGTTTCACCACCGGCAACTTATAATACCGTGTACTCGCCGAATACCGGTTTCAGTTGGTTAATACCACAAAAAACATTATTAAGACTCGGAGAAAAGTAAGAGAGGAAAGAGGTTTGGTAATTTCGCGTCGTCGCCGGCCTATCTACGATGCCCATACAACAATGTGTCGTGTACATTACAATATCTCGATCTCGATGCAACACCAGAGACCAGAGAATGTATCTCCATCGGCATGGTCATCTCGTATAATACAAATACAGTATGTCACAGAAGTCTGGTCCAATTGAAACACTTCTCAAGATCATCTGAACTGAAAAGAGATAATCGAAGATCGATGATCAAATTTCCAGTCCTATTCATAGGGTGTCCACAAATTGAGAAACTGGTTTGGGTAAAAAATTGGGGTCCGGGTTTTCTATTCAAAGTCTACACACTGACGCGAATAAAATGTGGTGTTTTTTTGAAACCGGTTCAGCAGTTTCGAACCAGTTGTCAGTAATATCCGAAAAAGTGGAGATATGAAAAAAAGTTTGAAGCAAAAGTTGTAGAGAATTGAAAAACAATCATTTTTCGTTCCAAAACTTTTTTTCCATCTTGCAATGGAAAGAAGTTGTACAAAAGGTTTGAGTACAATTATTCCTTTTTCAAGCCAAGCCATAACTTTTCTCCATTGCTAGATGAAAAAAAATTACACGACGCGAAATGTTCAGTTTTTAGTTCTCTACAACTTTTATTTGACACTTTGTTTGATATCTCCACTTTTTTGAAACCAGTGCAAGATGAGCCCATCATTTTTCCAAGTTTCTTGAGTGCTTTTTTTCAAATCGATAACCAGTTATCAAAAAAAGTTTGAAATAAAAGTTGTAGAGAATTGAAAAACAATCATTTTTCGTTCCAAAACTTTTTTCCCATCTTACAATGGAAAGAAGTTATGCTACAAAAGGTTTGAGTATAATTTTTTCTTTTTCAAGCCATAACTCTTCTCCATTTGTGGTGTGAATCGTAGAAAGGGTCACTACGTGTTTTTGTGAAGTTGGTCTGCAGAGGGAAAAAACAAAACGTAAAGAAAAAAATGTCATCACATCGTCATTTTTCCCTCTAATTTTTTTCTTTTATGTAAAATTAATTATATTATTAGTTTTTCTTTTTCTTTCGTGTTCGATTATCATAAGTTTACTTCTTAATAGGACAAAAATGGATTCCAATTATGAATATGATGAAGTGGAATTATGGCCCGAAGTTCAGGTAAGTGATGATGAGTTATTTTTTGTTTTTTTAGATCATTTTCATTCTTTTAGAATGAAAACCACAGGGATGATGTGTAAACTACATAAATTCTTTTTCATATTTCTTCATTCCTAAGGAGGAAGATGTAGAGATCGAAACAGTTGAAGTAGCAGCGGTTGATGAATTGATACCTATGAACGAAATACACCCAAATGTGACTCCAATAAAATCAAAATTGGACTGTGAAGAAGAAAATTCGTTGGAAAAGTTTTTTAAAAATGCATGCTGCCTTCTTCTGTGTAATGTACAAATACCTCAAGATATGATTATATGTGCTAGGTAAGAGAAAAGTGAATAAGTTTGATTCTACCATCAGTACCAATTTTGATTTTAATGGTCTTTTTATGTTATAAGACAACAGATGCAAGAATTGAGTAAAGAGGAGAAAGATTTGGTAATACTCGCTGATTTGAGAGCACATTGCCGTAATGATCACCTTCGAGCAGTGTACAGCGAAAGAATAAAGCGGAAGAATGTAAAGGAAGAGGTTAATTACCAAAGAGCCCAAACGAAATTTTATTTCGCCGATCTGGAAATTTGCAAGAAGATGTACCTTTTTATAAATGATATTGGTACCAGGCATTACCGAAATCTGATGTCTCATTTTAAAGAAAAAGGTTAGTTTATAATTTCGCTCGTAGCTGTTGTATTAAAAATAATTATTCATACCATAATTTTTGAAACTATATCAGGGTTAACTATACGTACCCATGGTTTGGCAAATAAGTCGAGGAGTTGGGGTAAAATACTGTCACCAGAAGATATTGCAACAATTGTACAGTTTATTAGAAGTGTAGGTGACCAACAAGGAATGCCTGTTCCAGGTGAGTTGATTGTCTAACTTAATTTCAATTTGAATATAGATTTTCAAGATGTCATTTTTAAATCAGGTCGATTGTCTCAATTTCGCAATTTCAACGTTATAAATCTGCCATCAGACACTACGAAGAAAAGCATTTGGTTGAAATATAAAGAGTTGCCACAAGCAAAAGACATCGCATACCAAACATTTTCCCATGTCTGGAAAAAATACTGCCCATATGTAGCTATAATGAAGCCTTCGACTGATTTGTGCCATACGGTGAGTTCTTTTATTCAAAAAAATAATGTGACTCTTTCCCCTCTCTGCGATATTAGATATGTTTTTTTATTAGTGTCGGAAAAACCATGCTGAACAATATATATTATAATATTTTTAATATTCAAAATGTACAAGATATTGTCAAGTGTGTGATCCATTCATCTCCCGGAGGATTTAGCAAAGCTGTCATTACTGATGAAGGAAACGTGAAGTGGTACGACTGGACTTCCTTTCTTAAAATCTACTTTGATGAGCTGATGTGATTGACAAAGTTCCACTAGTTTGAGTTCAACTCCCAAGGAAAAGTGATAGATCGAGAATTCTCAGCTATTGGAAGAAATGGTCATGGCCAAAAGCCAGTAGACCAACATTTTTTCCATGGCTGAGATTCCGAGAAACCCACTGCCTTTGGAGTGGTAGTGGTATTTATTTGAAAATATGTGTCAGTTCGTCAATGAGATGAATAAAGATCTGATTACATCTTGCCCTGCTGCTTCTAAACCACTGAAGAAATCTGGGAGAAGAAATTCAGAACATGAAGATAACGATGTAGAGCATGTTGATAATCTAGACCCTGCACCTTGTACAAGTATTTTGAATTCCACTCAGAAAATGCAATGAACCCTGAAGAAAAAAAATGATTCCTACCCTGTACCTAGTACAAATACTTCAAATTTGACTCCCAAAAAGAAAACTAACCCCGAAGAAGAAAATGACAAAGAATAAATCAACTATTACAGAATTTAAAAGAAATTTATTTGCTGACCTCGCTTTCTTCAATTCACTCGTTTATTTTTATGTACATTTCACTAATATTTTATTGTAATTAATTTTAGAATTACCAATTATCAACTGCATGTATTCAGTATTTCATTCTGCTTCTACCGCCTTGTTTTCAGTTTTCATACAATACTGAGATGGTGCTGTTTTTTTTTTTGTTTTCAGGTTAACGTTGAAGCCAATACAGCTAAGAAAAGGAATGTGAAAACTAAATGTAGTGTAGAAAAAATAAAGAAGAACTGAATAATGACTAGAATTACTATATTAGTTATAATTTTTTGTACTTAGGTATATTTTTGATTTTTTGTAAAATTTTTCTCTACTTTTTGCATGATTGAATGAAATGTTTCTGAAGTGAAACATCCTTAGTTTTTTCTTTTTTGTACTGCATTATACTTATATATAGCTACATTGATTATGCTTTTAATTACTCTTTGTATTTCATCGTTGAAAGGTGCGTAGTCTGTGAGCCCATGGCTCCAGGGCAGGGTGTCTTGACAGGTCAAGCCCTCTGCAGACAAATTTCACAAAAAACACGTAGTGACCTTTTCTACAATTCACACCACAAATTGAGAAGAGTTATGGCTAAAAAAAGAGAAAATTATACTCAAACCTTTTGTACCATCACCAGGGATGGCGGTCTGAAATGGTCCGAAACAAGAACGGCTAAAATCCGTAATGTCCTGGTCCGGTATTCAGTCAGAGGTCCGAAACTGGACCGAAATTAACGGCCCATAGTCTTGGACCAAAACCGGACCGAATTAAATAACGGACCAGTTTCGGTCCAGTTTTTTTTTTTTTTCAAAGCTTAGAGTATGATAGAAATACTCTGATAACAACCAATAATTTGATTTTTAATTTTGAACTATGATTTTTCAAGATTTGACTAGATTTGAGAGCATGTGTGTGAATCTTAATTATGAAAAAAAAAACCAGAAAAACATTGTTTTTTAAGTCTTATCATTTTTTTATTTAAAATGAATTAATTTGGGAAACAGAATTGAAAGTAATGTCAATGTCTAACCTCCAACTTATATTTTCCATTCATGATTTAGATATGCAAAATGAATTTTTAATTTCATGTTCTTCAAAAAACAAAAAAAAACGTATAAAAATAAAACAAAAAGGAACCTAGTTGGACTTATAAACATTTAAAAAGGTGAAAAATAGGAGCACTTAATTGAAGCCTCCTACAACCAAAGAAAAAACAAATTTTGTCAAATCCAAATTTACACCAAAAAGTTGTGGATCAATGTTGAAAAAAAATTAGTATTGGACCGAAACCGGAACTGGTCCGAAACCTGGTCCAAAACCTCAGCTCTGGACTAAAACTGGTACTGGAACGAAATGTTTCGGTCCATTTCTGTAACGATACTGGTCCGTTTTAGTTTTGTTTTGGAACATTGGAACATGATCCGGAACGAAATCATTTCGGACCGCCATCCCTGACCATCACTTCTTTCCATTGTAATATGGAAAAAAAGTTTTGGAACGAAAAATGATTATTTTTCAATTCTCTACAACTTTTGCTTCAAACTTTTTTTCATATCTCCACTTTTTCGGATATTACTGACAACTGGTTCGAAACTGCTGAACCGGTTTCAAAAAAAACACCACATTTTATTCGCGTCAGTGTGTAGACTCTATTTGAATAGAAAACCCGGACCCCAATTTTTTGACCCAAACCGGTTTCTGAATTTGTGGACACCCTTTAAATAGGACTAGAAGTTTGATTATCGATCTTCGATGTCCTCGTCGCCAGGAACACATTGCCGTTTGAACCGTCTTGGTATCTCTTTTTAGTTCAGATAATATTGAGAAGTGTTTCAAGTGGACAAAACTTGTGTGTCATACTGTATACTCTTCGGTACAGCGTAATACTCGGACAATCAACAGTACCCGTAATGGAATTGACCAAAGAGAGTTGGAATACTGGAGGCATTCGAAGTAGAAAAAAAATACTCGAATATTCGTCACGATCTATCATCTTGCAACCGCTATAGGACTTGGCAGTGCTAAACCGAAGAATAATAATTAGAATGATTGGGACGGGCGAGGGCGGTGGATTTATTCATAGAAAACCTCGCAATAACAAGTCTGCTGTGTGCAGCATGCTCCGGTCCGAGTCGTATTATGGTTATAAACTCGTATCGTTTCGAGAACCGGTTGCCCTGCGAGTTGTTTACATTACACCTTAAATCGTCGTCGACATGGTGGAATCTCGCGCCGTAAATACGGGCGTCCGATAGCCGCTAAAGGCTGAACAGGTTTCCAATATTCTAATTATGGTCTGGCAAATACCAGTATATCAACCCAGCATCGTCAATTCAATTACCTGTAGGTACTGTGCGATGAAAAAAAAAGCCAACGAAATCCATCCGCTCACTTACCATATGTAAATGTCACGAGGCTCATGTCGAAGATTACCCGGTCATTGATGTGTCCTGTTCCTGTAAGCCAGATATTATCGTTGGCATCGCCACCTGCCACCGCCATTCCATATTCACACGCCTACGCACGTACATATGGTTATCATAATATTATGCACTGTATGTAGCGTGTACCTTCGTCAAGGGCGTCGTCATAACTTGAACTTCACCTTTGCTCGAATACATTTGATTTTTTTCGATCGTTCGAAGTGGCCATTGAATTTTATTCGTATTCGTAACAGAATCATTTATCATTGTTGATTCGTGAAAATTTTCCATATTCCAAGTATGATTTTATCATTTGAAAATGCCTAGGGTCGTATGACTAATTTCCAGAGTTGAGGTTGCTGATACGATGGCGTATGGAGTGGACGTAAAATGTTATTCTATGGACTTGCTTACTTTTGGCCAATGGCAATATCCCGAAAATGGTACATTGTGAAAAATAATTCATTTTTTGTGGGATTTCAGTTGTGTATTTCTGGAGACTTGAAGTCCTGGACAAGGTTAAAACGAATTCACCTAAAATTGGATTTGAATCCGAATCCACGAATCATTGCGGGTTTTTTTGATTCGAATCCGGTTCCGAATATATTTCGCGTTTTCGTGATTCGAATCGAGTGGTTTCATGGATTCAAATCCACGAATTCATCATGTTGCAGGATAAATCTTCGAACAAATTGAAATTTTTGAATGAGCGAGGAGGCATGGGCAACATTCTTGGCCTGGAAAAGTATCGAATATACAAACGATTTGCAGCAAAAAATTTTCAAAAAATGAAACGAAAAACGAAACAAATCCTATCGAGTTTCGAATCCATTTTACGAATCCATATTATTTTTTTGGATTCGAATCAATGAAACGAATCCAGTTTCACATAATGGATTCGAATCAATTTTTTAGAATCCTTTCTAACCTTGGTCCTGGAAATCTGGAATAACAATACGTGTGTAAAAATTAACACCGATGGAATCAAAGGAGATGAAAATGTCTCTCATCTTTACTAAACTTGAAAATTCTTGAGAATAATGCAATAACAAGAAGTAAATCGAATTTGGCAAATTGAATTTCGCGATTTTTTTCTCTGTTTTAGGGGTGTTTCAAAATTCAAAAATCAACAACTTGAGATAAACATGTGAAATGTCCGAAACCTAAAACCAAATTCATTGGGTATTTAGTTATTGAAGGTTGGAAACTGATTCTCGAACCCAAATTGAACTCGATTTTTCAGTTTTCATCAAGAAACCACCTTCAGGGGTCAAAAATTTGTTTTTGAGTTGACACTGATTTTGGGTTTTTCAGAAGGAGTAGAAACAGAGGAGAACCTCAACTCAAAAACCAATTTTTGAGCCCTAAGGGTGGATTCCAGGCTCAGAGTCAGAAGTATTGAATATTTTTTGGAACTGAAATTAAATCTGTAAAATATTTCAACTTATATTACATTCCAGTCAATAGTAATACTCACCTGACTAGAAGTCTAAAGTAAAAGTCGAATGAGTTACTGCTCCTGCTCAATTTACAAGTCCTTCAAAGTGACGAATTCCATGTAAGCCTCTGCTACCGGAAAGAAAAAGGGGGTAAGCTGTAAAATTAACCTTCGAGTAAAACGCGCTTGAAAAAATTGTTTCCACTTTTTGAATATTTTGAAAAATAGGAATTCCAAAAAGTTGATTTGAGGGATGCATTATGTCCCCAAGTGCTACAAAAATGTAAATTCCCAATTTCCTCCTTCAAAATTTCCAAATTTCAGGGATTGGAGTCCTTTTTGGAGCACCTGAGAGCTGTATACGACCGTTTACCCAATTTTTTTTAATTTTTCGCGAAATTTCAAACTAAAATTATATACATAAATGGATTTAGATTTTGGAGCCCTAATACAGCTTTCAAATTGACCTTTTCGAATTCCTAGTATACGTTCATTCTTCAAATACAATCAATTTTGGAGCATCGGTGTGATGAGAGGGGGAGGGGGAGGGGGGAGATCAGCATTCAAACCATTTTTATCGGATTTTTCGTTCAATTTTCTCTCTCTAAAAAAAAACATAAATTATTTCTTGCTGTTCACATCTTCCTTCTCTCTCCCAATAATATTTTAAAAACTTATTTTATTTTTCTAAAACGAGTAAAATCGAGCTGAAACCATCGATCAGCAAAAGTGACACTTATTTAAAAAAAAAAAAAACGATCGAAAGCTGAAATTTTATTTTCTTTATTATTAAATAAATTATCCCAATGTTTCTGACATGCTGCAAGTGATGGGAATGATGGAATCGTCTTGTATTTGACGAAGTGGAGTTAAAAATGAAAGAAAAAACATGAAATTCTTTTAAAACAACAGCCTATTGAAAATTTAATTAGGTATTTTGTCTCTGATGGAATCAAATTTTCAAATCTTGGCCCTCGTTTCGTTCAAAAATATGAACCCTGAGACATACAGGAGACGGATGGTATGGGTTCTCTTTAGGACTGCATTGTTTGAAAAATTTGAATTTTCAACTTTTGAACGTTTTTCGCTAAAATTTTCAGCACTGTTCAGGCTCAAATGCAAATTTATTTAAAAAATCGTGAAAAAATTCGATTCTTGAATTATTGTTCTATGGAATTCCTTCTTCTATCTTTTTCCTTCATTTTGTCTAGGATTTAATTCCGGTTGTAATACCAATGTAGTTTCGTCTCTGCTCAAATATTTCATCTAGAAAATTTTAGGAAACTTGAAAAAATTGGGTTGTAAAACCTAAAGTGAGCAGGGAAAATTATTTTTTTTTAATAATTAAATAAAATTTGAACCTTACTAATCTCATTTATTTTTTCGTTCGTTTTTTTATTGTTTTGGTGAAATTTTATTAAAAAGTTGGACTGATGCAAAAACTTAAGATATTTCGATTTTTTTCAAAATTAATTTTTGCGGAAAGGGTAGGGCTGTAAAAATTTTGTAAAAGTCTTGCAATTTGATTCGAAAATTTTGTTGGACACCCTGATTAGTATGATTTTGAGTAATGGACGTTTGAGAATTCTACTGGCTATTGCTTTTTCTTTTGAAGGCCAAGAAAAAAAATGTAAAAATGATAAAATACGAAGTGCTCTAGTTTGAATGAATTTTTTTGTGATTCCAAATTAAACGAGGTCTTATTTTTATTAAAAAATTATATCATTCTGGAAATACGGCTGAAAGTGTATTTTCTTTCCATCTGAACATTGGCGTGACGAGGTTAACCTTACACTCGTATGTTGGTCGAAGAATTCGCATAGTTCGAACCGAGGCCACTGACCAAATATTTATTCTGTTCTGTCATGATCGCAAAGATTTGCTGTTTTAACCAGTAAAATATGAAAGAAAAAAAATCGTGGCAAGGCGGTATATTCGTGTAATTTTTTTCCTAGTTGATTAATTCTTCGAGATAACGCGTACTTATCGTTTAATTAAATAATCAAATTCAAATCGTAGTTTGGCTGTATACCATTAATTATGACATGGCCGAGCTCGAGATAAAGGTTATACATACATTAATGCTTACTTTTAGGCTATAATACGATATTGGCGGTAGCTCAAAGAGCATACTGATCATTGATAATTGATTAGTGTGTACTCTTTAATGACGCTGTTGCTGTTATTGTTATTATTATTGTAAAATGAATTTTTTCCTAGCTATGCTAGTGGTTGATTGGACGATGCAGCGTCGAGTCGTATATGATAAAATTAGCCGATTTATAGATTGGCGTTTTATGTTTTTGAACTTTGATTCCGCGTTAATAATTGAACCATCGATACGATTGAGAGAATGTGCACGACGATACGAATACCAGGCGATACGATGAGGTTTTTTCGCTCTTCCATAATGGTAAATATCGCGTGTTCGAGTTATCGAAGCGTTAGCGATGGGAAATTGCATGCGCTCGGCTGTCGTTCTCGATATAACGGCGTAGCAGCGCATTACGAGCCAATCGAATTGGAAATAAATTTAACCTTCGGCCAAACGTTGATTTCTTTATTGGGAGAAGCGAAAAATTGATGTCAGCGAGGAAAATTTACGCCGCAGCGGAAATTATAATGGCCGAGATGCGAACCATATTGATGATTTTTCTGCTGCTAAAGATGTTTCGACGTGCATTTCGATAGCGTTGAAGGATTCTCGTTTTTTGAGACGAGAAGGGAGATTATGACGCAGTGGCGGATCCAAGGTTGGATAGGATTCGAATCCAGCATACAAAATTTCCTGGTTTTTCCTGGTTTTCCACGAAGTGGACACCCTGAATTTTTTTCGACTGCTGCATTATCATGCTTTGATAGAGGAAGTTGCTTTTGTTGTAGGGAAGGGAAAATTAATTCAGAACTTGGCTACAAAAAAATTTCAATTGAAACTGAATTTTTCGGATTTTTCTGACCGAAGGTACGATTTTTAGAATTTTTTAGACTCAAAATCAAGATTGAAACCCACTAACCATCGCAAAATTAGCCTCTCGAATGAACAGTGTAAAATAAAAAGAGACCAAGCCAGAGCTGTTGGACCGAAATGATTTCGTTCCGGACCATGTTCCAATGTTCCAAAAAAAAAACAAAAACGGACCTGTTTCGTTCTAAAATTGGACCGAAATTAACTAAAATATTTCGTTCCGGTTCCTGTTTCGGTCCACAGCTGAGGTTTCAGACCAGTTTCGGTTTCAGTCCAAAATTGATTTTTTCAGAAACTTCATGCTCTACAACTTTGGTTCTGAAAAAAAATTTCTCAAAAGTTCACCGTTTATGAGAAAAATGAGTATAAGCTTCAAAGTTTGAAGGCTAGTGATTGGGCATTTTTTTTTTTTATAAGTTTTTTATTATTTTTTATTTTGTGAATGAATGGAAATAATAGCATAGGTACAGTAAATAGATCAGATCTATTTGAAATTTTATTTTTTACTTTAGAGCTGTTGGTCCAACTTCTAACACCAATTTCTTCAAAAATTCAACACTATAATTTTAGTTCTGAAGAATTTTTTTAAAAGCTCACTGTAACGTAGACAGCTGAGCTTTTGAGCTTTAAAGCTTATTTTGTTTTCAAGTAGATAATTGGTGTTTGACAGAAACAGAAACGAAGCTAGAAAATTCTGTGTCTGTCATATTCAAACTTCAAAATCGAAAAAAAAAGGGGAAACTGGACCGCTACTTATTTATTTTGGTTCGGTTTCGGTTCGATTTCGGTTCAAATTATGGTGCATTTCTTTCGGTCCAATTTCGGACCTTTGACCGTTTCATGTTTCGTTTCGGACCAAACAATAACGGACCAGAACATTACGGTTTTTAGCGGTTCTTGTTTCGGACCATTTCGGTCCAACAGCTCTGGACCAAGCGACATCAAAAATTTCGCCAAAAAACAAATTTGAAAGTACGATAACTTCTGAAAAAGTTGAAGAAGGGATAATAAGTATAAGAAATTTGAACTCTGGTAACATTAATCTATCAGTAATTTATGTGTTCAGAAGCTTATTTTGTGTTCCCAGTGAGAAATGTGTTAAAATCTCAGCACTTTCAAATTTGTCGCTTGGTCGCTTTTGACTTATCATGGTTCAAATTTTCATGAACCCCTGAGGGCCTGGGAAGGGGTCAACTGAAATCTGACAAAAATTACTAAAAAAATTAATGTTGAAAGTTTTTTTTTCTGGACTCCATTTCCCATGAGGAGATGGGGCTAACATAATATGTCTTTTAACCTACTACATTTCTCATTCCACCCTCTTCACTCCTAAAGGTATATAGAATGAGGATGGAGATGGGGAGGCTGACATATATAATGTACATGGAAATAGAGTGATATAGACAGATAAAGATAATGAGTGTTACACAATTGAGTATTAGTTCTAAAATTATAACAAATAACGACAAATGATCAAGGAGAGGGATAGGGAATACCACAACAGGTCTCGCTGCGACTTACTGTTCAAATTCTTGTCACTGATGGGTTTAAGGAGAGAAAAGATAACATAAAATTTAAGGAAAGGTGTAATTTAAGGATTGATTTTCCATTATATATTCACAGAATTTTAGAAAGTCGAAAGTATAGAAATAATCTTCTGGGTTATCAGAATTTGGATCAAAATCAGGGGTTATTTCATTTCTTATTTCATCTAAAATATGACAGAAAAATAATGAATGTATAGAATTTTGAGTAAGATGAGCACATGCGCAGTATTTATTTTCTGTTCTGCCAATTTTGAAAAGGTATTCTTAAAAGTTTCCATGTCTTGAGAAAATTTGGGATCTTTTATAATTTATAATACAATTTGAGTCATAAAAGTTTTTCAATTTAGGGATCAGAAAATAGGTTATAGCCTATAGGTGCTTTTATTGAGATTCCAATGGAGTTACCATCTTTCAAGAGACCAATCATAAAGAATAGCTTTAAGTTTTTTATAAGTTAAATTTTGGGCCATGATCCCAGCTTGCAAAAAAAAAACCAGACAAGTCTGCTCCTTTCTGTTCCTTTCTGACAACCCGATGTGCAACAAGGGGGGGGGTGAAAATGGGTCGTTTAAAGAGCAACAGGTAGTCAAAAAAAGTTGTTTATCGCGAAATGGGGGTCCAAAAGAGCAGACAAATGAGAATTTCTGCCCATTTGTCTGATTTTTTTGCACGCTGGGATAGTTTCAATTTCATAATCTGGAGCAGAGATGTAAGGTATTTTATTCACGTATAATACAGCTGTATAATACGTGTATAATACCGTATTATACAAAAATAAAATACCGTATAATACATATTTTATTAAATTTTGATTAAAATCGCTTGAAAATCAGTGTGTGCTCAAAGAAATTTTGAAAAATTAAACATTTTATGTAAATTTGAGACTTTTTTAATGATAATTTTGTAATTTTTGGTATTTTACCCTATTTTTATGTGCTCATTTGCTCTACGCATGCGCATAGTGGAAAAATAGGGTTGGAGTGGGAGTTTGAGTCAGAATAAATTACCATTAAAATATACTGTATTATACGGTATTATATGTATAATACCACCGTATAATACCGAAAAAATAAAATACCGTATTTTTACATCTCTGATCTGGAGCTTCATGAGAGGGGGGGGGGAGGGGTTCAATTGCGGGTATTTTTGGTTTAATTTGGTAAGTAATTTCAAATAATTTTAGGGTGGTTTGTTTAATGATTTGGGCTGCGTTCAGAAAATGGTCAACAGAACAATAGATCAACAGAAACAAATTTCATTTTCAAAAATTAAATTGAATATAAAACTTGAATAAAAATAAGGGTATTTCTTCAATCAAAAAATGGTTTTTCATTTGAATTAAAGCAAATTTTCCAATTAAAGATGCATAACTGTTTCAATTTTTGAAAATTAAATTTCTCTCTGTTGATCTGTTGTTCTGTTGACTGTTTTCTGAACGCAACCCAGAAGAGAAAAATTATAAGCAGTGTTTAAAATGTTTGAAACAAGGTATTTATTTTTGGTAAAATGAATGAGATTTCTTTTAAAAATTTGGAGGTCGAGCGGGGTTTCTTTAGCGAGAAGGCAAGAACTAATGATGCTTCGTAGGAAATAGTGCAATAGGCTTTAACTATGTTGATACAGTACCGTCTTTAGATTTTTTGGTTAGGAGGATTTGTCGTAAGTAACTGCGGTTCACTGCGGTTATATGGAAAGTTCCAAAATGTGGAAGAACAATATTTAAAAAGTGTGCCGATTACAGAGTTATACTTGACTTTTTATTTTTGAACCAGAAAACCTAGATTTTAATGCCAAACTCGATACTATCTTATTTTTTTCAAATTTGAGTTCTGTATCCCCTCAATTTCAAAGGGAACAAAAATTCAAAATAGCCTGAAAATCATATTTTTCGGACTAGAAAATTTAGATTTTAATATCAAACTTGATATTGTCCAGTATTTTCCAAATTTGAATTCAATATTATCACTCTCCCAAGTCCCAAAGGCGGTCGAATAAACAAAACAACTCAAAAGTCGTATTTTTCGGACCAGAAACCCCAGATTTTGACACCAAACTCGACATTATTCAATTTTTTCAAAATTTGAGTTCAGTACCGCCTTCCCCCTGGGGGCTGAAGACAAAAACTGACTCGAAATTTGGATTCTATCTTGAAAATCACTATAAATACAAGGTTTTGAACGGGTGGTGATTCATCATTTCTTCAAAAAAAAATGCAATGCGCGTGTTTTTTTTTCATTCTGGCCCAGTGTGAAATGATTTTTTGAAGCAACTGCCTTGAATTTGCTCAATCGTTTTTTTTCTGTGCTCTAGGTGTTCCATTTTTGGGCCAACTTATTATAGCCCAACCGAGAAAAATTTTAGACGAGGCAATTTCAAATTATAAAATTAGCAATTCTTTTAAAAAATTCAGCAACACGACGAGCAATCATCACAGAAGCGGGGGGGGGAGGTTAAAATTTTCGACATCGGTGCGAAATTCACCTCGTCATCTTCATCCAACAGAAAATTACTATCTCATAGCAATATCAGCGTCACGTTGCCATATTTTTGCAGCTGCATTATCATCACCTTGAACAATATTTGCATTACGATATCTCGGTTCTCTGCCTCCGTCGCGTCGCCATGTCATCGCCATCTTCGCTTTGCAATATTGCGAATAACCTCGACAAGGCGAAAATCTTTTCGCTATGTTATGTCTCGTGCCTCAGCCATCAGCGATACATTGTAATTTGTCGAAAAAAAGAGGCACACAGATACACGCTGGTTAAATGCCAAATGCCAGTACAATTCACAGCTGAGCTGACCATTTGCCAGGATCGATGCATTTCCCGCAAATTCAACGTAACGCATTCAGATCACGAAATAGAATTATCTCACCCTTTCTATCAGTACACCCATCAAACATATCTCGTATGTTGATTAGAGATACGTAATCTGAGATTCTGTGTATGTACGTCTTGTCTTCATCTCGCGGTAAATTATCATGACTGCTGTCGAAAATGGTAATGGTCGTAGTAATGTACATACGATTGACCTTTATAAAATTTAATAAGGTCATCGCGAAGCATCTGTTTTATAACTAATTCGAAGCACGTTTTAGCAAACAAACTAGAGAGAAGAAGAGACCAGCGAGGCAGCGAAGCTTGTGCGAATTATACGTATGAACTCGAATGTGTATTTTAATTAAAAGCGTATACATATACGACTAATTCGACCCTGGCGGTGCCCAATTCGCTGCCTGCTGTTATGGCACATTGCGTCACGTATGCGTTAGCGTACCTAAATATACGTACGAGTAAATTTAGTGGAAGTGAAAAAAAATATACGCGAAATACATATGCGAGTGGAAAAAAATTACGAAATAATCCGATATAAATATTGGCACAGTGTAGCGCGGTGACAAGGTATTCGATGACTTTCACCGAGCTCTAATCGTGTTCTAACGCCATAAAAAACTTGACTGACGTTAGTGGCGCTCCTCTTTCTATTTCTTTCATCGGTACCGGAGACCGGTGTCTCTTTTATCCGATTAAAATAGCATTACACGACACGATGTGAAAAAAAAATGCATGGATTTTGCATCCATTTAAATACCCGCCGATACGAATGACCATTCGCCTGAGGTACGTCCGCGTCCTCGCCTCAACCAGTGACACGTAACTGCGTTATGATGCTGGTACAGGAAGAATTTATGTCGCTGTTGCCCTAATGATCATTATACCAGTCGAGTTCGCACATTGATTGCAGTACATTTAACCTTGATTTGATTCAGTCGTCGTGGTGATGCAGTTTCTGTCACTGGCCTTAATGACGAAGGCAAATTTTATACTCGGATCAAACCGAAGAATATCAGAACGCCATAAAAATATCAAATTGAAATTAGCGAATTTTCATTTCGAGAATGCAACTTCGAACGCGACTGATAAAATTACAGGAATTTTAATTGTTGTTCAAGACGTGAAATTCCGTACAAATCTATTGAAAAGTATTTCCAGACAGTGACGTACCGAAGGCATTTTCCAGGGGGGGGGGGAGGTTTGATGAAAATCCCAACTCAAATTCTTAAAATTCCCAACTATAAATCAGCGATTATTAACATAAAATTGTCCATTTGTCCTCAGCGAAGCAAGGTATTTATCTAGATTGAAACGAGAGTAAAAAGTTTCAAAATAATTATAATTCAATTTGAAAAAAATTGTATTTCAATGTGAATACGAGAAAAATGAATTTGGCCCGAGTGAAGCGAGGGCGAAAATTTTTGAAAACTTCCAATTCAAAGTGCAATAAAACCGTGTTTTGGATTAACAAACTTGAATAAAAAATTGCATGGTCACTTTTACTTTGAAACTATTTAAGAATAAATTCAAAGAGGCCAAAGTTTTTGAAAAATTGGTTTTTAAACGTCAAAAATAAGTTCTATGGAGAAAAACTATAATGAACATTAGTTGTAATAATTTTGAGGAAAAATACGAAAAAATGACTTCTCTAGGATTTGAATTATGAAAAAGGAAAAAATGAAAACAATCAGGCCGAGCGTAGCGAGGCCGACGTTTTCTAAACATTTAGATTTGGGAGATGATTTCACGGATGGACACCAAAAATTTTTCGAGGACTTAGGATGAGGTTTCTCGATACCCCTGATTTCAATTTTCAAGTTTAAAATTTTCCAACTTGATTTATCAAGTATAGATATAATGACGTCGGAAGATTTTTTTCGGAGGGTTGAAAGTGAGTACAAAGACTTGGAATAACAGAACGATTTTCAAGGGAGGAAACTTTTTTTTGTTTTACGAGCAAAAAATTCCGCCAGGGGGGAAGCTCCCCCACCTCCTTCCCCAATCGGTACTTCCCTGTTTCCAGATTACAGAATAGATGAAATATGACGAAATTTAAAAAAAAAGATCCAGGAATCTGATCAAAATACTAAAATTTAAAAAAAATAATTCAAAACTTGATGAAATATTTTTAAAATTTATCAATTATTTCTCTAAATAAATTCTTAGAAAATTACCTATACATGTAAAAAAAAACGTGAAAATTGTATTTCAAGATTTCAAGATTTATTTGCATTTAAATTAAATATTTGAATATAACAAAATATTTATCCACCCCTATGCCATATGGCGAACGGGGGGTTACCAATAAAAAAAAATAAAAAAAAACAAAGCCAAAAATTAAAAAAAACAAAAAACAAAAAATGAGTAACATAATATATAAAGAATAATAATGGGGGGGGGGGGGGTGCGATGGAGGTCATTTTTCCTTCTTGTCTATCTTAAAGATTTGAGTGATTGATGTTATAAATCTATTTTTTTTTTAAATTTAATTTTATTAATTTCTTGTTGAAAATCCCCCCTCGATCTGTTTGCTTCCATTGGGGGGGGGGGGTAAACACCCTGAATGAAAGAGTTGATAGGATAGTCGAATTCGTCATTTAAAATGTGTACAAAAAATTACAAATTTTTCAAAAATAAAATTTGGGAGGTTGTGGAATGTCGATAATTTTCAGAAAAATCGAAAAATGTCATAAACCCTGCTTAAATTTTAATTTTTTTCCTCTGGTTTTAAGAGGAGATTCGCGATTTTCGATGAAAATCGTCACGAATCCGGACCGTTTGAATCGTTTTGGCCATTGAGCGTTCAACTCTTTAAAATGTGTTACTCTCTCATTCCGAATCAGTGGAAAATAAATGATAAAACAGTCAGAATTGCAGCACAGGAAAAATCAGTGGAATTCTCTAATTTTCAGCGATTTTTCACTTATTATTTAAAGAATTTCACAGATTTTTCAGTAAATTTCATAAATATCACTGAATTTTCACAGATTTCCTGTGATTTTTTTTCACTGAGTTGCTTTTAGTGAAAAATTTCACTGATTTATTACTGTGTGCAATTCTGACTGGTTTTCAGTGATTTTTGATAAATTTCACTGATTCAGAAATGAGAGAGTAGTGAAATGATTTGATTGAACGAAATTCGAATGATTCGAACGGTCTGAAAAAGAAAATTATATATATTAAAAAGAAATTTGCACAATTTTTGTTACTTGTGTAGGGCTGTAGGAGGTAAATGCCATCTTAATAAATTTTTCAAAACCGAAGTATATATGTATTTTGTTTCGAGAATTGGCTCGAATTGAGGAGAGGGGGAAGGAGAAATGGAAAAATATGGGTTTTCTGGATACAGTTGTTTTTTTATTTTTTAAAAATTATAAAATTTTCAAAAAAAACTTCTCTTTTTCTAGTTTTTTTTTTTTTTTTTAAACAAAAACGATGTTAGGTACCAGAAACAGTTTCCTTGTGTTTCAATTCGTGACAATTTTTCATTCCTATCTGTAATAAATTATTTTCAAAAAATCAAAGGAAAAATGAAGATTTTTTGATGATTTTCGCAAGGTATTATTTTTTTGTTTTTAAAAAGAAATTCGTAATTTTTGAAAAAAATGTGTTTAGAAAAAAGCACAACTCAAAACAATCAGTTTTTAGGTTTTTTAAAACTGAAAGCAAAAAAAGAACTATTTTTCAAAGTCAGAAAATGAAAACCAAAAAGTTATGCTTTGACAACCCTGCTTGGTAATATGATTTTTTACCTGTTCTACATTCTTCTGAATTCATCACAGATAAACATTGAATTTTAAAACAACTGCCTCTCTTCTGAAATCGACAGCTTCTTATCTACGCTATCAGGGGTTTTGAGGTTTCGACACCCCCTCCCCCCTCCCTCCCCCATGATCGCCAGGGCCCTCCGATGCTGTAAACAAATAAAAATTCGTATCACATGGCCTTTGCCGACTGTCTAGACACCAGGTGTCAAAAACCGAATCTATTTTTGGATCGGTATTGGTTTTTACATAAATCATTCGGTTTTGGTATTGAATTGGTTTTTAAGCTTTAATTTTCTTCGATATCAGTTTCATTCATTTTTGTGTAGTTTTCACCTATTTTGGTAGGAAATTTCTCTAAGAATTTGTAAAAATTTATTCGAGGGCTGCATCATACACGTATGACCCCAAAGGACGAAAAAGAACCCAAAACCTCTAGAAATTTGGAAATTCAGGTTTTGATTTCAGGTCTGAAATCTCACAGATAATCTGAAAAACAAATAGAATGACGTATCATGCACCCAACTGTTTCAAAAGAGGCCCCAACTTGACGAAAAATTTCAAAAATTTCTTCAAAGATTCGAAATTTTCTGCCATGCCTAATGAAAAACAAACTATCACAAATCTATTCTGGGAAAAATAACGAAACTTCATGCTTTAAAAATTCCAATTCCCAACAGAGGTAAATATGGAATGTGCAATTTTCCCAGTCCTTATAAATGGCAATTTTTTCCACGCAGCCTGTTTACGTACAGTTATCAAGATGTTAATCTCGACGAAAGTTGGACGATAAAAATTTTCCCAATGTTTACCAATAGCACGCTTCGATTATTCAAAACCATGCCATCGATACTGAAAACAAACGTTACCCAAACAAACGTCTAGCTGGCTTGAAAAAAAGCCCTCGTAAATACCCTAATTAGATAATAACACTCAATTAGAGCATTTTGCGACGGAAAACTTTCGTAGAATCTCGTTCGCGCCTCGAGCGAATATAATTCACCAAGAGGGAAGCGACCTTCGGGTTCGAGCGTAATTTTTCAACTGTACATTCGACTTTAATTACGTGAATGCACGCGATATTGTGATTCGGTTATTTTTGCGCCTGTTTTGTTCAATTAAATTCAGCCACGATCTAGCGATTCGCGACCTAACTCGGTTCTAAAAATAACCACCGGTATTTTCAACAATCCTTCCCCAATTTTCACATAACGACGTACAAGTCCGGTATATTGAACTCGAGAATGAAAAAAAAAGAAAGTAACCTCAACGGTTTCAATGTCAACACTCACAGTCCACTACGACATGTTCTCTCTCACTCGATTCTAAAAATTATAAATCCAATAAAATATTACCAACGTACGCTTCCAGTACAGAAAAAAACCTCGAGCTGTCGCCCTTGAACTGTTAAGCTTTGTAGGTACAGATATCTTATACCGTCTGTTAGCCAACGACCACAACGTGTACAACTGCCGATTTGTCTGATTCTTCTACATCTACGACTACGAGTAGTATCTGACACCGCCACCACCGCCTGATCAGCAGTAGGTCCAGAAACCAATGAAAACCATAATAAATTGACCACCTTCGAATTCACGTAGCAGTTTTCCGAGAACTCATTAACGTAACAATATCGTTTTTCGCGGATCGGCGATGTGAAGAGGCGGTCTCGAACAGTCGTGTGCGATTCCTAGATTTTTTCAGTGTATTTTTAAGATAAGTAGCGAATGTATTTTGCAAACAGGAATCGTGATTTTTTTCACAACACTGGGGACTAAAAATTTTCTTAAAATCGTAGACGTCATATCAGTGGCAGGCAGGGCTCATTTTGAAAAAAAATTTCCGGATCAGTCATTTTCAAACAATTATCGTTTTTTTCTTTCAAAAAAAAAAAAATGAAAATAACAAATTTTTTTACAGATAAAACAAAGGCTCTGTTGCAATAAGGAGGTCATTTGGCCTCAGGTGGAATTTTGTAAAAATTCTTACACCATTCGATTTGTATTGGTAGAAAATGATTTTAGAGCGCATGAGCGAATTTTTATCTCACCCCTGGGGGGCTGGGGGCCCAAAATAAGCGATTTCCAAGCTAAAAACTTCTAAAAATTCTCTCTCCGCGAGTTTTCAACCGAGTTTTTTTCAAACTTGGCACAGAGGTAAACGTACTAGAGGGGAGTGCTCTGAAATTTTTTCAGATTTTTTCGACCACTTTAATGACCTCGAATTTGACTTTGAAAATTTCAAATCGCCCTGGGGAGTACAGTTTTGGTGCTGTCTCAAATTTTTTTTCAAATTTAAATTTCCTAATGTATTTCACACTGCTGAGAATTTTTTCAGATTTTTTCAAATGGTGGAAAGTGGTCAAATATTCAAAAAACTGGTGTAATTCTTCATTTTTGTAGCTTAAAATCATTGTTTTTCATCAATTTTTCATTTTTGATAGTTTCCTGCTAAAATTATTATTATTCACTCGTCGTGTCCCATTTCGACCTTTATTCATTAATTTCTTACGACTATGATGTTTTAAGCGAATTTAATGCTTACACCATTGCAGTAGTCCAATGTAGTCCCTGCGGTTAGCTCAGGCGGTGGGGGGGGGGGAGAGGACGTGTCATATACTCAATTTTGATAATTTTTAGAGTTTCCTATAGTTTTTCTTTCAACATTTTATTCTCTAGAAACCCCCTCTCCTTACTCAAATTGTAACTCCAGCTCCCTTGGGTTTGTGTATATCGTTTATAAGTCATCTAATGGGAAATTTGACGTAGACTAAGTTTTGCAGACCCCGTTTTTGCGCTAGGGTCAATAATTCAACAGATATGAGCCAAAAATTAAATTTTTGAAGAAAATTCACTCTCTTTGATCTTCTATAGCTCCAGCTCCCTTGGGTTTGCGAATACCATTCAAAAGTTATCTGATAGGAAATTTGACGTAGAATAAGTTTCATTGACCTCATTTTTGCCCTAGCACCAAAATTTCGGCAGATATGGGCCAAAAACCTGATTTGGGGGGCAAAAGGTCCATAATTTAGGGAACTTTCGTACCCCGAACGCGTCAGGACACCTCAGATTCATGTTCAAGGCATAAAAATGGACCATTTCAGGGTGTCTAACGGCCAGTATAAGTCAGTATTCTTTCAAAGAGGTCAGTCTGGTCAGTATAAGTCAGTATTTTTGACTACTTTACTCGAAAGGTCCTGCTTCTTTTTTCAAAAATTCAAAAAAATCCCATTTACCCTTGATAAATTGAAAAAAATGAAAAAGTTTCTTTCATATAAATTTAATTTGTTTGCAAAAATTAAGTTTGCATAAATAAATAGCTATTAAAAATTGTTTCTTATTAATTTTCCAATAAATAGCTACAGCAGGGTGTCTACCAGTCGCAAAAGTCGCAAAATTGGCCCAAAATTCATCAAAAGTTGCAAATTTCTCCAAAATTGACCTTAACTTGATTTTTTTTTTCGCCTTGTACAAAACCGAAAAAGTAAATAAATTTCACCTCTTTGAACATTTTTTCTAGAAATTTTCGCAAAAGCTTTGCTCGGGCAATAACAATTTATCTTCTTTTTCTTTAACATAAAATAACTCACTTTTAGAAATTTTTTGTGAAAAATTGTCTTTTTTTAAAATTAAAGAAGTAGATATTTCCTACCATGTATGAAATTTTTCTGTAATAAATTTGATTTCATTGATTTTTTATTTTGGGGGGGGGGGCAAATTGAGAGGTAGATATGTACTAGATACCTTGGAAAAGTCACAAAATTTGATTTTGAAGAATCGGTAGACACCCTGTACAGCACACTGATGTATCAATTTTTTGTTCGACAAAGATTTCTTTGTGGAACTTTCTTTTTCTTATGATTTCGCCAATCGTTTTCTTTTGAATTGTCAACACATTTAGTTGAAGCTAGAGATACGTACGATGAATCGGTAAAAAGTTTTACTTTTTTCACGCCATTATACAATAATATTTCTAGCGCCTTCTTTACCGCTACCAACTCAGCTAAATTATTGGAATTTGGATACCCTGGTACCATAATTCATTCAGAAACATTTTTCTTGGACGACAGTTTGAAACAAATTCCAATACCTAAAACTGCATCTTTTGCCTCGTTTTGGGAGCAAGCTCCATCAGTGGTAACTCAGACGTAGTTGTCGGTATCGATATGAAAGTCAGTCTTTTCGAGTTTGTTTGATAACAAGGTATCTGAGGTCGTTGACTCTAACGTTGCGAACACTTCCTTCTCAAATAGGTTTTTTAACTCATATTTGAAATTGAAGGAGTGCGTGGCAGGTAAATTCCCTAACAAATCGTCGGGAATCTGCCACACTTCATTGTGCTTGACTCCGTATCTATTAGGGGTATTATTGATCTCTTTTTCGATGTCAAGAACATACAGATGCATAAAATTTTTTTTGGGGGATGGCCCTCAGAAAAATCATGCAAAAAGTCATTCCAAAAGGTCAGTATAAGTCAGTATTTTTGCTCATCAAATTTTGTTAGACACTGCATTAGAGCCAAAAATCGGTTGGCTGTCGAGTCTTTCCCTATAACCCCATTTTTTTAGTCATTTCCAATGGACTACTGAAAACCCTGTTTGTTTTATTTGCAAGAAGTACATTATGAGTGAATAAAAAAATGAAGGATGTTCAATATTATTTCTAATCGAAGCATCTTCTGAAGAAATATCGGAGTACATTTCTGGGGAGGGGGAGGGGGCACACACAAATTTTCTACTTACCCGGCGAACATTTCCTTGCTATGCCACTGATGTTATGCGAAAATGAAGAGGAAATGCCGGGTATGTCTGTATGTACAAGTATGACCTAAGTGATGCACTCCATGGAACGCTAGAAATGAATAAAATATTATATTTTTACTTACTTGTACCTGAATGAGTGAAAAATGGGGTCGGTTGTTATGGTTGTTCTACAAACACATATGCAACATAGTACAGCTAGGTAGGTGGTGTTCGTATTCGAAAGAAGAATAAAACGTTAGGTATATTAAAAATGTATACTTGGGCGACCAAAACATTAACACATTAAAAAGGGGTACCTAGCTGGCTACCTTGCTACGCCACCGCAATCGTCGTAATTATGCATTCGGAACAATTGCGTTTACCGTTTTGCTTTGGTCTGGCCCTCGTCCGCGTCCACAAAAAACAATTCATTTTCTTTTCTCGCTCGTCTTCTCGTCGTATTTGTTTGTTTCTCTCTCGTGCTCTCATGCTAGCTACTCGTTAAAACCGTAACCCAACGAACGAGATAACGTTATCCGATTAAAATCCCCTTTTTACCTCGCCATGTGCAGTAGACAGAGATAGGTATTATAACGTTGTACCATTTGAAGAGATGAAGAGAAAGGAAGAAAGAAAATGAGAATTTCGCTCAGCTCAGCTTTGCTCGTTTAACGTACATATAGGTAGTTGGATATTCTCTCTGAACGTAATGTGCATCGGTTCGCAATCGCAATTAAAACTGCAACTCGAGCAATAATAACCGGCGTTACATCAGGTTTATCCTATTTTCTATAGGACAACGTCGTATTTTTTCTATTCTGCCACTGCGATGCAGTAAAAAGTTTCAATGCATGGTGCGAATGAGAATCCGAGAGTGGGGCCTTCTCTAACTGCGCTGTGCTGCTCGGTTCGCCATCAAATACTACTAAACGCTGGCTGGATACCTCGAATCGATAGCAAAATTGTAATAAACGACGTCGGCTATTGCACTTTCACCTTCTGGTCCCTTGCTTGGCTTCTTCGTTGTATCGTCTCTGTCTCTGTTGTCCTCCACTTCCTCGACCATCGTAATGGCTAACCCAATTGCACGTCGCGTCGCACCACTTCTATAAGTTGTGTAAATTTATTCTTGTGCGGGAGAATTTGTCGTTGTATGTGTCGTTGTCGTATTTGCATTCGTGTCTGATCGTATGTATTGTAAATAGGTTCCTTGGGCGGTGCTGAATTTTAAGACGTTCGTGTAAGAAATTTTTCCTCAATAGTCGAATAACAGTGTAGTGTGGAATCTACGGATTGCGATTGTGTGGTATTATGTATTGTGAGATCTTCTGTAATGTACCGTGTGTCCTGAAAGTTTCGTGACATTAGTTTAACGAATGACCAGATCAAGAAGCGTGGGAGGTGAGAAGATTTCTATAGTGTGACCCAAAAGTTGTATTAGGTAAATATATTTTTGATTGGGTGTCCAAAAAATGAAAAAAATCGGTTTTGTCAAAAAGTTTCGAAATGGGTTTTCTTGGCGAAATGAATACTACTCATTGAGGTGATTCAACAGAAATGTTTCGAACCTGTTGTCAATAATATCCTAAAAAGTGGGAATGTGAAAAAAAGTTGTGGAGAATTTAAAAAAATAATTTTTTGTTCCATAACTATTTTTTCCATCTTGCAATGGAAAGAAGTTATGGTATGAAGAACTCTTCTTTTTCAAGCCATAACTCTTCTCCATTACTGGATGAAAAAAAAACTACAGAACGTGAAATGTTCAGTTTTTAATTTTCTATAACTTTTATTTCACACTTTTTTCGACATCTCCACGTTTTTGAAACCGGTGCAAGATGAATCCCAATTCTGAGTGTTTTTTTTTTCAAGTTGATAACCAGTTATCAAAATGTGGAGATATCAAAAAAAGTTTGAAAGAAAAGTTGTAAAGAATTGAAAACTGAACATTTTATGTTCTGTAAGTTTTTTTTTCATCCAGTAATGGAGAAGAGTTATGGCTTAAAAAAGAGAAAATCATACTCGAGTTCTTCGTACCATAACTTCTTTCCATTGCAAGATGTAAAAAAAAACTATGGAACAAAAAATGATTGTTTTTACATTCTCTGCAACCTTTGTTTCAACATTTTTTCATATCTCCACTTTTTCGGATATTATTGACAACTGGTTTGAAACTGATGAACTGGTTTTAAAAAAAAACATATCACATTTTAATCCTGTAGACTTTATTTCAATACAAAACCCTGACCCCAATTTTTTGACCCAAACTGGTTTCCAGGGATCTGGAACAGAATGGAATTTGGAACAGTAACTGGTAAAAAGCAGTAATTTTTGAGCTCCATGACTGGAACAGGAACAGGAATGGGAATTGGAATGATTCATGATAAAAAATCATGACCAGAATGTGATCGGAACAGTTGATGAAGGACCACCTCTCTAATTTGCCGTTCCAACATCTTTGTTTTCCAAGATTTAAAGTCCAAATAAAAAACTAGGAAAGGTTTTGAAAAATTGAAAAATGTATATTTTTACCAAATTTGAAGCCAATTTTTTTTTCAACGTTTCAAGGTCAAGGACAGTCAATAAGTGGAACATTTTACTGGAACAGTAACTGGAATGGTTAATAGCCAATAACTGGAAAAGTTACAGGAATGGTAACTGGAACGCGAATGGTGACTGGAATGACAACTGGAAAAATTAAGCCACTGAAATGGGAACCTGACCACTAAATTTTTCAAAAATTTTCAAATTTAGGACCAGAACCATAACCAGAACAGTAAAATAATCAAATTCTTAACTGGAATAGGAATGGTTAAAAAAAATTCCATTCTGGATCCCTGCCGGTTTCTCCATTTGTGGACACCATATACGTAGGACTAAAAGTTTGATCATCAATCTTCAAATGCCCTTTTTTTTCTGTTTTGTTTGGTCCCCATTCCAGGTGGTGGGGGAATTAAATTTTTCATAATCCACTACATAACCTTGATTTATTGATGCTCTGCCAAAAAACCTATGTACATCAAATAGACCGAGGGGCGACTATAGTTGAAAATTGAAAGGAATAAACAAAATAAGAATAATTATAACATTTATTTACAAATAATTGTGTAATAGTATCGGAAATTAATAGACAGCACAGAGATGTAAGGTATTTTATTCACATATAATACAGCTGTATAATACACGTATAATACCGTATTATACAAAAATAAAATACCGTATTTTACATATTTTCTTAAATTTTGATTAAAATCGCTTGAAAATCATTGTGTGCTCAAAGAAATTTCGAAAAATTAAACATTTTATGTAAATTTGAGACTTTTTTAATGAAAATTTTGTAATTTTCAGTATTCTACCCCATTTTTATGTGCTCATTCGCTCTGTGCATGCACACAGTGGAAAAATAGGGTTGGAGTGGGAGTTTGAGTCAGAATAAATTACCATTAAAATATCGTATTATATGGTATTATATGTATAATACCGCCGTATAATACCGAAAAAATAAAATACCGTATTTTTACATCTCTGAGACTGCATGACACATTTGAGCATAAAGACATAAATCTGGATGAAAAGACATTATAAGGGTTAGGACCAGGGTCCGGAACCATTTGAAATTTTTTTTCTGGTGCTTCTGGCTCTGCTCTTTAACCTTTGAGATGGAATGGTTCCTGTTCTGGTTCCAAAGTGGTTCCATAGTCAGTTTTTTGGGGGGGAGGGGTTCTGGTTCTGGTTCCAGGAGTCAAGAAAATTTAATGGTTCTCCTGGTTGTGGTTCCAATTAGTACTGGTTCCCCCGGTTCCAAGTGGTTCTGGTGCTCCCAGTTCCAGTCATTTTTTTTGTTTTTCTTTCAAAATAACACATCAAACTTCAATTTAGAAGTCAAATTAAGATCTGCGAATAGTTTTGTAATTTTTTCAAATTTTTGTGAAATAATTAAAATTGAATCTAATTTTAATTTTTAATCTAGATAAAAACTGGTTCTGGTGGTTCTGGTTAGTTTCAAAATTACTTCTCCCTGGTTGTTCCCTTTATTGGGAATGGTTCTATAAATTTTTTCAACTGGTTCTGGTGCTGGTTCTCATTTGAAAATTTGAAAAAAGTGGTTCCCCTGGTCTTTTTTTGGTTGTTCTCCCAAGTGGTTCCGGACCCTGGTTAGGACTTTATTGGGTGATAACAAGATGGGGAGTGAGACTTGAGAGTTTATTATTGTACGCTAATATAAATGAAGACCTCACAGGAAGAACGGGTTGACTGAAATTTTTGAAATTTTGCAGAAGAACGTTTTAAAGATAATGTTGAAGTGGAACTGAAAAAAAATGGGTTTTCAAGTTTTGTTTTGATCTTATTACTTTCAAAATATTTTACATCTGCAAATATTGCTCAAAAGTTTTTTAAAAGCTTCAAAGTCACTCAACACACAATGTGTTTGAACAACATTCTGAAAAGTTAACCCGTTCTTTCCATGAAGTGCCTCAATTAACCCGTTCTTTACTTGTAAGTGACACAGTTAACCCGTTCTTTCCATGTTTTCTTGAAATTAACATATTTTTTCTCTGAAATTAATCAATTTTTTCCACCTATGATAAAAAACAAAAATCAGCTTTTTGCACATTTTTTTTTTGCTTAGAGTACTTGACCCATTCTTTCCTTGTTTTTAATTTCTTGAATATTCTTTTTTGCTTTTATTGACAAAATTTGAAAAGTTTGACATTTTTCATAAATTTCATATAAACCACATAAAAGTACATGGTTTATTGTACACAATGGCAAAAAAAAAGGTCATTTTTGAAAAAACCCTCAGTTAACCCGTTCTTTCTGTGTGGTCTTCAAATTGTTTCCTATTAGTTAAGATACTGGTAAATTTTTAGGGGAATTTATAATTTTGGTATTGGTAAAACATGATGCCCGTACATAAATGGCCAAATTGTTCAATATTCAAAAATAATTTCAGATTTGGAGTGGTGGCATCAAATTCAGTGGTGTAGAAATTTTTAATGGAAGTAATGAGGGGAAGTGTTGGTGCATTCAAACATCCTCTGGAACCTATTGCCATTTGAACCGTCTTGGTATCTCTTTTCAGTTCTGAGATATTCGGAAGTGTTTCAAGTGGGCAAGACTTTTGTGTCACACTGATACCAAAACCAGTACCAAAAACTAGGAAACCAAAACCAATATCGATTCAAAAATTGATGGGTTTTGACCCTTGATCTTGATCCATGCTTCTGAAAGGCAGCATCACTGATTCAGATTCAAAAAATAGTAAACTTATAAAAATTATTTTTAGCCAAAATCTAAAATTCACACACCAACGTTGGTTCTGGGCTACCCTGACATTTTCCTACCACGTGGCCCACCGGTTCTGATTCTGAAACGAATACGAGTAATTCGGTCATCCAGCTCTCGCAATTAACATTCGTATTATCTTTGATTGTTCCCGAACGACAGTCGACAAATGTGTCAACGACAATCAGACTAAGGCCCCCGTCTCTTTCCACGTCTTCGACTCTACAATTTGCGAACCGCGAGAATCAAAAAAGATGATACACGTTGGTGTCGTTGGTAGATCTAGGTATACACGGTACACATAATTCGAAGAAAAAAATGACCGTGAATGGAGAATTAATCGTTCGAAGCGTGATTACTGTTATTAAGTGAGAACTTTCGGAAACCCTGATCTAGACCTATTACGACGACGCGAACCGGTCTCAGTGGTCTCACTCGATTCGTATTTAACTGTGGGAGACCTGTTTTTTCTTTTTTCCTTCCGTCTCTGTGAGCGATTCGCTCTCTGGTAGCCCCGCGCGGCGATGATGACGGCTTCGGCGTTATTACTTTTATTATGGTTTTCGTTTTATTCAAAGAGAAACCGGTTTTGATTTTTTTTTTTCGTTGCTTTTCACGATACGCCGCGCCGTGCCGTGTAAAAGAACAAGATGGTTTTTATAATGAACGTGTTGTGTATCTGTATACTCCCAACTGGATCCTATTTATGGTAGGAAATGCCTTCAGCGTGATCCGTTATTTAATCCGAATATTCGCGAGTACGAATATCGCGCCATCATCCTCCTTTCTTCTGTCTCACTTCATCGAGCTGTCTGTTGCCTACATTGGTGCGATTTTTTCCATACTTTTTGCAGCCATCGTCATCGGTCACTGGTGACCATTTAATTATACATATCCGACGATACAGTGGAACTATAGACGAAAACTACGACCGACGGTGCTTCATTGTCAATCGGGTCACCTGCTCTTAATTGACCGCAGTGAAACTCGATATGTAGTATTGGAGTTTAGACTGTATTTTGTTGCCCAAATACCGCACCGAGACGTTTTAGCAACCGTCGCGTCGCCATCTGCCTTGACGAATTAACTTTCAAAACACGTTCGCTTCGATGCGGTTAATTCGCCATTATAAACCGAGATTAAAACGAGTAATTATCCAGCACGACGAACAGATTCCGCATTCGTATAGTCTTGCACCGGCGCGATGGTGCCATCGAAGAGGCAAAAGTAATAATTGATGGATCGCAACCTACCATGAGGGCCACCGGACCCAGAATACGGCCAAATGACCGGATATGAAACCATGAGGAGAATCTTCCTGCTATGTTCTCTTATTGGTATCATCTGTTGGAAAAGAGTTGAAAATTTCTCCACAGTCTCCCATTTACTGGACTGGTGGCAACCGGTTGCCCATAGCGAACCCTTGAACCGGTTTGAAAAAATGCATCACGTTAAATTCGATTTAAAATGGAATATTTGTAAATTTTTAGTGAAATTGTACCAGTTTTACTTGGATTTTTTGAAAAAATGAAATGATCAGATGGGTCTGAATCGAACAAAATGGAAAAATTCAGTATAACCCAAAAGCGGTGTCCGATGGGTATAACTTTTGATTGGGAAGAGCTAGCGAGATGAATGAGGTGGCGTTGAGTAGCCCATAATAGAGGCTTTCTACAGCCTCGTTTGAAATTCTGGGGTGTCCACATGTGAAAAAAAAAACGATTTCGTGGTGAAATGTGAAATTTTGAAATCGGTTCGGCAGTTTTGAACCAGTTGTCGATAGTATTCCAAAAAGTACGAGATATCAAAAAAATGTTGAAACAAAAGTTGTAGAGAATTAAAAAACAATAATTTTTTGTTCTATAACTTTTTTTCCAGTTCGCTATGTAAAGAAGTTATGGTACAAATGGTTCAAGTAAAATTTCCCTGTTTTTAAGCTATAACTTCTCCATTGCTGGACAAAAAAATATATAGAATGTAAAATGTTTAGTTTTCAATTCTCTACAACCTTTATTTTAAATTTTTTGATATCTCTACTTTTTTGGGTGGTATGTTTTTTTGAAACCAGTTCGACAGTTTCGAACCAGTTGTCAATAATATCCGAAAAAGTGGAGATATGAAAAAAGGTTCGAAACAAAAGTTGTAGAGAATTTTTTTTAAATAATATTTTGTTTTATAACTTTTTTTCCATCTTGCAATGGAAAGAATTTATGGTACGAAGACTGGAGTGTAATTTTCTCTGTTTTAAGCCATTGACAGTGTGTCCAACAGGTCAAGCTGTCCTGAGAATTCAAGCTTTTTTCAAGGTCATGCCAGTCCTGAAAAGTTCAGCTTTTTGACCAATTTACCCTGATTTACTCAAAAGGTCAAGCTTTTTCCAAAAATATTGCAATTAGAAATTACGTTTTTTTGAATTTAATTGTGTTTGTTGAAATTTTAATTTTCTATAAATAGCTACAAGTGCACGAATGTATGGATTTTTTATTGGGGGGGGGGGGGGGAGGAGGTACTGGCGTACAGACTCTATAACTTGGGGGGGGGGGGGGTTGCTCGGAAAAGTCTTGCAAAACGTCATTCCAAAAGGTCAAGCTATGTCAAGTTTTTTTCTCAACAAATTTTGTTAGACACCCTGCATAACTCTTCTCTATTACTGGAGGAAAAAAATTGCAGATCGAAAAATCTTCAGTTTTTAATTCTCTACAATAACTCTTGATTCAAACTTATCGACTTGAGAAAAAAACAGTTAAAATTGTAAAAATTGGGTTCATCTTGCACAGATTTCAAAAAAGTGGAGATATCAAAAAAAATGTGAAATAAAATTTGTAGAGAATTAAAAACTGAACATTTCGCGTTGTGTGATTTTTTTTCATCCAGCAATGGAGAAGAATTATGGCCTGAACAAGAAAAAATTGTTGTGAAACCTTTTTTGCGACAAAGTTATGGAACGAAAAATGATTATTTTTTAATTCTCTACAACTTTTGTTTCGAACTTTTTTTCATATATCTATTTTTTCGGATATTATTGACAACTGGTTCGAAACTGCTGAATTGGTTTCAAAAAAATATAACACATATTAATCGCGTCAGTGTGTAGACTTCATTTTAATAAAAAAACCAGACCCCAATTTTTTGACCCAAACCGGTTTCTCAATTTTTGGACACCTTATGGGTAGAACCATAGAGTAAGTGAAACTTTAATTAGCAATCTTCAATGCAGGCATCATAGCAGGTCACTTTTTTTAGGGCGTTTGTCACTTTTTTCGACTTCGGTCACTAAAATTCACTTTTTTTCGCATTTTCAAGCAAAAATTCAAATTTTTACGTAAAAATTGCTATTTTTCAAAATTTTTTAAGAAAAAAAATTAAAAGTAGATGATGATTTTTCAAAAAAATTTTGCCCTCGCTTCGCTCGGGCAGTATTTCAATAATTCTATTTCTAAATTTGAAAAAAATTTGTTTTTTTAAATCAGTAAAGTAATTGATTTTTTAATCAATTCCCCATTTGACAGAATAAATAAATAATTTTGACTAAAATAAATCAATCAAACAATTGAAATATCACAGATTTTCAAATAAATTCATTTCACTGATTCAAAAAGGCACAGTTTTACGAAAATTTACTGATTTAGATTTAGAGAGTAGATATAGGTCATATTATATTAATTGTTTGTTCCAAAAATCTCTTTTCAATTTTTCTTTGCTCAAATCTGCATGTATATCTGCCTCCTAAAATGCTACTAAAAAAATTAGATTTTTAGATTACCTAAATTTTCATTGAATTTTGACCCATTCCCCTCATTTTTTCTTGAATTCTCAGCCCTCTTTCAACTGTAAAAAAATTCCTTCCGAAAAAATCGAATTTTTGGTTAAGTACTTTTGGTTACTTTTTGGACATTTTTTAGTCACTTTTTGGTGATTTTTTAGTCAGTTTTTGGTCACTTTTTGCTCAAAAAAGTCACTTTTTTTCTTCGGAATTTCGCTGTGATGCCTGTCAATGCCCTCGTTGCCAAGAACACATTACCGTTTGAACCGTCTTGGTATCTCTTTTCAGTTCTGGGATATTGAGAAGTGTTTCAAGTGGACAGGACTTCTCTGCCATAGTAAAAATCGATTTCGTGGTATTTGGGCTCACTGAGTTCAAATATGTGATCAATTTTCCATCAGAGAGTCCTTGTACGAAAATGATAAGTATCAGTAAAGCATTTTTACCACTTTTTTCAGTTTCTATTAACATGACCTCAAAACAGAGTACACCCATGAAAAAAATTTATCTTTCGTTGCCTTAATTCGCTACTAAAATTAAGTCGTAGACGGGCCTATTCAAATAATGCTACATTTTATTGTACCGCATGAATATTACGATCGTATGTACCTACTTATGTACGTATTAGCGTCTCTCTGAACCGGGTCAACGGTCACGGTCGTGTTATTTTCCAAAAAGAAAAAAAATTCATACACTCGCAATGTAGTTACATTTGATATTATATATGGTTGCACTTGTTGTCCTTCAAGCCTGCAGATAAATCTGATCAGATAATGCTGCAGCCTTTATACTATTCGACGTAGGTATCGACATGACATACCATTATTGGCCAGCGAAGAAAATACGAATGAAAAAAAATCCTCAGCATGGATGATTAATCAATTAAAATAACGTTCGACGGTGCCCCTCGTTCGTATACATAATAATTTATCTCTTCGGTTTATCGAAATGAATCTATGAAGATGGTATTTTGGCAACCACTGTATCGATTTCAGGTTTATAATGTTACTCTTTTCGATGGCAATAATTGAAAATAAACCCGTATCGTAATCGGAATAGTGTTTACAAAACGTTCTAAGGTCAAATTAACAATTCATCAAAACAATACACGTCGTCGTCGTATACGCGTTCTTCGTAAAATGTGTGCATTTGTTCGGGTACCTTTTACCTGTAAGAATTACAGGTATACTGGATTAGCCACGTTGAAAAAAGAAAAGCCAAGAAATCTGGCCGAGGAATGAACCCGTTACATAAATCCGACCTAACGTGTAATCGCTGGTACACCGTGTTTGTAAAATTTCACTTATTTTTAACGGAAGATTTTTTTTCACAATTTTAAAATCATCGTTCGAGATGAAGCGTACGTGTTTTATTTCGATTTTAAATCCGAAAAAGTTCATTGCTCTTTCTACGACTCATTTATGACCCGAGTTGGGACAGAAGTCCATTTATTCGACGCAGATGGAACAAGCTGCGTTCTAATGGAGCGTGATTTGGAGCCAATTCTTCGATAAAATGATAACAGAATGACCTTAGGGTTTAGATAGGCTGATTTTATTTTGTAATAAGTAATTTATACTAACCCAAGATATAACTAGCGATCAACTAATCGAAATATTTCGTTTCTTTGTTTCAGGTTAGTACCAAATTTCCATAATAGAAGATAGCAAACGTACGAGTAAGTTTATGTGCTCTCTCATTCCGAATCAGTGAAAAATCACTGATGAACAGTCAGAATTGCAGCACTGGAAAAATCAGTGAAATTCACTGATTTTCAGTCATTTTCACTGATTATTCAAAGAATTCCATAGATTTTTCCAAATTCCATAAATATCACTGATTTTTCAGTGAATTTGATAAATATTACTGATTTTTCAGTCAATTTCATAAATATCGCTGATTTTTCAGTCAATTTCACAAATAGTACTGATTTTTCAGTGAATTTCACAAATATCACTGATTTTTTAGTGAATTTCATCAGTGACGTACCGAAGGCATTTTCCAGGGGGGGGGGGGGGAAGAGGTGAAAATCTCAACTCAAATACTCAAAATTCCTAACTACATATAGCCGATATCAGAATTCGGGGGGGGGGGATTCAAATTTGCGAACCAATCCAATTTTTTTCTAACTTTTCCGGCTGATTTCTTAAAATTTACATGTAGGTACTGATTTTTCCCCAAGTCGCGAGGTTTTTTGATTTTTTTTACTCGTTTTCATCATTTTTGTGAACTTTTGAAGTTTTTACAACCCATTACTATAAGACCCTTTTTGAGATAAGAAATCTGAATAAATTTTTCATTGGTTAGGTGCTCCAAATTATTATTTTTTAAACCTACAAGCAATGTCATTGTAGTTGAAAAAATATACGAAATAGTTTATTTGCCTTGAGCGAAAAAAGGATGGAGTTTCGAAGAAAAATTATAATTTTACATCAATAAAATTTTGTAATTTCAATGTAAAGAATAGGGAGATGGATTTGGCCCGAGCGAAGCGAGGGCGAAAATTTTAGAAACCCTCAAATTGAATGTGCAATAAAATAATGTTTTGGAAAAATAAACTTTAATGAAAAATCGACTGTTTCCACTTTGAAATGATTAAAGTAGAAATATATCATGGGCGAGCGTAGCGAGACCGAAGCTTTTGAAAAATTGGATTTTCAAATATCAAAAATAAGTTTTAAGAAGAATAAGAACAATGAAATTAATTGGAATAATTTTGAAGAAAAGTGCCAAAAAATCTCTTAAATTACAAGTACAACTATAAAATTTTTTTGGTTGACGAGTGAAAATTTTTAAATTGCAAGGTAATTAATAATTTTTTTTCTAAAAAAGCATTTATTACAACGGTTTAATAATTCTTCGCTGAGAAAATGATCAATTTTCAGTTGGAAAAGGTTCTGAGAAAATGACTAAATTTACCCAACTAAAAAGTGAAAATTTTGTTGATTTCCGACTGTTAAAATAGGTAACCATTTTATTTATTCATTTTTCATTTAAAAAATAAATACTAATCGTCCCAACTGACATTTTTACTCATCACTTGGGAGAACGACCAATTTTGAGTTGGAAAAATAATCAATTTTGAGTTGTGAAAATTACCAATTTTGAGTTGGGAAATTTACCATTTTCGAGTTGGGAAAATTACCAATTTTGAGTTGGAATAAGTGAAAATTTTATTGATTTCCAACTTTTGAAATAACTATTTTATTTATTATTTTTCATCAAAAAAATTAATCCCAACTGTCCAATTTTCCCAACTGATGTGTTGAAATGTTCAATTTTCCCAACTCACTAGTAAATAATTTCCTCGGGGGGGAGCTCCCCCCTCCCCCCTATCGGTACATAAATATTACTGATTTCCGATGATTTTCGTTCACTGACTTGCTTTCAGTGAAAGAAAATCGCCGGAAATCAGTGAAAATTCACTGAAAACTCAGTGATATTTATGAAATTCACTGAAAACTCAGTGATATTTATGAAATTCACTGAAAACTCAATGATATTTATGAAATTCACTGAAAAATCTGTGAAATTCTTTGAATAATCAGTGAAAAATTACTGAAAATCAGCGAATTTCACTGATTTATTACTGTGCTGCAATTCTGACTGTTTTTCAGCGTTTTTTGATAAATTTCACTGATTCAAAAATAAGAGAGTAGTTCATTTTTCGTCACTCGAAGAAAATATTTTTCATTGAATTGATTAAAATGACTTAATCTTTATTAAAGTAATACATAATCACATGACCATGACGTAATTATGGTTTTTAGTCCACCCTATTGACGTATTTAGTTCTAAATTAGCATACTTTTTGTAATTTGCCCCCCCCCCCCACAAGATTTGAGAATAATTCCGTATCTTGATCCATGTGTGTTCGAGAGACCAAAGTTTTCGTATTCAAATACGCCTCTGTATCGTTTTGAAAATAAATAACAAAACAATCGAGTAGAAAAATAATTGCTTAATGCGACGAGTACACAACGTGTTCGGTTCAGTAATTTTCTCGTTCCTGGTTTCGATAGGTTTTAATCATCGGTTGGAATAAATGTCTAAAATAGATAAGGAAGACGAAACTTTTCCATAATTTGGACAATGGACGTAATATAGATTTTCACGATTGAATAAGCCAGAGCCAGATAAAATTGACATTTATTAAAATAATACGACGATGTGTTCGAATTCATCATCTGTAAACGGTCGAAAGTTTTCTCGACGGAAGGAAGTTTTAATATTTTATGCCTGAGGGAATTTTGGAAATTTACATGAGTGGATTTAGTAGATCGTTACCTGTAGCTGATTGGTTTAATTCGACGAGACGTTTTTCGAAGCTAACTGTTTTTTAATACGTAGAAATTCGTAAGAAAAGTTTTGGAAAAAATATGGTTGGATTTGCTGTGCATGGTTCATTGATGAATTGTTTTTTTTGAAAATTTACTGGGGCTGAGTTTTTTGTGATGAGAAAATTCCACGGATGAGTTGAAATTACCTGCTGATAGTATTTCGAAAGTGGTTTACATTCCTTCATTTTCTGAACGGTTTTGGATAAGTTTTTTTATGCTTGAGATTCATTCAAATCTCGAAAGACCCATAGTTCATGACAAGATTTGTTGGCTCGATAGAGCACGAAATTTCAATAAAAATTAAGCAACGAAAGTAAATAGTGAGTATTTTGTTTAATTTCAATGAAATAACATTAATTTGTCATTTTTTGAAAATATGGAAAAGCCAGGAAATTTTGAAACTTTCAAATTAAAGTAATGGAAATATTTTCGAACTACTTACGTATTACAAACTAGAAACTATATAATCGAAAAAAATATTATTTTGTTCCTATAAATCAAATTTTTAAATCTTAAATTCTAACTTTACTTCGGTGCGGTGTATGAAGCAAGAAACACATAAGGAAGCCTCTGAAAAAATGATATAATTTCAGTATTTAGGTGTTTTTTTCTGCTTAAATTTTCACTCTTGTCCTTCTTGGACTCGATGAATTTACATTTATTTATTTAGGAACTACGAGTCAAAAAATTTGGTCTCAATAATTGTACGAACCCCCCTTCTCTCTTCAGAATATGTGATATTTTGAAGCAGAAAAAATTGCCCATTCTCTCATTTTGAGGTGCTTTGAGTGCAGGAAAATTTGTAAAAATTGGTCTAGAAAATCTCAAGGTTTCTATTGGATAAGAAAATGGCGAAAATCCGAAAAAAGTACGAAATTTCTCGAATGAGTCCAACAGAACAAAATTTACCTAAAATTTAAAAAAAATCCGAAATGTTCTTATATATTTTTTTCAAACAATGGTAATCAAGCTTTTGATTGTCTTTTTCCCAAAAATTTAAGTCTACTTCGCTCGAGCTCAACAAATCAACATATCTCAACGTGATGGAGCAAGCTGGAAAATTTACAGGGATTGTCATGAAATTTATCAATGTTGGACACATCAATTTGATTCGAGGTGGAGGCGGGGGTGAAGATGACTTTAAATTGCTTGAAAATTTAAAAATTCGTAGCCTCTTTGTATCTGATAAAGTAAAATGAAATTGTTTTTAAAAAACATGGCAGCATAGGATTTTCATAATTTAATTTGTTAGAAAACGAACATGTTAGTTTTTAATCTAGTCTCAATAAGTGACATTTTTCGTTACTTTTTGAAGGAGCGAGGGGGAGGAGAGGTCATGTGTTTCGACCGTTCCAACCCCAAAAGGGTCGCCTATTTTGGCCAATGATTTTGACACAACAATTTTTGACCTCCAGCTCAAGTATTTGTTGGGGGGGGGCAGGCCAAAATGTGTGTTTTATTTCATTATTTTTTTATTTCCCGTCAAATACCGACTCAAAATTTTGCCCTTTCTTAGATAGCTTCTAGAAGATTAGAGAAACCCTGAAAATTTTTTTCAGAATTTTTGGGCTATTTTTCACTTAGTTCCGCCCTTATGAAAATTTTGAACCTTTTATTGTAATGAAGGGTCAAAGGTGCAATGGAATTTGTTTTCTCAAAAATGAGTACCATATTCATCCATATAAGTACTAAAAACCACAAAAATTTTGAAAATTTTGTAGCGGTGGAAGTTCTTTTGTAGCAACAAAAAAAAGTTCGTCACTGAAACTGGGTTTTACGATAAAAACCTGGTATTAAAGTCAAAATAAAACTATAATCGAGGGACTTGCGAACTCTGGGAATCCCATTCTGAACTTCTTCCTCAATTTTGAATCAATACAAGGGTGTCTAACGGTCAAGATAAGTCAAGCTTTTGACGAAGAGGTCAAGCTAGTCCTGCAAAGTCGAGCTTTTTGACCCAAAGGTCAAGCCTTTTTCAAATATTTTGACGTTCAAAAGTAAAAAATGTCATTTTTACTTTTCTAACATGAATTTTTATAAAAATTTTCGCAGAAAATAACTCTGTTTTTTGAAAAATTCTATCAAAAGTCGTATTTTTTTTATAAATTTCAAAATTTTGGTATTTCCTGATCGATGCACTGTAGAAGTATTGTTTAAAACACTTCAAAAGGTGATCTTCATGATTCAAGTTCGTAAAAATTTTAATTTATAGGAGCTTATTGTGATTTTTTTGAATAATATTTGTTTGAAGTTTTTCGTACAAATTAATTTTTTTGGTGGGTTTGAGGTGGTCCATAAAAAAGTCAGAAGTGAAATAATTAGAAGAAAATCAATAGTCCAAATCCCTCCCAATAAAAATGGAAAAATCGTTCTATATATTATTCATGATCTATCATCTATCCAAATTACTTGTCTGGATCCAAAATTTGAAATTTCCTCTGTTTACCTACTTCGATTGAACATTCGATTCGTTCTCAAACAACAAACATGGTATTGGGATTAGGATAAAAATAAATATGTACTTTGAGAAATCGAATCGGCCTTGAAACGTGCGCCTAAAATATTCGTTTCAATCATGTCTGTAAAAATGTTCGAGATATGAGAATATTTTAAATTGTAAGTAAACGTCGTTGTTCAGAAAGGAAAAAAAAAATGTAAACTTGTAAAGTGTCTACATTCGATGTATGTAGCGTGTATATAATATGTAATTATATTTATTCGGCGTAACCGTTACACCGCTTTATTCGTATTTCCCGTTCAAAGGGAAAAGGTTAAATTGATACGTATGTAAAAAAGCGCGCATATTTGTATTATTTTGTTTGGCACTGCTCGATGGTGGTGGCGGCGAGAAGAAAAACTCAACCGATGAATAAAAAGAGAACACGTGATAATTTGTTGGTCGCGATGATTTTACACGCTTTCATCGTTATTTTTATTCTGAGAGTTCGAAAGGGTGAAGCGAGCAGGGAAAGGGGAGAATACGATACGCGGTTGGAAATTTATTTAATTAAAAAATTATCCGATCGATGTGGCGAGGCGGTTATTTTTGAAGAAAAAAGTGGATATTACGATTGTTATTGGAATTACGCCAGAATTTTTAATTCGATCGACGATAAAGTTACGATTGGTTTATTGGTCGCTGAAACGTGCGAATAATTACGTATTTTTTTGGAAGAATTATCTGTATACAAATAATGCGAGAATTTAGTGGGGTTTTCATTTTTGGGTGTTTTTTGTGTTTTTTCCCCTCCCTCCGATCTCGTCTCTTTCTTCCGCCATGTTTGTTAATTCTAACGCCATGGTCCAGTCATTTTAGGATTTAACAACCCAAAAATTCAACCTGATTTTTTTTTCGCGTTTTACGTTCGTAATGGTCCATTACACAACATACTAAAATGGACACCTCCACAACCCTCCGTTCCCCCAGGAGAGGGGTAATTTTCTGCTGAAAACCGGTTTTTCGTGAATATCTCCTCAAATAAGCCTCAAAATTGAAAAATAGTTATGAACAATCTTGTTCTACGTGTAATTTTCTATCAGCAGGTTTTTTTGTTTTCTCAAAAACACTCACTTCCTTGACCAAAAATTAAGGGTTAAAAACGCCTATTTTTCAACGATTTACAGCATTTTTTGAAAAAATCGAAACTTTTGTGAATATCTCCTCAAATAAGCCTCAAAATGGAAAAATGGTTATGAACAATTATGTTCTACGTGTAATTTCCTATCAAACAGGTTCGTTTTTTTTTTCGAAAACACCCACTTCTTTGCCCAAAAACTAAAGGTGGAAAACGCCTATTTTTCCAATGTTTACAGTATTTTTGAAAATTATGGAAATACGAAACTGAAAGTACCCAAAATTATACCAAAACAATATTTTCAGCTTCGTATTTCCATCATTTTCAAAAATACTGTAAACATTGGAAAAATAGGTGTTTTCCACCTTTAGTTTTTGGGCAGAGAAGTGGATGTTTTCGAAAAAAAACGAACCTGACTGATGGGAAATTACACGTAGAACATAATTGTTCATAACCATTTTTCCATTTTGAGGCTTATTTGAGGAGATATTCACAAAAGTTTCGATTTTTTCAAAAAACGCTGTAAATTGTAGAAAAATTTGTGTTTTTTACCCTTAATTTGTGGTCATAGTCTACAGTCCAACTGGCAAAAAGTGCTCTAGAAATCGAAATTAGTTGGCTTATTGTGGGTATGGGTCCCATAGTATGAAAAAAGTGTATTTTGGATTTTTGCCCTTGCACAATAGGGAGCTGGGGCCTAAAAACCCCTCTTATTGGGAGGTCACATGCCAATTTTTTGAAAATACTGAAAAATTTGCTCAATTTGAAACTCAAAATTTTTGAAAATTACTCAAAAATAGTTTTAGATGACATTTTTGAATTTTTGGCGAAATTCTATTCCTCTTTCATAGGTCACATGCCAATTTTTCGAAAATACTCAGAACTTGATCCTATTTTGGGCTCAAAATTCTCAAAAGTTGCTCAAAAATGGTTTTGGATAACAATTTTGAATTTTTGATGAAATTCTATACATCTTTCATATGTCACATGCCAACTTTTGGAAAATACTCAAAATTTGGTCCTATTTGAGGCTCAAAATTTGCTCAAAAATAGTTTTGGATGACATTTTTGAATTTTTGACGAAATTCTAGCCCTCTTTCATAGGTCACATGCTAATTCTTGGGAAATACTCAAAAATGGGGCTCAATCTGAGGCTCAAAAAGGGTCAAAATTGCTTAAATCCAACTTTCACTAATAATTTCGTTCTGCTTGTAAAATTTTAACCCATTTTGATAGGTCGCAACCCAAGTTTCAGAATTTTTTTGATAACTTAATTTATGCAAGAAAGTGAGTATTTTTGAAAAAACAAAAAAAAACTGATTGGAAATTACACGTAGAACAAGATTGTTCATAACTATTTTTCAATTTTAAGGCTTATTTGAGGAGATATTCACGAAAAACCGGTTTTCAGCAGACATTTACCCTCTCCTGGGGGTAGCGGAGGGTTGTGGGGTGTCCATTTTAGTATGTTGTGTAGTGGACCATGAAGAATGTAAAACGCGAAAAAATCAGAATTGAATTTTTGGGGGATTTGGTACATTTTTTCTCTTATTTTCCTGGACTACCAATATTTTTTATGTGTTTAATTGCGATCAAAATATCGTCTGAGTGGAAGTTTTTTTTCCTCTTGTGTTTTCAAGTGTTTAACGATAAGAAGGCTTATTGAAATGTGTTCGTATTTTTTATTATCTGTATTTTGTTACGGCGTGGTGAGTGGTGAAGGGGGGGGGGGGGTTTAATTGAAACGATTTATAACGGTGTATGCTGAAAGAACGACCTTGACGTGCATAGAATTTCATTGGAATGAGAAAAAGAGACGACGAAAATTCGAATTTATTTCACGAACTACTTCGATGAAAAAAAATTTTGAAAAAAGAAGGAGAATGGGACGAGGACGATGCCTATGACGACAACGACGACAACGACGATGATACTTATTGATTATATTAAAATTCCTGGCATATCCCTTGCGAGTTCTGTCTACGACTATCTATGTAAACAGCTGCTCCCGTCGTTGTCCCTTCTTCGTCGTAAAGCTTTATAAAATTACCATTCTTATTGTATTCCCAATTTCCCGTATCGCCACTTTGCCATATTTCAATCTTGTATAAACGTATTTCTCTCATTTGGGGATCCGGCGTTCCTGTTTTTAGTGCTATTCGGCACGAAAGAGGTGTGTATTTCGTGAAAGCAAAATTACCCGCGTTTATTACCGAAATTCTGCGGCATTCGGAGGGCTACACGTTTACAGACGAATGGCAATGGCACTATCCATCTATCGAGGTGTTCTATAATCCCAACGTTAAATATTGAAAGAAGTGAAAAGTAAAATGAAACGAACGGGGAGAAGTAGAAGGGTAAATATAGAATAATGTAACGTCGAAAAACAAATTAACGGAATTAATGAAATTCTCGACGAAAGAGAATGTGAAAGACGATAGTCTGTGCCATATTACCTTTGTTTGAATAGTCGATAAAATTTTCCAGCCAGCAGCCTTTATTTTACGTTGTAGAATAGAGTTATCAACAACCGAGGATGTTGATGTTTGTTTATTAAATGTAAAGATAACGAATGGAAAATACGAGGTCGGTTTCCAGCGTTGGAATCTTGAAGGGTTGCGATATGAGATATCTTGTATGGGTTGAAGAACGATGCCAAATTATAAGGGTTGAGTTGGGTTTTCGTTTTCATGTTTTTTTTCTACTTTGGATTTTTGTGCTCGAATGCCTTTGCCGGCTAAATTTTTGGAATTATTAATCAAATATTTGTACGAGTTGGTGTTGTGTGCAGTGCTCCAAAGGGAACGTGGAAATGGGAATATTTTGTTGCTTGGATAGTGTAAGGGTTTTGCCGCGTTGTTGATTTCGATTTGGATCGAAATGTTCAAAAAAACAGGCATCATAGCGTGGTTACTTTTTAGTAACTTGGTTACTTTTTTCGAGATAAGTTACTTTTGGTTACTATTTCCACTTCAAAAGTTACTTTGGTTACTTTTTACTTCTAAAAGTTACTTTTTTCCAAAATTTCTCAAAAAATTTACCGTTTTTTCACAATTTTTCTCTAAAAATTGATCGAGTTTTGGAGACCTTTTTGTTTCAAAAAATTTCGCCCTCGCTCCGCTCGGGCAGTACATTGATACCTCTGTTTCTTGAATACACTATCATTCCCTAAATTTGAATCAGTCAAAATTGGTGTATTTTCATTCTCTTAGTTAAGTATAGTGAAATAATTTTCATCAAAAACTAGAGATTTTCATCCATATTTCAGTCAAAACTCCAATCAATTTCCAATTTGTCAAATAAAAATCAATAATTTTCATTAATATTTCAATGAAAAATCACTGATTTTCATATAAATTTACAGGGTAGGTAGGCTAGATACTCACTTTTTTTTTACTGAATTTTGACACACCCCCATTTTTTTCAAATTCTTCCCCGCCCTTGCATAATGTCTGATCAAGTCCCGGAGTCGAGCAGATTCAATCCAAGCTCAATAAAAAAAATGAAATTTTACCTCAAAAGTGTTCAGAGAAGTGCATTTTATTACTCTTCAAAAATAATTTTTCTTATTTCTTACATTAGAATATAACTTTCTAAATCTACATCAATCAAGTTTTATAAAAACTTTGCCTTTTTGAACCAATAAAATAATTTTCATTGATATTGCAGTCAAAAGTCGTTGATTTCTCAGTCGATTTTCAATTAACCAGAAAAAAATCAGTAATTTTGACTAAACGATCAATGTGAATCACTGATTTTCATTTATATTCATATCACTGATTCAGATTTAGAGAATTCTTGGAATTTTTCAGTTTTTCTTCGCTTTTATCTGTATTACATTTTTTCATCTGTCCACTGAAATTAACCTGACTTTACGAGCACTACTGTAAAAATAGATTTTGAAGTTTGTAACGAATTTTTACCCCCCTCTTACCCCATTTTTCTCCAATTTTCAGCCCCTCCCTTACATAATTTCTGGGAGCGCTTATAAGTTATAATAATTGCATTAATTACATACATGTTTTATTTTTTTTTTACAAATTTAACCATTAAAAATTGAGTTTTTGGTTACTTTTTGGTAATACATTGGTTACTTTTTTTCCCAAATTGGGTTACTAAAGTTACTTTTTTCCCACCAAATTTCACTATGATGCCTGAAAAAACGTTACTAAAGTATTGTAAGGTGGTCCTCCGAACGTCCACGACACATTTTAACGACCAAATGACCCTGGATTTCAAAAATTCGACCTTCACTTCTCCTCTAAATAAAATTTTTCCGGGGTCAGTCAGTCAGCCAGTCAGTTCAAAATAGGAAATGAGCGTCTCAGTGGCGTCGGAAGCTTTTTTTTTTGGGATGGTGCAAAGAAAGTACAAAAACTTGGAATAACAGAAGGATTTTCGGGGGAGGGGGCAAAAAGAAACCTTTTTTCGCAGTAATGACTCAAATAATTCATTGTGATTTTGTCCACGCCCAAGAAAGGTTTTTTTTCATGTTTTAATCCTTAAAAAATCCTATCTGATGCAATGTTTAAAATAAAAATTCAAGTTGTTGAATTTTTTTCTACCAAGAAAATGATTATTTGAATCTGAACTACTGATCCTGAAAAATTCGCCCCGATTCGAAAAGTCTTTCTCCTTTTTCCGGACTCTTTTAATGACTGTGATTTTTCAAAATACATAAATGAAGTTTGACTAAACGTCAGCTGTTGGAATGTTTTCATCCAACATTTTCCTCCAAGTCTTCTATTGTCGAATTAGAATGTTTTGAATTGGTCTCGACCAAACGATGAAAATCATGCTTAGATTTGAGGAATGAGGACTCAACATTTTCTAAAAAAAAAAAAAAAATACTGTGTAATGTGTTACTTGTTAGAGTCCTAGTTTCGACTCAATTTTACATCTGGAGTCCATGGCATCAAAAGAGTGGTCAAAATTTTGAATACCATGTGACGTATCGTTTGTAATGGTTTTGAGGAAGCAGAATTTGAATTTCAACTTAGCTTCAGAATTTGACTTCCTCAGGCCCTTGTACCCTTAATTTTAAGAAGAAAATTTTTGAAATTTTGACGTAAATTTGAGTGGAAAGCTTTCAAATGGGAGTGAAATTTTTATAATTTGTCAAGCAGATTCAAAAAATGATGGAAAGTATGATAAAAAATTGAAGAAATTTGTCGAGTTTCATTACTAGCAGAATTTTTTGGTGAACAATGCTAAATGTTTTTTTCTGGGGGGACAAAATCTAGACACTTGAAATTTTTTAAAAATAGATTATTGAAGAACTTGCTGGGTAAAAATCTTATAATTTGTTTAAGACTTCTACTCCCTCCCTTGGGCCTATCAACCATAAAGAAAAATTAATGTACTTTTCCCTTAGGGATGAAAATTTTAAATCATGGATATGTTCTTATTTGTGTGTAAAGTGACAAAACTTCATAATTTTTTATTAAAATGTCAATGCATTTGAATATTTTTTGAAATTTTTTCCTATTTTTTCAACATTTTCTATGTGTACTTTTCCCAGTTTTTTCTTATTTTTTGATTTTTTTCCCTCAAAACATACTTACTTACCCTGCTTCTATACTTTATTACTTTCTATTAAAATGTTAATGGGCTTAAAAAAAAATTTCTCAATTTTTTTCATTTTTTCAACATTTTTACATACTTTTTCCAGTTTTTTTTACTCATTTTTAAAAATATTTTACTTTTTCTCAAAACATACCCCAACTTTATATTTTATTCATTAAAATGTCGATGGACTTCAATTTTTTAAAAAAATTTCAACATTTTTAGATACTTTTCCGGTTTTTCTCATTTTTAAAAATATTTTAGCTACTTTTTCTCAAAACATACCCTACTTCATAACTTTTTATTAAAATGCCAATGCACTTAAAATGGTAATGCCAAATTTTTTAGTTCTAACAGCACGTGCCTAATTATTTGATCGATCATTCAATTTCTTCTCCCCCCCCCCCCTCTCAAAGTATACTTCTTTCCACTTTTTTTTAAAATTTTTAAAATTTTCTTTCTCTCAAGTCTAACATAATGTCATTATGTCCTAATCTAAAAACGTTACACATTTCAATCCCCCCCCCCCCGGCATATCCATGTCAGAATATCATTCAAGAAAAAAAATATTAAATTTTCAGAATCCGGTGTGCGTTATAGGCGCTGAGGGCGAATGGACAGTGGTCTAATTAGGTGAAGTGGACGCTAAAATCCAAGTCTATGATACTGCATTTCTGTATAGAGCTCGAGTTGAGTTTGAGTTGAAAAATCTCTAAAATTAAACTTATAATTTCGATTTCAGAGAATGATGAATAAAGAAATCAGTTGAAATTTTTTGAAATTTGTTTAATAAAATAAGCAAAGAAACACTTTTGTAAATGATTTATCCTTTTTATGAATTTTTAATAAATTCCAGAGAAACTTCCAAAATTCCCTGATTTTTCCAGATTATCAAAATTCCCTGACTTTTCCATTTTTTCCAGGTTTTTTAAAAAGTGATGGGCCCCCTGATTTATCATGACACATTCGAAATGTTATGCAAGTAGCAGAGAAAAATGCCTGTTTCGAATTTTTCCCAATCCCTCTCCTCCCTTTACCGGAACCAAAAATTTTCAATATTGTCCTTCCCAATAATGCCAACCTTGGTTCATGCTCATATTTCTTTAATATTTACAACAAATATTTACTTATGCAAGAGCCGAGCCGGCGGATCATTTTTTTCTCCGTGGGTGCTCACACACTGGTGGGAGGAGCCCGGGGTGGGGACGAGGTATTCTTCAACTGTAAAAACTTTTCTCCAAAAGATTTTCCAACGCTGAAATTTTTCTTCCTCCAATTTTTTTCTCGTCAAACAATTTTTCAACTTTGGTACTTTTTGCAACTCTAGAAATTTTTTTCAATGTCAAATATTTTCTCAAACTTGTTTAGCTCTCAAAATTTTTTCAACTCTTGAATTTTTTTTAAATTTCAATTTTTTTAGTGCAGAATTTTTTCTTAAATTTTATTCCTACTCTGAAATATTTAGAATAAAAAAAAATCGAAAAAATTTGGGTTGGAAAATTTTTTAAGAAAATCAAGGTGAAAAAGTTCGAGAGAATATCAAGTTTTTAAACATTTTCAAATCAAAAAGTGGAATTTTATACACTTGATAGTTGATATAAGTAAATATCAGTAAATGAAAAAATGTTGGTGAATAAAAATTGAAAAAAAAATTTTGGTGCTAAAAAAAATTTTGAGGAAGAAATTTTAAAAGTGAGAAAATTTTATTGGAGTCAAATAAATTGAAATTTTGAGAAAATAGTACTTACAGACATGAAAATTGATTTTTATCATTGTGCTGTCAAGGTGCTGTAAATCATTTTGTTTGCATAGCTAAAAGCTGAAACGTGAGAAAGCTGATAGCTAGCCAAAAGTTAGCTGTATGAATCAAAAAGCTAAAAGCTAAACCCAAAAGCATTATTTTTGAAATTTTCAGCCAAAAGCCAAATGCAAAAGTTCTATTTTATGGCTTTTCGTTTCTGGATTTCAAATCGGTGTGAAATTTCTCATTTTTTTTTTAGAAAATATTGGTACCGTTGCGATTGAATTTCAGAATTTTTGTGGATTTTGGAATTTTTTCAACCGGAATTGTTTAAAAAATCCCTGTAGGTGCTCGAGCCCGCCAGCACCTCCAGTAACACCGGCCATGAGCCAGAGCCAAACCCCTGCTCCCAGGCTACTCGACGTTACCCTTTCGTGACTCATCTGCAATGGAACCTGCACTACTCATCTTGGTTTTCAAAAAAACACCATACAACAGCATTTCACTCGACCCAGCCAGACGATAATGGGATATATTCGAGACGTACAAACGCGAAGAAAGCATAGACGAGGAGGAGAAGCGACGACGGCGCCTCAAAAGCGAGTACTATCGTAATTGCAGGCGCCGCGCCGCTGTCGGGCAATATTTCGCACCTGGTGCCATTGCAATATGTACGTAATACTAGACGGTCGTTGGCGATACAGCGCAAGCGATGAAATTGCGAGAAAATTTCCATACACGCGGCAGCTGCATCGGCGACGACGCGACGTCGACCCAACGTGATTGCTCATCCGGGCGCACAAGCTAAATTGAAAATACTTCTGCGTTTGCACCCGCCACCGCCCGAATTGTAATCCTCGCTTAGCAAAAGCCGGTAGGTAGTATTTGCGATTGTAGAATGTACGCGGTCGTCGTCGTCGGATAATTATCATTGCGAAAGAGCCGCGTATTTACGAATATACAGATAGGCGAAGAGATGGTACGTGGAAAAGCCTCATCGTCGGCCCGGTTCGCGGAGCCATTGCCGTGACATGGCTTTGGATTATTTGCAGCGTGTTTGGGTTTTGGGTACGCCATGTCGAGTACCAGCAGCGAATGCGGATGCTCGAATCGTATTGTACGCGGTAATATTTAAATAATTTACACGATGCGATGCGTTTACTATCCTCGTGTTCGTGTATGTAGGTATTTGTAGCCTACATGTGGTGCCTTTCCTCGAAACCTCGGCTGAAAGTACTTATAAAAAGTACTCGAGTCGTCGCATATCTATTACATAATGCATCGAGTCGGCATGGCATCGCCAGTGGCAGTGGCAGTGGCGCTGCTGATGACGGCACGAGGTTAAATAGCAATATTCACTAGGTAAATGTTTTGTTTCCTCGTTGTTGGATGGATTTAGAATCGGCGGTCGTGTGGTAATTACACCCGGCTCGCTCCGACCTCGCTTCATCCGGCCCCGAAACTCGACATTAGCATTTTCTTTTTCGCATGCGACGACGTTTACAATTGTAACCGACCTACCTGATGTCGCGGCGACCGAAGCACAAGTACAGAACGTGCAAGAGGCAAGGGGACGCTGAATAATTCGATGTTAATGAATCGTCGTATTATGCCAGTAAATGCTTACGAGAGCATTGCTTGGAAACAGATGAAAGGGATGGCAATATGATTTTTCGATTTTCGATACCATAAAAGAGATATGATCTTACAAATCTTCCAGAACTGCAAATTTTTGAGTCGAATTTTCCAATTTTTTGGGTTTTGTTTGGAATAAAGATTTGACCCAATTTCGAATGAGTTGAATAACCTATGGTAAATTCGGTTTCAAAAAAAGTTCACATGCTTGACATAGCAAAATAGCGAGAAGTAGGTAAGTGAGAACACATTTTCAAAAAAAAAAAGGAGAAATTGTTCAAAAAAAATCGAATTTTGCAAAACCATGATCGAATAGAATTCAATACTGCGAAAATATTGCCAGTTGGCCTCTTATAAACCACCACCACTTTTCGATGACCAAATGACCCCGGATTTCAAAAATTTTATCATTTTTTTCTCAAATGGCTCAAACGGAAGGAAGACAGAGAAGTCTCCAAAAATTGATTTTTTAAAAAAATCATTTTAAGTATACTTATTACTTACCTAATTGAAAAAATTTAGGAAGCTGAACTCTATTTCTACCAAAAAATTTTGGAACCTGCTCAACAGATCCTGCTCTCTCATTTCCGAATCAGTGAAATTTATCAAAAATCACTGAAAAACAGTCAGAATTGCAGCATATAAATCAGTGAATTTTTTTTACTGAAAGCAATTCAGTGAAAGAAAATCACTGGAAATCGGTGAAAATTCGCTGAAAACTCAGTGATATTTATGAAATTCACTGAAAATTCTGTGAAATTCTTTGAATAATCAGTGAAAAGTCGCTGAAAATTAGTGAATTTCACTGATTTATCCGGTGCTGCAATTATGACTGTTTATTAGTGATTTTTCACTGGTTGAAAATGAGAGAGTGTAAACATTCAGATTCAAAAGCCTCTCCTAAGTTCAAATTTAGGCCAGAATTTAAAAATTTTTCGACGTTTTGAAGATAAAAGAGATAGAGAGAGGGGTGTCGAATATCTAAATTGAGTTTAAAAAGTCGAGGTGTGCATTTTTGAAAACAGTAGTTCATACAAGCAATATCACAGGGTATTATATTGAAATTTTGGCCAAAATTGGAAACAGAATATACGTGAGCTCCCATGAGAGGTTTGAAAGTAAAATTTTCAATATTTTCGACGTGGTTATCGTAGAATTTTTTCTCACAATCTATGTATAGAAAATTGCTCAAATTTTGTCCCGAGTTTAAGTTATGACTATGAGTCTTCTATGAGATGGTGGTATTGGTTTTGTGATACTCAGCTCGTATGACTCAGCAGAAATTAAAGATCTTGAAAAATCATGTTTTCATATTCGAAGATTTTTTTTCTTGAAATATGTGCCTAGAAAATTGCTAAATTTTTTTCAGAGTTGTGGATGAGGGTTCCCTATGTGAAGGCAGTATTGATATTGTGGCTTGTGGCACTCAACTCGCACGAATCGGAAAAATTGAGAAATCTTGCAAAAATAACCCAAGTTTTTAACCTTGAAATTTTTTTCCTCGGAATCTATGCATAGAAAATTACTCAAATTTTGTCCAGAATTGCGTTGAGGGTCCTTTATGAGGTGGCAGTATTGATATTGCGGCATCGACAGTTAGCTCGCATGATTTAGCATTTAGCAGAAATTAAAAATGTTGAAAAAAACTTGCAAATTCATTGTTTTTAACTTTGACATTTTTTTCAGAATCTATATGAAAATGCAAAGAAAATTTCCAGTGGCGTAGCCAGAAATTTCTCATGGAGGGGATCCGAAATTTTATAATTTTTTAAGAAATTCTGCGTTAATCCCATTCCCCCCCCCATCAAATTTCATTTTACTATAAAAACACAAAATTCAAATTTAATAAAGTTCTCATGCGATTTGCATAGCACGTTTAAGGGAAAAAACTGATGAAAATGTAATTTGGGAAAAAACAACTTACATAGGTACTAATTATTTTGGCCTTAAAAACCAAAAATTAGCGTCAGAAGCTTTTTTGAGAGCGTGCAAAGTGGGTATGAAGGCTTGGAATATCAGAAGGGAACCATTTTTTGAATAGTTTATTCAAAAAGTTTTATAATTGTGATTTCCTTTATGCCCGAGCGAAGCTTTGAGAAAATTTGATTTTTAATCCTCCAAAAAGGCACATTTTCACGTAAGTTTCTGTCGCGGGGGGGGGGAGAGGTCGAGACGCCTCCTCCGTAGCTACGCTCCTGAAAATTTCTCAAATTTCATCGAAAGTTGAGGTTTTTGCGGCATTCATCTGCTCTCTCATTTATGAATCAATGAAAATGATCGAAAATCACTGAGAAACAGTCAGAATTGCAGCACAGGAGAAAATCAATGAAAAAATTTTCAATGAAAACAAATCTGTGAAAATCTTTCGCTGATTTTTTCCTGTACTGCAATTCTGACTCTTCATCAGTGACTTTTCACTGATTCAGAATGAGAGAGTGGTTTATCTCAAAAAATTAAAAAATAAGGACAGGATTGTCCCTCTCTCTCCCTCTATGTATAAACAATTTTTTTTAAGTAGTCTATTTTGATTTTTTCTCCTATTCCAAAAAATGAATCATCACTTACAAAAGGCTGTGATGTGGTAAGGGGGTCATTTGGCCTTTGATAGAATTTTTTTTCAAAATATTTATGGTCAGTCGATTTATTTTGGTAGAAAATGATTTTAGAGTGCATTGAGCGAATTTTTATCTCACCCCTGGGAGCTGGGGCCCCAAAATACGCGATTTCCAAGCTAAAAATACATACTATCTCCGCGAGTTTTCCACCGATTTTTTTCAAACTTGGCTCGTAGGTAAAGGTACTAGAGGGGAATGCCCAGAAAATTTTTGAAATTTTTCCGACCACTTGAATGGCCTTGAATTTCACCTTGAAAATATCAAATCACCTTGGAGGACACAATTTTGAGATGGTCAGAAAAACAATTTTTAAAAAATAGTTTTTCAATGTAGGTATTTCATATTTTTCAGAATTTTTTCAGATTTTTTCGAGTGGTGGAAGTTAGTCAAATACTCAAAAAACCAATTTGATTCGTCATTTAGCCCAGGAAAAATAGCATTAAGGTGATTTAAAAAGATACATATATTCATGTTAATCACAATTTTATCGCTTAAAAAGCTTCTATGTGATATCCAGAATCTACCTATGGCTTTTCGCTTGGGGGGGGGGGAAGGTCCTGTATGGAGGAGAAATTTTTTGCGTCGATTTCGCTCAAATTCACGTGGAGGTGTATTTAGGTGTAGAATTGCACCCTAAAAAATCTCAGCTTCCCTCGACCTCGGGGGGGGGGGCTGAGTCATGGCTTTCCAAAATTGGGCACTTTTGACTGAAATAACAAAAAAAAACTAGTTCTTCGATTTTAAATCCTCTCAAAATTTTCATTTTGAAAAATTTTGATATTTTTTAAATACACATTCTGAAATGAAGAAAATTGTTTCGTTGTTCTCTTATTGATTTTTATGTTGGAATTTATTTAATTAAGGAATTCGAAACAGTCGGGTTGAGTGTTAGTGCTCCAAATGAAAAAAAGATAAATTATTTATTGCACTTAAAGTTCCAATTGTTTTTTTAAACGCTTTTCAAACGATGCGTTTTCGAAGTCATTTATTCACTTTTTTTCCTGTTTTGAGATTCAACCAGGGCCTCGAAGCCCATCTTGATGATAGTCTTACAGGCATCATAGCGGGTCCCTTTTTTAGGATGTTGGTCACTTTTTTCGAATTTCAGTCACTTTTGGTTACGTTTCACGTCTAAAAGGTCACTTTGGTTACTTTTTCCCCCTCAAAAGTCACTTTTTCTTCGCACTTCCAGGCAAACATTCAAATTTGCACGTAGAAATTGCTATTTTTCAAAATTCTTCAAGAAAAAAAATTGATTTTTGCTAGTTTATTTGTTGTTTTGACGAAGAAATATAATAAATGAAATTATTCACGTATTTTCAGTTGATTTATCTTTGAAATGCTTGCAGAAAACTACAAAAAATTGTCTTCCCTTCAGAAAACTGTAAAAAAAATTTGCCCCCTGAAAAAAATTGAATTTTTGGTTGCTTTTTGGTCATTTTTTAGTCATTTTTTGGTCACTTTTTGCTCAAAAAAAGTTACTTTTTTCTTCAAAAATTTCGCCATGATGCCTGCATTTAATTGAACACACGAGGGTCTTTAAACCATCCTCTCTTCCCCAATGTGTTCGTGCACGTAAATTTGCTCACTGAAAGCGTCCTTCTGCGTATCCTTTTACTAGATACATTCACCAGTCATGTGAACTAATATCATAATGCGTTTTTTCTCGTAATTTCGCAACAAAAACGCGAATTTGCAATAAAGATGCAACACAAAGGACGACGACTCGAATCGACGTTTATTTACATCTACGTACGATGCGAAAGGTTGCGTGTATGATGGCGTTTTTTTCCTACGTGTAGGTAGTTTTCGAGCCGACGACGATGCGACGTTTCGCGTAATTATGGAAATGTATTTACGTAACGCTCCTTCCTTCTTTTGGCGTGTTGATATCGCGAGGGACGAGCTGCGGAAGGGGGGTTTCAAAAAAAAAAAATACCGTAGAATTTTCGCGTTATTACGTAAATTGATATACGCCGAGTGTTTGCTCAGAGGCATCCAGCAGCAACAACAACGGTCGCAACATCGGCAAGAGAAGCGTATTGTTTCGAAACAGATTATTAGCCCCGAAGCGATACATAAGTAAAGAGAGGAGTTTACTCGACGGTGAAATTCTAGCCGCGCTTTTCAACAACACAGCCTATCTGTAGTATACTTACCATATGGTTTTACCTGAGCTGCTACCCATCTACTTACCTACCTAATCTTTTGAGGATTAATTTCATCGACTCTACTGTGAAACGTTTCGTCTGCCTTATACCTGCTTGAACTTGGGGCGGAAATTCCATTTCATCGATATAATAATTTGGGTAATTAAAATAGGGTTTAAACGTTGTACTATTCGAAATAGTCTTCCCCCCGACCCAGACTTCAGTCGTATTTAGGAATCGATACTGCTCGAGTGCACGTTAACGGTGGAAAATCTCGGTCGTGCTTGGACCGAATGAACCGGCGGCGTGGTCTTTCGATTTGCATATTACGATGTGGCGAAACGTTATTCTAAAACCGCACCAACATTTGCCAGATGACCCCGACAAATAAATTTTCGAAATAATTCGATGCATTCGGGCAGCGATCCAAAGTAAAAAAAAAAATTGAGAGGAAACGCAAGCAGAACCACCGCGCCTCTTCGTTAGTTCCATTTTTCCTCTATTTTTTTTTTTATTATTTATGTTTCAAACTATTAACGAACGGTACAGGACGGGGCGATGTTGCGAATTCCTAAAATAAAACTACGTCGCGTCGAGTTCGCTGGCTTGGAAATTTCTCTCTATTTTTTTTTCTCCTTCGCGATGTTATTCATTTTTTAAATCGTTTCGTTTTCAATGTTTCCTGTATTGATTTCTGAAGCTGGAAGGGATAAGGGTGTGTCGATGTGGTTTTCGATGATATTTTCAAACGAGAATAAGTTTATGGGTTCAGTGTGAGGGTAATAGAGGATGAGGAAAGTTGAAAATTAATGCTTTTCATGTTCAGTGCCGAACGTCACAATGTGTACAGCGTACGTACGTATTCGAATAGAAATCGTTGTGGGAGATATTTTCTTGTGTGAAATTCGGCAAAATTTCAGATAAGATAATAATATATGGCGATGTGTTGACGAATGAGATTAGATAAAAGTTCCAATGTGAAAATAATTATCGCAGTATTATTAAACTCATATTTCAAACTCTTGCTTGATGCTTGGTACTCGCGTGATTTTATCGTGACCACCCCCCCTCCTTCTTTATCTTTCAAAATCTCTTAAAACGGCGAAAAAAAAAACGTTTTTTGAATATAGAGAGAGCTTTTTTTGATTACTTCGAAAGAAATTTGAAATTGAGTTAATTTTGTAGCTTTTTTCCAGTTTGCACTTTCAAAAGAAGAATAATGTGGGGAAGTGATGAAAAATGATATTTTCCTCTTGAAAACTGGCTCAATTTATGTTTAGAAATTATTATGAGTATCATCGACGATTTTATTTCAATTAAACCAAAAATTGTCCGATGAATTGCCGATTTTTTTTTAAATTTTGCATGAGAGTGGAGGTCATAAGACGATGAATGACGCGAAGAGAAGGTCTCGGCGATTTTTTGCGACGAAGTTATGGACATTTGAAATTAGCATGATGAGGAATGGTTGAAAATTCCAAAATAAGGATAATCAGACGATTTTAATTGGGCTGGATTTTTTAAAATTTTCCCCCACATTCTAAAAGAAAATTACTTAATCACGACTATAGATTTACAAGGAATGTGCATCAGGCACGAAAATAAAAAATGGTGTGAACGACTGAATCTCTCCTGTTTGACTCATGCCAGTCTTCCAGGCATTATAGCGGGTCACTTTTCTAGAAAGTTAGTCACTTTTTTCGATTTCAGTCACTTTTGGTTACTTTTCACATTTAAAAGATCACTTGGGTTACTCTTTCCCCCTGAAAAGTCACTTTTTCTTCGCACTTCTAGACAAAAATTCAAATTTTTACGTAGAAATTGATATTTTTCAAAATTCTTAGAAAAAAATAAAATAGATTTTTGCTAGTTTGTTTGTTGTTTTGACGAAGGAATTTATTAAATGAAATTATTCACGTCTTTTCAGTTAATTTAGCTATCTTTGAAATGTTTACTGAAAACTAGAAAAAAAATCCCCCCCCCCCCCCCCTCAGAAAACTGTAGAAAAAAATTTCCCTCGATTGAATTTTTGGTCACTTTTGGTCACTTTTGGTTACTTTTGGTTACTTTTAGTTATTTTTTGGTCACGTTTTGCTCAAAAAAAATTACTGAAAGTTATTGGATTTTTTGGACCGCGTTTTTGAATCATACTGAAAGTTACTTTTTTCTTCAAAAATTTCGCTTTGATGCTTGGTCTTCGCTTATCACGCAATTCCATCGTTTTCCCAAGTCTATTCTTTTCAAAAATTTTTCAACTTGAATTTCTTTTTCTCAAAATATTTTTCAACTGAAATTGTTTTTTAATTCTACTGAAATTTTCTCTCAACTCTTAAATTTCTTCCACGACATTTTTATTTTTTCTGCTGTAAAATTTTTTCTTATCTGCTAACTTTAAAATTCTATTCTTCGATCTCAAAATTTTTAAAAACTTCTTGAAAATTTGTTCTTCTCGAGTTTCTCTAAATTTTTTCCAACCCAAATTTTTTCATCCTAAATAATTTAGAGATAAAAAAAATTTTTGAAGAAAAAATTTCAAAACCGAAAAAAACAGAACACCAAAAGTTGAAAAAATTGACAAGAATTTTTCGTTGAGAAAATTTTTTATTAAAATTACCAGGCTATCTACAGGTCGCGAAAGTCGCGAAAAAATCACGAAACTAACCCAAAATTCATCTAAAGTCGCGAATTGTACCAATGTTTCGTTGTGTTTGTTCGAAAAAAAATGAACGAATAATGTTGAATGACGTTTGAAAATGTTTTGTTCCTAGAAAAAAGTGGATTTTTTTTTGGAAAATAGACATAAAAACAGGTTCGATATTTTTTGAAAATTACGAAAAAAGTCGAGAAAAAGTTGAGAATTTCGAATTTTAAAGATCTGTAGACATCCTGATTACAGTTGAAATTTGCTAAGCACTTAAAATATCTAATTTCAACTCGGTGGGACGAATTGCTGTTTCGATGTCTTGACTCGCGAATGACAAAAAAGATTTGAGAAAAATTTTACAGATGAAAAAAGTTTTTGAGGAAAAATTTAGAGTTGAGAAAAAATTTCGTAGGAGTTGGAAAAATATTTTGAGAAAGAATAATCAAGATTCAAGTTGAGAAAATTTTGAGAAAAATGTTAGACTTGAGAAACATTTTCAGGAAGAAATTTCGGAGTTGATTTAATTTCATTGTGTTGCCGCTTTTAGGTGTCCAAAAATTTAATATCGAAAAACTTGAAATTGAAAAAATATTTGATCTCTGTGAGTAAAAATGTTGAAAAAAATGTTCAGCAATACTTGGATCTATTTTTTTCGTAGAAAATTATGTTTAAAAAATGACGATATTTTATGATATTCTCAAAAAAATCATTTTAAAAAGGTGACTTATCGCAAAATTGCATGGAGCATATTTACGTTTTATGAGCCTGTTGTCAGAAATTTCAAAAAAATCCTCCCCATTTTGAGTATCAATGTCGAATTTACAAAACACGCCGTACTTAATGAGAGTTTTTGGAGAAAAATGTCAAAATAAACCTGATTTTTTTTTTTTATAATTCGTCTTGCATTTTGTTCAAAAAAGTTCGTTATTTATTGTGCAACTTTTGGTCAATTTGTTCACGAATTTCAAGAGGAATAGGATTTTTTTGTATTTCTGACAACATAATACTGATGAAATATCGTAAAATATGAATAATTATTTTTTTAAATTCTATCGCGTAAATTAGCCATAAAAGTCACTATTTTCGAAAGATAATTTCTTGAAAATATCGTAAAACGTCATCGTAGTTTCTTCATAATTATTATTCCACGTAAAAACGTTTATTATTGAAAAATTTAAAAAAATTTTGCCTAGAGAGGCCATAAATTTTTTCAATCTTAAATATTTGGATGAATTTTTTCTTGCCATTAAAAGCAGCGACACTGATTTCATCATCGTAGGTCAATTTTCTTTCAAAAGTGATACAAAATTAATAAAAAAAGTGCAGGTCTCTAAGTTAATATTAGCTCTGGTTATCCCCACCTGATATTTTCAGTCATCTGTTATTCTGCTGAATTTTGAATGCTCGTAACCAGGGCTAGTTTTTTTCTTATGATTGAGCATGAGTTTTTCACCCATATGTACTAGATGAAGAATTTTTGGATAATTGACCCAAAAAAGCATTTATATGCATCTTTAGAAAATCTTTCAAAAAAATTTGAAGTTTTTAGAGTATATTTGGGCAATTTTGTATTCCTTATTAGGATTGTAAGTGATATCAAAATTCTTTAGCCAATATTTTCTCCTGTAAAATGACACTAGAGCATTAGGGTAGATCGAAAAAAAAAATCTTGGATTTTGATCAAATTTGGTGAGGCGGTTTACTTTAAGTGGGAGACTTCACAACAAAATTTTTAGCCCACGAGGGGCAATGGGAGGGGAGCAGGAGGTGCTCAAAGTGCCTCTTTTTGAAAAAAAACGCTGTTTTTTGCGTTTTTTAGCCAATCAAAATTATGTGAGAAGCCTTCGTAGGACTTAAAAGATGCAATTTGAGTTTTTACATCTCCCTGAACCATCACCATCCTCCGATCAATACTCAGACTGCTACCAGGGGGTTTAAAAGTTGCAGATTGCAATATTTCATTAATATGAAATTATCACTAAGCTGGAATGATTTTTTTTTTTCATCGAGTAACTGAACAAATTTTTTTCAACCACTGAAAGTAAATTTTGAAAAAAATTGAAATTGACGTACAAAATTTTTAAAGAAAATTTTTCAATTTTTTATTTCTGATGATTAAAAACAAAATTATTGCGAATTTGGTGTACAAAATTTTCAATTTTTTTTTCAAAATTCACTTTCAGTGGTTGAAAAAAAAATTTCTTCACTTACTCGATGAAAAAAAAAATCATTCCAGCTTACAATAAATTAGTGAAAATTTCATATTATTGAAATATTGCAATCTGCAACTTTTCAACCCCCTGGTGGCAGTCTAAGTTTTGATCGGAGAAGGGTAGCGATTGTTTTGGGAGATGTAGAAACTCAAATCGCATCTTTTAAGTTCTACGATGGCTTCTCACACAATTTTGATTGACTAAAAAACGCAAAAAACAGTATTTTTTTCAAAAGGAGGTGCACTTTGAGCACCTCCTGCTCCCCTCCCCTAGCCCCCCGGGGGCTCGAATTTTTTTTGCGAAGTCCCCCACTCAAATTAAACCACCCCACCAAATTTGGTCAAAATCCAAGATATGTTTTTTTTTCGATCCACCCTATATAGAGCATATTTTTAGTTTTTCAGTATGCATAAATCTTCAATTTTTAAGGAATTTTTAGGCCCATTTGTCTTATTTTTTGGAGCAATGGGTCATCGTTTGATAGGTATTCGTACCTTCGTAAAATTTGAGGGAAAAAATTGACGACCTTCTTGCGATTTTTAATCGAATTGACATCGAATGATGCTTCAATCCACATTTTGACTATTACAGAAATTCACATGTCTTGAAAAGTTTTCATTTCGAGAGGGAAAAAATCTAGCCAATATTTCGTACGTAATTCGAGTACGTATTATCGCTAAACGAGTTCTCAAAAACGAAGATATACCTAGACCTAGTCGCCTCGGTACAATTAAGCCAGGCAGGCACATTATGCAATATTGAACTTGAGCGATAACGTTTAATTACCAATCTCCCAATGTATACGTTGTAGTTCGTTATCTACTTCCTTTCTCAAGTGTACAATTACAAGCTCTGTAGAGTCCGTAATGTACATTCGAGTATATTATTTTTCATTTGTACAGATTTTCGCGACGACCTTTAAACGTTCTTTTCACGTACCATTTGCTTGGCTGAGGTTTTGATAAGCTTGGTAAAAAATTTCGCCTTCCATTCGATGTGTTTTTTTTTTATCAGCTACGTAACTTCTGTTTCCTGAAATAAGGAAAAAATCGGGGTCACATTGAAGCCAGTTAGCGTCGCACACCGCACACGTCACGTCGCATCTTATCATGGCACGAAAAACTGGAAAATTTCATAGTCGATAAATTGAAACGAAGTGAGAAATAAACCTATGGCTAGGTACGCCATTTTGTACGTAACACGTTTCCATTCCATCGGCGCAGGTAATGAGTAATGAAGAAAAATCACGGACATGCAGAATTGCAGATAACGATTACGAATGCGAGTGGTGCGGTGCAGCGCGCAGCGTGGCGATAAAACGGTGACCTAAGCTATTTCCAATTTTCGCTCCATTACCATATTAGCGCGTTCCAAGGTTACAATACATGTACGTAGCTTTTTTTATGTCCGTAGAGACCCAGAGGAACGAAAAAACCATCGTTGGTTGGAAATTATTCTAGTGAAATGTACGAGTAGATAATGTGCTTATGTGTGCACCAGATAGCAGCTAAAATTGGCATCGTGGTTTCGAAATAGTCAAATGTGTGGTGTGCATTGCAGGAGGTATTTATGTGTATTTTGGCTTGTGAAATGAAACGAAAGGGTTTGAAAAAAAGACACGTGATTGTGGCAGTCGAGTAAAAGATACCACCACTGACGTCAAGACAGCTGCTGAAAAGTACATAGTGCAATGGTGCGTGGAATTTCTTCGAAAATGTGTCTAACAGGCTTGTAAGATGATATTTTGACCTGCGTTTTACTTGTCCGATCTGATTTTCTGCATTTGTCCCGAATTTTTCAAAAAGTCTTGTTTTTTACCTTTTTTTTCAATCAATCTCTGAAAATTTTAATTTATTCTCCTTCTGTATTTAAATACTTTTTTTGGTGAAAATTTTCGTCCTCACTCGCTCAGGTTTACTAAATTTACCCATTTTTAGAATTTTTTTTTTAAAACCGAAATTAAAATTTACTTCATGATCTATGTATGGCCTCAAATTCTTAGATATTCTAAATAAGATTTTTTTTTAATTCAAATATTGAGCAAATAAACAATTCGTGATCCTCTGAGCGATACCATACCATTTGTCGAATTATTTTCTTACAGAAAGCTCGTTTTCTCGAAATTTCTGTCTTTTTAGGTAAGCAAAAGCTCAAACTTTGAAATTCATTCACACGAAGATTTTTTAACCATTTTTCAATTTTTTTTGTTCGAAAAATTATATAACACTATACAATGAGCCGAATAAGTCAAAATCGATTTTTCATTTTTTTTTTCTTTAAAAAACTCTTTTTCTCTAAATTTTTGCTTTTTAGATAAGCAAAAGCTCAAACTTTAAAATTCTTTTAGAGGAAGAATTTAATTTTTTTATTTGAAAGGTTAAAAAAACTATAAAATTAGCCAAAAAAAAGTCGAAATAGATTTTTCCAACATATTTGGTATGGTACAGCGAAGTACCAAATGTAGATCAGGGCCCGTTCATGGATCAAGCCACATAACAAGGAGCTGAGTAAAAAAAAAAAGGCGTGTCTATGAACCACCAGATTACCCATTGTATATCTTTGATTGGTGTTTTTTTTCGTAACAAAGCAGGAAAAAAATAAAATGATTTTAAAGCCATTTTTTGACGCGAAAAATGGAAGTCTAGAAAAAATTCACCATTGGAATTTTTTTCAAAAATGAAATCCGTAATATTGATGTAGAGGAAAATGATTTTCCATGTTTTTTTTTGTTTTTTTTTTGAAAAATTTGAGTCCTCTGCAAGTGGTGTGATCCACAAACGGGACCCCCTGAAAAATTCGAAAAAATGGAGGTTTGGGAAAAAAATTCCCACAAGCAAAGGACTCATGGCAAAAATCTGAAACAAAGGTATTTTGGTAGTAAAAACTCCACTGTTTCAGATGCTGCATTCAGTTTTACCAGAAACTCAAAATTTCAGAGTCTTTTGGGCGATCGGAAAAGCCTGATCCACAAATGGTACTTCGCTGTATCGCTCAGAGAGTCACATTTGATGATTAAAATTCTCAATTTCTTACAAGTCTATACCGAAAGATGGATTGAAAATGGAAGGTGAAAACAGAAGCTTTCCATTTCCTACTAAATGGACAGAGAAGAGGAGGTTGGGAAGTTTAAACTTCCTCCTGACGACTGAAATTTTGGGAAAAAATTATGAAGTTTCAGGTTTCAAAATTGGTTCTCATCAGTTTTCTCTAACGGGCAATTTCTCGAGTACCAAAATCCCGAATGCTTCGTTTTCCGAATCCCAAAAAATAATTTTACATAATTCAGTCCACAACACAATAATATAAGCTAAGGTTCGAAGATGGTCAATTTTTCGTTTGTTAGGTTTGTATTCGGTATAAGATTTGACCATGCTTCCTGTCTAGAAAAATTGGACTGTTTTGACCTTAAAATCAAGATTCCCAAACAATTTTCTCTTCCAAATAATCCACACAATACCTGAAAATTCGTCAAATTCTGGATTCGAAGTAGAAAACTATTCCAGAAATTTCTCGTTCTGTTTATTTTAAAATTCAAAATTGTTTCAATTTTTAAGCTAGCTTTAATTTTTTTTCTCACCTTTTTTTCATTTTCGTGGGTGCTAAAGGAGTACTGAGAAGTCGTATTCAAAAAATGAATGAATATTCGGACTCAGTGACCTTGAAAACGTAACAAATGATACGTCGCAGGTGTTTTTCAATTTTTTTAGATTTTAGCTTTTTTTAAGGAGTGGATGGGGAGTTTTAATTGGCCCAGGTCAAAAAAGTGAGCCGATATTCAATCGCAGTGTCCTCAAATTAGTAAGATTCGATATGTCACTTCACTTTTTCTATTTTTTTGAATTTTGACCAAAATTGAGGACCCCTGTGTCCCCTAGGGGTGTTGAGGTATTGTCTTGAAAAATAGTAAAAGTTCTTCTCACTGTATTTTTTCAGATTTTTAATTGATAGCTCTGAACTTTTGTGCTCATTGCGAAAAATTGAGCTTTTATCTCAAAAATTTAACTTTGAGCTCTTAGAATTTTAAAAATTTGTTTGAATCCCCTTTCAATTCTCTACAAAACCGCACAAATAGATTCACTTTATATGAGACTTCAAAGTTGAGCCGGTTCTCAAAAAATCTCAATATTTTACAAAAATTACGAAGACCACCTCCACTCCATCCCCCTGAAGAATTAGGATCGAAATGACGGCGATTGCTTCATTAGACCATCGAAGAGAACCCTTAAAAAATTGTTGAGCAAAATCGGAAGACCTGAGGTCAAAACCTTGGTGATTTGACATGGAGTGAGCCACTCGCTTCTTTCGGGCTCAAGAAATTTCATTTTCCTAAAACAATTAGTTGGTATTTTTAAAAATTAATTTTCAAATTTGATCCAAAAAAATCTTAAAGTGTTGAATTATTTAAAAAGTAAAAAACTTAAATTAAAAAAATGACCCCCCCCAAAAAAAAAAAAAAATTGCGAAATGTTTGAAAAATGCCTTGCATTTTCATTATTTAATTTTGTTCGGCACTTTATTCGAGGACATTGGTACCCAGAGATATCAAAGAGATTGAGCTCGAAACACCTGTATTAGTCGTGTTGGGCTAATGCTGGGATCCTCCTTTCTATTTAATTTTAATTTTCTCATTGCTAACGTTTTCACAAATCACATACCTGGTCGCGAGATCTTTTCAAAAGCAACATCAAACAAGAGCTGCGTTCGTTTTCAAAGCCAACCTCACTCGGTTTTCTTTTTAATCACCAGTATGGCGTCCACGATCCCTCCTCTCTCCTGCTTCGTAAGTTTTTCCTCGTGTATTCATTTCTCGTGCAATTATTACGATCAACGCACGCGAGACTCTTTGGCCACAAAGATGAAAGGTGATGAGCTGGATGGTGGAGGGGGGAGGAGGGTCGAAATAGCAGAGTTGGGTGTAATGGTAAAAGCCGGCTTTAATTTACGACGGCAAGGTAAATATACCGGGTATAATTTTTCTTCTATTCTTTCGTCGGTCGTGAGCCAATAAATAAAGCCGAAAGATTTATCGGCGAGGCGGAGAGTGGAGAGAACGACGACCGCGTATGGTACCGATCAATATCGTTGCGTTTTGCCGGCTGCGGCATCTGTGTAGAGCTGTTCAGCTCTTTCGTGTATCTGTTTATGGCGTATGGATTGGATAATGGATACGTACGCGATTCTCGAAATGTGTGCGAGTGCTGGTGTATGTGTGTAATGTGCTATGTACCATGTTGACCTACTAAATTGAGAAGATCAACAAAGCGAATTGATATTTGATTGGAAAGGTGGTTTATCGTTGTGTTTCTATTTGTTTGTGGATGTAGCATGAAGCTGGTGTGGCATTTCTCTCGTTTCTTTATTTCTCATGCCAGTCAGCGTTGCCAACCTTAAGGATAGTTCCTTAAAATTGAGGATTTTTGAGGTCTGTGAAATATTGTCGAGGATTTTTTTGAGGATATCATAATTTTAGGGATCAAGGATTTTCGAGAAAAATATAAAAAATGAGTAAAAAACACATTTTTTAGGTTAAAATATCTATTTTTTCTAAATTTTCTTCAAAATTTTTCGCAGTGTCCTAATTTTTTAAATTTTTGTTCAATTTGGGCTAAAAAACGGAAAAATTCTCCAAAATTTTTTAAAATTCAAATAATTCTGTTCCCCGAACCCAAATGGCAGTAATGGGACTTCAAATTCCCGCCAATTTCTTTGTAAAAAGTTCTGAAAAACGGATAAAAATGGGGTTCGCAATGTGATTTTGAAGTAAAATTAGTTCAATTTTTACGTTTTTATTTCATTTTTTCAGAATCTGGTGGCAGGTAACGTTAAAAGTGATATTATTTGTGAAAAAAATATTGAGGATTTTTTAAGGATTTTTGACCAAAAGCATTTCAGTCATTATGAGGATTTTTCAATATTTTCGGTTGGGAACGCTGCCAGTATTTTTCCTTCCCTTGCATGCTGAATTTTCCACCTTGCGATCGATAATGCGATGAGATGAGAAAAAAAATCGTTTTTTTGGGATGACACTCGGCAGTGCAGTGGCCTTGTGGCTGGTGGATTTCGTCAATGCATCGATGTGGGCCTTACGAATGAGATACGAGAACGATGCCTCTTCGTCATTGACAGTTTATGGTATTCATTGTCGATCTCTCGTCGACAATACGACCGCCGCCGAGTTGATTATGTGCTCGAATCGCGCATACTTGGAATAATATTTACTCTCATACGTTTGTACAATCGTTAACGACGTCGTAGTCGCTGCAGCAATCGCACGAGATGAAAGAATGTCTCATTTCGCGAATGATGATCGAATGAGGAAACGAAGGCTGGGCGGGAGGTGATAATGGTTGCGGCGCTTATCAACTGCATATTGTAATCTGAAACACGCAAGGTCGATAATGTTTAACTGTACGTACGTGTACTTTCTCCGAAAAATACGCCGAAGTACATTTTTATCTTTTTTTCATCGCGTATGACGAGTTTTTTTTGTCCACCGACGTGGAGTTGTTTTTTCGCATTTTATTACCCGATGCTATGTGATTCAGCTGGGATCGATTGAAACCGCCTGTAAGGAGAGAATGGAAGCAAGATGGATAGTTTTAGATTTTTTTTCTCCGGAATTGAACGAAGGTGGGGAAGTTGTTTGAAGGAAAGAAATGGTTAATATCGTTGAAATGGTGTAAAATAAAACATAAATTAATCAATTTGCCTGGGAATTGTTCGAAATCACAAGTCAGAAATTGAAATATTAAATATAGTTTAGAATGACTCCGAATTCGCCATGGAATTTACAAAAATTGTCAAAATCTTCGAAAAATAATAATTGTTGAAATCTTATCAAAATTTGTTTAAATCATTAAAGGCGATGAAATTGTGTGAAATTGGTTGAAACGTTCCAAAACACGCTGAACATTTGTTCGAAATGTCATAAAAAATCGTCCAGAATCGAGATACCCTCAAGAAAATGTCCTGAAAAGTCCTGCAAATCATAAGAGTGTGGCAAAAGTCATGAAATTTTTAAAAAGTGGTACGACTGGTATTGCGAATGAAAAAAAAGTCAAAAAATAAATTATTCATTATTCAGTTTCTTAATGAATTTGAAAATATGTTAGTGGACAGCTAGATGCTACTGTAACAGGCATCATAGCGGGTTACTTTTTTAGGGTGTTTGTCACTTTTTTCGACTTCAGTCACTTTTGGTCACTTTTCACATCTTAAAGGTTACTTTAGTTACTTTTTTCTTCTCAAAAGCCACTTTTTCTTGGCACTTCTAGGCAAAAATTCAAATTTTCACGTAGAAATTGCTATTTTTCAAAATTCTTCAAGAAAAAAAATTAAAAAAATAGATTTTTGGTAGTTTTTGTTTGTTGTTTTGACAAAGGAATTTAATAAATGAAATTATTCACGTCTTTTCAGTTGATTTATCTTTGAAATGTTTGCAGAAAACTACAAAAAATTGCCCCCCCAGAAAACTGTAAAAAAAAATTCCCCCGAAAAAAATTGAATTTTTGGTTACTTTTTGGTCATTTTTTGGTCACTTTTTGCTCAAAAAAAGTTACTGAAAGTTACTTTTTTCTTCAAAAATTTCGCCATGATGCGTGTACATACAATCACCATCACCACCACCCCCCCCGCTCATTCGACAGTTTTTAGCAGAAATTCATTTAAATTCATCAAAAAATTGAATTTGACTTGAAAACTTGAATTTCTGTGCTCAACGATGTGTTGACCTGAAAATTTTCAGATTTTTGGTTTGAGTTGGCATTCCAGTAATTTTGCTCCTTTCTCTCGAAACCATGGTGTCTAGGTCAAGCTAAGTCAAGCTGGTCTAAAAAAGTCTAGCTTTTTGACTTAAGGTCAAGCTCTTTCAAAAATCGAAAAAATTTCCATTCAATTTTAATAAATAATTTAAATAAAAAAAGTAAAAATTATTTTTTAGGGAGAGGGGTGTGACCCATGAAAAAGTTAACAAAGTCATGCAAAAAAGGCTAGCCAAGTCGAGCGTTTCGCTCAACAAATTTTGTGAAACACCCAGAAAAAAGCGTTCAGTTCATCCCTGATGGTTGTTGAGAAATTAAGTAAATATTGATTTCAGTAACGACGTAAGAAAAAGCGGATTTTTGATTTTTGAATTTCTGTACAAACATCTCAAGTTTTTACGAGGATGCATTTTTTGAAGCAGGGGAGGAGAGAGGTGAAATATTTCGAAAGAAGATCCTTTGAAAATTCAGGTAAAACCCTGTGAAATTCTTTAATTAATTTCAATTTGGAAATTGTTAGACAATTAATTTATGGAAATAGAAATAACATTTTTCTGTGTTTCAATATCTAATGCCAAGTAATTTTTATCAAATTTTATAATAGACAATTTTTTTGGATTTTGAGCAGTCATGTATGTGAAATAATTTTTTTCGAATTATATTTATTGAAAGTGCAGTTTGTAAAGGCATCATAGTGACCCTTAAAAAAAATCAAAAACGTTTAAAACTCATTTAACGAACAAGCTTTCGTTTTTTCAAAACTATTTTTGGAATAGGTAGGTATGTGATTTTGAGGTCTCAAGGAGGGGAGAAATGATAAATTGACTGATTTTAACATGTGCATGATATATTGAAATATTCAAGTTTTTGAGCGCATGAAATACACATCTGGTAGTATTTTTTTTACGCTGGAGTGTTTGTGGAGCCTTTTTGAGGAGGAAATCAGCCCAAGGAAAAATAGGATATGTCTGTTCAACATGTGATGAAAATGTATGTTTTCAAGGTCATAGAACACGAATCTGGCTCTACATATTTTTCATTTTAAAAGGGAGAATAACTGTTTAAGGAATAAGAAAGAAAAAAATATGCATAAGAACTTCAAATTTTAATCGATTTTTAATTTTGAAGGAGAGGATGAGTCTCCTCAAGAAAGAAAAAAATTTATTCATTTATACCGGAGATCAGTTTAGACCTATATTTCTAAGGTGAAAACTTTGGGTATATTTTACAGGGTGTCCAACGATCAAGCTAAGTCAAGCTGATCAAAAAAAGTCAAGGTTTTGACCAAGAGGTCATAAAGTATTCATGCAAGTTAAGCTTTTTGACTCAAAGTTCAAGCTTTTTTTCAAAAATTGAAAAAAATTTCCATTCACGTTTTATAAATAATTTAAATTTTAAAAAAATAACAAAAATAGGAAGTGAAGAACAATAAAATGTAAATTTTTCATTTAATACGGTCTTTGTGACGGCGTTCATGTTATTGATATTGAAATTTTGGAGTTTATTGTGATTTTTTAAAAATTATATTTGTTTAAAGGTTCTCGTAAAAATTATTTTTTTTGAAGGGGGGGGGGGGCTGGCAGCTCACAAAAAAGTCAAAAAAGTCATGAAAAAAGGTCAAGCTAAGTAAAGCTTTATCCTCTACAAATTTTGTTAGACAAATTGCAGTTTCAAGAAAGGGGGAGGGTAAGTTAGGTCAAACTTCGGGCTTTGGTCATTAAAAGTCACTTTTTTCATCCAAAGGTCACTAAAAGTCACTTTTTTCATTCAAAGGTCACTAAAAGTCACTTTTTTCCTCTCAAAGTCACTTTTTCCGCATTTTCAAGCAAAAATTCGAATTTTTACGTAAAAATTGCTATTTTTAAAATTCTTTAAGAAAAAAAATTAAAAGTTGATAATGATTTTTCAAAAAAAATTGCCCTTGCTTCGCTCGGGCAGTATTTCAATAATTCCATTTCTAGATTTGTAAAAATTCTGTTTTTCTAAATCAGTAAAGTAATTGATTTTTTAATCGATTTCCCATTTGACAGAATAAATCAATATTTTTGACTAAAATAAATCAAACAAACAATTGAAATATCACAGATTTTCAAATAAATTCATTTCACTGATTCAAAAAGACACAGTTTTACGAAAATTGACTGATTTAGATTTAGAGAGTAGATATAGGTCATATATTAATTGTTTGTTCCAAAAATCTCGTCATTTTTCAATTTTTCTTTGCTCAAATCTGTTGAATTAAATTAATTATGTATATCTGCCTCTTAGTGCCACTAAAAAAAATTAGATTTTTAGATTACCTAATTTTTTTATTGAATTTTGACCCCCTTCCCTCATTTTTTCTGGAATTCTCAGCCCTCTTTTAACTGTAAAAAATTCCCCCAAAAAATCGAATTTTTGGTTACTTTTGGTTACTTTTTGGTCACTTTTTTCTCAAAAAAGGTCACTAAGAGTCACTTTTTTCTTCGGAATTTCGCTATGATGCCTGACAGCTTTTGAAACAATGCCTTGATTTCAATTTTGTGAGTTTTCGAGTAATTTTGACATCGTTGAGAACCACCATGCGACCTCCAAGAACAATCCGAAAAGGGGAAAAAGTAGCTACCTATCTCTTCTCAATACAAATGAAATCGCATTTTTTGGGTCAAGACTGAAAATTTGCAAAAGCAGCGTTTTTTTTTTAGAAGATTCAGTACTTTAAGTCAGCAAAATTGAAAAAAATTTTACTTCCAAACAGGAAAAGTCTGTAAATGCCAACGAAACCTGCTAATTTTCCATTCAACTTCCCTTCCCGCAGTAATGCCGAAACTTCGCTTCATTCTTTGGGTTTCCTGTGACAAAATTTTTTTCGAATTAGGTGTCAAAAAATAAGCTAAAAATCCGCGTTCATAGATTTGAAAAAAATCAAGACTTCGACGTACATCGATTATTGTTTTTTTCTGTACTCAAAACCTTTCTATACAATGAATTTGGCACCATGTCGACAAAATTTCGAACGAGGAAGTCTGCGAGAGTAATAATGCAGCATGTTATGCTGTGCAAAGCCGAAGAGTACAGAGGCAGGCGAAATATATTCGAAATATTTTCGTACACGTTCCAAAATTAGAACGCAGTCGAAAAATGACGACGATGAAGATGAAGTACGTCAGATGTAACATGATGGAAGAGGAATGAGACGGGGTATGCGAAAGAAAAAGCGAAAAATATTTCGCATTAACGCTTCCATGTCGATACGAACGAAAGACGGTGAGATAAAGTCGTTAATATGTATGATGCTATGGCGTATGAAGCATTTACTTTATGCATATGTGTGCTGAATGCTTATGTAGACGTAGAGGTATATGAAAATAGATGACCATACGAGAACGTATAATTACTAAGGTGTTAATTAATGAGCGATGACGCGATAAGAGCTATTTTTCGCGGGTCGAGTCAACTTCACTTGGTGTGAACTTCGCCTACATGTAAAATACGTACACGTACCAGTATTATGTATAATTTTTCCATTCGAACGCCGATTCTAGAGGGTTTCGTAATTAAAAAAGAATAATACTCGTTATCGGCGTATTATATTACCCAGAGTAATATACCTGTACGTTTTGATAAGAGTAAAAGAGCACGTTGGTGGATTTTTTATCGCTTTTTTTTAAATGTATTTATGTGTTATGGGTAAAATATGTATTGTATAGATAATGGAACGATTTAGCGCGAAAAATAAAAATTCGACGAAGGAAAAACAAGGAAAAAACGTTAACCGAGCTGGTTGATTTGTGTTTTCAGAAAAGCCCAGCAGAATAAACGAATCGAAGAAACGACCGAATTATCGTGCGAAGAATTCGCTCAGCTCAAGAAGTGTTGTGGTAAGTGACATGGCGTCTTCGTCGAATTTCTAATTAATAAATAAGAAAGCACGAAAGTTGAGCTGTTGGCAAGGTCATCCGAGGGTCCCAACGTAACTTATATCGAGGCGAAAAACTTTTTAATGAATTTTTCTCTCGACACCGAGACCGCAGCATCGCTAACTTCATAAGGTTATGGGGGAGTGCCCTTTTAAGGCTGCGTATGTGCGGATAGAATGAAGAGTTTGGCAGAAATGGACCAGCTGAGGAAGAGGGTTCATTGTTCAACGTCAGAGGAAAATTTTTCAAATCGTTGAAAAGAACGATTACGGAAGGGGCTGGAGGATGAAGGGACTCCTATGATGTGGTATCGACCGTCCGACGGTCCGTAAATGATATGATTAATGCTGTGAAATTGAAACTGTGCGTTGGGAAAAATGTAATTGGAGCGTTGACCTGAATAAATAAACACGTAGGATGGAGTAGTTTTGCGAGCTCGAGAACGAATGCTGTGTGGTCGAGGAGGAGAGGGACCTTTTGTGGCGAATTTTTATTACCGTGTGCGTTCGGTATAGTTTCGCTGTGGCGTGTGTCTTTGTATACTTTTATATTTCGGTTGGTAGCTTTAGCTGCGTACCAAGTATATTCTTTAAATCGAATTCGGCCTCGAAATGTTTTTCTCCAAAAGGCAATCGCTGGCACGATTGAATGGGCTTTTCTCTTCTTTCAACGACGAGCAAAGCGTTGTAATGCGAAAGGAGAAAGAATGACGAGTTTATCGACAGAAGGGGTAACAAATATTGGAAAAAAAATTTCAAACGAAACGTCTGCCTACGTATTCTCGTCCCCTTCGTGGTCCAGCAATCTCGCGAGATTGCTGGGTATATACGACAAAGTTTGCTGTGTAACTTTCAGTAAAAGCGGAGCAGTAGATTCGATAACACAGGCCTACGTTTTTCAATTTTTTTCTCCTTAATCAACCTTAATTGGTGATTCTGATCTATTTTTAGTGCTGGGTTCGAATATGATTTCAGTTTTTCTCCATCAAGTCGAGAATTTTCATAATTTGAAATTGTTATTGAGGATTTGTTTTTCACTTTTTGATGACTTCGAATCGATTTTCTGGGCGAAGAAAGGAGCCTACGAAGAAAATGAATAAAGTATAAATTGTAGAGCGTGAAATTTTCTTTCTGTAGAGTCCAATTAATTTTTTTCCTAGACACTGAAGTTTTCGAGATATTTCAGCGGAAAGTTCAAAATTTAACGTTCATGTTTTATTGAAAATATCTCAAAAACTAAGCCTCCTAGAAAAAAACTACTTGCACTCTACAGAAAGGAATTTTCAAGCTCTACAATTTATGTTCTATTAATTTTTTTATGAGGCTTGATTTTCCCTGGAAATTGATTTTTTTATAATGAATCTCATTTTCAACATTTCTTATTTGTAACAATATTGAATTATCACAGGCCAGTCGTCGTTGTCGTAGTTGCATCTCCTTGACAGGAGATTGTGTGCATCTATATCTTCGCCTATATTTGGCGGCTCCTTGCACATTTGATGGTATCTCTCAGAGTCTTGCAAGGTGAGTTGGCTGGTGAGTTTGTTGTTAGTAGCTCTGACCATCTTCTTCCTCTCGTTGTTTTCCCTTGTATTTTCCCCTGTATAGCTAGCATGAAGATGCCATTCTCTCAAATTTTGTGCGCTATGTATTTTATCTTTCTGTTCTTGATATCTTTTAGTAGAACTTTCTGTTCTTCTCCTATTCTTGCTAAAACTACTTGGTTGGTTACGTAGTCTTTCCATGAGATTTTTAGTAGTCTTTGATAATGCCTCATTTCATAGGCGGATATCTTCTTTCACATTCCACACTCATGGTCCAGGTTTCACAAGAATATTTCAGGATCAGGTCCGAAATGCAAAGGATGCTAAGTGCCATTTTCAAAATTTTACAGGAGAGCAAAAATAAAGTTTGCATCGGTTACCAACGTATGACTGAAGCGTCATCTTTAGGTCAATAAATGAAGCACTTCGAGTAGAGTTACCTCCCAGGAAATGTGTGTGTGTGTGTGTGGGCTGGTACATAGCATACTTTGCGCTGAAAAAATCGATTTTGAAAAAAGTGGCACTTAGCATCCTTTGCATTTCAGACCTTCAATAGCACCGCATTATCTTTTTTCGGATGTCTAAGTCCATGCTCCGATTTCCATGCACTTTCTTCAGGTTGTTCAACACACTTTCTGCTATGGCCAATTTGTGTTTCTCCTTTTGATCTCTCCCATCGTTGTTTATCAGCACTCCTAAATGCCAGAATTCGTTTACGTTCTCTATTTCTTGCCTTCTGATCTTGATCTTTACCTCTCTATCATTATTTTTCATAGACGTCATGACTTTAATCTTACCTACATTGATTTTCATTCCATATTTTAGTCTAGCACTGTTTATCTGGTCATCCAGTGATTATTACCTTGTTGTCTGCATAGCTTATCTCATTTATTCTTCTTCCATTAATTTCAATCCTATTTTTCCTATTTATGCTTCTTTCGCAATCTCTTCAGCATACATGTTGAACAGCTGTGGTGAGAGAAGGCAGCCTGACCACACTCCTTTCCTTATGCTGCTTTTATTATTCGTGTACTGTTTCCCAATCTTAGTGTTTATGCTTTGGTTGCAGTACAGATTTTGGATTATTGGCAGGTCTTTGTCATCAATATTGCATTTCTTCAGGATTTCCATCAACTTCTCATGGTTGACACAATCCAACACTTTTTTTAGTCCATGAAACACACAATGATTTCCCTAATTCCCTATTAGCATTCAGTATCAATTAAATGACCACTTTCAGCAGGGCAATCACGTCTCTCATTCCTTTTTTTGCTACAAAGCCATATTGAGTCTCACTTAGATTTTTATCCAATTTCCTCTCAATGCTAGCGTTGATAATTGGTAGCAACAACTTGAATGAGTGGCTCATTAACGCGATGATTCTGTACTCGTAGCATTTCTGAGAGTTGTTCTTTGGTATCAATACAAAATTTACAGCTTTAAAGTCATCTGGTAGTACGCCTTACTTCATGATTTTTTCCTGCCTAATCAATTCTGATAGGTGATTCTGACCTAATTTTTAGTGCTGAGTTCGAATATGATTTCAATTTTCTTACATCACATCAATATTTGAATTTTTCGTTGAATTTTTTTACCCCTTGAGTCAATTTTGCGGGCACAGGAAGGGTTCAACGAAAAAAATGAATAGACCATACATTGTAGAGTGTAAAATTTCCTTTTTGCAGCGTTTAATTAGTTTTTTCTCATGAAGCTTGGCTTTCGAGATATTTTAGTTGAAAGTTCAAATATCAACTTTTTTTTATTATTGCAAATATCTCAGAAACTAAGCCTGCAAGGAAAAAACTAATTGGACTCTGTCGGAAGAAAATTTTACACTCTACAATTCATGTTCTATTAATTTTTTTTGCAAGATTCTTCTTTTGCTCCGAATATCCACTTCAATTGTCATAAGTTATCAAACCCAATAAATTTTCAACAAAAAATATATTTATTGTGAAAATTCTTGAAGCGCTGAAATTTTTTCAATATTTTTCTCGCCATCAGCGCGAAAAATCCTATCAAAATCATCGATATTTCAGACAGCATTTTCTGTTTTGACCTGTGTAATAATTGAAAATCACGTACTAATTCCATCGAGCCAGAGTTAATTTTTCTCGCGTCATTGGCCAACGCAGCGCGCATTTTTTGGCCACATTTTATATAATACGTCGTCTCGCTCCTCGGCTCCCAATTCTGCTCTTTGCGATGATTGATGACGTGTGCGTGTGTAAATGTATTACGAGTACAGTATATCTGTATATGTGTGTCCTGTGTACATTCATCGCGACGAGTACATCGCGCCAGCAACGTTTAATTATTTGGAATCGAACCAATTATTTCATTAAGTTTGCACTTGAAAAAAATCCAGCGTGAGTAATTTAATTTTTTTTCGTCGTGATTTGTGGCGGAGGTGGAGGCAGGCCGCAGTTGTTTATGCGGGACACGATCCGATGCGACTAAGATGATTGCAACGGTTGTGTAATTGACACAAATTTCCCATTGATAAGGAGGTTATAGGTGTGAGAAGTTGATTTTTTGCCGATTTTTAGACTGAGTGGATTGTAGAATTTGTTGAGACCGGATTAATTGAAGTGTTTTATGGAAGATTTTGATGGAATAGAAGAACAATTTCTGTTGTCTGACTGTGAGTGTGAGAGAGAAGAGGAGGATGATAGTTTTTTCTGAAAGTGTTGAAATTAAATCATTTCAAGAACGAATTGCAAGTTGGCAGTGGATTTGATCATCTTGATTTTACTATCTATACCAAATGATACAGACGTGGTTATCTCAGATTTGAATTATATAATTTTTTCACTTTGTTTGATATTTTTGGAAAAATTATCGCATCCACATGAAACTAATGATAAAGCCATTTAATTTAGAAATACGTGCTAATTAATTTTGGGAAAAAAAGTCGGTTTGATAACATTTCAACGGAATCGAATTACTCACGAGCAAAATGACTAATCTGAAATTTTAAATTATGATTTTTTTTTACGGAAACGTCAATTATTGTACATTTATTATTCCAAATTTATAAGCGAATTTTCCATGTTGTCAAATTTAATTGGTATTTTTGGAAATTAAAAATTCCCTCTTCCTTCGCGAAGTACAGAAAAATTTTCAAAATTCCAAAATTCCAAAATTAAGCTCTAGAGGAGGGTACACAAGAATTTCAAAACACCTGAAAAGGAGAAAAGGAAACAATACAACACTAAAACATTATCCTTTCTAAAAAATTTCGAATAGTTTAAAGTGAAAAATTTCAACATTCGTCTGTCTTTTTCAAATTCAAGTAAACGTGCAGTCGTACACTTCTTCTCGTAAGTATTTCATGTTCAAAGATATGAAAACTCGAAGAAAATCATTTTTGAAAAATAGTGGGAACCTTGATTGATGACATTTTTTTGAATTTTTAAACGAACTTCATTTTTTTCATCTAATTCATGTTTTACTTGATGACTTTTTAAAATGTTTGTGATTGGGGGGGGGGGGGGTTGGAAAGGTGGAAATATCTTGTAGAAGATTCTACAAAAGTTGCGTAAATCTTACATTCGATCTAAATGTTTTGTTAACCCTTCTGTATTACAATTATGACTTTTTTTGTGCCTCTGAGCTCCAGGATATTGGGAGAGGGTGGCTCAGCGCAGGGACGCTTCAAATTTTGACCATTCAAGGATTGTTTATGCCGGCCATTACTTCCCGAACAAATTTTTTTTATAAGCCGAATATTTTTGTTAAATTCTCAAGTTGACGAACAAAATTGTTCAAAATGACTTTATTAGTAGTGAACAGCGTTGGGAAAAAACAGTTGAAAAACGCATTTTCTATTTAAAACATGTTTTCATTAAGAACCAAAAATGTGTTTTAAACACCGAAAAAAAAGAGTCGTTTTGAACAAAAAAAAAATATTTAGAATACAGAATTTTTTTTTCACACTGTTAATTTTTTATTGTATTGATGAATTTTTGAAAAGAATTTGAGCTGAATTGTTAATCATTAACTATCACAGTTTTTCTGTTGTTTTTTTTTTTGGGGGGGGGGGGGGGGGGGGGGGGGGGTAGAAATATTTGGTAGAAATTCTGAAAAAGGCCTATAAAGTTTATGTATGTATTTCGACTCGGAAATTTTGTGAGATACTCCAACTTTTTTGCAAATATCTTCAGAAAAATAAAACTGATTATATTCTGATAGAAAATAAAAGAACCACAATCACCCACCTCAATTTGAATATTTTGAAAAAAATTAATTAAAATGAAATCAAAATTTCTAAAATATTTTTAGGAACATGATGGGGCTGGGACAAGTTTACTTCATATCAGAATTTCAGAAAATTGCTTATTCGAATCGAAAATTTGACATCATAACATAATACATAATGTGAAAATGGGAGGGGAGGGGAGGGGAGGGGGTACGTTTCAAAATGTGGTTTTTCGTAATTTTTGTGAAAGTAATAAACTTCAATTTTTTTTTAGAGGGGCAAATTTTGTATAATCGTGGAAGTTGTTTCATTCTGATAACATAATACATAATGTGAAAATGGAGGGGGAGGAGGTACGTTTCAAAATGTGGTTTTTCGTAATTTTTGTGAAAGTGATAAACTTCAAGTTTTTTTTTTTTAGAGGAGCAAATTTTGTATAATCGTGGAAGTTGTTTCATTCTGATTGGTTGTTTACCTAGTTTCGGAGAACCTGACTATGACCTTAAAACTTTGAAGCCAAATTTTTCATTCAATGTTATATAAAAGAAAAAAAACACATTTTTTTAATAAAAACAACCGGATAGAAAAAAACATAAATTTAAAACAAAAAAAACAGCTGAGAACATTTTTTTGTTAAAAACAATTTTTTATCTTGGTTTTATACATGTTTTAAGCAAAAGTGTTTCAATTTTAAACAATTGGCCAACCCTACTTATACTTTTTGCAATCTTGAAAAAATTATTTGCCCCTTCAATTTTGAAGATGGACAAAAATTGTATGTCACAGCAAATTTTTTTTCCTGTATAGTTTACTTCTCGAAACGTTCAGTTTGAACAATTTTCTTATTTTTTACACAGCTTGAATTATTTCTAATGAATTTTGTAAAAATTGCAATCTTGGAAAAATTATTTTCCCCTTCAATTTTGAATATAGACCAAAAGTGTATCTCACAGCAACTTATTTTCCTGCATAGTTTACTTTTCAAAACGTCAGTTTGAGCTATTTTTTTATTTTTTACACAGCTTGAATTATTTCAAATGAATTCTGTAAAAAAAAAAATACCTCAAAACTTTGAAAATATGCAACTCAGATCAAAAAAATATTTTCTAGTTGTTGTCAGTTACCCATAGAGCAAGTTCATTAGGTTGAGGGAATTTTAGCCTTTCATACATCATCACTAATTTATACGCATTAGTGAATTTCACCAAGTGTGAACATAAAAGGGGTGAACACCCTGATACGTGGATATTAGGCTGGGCCGAAAAACCAAAAATTTTTATTTTCGAAAAGTTACCCCCACAAAAGTTGTTGGCTGGATAGACTAGAAAAATAAAATGAAAAAATTTCAAAATCGATTCATATCTTCCGATCGCGTATGAGCTTTCAATTCTTCAAAAATTGTCAAAAATTCAACATTTTCAGAAATTTTTAAAAAACAAAATCAATTTTAGAGCTTATTTAGGGCCTATTTAAAGCAAAAAGCACAACTTTTTCGAAAAAATCCATGTTTTATAGTTTTTTAAAATTTCTCATGTTTCTTCACCTCTGAAAAAAATTGAAAAAGTTATAAAACACTGATTTTTTCAAAAAAATGTGCTTTTTGGTCTAGATAGTCACTACAGAAGCTCTAAAATTAATTTTAGTCGATTTTAAATTTTTTCAAAATTTTGTTTTTTTGTCAATTTTTGAAGAATTGAAGGCTCTTGCGCGATCGGAAGATATGAATCGATTTTGAATTTTTTTATCTCATTTTTCTAGTCTATCCTGCCAACAACTTTTGTGGTGGGTATAACTTTTTAAAAATCAAAATTTTTGGTATTTCGGCCCACCTTAGTGGATATGCTGAAATAATGATTCAATTGTTTTCAAAAGATTGGTTTTAATCACTTGATTCGTGAATGATCCATTCATAGATACATATCTAATCAATTACTGTCGAATGAATGAATTTCCATGGTATAGATGCTACTGATTTTCAAATACCCAGTACCCCTCTAGCTCCTGAGGTTTTCTGAACATCGGAATGACTAATACGGATGAAATGAAAGCAGTGATAATAGATTAGTCAGAGTCTTGATACTTTTCCACAAATTACTGGTAAACATACGTATTGACTTCAGATTCCAATTGAAAAAATTTCATTTTCAAAATATCATTTAAATAGGAAAAAATGAAGCAAGTCTGCTCACATTCAACTTCACCTGAACGATAAATTGCAAAGTGCACCTAGTCGATTAATTCCCGTTGAGGGTAACCGGTGTGTCGTGGGTCGATGGTTCGAAATGCCGGAAATTTTGTACGACTGCATGTACGAGTCAGGTAAGAGCTCGAATGAAATACGACATTCTCGACATCTCGACTGCGAGGTGTACTGAGACTCGAGAGAGAGGACAGGAAAGGAATAGAAAGATGAGAAAAACCATTCGAATAAATCAAAAACACGTGTACGTGTGTATTTTACCTTTCGTATATTCTACGAACGCTCTGTGATGTATATTGTACTCGCGAGGCGCTTTAGATACCCAAGAATTACTCGGTGAAAAGGGGCTGAGAAGGGGGACAGTATAGATGGAAGGGCTTATAGGAGAAAAAAATACGTGTGGATACATTTGGTCGTTGTCTCTTCGCGCGTATGTCTTTTTTTTCGGAATTCGTATTTATACGACGAGCGAGGCGGGGTAAAAGTACCCATCGGTATAAATAAGGAATAACTCACCTGTCTGGTGTAAGATCGAAGAAGGCAACTGGATTACGATAGACTGGGCCAGGTGAACTGACAAGGTCGATTGCCCCTTTCGCGTCTCTCCTTTCTACCATAATGGTAGTGTTTTTCTTTTTTTATATTACCTTTACTATTTGGTTAATTCGTGTATGTATGTGTGTGTGTGTTAGGCATAGGAGATAATGCGGCGCTCTGGGCTCTCTCGTTAACTCGCCACACAAACGGTTTCCATATTTAGTAATGATAAATGTTGCATATTAATGCGACCGCATTTATAAGCCAGTATTCGAGTGAGACGTAGAGTTGCACGGTGTAAGGTGGGCGGAAAACGTGATCTGGTTTTGTATGCGCGGCGCGACGTGGCGCACATCGTCATCGTCTTGTAACCGGTCTCGCATCGCTGGACGCTTACAAACGAAACCGGTTCTATCATCTTTTTTTTCTTTCCCGTTCCCGTTGTCGTCTTTGCCGCGATCGAGAAAGAGTGAGAGGGCCGATAGTGCAGCACGGCGGCAGCGGTGGCGGCGTTAATCGCCGTTTTCCCCTTGCCCCTTCCTGCGTGTCGAGTTGTTAATTTATTACGTACCGGTATACTATATTCTATATACATAAGGTATTCATTATTGTATCGGGTAACCGGTTTCTCTCGATAATCGTGCACTTCTGTGATGATGTCGTGTCTTCTGCGCTTGTGTGCGTGCTTTTTCTTCTTCTTTTCGTCGGAAGATTTACTACATCGCGATGATGCGGCTGCCTGTGCGAATTTTCAACGGTGCGGAACTGCAAAGGGTGTCTTGGCCGAGGGCGAGGGGGGGATAATTATGTAGGTACGCTACTGTCGCGGTGCGAAGCGAATCGAATTTTTCGAATACTTTAATTAGGTCGTCGATCACGTGATCGTGTACCGGTTAAGGTTTCGTTTATTTTGCGATTACGCCGAGATTATTACGAGTACGTAGATTGTATGCACTTGGCACATGGGCGTTGTGCGAAGGCAGCGTGATAACGCGACGGTGACAACGATAACGATGACAATTCGCGTTTACGCAAATAAAAAACGTTTCTTTGTTTACCTTTTTGGATTTAATTTCGAGTATAATATAGATTTTATTTTAACGAGGTGTACAATGTACATAGTGTAGATGTATGTGAAGTGGTTGTACGTGTACGAGTCTTCCTGGTTCGGAGTTTTTTTTCTCATTGTCGCCAGCTTATGATGGTACTAGTGACGAGGTTATGAAATTTTTTCCTTCGGTGTGTTTCATCGAGTATTTAAGTGCTTCGGTTGTCTGGCTGGGTATTTTTTCAAGCAAAAGTGGTCTTTCTCGGGTTGTATGAGAGGTTCCACACTCTCATTCTGGATCAGTGAAAAGTCACTAATAAATAGTCTGAATTGCAGCAGAAGAAAAATCAGCATAATTCGCTGATTTTCAGCAAATTTTCGTTAATTTTTTAAAAAAATTTCCCAATTTTTCACCAAATTTCATAAATTTTACTGATTTTTCAGTAAATTTTCACTGATTTTCCAGCGATTTTTCTTACTGATTTGTTTTTAGTAAAAAAAAAGTCACTGATTTTCTCCTGTGCTGCAATTTTGACTGTTTCTCAGTGATTTTCGATAATTTTCACTGATTTATAATTGAGAGAGCATCATTCATAGTTCCAAATATTGAACAGTTTTCTTAAAAATTGTGAAAATTGTGAAAAAAGGTTGTTTTCCACTTTCTTAATTTGAATCCGCCAAATTTGGTGAATTTCTGCCACTTTTATTCAGCTTAAAAAAGGTATAAGACAAGGAGACTCCCTTTCACCAAAACTGTTCACTGCGATGCTACACAGTAGCCTATAGGAGATAGACTGGGAAGATGGAGGAATAGAGATGGGAGAATAAATACTGACGCACCTGAAATATGCAGACAACTTGGTATTACTTACAAGGGACATAAACAAACTCTAGAAAATGCTAAAGAAAACCAACGAGGCTTGCCTAAAAATTGGTCTGAAAATAAATGAAAAGAAAACAATGACGATTTGTAATGGTTTTGTGGAAGACGAACAATGTATTACACGAGAAGGAGAAATGGTGGAAATGGTGAAGGAGTTGAAATACTTGGGCCAAAATCTAAATATGAATAACAACTTCAGCAGCGAAACATCTAAAAGAATACAACTAGTGGGATCGCTTACTCGAAAGTTTGAGGAATAATTAGGGAAACAACAATCCATTGTTGGCAAAGTTGGCGAAAAAAGTGAACGAGTTTGTGTTTACGTTCTTTAAAATCGAACTTGTTCAGTTCACGTTCACTCAAAAGAACACATTCACATTCATGTTCACGTTCAAACACATTTTTTTTTATAAATCAGCAATATGGGCAGGCGAGGCGGAAGTGGGAACCAGAGTCCAGGGGAAAGAGAACGCTTGTTTAGAAGTAGGAGTGCAGCCCAGTGGCATAGCCAGAGACCCCCCCCCCCCCCGTCAGAAACTTAAGTGAAGAAGTGCCTTTTTGGAGCATGAAAAATCTAATTTTCTTAAAGTTTCGCCCTCGCTTCTCTCGGGCATGAAAGAAATCACATTTGATAATTATGTATATAGTCAGGAATTTATGTAAAAAATGTCTTTTTGAAGCATTAAAAATCAAATTTTCTCAAAACTTTGCCCTCGCTTCACTCGGGCATGAAAGAAATTACTAATTCTATAAACTTTTTGAATCAGCTATGCAAAAAATAGTTCCCTTTTGATATTCCAAGTCTCCATACTCACTTTGCACCCTCCCCAAAAAAGCTTCTGACGCCAATTCTTGGATTTATTAGGTATACTTGTATTGATTAGTACCTATATAAGTTGTTTGTTCCAGGATTACATTTTCATCAATTTTTTTCCTTAAACGTGCTATGCAAATCGCATGAAAATTTAATAAAGTTTGAATTTTGAGTTTTTATAGTAAAAGGAAATTTGATTGGGGGGGGTGAACTTTTTCTCAAAAATCATGAAATTTTGGACCCCTCCTTGAAAAATTTCTGGCTACGCCAGTGGTAGAGGGGACTCAGGAGGCTCGAGCCTCCTCCTTAAGCTCTAAAAGAACATAATTTTATTATAAAAATGTTGGAAAAAGGATATTTTTTGCTTTTCAAATCGTATTTTCCTCTCCTCAGAAATGTTGAAAGAACTTACCCATTCAAAAAAATGAGTTCGCATCCTTGAAAAAAGAAGGTGTCCACATTCGCATTCGTAAAAAAAGAATATGTTCATTTCACGTTTGTGAAAATCGAATAAGTTTGCATTCATTTTAAATGAATGCCACAAACTTTGGTGAAAATCGAACAAGTTTGCGTTCATTTTAAATGAATTGCACAAACTTTACCAACACTGCAACAATCCTAATCAGCCTAAAAAGAAAGATCTTGAATCAATGTATCAACCTAGTTGCAATATATGTGAGTGAAACATGGGCTTTTACAAAGATGCTAGAAGATAGAATAGTCAAAATGTAGAGAAGAATGGAATGTTCTGTGCTAGGTATTACCCTGTGAGATAAATGGGCAATGGAACGCATAGGTGAAACCACATGGGTAACTAATATTTTTAAAATGCAAAAAAGAAGTAAATGGAGATGGGCTAGACATATGGCGTGAGGAAGAGACCGATGGATTACAGGGGTCATGCAATGGAGATCAAACCGAAAAAGGGTGATGGGGAGACCAAGGAAACGATGAGAGGATGAGATCAAAAAATACAGGGAGAACTGGCGGGAGACTGATCAGGATAGAGAAACATGGAGGACATATGGAGAGGCCTACATCCCGCAGTAGATAGAAAATATGTGATGAAGAAGAAGAAGAAGAAATGACTTCTAATGAAAATTGAAAGTAGAGGATTTTTCACTGATTTTTTTCTGAAATTTGGCTCCACGGGCTTTTGGGTTCATAAACACCTCAATACTTCAAGCGAAGTTATTAGTCTTCAAAGTTGTTTCATTTTCGAAAAAAATGGGGTTTTGTATTTGCCCTCCAATTTCTGGGAAGTACATATGTTGTGAAATGAAAATAGCTTGTGGCATATCGATTCTCACCAATTTTGGGGAGGGGTCGGATCAAAAAGTAAGTCTATATTCGATTTCTATGCCCTCAAATTAGTGAGAATCGATAGGGCACACGTTATTTCCTTTTCTTAGCATATTTTTCTCCAAAATTGGGGGCTAGGGGCTCTGAAGGGTCAAATCCAAAAAATAAGCAAAATATTCGAAAAAATGAATGCGAAAATTGTTTGTTGAAAATCGATGCAAGTATTATTTTTTGGATTTCACGAATCATTTAGGATTTTAAGAAGTGTGTGGGAGGGTGAAGCAAGGTAAAAGTGAAAGTGGTCCAAATTTGTCTTTTGATATTTTGCAACCTCGAAAATTTCATTCAAAAAAGAATTGAATTTGTCATGGAAAAATGGACTACCTAATTTTTTTCATTAAAAAAATGCTTGTTTTGGGTCAAAGAAAATTGTTATGTACGGATTTTTCAATGCTTTTTTGTTCGATTTTTGTTTCTCGTTGAACTTGTAATCAGATAATTGGAGGGGGGGGGGGTCTTTTTGAAGGAAGGAGAAATTGTAAAAATTCAAAATTTCCAAATGAAGTTGGAATTTTTTCTGCTTTAATTCTTACTCAAAGTACATATAATTTTTCTCTTTATATCTAAAATTTCGATTAAAAATCATCTTAAAATAATATCTATGATTTAAAAACTTTTACTCTGAAACAATATCGAATTCGATACCACCTACGAACTACATACAACATTGTAGCTCGTTACGAGTTTTATATATTTTTGTATAAATTACCTCCCATAACAGATTTCGGTATCGAGCTACCTCCGATGACCTTGATTTATTAATAGCGTATCGGCAGATCGTCGGTTCGAAAACGAGGGTGTGAGAAAATCTGGTTTGCGGCGACTGCAACGACGAAGGCGAAAAGAAACTCGCCGAAAAACACCCACACACGTTGCTAATCTCGAGTCGGCATTTGTTTTTGAAGGATACTAATGTAACGTGGTCTTTTCTCTCGCGGTGAAAGAATATAGGGAAAGAATGGCGAACATGTCGACAAACAAGGTACCTGAATTTTTACTGATCAGCCTTTACGCGATGTCATTTCATTCGCCATCACGCCTATAATATTTCAGAATGAGGAAGGAGAAATCGAGATGTGGCAATTTTTCCCATTATTTTAAGGTGCTTGATCGATATGCCGAAACGAGATGGCGTTGATGTGCGAAACGCATCTATTATGTAAATTGTTTACATCACTCGAACCATTAATCGTGTTAATTTAATTCCGAATCCGAAACGAGATGGTGGATGTTGGAAGAAAATACCTGTACTACGTAGTTATAAATATTCGAGTTAATTTCAAACTCAACGCTGTGCCTGTAACCTGAAAATACGGAGAAATTGACGATACCTTAAATGCACAAAACACAAAACTCGATTACTCGATTTTCGTTTTTCGTCTTGGTGTTTGTGAATTGGTAACTGGATAATCGCATCCGATCGTGTATCAAGCATCTCAGAACCAGTCTCGATTCGCGATTCGAGATCGTCGTGGAATAGATTGGATGGCGCAACAGCCGGACCGGAGTCGTCAAAATTAGCATCCGGTATGGGCACGACGACGATGGCTGGCGGTCTTATGGGTCTCGGTCGTGATGGTCGTAATATGGTACTTGTATATTCTACGTATGTGCACCAATTAATGACGGGTATATGGATATATACACACGTACCCGTCGTAATATTAATATTACCTATGTGAAACCTGTTCTGCGGAACGCTGCTTTGCGCCATCCGGCCGTGGCAGCGAAATTACCTTATCTACCTGTGCCTGAGACCTCCGCCATTGAGAAAGAGTGAATCTCGATTCGTACGTGTGTAAAAATATGGCAAGCAAAACGAGGAAGAGTGGAAAATTTTCCAACTTTGGTATTGGTTACGCGTATCAGCAGCAGCCATGTTTTTCTGTAATAGACGACGACGACGACCAAGAATAATAATGTCCGAACGGCCGGCTAGGCACGGTTTCATCGTATTATTTATCTATGCTCGACCATCAAGCTCGAATACGGCGTGTAAACACTTTCACACACACCGAAAACAGTCCGAATTTAGGTGTTTCGAATTTACCTATCCTAGTGTATCTGCGTAATGATGAATGGCGGCGATAATCGATAGAAGTATGAGTTCGCGATGGATCCGAGCGCCGAGTCTGTCGTCAAATTCAAGGTCAACGATGAATAAACTTTCGAAATTAGACGTAGCGTTAAATGAGCCATTTGTTTCGGCCAGAAAACCTCATCGAGTAGGATGTCTCCGAAGGACGTCCGAGTGGTCAACGATCTCGTAAGATGAGTTCGATATTGAAGCGATTTTGAGTTGATTTTATGCGTCGAATCTAGGATTTGTTTTGTGGATCAGCAGCAATTCTGGAGATTTGTTGAAAGCGTAGCTGGGATTTTTTCAAGGAGGCGAACGATTCAGGTGACTGTGGAAGGTTGTTGTTCAATTTTTTCCACATTTTGATGAACCCTAGCAAAAAGATGTTGTGAAATGACTTCAGAATTAAGTAATGAAAATTTGAGATTTTTGGTTGATGTTTTTCCCTCTCCCTTTTCCCCCCTTTCTTCGCGCAAAATTCAATACCTGTTTTGAAATTTTTTGAAAATAATGTTTTCGATTCTTTTTTTTTGTTTTGGTATAGACTGAGAGAAAAAATTAGCAATTTTTCTTGACAGCTTTGACACGATTTTCAATTATGGACGAAACTGTTATTTTTCGTTGAAGACGTTTCGGAGTTGGATGAAATGAAAAAATTAGACAAGTTTTGCTTTGAGGCAAGAACTTTTGAATCGTGGAAATGTTTTAGAAATTATTTTTTAATAAATCGTCAAGTATATAATTTTTTCCAGCTAAAGACTTTTTTGAGCATTTTTTTAAAGAAATGGATTTTACGTAAAAATTGAATGATTTTTATTTTATTTGAAAACTGGTGAATAAAATTGAACTATTTTACAATTTTATGTGAAAAATTGAACGTGACATATTCAATATGTCACATTCAAAATGACATGCAAATATGGAAGTACTGGAGAAAAATATCCGTTTCAAAATTTTCCTATCCTGTCTCCTTTCCTCTACCATATCACATAAAAAAATTCCTCCAAAAATGGGGGGGGGGGATATAAAAAGTTATTTATGAGTTTCTGATGAAATATTAGATATTAAATTGTCAGGCATTAAATAGAGTCACCTTTTTTAGTGACTTGTCCCCTATTTTCAAGGTTGGTCACTAAAAGTCACTTTTTTGCCAAAATGTCACTATTGGTCACTTTTTTTCATTCTGAAGACACTTTTTTCGTTCGAACGGCCTACCGCTCTTGCATGAAATTGAAAAAATACTGATATATTGAAAAAATACTGATATTTCTAAAAAAAAAAAGTCCTATAAAATCTTTTTTTACCTACTCACTAGTTCACCAGCCGTTTTGATTGACACCTTGACAAAGACTTATTAATAAAATAAATTTTCAGAAAAAAAGAGGTTTTCAACACTATCGCAGAGAGAAATGCAGTTTCGAGATATGAAAAAAATAAGAGGAGGAGGTGTATTTATTTATGAGAAAAAAATTGAAAAATTGGTCAATTTTTTCGAAAAATAGGTCACTTTTTGTCTCATAAAAAGTTACTAAAGTCACTATTTCAGGCATCATAGCGAGTCACTTCTTTAGGTTGTTTGTCACTTTTTTCGACTTCAGTCACTTTTATAGTCACTTTTCACGTCTAAAAGATCACTTTGGTTACTTTTTCCCCCTCAAGTCACTTTTTCTTCGCACTTCCAGGCAAAAATTCAAATTTTCACGTAGAAATTGCTTATTTTCAAAATTCTTCAAAAAAAAATAAAAAAATAGATTGTTTGTTGTTTTGACGAAGAAATTCAATAAATGAAATTATTCACGTATTTTCAGTTGATTTATCTTTGAAATGTTTGCAGAAAACTACAAAAAAATCCCCCCTCCCCCTCCACCTGGAAAACTGAAAAAATTGAATTTTTGGTTACTTTTGGTCACTTTTTGCTTAAAAAAGGTACTGAAAGTTACTTTTTTCTTCAAAAATTTCGCTACGATGCCTGCTATTTTTTCACAAAATCTGCGTTTGATGCCTGAATTTTTTTTTAAATTTTCAACATTGTTCAGGAATTTTAAAATTTAAAAATCTGTAATTCTGCAATATTTCAACATTTTGTCAGACTTTCAAAAACAAATTTTCTTTTTGAAATTGCTAACAGCGAGGTATCCCAATTCAAAGTAAAATTTTGAGCTCCAACAAAAACAAATCGGAAGTACAAGAACCCCATATCCAAAATTTCAGGTGCTGAAGTTCATTTTTCTCGAAATTTGGCGAATTTTTGAAATTTCAAAATTACCTCATCGCCCTGAAAAATATGAAAATTTGATGTAATCAACGAAAAAAGCTGAAATTTGGTATGGTGCGTGAAATGTGGTGTAGAAAATTCGATCGTAAAAATTTGAATGTCCATTTCATTGATTGACCTTCAGCATTATAAAAATCCATGTTAATAATAATTACATCGGGTTTGATCGATATTGAGGGACTAATTTCAATTTTAAATGGACATATGTAGAACCAGAGGCACAATAGAAACCGAAAAATAGCATGATTTTTGATGGATTTTTCTAAAATATAGGGATATTTTTCGCCAAATGAGAAGTAATTGCCACTCGAACGAATGCAGGGCGAAAATTTTTTGGGAAATCATGTTTGAAAAGCGAAAAATGTTTATTTTTTGATAATTTAATGAGAGAATGAAGGCATTGGTCAACTTTGCTTCCTCTTTGGCTATGGTAGGCATTATTGCACAAGACGACTCCCAACATCTGATATCAATCAAACTTTATGATCCAAGATGTAATTCGTTTTATCCAATAATTCCAAGATATCTTCAAAAATAACGTTTTTGGCTGTATTCATAAATCGTGTAAAAATTCGAAATTTTTGGAAGCTTATTCCTTTGTGTATGTGGAGGGAGGGGAGTGAACATTTACCAAAAAAATCTCAAAATTTCATTATATCTTTTTGGGGACGTTATACCTGTTTTTTGCCATATAGGATCTATCAAGATCAGAAATGTGTAATCACAGATTTGAAATACCTATCCTTCTTACTATAGCGTATTGCTGTCAAGAAATCAAAAATAAGGTTTTGAATGAGGAAAAATCAAAAATCGAGTTAATTTTTTGAAGAATATTTCAAATTACAGGAATATTTTCAAATATTCTTAGAAAATCTTTCTATAAAGTTGAAAATTTTTGTTTTTTGGATTGATTGGTGAGTCTTTTTCGACTTCGATTTGACCTTACCACTGAGATGTTGGAATAAGAATGACATCTCAAATATTTATCCACTGAGCTCATAATCGTGCAAATTTTGATAAAAATTAAATTTTACAGTCAAAAGTTCAAGCAAGCTTGGAATTACATCTGTGAGGGAAGGCTTCAGACATACCTTTGGCCTGATGATATCATGAATGATCGTTGTGCCTATTACTACAAAAGTTTTCCCAGGAATTCAAGCTTATACCCCCCTTCCCTCGGTACCTCACTTTAATACATAATTTAACCGCGAAAATATGTTGAAAAGTTGCCACGACTTTTTCACCAAACACGTGTAAGTATCGGGAAGCCTTAACTATGGTAAAGTTTTGCCTCGAATGAGATTCATAAACATGTGTTCGAAATACTTACATGTAGGTGTGACACCTTACCTATACCCAGCTACCTATCTGCCTTTCTACATCGTACAATATTCTACGAAACTGCGAACAACGCGTTGCCCGGGACTTATTTTTGCGAGATTAAACGTAGCTCTGTAGCCTCCTACGTATAGAAATTGATCTCCGTACGAGTATTACGTGTAGAGTATCGCTAACGTTATAAACTAATGGGAAAATGGCTGTGTTGTGCTCGACTAACTCGTCGTAATTCGATTTCACTTCGTCTTCGCAAGTTCGACGAATGTGTGTGCGTTCGAAGTGGTGTAACTTTGTAAAGCACGCTTCGACGACAGAGGCCTGCGAAACTGGAAACTGGAAAATTTACCATCGATTTCTATCGACCTGCTGTAGATGGTTCGGTTTAAAATACGTATATCGATTGCGTAATGATATCATGGTCGGTGCTTGGAGTTTTCTCAAAGATGGGTTGAGGTTTTCACCCTCGAGGACAGGTATCCTTGGGTGGATGAACTTTCGCCGGAAAAGGTCGCAGTATGTGGCTTGATATAATTTATTCATTGTGTGGAAATTCGAATCCGATAAATATCTCTGCGGGGAGTTTTTCTCCAAGTTTGATAATTTGCTAGTTTGTATTGGTAAACAAGCCTTATTTATTATTTTTTTCTCGTGTCGAATTCGACGTATTTATTTTCAGCTCGGGCTGTGATCTTTCTCTTTTCCATTGGCTTTTGCTCTCTATCAAGTTGCCTATTTCAGGGTGTCTACCGGTCGCGAAAGTCGCGAAAGTCGCGAAAAAGTCGCGAAATTGACCCAAAATTCATCAAAAGTCGCGAATTTTTCCGAAATTACTTCAATTTTTTTCGCATTTTACAAAACAGAAAAAGTAGAAAAATTTCACCTTTTTGAACATTTTTTCTAAAAATTTTCGCCCTCGCTTCGCTCGGGCTCATAAGTTTTTTAAACCCATTCTTAAATTATAAACCTTCTTCCATTCTATTTCAAACAATTTAATATTTTGAAGCGGAAAAATATGTTCTTGTGGGATACTAAGTAGCGATCACGATTGGGAATTTCAAAGGAAATATTGTGTCCATTCTCAGGAAAATCTAAAAAAATTGGAGAATTTTGGAATTTTCTAAGGGATGTTTTAAAGAAGAAAATCATTTGAAAATATGTATTTTTTTGCTGTTTTTTAAATAAATTCTTCGAAAAAATTTCGCCCTCGCTTCGCTCGGGCCAAATAATCGCATCATTATATTGGTAATCTGCTAAGTAATATTTCTGACTTCCCATGAATTTATTTCTCAATAATCATTTAACAATTTTATCCGTTTTAACAAGATTTTTCGTCAAAATTTTCACCCTCGCTTCGCTCGGGCAGTAACTAGCTAACTACTTCTCTTCTTTACCATAAAATAACTTTCACTTTTGGAAAATTTTTGTGAAAAACAGGTTTTTTTTCAAAATTAAAAACGTATTTTCTTCCGCGTATGAATTTTTATCTATAATAATTTTTTTTTTTTTTGGGGGGGGGGGGGGGGTTATACTGAGAGGTAGGTAGATACTAGACACCTTGAAAAAAGGTCGCGAAAAAGTCGCGAAATTTGATTTTGAAAAATCGGTAGACACCCTGCTATTTGGAAATACTCGTTTAATTTTGTATTGGTGGAAATACGATGAGATATTTTGAGAAATTTGATTTGAATAATTCAAATCAAATACTCAAAAGCTCAATTATTGAGCTTTTGAGTATACCTGGCTCATTCCATGTCAATCCGAGCAGGTTTTGAGCTTGGGTCTTCCGATTGCGCTCAAATTTTTTTTGCGGGTTCCCCTCGATGGTGTAATGAAGGAATCACCGTCATTTTGATCCTAATCCTTCAGGGGGGGGGGGGCTCCCGTAATTTTTTCACAATTGAGATTTTTTTGCAAAACGGATCAACTTTGAAGGCTCATATCTCTAGATTGGTTCAGTCAAAAATGAATCTGTTGGTGCAGTTTTGTAGGGAATTGAAAGGAGATTCAAAATTGGTAATCACATTTTGGAAAGTTCGAAACTGAGCTTTTGTGACGAAAGCTCAACTTTCATGATGATTACAAAAGCTAAGGACTACCATTTGGAAATCTGAAAAAATTACTGTAAGGAAAACTTTTTATGTATTTTTCAACTAATAACTTTTCAAAATGGGATCTTAAAACCCCTAAGGGACGCAGGGGTCCACAATTTTGGTCAAAATTCAAAAAAATTTCAAAAATGAAGTAGCACATCAATTTCTACTAATTCAAAGGCGCTGAGTTCGAATATGTGCTCAGTTTTTTCATCCGACCCCACTGAACCCCCCTATCAACCCCCTTGATGAGGTCAAAATTCAAAAAAATGAAAAATAACGTGTGACGTCGATTGTTAGTTTTTTTGGAGCACTGAGTTCGAATATTTGCTTATTTTTTGGATTCGACCCCTTAGCGCCTCTCTAACCCTCCCAATTTTGAGAAACCCTTGCAAAAAATGAAAATTTAGGGGTCATTGTAAGGCATGGGAGAGGCAAATGGGAAAAGTAAGTTAATAATCGAGCTCAGCACCCTAAAATTAGTAGAAATCGATATGCCGCACGATATTTTCATTTTTTGCAGGGGTTTCTCAAAATTGGGAGGATTAGGGGGGCGCTAAGGGGTCGAATCGAAAAATTAATAAATATTCGAACTCACTGCTCCCAAAAACCTTATAATCGACGTCACACGTTATTTTTCATTTTTTTTGAATTTTGACCTTATCAAGGGGGTTGATACGGAGGGGGGGGGGTTCAGTGAGGTCGGATGAAAAAACTGAGCACATATTCGAACTCACCGCCTTTGAATTAGTAGAAATTGATGTGCTACTTCATTTTTGAAATTTTTTTGAATTTTGACCAAAATTGTGGACCCTTGTGCCCCCTAGGGGTGTTGAGAACCCATCTTGAAAAGTTATTAGTTGAAAAATACATGAAAAGTTTTTCTTACAGTAATTTTTTCAGATTTCCAAATGGTAGTCCTTAGCTTTTGTAATTATCATGAAAGTTGAGCTTTCATCACAAAAGCTCAGTTTTGCACTTTTCAAAATGTGATTACCAATTTTGAATCTTCTTTCAATTCTCTACAAAACTGCACCAACAGATTCATTTTTGACTGAACCAATCTGGAGATATGAGCCTTCAAAGTTGATCAGTTTTGCAAAAAATCTCAATAATGCAAAAATTACGCCCCCCTCCCCTCCTTGAAGGATTAGGATCAAAATGACGGTGATTCCTTCATTAGACCATCGAGGGGGAGCCCACAAAAAAATTTTGAGCGCAATCGGAAGACCCAAGCTCAAAACCTGCTCGAATTGACATGGAATGAGCCACCTACCATTGGATTTTGGTGATGAAATAGAATTTCAAGGAAATGTTTCAGCTTCAGTTATCTTACGAAATATTTGTACGTACATGATTTTGTATGTTGAGGCTATCTGAATCTTAATTTGTTCATTAATGATGGTGAAGAAATGTTCTTATCATTATGACGATTTAGATATTGGTGATTAAAAAATTCAATCTATTCGGGTATCCAACTTTCTTGATTCTTCAGGTCAGTACACGATTTGAAATCGTTGAACCACCTTGAATTGATTCGATTTCGAGAAAAATTCGCGAAAATTTCGCGACTATGGTGACAACGATAGCGGTTCTATGTGGTGGATTTTCTCGCGAAAGACAAGTTTCTTTGAAGAGTGGAAGAGCAATAAAGAAAGCTCTCGATGATCTATCCTACAATGCCATTGAGATTGATATTGATAGAAATGTGGCGGATAAACTGAGACAAATCAAGCCTGATCTGGTATTCGTAGCTTTACACGGACCTTACGGCGAAGATGGCTGTATCCAAGGAGTGCTGGAGATCTCTGGTGTAAAATATACTCACTCCGGAGTTATGGCTTCGGCGATGGCTATGAATAAACCTATGTCCAAGCATATATTTCGATCACTCAACATAGATACTCCGGAAGGCTACGTTATCAGTAAAAAAGACATATTAAATAATAATATAAAATTAGACTATCCGTACGTTTTGAAACCAACCAACGAAGGATCGAGTATCGGAGTGCATTTAATTTTCTCGCACGAGGATTACCTGCGTTTGAAAAGCGACCACGAAGATTCCATTATGGACGAGATGATCGTCGAAGAGTACATAGCCGGATTGGAAATACAAACTGCTGTTTTGCTCGACGAGGCCATTGGAACAATCGAAATAAGACCGAGCAAAACGTTCTACGATTATCAAGCTAAGTACACCGAAGGGCTGGCCGAGCACGTGTTTCCAGCTCAGGTGCCAGACGATGTGTATAGAAAGACTTTGGACCAGGCGCTGAAAGTTCATCGGTTTTTAGGGTGCAAGACTGTTTCTCGAACGGATTTTCGTTATGATCCGAAAAAAGAAGTATTGAAGATGCTAGAAATTAATACTCATCCTGGATTTACCGAGTTATCCTTGGTGCCGGAGATTGCCAAGTTGTCCAAAGGCATCGAGTTTAACGAATTGGTCAGAATTATCGTCGAAGATAGTTTTGGTGAATGCAATCACAAGTAGATTGATGGATTGGTTGCTGGATATTGCGAATATGAGTAGTTGTCGAGAATATTTTTATTTTATGAATTGTTTCATGATTTATTAGACCATTTCGTGCGATTTTATAAAATACCTACTTGGGTGAATTGAAATAAATATATATTTCCTGGATTTTGATAGAGATTGGCGTGGTAATTTATTTTTGAGCCTTCGAGCTCAAAAAATAACGGAGCTGAGGTAATTTTTGAAAGGAGTGGATCGAAAGAGCGAATTTTATGCCACTGTGAATTCGTTCTTTTGAACGATTCTTTCGTCTCGGCTTTTGCACTACTTTGAAAGTACAATTATTTTTTTCACGACTTTTTCTCTACTCCAAAATTGTTTTCACTTTTCATTCCAACATTATTTCAATTTTTCTACTTGATATTTTTTTCGAAATTTTCTTGAACTTGGAAATTTTTTTTCATCCGAAAATAATTTGTTCGAAACTTATCAGTCTTGAATTTTTTTGATATTTATTTCAACCACTGGTTACTATCGTGATCAATTCAAAAAAATTGGCTTCGAAAAATCTTGAACTTAAAATTTGACTAATTATTGAAATATTTTAAACTCAAAACCATACCTTTTCGTCCTGTTCATAAACTGAACTTCTATTGGGTTTCACATGAAAAGTCACTAAATGGTAATGAAGCTAGGATCACCAATGATAATGATTAGCCATGAAAAAAAGGAAAATATTCGCAAAAAATATTTTTTTAATTATAAAAACGATCGAGTTTTAGAAAAACCTTCATTTGAAACTTTTTTCCAACAACTATTTCTATCCAAATCCAAATTTCCAAATATTATAAACCTTTACACATTTTTAAATATTTCCCCGTTTTCAAATATCATTTGTTACGTCTTATGGTCTTACATCAAGACTTAGGAGCCGAGTTCGGACTTGAACTGGTGATCCTGGCTTGATTGTCATTTAGTGACCTTTTAGGATGAAAAAAATTTCCAAGTCCAAGATAATTTGGAAAAATATGAATAAGTTGAAAAAAATTGAAATGTTGGGATAAAAATAATTTCGGAGTTGAAAAACTCTTGAAAAAAAATTGGACTTGAACAAAAACGTCAAAGTATTCAAGAGCGAAGACGGAAGAATCGTTCAAAAGAACGAATTCACAACGACATAAAATTTGCTCTGAGAAAATCGCAATTTTTTATCAGCTTGGGGTAGTAGGTATTATGGTATGTACCATCTGCTAGGATCTGAGAAAATCGCAATTTTTTTATCAGCTTGGGGTAGTAGGTATTATGGTATGTACCATCTGCTAGGAACGTTTGGCATCCTTCTTGAAAACATCTATTGTGTACTAATGAATTTGAAAATTCTCATTTTTGACCTTTATGTTCACTTTGCGACAAATTACGGTAATTTACCGAAGAATTACGACAAATTACGGTAATTTACCGAAGAATTACGACAAATTACGGTAATTTACCGAAGAATTACGACAAATTACGGTAATTTACCGAAGAATTACGACAATTTACCAAGAATTACGACAAATTATGATAATTTACCGAAGAATTTCGACAAATTACGGTAATTCACCGAAGAATTACGGTAATTTACCGAAAAATTATGAAAAATCATGGTAATTTACCGTAGAATTTCGACAATTTACCGAAGAATTATGGTAATTCACCGAAGAATTTCGACAAATTATGGTAATTTACCGAAGAATTACGACAAATTACGGTAATTCACCGAAGAATTACGACAAATTACGGTAATTTACCGAAGAATTTCGACAAATTACGGTAATTCGCCGAAGAATTACCGTAATTCATCGAAGAATTACGACAATTTACCGAAGAATTATGGTAATTTACCGAAGAATTACGACAAATTATGATGATTTACCGAAGAATTTCGACAAATTACAGTAATTCACCGAAGAATTAAGGTAATTTACCGAAGAATTAAGGTAATTTACCGAAGAATTACGGTAATTTACCGAAGAATTACGGTAATTTACCGAAGAATTACGGTAATTTGCCGAAGAATTACGGTAATTTACCGAAGAATTTCGACAAATTATGGTAATTCACCGAAGAATTACGACAAATTACGGTAATTTACCGAAGAATTTCGACAAATTACGGTAATTTACCGAAAAATGACGACTAATTGCGGTAATTTATTGAGAATTCTCGTAAATTACAGTAATTTCTTGGAAATTTCCGAAAGTTTCAGTAATTGATTAGAAATCACGATGAATTACAACAATCTATCACGAATCAAGGTATCGTAAATTACGCTGATTACCAAATACAGCCGTATTACGATTTCCAAAATCGATTCATTTTTCAGCCAATTTGAGAGCCTCAGCTATAAAACTTCTAACTCCAAAAATCTCTAAAATCAATCGAATTATGGATTTTTTCAACTAGAAATTTGACTGACAAATAATTTCATGATTTTTATGTCATATTCATGAGTTATGACCAACAAATAGAAGGAAATGGAGCAATATTTTTTTAATATTTCTTCATTCGAGGATCATTTGAGACAGCTGAAGAAAAAATCATAACCACTTGAGAGACTCCGCTGTGGGTAGAAAATCAATCCAATTGTTCCTCGTAGCAAAAATGATCAAAATTTTCACTCATTTTAATTTTCATGGCAAAGGCATTCGGGGAAAATGGATTCAGGTAAAAAAAATTCGGAGATTTGCCATTCGGGGGAATGGATTCGGGTAAATGTTCGGGTACCATTGAATGATCTACTCGAATTTATATCACGTAAATGAAATTGCAGCTGGCAGCATGTTATGAAATTTTTTTGAAAAGTTTTTATCAAAAATTATTTTAGAGGCCAACAAATTTTTTAACTCGATTTTGTAGTGTTTAAGTACGCGATTTGAATTTAGTAAAAATAAAAAATCTTGAAATTCAAGATCTGCAATTTTTGCCCTTTTTGTAGAGGGCAAAAAGTGGCATCCAATTTCAAGCTTTTAGGAGGTACCCGAGATTCTCAGCTAGCAAAAGTGTGGCACCACCCAAAGGAGGCAAAAACTGCGTTTGATTCAATAACCTCACTTTTAGCTCTCCTAGCTAAATCCCTCTGTGGTCTGGAAAACTCCAATTTTTTGGGAGAAATTTTCAACCCAGTGGTAACCCCTAATCAATTTTTGTCGGAAACCAACGTGCCTTTTTTTCGATCTACTTTATAAGACACCTTAAAATATTCCTATTGAAAATTTTGTGAATTTTTTTTGGCATATGAAAATAATTTTTATTCGTTGATCTATTTGCTTGTGAAAACGATTGGAAACTTAGTAACGTTATAATGCTGCTGCAAGTACCCTTGTGGCGAATTAATCGATTATCTAGTCCACTTGACCGATTATTATAATAAATAATGAGACGTATAACTGTAAGTAATGACTTTCGTAGGTACTCGAGAAGAGATACTCGTAATTTACATCTTTGGAAGGTAAACGTACTAAGAATTTGTTATTATTTTTGTTGCCTTAACGTTTACCTATACGTGCCAAGTTTTTTCCCCTCTCGCGTCCTCTTCCTTTTTCAACGATTTTCCTTCATCGTCGGCTAACGTCGAATACCGCAGTGAAGATGGAAACGTTTTGTATCGAGTTTTTCGGTCTGGCCGAAAAAGTAACATCCGCGAGGCTGATAAATGGCGCGTCAAAGTGCTTAATATATCGAGAAAATGCGTACGCCTTACGAAGAAAGCCTTCTGTCGCGCGTCATCGTATAGATCATTCAACGGTGTAATCAACGGATGCGCAACGAGATAAACGTTAATGACCGCTCCGGTGAGTCTGCAGTGTACGAGCTGCCAAGAAGAGGCCAATTGGCGAATATTTTGTTGTACTCGGGATGAGTCAACTGATCTCAAAGTGGAAAGTTCACCTTGCTGAGAAGCGAGGAACGGATGAGAGAAAGAAAATTACGTGACGGCCGTCGAAGAATTTTAATCGCGGTGCCCCGCAGATATCACGCCTCTGTTAAATCGGACCATACTTAATTGAATGTTAACGTTTCATTATCAGGGTTGTTACCTGCCCGAGCTGAGTTGTATTTCGGATGTGCGTATGCTTATGAGAAAGGGAAAAAATTTAGTATCGTGACATTTCGATCGTTTATTAATAGCGTGTGCGGTTCAAGTTCGTGTACCTTGCAGGGTCCAGAAGGAATCATGATCGTGGAAATTGATCAGATTGGTTCAAGGTTATTGCAAAGTTATTGTGCTGGAATGGCTGGAAAGGAGGAACGAAGATCAGCGGATCACGTTCGAAGAAAAGTCTTTATTGATTCGAATATCGAAAGTATAATGGTACACGTCTCGTGGAGTAACTTTCAAACGTCGATTGTCGGTCGACTAAAAATTAATCGATCATTGTAACAGTAAGAGTAGTTCAATTGAATTAGATAAAGATAGATCGAGATTCAGCTCGTGTTGATTAACAGACGCTTGGTCACGTTTCTGCTTACGAAAGGTATCCCCGTGGTGTCAAAAAATTACATGTGTGTCACGTTTCGTAGCATATCCTTCTACTTTCTTTGATTCGAGCTGAAAATAGTTTACGTTTAAATCAGCATCGACGAAAACCTCGGAGGCTCGAGTCGATTTACATAACGATGTGTTTTCAACGCTATCAATTTTTTTTGGAGTTTCCGCTTCTTCTCAGTCTCAGTAACACCCCCCCCCCCCTCAAAGGTTGACAAATCGTAATATAATGCATCAATTTCAATTAAAAATGGAGGGTAAATTTTAAAAATGGGTTATTTTATTGTATTAGAATCGAGGAAACTTGCCTATCAAATAAGGGATTAATTTCTGGTGAATGAAGAGAAAAGAATCCTCCAAAAAAATGATCGAGATGCGGAGTGCGAAGAAAGGAGAAATTCCTCGATGACGATTTTAGGGGGTCGAACTGGCCTTTTTTTTCAAATGCATAAATAAATTCTCATCTGACAGTGTTGGGCAAATCCGGGACCATAAGGATTCCAAATGTGAAATCCAAAATCCTCTGCAAAAATGGATTTCAAATCGAAAATCCTTTCAGAAAACGGATTTAAAATCCAAAATCTAGGTAAATAATATAATGGAAACAAATTGTTTCTTTTTCTGTCCACAAAATAGAGGTGGGGCTAGAGGTAATCGAGAACTGACCCCATCCAGTTTGTGGACAGAATAAGACGCAATTTTTAAATATTATTTCTCGTTTTGTCTACAAACAGAATTTTTTGAATGCCCGGTATAATGCCGTGATGCCTGAACCTTGATCACCGGATTACGTGACACGAAATTTTTTGATCCTAAAATAAAGTATTTTGAAAAAATGAGATTTCAAATCCAAAATCTGAATTTTGAGATATTTTGGATTTTAAATCCTGCCAACTCTGTCACCTTATGTGCGAAATGAAAAAAAAATCAATAATAAAATTTTCAAGACCTTTGAGTCTGAAACAAAATTTTGTTAATTATCTGACATATTCCTCCTAATTTTGGAATATTCTTCCCAGAAACGAAGGAGGGGGGGGGGAGGTCAAAATGAAAAATTTGCCGACTAATATTATTAAAAAAAGAGATTTGTCGACTCATATGTACCTATTCTTAAAAAAGAGAAATTCGCTGACTCATTTTTTTTTTCTAAAAGAAATTTTTCGACTAGAATTCTTACTTGAAATTGAAAACTAATTTTTTTTCATGCTATTTTTTTGACTTCCAAAACAAACTACATTTCCGGATAACCTCCCAAGGTGTCCATTATTTTTCGCGTATTATTTTCTCCAACTTTTCCTAGTTTTCCAGACTAATTTTTCCAATTTTTTTAGATTTTTTATATATTACATAATATAAAGAATAGAGGCAGAGGAAGTTTTTTTAATTTAATTTACAATTCAGATAGAACAGAGAAACAAAAGCGTAGCCAATTTTTTTTTTTTTTTGGGGGGGGGGAGTAAAACATGTAGGTGACTGCAGTGACCATATCTCAAGAAATCAAAAAAATACGAGACTCAAATGAAGAGAAATTGAAAAATGACACGATTTTTCACAAAAATTTCTTAAAAATAAGGTTTTTTATGTCAAAGAAGCAGGGACTAGGAATCAGCCAAATAGCTGACTCCTGACTCCGGCTTGACTCCGAAGTCAAGGGAGAAAGTTGACTCCTGACTCCACCTTGACTCCGGAGTCTTGACTCCTGACTCCACTTTGACTCCGGAGTCTAGCCGGAGTCGGAGTCAATTTGGAGCCAGTTTGACTCCACCTTGACTCCGGAGTCACTTTCAGATCTCGACTCCTGACTCCTTGACTCCGGAGTCAAACTCACACTCAGACTCCTGACTCCACCTTGACTCCGGAGTCACTTTCAGACCTCGACTCCTGACTCCTTGACTCCGGAGTCAAACTCACACTCAGACTCCTGACTCCACCTTGACTCCGGACTCAAACTCACACCTGACTCCTGACTTCACCTTGACTCCGGAGTCAATTTCAGACCTTGACTCCTGACTCCTGCTTGATTCCGGAGTCGACTCCTATTCCCTGCAAAGAAGACGCATCTACTGCCCAAGCAAAATTTTTTACAAAAGATCATACTCAACACTTTCCAGATGATTAACAGCAAAAATTCCAAAATTTCTTGACTTTTTCCAATTTTTCTGAAATTTTTTTACTTTTTTGGAGAATAGACACTATTGCCTCCTCTTCCCTCGAAATTTTTTTTAAATTCCATTCGTTATCGATACCAAATTCTATAGATGAATGTGAAGGACAAATTTTTCTCAATTCAAAATATTTAATTGTCTGGGATTGAAGGAAAGAGGGTTCATATAATTATAATGACGAAAATTTTTGAAAAAAAAAACCATCCAAAAAGCTGAAATTTCTTCATTTTTTATCTATATTTCAAAGCCTTGAAAGGAAGGTGAAATCTTCAATCCTTATCTTTTACATGGGTATATTTATGTGAAATCATCCCTAAAATTGAAATGAGCTCCTCATTTACATAAAAATGACTTCTCTAAAGAAATTGTAAGGCTTTTGTGAAGATGGGGGGGGGAGGGAGAGGAGAGGAAGGGCACTCCTCGTAAACTTAAGCGAATCACCGCACTTCCGATTCAGATTCTTCATTTTCAACTTCACGTATCGATTTCAATATGCTGTTCAAAAATGAAACTATTTTCGATCCGTGTAAAATTTTCCATCCGAGGAAATTCTGCCGATTACGCGTCCGTCTGTCTGGCATTCTACGTCTCCGTTTCTTTTCTCGTTTTAATAAAAATTTACACGTTATCAGCGTTTTCCGCAACGACTCCGATGCTGGATAATGATAATAATAATTCCAAGCCATCGTTTCCCTCCGTTTACCCCTCTTACCTGTCTTATTCTGTTTCCATCTTCGCCGAATACTACGCGTTCGGAAAATAAACGCGTTTCGCCAATTACCGTGCCAACGACAATTTCCCCGCTCGCTTCGCTCGCTCTTTGTGACAGCGACGAAACGCGTCTGAAAATAATATCTTTTCGCATTTTCCTCTTCCATTCAAACACCAAGAGAAGAATCGACTTATTGAAAAGGAAATTTCAAGGTTTGGCCGCTCGCCCCGCAACGTCGAGTATGGCCCAGCGCGGCGCTGTCGATATAAAATTCCGCCTCGTCGTATATAACGGCAGCCAATTTATATTCCGCTTTTTCCTCCTCACGGTGTGCTCTTTCTCTCTCTTCAAAGACGACCTAAGCCTGGAATGTAATTAAATTGGAAACCGTTTCGCTTCGCCGCTGCCGCACCACGCCGCGTATCAAAAGAGACGCAGTGTACGCTGCCGAGAGTGTTTTTCCTTTATGTAACGACAATATCGATAATTGATTGTAACATTGAACGGTTAAGGTTTTTCTCTTTCTGTCTATGTACCTTTTTTTTGCCTCGTCTTTCTTTTTTTTCGCACTAGGCGAAAACAGCGGCTCTATTTGGGTTACGTGATCGATAAAGTCACATGTATGGTACGTATACGTCATCAAAATACGGATATATGCGGATAAGAATGATGCAGACTACGTTGCGAGTACATTTCATCTTATTTCTCGAACAGCTTCGTCGACATTTCAACTTCCCACTCTCCAATTTGAAAAAAAATTGGGTACGGTAAGAAAAAAACACTTAGAAAAACCCTGGCTCTCCAATTTTTTTTCTTGCTGAAGTTGATTTTTTGATTTTTGACAATTTCTATTATTTCAATTTTGAGACACTGTATCAAATCTGAAATCAATCCCCTAACCTTGGAAGTCGGTCAAAAACAATTTTTTTCAACCATACGTTCACATAGGATAGCAGTGGGAAAAAATTTTGTTTCCTTATTTGACTCGCTAATCTGGACAACGAGCTTTGGAGAAATTATTTTCTCTGTTGCTCTCATTTTTAAGAAATGGGGAAAAACTTCAGATTTTCATTACAGGGCCAACCCAATTGGAGGAGGGGACAAGTTGCACTCTAATAATGCCTAAAATGTGCTATTAGTTAGAAAAATTGAAATTAAATCGGAAAATTTTCGAAAGCTGAGACCTTTTTCTTCGGAAAATCTTCATTTTGAATTTACAAAATTGATAAATTGTGTTTTTGATTCGAGAAAACCGGGAAAAATTGATTTTTTGCCTCTTTAGTATCTGAAATTTGATATGTCCTACTCCTTCGAGTTTTAAAAAAAAATTTAACTGAAATTTTGAGAATAAGAAAAGGGTATTTATTATGAGCATCCTACTCAGAAAATGAGGCAATCGTATCGTTTCTTTTATACATTTTTTGAAAAATTCGTTTTTTTTCAAGTTATGAAATTTTGAGAACAACTGGGGATGGGTGAGCTTTGAGTGGGGGTATGCAATTTTTGCTGAGTACTTCTGGAGTCTAGAAAGAACTTTCAGATTTCTTCCCTCTCCTCCCCCCTCCCCCCATAAACTTACGAATAAATTCGAAAAGTGATCTGCTTTGGTGAAGAACATCCTCTAATTTAATTTTGAATTCTGAAGATGAAGAAAAAAGATTAAAAGCAGGTTTTGACCTATTTTTGAGAAATCAAAGACTCTACTACGATTTTGTTTCTATGTAGAATCAAAGAAACTGCTCCAATCTTAATCCTCGTCATGAGTGAGCATAGCAGATTTATTTTCGCTGAAAATTTTATGAACCATTACTTAGGAGATCATAACCTACTTTTTTTTTGTGTAAAATTTCGTCTCTTTTTCAACAAATTCCTTATACGTTTCTTCAATTTTTTCGATTTATTCCCTAAATTAGAATTAAGGAATTAAGAATAAGGAGGTTTCGTGAGGAAAAAGTTTTCAATTGTTGAGATTTGTAAATTTATCAAGTTCGAGTGGAGTGAGAGTGAAGATTTGTATTTCACATTTAAATTGTCAAAGAATGAAGTTAATCGCTAATATCTTTGATGACTTTTTTTAGACAATGAGCGTCAGTACAGTTGATAGGAAGAGTGAAATGACCTCGAACTCAAATCGAACCCGTATTCGGAAGAAATGTATTAGCAACTTAATCTTAAATTTGAACTCGAGTAGTTCTTGAATAATCGATCAAATGGGTACCTTACTCAAAAAAATTGAATTTTTCACTCAAGATTGGTTCGGTTGATTTTTTTAAAACTGAGTTTCCTCTCGCAAAAAAATAATAATAGAAAATGTTGAAAAAATTGATAAATTTTATTTTAAAAAATAATAACAGGACACCATTCAAAAAGTTGGCAAAATTTAATCTAAAAATAATAATATTTATCAAGATATTTGGTAAAATTTATCATTCAATAATAAATTTTACCAAATACTTGGTAAAGTTTATTATTAAATGATGAATTTTATTAAATATCTTGATAAATATTATTATTTTTAGATTAAATTTTGCCAACTTTTTGAATGGTGTCCTGTTATAATTTTTTAAAATAAAATTTATTAATATTTTTTTTTGAGTGCTCCAAAAAAATCAACAATTTCCCTCCTCCCAACCATTTTGTCCTTCCGAACACTCCAATCTCTATTCGATATTTTGATTCATTCTTTATCTATGAAAATAGCGAGGAAAAATTATGAAAAACATTTTCTTGAAAGGAATTTTTGATCATAAAATAACATAATTTTCTCAAAATTTGATCTCGGATAGCTTGTGAGGGAAAACACGGTTATTGGTGTTATAGTTTTGAAATTACGCAATCATATCAGAAAAACATAGCATTTTTCGGCTCCTTCGTGGGAAATCATAGCACCTCCCTGCCTTCATTTTGAGGCAAAGGTAAGTTGCTGATATCTGTGTTGCTTTTGTATAATTTGAACCTCCTGAGCACAAAATTGATGCCCAATTTACAGTATCATTTGAGAGAGAAGTTGGGCTCAAAAAATGTTTTTTTTTGGGGGGATCTGTGCGTAGGTAGGTATAGGTTTAAACAGCTCAAATGTTTTTAGATTGTGTTTTGAAGTATTTTGGTTGAAAAAATATCCTATCTTTCAACAGAACCAATTTCATCCTTTTTCATGGCATTCAATGACAAGAAAAGCAAGAAAAAACAGAAAATAGCAAGAATTTCCATCATTTTTCTTTTTCCAACGGTAAAAAGGGGGTTCCTTTTGGGAAAATTCAAAGCAAGATTAATGGCATGAAAATAGCCAGAAAACTCCCGAAATAGCAAGAATTTTCATTTTTCAGATTAAGTGGGTAAATACCATGTTCTTATCTACTGATGCGATGCCTTTTCACGACTTTTTCGCGATCTAGTAATCAGTGTAATCACCTTTTATTATTGAGGAGTGTTTTTTTTTTCAAAAAAGTCCAAGTCCAAAACTGCCTATAAGAGGCCTAAATATGATTTTTTTTTTCTTCTTTACACTCTGGACGATGATGACGATACGTCTGGCATTAGAAAAAAATAGAATAAAATTTCACACCTATAAACTTCTTTTCTCATTTATGGGTTTTGGACTTGAGCTTCTGGAAAAACACTTCTCAATTGAGGAGTTCGATTCCAAAGTGGCCTGACATCAACGATAATGCGTTAAAATGGTCTTCAGGGACCCGCATGGACATATTGATAATCCCCTGGCACCATGTTGGCACCTACCAAGGTCTACAGATGGTAATTTTCTTAATTTTCCATGTTGATATGAGAAAGTGATAAAACTTCTTTCCAAAGTAGCCTAAAATTAGGTTTTTTGACTTCCTCGCCTTAACTCCAATGAGGAGGCTTTCCTGAAATTCGACGATGAAGTACTACTATCGATTTCTATTGCCACCATTCAAAACATTTTTATAAAGCTGATACTTTTTCTCAGTCATCTCGAAATCATTTTTTTGCTGTTAGGCCACTTTAGAATCGAACTCCTCAATTACTTGCGAGAGTCAGTAGCGAGGGGGAGGAGGGGGGGAGATCCTAACGGAAAAAATACAAAGTAAAAAAAGAATAAATCGGCCACAGCTGTAGCTGCGCTCAGAAGTGTTTCCGGAATGTGTTTCGAAGAATGCATGTTGCACTATAATTAGCATGACGCAGAGAGAAGGCAGACGAACGAGTTGAGCTCTTGTGCATGAGAAATAGAAATTGGACGCTGGCGTCGGTGCTGCGTGCCCTCTATGATTGCCATCATCCGGCGAAGACGTACGATCGTATCGTTAATTTGGCAACATTGTTGTATTTTTTGGCGCGCGACGCTCGCGTCTTCGCGACTATTGTGTCGGACAAGACAGGCGAAGAGGTGCACTGTTGAGCAGGTTGGTCACGGAACGAAAAAAGGAAAAAAGTGAGGCGCGGAGAGGCGTCGGCATCGAGAGGAAAAAGGGAAAACGCGTTATCCTTGGAATATATCCAAATGTACCGTCATATTACCTCTGTTCTGCATGTGTGTGCGAGTGATTGCGTTTACGTGTACGCTGTACAAAAGTAGTGTAGCGTATTCCCAGAAGTGCCGAAATGCGTCGTCGTACCCCGTACTCCAGGCTCGAATTGCCCCCCTCCCCCTGGTAAACTTTTCGCGCCGTGACTTTGGCCAGCGAAGCGTCGCGGTACGACTTTGCTCTGGTAATTGTTGCCTCCATCGCTTCTTTTATTACGATTGCTGCGGTCGTTTGTCGTAATGACATTAATAAACGCGCTATTCTTCGTCTGGTACGTTGCGTTGCTTTGCCCTGGTTCGCGTCGTCGTCATAGTACTTTTAAAAGCTCTCTCACCGTACCTCGTTCGACCCTCGTTTTTCCACCACCTTCGTGCGCTTGTACTTTTGTGCGTCGCCAACGCGTTTTCACGAGTGCACTTTTTCCTCTATTATCAACCCAAATGCCAACTCGAAGGGGTTACCGGCGGTACAGGGAAGGATAGTCGTCCTCGTACCGCGCCGCGTGGCATGTTTTGCTAAACGCCGCCACCACTGCGCCGTTGCCCCGTAACAGGAATGCTTTTTACTGGGTGTGGCAAAGGTCAGGTTCTCTCCGTGAAGTGCGGTTTTTCCTTCGTATTGCCAGAAGCGCCGGTTAAAGCCGGAGCCGCTCAGTGGCTGGGTATTTTCCCCGTTCTTTTCTATACCTATGTATTTCGGTCGGTTAATTTTACTATGATTTTGCGGCCATGGTTGGTGGTAATTTTAAATTCAGATTTACCTGCTGTTATTAGGCTGTTGAAATTTGTGATTTTTTCCAGGTACAAAAAGGGTGCCTGAAGGTATTATTTTGGATCCAATTGTTTAAAAATCGATTTAAATGATTTTTTTTTGAATTGAAGTTAGGAGGGTTGATATACTTATTTCATATAATTTGGCAACAATATTTAAATCGTAAAACCTTAAGAAACTTTTGGAAATGATAAATAAAGATCTTGAAAATTGATGTAATTGGTTTTATATTCTAGACTCAGTCCAAACCCTCAAAAATCAAAATTGTTAAGTTTGGGGTATAAATATCCTCCTGATTTGAGAAATACATGTTATTTGCATGAAAGACCATATTTTGAGACTCAATGCTGCTGTTTGCCCTTGGCTTAAATGGATTTTATCTAGTACCTTGGTATCGCTATAAGCGTCGAAGTGCCATATCCTATACAGGACATTGGCAGTCACATACCCATTTTCCTGGGTTAGGCCAACATATAGTGTTATATAATGCTTTTGTGACTGTCCTGGGGAATTTTTGGCTTATTTTTGAGCATTCGTGTAGTAGTTTCCCGTTGCATTCTATGCTCAGGGATCCGGAATGGAACGGAACGGAATTCGAAACAGTAACTGGTAAAAACCGGTAATTTTGGAGCTCCATAACTGGAATGGGAGCGGGAACGGTAAAAATGTGACTGGAACGGGAACAATTCGTGAAAAAAAATCATGACTGGAACGTGACCGGAACAGTTGACGAAGGAACAACTCTTTCCAATTTTCCGTTCCAACATCTTCGTTTTTCAATGTTCAAGTCCTAAAAAACTAGTTAAAAAATTGAAAAAATTGATATTTTTTCTGAATTGTGAGCCAAAAATTCAATTTTTTCGATATTTCAAGGTCAAGGACAGTGATAAACAGAAAAATTTTGCTGGAACAGTAACCAGAATGGTTCATGGAACAATAACTAAAACGGTTAATAATTAATAACTGGGAAATTTACAAGAATGGTAACCGGAACAGTGACAAGAACGATGACCGGAAAAATTAAGTGACTGGAACAGGAACCGGACCACTAAATTTTTCAAAATTATGACTGGAACAGTGAAAGAATCAAATTCATGACCAGAATGGGAACGGGAATGGTAAAAAAAATTTCCGCTCCCGATCCCTGTTTACGCTATCTACAGGTAACATCTTCCTCGCTAGTTGGATCTTTACAATCCTGAGTTCAGAAGAGGGCTACCAATAGTCGCTAAATCAGTTACAGCTTTTTGATTCAGATGATGAATAGTGTGCTTATCTATTCACCTCTGCTGTTCACTATAGGCTCAAAATTAATTTGGAATGAACAGCGCCTCTATTTACAGTCTACACATATCAATCAGTATTCTAGCATGGTTTAATGATCTGCGGAAGGGTAGCATAATATCATTTGGAACCAATACATTTCCTAAAAGAATAGGGGATATTGTGGGCAAAAAGTGGGGGGGGGGAAAGTACTAAACATAATTTAGGAGAGTTTAGGAACTAGGCTTGTAGGACTGGGCTATAAGACTGAGACCAATGACTGACTGGGACCTCTAAAATGGCTAATGACCACAAAACTGATCACATTCAAACTCCCATGTAACGTCGTGAAATGAGTTTCAGTGTTTGGACGTTTTCTTCACCACAAGATGGTGGTCCAGCATACCCCCTCCTATAGTTCCTTAATCTAGATAGCCCAAAAAATCACATTACATAACTGGACCTGACCACCCCAAAAATGAAAATATGAGATCAAAAACCTAACTGACAAACCCTATGACCTAGAACTTCAACAATTTAATTTTTTTGAACGGGCAAGTTCTACCAATATTTCTGAGAAGAGGAAAATACGATTCAAAGAGCTAAAAATGTCCTTTTTCCAACATTTTTGTAATAAAATAATGTTCTTTTAGAGCTTAAGGAAGAGGCTCGAGCCTCCTGAGCCCCATCTGGCTGCGCCCCTGCTTCTAAACAAGCGTTCTCTTTCCCCTGGACTCTGGTTCTCACTTTCGCCTTCCTATATTGCTGTTTTATAAAAAAAACATGTGTTTGAACACTAACGTGAACTAGTTCTTTTGAAGAGAATGTGAACTGAAGTTGTTCGATTTGTAAGAACGTGAACGTGAACTCATTCACTTTTTTCGCGAACTTTGCCAACACTGTCTATAAGTCAATTGGCAGACCTTTTACAACTGCAAAACCTAAGTGGTCCTTTAAGACTGTGTCAAAAACTTTATCAGGCTATAGGTTTCCTTCAGAAAAATGGGTTAAAATTCAAAGTTCATACAAATGTAAAAGGTAGGAAAATTAACAACACAGTAGTATTGTGAGAACCAAATTATTTGGTTTCCCTTCGGTTCGGTTCTGAATGATAATTTTGTTCTCTGTTTTGGTTTTTGGGTTTTGTTCCCAACATTTTTGTTTCTGTTCTGTTCTTTTCATTTTTAGGATCTTTTGTTTCACCCGGTAGGTATGCAGAGAATTCACAAAACGCTAGTGACAAACGTTAGTGTTTTTTCTCACCAAATCGCTGACAAGAAACACAGTTTTAATGATCCCTTAATTAGTTTTGCATTTGTTGCCGGCAATAAATGCTGTTATCGCCGTCGATATACGCTGTTGCGCTTGGCTTGATGGTGTAGGGTATAGGCAACTTACAAAACACATGAGAAGTGCATTTATATACATACAACGTTGCCTAAATGATGTAATTTTGTTTAAATGAAATAGGCAATTACATCCATTAGGGATAACATATGCATTTGACAAACTGCATCTTACAAAACCCACAATTGGTATGTTGCAAAGCGTACCACTTTTCATAAGTGTTCGAATAGTTGCACCAAACTGCATTTGTCGCTGGAAAGCTGCATTTGTCGCTAGTGTTTTTTCTCACAAATCACCGGTAATTCGCTAGCGTTCTGTCAATTCTTTGCATACCAGGCAGTTCTGTTTCCATTCTTCTCATATTCTTTTTTGTGTTTTTAAAAAGTTTTTGCTCGTTAGACTTTTTCAAATTTCATTTAATTAAAAATCAAAATCAAATCTTCACTTCACCCTTCAAAAAATTAAATTGAATTGAATTGAAAGGAATGTAAGAACAAAAAAGTATAGAAAAGAACCCTATTTTTTATTTTTTGTTCCCTTTATTGTTCCTGGTTTTTCTACATTTCAATTTTTTGTTCTGGTTTGGAACTCAAAGAACACAATTTTTCATTCGGTGTTTTCCGTTCTGGTTCTGTTCTTTCATTTTCAAGTTTCAGTTCTTTTTTTATTTTTTTTAATTTCGTTCATCCAAAAAATAGAATAAATGTAGTTCTTGGTTCCTGTTCCCAGTTTTGTTCTTTTTTGTTCTCACAACACCGCAACACAGTTACCCCTATGGCAAGGTCTTAGATGGAGAGATCAAATGCCCAAGCTCTTAAGAGGTTTCTGAGGCTGTTCAATGCTGTAATGTGTCGGGGTATAAATTCTTGTGTGACCCTTTGTGTTTGGTTGCTAGAGGAGGGAAATGATCTACTTGCTCACAGTTAATTTAATTACTTTTGCTATGCATTTTCAGTCTTAAACTTGATTTTATGTGAAATTTGTTGTGATTTTCTAAATCTTGAATTATCTTAATCTTCAAGTTACTCAGATTTTCCAAATTATTTATTTAACGATAAAGAAACCCTCATTTTGTTCGCGAGATTGCGCATATAGAAATGGGCAGATTCAAATATGTTGTTAAAATATTAAAAGAAATATGTTTCGTTCGTTCATTTGTTATAATTCGAAAATTTTTTCGATTTTGGGATATGGTATCTAATTATGAAGGTCTAAGGTACCTTGTTTATTGAAGTTGTCGATTTAGCCAGATGGAAAATATTCGATCAAACTAAGATACTTCGTATGGTGCATGGGAATGATAAGAAGGTCGATGACTAAAAAACAGAAGATTTTTTGGATGTGCATCGATTGTAGTTTTGATATAATAATATGTACAGGTATCTCTTTCTGCAATTGAAGCTTTTTTTTCCTTCCAACTCACTCGTTCACAAGCAGTTTACTGTACTGTACCGTGTTTGTTTTATTCGAAAACAGATGAATTCTGCGTATGTCATTCACATCGCCGAGATGTGCAGTAGATTGCGAAGAAATTTATCGGTTGTTTGGTTTATAGTTATGTTTGTTTGTATATGTAATATACATTTCGTGTTGTGTTAATCGTATCGTATACGAATGTACATAATTCAGATGGAATATAATCATCGTGTACATTTATAATATACGCGATCGTATATGCTCGTTATAGGAAATATACGTGAAAAAAAAACTGGTTTCTAGCTGCCGGCTTTTTAACCTAATTATTTGTCTGTTCGAAATTAGATTCAAGGTCGCTCGCGTCATTTTCACGCGATTCCCTGATAGCTAGGTGTAGTTTTGTATATGGATTAGAATAAGTGTTGAGGCAAAGGGAGAAGGAGGGAAGGTGGTATTCCGAATACAACTTTCTCTATCAACGTGAGCGTACGAAAACCGGGTTCTTCCTCTTCCAATGTACTGTCTGTTTAAGTATAAACGATGAACTTTGGCAAAGAATTCGATGGTATAAATTTATTATGGATTTCAATTATTTTCAGATTCTATGTGTTTTTTTTTCAGAGGGGAGGGAAAGAAAGGTTGCATTGGTTTGTTGAAAAAATTGAAGTAAAAAGTTGCTGTGTACAAAATTTTGAGCTCGAAACGACGATTTTTATTTATTTTCCTAAAATTTGATATTATGAATTAATTTTTGGATAATTTTATTGTTTTTAGAGGAGGGAGGGAGGAGAGCAGTGTTACATTTGCTTTGCTTGCTCAAAAAAATAATGAAAGTGAAATGTCTCCTTATACAGAATTTGAGCCTAATTACAACGATTTTTCTTTCTTGTTGGGAAAGCAATGAAGACTTTTTAAAATCAATTTCGATTTTTTTGGTGGTGCTGGTGGAGGGAAGGGCCAGTTGGATTTGTTTGATGAATTTCTGCGTTGAAAATTTTGAATTAAAAACTACGATTTAGTACTTTCAAAAAAATATGAATTTGATTTTTGGAAATGAGTTAGTTTCTCTTTTTTGGGGGGGGGGGGGGTCATTTCATTTGTTTACTGAAAAAATTACCCAAGTAATATAAAGTTTCTGTGTACTTACAAAATTTTGAGTCCAAGAACTGATATCTTTGTTTTGTTTTTTTTTTAAATTGGTGGATATAAATGAGTTCATTTTGAGGTAATTTTGTTGTTTTTTAGAGAAAAGTCAAGGGGAGGGCGAGAACAGTTGAATTTGTTTGCTGAATTTCTACTTGAAAATTCAGGCATCATAGCAGGTCACTTTTTTAGGGTGTTTGTCACTTTTTTCTACTTTGGTCACTAAAAGTCACTTTTTTCATCCAAAGATCACTAAAAGTCACTTTTTTCTCCCGAAGTCACCTTTTTCCAAATTTCAAGCAAAAATTCAAATTTTCTCGTAGAAATCGCTATTTTTCAAAATTCTTTAAGACAAAAATTGAAAGTAGATAATGATTTTTCAAAAAAAAAAGCGCTCGCTTCGCTCGGGCAGTATTTCAATAATTCTATTTCTAAATTTGTTTTTTTTTTTTTTAAATCAGTAAAGTAATAGATTTTTTAGTCAATTCCCCATTTGACAGAATAAATAATAATTTTGACTAAAATAAATCAATCAAACAATTGAAATATCACATATTTTCAAATAAATTCAACTCACTGATTCAAAAAGGCACAGTTTTACGAAAATTGACAGATTTAGATTTAGGTAATCTAAAAATCTAATTTTTTTTAGTGGCACTTTAGGAGGCAGAGATGCATAATTAATTTAATTATACAGATTTGAGTAAAGAAAAATTGAAAAATTACGAGATTTTTGGAACAAACAATTAATACTTATATGGCCTATATTAGGTATTAGGTATTTACTTTCTAATTTTTTTATTGAATTTTGACCCCCTCCCCTCATTTTTCTTGAATTTCTAGCCCTCTTTTTTTAGCTGTAGTGGTGGTGAAATAAAAAACCGGAACTTTTTACAAAATCCGGATAATTTTTGGGAATTTTTCAACATTAGAATTCGGCAACACTGTGTGTTACAACCGTAATGAAATTATTACATATTTGTTTGTAGTTTTGACGAAGGAATTTAATAAAATTGTTCACATCGTTTCAGTTTATCTTTAAAATGATTGCAGGACACTTCAAAAAAAAATTGCGCCCCCCCCCCGCATCTAAAAAATTGAATTTTTGGTTACATTTTGCTCATTTTTTGATTACTTTTTGGTTACTTCTTGTTCGAATAAAGTTACTAAAAGTTACTTAATTTTGATAGAGTTTCACTATGATACCTCGAATAAAATTATTCACGTCATTTCAGTTGATTTATCTTCGAAATGTTTGCAAAAAACTACAAAAAATCCCCCCCCCCCCAAAAAAAAACTAAAAAAAAATTCCTCCCGAAAAAATCGAATTTTTGGTTACTTTTGGTCACTTTTTGGTCACGTTTTGCTCAAAAAAGTCACTAAAAGTCACTTTTTTTCTTCGAAATTTCGCTATGATGCCTGTGAAAACTGCGTCGTATTATTACTCTTATATTTTGAATAGAATTTTTCAAAAAAATTATCGATTAAAGCGCAATTTCTGACGGTTACGTTTACGAAATCGTCTACGTATCATACCTCCCTTCTTACCCCCTCTTGTTTCACGGACTATGATAAAAATGATGGAAATATGCCTACCTACGCGAACAATATCTCGACAGAGGAAATTACGATTTGATGCTGACAAGCTTATTTTCAACAACTCGAACTCGAAACGCAAAAAAATGAAAGAAATGTTGATGTAATGGAATTTTTCCAGAGGCTTTCGCCAGCTGAAGGAAGGGGAACGCGTCGAATTTCTGAAAAATCGTAACGAGCAGTTGACGCATTTCTTTGTGAAAAAAAGAAAAAAAAGCAAAGAAAAAAAGAAATTGCCTCTGGTTGGAGAAAAAAACATTCATATTTTTATCTCAACAAACTTTATACGAAGTTCTTTTTCTTCCGAAGCTTTACAGAAGTATTATTTGATCCTTTTTTTTTCTTGAAAAGTAGAATTTTAATATAAATGTTGTATTTTTGATCGGAAATTATCGTCGTTTTGTTTGCCTCTCGTCGTCTCTCCGGCAGCTTTGTATTAAGGTTATCTTTTGTTAGGATTTGTTTTGATATATATTTTGGAAAAGGGGAAAAATTAATTAATTTTTGCTCGAAATAGTCGCGTCGATACGTTTCGAAACACCCTGTTTCATTTTATTTATTTACTTATTTTTTTCTCTTGGTCGTCGTCGTCGGTGTTGTTGATTTTTAATTTGAAAAAGTTGCGCGCGAAGAAGAAAGAAAAAAGGAAAAAAAGGAGACTGCTACGATGTTTGGGAAAAACCGTTCCCCGGTCTTGAGAGACCCCGCGCGTTCCCCGCACCCAGTTCATCGTTCAGATTGAAGTAGAATTATTTCGTTACAAGTTTATCCTTGATAAAGACTCGGTGGTCGTTTTTCATTTCGCTTTTCGCGTGCCGCCTTTGCCGCACCTCGGCGTTCGCTCGACGTCATAAAAGAGAGCTTTTTTGTGCGAATGGAGAACGATTTAGGGCGCGGAGGGAGGAAGAGGAAAAGCAGACGAGGACGAGGTGTTGTGTATTCAATGGTATTTCTCCATCATTCGAACGCGAGTTCGTTTCCCCTTCGACCTTTTCGACGTGCGTGCGACAGAGAGAAAAAGGGCTTTTGACAGAGCGGCGGCGGCGATGCTGCGCTCTGCGGGATTCGTGAGAGGGAGGGGAAGCGGCAGGAGAACGTTTTCGCCTTTAATGAAAGTTAAAACTTCTTTCGGGTTGTTTTTCGTTTTGTGTTTTTCAGTTTTCCACTTTCGCGTCCCTGCTCCCGTCCCAGATTCTCTGCCAACCCGACGCCTTTTACCGCGTTTATAGGGTAGATCGAGTGAAGCTCGGGAGAGGAAGCAGAGAGAGAAAAGCTGACGAGGTAAAAATGATGGAAACTTTGTTGCATGTTTGTGCGCCTCGTCCTTGGGAAAGTTTCTCTACGAATTTCCAAGCCATATTTTGCCTGCCGGTTTTCATTCTGCGTGTTGCCTTGACGTGCTGTCTTGCTTTTTTTTTCGCCTTTTCGCCCCGTACCGCCGGCTTTTGCGTCTGATGTGTTTTCCTACATTGTAATGTACGGTATACTATTTTCTCGTCGATGGGCGGACGAATAAGGCACGTAGATGAAACCAGAGAAAACGGGGCTTGCTCTTCGGTAAAGTTTTTTCCTTCTCACTCGCTCGTTCTGTAATCTCTCGTGTACTATTTGGGGAAAAAGAAGTAAACATTAAATAACTTTTATTAGCGGTATTTGAAAGAATTTCGCGTAATTTTGTCGGCTTGCTGTTTTTTCCTCGAGTTGTTGTTTCGTTGCCGTCGTCAGTTCGGTTCTTTTCGCGATGACATAGTTTTTTTTTATTCGCAAAAGAATTATTCTCGTTTGCTATTTGGGAATTTGCCGTACGAAAAGTACATATTAGAAGATATTTTGGCGATGAATCAAAAATTCTTATTCGCACGATGCAGTTTTTCTGCCTGATTACGAATTCGAATTTTAAACGACGATGAAAAATATTCGACGAATTTGGCGTGTATCTTCCGTTCTCTCTGCCCCGCAGATTCGATAAAATGTGGATGAAATTTTCTGGCGAGTGGTTCGTTTCGTAGAAAGAAATTGTGTGTATTTATGCGTCATGTTCGTGTATCTGAGCGTGGTCGGACTCGAAGAGCATGATTCGAAGTATAAGATAAACTTGAACGATTAACATTGATATCTATATTATTATATTAACTGGTTATGCGGAGGTTTGAAAGATGGCAACAGGGTTCATCTTGTTCGAGCGTATACGCGATTACAAGGTAATTAAATTTTATTTCGTTTTATTGAACGAAATTTTTACCCATCTTGCGAGATGATTAACGAAAATCAAGTAGAATCGTCGAACGGTCGATTTGAATTCCAATTTAAATATTTTGGAATCTGTACGAATGTTGATAAGGTTTATTAATATTTCAATGACCGAGATCGGCCAGGCAAGGGGCGTGATGATGTAAATTTTTTATCGATTCGATTTGAAAATTAGGTTGAAATGGATGAGAATTTTCCGCAGTCGAGTTGGAACTTCTCGCAGATCGATTTCTATAATGCGTTGTGGGAATGTCTCATTTCTACGTAATTTTCAGTGTATTCGCTTGATTATTTGCGAGGCTGGATCGATACTTGATCAAATATTCGAAAAAATACGATTTCAGTTGGAAATGCTTCGAGTTGAATGAAAAATTGCTGTTATGCGTCGGAAAAGTGGAAATTGGAGTGAAAAAATTACCTTAAGGTTTTTTCGATTTGAATAATTGTAGTTGGGGAATTGATATTTGAGTGAGAAAAATTCTGACTGAATTTCGCAGGAATTCTCCAACTGAAATTCGATAAAGTCGAGTTGAAATTTTTATTTTTTAGGAAGAAATTTCTGAAAAAAAATCAGAAAAATCCCTCCAACGTAACCAAATCCAAACTCTGAACGTAAATTGTTGATGGACATTGGACATATTGTCCAAATCTCAGAAAAAAAGAAATTGTTCAGTTTTGTCAAATTTGAATTGCGAGCGTAATTTTCTTCTGTTGATAAATGTTGGATATGTTGCCCAAATCTCAGAAAAAGAAAAGAAGAATTTCATATTTTGGTGAAAAGGGCATCATAGCAGGTCTCTTTTTTAGAGTGTTTGTCACTTTTTTCGACTTTGGTCACTAAAAGTCACTTTTTTCCTCCCAGTCACTTTTTTTTGAAATTTCAAGCAAAAATTCAAATTTTTTCGTAGAAATTGCTAAGTGACAAACACCCTAAAAAAGTGACCTGCTATGATACCTGTGAAAGCAAAAATTGAGGCATGAGATGAATATTTAGTCCTTTTGTGCATCCTGCCCAGGGAAGATTTGATATTTTAAAATTTGGTCAACGTCCGAGATGTTGGCATAGGCGGATAAAGGGTGGGTCCCGGGATGGCTTGGTCCTACCAAAAATTTAATTAGTCCCCTCCCCCCCCCATTTTTTGTATTTATCATCATTGAACATTGTTTTTATTAGTGTTTGAAAATAATTTTATTTCACTGACATTCAAAAAAACTGTAAAATCCCCCCTCCCAAAAAATTGAATTTTTGGTCACTTTTTTCTCAAAAAATCACTTTTTGGTCACTTTTTTCTCAAAAAATGTTACTTTTTGGTCACCTTATTCTCAAAAATGTCACTTTTTGGCCACCTTTTACTCAAAAAATGTCACTAAAAGTCATTTTTTTAGGAATTTCGCTATGATGACTGTGAATACTAATTCTGAGCACAATTTTTATTTTTGGTAGGCAAAGTTCTAAAAAATGGACAAGATATCTCAATTTTGTCAAATCGAAACTCTGAACAAAATCTTTGTTTGTTGATGAATATTGAGTATTGATTTTTTAGTTGAAAAAATTATGACTTAAGAAGGCTGCAATTTTCCAGCTGAAACTCCAATTCGTAATTATTAGGTAATGATACCCTACTAATTTTTTTGAATACCTATAGTCTTTTATTCAAATTTCAAGCCTAAACCCAAAAATATATCAAACTGTGCAAAATATTGATTTCGATCTGTTTATCTACAAAACTCGTACTCTAGAAGCAAAATGCGTCTGAAATTTAACGAAAAACAGTTCGAAAGATTTCTGATTCATTTCACTTCCTCCAAATCCAAGTTCGGTCTCCTTTTTTGGATTTAAAACGGGTTCAAAAATATGAAAATTCGTTGAAGTAGACTTCATATTATTTTAAAAAGTTTCAATCATGCACTTTTCAAAATTATTTTTGATATTTTTGACCCAAAGCGGTTAAATTTAGCAATCAGATGTGCTGGCCGAACCGAGACCCAGAATTCGGAATTCGAACAAAACATTGGTCGAGTTCTTCGTACCCCTGGTAGTAATCAACTTCAGAGGTGACCTCTTGAAATTTTTACGAGTTCAGTTGAAAATACCGTTTGTGCTAGGCGATCGATGATAAATACTGATGATAACGACTTTGTAAATAATCAAATAATTTTTTCCTTCAATTTTTAATTTAATATTTAGTCAGAATTATATAGTGTAATCAGTGATTAATGTTGATAACCATTATCACAATGTAATTTTTTTCTGTTTCAGGTGAGTAATGAAATTCCATATCGAGTTATTTATACGAACAAGTTGATATGCATCAGATAAGAGTGAGTAAAACCTACTTCCTTTTTTCTACATAGATCAGTGTGTGTAATGTGTGGGATTTTTCCAATAATTCTCGTGTATTTTCTAAAAAAAAAGTAGTCTGCGGTGAATTTTGATTTAAAATGATGCATTTATTGTGATTCATCGTTAATTTATCAGTTTTGATGACGGAATTTTGATGAGATTAATGACCACGTCGAATGCATGTTTGAAGCAATCGATCCAGATAGGTGGGTTGTGCAATAATTTTGGGATTTTCCTGTATCGAATTCGTAGTACTGTTTCACTATTTTGGATTCTGAAATGAATATCTCGACGAGTCTCGTTCTATTTACATGAATTCTGGTAGGAGGGGGGAAGGGGTTAGGGTAACTATAGGGAATAAAAAACTCGATGGTTTGACTGAATTTGAGGTATTTGTCGGTTTTGACGTTATTTGTAGCGAATTACTGTGCACGTCCATTCTTTGAAAAAATCAATAACACAGTTCGACATTTTTGAACTTTTGAGATCCTGTTTGAAGCTTAATGGGTGATTTTTATAGTATTTTTCACGCTTATCACGAAAAAAAAGTGAAAAAATTCCATCACCCAAGGATTTTTCACAAATTAAATTTTTCGTTCAACGGTTTTTTTCCTTTTTTTGATAACTTTTGACACTTCAAGTCGATTTTCTGAAGAAAGGAAGGGTTCTACGAAAAAAATGAATAGAACATAAATTGTAGAGGGTCAAATTTCCTATCCGTAAAGTTCAATTAGTTTTTTCTTAGGAGGCTTAGCTTTCGAGGTATTTTAGCTCAAAGTTCAACTTTTAAAAAAGTTGAAAATATCTCAAAAACTAAGCCCTCAAAGAAAAAACTAATTGCATTCCACACTTCCACAGGTAGGAAATTTTACGCTCTACAATAATATTTATGTTCTATTCAGTTTTTTCGTAGGGCCCTTCCTTTTGCCAGAAAATCGATTTTTTATAATGAACCGCATTTTTAACATTTCCCATTTGCAACAATGGGAATATTAAAGGGCGGCAAATCGACAATTTCCTTTCTACTCGTACGTAATTGATTCTGATTGGTGTTTCTGACCTACTTTTTAGTGCAGAGTTTGAATATGATTTCAGTTTTACCCCATCGCATCAGTATTTTTTATAATTGGAATTTTTTGTTAAAAATTCGTTTTACATTTTTTTAATGTATATTTTGACCATTTAAGTCGATTTTCTGGCAAAAGAAAGGGTCCTATGAAAAAAATGAATAGAACATAAATTGTAGAGCGTAAAATTTCCTACCTAAGGAGCTTAATTAGTTTTTTCTTAGAAGGCTTAGTTTTTGAGATATTTTCAATTTTAAAAAAAAGTTCAACTTTGAACTTTGAGCTAAAATATCTCGAAAGCTAAGCTTCCTAAGAAAAATCCAGATAGGAAATTTTACGCTCTACAATTTATGTTCTATTCATTTTTTTCGTAGAACCCTTTCTTTTTTCAGAAAATCGACTTGAAGTGTTAAAAGATATCAAAAAAAGTAGAAAAACCTTTGCACGAAAAATTTAAATTGTGAAAAATCCTTGGATGATGGAATTTTTTCACTGCTTTTTTCGTGATCAGCGTGAAAACTACTATAAAAATTACCCATTTAACTTCAAACAGCATTTTCCATGTCGACTGATTTGTCAAATTCTTGCAGTGATAGAAAACTGAAATGATATCAGTTCCAGTTTCAGTTTCAATTCTAAAAATTTTTTAGTTTTAGTTTTCAGTTTTTTAAACTTTGAGGGATAAATAATCCAAAATTTCCGACTAAAATTGAATTTTTTATTTTCTCTTTCCGATTCGATTCGCAGTTTAAGCTCAAATCAAAAATTTCCTAGAAAAAAAGGATCATCAAGTCATCTGTTTCGAAAACTTTTCAGCTTAACCCTGCATTTTTCGACAAAAATTTTCAAATTTATTATTATCGGTGGATAAAAAGAGAGAACAAGCTTTCCTCACTACCCCCACCCCCACCCCTACTCCCACCAATTGATCCGGCTCTAGAAGTCATTACCTATTTCTGAAATTTTTTCAATAGGTATCATGAATTTTTTCAAGTTTTGACAGAACTTATCAATTGATAATGATACAATAAATTTTTTCTTCGTTTTATCACTGAGGTATCCAAATTTTAATATTTTTGACTGGAATATTTCCTACAAATTTTTAGGATTTACCGCCATATCTGCAAAAATATTCAATTGAAGCTACATCATTTTTTCGAAAGATTTTCAATCTTGACCCATTTTTTTATACTTATTTGCAATCGTTTCTAGCAGAAGTGTTCAATCGAAAAGGACTTGACCAATTTTTTTATGGTTGCATTTCTCAATTTACGTTTTATTACAAATTTTTGATCCTTTTCAATGAAAATTTTCAATTTTGTGAATTTTTTAGTGTTTAAATGTTTGGCAGACATAAATTCAACATTATTCAATATTTCTTTCAATTTTTCAAATTCTGTGTTTTTTAGTTTTTTAATGAGTATTTTTACATTTCCTCGTGTTTCACGAGGGTTTTCAATAAGAATTTTCAATCCTACAAATTTTTAACGGTTTTTGATCGATTTTGATGGGGGATTTTCCCGGTATCGTCGTCTTCAGAAAACGAAGTTAGAGACATCTAAAGAAAGAGAGAGAGATTAGGTTCATGGTTCAAGTAGAAGACATGTTAAAATGAGAAAAAATAGCATGCTTTGACACTTATCTGATGGAATTCCATGGTGATATTGAAATAATGTAAAAATTTTCGAATTCGTGACAATTCTTTGTATGATTTTTAGTGTAAATTTTTTAGAATTTGGGAATTTTCAATTGAATGTGGACTAGTAAATTTTGACTTTTTCTAGCCAAATTTTTAAAAAAATACAAGGAATTTCCATTTTCTTTCTAATAAAAAATTCCACTTTTGCAAAATTTTTTGGGTTTGACTTCAAAACAGTAGATGAAAACTGCAGCTATGGAACTGACATGGAGCTGAAATTCATTTCAGTTCCAGTTCCAGTTTTCAGTTTTCATTATTTTAGTTCCAGTTCCAATTTCAGTTCCAGTTTTTTTCAATTTCAGTTTTAAATCAGAAAATTTTTGGAAGCTTTGGAAAATCTTAAATTTGAGAATTTTTGAATGGCAACCCGGGTCCTTCACCTAAATTTCGTTGTAAATGTTGCAATCATCTGTACTTTTCTTTTCTTTAATGGAAAGTACCGAGTTACATGTATGGATTAAATTTTGTCAATTGGACCGGTGAATAGGAATTCGAGTCGAACGAACGAATAATTCAAACTTCTTACTCTTGAAAAGTTCGGTACCTGTTACCTGAACTGTCATAAACACGAATCCAACAGTTATGGGAAAACAAATCGAACGTATGATTCGCATTTCGCATACCTGTTATGTACTTAAATTTGGCTAAATTCGTAAAAATTTCACACTCGACAGAACAAGCTTCAACTTACAAATTTTTACTTCATTGTACACGACGATGACGTGAAAGTTTCGTACACTCACGCGGCACGCATTTACGAAACACATGCTCAATTAGCTCGCGAACAAATACGGAAATAACGCGCCTTACGTCGAAATAATTAGCGTACGCGTATAACGCGATAACGAATGAGATTTCATTAACAAGGAATGGTATTGCGAAACTCGCAGGGGTGGAGAGGAGATCTCTGGAATAAACATTTTCGTTAATTGCTCTCGAATATTGCAAACATTTAGAGATAATATAGAAATATGATAGATTAAAGGCGTTTAGAGAAAGGGGGATGGGTGAAAAATAAAAAAAATAACGTAAATGGGTTTATTGATAACGACTACGACGACGTACTCGTGGTATAAAATTTCATTTACTCGAAATGATAAACGATCCGATAATATTTATTTTGTAAGAAAGATATAACACTCGTTCTTCTTCGTATTACGTTTTTATACGTGTAAGTAAGCGTACTTACTTTAGACTTACGAGTTGTTCTTTTGCTCTCCACACGAGACCGAGACGTTTCTTTTCGTGTACGTAATTCGCGCCAACGTACTTATAATATCGTATCGAAAGAGTAGAAAGTTTTGAAAATTCGCCACCACTCGTCCATCTCCCTAATCCAAGTAATCTGCCAGCGTACAAGACATATCTGCGTATTTCGCTGCGGTTTGGTTCGGCTTCGATCCAGCGGTAATAATTTTTCAACCATGGCGAATATAATTTATCTGTAGAACTGAAAAAGACATCATTGACGAGGTACCTTCCTCTACCTTCTCTATTTTTTTTCATCGTTTGTTATTCTTACGTTATCGTACGAAGTGTGAGTAGATGTATTGCGTACTTTGTTATATACTTACGTTAAGTACTTGGTCTGTGTGCTATGGTTTTATTTTTTATTTTTTTTAGCCGAGGGAATTTTTTATAAGCGTAGGTTGTTTTGAAAGGTAGTAAATTGTTGAATGATATGGCTTGTCAATTGAATACGCTGTGTATCGATCTACTCTACTTTTTTCGCATGTATTTTGTATTATGTGGAAGGATGGGTAGGGGGGTTTACGGCGTTGTTGTCGAATTATCGTATATCTGTTCGAAGTAATTGAATTGTAAAACGGCTGTATCATCGTTTCAAGTGTTAATTTTCTGGTTTCGTCGTAGAAATTTGAGAATGGTAATTATTAGGTATCAGATTTCCTATAATGTTTGTCTCTTCTCACCTTTTTCTTCGTGATGGGAAATATTCCAGGTTGCCCTTCGCGAAACGATGCCGATTTCCATCAATGCGCTTGTATTTTGATTGGGTATGAATTTTCCGCGAAAGATTAGTTCATCAGAAGACAAGATGTGGTGTTATCTGTCGAAAAATCTCAGGATAATTTGATCGAAGTCGAGTTTTTAATGAAGATTGATTAAAAAAATGATTTTTTGATACAGTTACTCACTTTTACATTGGGAAATCGTGTTTTAATAACGTTGATTAGTTTTTTTCGAGTATCTGACACAGAAACGGTATTTGCCAAATTTTTAGGCATAGACGGAATTTGCAGATTTCTAGCAGTATTTTTGCGGTATTTGTATTTTTAATGAAAATTGTAAGGTTTTTTTGTGAACTGATACTACACAGGTGATTTTCGTTTGTCTCGTTATTTTTCGTGATGCGAATAAAATAGGTCTGACAGGGCAAATCCAAACAGAGGAACGGTTAGAAAGGAAACTGGACAGCTTATTCCCAATATATTGAAAAATTGTATTTTTTAGTCGATAAAATTAGGGTTGAGAAGGAAAATTTTGTGGTGATGTTTTTTTTGAAGTGAGGAAAATTTTGGTTTTGAGTTAGAAAAATGAAGAAGAAATTTTCCCCAGTTGAAAATTGTTATTTTTTTGCACCTCTAATGAAGCAACTTTGTATGTTTGTCCTTGAGATGCCTTGAGACATGCTCATTGCTGAAAATACACACAGCCACATTGAACCAGGGGGGGATAGAGGGAGCAATTTGCTTTTCAGTAAAGAGATCATGAAAGAGGCGCGAATAGGAAAAATGGGATTGAAGATCAACAGAGAAAGAATAAATGAGATAAGCTACAGTCATGAGATGACAAGGTAATAATAATAATCACTGTAACAAAAGCGCAGATGCAGAGGATGATCGACCGGATAAACAACACCGTACTAAAATACGGAATGAAAATCAATGTAGGTAAGACTAAAGTCATGAAGTTTATGAAAAATAATGATAGAGAGGTAAAGATCAAGATCAGAATGCAAGAAATACAGAACGTAAATGAATTCCAGTATTTAGGAGCGCTGATAAACAACAATGGGAGAGATCAGAAGGAAATAAAGACACGAATTGGCATGGCTAAAAGTGTGTTCAACAACCTCAAGAAAGTGCTTGGAAATCAAAGCATGGATTTTGTTATGTTTTTCAGTATGTAGAATAAGTAACCGTAGTTTTTATACATTTTATTTTAACAAAAACGTATTTACAATTAGAATAATCGAATGATGTCGGTAGCATTTTCGAATCCGGTAAACGTGATCTAAAACTAACTAAAAACGTAAACAGTGTTGCCGATTTGTTCGGCGTTAAACGTAATAAAACATGACAGTCTTCCCCCTAAAATTTTAAATTCAGGTGGAATATTGGTTAAACCATTTGGGCTTTTGCCTCGAACGGTTGGAACGTCGAATTGGTTCGTTGACTGGTTGATGAACTGGTTCTGGAACTTGTTGATAATCTTGTTCTGGAATTGATTCATTTCTTTGATCTCGTTCGACTCGATCAGGTTCCGAGTTATAATAATGTACAGTCGGTGTAGGATTGATTTTGACCGATTTTGATGGTGAATTCGATTTGCGATTGAGTGGAACTTCAGTACCTCGGAGCTGGTCAACATGACGTTTTATTTTGCGACCAGTGTCAAGTTCTACTGTGTAGTGAAGTTTTCCCAGCTTTTCGTGTATAATTCCAAGGAGCCATTTCTCCCCTTGATAGTTTCGAGACAGTACTCTGTCACCAACGTTGAATAATTTCTTGACAATTTGCTGATTTCCCGATGTTGATTTTTCTGTAGGAGGTGGTCGTAGAATATCAAGAGGTGTGCGAAGTTTACGATTGAAAAATAATTCATCTGGTGATTTTCCGCTAGCAAGTGGCGTTACTCTCCACTTGAATAGAATTTTATTCAGTTCTTCCTGAATATTTGTAATAGGCGAAGTAATCGCGTTCAGGCGTTGTTTCAATACTCCTACAGCACGTTCAGCTTTACCATTACTGGCTGGGTGATTTGGTGCAGAGAACTTGTGATTTATTCCATTTCGTGAGCAATATTCGGAGAATTCGTCTGATGTAAATATAGTTGCATTATCGCTCACTAAGGTGCACGGTAGACCATAACGTGAAAAAATTTCACATAGAAATTTGATCGTTGATTTTAAAGTCGGAGCAATTCGCGTTGGGAAAATTTCTGTCCAGTTTGAATAAGCGTCGATCACAACAAAATAATAGATACCTTCTTTAGGTCCAGCGTAGTCAATATGAATGCGAGACCAAGGAGCCGCAGCTGGTTCCCAACGATGAGTCGGTACTTTGGGTGGATTTTTATTCAGCTTAGCACAGGTTTCACAGCTACGAACGACGCTTTCGATGTCCTTATCGATTCCAGGCCAATAAACATGTCGTCTCGCTAGCTGTTTCATTTTTTCCATACCAATATGAGTAGAATGCAATTCGCGTAGTATAGGTGCTTGTAGACTGGTAGGTATGTATACTCGATTGCTTCGTAGGATAATTCCTTTATGAAGATTAAATTCAGGATTACAGTGTTCATTTTTGAGGGAACGTATTAATTCTTCGAGAACAGAATCCTTTTGAGTCTCGCGAACGATGTCGTCGTGAGTTATAGATTCAGATTCGATGGTCTGGATAATTTCATTGTAGAATACAGTGTCATAATCTTCAGAATTTTGAAATTTTTCTGGTATTGGTAGAGGTGCTCTAGATAGATAATCGACGTTGGCATGTGATTCAGCTTTTCGATGTTGAACTGTATAATTGAATGAACTGAGGAATGAAGCGTATCGAATTAAACGTGATGCTGACATTACAGGGAGCTTTTTATCTGGAGCAAAATGTGAGTTAATGGCTTGTTGTCACATATTAAGGTGAATTTTCTTCCACAGAGATATGTATATAGTCTCTTAATCGACCAAAAAACTGCGAGTGCTTCTCGATCCAACTGGGAATAATGTTGTTCCGTTTTTGTAAGAGCTCGAGAGATGAAAATTACAGGTCGTTCAACTCCATCGATGATGTGCGATAATACACCGGCGATTCCAGTTGGGCTGGCATCTGTAGCGAGTGTAATTGGTAGCTGAGGATCGAATTGCGTAAGTACTCTGGGACTGGTAATTTCTGCTTTCAGTTTTTCGAATGCTTGTTGACATTCTTGTGTCCATTGGAATTGTTGCCGATTTGTTCGGCGTTAAACGTAATAAAACATGACAGATTTAGACCTCTGAAAAAGGATAATGAGGTGCTATGTATGGATGATCCTGAAATATTCTTGAGAAACCTGGACCATGAGTGTGAAATGTGAAAAGAAGATATCTGCCTTTGAAATGTGGCGTTATTGAAGACTACTGAAAATCTCGTGGAAAGATTACGTAACCAACCAAGTAGTTGTAGCAAGAATAGGAGAAGAACTGAAAGTCTTATTAGAAGATATCAAGAACAGGAAGATAAAATACATAGCGCACAAAATTTGAGAGAGTAGTATCTTCATGCTAGCTGTATACAGGGAAAAATACAAAGGAAAACAACGAGAGGAAGAAAGCAGTCAGAGCTACTAACAAAAAACTCACTAGCCAATTCACCTTGCAAGACCCTGAGAGATACCATCAAATGCACAAGGAGTCGCCAAATATAGGTGAAGATATAGATGCACCCAATCTCCTGTTAAGTAGAAGCAACTACGACGACGACGACAAACCACAAAATTGTATTTTTAGTGGGAAATAACAGATTGGCAAAAAAATAGGGTGGCCACAAACTGTATTTTCTTAAAGGTCCTACAATTTTAGCGAATTGAAATTGAAATTGAAAATGAAAAAGTGCTGCGGAAGTCATGCAATTCGCTCAAAAGTTCAGCATTTTTCATAAAAATTCATTTTTCTTCTTCAGAGTGCTCACTTTCTGAAAAACCTAGTAAACCTGAAAAAGTCAGGGAATTTTGAGAGTAAATTTTTTCTATTTTCCTTCCGTTTACTTAAGGCTGAAAATGACTTGTAAATTGTTTTTAAAAATTCCCATTTTTGGTTTCAATGTTTCGATCGAGTTGGACGAATTTTGCTTTTCAGAAATAATTAAAAAGAAAATTATCCTGGTATGTTTATTTGAAATTTAAATTAAAACTGAAAAAAAAAAATGGATATTTAGGTTCATAAATATCATGTGTAAAAGGCCTGGAAAACTTGGAAAAATAGTCTGGGAGGAGAAGAAACAGGAGTCATATGTCTCAAGTGGTTTGGAAAAATTTTGGTTAGTCTTGAATTTTTTAGCAGATCTACAAAACATCAAGATTCGGTGACGTACCCAGGAATTTCTCAAGGGGAAGGGGGGGGGGGGGGGGTGTTGGAACTTTTATAAATTGTTGAGAATTTTTCAATTCGGCCCCTGCTCCCTGCTCACAAAATATTTTCTTTCTCTTTTAAAAACATCAAATTCAAAATAAATTCATGCCCTAGCGAAGTATGAAAAAATTGAATTTTCAATGTCCAAAAAATACATTTTTTAACGTGACAATAATTTTTCAAAAAAATATTTGACCTCTTGGGGATCTAGGCTATTGTCAAGATTTTTTAATTTTTTGTGGGAATTTTTTCGAAGGGAGAGGGGGAAGGCGGAAATAACGTGCAGAAGATATCTACTACAAAAAATCCTGTATTTCCATTTAAAAATTTTGCTATAGGCACCTTGTTCCTAGCTTTTCAGGAGTTTCCAAAGTATATCTGAAAATTTTTCAAAAAATTTCGCCCTCGATCCGCTCGGACCAAATTATAAAATTTCTTATCTCATTTTTTTATTCATCATTTTTTGTTGATCATGATAACTCAAAATGCATGTCTTTGTCCAATAAATTATGAATTATTTTTAAGAAAATTTTCCTCATTACGCTCGAGGTAATTTACACGCTTTTTACATAATTTATTTAAAATCTCAAATTTTTTGGAAACTTACTTTTTAACGAGCTTTGATGAGAAAGAAATGCCATGATGCTCTTGACCATACGATGTTGAAAAAAAACGGGAGGGAATGAAACCGAATTCGAAATTATTGGCCATGTTTTGGAAAGCATGAACGAGAAAAAAATCATCTTTTGAAGATTTTTTTTTGCAAAAATTTTAGCCCTCGCTTCGCTTAGGATTTTGTAGACACCCTGGCATAATTTGTTTAATTTTTCTAAACTTAATTTTGCATTGAAATGCTTAGTTTTTCCTTTTTATTTGAAATTTTTTTCTGTAGTAAATTCAAATTCTCAAATTTTTGTGGTAAGGGGGAGTTGGGTGGGCTCAAAAATTTTCAGAATTGAATTTGAATATTTTTTTTAGCCCGAAGAGGACCATCTTTAGATCTCGTAAAAAGTATCTAGTGATTTTGGAGGAAAAAAAAAAACCGTTAAACCCCATATATTTTATATCATTTTTATGTAAGTACATCTTGTAAAAAATTACTCCTCCCCTCCTCCCCAATTGGTTTACGAATATCATATTTAAAAGGTCTGGAAAAATTCGAAAAAATGGTCTGGATAACCTGGAAAAGTCGGTGAAAATCATTTCTGAAATATAGTGGACACCCTGAACGAATAAATAAACCTTGAAACCCAATGAAAAATTCTCACACATTGGTTCCAAACGTTTTCAATTTCCGAATTTGAGTTATTTCATTACAGGGGTGCGGCGAACCCCCTGAGTCAACGACGAGGACCCCCCAAATTTTCCAAGTAGGCCCCCCCATTTTCACAAATTTCCTCATTTTTTTACGAACTTTAAGGAGGTGGGGGGGGGGTACAAAAAATACAATACCACCAAACGATTAGGGCCTAATGTGACGTTCTGACGTTTATATGTGATATGAGACATTGAGAAAAGTAGGTATAGCATAAATATAAAAACATCTTTAAAATAGAATAAGCGATAACATTAAGAGCGATAAGCCTTAAGAATCAGCAAATATCAATAAACTTTATTAAATATAAACATTTGACATCTGTCCCCTAAAAAATCAGCCATGTCTGCATCTCTTTCAACTTTATCCATCTGAAATCTGAATTGGTAAAATTTACCTGCTTGAATCAGTGGAATGACTTCAACTGAAAATCAGTGTTTTTTCACCGATCTTTCAGTCAAGTCGTCAAGTCAAAATAATTATTGATTTTTCCTGACAAATGAGAATTGATTGAGAAATCAATAAAAATATTATTAATTTCCAAAGATAATCATTTTACTGATTCTCAAAGGCAGAATTTCATCATAGACTGATTCAGATTCGTTTTAGAAAATAGGATTAAAATATTGCCCGAGCGAAGCGAGGGCGAAAATTTTTCGAAAAATCATGTTTTAATACCAAAAAAATGCACTTTTTTCACATTTTGTAAAAAATCTCCTTTCCGAGAGGGGGGAGAGGAGCTCGAGCCTATTGTGCCTCCCCCTTGGGTGCGCCTTATGGGCGAAATGAATTTGAAGTATAATTTAAGTTTCATAGAATGGTGTGGCAAAGTGTACAGTGACGTACCGAAGTCAGGATATTGAATTGAGGGGGCAAGGTCTCAGAATTTCCGGCTTGATTTTTGAAAAAATTTGAAAATCAAATTATTTAAGCACGAAACAGACATGACTTTTTTGGGAGCGGGAATGGATGGCACAAATTTTCAGACTGAATTAAATTTTTTAACCACTTCTCCCTCGCATTCAATTTATTGCTTTTCCCTGCCTAATTTCAATGTATCTACTCGAAGTTGGAAAAATCAGCGAAATTGTCAATTTGTCCCAAACAAAGAAAGAGTGGAAAAGTTCGAGAAAAATTATAATTTATTTCAAAAATTTTGTAATTTCAATGGAAATGCGAGCGAAATGAATTTGGCCCGAACGAAACGAGGGCGAAAATTTTAGAAAACCTCAAGTTCAAGGCGAAATAAAACAATATTTTAGAATAAAAAACTTGAATAAAAAATTGACCACTATTACTATGAAATTATTGAGGGAGAAGTATGATGAGGCCGAGCGCAGCGAGGCCAAAGCTTTTAAATAATTTTATTTTCAAACATCGAACATGAGTTTTGAGGGAAAAAATATGAATGTAATAAAATTAAGTGAATATTAGAATAATTTTGAAGAAAAATACGAAAAAAATCACTTTTGTATGAAGTAGATGAAATACATACTCGTACATACAATAAGGCCGAGCGCAGCGAGGCCAAAGTTTTTGAAAATTTTAGAATTGGGAGGTATAATTTCAGAGTTGGACTGTAATTTCTGAAGAAGCGATGTTTACTCCAAAAATTTTATTGCTATTGGTCAAATTCGCCAACTTTTCTCATTTTGAGACGAATTTGCCAACTTTTTCCATAATAGCATTTCTGGGGGGTGAGTTACCCCCCATTCACTACGCCCCTGCATCTAAGTTATACTCGAAGATGTTACTTAAAAAATAAACAATCTTTTTTGCATTTTTCTAAAAAATAAATATTTATCTACTTTTTTTGCATTTTTTATAAAATGGATACCTACCCTTTTTTGTGTTTTTTTTAGAAAATAAATACCTACACGTTTTTCTTTTTTGGAATGTAGGTACTTAGATATTATATATTTACCTACTCCAAAAAATAAAGAACAGAACATAAAAACCTTTCAATGAAAGCAATGTTTTAAAAAAAAAATAATGAAAATTCACCTTAGAAATTTTTATTGAGTAAGAAATGAGCAAAATTGGCATAAAATTGATGGGGGGGGGGGTCGTCGCTGAAAAAATGAAAATTCACCTGATTACTAGTGCATATTTTTACGTTCCCAAGAAAATTTTGTCAATTTTTATTGAGTTTAAAAATGAGCGAAATTTGGGTGAAATTGATTTTTTTAGAGGGGGTCCAGTCTATCGATTGGGGGGGTCTATTAAATTGATTTAGGGGGGGTTCGTTGCTGAAAAAAATGAAAATTTACCTGTTTACTAGTACATGTTTTTACGATTCCAAGAAAATGTTTGCCATTATTGAGTTAAAAATGAGCGAAATTAGCGTCAAATTGATGAACTTTTGGGAGGGGGGTCCGTCCATTGATGGGAGGGAGGGTCGTCTATTGATAGGGGGTTCTGTAATTATAGGGGGGTTTGTTTTTAATTATTTTCTAATATTTATTGTTAATTTATTTTTTTTCTCTTTAAAATTTAAATTTGTAATTTTTTTTGCATTTTTTTTCGGCCCCCCCAAAATTTTCAACGACGAGTTGCTCGTCAAAAATACCCCTTCGCAGCACCCCTGTATTTCAACACCTCCAGAATAGGCTGAGAGAGGGAACTGATGCCTAGTTCGTATTTAGGGCATCAAATACAGTTGTTTTTGCGTAACCAAGTTCATGTATCTCATTAGCCTAAAATCAACTTCTCCTATATCATCATTTTGCCAACTATTGTTATTCCGGTATCGTGCTAGTGTTTTATAATCGTAGAAATGTAAATTATGCCAAATCTCCAAGCGAATGGCATAATTTCACACACCTATCGAATATTTTCTCTGTACGACGAACGGAAAAATAATAAAGCCACCTCTCCCGAGGCCGAGTACGTAATAATACAATTACGGCGGTAATATTTTTCTGAAAGTCAATTATTCAGGAAGGAGAACTCGAACTCGCCCGGTTAATATAAAGTGTACTTTAATACCCGAGGTTTATCATCTGACAACGGACCCGTTCGCCGCAGTACCAGCAAAATATACGACTATTTTGGAAATATTTAATTTTCGGAATTTTATTGCGGCTGTATGCTAGCGTATATACGAAGAAACCGCACAGAGTAGAAAATTTCATATTTCGCCGAATCCGGCTCGGCAGCGGCTCGACGACACCGAAGGGGTGGGATACGCCAGAAAATATAGGTTTTTGAGAGAAATTTCGTATACCGTCGGAGTTTTTCGGCACACACTGCAAAAGTCGCGAAAGGGTTTTGCTCGTAGGGACGTAGATGCTTCGAGTGTGTGTGTGCTGCGTGGAAAGGTATAGATGTAAAGTTATACTTTACTGTGGCGCTTATACGTAGTATATGTTTGTATATAAAGTTGAAAAGGAAATGCTGGATAGAGGACGTTGGGGAATTTCAAAGTGTACGCGAGAGAAAGCGAGATAGAGTGAGAGGCTAGAGCACATTTTCGTGGAAACCGAGCTGTACCGAAAGTTCGCTCGCCTGCTTTTCCCGTGATAACGTTGCCGGAGTCACAACTGGGTGTTTTTGCGCTCGTGTTGGTGCGTGTTGCCAGTCTCCAAAGTGGAATTAATTTACTGGCGGTCGTTCTCTCTCTTTGTCGGTGTCGGCGTGAGCGAGAATGAGAAAGGGATGAGGAACGAGGGATGTACTACAGTGTGACCCAAAAGTATTGTCTGCTCTCTTAATTTGAATCAGTCAAAAACTGAAGATTGATTGAAATGGACAGAATTGGGTCACTGTTTGGCAGTGAAATTCCACAGTAGCCAAATACTTAGCTTCGCATCTGCTAGCAAAATGCTAGCGTTTCACCACCAGCAAACTTCTAGCATTATACTGTCAACAAAATGCTAGCATTTCACTAACATAAATAATACTAGCTCGAACTAGCTTCAAATCTGCTAGCAAAACGCTAACATTTTGCCACTAGCTGATTTTAGGCTAGCAAATCTGTAGAGCCTGACTTATTCTAGAGTGATGCTAGTGTTTGATGGGTTAGAAATGCTAGTATTTTGCTAGCAAAATTTTCAGTAGGGCTAAATCACTAATGAATGTTGCCAAATATTATACAATTTCCAAGTCTTACCCTTAGAACCCCTCACTAACCAAACAGAAAAATATCGCCAAATTTGTAATCTTCACCCTCTTGAAAACATTCATTTTGATAAAAGTTGAAAAAAATTACGATTATTCCAGATCTCATCCATCACCCTCTACATAAGAAACAAATAACGCTATATTCCACATGGAAATATCGCAATATTATAATTTTTTCAACACTCACCTCCTCAACCCAATGCTTCATTTCTTTGAGACGTTTGAGGAAAAGTATTGTCAAATTTGTACTCCACATCCTCGAGAACCTAGGTTTTGATACATCACAAAAGAAAGAATAGCGAATTGTTTTTCAAGTCTTGTCCCTTCTTCCAACCCCTATCTTTCTTCTCTCTTAGGCGGAACCTACATAAGCAGCAACGAGCAACGGCAACGGGCAACTGAGCAACTAGCAACCAAATCCGATTAATCGGATTTGGTTGCCTGAAATGGGCAACTTCAATGTTGATAATTTTATTTTTGATAACGTGCTCATAAAATAATTTTTCGCATTGAATTAAAAATTTTTTGATCCCTTATAGTTACAGTGAGAGTAATTTGAATTATTCTTGTTCATTTCATTATCGTGAAGGTTTGCAAATTGCAATTAAATTTTAATTATTTCCTTATCTCATGATTAAAACAATAACTTTTTTGGCTTTCATCTCAACATTCAAGATTTACGTTGCTTTTTATGTAGGATGTCTAAAACAGTTTTTTTGTAAGTTGCTCATTTTTCGGCTAGTTGCCCGTTGCCGTTGCCCGTTGCTGCTTATGTAGGTTCCGCCTTATTCTACATTTAGATTTTGATACATCACTCGAAAAAATTGAAACATTCACATTTTTATAAGTTTTACCCCCCTCTCCACCCCCACGTGGCGCTTCATCTTTACGAGAAAAATATTTCCAGATTCATATCCTTCACTCACAAAAATATAGATTCCGATATATCACCAGGGAAAATTGTGTAATTCAAATTTTTCCAGGCATCCCCCTCCCCTTCCCTCTCATCACACCCTATACCTTCATCCCTAAGAGAAAAATATATTCGTTTCCTACGCTCTCGAAAACATGGATTTTGATATATAACACAAAAAAACTGCAAATTCAAATTTTTCCTGCCCCCTCCCTCTCTTATCCTTGGCCCGTAAGAGAAAAATCTTGTCAAATTCTTATTCTATGTCCCCGAAAACATAGATTTCGATATATCAATTGAAAAATGAAAATTTTCCCAGTCTCAACCCCTCCCCACTCCTCCACACCCAACTCTTGAATTTTCAACGGAAAAATATCATCAAATTCGAATTCTGCGTCCTCGAAAACCTAGATTTTGATATATCACTTGAAAAATTGAAATTTTCCAAGTCTCATCCCCACCCCCTCCCCCCGCATCCAGCCCTAAACTTTCATCCCCAAGAGAAAAATATTGTCGAATTTGTTTTCTACGCCCTCGAAAATATGGATTTTGATGTACCACACAAAACAATTTCAAAATTCAAATTTTTTCAGTCATTATTACACCCCCCCCCCCCCAACCCTTCATTTCCAAGAGAAAATTATGGCCGATTACATATTCCTACATCCTCAAAAACATATATTTAATATATCACACACAAATTTTACAAAATTTGAGTTTTATTATATTTTATTTCCATTTTGTTCTTGAATTGTGAATTTTGGGGCTCCAGCCCCCAAGGGGAGGGATAAAAATTTGTTGAATATGTCTTAGAAATTTTGTTTTATTGCAATATTCTAAAAAATCAAAAAAATTTCCAAATTTGGTCAAAATTGAGGAAAAAAAATTTTTTGACTTCCAAGTTTAAATATTACTTTTAATACCTAACATACAACCTGACATGGTGGCATACTCCTCTAACCCAAGACCCAGAGCAAAGGTAAGTACATAATATTAGAAGTTAAAACAGTGTAACAATTGTTAGTAAAATGTTTACAGAATGCTAGCACAGCATACCAACAAAACCCTAGAACCATGCTAGCATACGAATACCAGATGAGGGTTAGCGAAATGCTAGCACACCTTACCAAAGAATACTAGCAGAATGCTAACATAAAGTGCTAGCAAGTGCTAGCACACGTAGCACACGTTGCTAGCATTTGCTATCATCATTTTAGACACTTTTGACCAAGTTTTGTTAGCAATTATGCTAGCATTTTATGCGAGCACTTGCTAGCAATATTGCTAGCTTTACGCTAGCACATAAAATGCTAGCAAAATGCTAGCACGCTTTGCTAGCATATGCTATCATCATTTTGGACACTTTTGAACCAGTTTTGTTAGCAATTATGCTAGCATTTTATGCGAGCACTTGCTAGCAATATTGCTAGCTTTACGCTAGCACATAAAATGCTAGCAAAATGCTAGCAAAATGCTAGCACGCTTTGCTAGCATATGCTATCATTATTTTGGACACTTTTGAACCAGTTTTGTTAGCAATTATGCTAGCATTTTATGCGAGCACTTGCTAGCAATATTGCTAGCTTTACGCTAGCGCATAAAATGCTAGCAAAATGCTAGCACACCTTGCTAGCATGTGCTATCATCATTTTGGACATTTTTGAACCCGTTTTGTTAGCAATTATGCTAGCATTTTATGCTAGCACTTGCTAGCAATTGTTAGCAAGTGCTAGCATAAAATGCTAGCATAATTGCTAACAAAACGGGTTCAAAAGTGTCCAAAATGATGATAGCACATGCTAGCAAGGTGTGCTAGCATTTTGCTAGCATTTTTCATTTTTTTTTGTCAATAGGGTACCTATAGGGTGTCCACAAATTGAGAAACCGGTTTGGGTCAAAAAATTGGGGTCCGAGTTTTTTTTTATTGAAATAAAGTTTACACACTGATGCGATTAAAATGTGGTATGTCATTTTGAAACCGGTTCTGTTTCAAACCAGTTGTCAAAAATATCCGAAAAAGTGGAAATAAGAAAAAAAGTTTGAAACAAAAGTTGCAGAGAATTGAAAAACAAACATTTTTTGTTCCATAATTTTTTTCCCATCTTGCAATGGAAAGAAGTTGTACACAAAGGTTTGAGTAGAATTTTTTCTTTTCTAAGCTGTAAGTGTCATAAGGTCATAACTCTTTTCCATTGCCAGATGAAAAAAAAAATACAGAACGTGAAATGATCAGTTTTTAATTCTCTACAACTTTTATTCCACACTTTTTTTGATATCTCCACTTTTTGATAACTGGTTTGGAAAAATTGGGGTCAACCTTGAATCTGTTTCAAAAAAGTGGAGATATCAAAAAAAGTGTGAAATAAAAGTTGTAGAGAATTAAAAACTAAACATTTCACGTTCTGTAATTTTTTATTTCATCTGGCAATGGAGAAGAGTTATGACTTGGAAAATAAAAAATTCTACTCAAACCTTCATGTACAACTTCTTTCCATTGCAAGATGGAAAAAAAATTATGGAACAAAAAATGCTTGTTTTTTAATCCTGTACAACTTTTATTTCACACTTTTTTTGATATCTCCACTTTTTTGAAACCGGTTCAAGGATGACCCCAATTTTTCCAAACCAGTTATCAAAAAGTAGAGATATCAAAAAAAGTGTTGAATAAAAGTTGTAGAGAATTAAAAACTGATAATTTCACGTTCTGTATTTTTTTTTTCATCTGGTAATGGAAAAGAGTTATGACCTTATGACACTTATAACTTAGAAAAGAAAAAATTCTACTCAAACCTTTGTGTACAACTTCTTTCCATTGCAAGATGGAAAAAAAATTATGGAACAAAAAATGCTTGTTTTTTAATCCTCTACAACTTTTGTTTCAAACTTTTTTTCCTATTTCTACTTTTTCGGATATTTTTGACAGCTGGTTTGAAACTGCTAAACCGGTTTCAACATAACATATCACATTTTAATCGCGTCGGTTTGTAGACTTTATTTAAATAAAAAAACTCGGACCCTAATTTTTTGACCCAAACCGGTTTCTCAATTTGTGGACACCCTATAGGTAGGACTGAAAGTTTGATTATCGATCTTCAATGTCCGCGTCGCCAGGAACATATTGCTATTCGAACCGTCTTGGTACCTCTTTTCAGTTCCAAGACATTGAAGAGTGTTTCAAGTGAAGGAGACTTCTGTGTCATACTGTATAAATTACATACGTATACGGTGCACTGTGCAAGTTTGTGTGTTGCCGGGTCGTTTTCAGCTGCCGATCTTATCGTCGACGAAGGCGAAATTATCTCGCTGCTGAAGTTGCTATGAGAGGTATTCGCGCTATTCACCTATTCCGTACGTATAGGACGGTAGATGGGGCAAAAAATGAACCCCTCGAAGCGAGCTTTTCGGTAGTCAGTTCTCGTCTTTGCAAATTAACTCGGTCGGGCTTTTTGTACCGCCGAAGAGAGAAACATGCTGGGTGTGACTTGCGAAATTAAAGCCGATGATGACGTTTGATGTGAAAATTGCTGCAATCGGCCAAGTTTTGCACAAGTAGGGCGCCAAGTAGCACAAAAGGAAATAGACTCGGTTCGTTTCGCTTTTCATTCCCCCCATTATTTCTTCGCGAAGAAAAAGTGTTCGATTAACTAGCGCCCGCTTCGGCGAAGTCGGAATTTTTTTGCTTTTTCTCGCATCGAAACGTGCTTCCAGCCTGTCTTCTTTCGACTACGCATACTTTTTTATAGCGAGCTGAAAAAGTTTCTCGTTTCGGATCACTGTCGACATATTTAATATTTGTTGATTTTATTCGGCCAAAAAAGCACGTATTGCGGAGAAAGCTCTAGCGAGAGGTAGGCGTACGAGGGTGGCCGGGAACGGTCTCGTTGCCGATGCTGGAACACAAAAGGGATTTGTTATCTGCTTACGTGTGCGATGGTGTGCGTGTGTTCGTGCTTTCGTGTTGTTCTTGTGGAAGAAAAATAAATGCTTACTGCGCGTTGTTATCAGCTTTAGGGTTGGTTAATGTGTGCGAGGCCGTATAGCCATCGCTGGCTGGGAAATATAGGCGCAGAATTGGAGGCGAGCAAGAGCAAGCAGGAGGATGTAATTCGACGCTGTTTGTAATGTCGCATCGTATACTAGCATCTCTCTATTTTTTTTGCAGCTTTCTCTCTCACTCGGTCGCTATACTTCGCAGTGTAACCTTATCCGAGCTAGATAGTGTGCCACGAGGCGAGAATTTTTTTCGACGTAAATTTTCGTCAGCTTTTTTTCTTTCTTTTTTTTTATTTATTTATTGCCGGCAGGGTTCCGATATTGTTAGAACGGCTGCGTTGGTAAAACTGCTCGCAAAGCTCCAGCTTTCCCTTTGTTGTAGGAGCGTCGCGTCGTAGCCCGCGTTCCGTCTTGCCAGCGAGCGACGTGTACTTTTGCTTCTTTTTTGTGCCGCGCTGTCGAGTTGCTTCTTCGTTTCGGTCTTGGCTGCTTTGTTAAAATTTCTAGCAAGTTTTTGCGCTCTTTTGCAAGTTTTAAGCGAAACATAGTTGACATGGAAACAGTAAACTTGAACGAATGAAATTCTTGGGGTTATATATGTATGTGCTGGGTGCTGTTGTTCTAGGGTTTTTTTTGGGCAAGTTTGAGTTTCTTGTTAGGTATTTGGATGGATTGAAGTAGTGGCGAGACTGAAGCACAAGAGAGGTTATTTGTGTTATAGTAAGCCGAAAGTCGACGAGGGTGGAGATTTTTGCTGAATCAGGATTCGATGCTGCTGGAACCAAAAAGATGTGTTTGAGAGATTTTTCAGAATTCATAATCGCACATGTCCGAGTTGTTTGACAACATTCAGAGTCCAAATTGTGGCAGTTTTCTTCTGAATTACATTATGATGTTGAGATATTTAATGCTAATTGTTTAGAAAACCCCTTCAAAATTGAAAACAATGTAGATGAGTTGATGAAAAATTGATAAAATTATATAAATCTTTGCAAAGATTGCTTAAAAGTTCATAAAAGTTATAAAATATGTATTGAGTATGTCTGTGTCAATATTGGGGCATACTAGTTGGTTTATCTGCTGCAGCATAGAACAAGAGCTTGCTGAAAAGGATCCTGAAGCATCAACAATTTTCCATGTAATGGGAATCTTTGCTCTATCCGATATATTTTTGATTTGGATTTCTTCGTTGTTTTTTAGTTTGTTGGAAATTTAAAGTGCTTCAATTTCTGAAGTCATAAAATTTCATGATTTTCTGTTTCTGGTTTCTGATTTTTTACTCTAATAAAAAAAAAAACAAAGAACCGAAACTCTTGTTTTTGATAAACCCGTAACAGAACCCAAAATGAAACATTTGAAATCTTACCCACAACTATAACAAAAATTGAATAAAAAATTTGAAACTGTAACCGCTAAACCAAAACCGATATTTTTTTTTCTGTTCTCATCCCTGCATGAGATAGAAGATGGATAAAACCAATTTTTCTCATTTAGTTGTCAATTTTGTTGACTTTTTTAAATAACTGAACTGAACTAAAATTTAAAATTTGAAACTTGAACCCAATACCTGAAATCTGGAAACTGAAAAATGAAATAGAACAAATCAACTTAAACAAAACCAGAGCAGAACAAAAAATCCGTATTCCTGTGAACAAAACACCAGAATGATTCATTTATTGTGAAATCGTGAAATGATTTGTTCCTGAAAGGAGCAGAACAAATTCGATGTTCTGTTTCATCAGCACTAAATTTCTCCCAAGTATGATATATATACCTAATTTCTGAATCTGAAGCATCAAAACATGTTAACCTCAGGCCTGCGAGAATGAACGAGAATGAAGAACGATAAATGAACCGCGTTAAATCAAAAGCGACCAAGCGATATCAAAAATTTCACCAAAAAACAAACTTGAAAGTGTGATAACCAGAGATGTAACTGTAAGGTATTTTATTCACGTATAATACAGCTGTATAATACACATATAATACCGTATAATACCATATTATACAAAAATAAAATACCGTATAATGCCGTATTATACATATTTTATCAAATTTTGATTGAAATCACTTGAAAATCCGCATGTGCTCAAAGAAATTTTGAATAATTAAACATTTTATGTAAGTTTGAGACTTTTTTAATGATAATTTTGTAATTTTAGGTATTTTACCCCATTTTTATGTGCTCATTTGCTCTGTGCATGCGCACAGTGGAAAAATAAGGTTGGAGTGGGAGTTTGAGTCAGAATAAATTACCATTAAAATACTGTATTTAAAGTTGAAGAAGGAATAAAAAGTGAGAAATATGAACTCTGGTAACATTACTCTATCAGTAATTTCAGAAGCTTATTTTGTGTTTCCAGTGAGAAATACGTTGAAATCTCAGCACTTTCAAATTTGTCGCTTTTGATTTAACACAGTTCAAATGAAGAACAAGAATGGGAATGAGATATACGAGACAATAAGAACGAGAACAAGAACTATGATTTTGCATTGTTTCAATTTTTTTCGCTTGAAAAATGTAAATATTTTCTGACATTGGTTTCAAGATTGTTTTTCAACCAATTAGAGATACAGATAATCTGTTTTATTACTTTGTTTACTTATTTAAACTTAAACCAAACCCAACCAAGCCAGAGTTGTGAGAAAAATAAAGAACCAAGAACAAAAAAGAACAAAAAAATTGAGGAACAAGAATGAGAACAACTTTTGGAGAAAGAGAAAAAGAAAGAGAACAAGAACAATATTAAATATCATTGAAGAGTCAGAACTACATAGAATAGGAATGACTTATGAAGAACGAGAATGGGAACCAAAATTTCATCATTCTGGCAACTCTGGTTAACCTCTTTCTGTTTCTTTTATTGGTCAAAATTTGATTTTTCTTTTCAAAACCATTGCTTTACAACATTTTTATGCCATAAGCTTCTGATGTTCTTGTTAACAGGTAGATTGATCTCTGCAGGCCACATTCTATTTCTACTAGTTAGGGGTGATCATCTGCAAGTAATGCTACCGGTATTTTCTACCTTTTGATTGTGTTGATTTTTTTTGGATTTGTTTATATAGGTACATATTAACCTTATGTAGGCCACCCGTGCCAAAAACGGCACTACAATGCATTTTTCAAAAAAAAACCACCTGGTGCTAAAAACGGCACTACAATGCATTTTCGAAAAATCCCATTAGCATTGTAGTGCCGTTTTTGGCACCAGGTGGTTTTTTTTTTGGAAAGTGCATTGTAGTGCCGTTTTTGGCACCAGCTGTTTTTTTTTCGGTGGTCTACGTAAACGATGTAGAATCGGAGGCATCTCTGACAAATTCCTCCATCAGTTGTTGGGTGTGCTAGATTTCTACTTGTTTCCATGATAGCAAGCAAATGAATATTTGACAAAATTTGAATTCTATAATCCCTCAATTAAGGTGAGGAAAATCCTCTTGGATGGTTCCTTTTCCTCTTGGAGCTTGGGCAGTCATATGCAGACCTTATATTACACCTTTGTTTCAAGTATACCCAACACCTTCTTCTAGGACTTAATTGCCTCTTTTTGATGACACTACCCAACACATAGGTGGTACTTACCTGTTTCCCAGTTGTGTTTGATCTGTTTCTTTATTAGTAGCTTCTAGTTCAGCGTAACTACAATTTGTGCATTATCTTTCATTTCTAAATCCGTTCAAATTTTCCAATAAACTTTCCAAGTATGTACCTATGATTGTTTAACCAAACATTTTGCACTATTTCTTTCTGTTGATTCTATGCAACACATACATGTTTCTTCTATGTTTGGTTCAATTCTTTTCTGCATTGGTGGCTTCAAGTTCAGTGTAGCTAAAACTAGTGCATGATCTTTTTCGGAATTCACCCAAGATTTTCTTAATAGGTAATAAATTTTCTATATATTCTACTGATTGTTCAACCCCCAAACTTCTGCATACATCTTGTAGATGGAGTTGAGCATTATGCAGACTTTTTCTGCAGTAATTTTTCAAGTTTGACATCTCATCTTCTCAAGTAGAAATATTTATTGAGGTTTGAATTTTTCTAGTAGGCGTTTACTTTTTCTTCTCGATGTATCTATCTTGTTTAAGAAATCTAAAATTTTCTTTTCAACTCCCACTAGTGTAGTTGTATACTTCTGTTGATATGCTATTTTCTCCCGGGACTTTCAAGCTTTTAGATACTATTAGCGCCTAATATAGTTCTTTGAAAGTGATCTTTTTTTCTGTGATACTTTCCTGTTCTTCTGTTATCTGTACGATCCGTATGTACATACATTTAGATTGCTTCAGCATTTTTCAAAATACTTCATTTTAATTTCAATTTTGAATTTTAATAATCTCACCTCTTTGCTTCTTTATTGAAGTTTGTTAAGAGCTATGTAGATGAATCATTTTTTTCTATGAATTTGTTGGAAGTTTGAGACTCATCATGCAACAAATATCAAAAATGACAATGTTTTGGAGAAATTGTCTGTAAAACTGAGGAAAAACAAGTTTTTCAATATTTTATGTAATTACTACAGTTTTTTAATCAACTTTGATCATTTTCAATATTTTTTTCAACTTTTTGAATGTTAAGCAATTTACAGTGATGAACTGGGAATCTGAAAATTGCTTGGTGGGAGACAGGGTGACAAGTATTAGTGTTGACACATGCCACATGAGCAGGTTAGCCTGCATTATCTTCTTAGCTCCCATGTAAGAGATGCTGAAAATCTTGGAAGCACAAAAGTTAACAACTTATAATTCATGTGCTAATGCATGTAATTAATTGCTTCTAGGACTCCGGAGTATTTTCAGAGAAATGCACCGGAGAGACAAATATCTATAATGGTTAACAATAGAGGCACTAATAACAATAGGAACAGCGAAGGACACCAATGAATGTGTATTTATTATTATTATTTATTATGCTACATGCCAGTACGGGTATAAAAGGGTTACGAGGGGCGGAGGAAAGGGGGGGAATCGAATGGATCGGAACGAGTCACGTCGCGAATTATCGCAACGTGTAAATCAGCCTTTAGGTTAGTGAAGCGAACTCTTGTCAAACTTGTTGCCTCATGATGGTCGACGTCGACGTCGTTGCTACGGTTATCGCACACCACACCACACAAAGTTATTACGAAGTAATTTTTTTCATCGACGGTATGCCCTGTGCCGTCTCGTCCGGCTACCTCAGCCCCCCTCCCCCGTGCTCCGGTCACGGTATATCGGTGCCGTCAACGTGCTACAGTAGTTAATGTTCGTAGTAGTACTGTTTTTACATAGTTTAGAACGCCGGATGGCGGGGACGCGGGGCGGGTGGGAATATTGGGCGATAGACGAGCGACGACGACGCGCAGAAGGACGAGACGCGCGCAACGTCTCCCTCCTTACCCGGCGCCTGTACGCTCACTCTGAATGCACGTTTTCTTTATGATTCCCTGAGATTCTGTTTAGATTACGATTATTATTCTTCGCGTGTGTAACGTACGACGGTGTGTTTGAATTTTCTAGTGTTTTTTATTTTTATTTTGGAATTATTTTTTTTCTACGAGTGCGAGTGAATTTTTTATTCAAAAACTTTTACTATTCGGTTTGTACGAACTTTTTATGTTTTATTCTTTTTTTTCCAACGCTGTAATTTTTTTTACTTCGTGATTCGGAATTCGGCTGTTCAAGTTTTGGAATTTTTTTACTTGTTTTTTTTCCCATGGTCAACTCGACTCGATTTTCCAATAGTTTTTTGTAATTTGATCGAAGAGAAGTTCAACGATATTGTGATAATCAAATTTACACCGCCGCACCGCGTTCCACCATTTTCTTTTTTTAGCATTGTGACGTGTCTATTTTATTCGTGTTTTCCAAGGTTGTTCACACGTTTGGTGGTAGTAATTTTTTTTGTCGGTTTTTCACCAGTCTGTTATTAATTATTGTTATTGTATTCGTATCGTAATAATCGATTTGTTGAAATAAAATTTCGCGACGACTGTGATGATTCGTCGATGCCATATTTTTCGAGTTTTGTGTTGTGGTGCTCGTGTTGAAGTGCTTGTTGTGTGACGACTTTCTTTTTTTTTGGAAAATTCATTCTTTACCGTTACCCAAGTACATTACAAGGAGTGGTTTTCCAACGAATCGAGTAAGTAGTTGAAAATTTTCAACGTACGCCATTTTGTATTCGGGTGCCTTCGATGTAGTGGGTTTTTCCTGCTTGTATCGAGCTCGAGTTGGGATTTAGGACGCGATTAGGCGGCCATGTTTGGCGTAAAACTTGATTCCGCGGCGATGAATTTTTCTCTTCGAATGTCGAATGAAATGCAATGCGGGTTGAATTGTAGGTTAATCGGTGTACATAGCTGCTACGTACTTGAACGCGTGCATACGATATGACGTGTCGAAACGCGGAAAATGATTAAAATTTCGCGGCACAGTTACTCCATTTGGTATCTGTGCCTTTGTTTAACGATGTGCGGCCTGAAGCGTTGGCGGTGACGTTGCCGAGCTCTTCTGTTCGGTCCCATGGTCCAGATATTTCAAATCTGATGCTGAAGGGGCTTCTGGCGAATGGAAAAAGTAAAGGGGAAAAGGTTCTGCGTGGGTTCTAGGTGACCGATGAAGCGTGCTACTGATTCGAATTATATGCCTAATTGACAAATGAGGAAAAATTTTCTCACCCGAGAGTAATTTTCCGACGGTGTTGCAAGGTTATCGCTTATCAGCTGGCAGAGAGATGAAATATGGACGGTGTTTGCGAATTTCTGACGTAATCGAGATAACGACGTTTTTTATGCATAATTCGATATTCCAAGTACCAGGTGCATTTTTTTGGAATTTTTTACTCGTGAAAAAGACATAATAATTGGATGGTTGGATGAGCAATAATCTCTCATTCTGAATCAGTGAAAAGTCACTGATAAATATAATGGAAAAATGAGCAAAATTCATTGATTTTCAGCGAATTTTCGCCAATTTTTCAAAGATTTTCGCTGATTTTTCAGCAAATTTTAAAAATTTCACTGACTAGTGAATTTTCACTAATTTTTCAGTGAATTTTCACTGATTTTTCAGTGAATTTTCACTAATTTTTCAGCGAATTTTCACTGATTTTTCAGCGAATTTTCACTAATTTTTCAGTGAATTTTCACTAATTTTTCAGTGAATTTTCACTGATTTTTCAGTGAATTTTTACTGATTTTCCTTGGATTTTTCTCACCGATTTGTTTCCAGTAAAAAAGTTTTCATTGATTTTCTCCTGTGCTGCAATTCTGACTGTTTGTCAGTGATTTTCGATAATTTTCACTGATTTATAATTTGGAGAGTACGTAATTAGAAAAGCAAAACGTATCAGTGGCGTAGATTGGAAAATTTGTTCGCATTCTTCATCCAACTACCTTATTTTCATGTGCACGAAAAGCAACGAAGGTGAAAAGGGCGAATTTGGAATATTGGCAGAACGTCGTGCGTGTGCTAATGGAATAATCGTTGAACTGCGTGAATCATTCGAATACGCGGAAGTAATTCCTGATTCGTTGGTTGTGGCCAAAAAGAAAGAATTCGTCGAACGATTACGAGAAAAAAAAATACCGTTTTGCGGATAATTTTTTCGACGTGTATAGTCAAGGTTAAGAAAAGACAGTAGAATGGTATCTAATTAGAAAATTAAATAGAGCCGAGTCCTCGAGTATGTAAGTGTCCCAGAAATCGTATAAGTAGGTTTCAAAGCGATGATGGTACCGAGTGCGAGGAAGGTTCGAAGTACTTGAAAAACGCTGTCGTCGATTCGAGTAGATTTTTTCCTTATTTTTACCAAAGTATGCGAAATTTTATTTTCGTTCGGTAACTTTTCAAAGTTCCATTAAGGATTACGTATTTCAACTTGGAAAAGTTTTTTTTCCTACCGCAAGTTTTTTCCACGAAGAGTTTTCGATGTTGAAATTCGCCAAGTATTTAATCATCTTATGCCTACGAAGAGCGGTTTTAAATGTGTAGGAAGTTGATTTTTTTCGTTCGAATGATACTTAGTGGATGAATTGAGGAAGTTAATGGAAGAGTTAGGGTTTGATGAATATTGGAACTTGATAATTTATCATTGCTGTTGATTTTGCTGAATGGAAGTTATAGCTATTGAAGTGAAATATCTGGGTCTGGGAGATTGTGATCGGATATTGGTGATTGTATTTTGATAAAAATGATTTGGAGATATGAATTTTGAAATATTAATTGGAAGTGGCGTGAATATCCCCCCCCCCTCCCAAGGCCTTCAAAAGTGAATTTTTTCGGAAAGTATTTTGTAATGTTGAAACCATAGTTTTTCGACAGCAATAACGTATATTCTGCAAAAAAAATTGTTCATCGAAAATCAAAATCATCTCAATTTACCTACTTTTGAAAAATTTTGTTACAATAATTTTTCCAATTCAACATGAGTAATTTTCAGCTCTTGACTTTCTTTAGCTTTTCTTCCTGATACTTTTTTGGAAATAAACAAAATCACAATTCTATAATCTATTTGAGACGACAGTACGAAAGAAGGCTCCCTTTTACCCCCTCCACTTAGAATCCTTCTGGTATTCCAATTCTCCATACCCAATTTAACTCAGAAAATTAATCAAGCCAGTGGAAAGTTGTATACACTCCTCACTGATTATTCAAAGAATTTCACAGATTTTTCAGTAAATTTCATAAACATCACTGAGTTTTCAGTGAATTTTCACTGATTTCCAGTGATTTTCTTTCACTGATTTATTGTTGTGCTGCAATTCTGACTGTTTTTCAGTGATTTTTGATAAATTTCACTGATTCAGAAATGAGAGAGTAGGTGTCTTGACATAATTTCGAATCGAAATTCAGGACTTTAGAGAGATGTTTCCATCTCCTCACCCCCCCCCCCAATCAAATCACGCTAAGGATTGTAATATTTTTGATGTTTTGCAAATTATGCCAATTTCAAGGGTTTTCATCACTTTTCTCATGTTACCTCGAAAACAATTCACTCGCTTTCGTTTAAAATACTCTCTCATTTTTCAATCAGTGAAATTTATCAAAAATCACTGAAAAACAGTCAGAATTGCAGCACAATAATAAATCAGTGAAAAGTTTTACACTGAAGGCAAGTCAGTGAAAATTCATTAAAAACTCATTGTCAGTGGTATTTATGAAATTCACTGAAAAATTTGTGAAATTCTTTGAATAATCAGTGAAAAATCGCTGAAAACCAGTGAATTTCACTGATTTTTTCCTGTGGTACAATTCTGACTGTTTATCAGTGATTTTTCACTGATTCTAAATGAGAGAGTAGGTAATTTTGTTCCTTTTTTCAGAGAATATTACTATTTTTTTTTAAATGATGAATTATGTTCAATCTTCTCTTTCTGATCATTCCCTAGATTCCGGCATCATGAAAGTAAAACATCCCCAAGACTTCAACCAGCGAAAAGTCACTGATAAACAGTCAGAATTGCAGCACCGGAAAATTCTGTGATTTTTCACTATTTATTCAACGAATTTCACAAGATTTTTCAGTGAATTTCATAAATTTAATATCACAGAGTTTTCAGTGAATTTTCACTCGTTTCCAGTGATTTTCTTTCACTGACTTGCTTTCAGTGAAAACATTTTCACTGATTTATTACTGTGCTGCAATTCTGACTGTTTTTTTTTTTTTTTTTTTTTTAGTGATTTTTGATAAATTTCACTGATTCAAAAATCAGAGAGCAGAAATTAGCCGGAATTTTTGTAATTTTACTGTGAGAAACAAAAATTTTCAAAATTTTGTTCTTTTTTGGATTTCTTAAGAGGATAAAAAAGAGATATTCCTTTTTGAGGAAATTTAAAGCAAGAAAAATAAATACGAAAACAAAATTCAGAAAAAAGCAAGATTATGCATTTTTCATACTCAGTGTCTATAGACACAATGTCCATTCTAAAAATCAGAATTCTTAGCCTATCCTTCTCCTGGAACTTTTGCAGGGTTGATAAATTGATTTATTTCTTCGTCCAAGGAAACTTCAGCTTTCTTCTGTAGCAATACATTTCAGTGGAGTCAGTTTTTCTTTGATTACCTTTCCTCATAGTCTGACATCCTAATACAAGAAGGAAAATTAAAAAATATTGTTTTATAGTCATCATGTGGCTTTTCCAACTGTAGTTTGGATTTCCAATAGCTGTTTTTGCAATTGCTGCTCATCTTATTTTGTTTTCTGTGCCTCCTCCATTGGATATTAGTGAGCCATATATATTTATATATATGATCTTTCTCAAACCATCAATGGTTTCAGCCGGTAAAGTGGTGCCATCTGCAAATCTTACTTAGGTTAGGTTTGACATTTTCTTCCTTTCGAGTGTCATCCCTTCTTCCCATTCATCCAGATATGTATTTTTAGGAGGAAAAAACAGTATTTCCAGTGTTGAAAGCAGGACTCTCGAGCCAAATTCATGGATTTTTTCAGCACTTTCTTCATATTTCAGGCCATTTTTGTCAATTGCATGACCTTTGCACCACCTTCATCACTTGCAGGATTTGTTAGACACCTTGTAGTGTAGATCCTTTCTTCAGCTACAGACATTTACCAACTTCTTTTGTTAACATTTCCATTCTGATTTGGCGGTTGAATGTGATCATTCGTAGATTGGACTATTATTACATATGCGGCGTGTATTAGTATGTATTTGTTATGTTATTAGCCTTGAGAATGAACTCTTTGACGTCGTCGTCGTAGCAGCCGCTGCACCTCTCATTACCACGCAGGTGGACCCGAGTACCACGAGGCACGAGCAGGGAGGCGGAAAAAATCATTTGAATTAACAACACGCTCGCATTATACCGTATAGTTTTGCATTCTTTCTCTGTCTTCGGTTTTGTCTTCTTTCACTTTTGTTCAATTTTTCGGGGCGGCCACTGCGGTGGAGATAATTTCGAAGGTTTTTTTTTTTGCAGCCATGCGGCAGGCTGTTGAAAAGAAAAATATTCATCAAGTTTATTGGCTGTGTTGTCTTTTTTTTTTCTCGCATCTGTAGTAATCGTTACGGGTGTATGAAAAGTCCGCCTACATTGTGTAGTAATGGGCGTGCCGTGCCATGGTCTGGTGTGTGGATTTAAGAAATAAACCGAACAATACGTTTATGTACTATGCACGTTGATTGTGCGAGTACTTCTTGGTATGTCGATGTCGTCGTCGTGTTACTGATTAGAAATGCCAACCGAAATGGTGTTATTTTCAGTGTGCTCGACCCAAACCCCACGACAGAGGGGTTTTGGCTTTCGTTATCAAGGTGGATTCGATGGTATTTTCTTAGACCATTGAAATAGACAATGCTACTGATAAGAATAATGTCCCAATACTATTTACGTGAATTGAGTAACTTTTGTAATAAGTATGAAAGAATGAAGGCTGCTAGTTAAAAATTTGAAAAAATTTCAGTGAAGAGCTCTTTTTACCATTTTTTCTACCAACAAGTTTTCAAAATGGGATTTCAACACTCCTGAAGGGCACAGGGGTCCGAAATTTTGACCAAAATTCAAAAAAATAAAAAATTACATATGACTGACGTGTCGTTTGTTAGGTTTTCGAGGGCACGGTGAGCTCGAATATTGTGTTTTTTGGATTTGACCTTACAGTACACCTCTAGATCCTCAATTTTGAAAAAAACGTGTGCGAAAAAATTGAATTTATGAAATCACGGAGTAGTCAGGTCTCAATCGTACATCCACGCTATTCCTGTTAAAATTGATTTTATGCTTGATTCTTGTTCTGGACACTAAAACAAAGAAATTAAGCCCGTATGCCTTTTTCCCCTCCCCCTTTCCCCAGGGTCCACCCCTCCCCCCACATTTCAATCATGTACATCGCCTTATCTATGGGTCGTAATGAAAAAAATTACAAACAAAAGTTGTTTCTCAGCACCTAATGTACATTTTCATTTCTCATCAAAATCCATTTTGGAGCAATTCCTGCCCCCCAAATTTGGAAACAAAACATGGTTTTGAGAAAACCTCAAAATCACGTTTTCTTCATTTTAAACAAAAAGTTTCGGAGATACGACAAAATTTGTAATCATAAAAAGTATTCAGAATTGAATTTCCTTTCCAATGAGCGCTATGGCGACCATTTTCATCAACTTTTCCCGACAGAGTGGGCCTCTCTCCTTCCTCGTTTTCACAAAAGTTGGACCCACGAACAAAATTTGCTCCAAAATGAATTCCGATAGTAAATGAAATTATGCATCAGATATTGAAAAACAAAAATCGTTCAATTTTTTTTTCAAGGGTCCAACTTTTGATATGAGGTGGAGTGGGGAGAGATCCACCCTGTGGGGAAAAGTTGGCGATAATGGTCGTGATAAAGCTCATTAGAAAAGAAAATCAATTCTGAATACTTTTTGTGGTTACAAATTTTGCTGTATCTCTGAAACTTTTCGCTTAAAATGAAGAAAACGTGATTTTGAAGTTTTCTGAAAACTGTTATATTTTCAAATTTGAGGGGCAGGAGTTGCTCCAAAATGGATTTTGATGAGAAATGAAAATGTACATTAGGTGCTGAGAAACAAATTTTGTTTGAAATTTTTTTCATTACGACCCATAGATAAAGCAATACACGTGTTTGAAATGTTGGGGGTGGACCCTGGAGAAAGGGAGAGGGGAAAAAAAGGCATACGGGCTTAATTTTTTTGTTTTAGTGTCCAGAACAAGAATCAATCATAAAATCAATTTTAACAGGAATTTCGCGCGGAAGCCTTTTTTTGTACCATCATTGAGACCTGACCAGAGGTCGAATATCGTTTCAATTTTTCGATCCAACCCTTTCTCGCGCTCTAGTTGACCTCCTTACGTAATTATATGGGGTTCTGATCGTAAAATAAGTCGATATGGTGGAATTCGGTGACCTAAAATTTAGTGAGAATCGAAGTTCTACACGCTATTTTCATTTTTTTTGCATGCATTTTTTCAAAATAAAGGAGCTAGAGGGTAGTGAAGGGTTGAATCCAAAAAATAAGCTAATATTCGAACTCAGCGCACTCGAAAACCTAACAAACGACAGGTCACCCGTTATTTTTTCATTTTTTTGAATTTTGACCCTATTAAGGAGGCTAATAGGAGGATTCAGAGGGGTCGGATGAAAATACCAAGTTCATATTCGAACTCGGCGCCTACATTAGTAAAAATTGATGTCCTGCTTTACTTTTTATATTTTTTTGAATTTTGGTCAAAAATTGTGGACATCTGTCCCCTCCTCAAGGGTATCAAGATCCCGTGTTGAAAATTTGTTGGTTGAAAAAGGAGGGAAAAGGGCTCTTCATTGTAATTTTCTCAGATTTTTAAATGGTACCCTTCATCTTCTGTATTCATCATGAAAGTTGAGCTTTCACCGCAAAAATTCAATTTTGTGTTTTTCAAAATTTGGTTATCGTCTTGGAATCTCCTTTATCAATTCTCTTTCAAACTCCGCAAACTGTTTTCCCCCAAGTTCAACCAATCTCGTGATATGAGCCCTCAAAATTTGGTAATTTGGCAAAAAATCGCGATTGCGTGAAAATTACGAGGTTTACATCCCAGCCTGAATAAATCACTCAAATTCTAAATTAATTTAGGTTCTCATTCCTAGAGGTAGGTAAATTTCTGATTCTTTCAGGCATCATAGCAGGCCACTTTTTTAGGGTGTTGGTCACTTTTTTTGGCTTTGGTCACTAAAAGTCACTTTTTTCATTCAAAGGTCACTAAAAGTCACTTTTTTCCTCTCAAAGCCACTTTTTTCGCATTTTCAATCAAAAATTCAAATTTTTACGTAAAAATTGCTATTTTTCAAAATTCTTCAAGAAAAAAAATTGAAATGTTGATAATGATTTTTCAAAAAAATTTTGCCCTCGCTTCGCTCGGGCAGTATTTCAATAATTCTATTTCTAAATTTGTAAAAATTATGTTTTTCTAAATCAGTAAAGTAATTGATTTTTTAATCAATTCCCCATTTCACAGAATAAATCAATATTTTTGACTAAAATAAATCAATCAAACAATTGAAATATCACAGATTTTCAAATAAATTCATTTCACTGATTCAAAAAGACACAGTTTTACGAAAATTTACTGATTTAGATTTAGAGAGTAGAAATAGGTCATATATGTGTATTAATTGTTTGTTCCAAAAATCTCGTCATTTTTCAATTTTTCTTTGCTCAAATCTGTTAAATTAAATTAATTATGTACATCTGCCTCCTAAAGTGCCACAAAAAAATTAGATTTTTTGATTACCTGATTTTTTCATTGAATTTTGACCCCTCCCCTCATTTTTTTGGAATTCTCAGCGCTCTTTTAATTGTAAAAAAATTCCCCCGAAAAAATCGAATTTTCAGTTACTTTTGGTTACTTTTTTGTCATGTTTTGGTCACTTTTTGGTCACTTTTTTCTCAAAATAGGTCACTAAAAGTCACTTTTTTTCTTCGGAATTTCGCTATGATGCCTGTTCTTTAGATTGCCACTCTGTAAAATTTCGAAGCACTTCCAGGTCGCAAATGTCGTAAATTACTCTCCCTGACCACTGAAATTTTGGAAAAAACGAATGAAATTTCATCTTCTGATTATGCCTTTTTGAGTAAAAAATGTTCGTTCTCACTTCACTGAAATTTGCATACCTTATCTCAATAAAATGTCAGATGCTGTATGAAACCTCGTGAAAAAAAATTCCTTGGTTCTTGATTCAGATAGACAAGTTGAGAAAATTGAAGAGGCTTACGTGGAACTTGGTAATTTAAAACATTCGTAAAATAAAAAAAAAGTCGCGAAATTCAACTTTTCAAAGCCTCGAATTTATGCAAAAACAAATGAAATCCTTTTCTACGGCGCCTTTCACAAAGCGTGAATCACAATTAGCCCCAAAAAAACAAGCATGAAATAAAAACTACAATTCGGCATAATAATCGTCGAATCGGTCAATTATTTCATTAGATGCACCATACGTACACCGGTGATCGTCGAAATCCTACGTCCACATTAAAAATCAGGCGATTGCTGGAGTAGCGAAATTCGAGCGCAAACTGCGCTAATCGAAACATCAAACCGTGTCTTATCGAATAAAATACACATCGGTGGCTCTGAAATCGACGCCAATCCGATGTGTTATTTTAAACCGTCGAATAATTACAAATTCAACCGAAAGAAAAGAATTACCATCCGAACGTATTATATTAATGGAAAAATAAACCGAAAACATGCAAGTGTCGAGCATGCTCGTCAGATCGACCTTAAATAATTCGATCATCAATTTGGCGAATAATTCAATAATCGCGCGTGTCTGCGAGACCCTAAAAATACGAAAATGTCGCATCGTCGGCGACTTTTTCACTCCCTCGTAGACCCGTCGACTGGTATAATCCACACGTCTCACGGTTTCTTCGCACCACCCTACAATTACCCATAAATGCGCGGAATTCCCTCGGTTAATTATTCGTCACCCTTCTCACTTGCGCGTTATTCACGACACGACCATCCGTACTCGAAAGAAAAACCTACGTTGGTATAAATTTAGGTCAATCCGATTCCTCGCCGCGATGCTGGTCGCCTCGATCGAGACAAAGGAATCCCGTTTCTGAACCATTCACATCGTTCACCCCTGGGAATCGACGATTCCATTGGATAATGTATTAATTAACAGATACCGTTAGTCGTACCTACACGTAGGCTAACAAAAAGGCCAGCGCCGAAGTAGGGAAACACATCGACTATAACCAGCTCATCGATAACCAAGTAAAACGCACATACGCGCCTTAATCACCTTTTTGTTTTTAGCAGCAGGTGCAGGTGCCTCAACACCTGGTAATTTTTCTTTACCTCTTGACAAAAAAACAAATACGAAAAAATTCCGCCATCGAAAACAACAACAGTAGCATTTGTCACGATGACGATTCTATCTCCGAAGCGCCATTTTTTTCACTTTAATTTGCAGCGCAGCGTAACCCAAATTCGCCATCATCATATATCACATGACAAACGAGCAGATAGCTGCAATATGCACGAGGTGTGCAGGACGTGTTAGTATTTTTCATTATCCACACGTACTGTATGTACAATCGAGCTGTAGATAATACGACGTATACACATACGACTCCACTTTGAGCTCCCATTTTTACCTACATTGGTATAGTACGCGTAAAAGTAAACACCACAAATCGTATACATATATGAATTATAGCCCTATAGGTAGGTTAGGTGTTATGGGTACTATGTTATTCGTTATCGCGTTATCGTAGTCATATGTACTCATCGTACCCGTCAAAATTTCCAACCAAACACAACGCGGCAGCAGGTGTTTTACAAGTTCCAATTTTATTTCGTTTCCCTCTTCACAGGTTTATTTTTCTCTTCAGTTTTTCTAGCGGCCTCGTTCGGAAACCAGTCACTGTCAAGAAAAATACCCTTAGACCATTTAGTATTAACACAGACCATGCCGCCAGCATAAGAGGTACGTTTACAGTGTCCCAACATTATTTGCGTGATTTGGGCCCAGGGCGAGAAATACGCTTATGATGGAGCTATTCTACATCAACTCGAACCAAAAATGAAGGCTGGTCTTACGATTTCGCTCTATTTTTTTTACGAGTTCCCCTTGATGGTCTATTCAGATTTGGAGTACTCTTTCATTTATAAATCAGTGAAAATTATCGAAAATCACTGAGAAACAGTCAGAATTGCAGCACAGGAGAAAATCAGTGAAAAAATTTTCAATGAAAACAAATCAGTGAGAAAATTTACTAGAAAATCAGTGAAAATTCACTGGAAAATCGGTGAAAATTCACTAAAGTCAGTAAAATTTATGAAATTGGCAGAAAAATCAGTGAAAATTTTCTGGAAAATCAGAGAAAATTCACTAAACAGTCAGTAAAATTTAAGAAATTGGCAGAAAAATCAGTGAAAACTCACTGGAAAATCGGTGAAAATTTACTGAAAACTCTGTAAAAATTCACTGGGAAATCGGCAAATATTTACTGGAAAATCAGTGAAAATTCACTAAACAGTCAGTAAAATTTATGGAATTGGCAGAAAAATCAGTGAAAATTTTCTGGGAAATCAGTCAAAATTTTCTGGAAAATCAGTGAAAATTCACTGGAGAATTGTGATGGTAGGGATTGTCCCGCTTTTCCCATGAGCAACACTAACATGACGTCAGTGTGGCAACACTGGGTGGAGCTCAGCCGGAACTCTCGTCATTCCTATAGAATGATGAGATCGTCAGTGGCTTTCAGAGATGCAACGATTATAATCGATGCTACATCGATTGTGTTTTCAAAAAATAATCAGAAATAATCGATTAATCGGTCCCAAAAATTTGAGTATTCTTCATTGGCCAGAGATACGTGACGTCAGAAACTTGAATTGTTTTGATTAGAAAAAAAATTACGTCACATATAATTTGACCAATCAGAAAAATTGGAAATTTTTGTTTACTTATCTTCGATTAATCGAAGAATAATCGATGCTCGTCCGATTATTTTAATCGGAGTATGAGCATCGATTATAATCGATTAAAATCATAATCGTTGCACCTCTGGTGGCTTTCAAGATTGTTTCGAGAGAAGAAAGTCACTTCGATACGTTCGTGCAAGTCGATACCTATGTAAGATAGCTTGAGTGGCCATTGTGGCATAGTACCTTATGTAAAGGCCTCTTGCCTCTGTATTTCACCTCTGAATAGAGGAAAGTGTTGGCACGTGTCAAACTAATAGCTGAGAGTGAGTCTGTGTTCCTCTCATATCCGGGTGAGGAACTCTTGACTGACGCACCTCTGTCAGAATCAGTGAAAATTCATCGGAAAATCAGTGAAAATTCACTGGAAAATCAGTGAAAATTTACTGGAAAATCAGTGAAAATTTACTGAACAGTCAGTAAAATTTATGAAATTGGCAGAAAAATCAGTGAAAACTCACCGGAAAATCAGTAAAAATTCACTGGAAAATCGGTGAAAATTCACTGGAAAATCGGCAAATATTTACTGGAAAATCGGTGAAAATTTACTGGAAATTCAGTGAAAATTCACTAAACAGTCAGTAAAATTTATGGAATTGGCAGAAAAATCAGTGAAAATTCACTGGAGAATCAGTGAAAATTCATCGGAAAATCAGTGAAAATTCACTGGAAAATCTGTGAAAATTTACTGGAAAATCAGTCTAAACAGTCAGTAAAATTTATGAAATTGGCAGAAAAATCGGTTTGAAATTTTCTGAAAAATCAGTGAAAATTTTCTGAAAAATTAGTGAAAATTTATCGGAAAATCAATGAAAATTCATCGGAAAATCAGTGAAAATTTACTGAAGGCAGTAAAATTTATGAAATTAGCAGAAAAATCAGTGAAAATCTTTGAAAAATCAGCAGCGAAAATTCGCTGAAAATCAGTGAATTTTGCCGATTTTTTCCTGTGCTGCAATTCTGACTGTGTATCAGTGACTTTTCACTGATTCAGAATGAGAGAGTATATTTTTGATGAAAAATTGATTTTTTGTGTTTCAAAAATTCTGGAAAATTCCGCTCCCGCATTTTGATTTGAAAATTTTGAATTTTGACCCAAAATGATGGTCAATTTCAAAATTAATCAAGTTTTGTTGGAAAATTTGAAATGAGTTCACTTTCTTGCGAGAAGTATCCCCTTTTTTAGATAGAACCAGAGATCACAGTGATGCTTGAAGATTATCAAGTCCATTTTAAAATATTAAAATTTTGGTGCTTGGTATTTCGTTCGCCATCCGAAATAATGAAATCTTCGTTCGTGGCTCACTTATACTGCGAACAAGAACCGAGGTTTGGATCGGGAGAAGGGACCTGAAAATCGATTCAGTTTTTTTCAATGACTGAACAAAAGCTCATCCATATCACAAATTTTTCCGCTTGAGTGTTATTTTTTTCTACTGAAAATGTATTTTTGTGCCAGTAAGGGGAAATAATCTGTTCGTGTCACCCCTTACTCCCCTCCTTCACTGAGTATTCTCAACTTTGAGAACATCTGGATTGGCCTTGTAATAAGATGTTGAAAATGTAATAGGGAAGTTTATGGAATAAACGAGCCCACTCGAATAAAAAATATTGTAGTATGCATGTGTCAGAGAACTGGAAAGAAAGTGAGTATTTTGTATTTCGATTCAGTCCTCTCATTTAGGAAAGATTGTATGATGAAATAACGACGTTGCCCTAACACAAAGAGAAAAGAGAACAGCTGATTCTGAACTACATAGTATATAAATAAGTATTTTCATCTTTTTGCTCTGCTTTGTGTTTTCCTGCTTCGATAGGAATGGTTTGTCTTCTTCTAACCATACATTTCCGGTGGTGCGAAATACTTGGTTTGAAATTCTTCTCGCTTTCGACGTTAGTTTTAGATTCAGGCTTTATCGTTGAAATACATATATATTATGTATTTCGTCTTTGAGTCGGGTAAATACCTGCAACCTTATTGATCGAATTCTTTCCAATGAACTCAAGGGAGAGTTCATTATCGATTTTTGTGATTGGAAAGAACATACTTCTTATCTATTCAACTTTTAGACGTATATTTCAATTTTTCATATATTATGATGAAAGAACAATTTTGTAGACGATAATTGGTGAAATTCTGTTTTCTCATGATGTCTATTGTGGTGAACTAAAAAATGGAGGTTGTGAAAGGGAAAACAAAATTATGACCAGTGGTGTGAGAACCAAATTATTTGATTTCCGAAAGAAAATTTTGTTCTCGGTTTTGATTTTTGTTCTTGATATTTTTGTTTTTGTTTCTGTTCCGTTCTTTTCTTTTTTAGGATTTTTGTTTCAGTTCTATTTCTGTTCTTCTCATGTTTTCGTTTTAGGTTATGTCCCCGAACCGTTCTTTTTGTTCTTATTCGGGTTTTTGTGTTTTCAAGTTTTTTTTGCTAGTTAGTCTTTATTAAATTCCATTCAATTAAAAATCAAAATCAAATCTTCACTTTGACCTTCAAAAAATTAAATTAAATTGAATTGAAATGAAAGTAAAAACAGAAAAGAACAGAATTTTTCATTTTACGTTCCCGTTTTGTTTCTCAGTTTTCTACATTTCAATTTCCTGTTTTGGTTCAGTTCTCAAAGAACACAATTTTTGGTTCCAAGTTCAAGCTTGTGGCACTTTTTACCACAATTGTAGTACTTTTTATTTCAACTACCACAGTTGTAGTTCCTACTTCGAAAATTTAACTTCTACAACTGCAGGGTTGGTAAGCCAGCCGAAAGCCGAAAAAAAACGTAAAATCTTTGTTTTGAAAAGCCAGCCAAAAGCTTAAGCTATAATATTTGAAAAGCTAAAGCCAGCCAAAAGCTCTATTTTTTTCGGCTTAATTTTTTTTTCAATTCTGTGTTTCGGTTTCTGTGAAAGTGAAATTCATATCAAAATTTTTAAAATTTTTAAAATTCAGGTTGGAAAAATTTACTGCATTGATGAAAATTTAAAAAAAAAGAATCAATTTTTAGCAAAATAATAAAAGTTTTGAAAAAAAATTAATTTTTAGCAAAACCATTTGAAAATTGATGCGAAAAGCCAGAAGCCGTAAGCCGAAAGCCGAAAGCTGAAAGCCGAAGTCGAAGCTGTATTTTTTTTTGAAAGCCGAAAGCCAAAAGCCGAAGCCGTATTTTTTTTCGTAAGCCTAAGTCAGCCAGCCGCATTTTTTAATACGGCTTACTAACCCTGCACAACTGTGGTAGTTTTACTACAGTTAATGGTATGTAGTTATGGTGTGCAAATAATAAAATTAAAATTGTTTTTTAAAAATAAAATTTAATACTCACAAATTTTTTGCTCTATGTGGGATTCGAACCTGGGACGCTACACCTATAATTCCCTAAACTACGTCTGCCTACCCATCACGCCACAGGGCGCGTGTATAACTTATGGGAATTAATTAATATATTATGTATTTTTGGTCAAATTCAATTATGATTTGTTGGAATTACATGTTATAATTGATTTATAATAAAAATGACTGAATTTTGAAGCAAAGGAATTCTAAAAAGATGCATTAAAATGTTATGTTTACATATTTAGCTCAAAATTTTGCATTATATTTGTACAATTTTTCTAATGTTGTTTCGATTTCCAAATTCAATTAATTTTCTTACGCACAGGGATCGAAAAAACATGTTTTTAAAAGTTATTACATCATTTCACCACTTTTAAATTTGTTCTAAATTATTTTTCTCTCTACACAGCTTTATAATGATAATAGGTACCACACTTATAGTAACGCATTTTAAATGTATACCACAATTGTAGTATAATAAACCACAGTTGTAGCACAATTAACCACAATTGCAGTACTATTGGCTATAAAAATGTGTTTTTTTTACTATGTGGTAATTTTTACCATTAAAATGGCAAAAAATACCGCATTTATCGCTAAAACTGATTGTGGTCAATAGTGCCACATTTTTTTCTCAGTGTAATAATTTTACTGCAAAAAGCAAAAATTTTCAGCATTTTCCCCCTTTTTTTGAATTTTTTAATCAAATGATAAAAAGGGGATTCTCTATTTTTGGCCAACTTATAGCATGAAAAATTGCATGAAATCGGCTAGTAAAATCTAGAAAATAGCAAGAATTTTAATTTTTTAGACTCTGTATGCACCGTGCTTTTTTGAATCATTGAAATGGATTTTATTGAATCAGTCGTTCTTCATCGATTTTTCATGTCAAATAACACTGATTTTTCAGCGAATCCTCCAATTGTTGAAAAATTCGGTAATTTTTGACTGAAAAATCCGATAACCATTGATTTTTAGTAGTATTCATTTCATTGATTCGAAAGGGCAGAATTTCACCAAAATTTGACTGATTCGGATGTAGAGATTATGTTCCATATAACGTTTTATCAAAAACCAAAAAGAAAAATATACATCTCGGTCGCAGACACAGGTACCAAATCACCTCGCCCAAACCCCTTCAGATACCCCTTCATCCCCATCGTCAAGTTTTTATCAACCCTGCGCCACTTACAAAGATCACACCGCCTAGCGCACAGGTGAATGACAAATACTCACACTCATTCACTCTGGCAATTCTACAGATAAAGATAGAACGAGGGTTGGTTACACACCCCTGTATATATAGGGTTATGTCGCTTTTATAAACGTAGGACGATAAAGAGGACTGGAAAACAAGGTACCTGAAGCTAGGGGACGATGAGACGCCGGCGGTGGCAGCAAGCATTACGAGAGTAGTAGAGTAGGTACACTTTCCCTATCATGGCATCGTTCGTAATCCACCGCCTGTCACTATTTCTGGGCTCGCCCTTCGCTTTTAAACTCTATTTCGGGTAAAGATATTACTTTTATCACGTTCGTCGCCGCAACCCTCACTCAACGCTGGTCGAACGAAGCCGGCGCTCGAACGAGTGTAGCGCATTACACCACCGTGCGTCCCCCCTCGCAAACTGTCTACCTCTTTACCTCGTTGTTCGGGCGTGTTACCCTTCTCCAACGTGCTTGGAATTAACCCTAGTTTCGAAACTTCAACGACCTTCTTCCCTTTTTTTTTCCTTATTTTTTTAATGGCGAGCACACAAACGCACATGCACACGCGTGAAAGTTGAAAGCTCTATAGTTCCTGTCCCTTTTTCTACGCTTGTGTCCGCCCTCCGCCCTTTCTCCTTGACTTCAGACTTTGTACGGAGATTGTGGCGGTGTGGAATGTGCTGACGGATCCACTTTTCCAGACTTTTGTATATTGTTATTATTAAATACCGCTAGCGAGAAATGATGCTGTTTCTGTATGTAGATGATTATTATCGTACCCGTTCCCGCTCCCCGTCCCGCCAAATTCCGCTTTGTTTCGAATTTCAGAGACAATGTATGCGAGGAATAAAGCCACGCGTAAGTGAAGACGAATTTACATCCCTTTCGTTGCGTCCTTCGCCCCTTTCGCGAAAAACTACCGTCTCTTTTTATTCTAACCATCTCAGTCGACCTATAAAACAAAAGGGGTTTTATTTCTTTTATAGGACGTTATTGTCGTTACGAATGTGTTTCCTTTTCCCTCGCTTCGATACTTCGTTTACATACAGGATGTCCCAGCTGTGAAGAAAATCCGAATAATGTGAAAAATTGATGAAATTAGGTCGTACGATATTTCGAAAAACGATAAAGCCATTGAGTTTTTTTTATCGTATTCGAGCATCGAGCACAGATATTTGGTCGCAGCGGGACACCCTGTATATAAAATGCTATTTTGAACGATTTTTGCCTTTTTCCCTCAATGTGTTTTCTTTTTATTACAATTGGACGGTTGCAACGACGCAGAACTTTTAATACTTACGACTAAAAATAGGGCCACCGCGCCGCGTTACTATGATTTCTCTCGCCCGGCTCAATTTTCTTTCTTTTACAACTTACGACGACTCCGGCGGCGGCGACGATATAAAAAACCTCGATGGGGTGATTTTCGCTGAAACGACGCGTTTTAATATCGATATATTTATTCATGGAGAAGCCCTTATCGAGCCAGAGTTCGACGTACTAGGACGATTAAGTCGTAGTCGTGTGCAACAATGTAATTTTTCCCTTTTTTTGTTCTGTTCCAAGACTGCACTAGAACGTTTCAGGAAACACGTCGCATACCAAAGCGAACGCTCGGTATCGAAATTTTTTTATTTACGAGCTCGACAAAAAAATATCGCGATACCATCGACGAGGTTATTTATCGCTATTTGTTTCGCAGCTACGAACCCGAGCCCGTCATCGTAGTCATCGACTAACTGTAGAAAGAACGATGACCTAAATTGCATCAACCGTACGATTGTTCGTTCGAAAGTGGGGAGAAGTGCAGGTAGAACGAATTTGAAGTGCCGATGTTGGATATTTTTTACACAGAAGATAGACGAATTTTGTGAATTTTTTCATCGCCGAGGTCCTGGCTTATTTTGAGATATTTTTTCGTTGGCTGTAACGTTTTTTGTTGACTTTGTTCAAATATTCTCAAAATTACTGCTTATCTGCGGAAAATAGTGAAAAATGAAACACGACTGGTTAATTATTATCTTTTCTGGGTTTTTTTGGTCGACTGTGGTGTTTTGATATATTTTCTCAAAATATATAAAATTTGCCTACGTGAAGCCTTCATCAATGAAATATAATGTATGTATTAGCTAGTACAGGTGTAAAAAGTTTCATCAATTTACACGTGAAAATTTCTCATATATTCGTCATTTGATCTTTCTTTTGTGACGATCATGTGTGCAAGATTAAGCTAAGGAATTTCCTCTCGAGGGAACCTTTACAATTTTTATTCACCAAAAGAGCATTTCATCTACAAATTTTTAGCTGCAGAAGTTGATTAAGGGGGTCCACTTTCTGGAAAACCTGCGAAAGTAGGGGAATTTTGATAGTCAGGAAAAATCAGGGAATTTTTGAATTTTTCCTAGAATTTTTTAAACATCCAAAAGAAGGAAAATCATCTGGAAAAATATTTCTTTGTTTATGTTATTGTAAAGGGTACCGGCGGTTGAGATAGGCGAATCTGCCCCCGAGCTGAAATTCGAAACTAACCGCTGGAAGTTGGTTTTTATGATCTGAAAACCTTGTGGAAAAATTTTTGGCTCCCAACCCCTCTCCTATCCTTAGTTACGGGCCAAAACGTTCTTTTTTTCAGCCTTTTCATTAGGAATTTTTATTTTTGAGAGTTTTCAACCAAATTTTTTCAAACTTGCGTGGGTGGTACACTATACTGAGGAGTATTGGTGGGTGATATGAAAAAAATTTTCGATCGGTTTTTTCTAGGTGAAACTCGTGTTTGAAAACTTCAAATCGAGTTTTCTACATGATGGTTCAGAGGTGCAATTCTGAAAAAAATATATTTCATGTACCCAGTCCCTACATATGTGCAACGTGATATTTTTCTCAGAATTTTCCAGGTTGTAGAACATCTTGAAAAATGCGAAAAACACATTTTTTCACAACGAGTTTCACTCATAAAAATGTCCAGTTTTGGCCAAAAAAAATTTTCTCGTAATTATATCCCAAAATACGTATTTATACACCACTTGACCAATTTTCACTCTATTTCACATGTTTTTCGTGATTTTTGTAATTTCACGTTCAAATAAGTACTGCACGAGGCTCAAAATTGAATATCTCACTTTTTTTGCATACAAAATTGTCATACGAAAGAGTTTGCAACAGATTCATGTTAAGCAGCTCACACTACTTCAATAAACTCCATTTGTACGAATTTTCAAAATTTGAGAATTGGTTTGTTTGTGATTGTGGTTGTGCTTGTGCAGATGGAACCAAGAGGCACTGAAGAGTAAAGGGAATGCGGCGTTCATAGCTGGTTGTTGTATGCCAAGTTCAGGCAGTTCTTTTGAACGTTTGGAGCTTTATGGCTCATTCAATTTTAGATTTGATCAAAAGACCATACTGATTTCTGAGAAAATTGATTAAAAGAGAGCAGACAAAGAAAAATAATTTTATTTCATATCCGAAATGTTTATGGTTTAATTCATAGGTATTTTTAATATTAGAAATGTTGAATTATAATCAACATATTGATAACCTATTTCGTTTTTTTTTTTTGTTTTAGGTGAGTATCCGTCAAATTCCTTGAAAATAATGAAATCATGTACGAAATAAGTGAGTTATTCGAATATTTCACCATAATTTATGAACCAATGTAACATTTTAATCGATTAATTATTTACGTCGTGCCATAACCAAAATATGTTGAATTTTCTGTGTTCTACAATCCCCCCCCTCTCCATAACTCCCCCCAAACAGAAACTTGTCAATTTTTTTGGCCTGGATTTATTGGTATTGTTCTAAATTTCTTTTTAAATGGTACAATATCGTAGGAGCATAACTTTTATCTTATTCGTAATTTCATAATCTACAGAATGAATTATGTAGGTCAGATTTCTATGTTTTTTTTGGGGGGGGGGGAGGAAGGAGCAATGAATTGTGAAGAAATTTCTAGATTTTCAGCCCAAAAAATTCCGAATTTTCATTCGCAAAATTTAGTAAATACTCCGACTTAATCTGTTTTATTTTTCAGAACTTCGTAATTTTGCTTCAAAACAGAGTTTTTCCTTCTTATTTGAAATTTTTTCTGCAATAAATTCAAGTTTTCAAGTTTTTATATGAGGAAGGGAGGTTTAGAGATTTTCAGAAATAAATTTGAGTCGTTTTTGCAGTCGGATGAAAGGTATCCAAAAATTTAGTAAAAGTAGTAATTTTTAAAGAACAATTCGTCAGACATCATGTGAAAAAATTACTGTCTCCTCCATGTTTCATGAATATCATATGCTCGCTCATTCTGAATCAGTGAAAAGTCACTGATGAACAGTCAGAATTGCAGCACAGAAAAAATCAGTTTAAATCACTGATTTTCAGAGATTTTTCAGTGATTTTTCTAAAAATTTCACTGATTTTTCGAAGAATTTCGCTGATTTTTCGAAGAATTTCACTGATTTTTTGCAAATTTTATAAATATTACTGAGTTTTTAGTGAATTTTGACTGATTACCGGTGATTTTCTTTCAATGGCTTGCTTTCAGTGAATCAGTGAAATTTTTTCACTGATTTATTACTGTGCTGCAATTTTGACTGTTTTTCAGTAATTTTTGATGAGATTCACTGATTCAGAAATGAGAGAGTGTAAAAGGCCTGGAAAACTTCAAAAAATTGGTCTGGAAAACCTGGAAAAATCAGGGAAAATCATTTCTAAAATATTATAGACACCCTGTAATTTCTCGATTTTTGGTGAATTTTTGAAAATTATGAAAATGACCTGTTGATAATTCAATTTTTCATAAAAATAGTAAATCATGAGATGAAAATCTGATAATAAGTTTGCATTTTATACCTGTACTGAAATCGATTCTCCCTCCCACCCTCTCGGATTTATTGCGACCATCTTCTGGTGTGAACTTGGAGCCTCCAAAAAAAGTTGTTTTTTTTTTTCTCCAGGACACTGGAATTGCCTAAAAATACGTTGAAACCACTTTGGCAGATGAAAATTCGGCTCTGAGATGCGGGCATGCTCTTTCAAAGAGCCAAATGTTGGCTCAATTAGTGAGAACGAGTTGTAAAGGCTCCCTTGTCAGTAAACATTTCGTGCCATTTTTTTCATCCCAAAAAAATTATCGTATTAGTATTATCGATCGGAGTGTTTTTGTCCATGAAAGTCGTAAGATTTTATCAACGAAATGGCCGAAATTTATTGAATAGGGAATTAAAATATGGATCGAATTCGACACTATGCCATATTGAATGCCAAAACATGAATTATCACCATTAAAATTGGATTTATTTTCGGATTCTCGATGCTGAACATCTTAGTCTCTACTTATTTTACTCCATTTGTTGTAACAGTATAGCTGTAAATTTCTCGCCTATGCCGATCACTCTTGCTGGGGAAAATTTTCCTCTTACGTGGCAGCAACGACGAAGGCAATAATGGTTGTAAAATTATACCATTTTAGATACGAAAACGGGGGCGTGGAGTTGGCGGCGAATACAGCACCGGTAGTCGGGGTGTATGGAATTTATCTTGTATAATGTTAACTTGCCCTTGCCTTTTCCTACGCTACAGCTAACGAAAGAAAAGCTAAGCAAGCCTTTACCCACTTGAAATTGCCGCTGTGTGTATAGACGAGCATTCGAGCGGCTTATTTTTATTACCGTCTATAAATTTGCGTGCTCCTCGTCGCCCGGCCCCTCGATCGTTGTACATGTGTATAGCAACTCGAAAGCGGTTATTTTTCCTTCCTTTTTCTTTTCGCAGTTTCCTTTGTATTGTCTTCTATACGAGTGTATCCGATATCAATTCGACGAAGGATTTTATACGAATTTTCGTTCTGCCTCTCGCTGGTTATTACGACCTTGGATGTGGAGTTTTCCGATTCTGTGACGGTTTTATAGAAGAGGTGACTTTCGTTTGAATTTCTACCCCGTGCCCGGTGTGCTGCGTATCGATTACGAGCTCTCGAGTATTTGAATTATCGGTCGTCTTCGAACCTTCGCTATCTTCGAATTGCGGTGAACCGTGATATGCGATAATTAATGCTCGAATGGCGAAGTAATCTGAGTAGCTGGGGTGTGGCGGTGGGAGCGATAACGAGGAGCACTGGAGCAAGAAAACGACTACATTGGCGTAATTTTTTTGTGGCTGAAAAAGTGGTAAAGGAGAAGGAGAAGGAAGGGATTTCTTGATACTATTGCGTTTGGATCGATTTTTGAAAAACAAAATGGATCCAAGACAAGGTATAGGCGTATATTTTTGAACAGTAATTCTTTAAGATTCTAAGAAGAAAAAAAATCCCCCTTTTCAATATTATTCATCTCTGAGGATAAAACTAGATGATTGGTATAACTTCTACGACTTAAAAGCCGTGTACCAATAACTAGAAGTGTGCGTAATGGTGAGAAAGGAATAACTCTACTTCTCCTTGAACCAACATAGCGTGAAAATTGATCAGAAAATGCTACTCGGTTCTTTGAATGCAAAGAAGTGAATTTTGACGAAAATAGATAAAATAGTTTTACCAAGAGTGAGAGGCTTTCTAAAAAATTTTCGAGGCCTCCCCCTTTTTTCTCAGAGAAATACGAGACTAGGAAACCTTAAAGTTTTGTCATTAAAAAAACACCGTTTTTGTCACTTTTGGACGGCACCACCCGCAGGAAACACTTTTTGCTCTTTTAGTCAGGTCTCAATTGTGCAAAAAAAGGCTTCCGCGCGAAATTCCTGTTAAAATTGATTTTATGATTAATTCTTGTTCTGGACACTGAAACAAAGAAATTAAGCCTCTATGCCCTTTTTTTCCCCTCTCCCTTTTCCCAGGGTCCACCCCTCAACATTTCAAACGCGTGTACTGCCTTATTTATGGGTTGTAATGAAAAAATTTTCAAACAAAAGTTGTTCCTCAAGACCTAATGTACATTTTCATTTCTCATCAAAATCCATTTTGAGGCAACTCCTGCCCCTCAAATTTGAAAATATAACAGTTTTGAGAAAACTTCAAAATCATGTTTTCTTCATTTTAAGCGAAGGTTTGGGAGCCTATTCTTGCTAAAACTACTTGGTTGGTTACATAGTCTTTCCATGAGATTTTTAGTAGTCTTCGATAACACCACATTTCAAAGGCAGAAATCTTCTTTTTGCATTACGCACTCATGGTCCAGGTTTCTCAAGAATGCTTTAGGATCGTCCATACATAGCACCGCATTATTCTTTTTTGAAGGTCCAAAACCATTAGGGCTGGCGATTATAGAAATTAAAATTGATTATTTGAATTTTAATCGATTACAAAAATAATCAATTAATCGACGCCTGATTAATCGATTAAAAATGATCACCCGATTAATCGAATGAAAATAATTGTCCGGTTTTCTCAAATCGACCAATTAATTTATCTTCGCCCCTCCCCCTCCCCATCCTGGGACAAAAATATGCAATCCAATTTCAGTTCTTTGTTTCACGTGAAAATCTTCAGTTTAGGCAAAAATTTCGGGATTGAAAATGAAAAATCTGTCAACTAATATTATTTTAAAAAAAAGAAATTTGCTGACTCATTATGTTTTTAAAAAAATGAAAATTTTCCAACCAGATGTTTTGAAAGCAAAAAACAAAAATTTATACTTTTTGAGCTACTTTTTTGACTTCAAAAAATGACCGATTAGACGATTGAAAATAATCAGCCGATTAAACGATTAAAATAATCGAATAATCGATTAATCGATTAACTGATTAAGAATTTTGGCCAATTGTGAAGAAAAAAAATAATCGATTAATCGCCAGCCCTAAAATCCATGTTTTGATTTCCAAGCACTTTCTTGCGGTTATTGAACACACTTTTTGCCATGCCAATTTGTGTTTTTCTCCTCATCTCTCCGGTCGTTGTTTATCAGCACTCCTAAATACCGAAATTTGTTTACGTTTTCTATTTCTTGCATTCCGATTTAAATCTGTACCTCTTTTTCATCGTTTTTTGTAAACTTCATGACTTTAGTCTTGCCTACATTGATTTTCATTCCGTATTTCAATTCGGCGCTGTTTATCCAGTCAATCATCCTCTCCATCTGCACTTTTGTTTCGGTGATTATTACCTTGTGGTCTGCATAGCTTATCTCATTTATTCTTTCTCCATTGATCTTCCAGCCCATTTACTTCTTTCATGATCTCTTCAGAGTACATGTTGAACAGCCTTGGTGAGAGAAGCTTTCCACACTCCTTTCCTTATGCTGCTTTTATTCTTCAAGTACTACTTCCCAATCTTGATGTTTGCGCTGTGGTAAAACATTAAAAATTGTGAGTCATCATTTTTTTGGTTGTTTAATATAATTTATGATTAAATTTTCAAAAAAAATTCACCACAATATTGCCAGGTGGATTTTTATTTCTGTAATTTTCATGAAATTCACGCTGATCCAAACATTTTTTTTCATTAAAATAAATCTAAATTATTTTTTGGCAATTTTTGTAGCAGTATTGCCATCTAAATTTTTTTGAATAAATTCACCAAAAATTTTCCAAGTCATCAATAAAATTTTATTTTTTGAGGGGCTTGAGTGAGTAATTTGAATTTGGTAAAAAGAAATTCGTATAGCTTGAAAGATGCATGTAAATTTCTGAGAAATGAGAAGGGGGAGATTATTTAATCTGTTTATTTTTATTGCCCACCTGAGATGTCATTTGCCCCCTTCCAAACTAACTCTGACTACGGACCTGAAAGATGTGCAACATGCCATTCTCGATTCCAAAGCAATTCATCGCACCGAGCACGTTCGAGAATCGCTCTAGGCATCATATTTACGAACACACGCGATAAAAACTGCTCATTATTCGCACCCCGTGCCCATTCCTTCAAACAACCAGACAGAAAGAGATTAATGAAAGCTGACACCACACGTTGGGTTGTTTTGTTTCTGACACTAACGGCACTGCGACGGATGTAAGAGTACGCTATTTTTCACAACGTAGGTTCGATTTTTTACTCGCGAATTTCCACTTGCAGCCGGCGAAATAAGCAATTTTTTGCGTCGCCCGAGGCTCTTCGCTATATTTTAACCCGAGTAGAGAGTAGTCGGAGCGAGGTATTCGACAAAAAAAACACAGCGAGATGAATCTCCCGTTGTTTTTCTCCTCGCAGCAATCTCGGTTTATTCATTTTACATTCGTCGAGGCCGAACTGACCGAAATATGTACGTACCTAGAATACCTATGTATTTTTTCTATATACTTTTTAACCGAGCCACTATAAAATTACACCTTTAATATACAATGACCAGAAAAAAAATCGTCGAGATACGACGCTCACTTCATTATCATACCCGCAACGTATTACAGTCATAAATCACAACACACTTGAGCATACAGAGGACTCCTTCCTTCCCTCTGCCATTACTACTAGAAAAAAAAAACGAAAGCAAAATAAATAAACTTTGGCCACCACAAGACTCGTTATCGCAGTCGTGTTTGTTGTACAAATATAGTACCTCTCTACCTACGTAGTATATTATAACTTTAACCACACTAAGCTCATTTCTATACGATTTACCAGAACGAGCCGTTAAAAATTCTCGAAATTAGACTGCTGCCAAAATCAAAGTTTCCGTTAATCGTTAATAACGGTCAAGAACGCTGCTTCTTGCTATTTGTGGTCATCTGTCGACCAATCGGAAAGTATCGAGTCGTTATCTTCTCCATAAGCTAACCACATTCGAATATTAACCATGTTGCTAACAATTTCAAACCAAATTAATTTCCGTCTTCGATCAGGTGGTGAAATTTCCAAGTATTTGACGAATTTTCCTGATTTATCACACTGTTCTCTCTTCAAAATTACCCTCCCCCCCCCAAAAAAAAAAACACCAAACATGGAAATTATTCATTAGATTTTTTGATTCGCTGAACTGACTATGAATTTGCAATTATTTTACATTTTTTAGTATATATTGTGGAGAAAGAGATGAAATTTTGAAAAAAAAAAGGATTTTCAATCGTCAAAATAAATATTATTTCTATGAAACCAAAAATATTTTTTTTTGAATTTGAATGTCAAATTTTTATCTAGTTGAAGATGAATGTTTTCAAAAAGAGAAAAATACTGCAGGAGAAAAGCGTTGGAGAAAATTGTTTTAAAATTGCAATTTAATTTTTCAAAAAAGTACAATTTTTATTTTACTAAATTTTTCTGAATGAAAATTTAAATAAAACTTTGTTAAATTGTACTGCCATCAAATGTAACAACGTTACCGAAAAGATCTGAAAAATAAACACTTAGAGGCTTAGACACATAATTTGAAATAAAAATGTTGAACGTCAGGGTGTCAACTGAATTGACTTTTTGTATATGACTTTCTGATTACTGGTTTTGTTTTTTTTGTGGTCAATATTACTGAAAAACAAAACTTTTGGCATTATAAGCAGTGGTGATTTTGGAAAAGAAAATCTGAGGGAGTCAGAAAGTTCACCGAATCTAAACATTTTTTACTTTCTTATCATGGTCATGTTATTAATACGAATTTACCAAAAAACTACACAAAATAATAATAGGTCCACGTCTCTTCTGAGAGAAATACAGTTTGAGTTGATGAATTTTTTGGGGGGATGTATTTTATTTATGAAAAAAATTGAAAAATTGGTCACTTTTCATCTCATAAAAAGTTACTAAAGTCACTATTTTCCCCCAAATCTGTGTGGCATGCCTGCTCTTGTATTCATATTACTTTTAAAAATTACTTCTAATTACTCATTGTGTTAGGAGGAAATTCTGAAAAACATGAAGTTGAAAACTTTTTTTTAAATTTTCGTCATTTTCGATTTGGAAGAAATTTTAAAAAAATATAGATTTGAAAAAAATTGAAGAAATCCAAGTTGAAAAATTTTTTAATAGATACTAAAAAGTTTTCCAACTGTAAATTTTTTTTAATTCAAATTCTCTCAACATTTTTCGAAATTCATATTTCTTAGAATTTCTTCCAATTCGAAAACTTTTTCCAATAATTTAAAGATTTTTAGCAATTTTTTGAAATTTTGTCATTTTTTAAAAATGTCTTCTGACTAAATAAAACAGAGGATTGAACCTCGTTTTAGGATAGAATTTAATTCAATTTACCTATTTTTCTGGATACGTACGTTTTTACTAGAAAGTTCGTACTTGAAAAAATTTCAAGATTTGAAAAAATCAATGGAAGTCTGACTTCCCCATCTTCCCTTGGAAAATCGCCTCTGATCATGAGTAAAAAAACGAAGAAAATAATGGAAAATTTCATGAATTTTTCATTTAGAAATCGTGACTTTTCATGACCTTCAGAGCTTCGATAGGCAACATGCCTAAAATATCAACATTTTTTGGAATTTTGAAATTTATTTCGGAATATTTTACAAGTTTTTCAGTAATTTAGCAACTTCGCGAAAACTGGAACACTTTCAAACATTTTTCTATTTTTTGTTCAGAAATTCGTCAATTTTTTAGAAATATTTCCAAGGAAATACAGAGTTATATTTTAAGTCATATGTCATGCAGAAATCACACTTTGGACCTGGGCTCTGTTTGGACCCAAAAATCGTACTTACTTTTTCTCCATTTTTCTTCTGTTTACGAAAAACTAAAAATGGCCAATTATGGTAATTTTGAAATGTCTATTTTTTTGCTTTTCAAAAGTATTTTTGTAAATATTCAAAATGGAAATACAGTATTGAAAAAAAATCAAATTTTCAAATTGGGATCTCAACACCCCTGAGGAGTACCGGAGTTCTCAATTTTGACCAAAATTTTTAAAAAAAAAGGTGAAAAGTAGAGTAGCACATCGATTTCTACTAATTCGAAACGTCGAGTTCGAATATGAACTCAGTTTTTTCATCCAACCTCTCTAAATACCCCCTCCCACCTTCTATTTCATCACATAGGTACCTAAATCTCGTTTAAAAAATTCAAAAAAATTGGCATGAAAAATTTCACCTTCCTCCCTCTAAATTCGTCGTCCGAATCCACACATCTGGTAGGTCTTTCAAAAAAATCCTACAAAAATGTAAATTCAGTCGTACAAAGGTCGGTTTTCGATTTCGTCAGACACCCTGAATAATTTCGGTATTAGTTTCGATCGAGAGTAGGAATCAGCTTGGTCAACGATCACAATCAGTCTACTTTACTTTATCTGCTCGTAGGTCGTATGTAAGTAGACCTCTGCGTTATCATAATGAAGAACTCGGTCTGCGTATAGATGATCGATTTAGCAGTGACCTTTTACCGTGGCACCGTATATTACTTCCTAACGTTATCTCGTTCGATATGTACGATCGCCGCTGATAATAAGGTCAGTCGTAGCAGGACCGGAGAAGACGCGAGGGAAGCTGGTTCATTAACGACCGACGGTGTTGATTAACGGCGAAGATTATCTCGTGTTTCGAGTTATAAATAAAGAATGGCTTATTCGATGATGCAAAATTCCATTAAGATTAACTCGCTGCCGCGATACGACATTTTTTCACTCTTCGGTATCGATTTATGTGTACGGTGCGTAAAATGGTCAATACGAGTGTTTTTCTAATGAATTAGTGGAATTGCTACGGGATAGATTCGCAGAATTTTCACAGGTCTACGTCTATATCTGGTATGTGTGTGGTGTGTTCGTTTGTCTTCGTATCGACTGTGTACTTTTCTCGAAGGTGTATTTGAATAGTGGATCATTTAGAGAAGAACCAGTTTCGTGGCCAAGAAATTATCGGTCATTTGGCAAATTTAACCTGCTGTATGGTGTATGTTTTACGTTCGATCATTCTTGACCCAAAGATGCCCTTGAATTATTTCAACAAGTCTGCTAAACTCGTTTATACAGTGTGACACAGAAGTCTTGCCCACTTGAAACACTTCTCAATATCTCAGATCTGAAAAAAGATAACGAGACGGTTCAAACAGCAATGTTCCTGGCGACGAAGATATTGAAGATCGATAATCAAAATTTCAATCCAACCTATAGGGTGTCCACAAATTGAGAAATCAGTTTGGGTCAAAAAATTGGGGTCCGGGTTTTTTATTGAAATGAAGTCTACACACTGCTGCGATTAAAATGTGGTGTTTTTTTGAAACCGGTTCAGTAGTTTCGAACAAGTTGTCAAAAATATCCGAAAAAGTGGAAATAAAAAAAAAAGTTTGAAACAAAAGTTGTAGAGAATTGAAAAGCAATCAGTTTTCGTTCCATAACTTTTCTTGTGTCAAGCAGTGGAGAAGAGTTACCTATGGCTTTAAAAAGATGAAATTATACTAGAGTTCCTCGTACCATAACTTCTTTCCATGGCAAGATGGAAAAAAAGTTACAGAAAGTAAAATTCCCAGTTTTTAATTCTCTACAACTTTTATTTCACACTTTTTTTGATATATCACTTTTGAAAAAATTTGGGTTACCCTTGCACCGGTTTCAAAAAAGTGGAAATAAGGAAAAAAGTTTGAAATATAAGTTGTAGAGAATTAAAAAACAATAATTTTCTGTTCCATAACTTTTTCCCCATCTAGCAATGGAGAAGAGTTTTGGCTTTAAAAAGATGAAATTATACTAGAGCCCCTCGTACCATAACTTCTTTCCATGGCAAAATGGAGAAAAAGTTTCAGAACGTAAAATGCCCGGTTTTCAATTCTTTACAACTTTTATTTCACACTTTTTTTTATATATCCACTTTTTGATAACTGATGAAAAAGTCTCATCAACTAGGAAAAATTTGGGTCACCCTTGCAGCGGTTTCAAAAAAGTGGAGATATCAAAAAAAGTGTGAAATAAAAGTTGTAGAGAATTAAAAACTGAACATTTCATGTTCTGTGATTTTTTTTTCATCTAGTAATGGAGAAGAGTTATAGCTTGAAAAAGAAAAAAAAATTCAAATCTTTTGTACAACTTCTTTCCATTGCAGGATGGAAAAAAAGTTGTGAAACAAAAAATAATTGTTTTTCAATTCTCTACAACTTTTGTTTCAAACTTTTTTTCATATCGCCACTTTTTCGGATATTTTTGACAACTGGTTCGAAACTGCCGAACCGGTTTCAAAAAAAAAAAACACATTTTAATCGCGTCAGTGTGTAGACTTTATTTCGAAAAAAAAATCTATACCCCAATTTTTTGACTTCACCTGTTTCTAAATTTTTGGACACCCTATAGGTAAGACTGAAAGGTTGATTATCGATCTGCAATGTCCTCGTTGCCAGGAACACATGGCCTTTCAAACCGTCTTGGTATCTCTTTTCAGTTCTGAGATATCAAGAAGTGTTTCACGTGGACAAGACTTCTGTGTCATGCTGTATAGGCGATTACTTTTTGCACATGGCGTACCTATTTTCACTCGCCGTTCGCTATTCCGGTGATTTTTTCCAGCTGAGGTGTACGAATTCGAATTAATTATGTCTTATTATCTAAATCTGCCTACGTACGCGTTTAGTTATCGAATGAGCGTTATTCGACGAGAACGACTGTTCAGCTGCTCGCATATGTTTTACAAGTATCTATGTCGTCGTATTCGACATTGTTCTAAAAATATCCCATCGTCGAATTATTTTCCGATTCGAAATATCGTCGCAGGAGCGCCGGATGCCAGAAAGAAAGGCCTCGTGTGTAAACCGCAGCAACGATGCGATGGGTCTACCCACCGATCGCACCGTGTGAGTGAATGGATTGCCAAAAAAAAAAAAAATCATATCCTCCTCTCTTCTTTTGGTATGTACTACGAGAACAATGACGACGATTATAATTTCTGGCCGTCGTTCAAATATTATTAAAGTTATGCCAGCAGGTCTCTTTGGACGCTGTTGCAAACAATGACCTACGAAGTCAATAATTGAAAAGTAGTCGGCCTCGGGTGTACCGAAAAGCCAACGAGACCGAGAGGAGTGGAAAGAGAAACCTTGTGGGATTTTTTTGTCATGTGTACACCACATACATACGACGGACTGCACAAAACCAGAAAAAATTTACAAATTGTGGTGTAAAGGGAAAGAAAGGAGCATCGCCTGTTGGTATGCTAAAAGCGAATTCGAATTAATATCATGGGTGGAAATGTATGTACCAGCGAACGTAGATAGGTTTTAGTATCTATTAAAGTGTGGTACTTGAAAATTAACCGTATAAGTCAGAATTATCGATGTCATTGGAATATTTTTGACAAGTTTGTAGAATTACGAACGTGCCTCGTCGAAATGATGTACGACGCGATGATTGTGCCGCTTTATCCGCAACCTTAGATAATAAAATTGATTTTTTTTTCTCTCTTGACGACGATGATGACTGGTCGACTGCTGCGAGATTTGTGATCGAAATTACTGATTTATACGTTTCGAAGGCACGAAGAATGTGTGTCGAAGTTTTATATCTAGTCGTATTTATTACACGTTAATGCGAATTTAAATCCGTAACGTATCCTTGAGCTATCATACGAACTAGAAATGGAAATAATTTCAAGTTTAACACGTGAAACGAACGGAGCAGAAAATGAATGAGTGGTAGTAAAATATCGGGTTTGCGTGTTCGCGAACTTTTTACGTGGATTTTTTATTTTCCATTTTTTTTTTGCCTGGTTTACAAAAATGAGAAAGTCGATAAACAACTCGAACGAGTTTCCGTGGAAAAAAATATCGAAGAATTTTTTCTATACGTGTTGATAAGAAATTTTTATGGGTTCGAACGGGAAAGGAAAGTTTTCAGCGGGCTTCTGTACGGAAAATTCAGCTCGAATAGCGGTTTGAAAAATGTCGTTGCTGATAAATAAGCTATAAATAGGTGTGGTCTGCGGTGTAGGTGTGGAAAAGTGTTTGTGAGGTGGGGGAATAGGGTTATCATATAGGTAGACGTAGAGCCTCGAAAAACCTTATTTTCAAAATTGTTCGAGGAGAAATTTCTTTTTACAGATTTAGGAAAGGATTTTCCTGGTCGTATGGGTGTTTTTTTTTTTTTTTGGAGGTGATATCACGTGATTTCCATTTTCAGGTAACTCTTGAAAAGTCTAAAAATTTCAATATTTTTACTCCAAAGTTGGATTTTTTTAAAATCACGAAATTTTACCTGGGTAGGTACTTGAAAAATTGAAATAATATTGAATCGTTTCTCTTTGAGAAAAAAAAAAACATTTTCAATTTCTGAAAATTCAATTTTCCCCAATTTTAGGCCTCTCTATAATTTTCTAAAAAAACTGAAAAGTATTTTGGGAAGTATAAAATATGTATTTTCAAAGCTTCCTTCTTTCTATTTTTAAAAAATTGAAAATCGAGAACAGCACAGCAGAAAATATGGATTAAATGAAGAAGTGAGGGGTATGCAGAAAAGTTGAACCAGGGCGTCCACTTACTGGAAAACCTGGAAAAATCAGGGAATTTTGGAATTTTCTCTGTAATTTTTTGAAAATCCAAAAGAAGGGTAAATTATCTAGAAAAGTGTTTCTTAGCTTATTTTATTACAAATTTTTCAACAAAAAATTGCCCCACTACGCTTGAGGGTAATTTACACTTTTCCTTTCTACAGAATTCGTTTGAAATTTAATTTCTTTGGAAACATAGTTTTTGTAATAATCTGTGATGAAAAATAAAAGCCATGATACTTACTGAAAAAAAGAGAGGGAATGGAAGAGAATTCGAAATTATTGACCACGTTTTGGAAAACCTCAATGAAGGAAAAGTGATGAATTATCGTTTATTCCTTTTGAAGGTCTTTTATTGCAAAAATTTTCGCCCTTGTCTCGCTGAGCCACAACACATTGGAATATCTCAACAAAAAGATTGTTATTTTACTTCCTCATCGATTTTTTATTTACTGGGACAGGTCGAAACGATTTAAGGGACTCGCGTGGAATTTATAAATTTGAGGCACGTTGTTTTTTTGGGGGGGGGGGCAACGAATCGCGAAGAAATTTCCAAATTTTTAGCCCGTAAAAAATCCGAATTTTGACTTCCAATATCTTATAATTCTTCCATTTTTTCATAACTATGCTATTTTTCTTTAGAACAGAATTTTTTCTTTCAATTTGAAATTTTTTGTGCGAAATTCAAGTTCTCAAGTTTTTGTGGTGAGGGGGAGGAGGTTCAAAAATTTCTAGCATTGAATTTAAGTCGTTTTTGTCGCTGGAACAGAGACATTTAAAAATCTCGTAAAAAGTCGTAACTCTTTAGACATTTTGCAAAAAAAATCCCACTTTCCTTCATGCTCTAGGTCTGGAAAACTTCAAAAATTTGCCCTGGAAAATCTGAAAAGTCAGGGAAAATCATTTCTGAAATATTATGGACACCCTGTTGAACAATTGAGACGAAAAACAATTATTGTTTGAAAGTGTCTTTTTTTTTTTACTGAAAATATTCTATGGACATTTTTCCAAAATTTCGTAATTTGTTCGTTTTTCTCACGAAAAACCTTCTTTTCTTAACTGACTGCCTGTCTGACTATTTCACTGTGTAAAATACGTTGAACTACAATGCCTTTTTCAATTTTATTTTTTTAAAAGAATTCCTACTGAAGTTGAATTTTTTTTGCAAAATTTCCTTCTCTTAGAGGCCATCTTCTCACGATATGAAGTGAAACCCCCGAGAGAAAAGGAATTTTTATCTGGGAAAATTCATCTAAAAAATCTAGAAAAGTAAGAGAACGTCATTTTAAAAAAAATCAACTCCTCTATCTCTAACCTCCCTCCCCCCCAGTGATTTTTTTGAACGATGCTAATAATTTTTAGGTCGAAATTTCATTCGCTCGTGAACGGGTACGTGAAAATTTTTACCTTTTTTGGCATTCTAAAAGAATTTCTTTTTTTTTGTCCCCAAAAGTTCCAAGATTTGGGTCATTTTTGATAATGGAAATGAACTAGATAGTGTAGGCAAATCAGACAAAAAACATTTCTGGTCAGCAAAGCTTTTATTGCGAAAAACTTTCGAGAGAGGTCCCCTGAGTAACCCCTAAAAGTTACCACCCCCAGACCCCTTGCTAATTTTTTTATGGGGGTTCCACCCCCTAAAAAACAGTTTTTCGCTTCTATCTCCTTTGGATTTGATTTTGTGGTAAAAATAGGTCAGTGCTTTATTGTTCTGCGGTCAATTTCCAATATTTTTTGTATGAACATTTTTTTTGTTCGACCATTAGCAGAGGAGATAGAGAGTCCTGAAAGAAGGGGTTATGATGATGGAGGGGTGAGGTGGGGAGGACATGTAGGAGGGGGAGATGATCAAGATACATTTTTGAACTTATTCTCCCGCCTATATGTCCACTCCACCTCACCCCTCCATCATATTGCCATTGCTAAATAAAAACAAATGGGTAAGGTGGGGTGAGCATATAGGAAGGGGAGGGGGGGTCAAGTGAGTGTTAATACCCTCAATTTACATAATACTACTATTTTCATGGTCGAAACACACACTTTAGAACGATTTTATACCTATTATCACGTTTTCAAATTATGGTATTTCCCTCATAACCACCTTCTTTCAGGACTCTCTATCTCCTCTGCTAATAGTCGTACAAAAAAAATGTTCATACAAAAAATATTGGAAATTGACCGTAGAACAAAAAAGCACTGACCTATTTTTACCACAAAATCAAATCCAAATGAGATAGAAGCGAAAAACTGTTTTTTAGGGGGTGGAACCCCCATAAAAAAATTGGCAAGCCGTCGGGGGGAGGGGGTAACTCTTCGGGGGTTACTCAGGGGACCTCTCTCGACAATTTTCCGCAATAAAAGCTTTGCTGGCCAGAAATGTTGTTTTTTGTCTAATTTGCCTACACTAAGAGGAAGACAATTCGGATTAGATTCTATGATAAGTAAGAAAAAAGCAAGAAAATTGTAAAATTATAGTGAAAATACTAGCTTCGTTTATAAACTCGAACGTTGGATGAATATCGATAATTTTTTCACATACGTAGAATGAAAGAGATGAAGAAAAAAAGAAGGAAACACGACAACGAAGACTATACCATCCGAGGTGTAGGTGGAGATGGAGGTGAAGGTGAGGAGACGAGAGGGAGAAAAGAGCATGGTGAACGATGATGCCTGGGAAAATTCGTTTTCGGTGCGCTTCGCTGATACCAAATGGTAGAGCACGTTTTTATATGCCATACGTACTGCGAAGAGACGATGAATATGAGCGAGGACAGGGGATCGGGAGGAAGTAAAGAGGAAAGGCGAAACGAAATACGAACGTATATATGGTTAATTTCAACTCCGTTTCGCAATATACTACAAAAGTACATAATACGTGTATGTCGAGGAAAAGTATACGGTAGTGTAAGTATAACGACGATGACGAGAAATGCGAGAGAGAGAATTTCGTATAAACTATAGAGATTGAATCGAACCGAAGAGAACAGAAGGCGTTCATACACGAGCTCGTACATTCTAGGCCTATCACGGTGGTTTAATTTTTCAATTTTTTTTCTTCGGTGTTTAAAATACCGTGTGGATATTGCTTTGTTGAGATTTTGCATGAAATTAGTACTCGATTGATTAAAACGTAAAAAAAACTGGTGGGATTTCGACTCTACCACTTGATAATGATTTTGATCGGTAAAAAACGGAGCCTGCAGAAGGGAAGGGTTATAGAGATGCTTTCTATGGTATCTCGGTACGCGTCATTAAATTCGCGAACTGCCTGGAAATGGTCTTATGGTCATTGAACAATGAAATTACCGCGTAGATAGCGAACGATTAGAGGGGTATTTAAAAGGGGCTATTAGGGTGATGGTTTCCGATACATTTAATTGTTATACCTTTGATTCCTCTGGCCCTCCCTTTCATCGTCATCGGTCTCGAATATTTCGTACGTATTCGCCATAACCTAGTTTTATTTGTCTCTGTGTGCGACGGAGAGGAAAAAAAAATTGTTACAGTAATTAGATTAGTGTACTACTCGTTTATAGTACATAACGTTATGTTTACGTAGCAGTTATTCTGCAATTAACGCTTATTTTTGGTTTTTCTTGCTTGTTTACAGGTGTCGTGTAGTTTTGTGTATTTGTTTTCGCCGTATACGTGTTAATTGTCGTCGAATCGATAGTTTTACGGTGTTTTTACCTCAATAAGGAAATAAATTCGAAGGGAAAACGAAACGCGTTTTGCGGATTTTTTTATATACCAGAAGGTAAGATTTGGCGATTTTTTTTTGCAATTATGTTAGATTTATAAAGTGTGTTATTTGCTGAGATACGGAAACAAAAGAGAGATAGTTGTGAAATGGGTTTAATTTTATCAAAACGTCATCGAGTATGGGTGGTGAGGTGGAAAAATTGAATTTTGCGATTTTTCAAGCGATTTGCAAACGTTGCGTTTCGAATTGAAAAATGCTGCGTAAGATCGTACGGTTGAGATATGCGAATAGGTACATTTATTTCGTCCAGGGAAAGTGAGGATGAGAAATTTTGCTTAAAAAAGCTGAAATTTCGTCTTTTTTCAAAATTTTAGTTACTCAATGAGAATATTTCTCGATTTTTGATGATTTTTTTGACAAATTTTTCACCTTGATTAAAATATTGAAAAATTTGGAAATATTACAAAAAAAACCTAGTAAAAAATCCACAATGTCTGCTGGCAAAAAAAAAAAAACAAAAAAAAAACTAGAATATCAAGAATTCTACTTCATGAGAGAAGTATCCCAACGTGAAGTAAAATTTTGAGCCCAAACACAAATAAATCGAAAGTAGGTCGTGAAACAACCCTATATCCAAAATTTCAGGTGCTGAAGTTCATTTCTCGAATTTTGGCGAATTTTTGAAATTTCATAATTACCTCATCGTATTTCTGCTTAATTCGATCAAGTAGACCACCAATATTGGTAAACCGCGATTTTAGGTGCTGAAGTTCATATGGGCCATTTTTATGGGCTTTTCTGCAACGCTGGAAAATTCCAAAATTTTCTGGAGGCTTGGAAACGTTTTGAAACCGATTTCAATCGATTCGAGAGGTCAAAAATAGGGCATATACCAAATTTCAGCTTTTTTCGTTGATTAAATCAAATTTTTATATTTTTCAGGACGATGAGTATATTAGTTATGAAATTTCAAAAATTCGCCAAAATTCAAGAAATGAACTTCAGTACTTGAAATGTTGGATATAGGATTCTTATGATGTACTTTCGATTTATTTTTGCGTGGGCTCAAAATTTTACTCTGAATTAGGATATCTCCCTTGTTAGTAACAAGAAAACCAGAAAGTAGCAAAAATTTCAATTATTTTACTGCAAAAAGCAAAAATTGTCAACATTTTTCTCTTTTCTTAAATTTTTTTTTATGGAAGGATGAAAACAGGGTTCTTTTTTGGGCAGATTCGAAGCAAGAAAAAATTACTTAAAAATGGCCAGAAAAATCCAGAAAAATCAGGAATTTTCATTTTTTTAGATCCAGTAGACATCACGAGATCATCAGAATATTTTTCGTCAACTCAACAAATTTAACTGAAATGGCTTGGAATCAATATTGACTACAAAATTGAGCACTTTTGCCATTTCCTTCTATTCCAAATTCAATTATTCCTAAATTTGGTGTCTATTTGTTGAATATGTAGTGAAAGTTGTCAAAAAATAGTGAAAAAATTGGACGATTTGAGAAATGGGTAGGTTGAGTAGTGGATATGAGTGATTTTCAATTTTTATCGATAAAATTACGAATCCTCGTTGATTTCTTGACAATTTTTCTGTGAAAAAGCAGAACGAGTCTCTATGATCAAAATACAATTGAAAATTTTGGAAGTATCACAAAGAAAATTGATGGAAGTTCGCGTAAATATTTTCAAAATTCTTGTCAACTATAAAACTTGAAGAATGGAATGGCTGGAGTCAGCGTTGTAATTAAAATAGTCTGTTTTCGCCACTTTCCTTTCTTATTCGTCGAATTTGATATTTCGTACACACAGTATAATCAGTGTCTCAAATATTTAACTTTTAGTCACTGAGAGTTGAAAAAAATTGTAAAATTTATAAATTGAAAAGAAAGTAGGTCAGTCAAGTGGTGAAAAATGATGAATTTTGTCCAAAGTTGATCAAAAATCAGTGAAACAAATGAAAAAAATGAAAAAAATCATATACCCTTGTTATTTGCTCGAAAGTGTTTCTATTTGTGTCTTCATTTTTGTAGAGCTTTTTTTAAAGAATTATTTCTACTTTCTCCAGCCCTATTAATTTCCAGAACTGGGGCAAATTAGTGAATTTGTGATTTGAAAAATGAGTACTTCAAATGGTGAAAAATTGGCGAATTTTGTCAAAATTTCATCAACTCGCGGTAACCTTTACTACTCGTTCTCGTCAATCGAGCCGAAATTTGGCTTACTGAAAAATCATATCACCCACACATCAGAATCAAATTTTGAGCCGCCAAAGTTGTATTTTTGATTTTTGGTGAATTTTTGAAAATGGCTGGAATAGCCTATTGATAAGTTGATTTTTCATGAAAAAGTTGATTGTGAGATATAAATTTGAAAATTGATTTATATTCTGGAATCAAGCCTCTGAATCGATCGCGATTATTTTCATGTCAAATCAGAGGCCACCTCTTTGAAGTATGGATGGCATGTTCTTTTCGTGAGCCAAATTTCGGTTCGATTTGTACAGGCAGGTTGTAAAAGTGATCTTGTCTGTGGAAAACTGAAGAAATTACGAAACCAACTTTTAAAGTGGTTTCTTTTTTGGCGATCAAATTACAGGCATCTTAGCAGGTCACTTTTTTAGGCTGTTTGTCACTTTTTTCGACTTCAGTCACTTTTGGTTATACTTTTCACGTCTAAAGGGTCACTTTGGTTACTTTTTTCCCCTCAAAAATCGCTTTTTCTTCGCACTTCCAGGCAAAAATTCAAATTTTCACGTAGAACTTGTTATTTTTCAAAATTCTTCGATAAAAAAAAATGTTTTTTGCTAATTTTTTTGTTGTTTTGACGAAGGAATTTAATGAATGAAATTATTCACGTCTTTTCAGTTGATTTATCTTTGAAACGTTTGGAGAAAATTAAAAAAAAATTGGCCCCTTTCCAGAAAACTGTAAAAAAAATTCCCCCCGAAAAAATTGAATTTTTGGTCATCTTTTGGTCATCTTTTGGTTACTTTTTGGTCACTTTTTGGTCACTTTTTTGGTCACTTTTTGTTCAAAAAAAGTTACTGAAAGTTACTTCTTTCCAGAAAACTGTAAAAAAAATTCCCACGAAAAAAATTGAATTTTTGGTCATTTTTGGTCATCTTTTGGTTACTTTTTGGTCACTTTTTGGTCATCTTTTGGTTACTTTTTGGTCACTTTTTGGTCACTTTTTTGGTCACTTTTTGTTCAAAAAAAGTTACTGAAAGTTACTTCTTTCCAGAAAACTGTAAAAAAAATTCCCCCGAAAAAAATTGAATTTTTGGTCATTTTTGGTCATCTTTTGGTTACTTTTTGGTCACTTTTTGGTCACTTTTTGTTCAAAAAAACTTACTGAAAGTTATTTTTTTCTTCAAAAATCTCGCTATGACGCCTGAAATTAGTATGAGTCTCTATTTTCTCCAGCTTAGAAAATTTCTGAAATTGAAAAGTCATCTTCTGCAATTTTTCCCTGGAAAAAAGTAACGAAAAAATTGTGATTTTTACCAAAAAAAAAAAGAAAGACCATAATATAGAAATTTTATCAATCCCTCGTGTCAAAGACTTCATTAATTTGATGACGTAGAACTCGAGATGAGTAATTCCGACTAAATGAGTATGATATAACCGCGATGTGAATGTCGAACTTGCCTATGAGAGGAGAGAAAAACTGTGGGTACCATGGCAGAAAGTAATAACGTAATTTTTCTCCTCTTTAACGACCGCAATTTGTTAGCCTCTTTCACGTCTGTCTCTCGGTTGTTCTCGCTCTGTTCGCTGGTTAATTTTCTCTCATTATCGCGGTGGCTGTGGATGTAAAACAGCAGCGAACAGCTGTGACTGTCATCGACAACGTTACCTCGAGTAAATAGGTAGTACGTTTCTACCTACACTACCGGGTAATGTTATGGAATATGTGACATCGCCGCATGATTACGATTTATTAGCCGAAATGACGAGTACGATTTTTTTTTTTCGATCTTCATTATGATTTGTATAGGAAAATTACGTACGCGTGTGTTATTGATTTGTACCGCGCGACGAGTTTTTCTTTCTTTTTTGCGGTCGAAGGCGGAAGCGGGACGTTCCAAGTCGAACGACCAACGAAAGGAATGAACGAATGGAGAATATAAATTAGCAATCGTTTGGCTGCGTTATGTAAGCTCGACGAACTATTGTTGTCTGCGAGTTATATTTGAACGGGAAGTAGTAAATTATGTTCGCGAAGTAGCGAGCTTCGAATTTAGGTTAGTGCGATAGCCCTGATTCGTTTGAGAAATGACATAGTGCGGGTATTCGAGTCTGGTATCGATTCGGTGCTGGACTTGAGAATAAAGTGATGAATGGAAGGTTGACGAGAATCGTGGTAAGGAGGGATGTGGAGGTACTCGATCAGATTGAAATGAGAAAAAAATTAACGGAGGTCTTCTTGGATTGAAATTGTTGGAGATTTTTTTGGTGGAAGGAAGAGAGAGGAAATCGAGGTTTTGAGGAAATATTTCTGATTTGATCTCGTCTCTTCAAATTTTCAGAAGTTCTGTTTGAAATATTTCAAATTATCTTGGGTATTGAAAAAAATTGCTGGCGAGATGCTATTTGATTCAATTTTTGATCAATTCCTTGGAAAATAGATTCGCAGTGAACAAATTTTCACTCTCATTTTGAATCAGTGAAAAGTCACTGATAAACAGTCAGAATTGCAGCACAAGAAAAAAACGAATTTTCGCTGATTTTTCCAAGATTTTCATTGATTTTTCTGCTAATTTCACAAATTTTACTAACTTTTTTGTGAATTTTCACTGATTTTCCAATGATTTTTCTCACTGATTTGTTTTCATTGAAAATTTTACTGATTTTCTCATGTCCTGCAATTCTGACAGTTTTTCAGTGATTTTCGATAATTTTCACTGATTTATAAATGAGAGAGCATTGTTTTTAAAGAAAGACAGTTTTTCAGTTTTAATTAGGGGATTTATTGCAGGGAAAATTTGCCAAGTCGTTGTGGAAGTTTTTAGATCCCTCTTCTTGAAATAAGTATACTTTTGATAAAAATTATCTAACTACATACTCATAATGTCTACTGGCAAGAAAACCAAAAAAAAAAAAAACAGAAAATTACTAATAGAATTTTTATTATTTTATTGCCAAAAGCAAAAATTGTCAAGAATTTTATTTTTTTCTTGAATTTTCTGACTGAAATACAAAAATGGGCTTCTTTTTTGGGCAAATTCAAAGCTAGAAAAATTGCATGAAATTGTCAAGAATTTTATTTTTTTCTTGAATTTTCTGACGGAAATACAAAAATGGGCTTCTTTTTTGGGCAAATTCAAAGCTAGAAAAATTGCATGAAATTGTCAAGAATTTTATTTTTTTCTTGAATTTTCTGACGGAAATACAAAAATGGGCTTCTTTTTTGGGCAAATTCAAAGCTAGAAAAATTGCATGAAATTGTCAAGAATTTTATTTTTTTCTTGAATTTTCTGACGGAAATACAAAAATGGGCTTCTTTTTTGGACAAATTCAAAGCTAGAAAAATTGCATGAAATTGTCAAGAATTTTATTTTTTTTCTTGAATTTTCTGACAGAAATACAAAAATGGGCTTCTTTTTTGGGCAAATTCAAAGCTAGAAAAATTGCATGAAAATTGCAAGAAAAATTCAGAAAATGGCAAGAATTTTCAGTTTTCAGATCCAGTAGACACCATGACAATTGGAACATAGGAAAGATGATACTTATACTGAAAGAAACCATTGAATTTTTATAATCCAATCCATACCTTTTTCATACTTCAAAGAACTGTCGACGAATTATACCAGTCGAAGAAACATTTCTGTTACTCGGAAACATCATCATCCTTAACTTTCTTAACCATCGCAATGAAATTTGTTGTCATCCTGTTCTACTACCAATTTTATCGAAATTGCGAATACAACCCGTCACAAGTCAATTTTCTTCAACTTGACTCAGACAGTTCTGTGCTTTCGTTTGGTAATCTGGAAAAGCTTATTCAACCTTGAATTGGGCGAATTTTCACTCAGTCTGTCTCTATAGACGAATCGGAGTTTGCTGCGGGTAGTATTTCTGCCTTGAACCAAATTACTGCGCATAGGTTAATATATGTTAAAAAGGTTTTGCGTAAACCTTGGAAATCCAAGGTCTGCGCAATACCTTTACAATGTACGCTACAACCTATGCGCAGTAAACTGGTTTAAGGCAGTGGGTAGACTACCCGCAGCAAACTCCGATTCGTCTATTTCGAAGTATAACGACGCCACAGTGTCACAGTGGTGCCCTTTTCCACGCCAATGATTTCCCTTCTTTTACATCACTCATTATAAACCGTATTGCTGTACTCGCTGAATGCATCGTTCGTTCATTTTTTCGTTTCTCGACATCAAAGCTAGAATTCCGCGTTGTCGTGGATTATTTTGCAATCTCTTCGACGACATATTTCAATTATTTCTGCAACGAGAATACGAGAAAATAAGATTTATCAATCGTTTGTGACGAGGTTGGCAAATATCTTACTTCTCTCTTCCCTGCTTTGTGTGGTGTAAAATATCGATGAAAATGAGATATCGATATGTTGATAAATCGACAATGTATCGATATTTTTTCAAAACTATGTTGCAGAAAAAATCCTAGTCAGCGTTATTGCAGGGTGTCTAACAGGTCAAGCTGTCCTGATAAGTCAAGCTTTTTTCAAAAAGGTCATGCCGGTCCTGAAAAGTCGAGCTTTTTGACCAATTTACCCTGATTTACTCAAAAGGTCACGCTTTTTTCAAAAATATAGCTATTAAAAATTACGTTTTTTTGAATTTAATGGGTTTGTTAAAATTTTAATTTTCTATAAATAGCTACAAGCACACAAATGTATAGATGGGGGAGGAGGGTACTGGCGTACAGACTCATATAACTGGGAGGGGGGGGGGGTTGCTCGAAAAAGTCATGCAAAAAGGTCAAGCTAAGTTATGCTTTTTGCCCAACAAATTTTGTTAGACACCCTGTATTGGGATTTGAAGGGCCAAAAATTGGACATTTCCAATTCAAATGAAATTTTTTGGTTCCGAATACAATTTTTTTTGAAAATTTTTGATTCGGAATAAGTATAAAATTTTCCAAGATAAAATTTGGACTTCTACCATCAATTAACATGGTGTCTACTGGTATAGGCTCACCCAGAAATTATGCAAGGGAGGGGCTGAGAATTCGAGAAAAAGTAAGAGGGGTCAAAATTCAATGAAAAAATTGAGTAACCTACATATTTTAGTAGTCAGGAAATTTTCTGTAGGCGAATCATACATATAAATGAGCCTGAATATAGAAACCACCCTTAAGAGTTGAAAACATTTTTAGTCAACTGGAATACACCTAATTCTTGAAGAAATTTATTTTAAAAATCTCACTCCAGTGCTCCCAATTTATTGCATTTCAACTAAAGCAATTTTCATAAGATTTCAGTTGGTAGCACTGCTACAAAAAATTTTCCAATAAAATTAATTGAATTTTATTTTAATGGCAGGCATCTCAGTAGGTTACTTTTAAAGTAACTTTGTTACTTTTTTCAAAGAAGGTCACTATTACTTACTTTTTGTACTCAAAAGTTACTATTAGTTACTTTTCATGCAAAAAAGTTACTTTTTCAAAAATTTGAGCAAAACATCAATTCTTTTGGATTTTGCTTTAAAAAAATTGTTTTAAAAATTGTTTTTGAAAAAAATCAAAAATTGCTTTTAAAAAAATGATTTGAAAAGTATACCATGACATTTTAGTATTACGAAATACGAACCCTCCAAGTTCATAAAAATTCGAATGACTTTTTTACATTTTCTAGGTGAAATCAATGAAATCATGAATTAATATTTTTAAAAAAAGGTTACTTTTTTGGACTTTTTTGGTTACTTTTCCGACTGTCAGAAGTTCCTAATGTTATTTTTTTCAAATTTTGACTACGATGTCTGTAAGAGGGTGTCAAACGGTTCTGATTACTGATATGTCAAGATTTCTTCAAAAAAGTAATGCGGGTACTGAAAAGTCAAAATTTTTGACTAATTTACTCAAATTAACTCGAAGGTCAAGCCTTTTTTCAAAAATTGGAAAAAACTTCCATTTACCTTGATAAATAGTTTTTGAAAAAAGTTTTAAGATAGAAAATTTCAAGTTAATATTCGTTTTGAGGCTCTATTTTTTTTTATTTTTTTTTTTGAAAATCGTCAATTTTTCTAGTCTTAGCCCTCACCTTGCTTGGACATGTAAGGTCTAAAATTTATCCAAGAGGTAGGGGCTGAAAACTTCACCTCCCTTTTAATACTAAAAGATTGATTAAAACAATGAAGGAATTTTAGCTTTTGAATGCATTTTTCTTCAAAAATTTTCGTCCAAGCTTCGCTGGGACTCGGTGAATTTACGCAATTTTTTTCAAAGTGATGGTATGAACCTTCATCTTTTCCAGCCCAGACAATTGATATTTTCGTCTGAAAAAAATTGCGCTTTTCATTTATAAAAAGACTTAGTAACTATCTCGATTGGAATATTTCAAAAATGTTTCGATTTTTTGGAAGGAGATCTGGAGATGAGTTCATAGATATAGTTTTTTTTGGGGATCAAAACATAACACGAAAAAAGCACGAATTTTAATAAAAATTTCAGATTCTGGGTGCTTTTTTTTCAAAAATTTTCGCCCTCGCTTCGCTCGAGCTCAGTGATTTTATGCAATTTTTCTTAAAAATTATGATATAAATTCTTCTTTTCCCTCTCAGACAATTGACTATTTTGAAACGGAAAAAATTTCTCATTCTAATTTCTTAGAAGACTTGAAGGCGATCTCAAATGTATGTGGGGGGGGGGGGGTAGCCCCAGGCACACGGACGCCTAGAATTTTTGTTGAGAGGGAGGGGGTGGCCTTTAAGAAAGTTATTCCAAAAGGTGAAGCTAATTCAAGCTTTTTGGTCAACAAATTTTGTTATACACCCTGTGGAATGACTGAAACAAAATTCGGCTTGATTTTGAGGTGCATGAGTGAACGATTTGGGTTTGGTAAAAATCAAAAATTCGTCAAATTTGCGATCAACAACATTTCAACTCTCTTGTGGAGGGCAAAAAGTCGTATCCAGTTTTGAGAGCAATGGTTCAGGAATATGTAGAAAATCTAATCGCACTTTTTTTTAGAGGGGTGATCGAGTTTTCCAGGTAGTGGTACAAATCACGAAAGCCTGATTTTTTTTTGGGGGGGGGGCGTCTTAACCATCTTACCAATTTTCGTCAAAATCCCAACTGAAATAATATTAGTTCCAGTTCCAGTATCAGTTCTCAAAAATTTTTAGTTCCAGTGCCAGTTTCAGTTCTCAAAATGTTTTAGTTCCAGTTTTCTTTTCCAGTTTCAGTTCCAAAATTTCAGGTTTTTATATTTTAATGGGCAAAAAATTCAAATTTTTCTGCTAAAATTGAACTGTGATGTTTTTCCTTTTCGATTCAAAGTACAATTTTTTCTCGTTTTCAAGCCCAAAACAATAGATTTCTAGAAAAAAGTCATAAGTAATATTTTTCAGAAATGTTGCGACTAACCCCTGAATTTTTCAACGAAAAAATTGAATAATGTATGAGACGACGTTTTTAATTGGATAAAATTTTCGAGTTTCAACACAATTTTTTTTATCCACTTTTCGACGTAAATTTTCAAGGTTTGGAGTTTTTTTAATGAAAATTTTCAAATTAATGTGGTTTGGTAAATTTCAACATCGGAATTTTGACTTTTTCAAGTCTTATTTTGAATATAAAAATTGCAACTGCTGGAACTAGTATAAAACTGAAATTCATTTTAGTTCTAGTTCCAGTTTTTCAATTTTAGTTCCATTTTTTTCAGTTTCCAGTTCTAGTTCCAATTCCAGTGGTTTTTTACGATCCTCCATAATCGATATTCTTGCATCATTTCAATGTTTTATCTGGCTACTCGAGTGATTTGATCAATCAGTTCTCCTCTTTGAGTCTCTACCTTCAAGAATACGTATGATGATGTCGAAGTGAAGAAAACTTTATTGGATATCTTGAGTGGATCTCTCTCTTACGGAGGGAGACACTCGTAGATCGATCAATAAACCATGCAGTTCGCCAAGAAGCACGAATTCTACAAGTACCCGTGTACATAGATCGCATGGCAATTCGCTCATTACCGTGTGAGAAAATTTTTTACATTCTTGACAACGACGATTGAGTGAAACAGGTTGACGCGATTAGTTGCGCCAAGAATGATCTCCCTTCCTGCCCTCGTCATCGATTCGAAATGCGATTCGCTTCTTACTCTCTAGGTAAACGGTAAACGGTAAACATAATATAGAAATACGCGAAGGCTACAGTTGTTGACCAAGAACAGAATTTACAATTACAACATTCGAATATACCTATGACTACGTACAACCGGATGGTTTGCTTTCCACCTGCGCCTGCGCTGCGTGTTGCTAATGCGAAAATGCATCTTCCCTGCGACGAAACCAGATTCGAACCACGTAGCGGACCGAATTGCGTGCAAAGAAGAAAATTTATCAGCTAACTCCCGGTGGAGGGAGAGACGCGATCGTAGCGTAAATAATATCCGAGCGAATGGTTAATCTGGCAGAGAATTTTTCTACCTGTCTAAATTTATAGACGAGCGCGAATTATCGTAATTAACGTGTCGAAAAGACCATAACGTAACCAAGCCAGCCAACCGGCGTAAGTCTATGGGTAAGACGTGTACTTACGAATACCCCGAAACAATTGTTCAACGACCACGATGACGACCGTCGATTCTCTGGCCGAATCCAGGCCGCACAATCCTCCGTTATGGCGAGGAGAGTGCTGGCGTCGTCCTTCGCTCGATATGCCCATATCCAAATAATATGATAATATGGAAACCGCGAAATTGAAACGGATTATGATTAGTTACGCGCCACATTCGCTTCGATCGCGTTACACTTTCGTTGATAACAAGAAACCACCTTGATCCTGGGAAATACCGCAGGTCGAGATCAAAAGTATGCAAAAATCGTCAATTTCCGTCTCGAGCAGTGACGTACCGATAGGGGGGGGGGGAGCTTCCCCCTGAGAAAATTTTTTACTTGTGAGTTGGGAAAATTGAACATTTCAACACATCAGTTGGGAAAATTGGACAGTTGGGATTAATTTTTTTGATGAAAAATAATAAATAAAATAGTTATTTCAAAAGTTGGAAATCAACAAAATTTTCACTTGTTCCAACTCAAAATTGGTAATTTTCCCAACTCGAAAATGATAAATTTCCCAACTCAAAATTGGTAATTTTCCCAATTCAAAATTGGTGATTTGCACTACTCAAAATTGGTTATTTTTCCAACTCAAAATTGGTCGTTCTCCCAAGTGATGAGTAAAAATGTCAGTTAATTGGGACGATTAGTATTTATTTTTTTAATGAAAAATGAATAAATAAAATGGTTACTTATTTTAACAGTCGGAAATCAACAAAATTTTCACTTTTTAGTTGGGAAAATTAGTCATTTTCCCAACCTTTTCCAACTGAAAATTGATCATTTTTCCAGCGAAGAATTATTAAACCGTTGTAAAAAATGCTTTTTTAGAAAAAAAATTATTAATTACCTTGCAATTTGAAAATTTTCTCTCGTCAACCAAAAAATTTTTATAGTTGTACTTGTAGGTAATTTAAAAGAGATTTTTTCGCACTTTTCTTCAAAATTATTCCAATTAATTTTATTGTTCTTATTCTTTTTAAAACTTATTTTTGATAGGTATTTGAAAATCCAATTTTTCAAAGCTTCGGCCTCGCTACGCTCGGCCATGATATATTTCTGCTTTAATCATTTCAAAGTAGAAACAGTCGATTTTTCATTAAAGTTTATTTTTCCAAAACATTATTTTATTGCACATTCAATTTGAGGTTTTCTAAAATTTTCGCCCTCGCTTCGCTCGGTCCAAATCCATCTCCCTATTCTTTACATTGAAATTACAAAATTTTATTGATGTAAGATTATAATTTTTCTTCGAAACTCCACCCTTTCTTCGCTCAAGGCAAATAAACTATTTCGTATATTTTTTCAACTACAATGACATTGCTTGTAGGTTTAAAAAAATAATAGTTTGGAGCACCTAACCAATGAAAAATTTATTCAGATTTCTTATCTCAAAAAGGGTCTTATAGTAATGGGTTGTAAAAACTTCAAAAGTTCGCAAAAATGATGAAAACGAGTAAAAAAAATCAAAAAACCTCGCGACTTGGGGAAAAATCAGTACCTACATGTAAATTTTAAGAAATCAGCCGGAAAAGTTTGAAAAAATTGGATTGGTTCGCAAATTTGAATCTCCCCCCCCTCCGGAATTCTGATATCGACTATATGTAGTTGGGAATTTTGAGAATTTGAGTTGGGATTTTCACCTTTTCTCCTCCCCCCCCCCCTGGAAAATGCCTTCGGTACGTCACTGGTCTCGAGATTTGGCTGAAATACGAGACGAAGAAATAAGGCGAGGCAATATGGCTGAATTTTTTCTCGTATAGTCGTAACCTAAATACGCGCGATATCGTCCTTCGGGGAATATAAATTCGTTTACGGAGAGATCTTCGTTTTCGACCATCCTCTTCGTAACCTCTCGTCGTCTTATATCTCTTTTCCTTGTATACGTCCCAAGGTAACATCTCGTCGGCCCGTTCAAGTTTTTCGTTTTTCACATCGTAATCGAAGAAAAAGAAATTCCGAACAAAAAACAAGCAAACATCAGCGAATCATGGCGGAAATTGGAAAGTCGTAAATTTCTACTCGCACTCGTTTCCAAAATTATTCGTCGAAAATCCAGTGGAACGTCGAAAGCTCTAACCGAGGGGAGGAAGATGATGCGACGATTGCAGTTTCCCTGTGTTGAGATTACTTCTTGAGAATTCAGTCAAGATTGGAAATGGGGGGGGGGGGGGTAGAAAATTGCGAAAGTGGTACTTATTTTCAATTAGGTACCATGTTTATAGAGTCGTTGTGAAGATTGATAATTTTTTTCTTTTCACTTTTCGTAATCTATTTTTAAACATCATAAAAATGTCTTGAGATTTTTTTTAAAAGTTTTTAAAATAGGGTCAATTTTTTTTCAAATATCAGGAAAATTCGGAACAAATAAGTTATTTTGAAAATTAGCGAATTTGCTGGAAAATTGTTTTCATCGTCGTAAAAATTAATTGAAATGAAGTTGAAAAAGAGTGTCAAGTAGGAAAATTTGTTCGAAATGTCGAAAAGTCGAAAAAACTTTTGAATTTTTTTCAAATAGTGCTGAAAATTTTGTAAAAATACTGCTATGGAATGATATCAAAATTGTTGATTAAAATGGCTTAAAACTGTTCAACATTGGTGTGAAAATGATTGAAAATTTGTTTGAAATGTGGTCAAATAGGTTCATCAAACGGTATGAAAGTTGTTCGTAAATTTCACAAATCGATTAAAGTATCGAGAAAAAATAAAATTTCTGGAATATTTTCGAATTTTTTCTCGAAATCCCCACTGCCAATAATGGAAAATTTTAATTTTTAGTCAGAAAAATTGATTCATCAGGGATGAAAATTTTCCAACTCTGAAGGAGCGAGGGTGAAAATTTATATGGTAGAGAAGGCTTTTATAAGCTGAAATTCCATTTTTTTCCAGCATTCAATGAGGAGAAGTGAGATCTTCCATCTGATATCTTGGGCTTCGTGTGTTTGAACGAACCATAAACAATACAATTAATTTTCCAATAAGGTTTGTTGTTTATTAAAAAAATTTCCTAACCGCGACTTTTCCAAATTCATGATATCTCCGGGGTTTCAGGGCGAGGCGAGGGATAGATTGAGAGGAAGAGGGGGAGGGATCAGGTTAATTTCTAGCTATAAAAAAAATGCTTTGAAAAAGTTAAACTGTGACGTCAGTTTCAACAGCCCTATATAATGTTCATTGCACCAAAACCCTCGTCCAGTTTTATTTTTACCTATTTTCTCGATTTTTTTTATCAAAATAACTATAATTTTTCGGGATTTTTTGAAAAAAATTTAAATTTTCTCTCATATTTTGGATAATTTCATTTCATTTTGAAGAAGAGGATTCGATTTTTTCGGAATTTTTCTTTGTAGGTTTTTCATCACTGATGCAAGAATTGAATTTAATTCTCTGTTATGTTATGATCATATTCGTATTCGATGTTAGATATTATGATCCTATTCGATGTTATGATCTTCAATGATCACGTTTTTTTCACGTTTTTATATCATGAATCGATCACATGTCTCAATATTATAATATGATCCTATTCGATGTTATGATCTCAATGATCACGTTTTTTTCACGTTTTTATATCATGAATCGATCACATGTCGATGTTCTATTTTATCACGTTTTTTTTTTATTATTCAATATTTTAATTCCGAAGTTCAATATAATTTTTCTATATAAAAAGAGCTATTTTATTCATTTATAGTTAGTTATTTTTTTGATGTTCAATTGTAAAGTTGAAAGCTGTGCTTGTGATTAAAGCTTATAAATTTTTTTTTCTTGTGCAGTTATTTCGTTAATATACATAACAAAATTGGCGCAGTCGGTAGGACTATTCGTGTCAGTTCGAGTTAAATGTTTAAAATTTTCGATTTTTTTCTGTGAAAATTCGTTTTCCGGCATTCGTTGCTGAGAAAAATCAAGGAAAATTTTAATTTTCTTTGCGATTCGTTATTCGGATTCGTGATACACGAAAGGTCGATCATTCGATATTTTCTTTCGTTTTTCAACTCGATCGTGAATTTTTATTCTTCGGACACAAAGAAACCAACGGATAATTGCAACGTGAGTAAAAATTTCATAAAAAAAAAAAAAAAAAATCAGATAATTCAATAATAATCACAAAGCCTTCTCTTAAATCTAAGCAATTTTTGAAAATTAATTTCTTTTAAAGAGTGAATAATTATAAGAAGTGTTAATTCTAAGAAGTGTAAATTTTAAGAAATCACTCTATTTTTCAATTTTAAATTCAAGTCTCTAAAAAATAATTCGTTTCTCATTCTAAATCATGACTGAAAATAAGGTTCCTACTTATGAAGATGAAACTTTAAGATATCCTATTGCCTATCTGAGTTCTTTAATTGCTAGTACCTTTAATGGAAATAGGGCAGAATTAAGCGATTTCATAGTCGATTGTAATAATGCATTTGATCTGGCGACCCCAGAACAACACAATGCACTTTTGAGAGCTGTTCTTTCAAAAATTAAAGCTCCTGCAAAAACACATCTAACTTCTTATTCATTTTCTTCTTGGAACGAACTCAAAGAAAAATTGAAACTTTTATACCAAGATAAAAAACACTATGTACAACTTATTGAAGAATTGAGTAGTATCAGGCAAAATCAAAATGAAAATATTACTCAATTTTATCAAAGATTAGAAGAATTAACTGCTAGAGTTTTGGCTTCTGCTAAACAAAATTGCACTGATGTCTCTCTTTTGCCTGGAAAATTATCCAGTATCAATGAAAATGCTTTGAATCGATTTTTGTTCCATTGCCACCCTCAAATTTCCACATTTTTGAGAGGTAGGGAAATTTCAACTTTAAATGAAGCTTTTACAATTGCAGTCAATGAAGAAAGAGCTTTAAATATTCATGTCAGATCTAAAAAATACTGCAAAATTTGTAAAAAAGAAGGACATCATACAAATGAATGTAGGAAAAATCATAATCCAAATCCGAATTTTAATCCAACTCGAAATCGATATTGTTCATTTTGCAAAACCAATACTCATGATACTCAGCATTGCTTCAAAAAAGCTCAAATTCGAACAGTTCAAGGAAATTCAAATTTCAGTCAAAAAACTTGTAATTATTGTAAGAAACCTGGACATGAAATTAAGGATTGCAGAAAAAGACAGTATAATAATCAGAATCGAGTTCAGCAAAATTCAAATAATTCAAATAACTCAAATTATTCAAATAATTCCAATCAAGAAAAATTGTACTGTTCAAATTGTAAGAAAACTAATCATAACACCAAGGATTGTAGATTTTTGAAAAATGATAAAAATAATTCTGGTTCTTTAAACTTCGTACAACAACCGGTTGCGAATACCGAACCGAGTTGTCAGAATCTACAGGTATTCAACGAATGAAAATTCTTTATTCTTCAAATTCTATGTTCACAAATCTCCAATCAGAAGCAAGCAAAAATGAAAATTTCAAATTTCTGGTTGATGGAGGTGCTGAAATGTGTATTTTAAAAACCAATAATTTAAAATCTGGAACTCAATATTATACTGATCAAATTTTAATTCTGGAAGGAATTTCCAAGGAAGCACCAATCAAAACCATAGGATATGCTTATATTCCATTTCAAGTTGGAAATGAAAAATTTTCCATCAAATTTCACATAATTCGAGAAGATTCAAATATTCCATATGATGGATTATTAGGAAATGATATTTTAAAAATTCAGAAAGCAAACATCAATTATTCAAATCAAGAAATTCAACTTCAAAATCTCAAGAATCCAATTAAATTTTATTATGAAGGACCTCCGAAGCCTCCAAGATCTTTTTCAAAATCCAAGCCTCTTTCATATGTCTTAGCTCCAAGAAGTGAGACTTTGATTGAAGCAGAAATTATAAATCCAGAAATTCAAGAAGGAATAATTCCAGAAGATATCAAACTTGGAGAAAATATTTACATTTCAAGAGCAATTACAAAAATTCACAATAAAAATAGAGCTTATGTCACTGTATTAAATGCCACTGAAAAGAAAGTCAGAATTGAAGCTATTCAAATTCCATTGGATCCAATTCCTAATGAAGCTCAAGTTTTAAATCAAGGTGTATTTTCATTCAACTCGAAGTCAGAAATTAATTCTCAGAAAAATGAAAACGAGAATGAAGATAAGAGAAGAATTTATTTATCTAATTCGGTTAATGAGTCAAAAGATAAGCTAGAAAGTATGTCAAGTACAACAAACTCATTAGCAAAATATTCGGCTGATAATTCTAGAAAGGAATTATTGAAAAAGGAACTTCGTCTAGACCATTTAAATAATGAAGAGAAAAAATCCATTGAACCTTTGTGTTTAAATTATTCGGATATTTTTCATTTACCAGGAGACATTTTATCAAAAACAAAGGTCATTGAACATGAAATCAACACAGGTGATAATGCTCCTATTTTTGTGAAAAATTATAGACATCCAGAAAAATTAAAAGAGGAAGTGGAAAATCAAATTCAAAAAATGTTGAAACAGAAAATTATTCAACCATCTGTTAGCCCATGGTCAGCTCCTTTATGGATTGTTCCAAAAAAGATGGATGCCTCAGGAAAAACAAAATGGCGAGTTGTAATTGATTATAGAAAATTAAATGATGTCACAGTTGGTGATGCTTTTCCATTACCTCACATTGATGAAATTTTAGATCAATTAGGTCGTTCAAAATATTTCACATTACTTGATTTAGCCTCAGGATTTCATCAAATTCCCATGAAAAAAGAAGATATTCCGAAAACAGCTTTTTCAACATCTCATGGTCATTATGAATGGCTAAGAATGCCATTTGGATGCAAAAATGGTCCAGCAAGATTTCAAAGAATGATGGATGCTGTATTGACTGGATTAATAGGATTACAATGCTTTGTCTACATTGATGATATTATAATTTATGCAGCAGATTTAGAAGATCATGCTAGAAAAATTGAAGCAGTTTTCAAAAGACTTCGTTTGAATAATTTAAAATTGCAACCTGATAAATGTGAATTTTTGAAAAAAGAAGTTGTGTATTTGGGACACACAATCACTGAAAATGGAGTCAAACCAAATCCGGATAAAATTAAAGCCATTGAAAAATTTCCAAGACCAAACACAGATAAAGAAATCAAGCAATTTTTAGGATTAACTGGATATTATCGGAGATTTATTCCAGAATTTGCAAAAATTGCTAAACCACTCACAAAATTATTAAAAAAGGATATCAAATTCAATTGGACTGATGAACAAGAAAATTCTTTTAAAAAATTCAAAGAAATTCTCATCAGCGATCTAATTCTTCAATATCCAAATTTTGAAAAGGAATTTATTTTAACCACAGATGCATCAGATTTTGCAATAGGTGCAGTTTTATCTCAAGGAGAAATTGGAAAAGACTTGCCTATTGCATATGCAAGTCGAACTTTGAATCAAGCAGAATGTAATTATTCCACAACTGATAAGGAATTATTAGCTATTGTTTGGGCAACAAAACACTTTAGACCTTATCTCTATGGTCGAAGGTTTAAAATTATCACAGATCATAAGCCTTTAACTTGGTTATTTAATTGCAAAGACCCAGGATCAAGGCTCATAAGATGGAGATTAAAATTAGAAGAATATGACTACGAAATTTTGCACAAACCCGGAAAAATGAATTCAAATGCAGATGCTTTATCAAGGATAAAAATTAATCTTATACAGAACAAAAATGAAAGTTACGAAGATTTTTTGAAATTTCATTACATGAACAATGAATTAATCAATGTTCAAACAATCAATGATTCTATTTTAACTAAACCCAACGTCATAATATTTAGCAGTGCTCATTTAGAAGATGAAAATGAATTTTTATCTACAGTAAAAGATAATTTCGAGGTTGCCGAATTTCCCAAAGATATGAAAACTAAAGATGTTTTAACTTACAAAAAAGGAAATAACCATTTGATTATTGGGTTATATAAACAAAATTTCTATGATAAAATGTCATATTCAGAATTATTTCACACAATCAAGGAAATTCGAGATCACGTTTCTACTATCAATTTGAAGCAAATATTTATTTCATTTATTAATAATGAATACGAAAAAGTGAATTTGGAAAAATTCAAGGAAATGATATTCTTTCTTTTTAAAGAAACGAATATTCAGCCAATTATTTGCACAAATCAAAAAATTAAGGTTCCACCAGACAAAATCAAGGAAGTGATTAAGGAAAATCATTCTAGCCTTTTAGCAGGACATTCTGGATTCAATAAAACTTTCAAACGAATCAAAGAAAAATATGAATGGGTGAATATGAGACAAGACATCAAAAAATTCATCAAAAATTGTTCAGATTGTCAATTTAATAAAACAGATAATCATCCAATCAAAAATCCAATGATTATCACAACCACAAGTGATCATCCTTTCCAGAGATTAGCAATTGATGTAGTAGGTCCCTTACCTATTTCAGAATCCGAAAATCAGTTCATTTTAACCATGCAAGATGATTTGACAAAATTTTCAAATGCAATTCCTATTCAAAATCATGAAGCTTTGACAGTAGCTGAAGCATTATATCGATTTTTTTCATTATTTGGAATTCCGGATACACTTTTAAGTGATCAAGGCACAGAATTTACTTCAGAAGTAATTGAACATTTGACAAAAATTTATAAAATTAAGCATATTTTTTGTTCAGTTTATCATCCAGAAAGCAATGGAAGTTTGGAAAAAAGTCACTTGACTTTAAAAACGTATTTAAAAGCTTTCATAAATGATGATCAGACGAATTGGGATATTTTAATTCCTCATTCAATTTTTTGTTATAATACCAATGTTCATGAAGCCACAGGAAAAACTCCCTTTGAACTTTTATTTGGAAGGAAAGCTAGGATACCTAGTTCTCTTACCAATGAACCCCAATTTCAGTACACTTATGACGATTATTACTCACAATTAAAATTACGTTTGAATGCTATTCATCAGTTAGCCAAGGAGAGTTTATTAAAATCTAAGCATAAATCTAAGATTCAATATGATAAGAAAACAAATCCTCATATTTTTAAGGTCAATGATTTAGTTTTAGTAAAAGTTAAGTCCATTAGGCCAGGAAGGACCAAAAAATTAAGTCCAAATTTTCATGGTCCCTATAAGATTGTAAAAATAAATTCCCACAATAACACAGTAGTTTTAAAAATTAAAAGAAAACATCAAACATATCATACTGATATGTTGAAACCTTATTTTTCAGATGAAAATCGCCACTCTGATTGTGATTAGCTTAATCAGCAACATTCAAACCAAGAATTCATTCAGAGAATTCGTAAATTTACCTGGAATTTTTTATGAACACCTAGGAGATGCAAAAATTACTTCAGATACCTGGACACTTTTGAGCTCAACGAATATTTCTTTTTCTGAAGCCAGATTACATATTTTTTCAAATTTGATTTTAAGAACTGCAGGATTATGTCAGCAATATCCTCATAGAAAGGATACCTATTACTGTGATCAAACTATCAGATTATTACAAACCAGTGTTTCCAGATTAACTTCAAAATTTGAAACCATTTCTCATTTAATTGGACATGAAAATGGATCTAGAACCAAAAGAGGACTTATTGATGCCGGATCCTATGTTTTCAAATTTTTATTTGGAACACCAGATGCTGATGATGCGAAATTTTATTCAGACGCCATTTCCCAAGCCCAATATGATGAACAAAACATTCAACTTTTAATGAAGCAACAAATTCAAGTTATTAAAAGTACCATTATAAATTTCAATGATACAGTTTCAAATTTAAGAATCAATGAACAAGTCTTAAATGAAAATATCAGGAGAATCAATGATTTTATGGCAAATACTATAGATCGAAAATTTGATAATGATTTGATTTTGAAAATTACTGATCATGTTAATTTATTAAGTGAATTAACCAATCGGATGGAAAATGAATTCGACAACATAATTTCAGCCATTTTATTTTCTAAAAAGAATATTCTTCATCCTTCAGTCATTACTCCAAAAGCCCTGTTACTAGAATTACAAACAGCCAGATTACCAGCAGACAGAGAATTTCCAATTGTCAATGAATTCAATAATATTTTTCAGTACATCGATATCTGCAAAATTGACGCCATCTTCTCAAATGGAATTTTAATTTTTTCCATCAGGGTACCTCTTGTGCATTCCCAAAAATACAAATTTTACAAATTACTCCCTTTCCCAACTCCTTCCACTCAAATTCCTCATCTTTATCACTTTATTCAACCTTCTTTCGAATACCTTCTGATTTCTGATCTCTTCACCAGATATTCCAAATTATCCTCAATTTCGAATTGTGAAGAAATTAAAAACTCAAATTTTCTGTGCTACACCAATGTAATTTATGAAGCAAAAAATAGTCCAATTTGTGAAACCAAATTGTTGACTTCTTACAAAACGAAAATTCCTGAAGATTGTGAAACAAAAAGTGTCAAAATTGAAGCTGAAATTTGGGAACCCCTTCAAGGAAACGAATGGATTTTTATTTTAAGTAATTCAACCAAATTATCTGTAGAATGTGATAATGTTAAATTTATTGAAGATATTCAATTACCTCCAATCGGAATTTTATCTTTGGAAAAAAATTGTAGAGGATATACTCACAATACAATTTTGAATGCTCAATCTGAAATTAAAATGAACTATGAAAATATTTTACCTTTTGCAAGCATTCATGAAACCTCTTATTTAAGACGTTTTGAAAACGACTCTAATGTTAGAAACTTGCAGCCTATTCAACTTACCAATTTACATAGTAACGAATTAAAAATTTTATCTCATAAGCTTGATCAATATGATGAAATTTTGCAAAAAACAATTACCCACGAATCTTTTGAAAATCGATTCTCTTGGATTCATGTAATTATTAATATAATTATAGGACTCATTATAGTATATATAATTCTTAAAATTGTAAGATGTTACCAAAATTATTGCCTTTGTAAAAAACCCCCTCTAGCTATAAGGGATACCACAATCATAGATGAGCCAGAAAATGTGAATTGTGGATGTTTTAGAATGATTACAGAATGTCTACCCGGAAACAGAACCACTGTAGTTAGAAATGAATTTGAAATTCCTAACAATGAGTATGAAATGCCTTCACTTGCTCCACATAGCTCTCGATCTTTACCAAATACTCCAAATCCAATATATGTTCGTAATTTAAGGTCAAATTCAAAAAGGGTAAATTTAAGATCAGAATAATTTTAAGCATTTAGATAGGGAAATTTTCTCAAAATTTTGTGATTATTTTTGAATTAACTTTGAATTTTATGAAATTTTTCTTTTACAGTAATGAATCTTTTCTCTGCAGCAGATTTTAGATCTGCCTTTTTTCAAATCCAGATTCCACCAATTGACCCTCATCCAGTCCTTAGATTTTCTCAAATTCAAGGTCTCTTACCATTTAGGATTCAGATGGATCATTGGAAGACTATCAAACAGCTTTATGGAAATTATTTCAACTATGTTCACCTAAAACCTCAAATTTCAAAAAACGACCTACCAATGGCAGCTTTCAATCTTAAAGTTGGAATTCGGAAAACAACAGAAAAACTAGCTAATGAACCAAATCCAAAAACAGAAATAATGCTAGAAACTTTCTTTCATGAACAATCTAGCATTTGGAATCGAATTAATAAAAGAAGACAGAAAAGAGAAAAACAGTTTGTTAGTTTTATTTTAGATAGGTTCGAAAATACTTTCACCCCAGGAGATAAGCTTGTTTATGAAAAATTGTGTAATACAATCGAGGAGTCTTATGAATTAGAAGAATCAATAGATAAACAGGATCTTATCGAAAGCAGTGACTGGCAATTAACGGAATTTTTATATAAAATTGTTAAAGGACACGAATTGATTCAACCAGTTGAAAGTTCAACTGATTGCATCATATGCACTATCAGACCAATTAGTAGTGTTTTTCTCCCTTGTGGACATGCTAAGTGTTGCATGAAGTGTGCTAAGAGCATTGAAGATAAATGTCCTTTCTGTCGCACCAAAATAGATAGTACTGTGAAAATATACCTTTGACACTCAAAAAGTGAAAAACATCCGTTGAATTTATCTTAAATAAATTTATTGATTAACTTCTTTATTTATTGTAGTCATAGGACTTAATACTAAGATGTCATTGGATGAAAAATTTTCTACAATTTTATATAAAATGATTTCGTTTTATTTTTTTTTTCAAATTTTTTTTTTTAAAAAATTTTTTTTTTGTAAAAACAAAAAAAAAATTTTTTTTTTACCCCCCTGAGGGATGTTATGTTATGATCATATTCGTATTCGATGTTAGATATTATGATCCTATTCGATGTTATGATCTTCTTTATTATTCAATATTTTAATTCCGAAGTTCAATATAATTTTTCTATATAAAAAGAGCTATTTTATTCATTTATAGTTAGTTATTTTTTTGATGTTCAATTGTAAAGTTGAAAGCTGTGCTTGTGATTAAAGCTTATAAATTTTTTTTTCTTGTGCAGTTATTTCGTTAATATACATAACATCTCGTTTCGTTTCTATTCGTAAAAAATTTAAGCTCTTTTGTTCGTTGTTTTCCATCTCATCTCTCATCCATTTATTGTTCTTGTTCCGCTTTCCATTAAAGAAATTAGGTAAAATCTAGAAAAAAATGAGTCTTTTTTCTAAAAGATTCGAAAAATTTCATAAGTCAAGTAGCAGAGGTCGAAAAAAAGATGAAATTCGAAATTCGAGAATTCAAATTTAAAAGAACCAAAAACTGATAAAATCACTGTTCTTGCAAGTGTCATAGCAGGCCACTTTTTTAGGGTGGTTGTCACTTTTTTCGACTTCAGTCACTTTTGGTTACTTTACACGTCTAAAAGGTCACTTTGGCTATTTTTTCTCCTCAAAAGTCACTTTTTCTTCGCACTTCCAGGCAAAAATCCAATTTTCACGTATTAATTGCTATTTTTTAAAATTCTTTGAGAAAAAAAATGAAAAAATTGATTTTCGCTAGTTTGTTTGTTGTTTTGACGAAGGAATTTAATAAATGAAATTATTCACGTCTTTGCAATTGATTTATCGTTGAAATGTTTGCAGAAAATTACAAAAACTCCCCCCCCCCCCAGAAAACTGTAAAAAAGTTTCCCCTCGAAAAAATTGAAATTTTGGTTACTTTTGGTTACTTTTTGGTCACTTTTCGGTCATAAATAGTTACTGAAAGTTACTTTTTTCTTCAAAAATTTCGCTATGATGCCTGTTCTTGTTTTTTTTTTGAAATTCGCTTTTTTCATGTTTTTGGCTCTTGCATCGCTGATTTTTATTAAATTGATTTTGGTATCGATTTTTTTCATTGACGATCAATTCGTGATATTTCATGGCAAATTTTCGAAATTTCACATGATTTTTCGTTCCTTATACTCATTGTCATTTTATTTTCTGTTCGCTGCAGATCTTCGATAGCGTAAGTTGAATTCACGTTAAAGAACCATTTCCACCCTAGAACTATAAATGCTCGTCCTTGGCACGTCTATGAGCCGTAAAACGAAAACAAATAATAAATTAGTCGACGAGTACGATTGAAAAAAAGTGTTAATTTCTCGAATTGTCGGTTGGCTCATCCGAGTGTGCTGAGTGCTGAAGCTCGTGTGACCATATGCGTCGGGTGAAAAATTTCCACATTTTAGAACCAGTTTAGTGTGTCGGCGACCTTTGGAGGTATATTTTTACGATGACGCTGAAACGAAGTAAACAAAACGAATGTCGGTGGCTGGTTTTTTCTCCATCGACATTAAAAAGAAAAGAAAGAATTCGAAAAGGGAAGCAGCACATATGTTCTCGAAGAAAAGTATAAGCCTGGAAATAGCGGAGAAGGGTCGGTCGGCCCAATGGAATGAATACAAAATGGTATATGCCACACGAGAATATACGCTCGTAAATGTGTCTTATGTGAGGCAAAGGATGGAAAGGCGGCCGGGAGGGGACCGAGATTATTAATGGCGTTATGAGTTACGTTTTATGAGAAATATACTTACACGAAAACGTTACTAAGAGATGTTTGTTCGAGAAAACGAACAAAAATAGGAGAGGATCGGTTTACCAAAGATATGGCAAAGGCGTCTCAAATGATTTTGCTTTTTGCTTCTTAGTTCTCGTCAAATAATTCGCCATTCGGCAGCAAACCTATTTGCAGCAATTATCAAGGGATACGAACGAGAAGGAATAATTCCAGAGTTATATGTGTATTTATGTATTTGATGGTAGAAGAGGAAGTTCTGTAGTACATCGTTATAAGGTTACTTTGAAGAAAACACGGGTTTTGCGGTTTTGCGGCGTAATGCAAAGGCTCTGGCTGGTAGTACGAATTGTGTGTAGTTTCTCGGAATAGTTTTTTCATTCTCTTTTGAGTCAATTCGTCGAGTTTCAGAGATGGAATATTTCACGGATGAAGGGATGTGTTTTATTAGACCATACCTAAGGTTCGAGTATACAGCAGTACGCCATGCACATAGCTAGCTGGCTATTTACTTTTGGGAATTTTTTCTGCCTTCGTTTTGGCGAGTAAATTGGATTTTTTCGTACGCTACGACGATCGGAAGTCAAAAGGGAGGGTTTATTATGAACGTAGCAGTACGGTTTATCGAATGGGTTATGAAAAAATGGCCTTCTCTCGATATGAAATTCCTATAGCGTGTTTGAGATGGTAATTGGAGGTGTATTAACTTGGACGGTGATACGATGATATTACCAGAATTTGTGTCAAGGAAGATATTTCGTGAAATCTAAAACTCGAATTGGGTTTTTGAAAAAAGCAGGGTTCGTACTGGTAGAAAAAAACATAAATTTTCACTATGTAACACAAAACCGCGAAAAATCATGAAATTTTAGCAAAAAGTATTTTTTTTTGAATTTTTTTTCCGAAGTCGAGGAATTTTTTTTCAAATAACAAATTACCTTGAAAAACGAATTTTTTGTTTCTGAAAATCATAAATTTTTCAAATTGTGGCTCTCGGTGAGGGACAAGGATTTCATCTCCTAGGATTGAAATATTTATAGATATGAAAAAATTCCAGCTTTCGGACACATTTTTATTGAAAACTTTTCCCCTCGTTCCGCTCCGGCTCGATAAATCAACATAATTCGTTCCCAAAATAATTGTATGAACCTTTTATCCCAGATAATTGAATATTTTGAAGCAAACAATTTTTTCCCCTTTTTTCAAGGGGCTTGATTTCAATTGAAAATTGAAATAAACAGACCTGTAGGTAAGGAGGCAGGGGTGGGGGGAATCGCTCTCTCTGAAACAGTCGTTTGCCTTCTTCTCCTCCCTGGAGAAAGTAGTCAAAAACTGCTTTTCAATGCAGCTTCTTTTTGGCCATCTGATTCCATACGCTTAAAATTTTGATCTAATAAAATGTCGAAAATTATGAAAATTTTACATTCAATTCTTAAATTCCAATAAATTTTTCACTAAAATACGAAGTTTGTGAAAATTACATTTCAAACGCCGGTATTTTTGGAAATACAAACGAAGATTCACTAATTCTCATATTTTTTCTAAAAAAATGTTTTATTTTTACCATTTTTGGCATTTTAATAACTTTCAGGGGGTCTACCGGTCGCGAAAGTCGCGAAAGTCGTGAAAAAGTCGCGAAATTGACCCAAAATTCATCAAAAGTCACGAATTTTTCCGAAATTACTTCCATTTTTTTCGCCTTTTAAAAAACAGAAAATGTAAAGAAATTCCACCTTTTGAACATTTTTTCTAAAAATTTTCGCCCTCGCTTCGCTCGAGCTCATAAATTTTAATAACCCATTCTTAAATTATATACCTCTTCGTCCTCTTCCCTTCCATTTCAGACAATTGAATATTTTGAAGCGGAAAAATATGTTCTTGCGGAGACTAAGTAGCGATCACGATTGGGAATTTCAAAGGTAATATTGTGGCCATTGTCAGGAAAATCTAAAATAATTGGAGAATTTTGGAATTTTCTAAGGAATGTTTTAAAGGAAGAACCCATTTGGAAATATGTCTTTTTTTGCTGTTTCTTAAATAAATTCTTCGAAAAAATTTCGCCTTCGCTTCGCTCGGGCCAAATCTGCTAATATTTCAAACTTTCCATGAATTTATTTCTCAATAATCATTTAACAATTTTATCCGTTCTAACATGATTTTTCGTAAAATTTTCACCCTCGCTTCGCTCGGGCAGTAACTACTTCTCTTCTTTACAGTAAAATAACTCACTTTTGGAAAATTTTTGTGAAAAATTGTCTTTTTTCAAAATTAAAGACGTATTTTCTTCCGTATATAAACTTTTTTCTATAATAAATTTGATCTCGTTGATTTCTGGGGGGGGGGGGGGTCAAATTGAGAGGTAGATACTAGATACCTTGAAAAAAGGTCGCGAAATTTGATTTTTAAAAATTGGTAGACACCCTGAACTTTTGAGACAACTGAGAATGATTTTCTCTGAAGAAATTGCAATGAAAAAAATTGAACGTTTCAAATCGCTTTCCCTGCGTAATTATTTCCTCCCCTCTTTAAGAAAATCTAGTTCTCATCTCATCCTGGTCCAAAAAATGTATACTTTTACAATATGAATTTTTTGTGAGGAAAAACAGGGTGTCTAACGGTCCTGATAAGTCAAGATTTTTTCAAAAAAGTCATGCAGTACTGAAAAGTCAAGCTTTTTGACCAATTTACCCTAATTTACTAAAAAAATCAAGTTTTTTTTTCAAAAATAAAAAAAAACTTCCATTTACGTTTGATAAATATTTTTTTTAAAGTGAAAAAAATACAAATTCTTCAGCTAATATTCGTTTTGGGGCTCTATTTTTTTTTTTGAAAATTGACAATGACTTGAAGGCGATCTCAAATGAAATTTTCAATTTTTTACGGGGGGGGGGTAGGTTATTAAGGGATTTATTATAGTTTTTCTTCAAAGTCATAAAAGTATCACATAAAAAGCAAGAATTTTTGTTTTCCATTGTTTCAATATAACTGTTCAGAAAATTTTTCATTTTTACCCCTCTCCCCGAGATTTTTGCCCAAGTTTCGTGGGGTGGCCCTCAAAAAATTCATGCAAAAGGTCAAGCTAAGTCAAGCTTTTTGCCCTACAAATTTTGTTAGACACCCTGAAAAATTACCTACATACGTCGTGGTTTTTTTTCGAACATCCTGTATTTGCGTGAGTTTTTTTGGCATCGATATTTGGAAACGCACATCGTGATTCATGCGAGATATCCGACACCCTTGAAATCACCTCGACATTTCATTCAAAATAAATCACACTTCTGTCGAGTGCTTTACAGGGTTATCGAATTTTGAATTATGGAAAATTTTATATCGAAACATGAGTTCGCCTGAAAGTAGGAAGGAAACGAGAATACCTGTTAGACGGTTTTGGAGAAGATGACGTAACACGAAGGCCTTTTCACTTTTCAATAATAATTTTGAATTCGCGATGAATTTTTCATTATGTTCTAAAAAAAAACACGAGCTGGAAAATTTCGGTGCTGATTCGTTTGAAAATCAAACGTCTTTGAGTAGCCTACGCTTTCGATTGAAATTGAAAAACACATCGCTATATTTTCTTCAGAGTAATTAAAATTTTATCGAGTTGGATTCTTCGGTATGGCTTCGATAAAAGAAGAAGGAAAAAGGAAAACTGACGGTGCGGAGTGGCGCTGGAACGAAATATCGGAGTTTGGCAAGTAATACGTCATCGATTAAAAATTATACGTAGGCTTTTATTGGCCTCCTATTTCGTAGTCGATTTTTTCCAGTTCGGTGACGTACTAAGTTATCGATTGAGTGGTTTCGGTTCAATTTTGGCGGTAAAGGGATCAGAAATTGGGGAATAATTGCATAGACTGTACAGTGATAGTGTATTCTTGAGAAGAAATTCTTCGTTGAAGATAGGGGATGGCAAATAGACATTTTTATTATATAAATATACTCATATGTACGAACCAAAAAGAGAAAATCAATGAAGAAATATGGTACTTAAAGTCTTCAAAATTAGGTTTTGTTATTACTTTTTTTTTTGTCTCTCCCTAATTGAAACGACCTCCTCCCTCCTCACATATGAATGACTTTCAAATGGCAAAATTTCTTGAATTTGAACTACCTGTTAATATGAGATGATCTCTCAAAGAATCCTCCCAATATGAAATGTGCCTCCCTCCCATTAGCTAACCACGTAATTCTTAAAAGTCGACCTGTTAGAGATATGGAGGACTTTTGGAAATATGGGGAAGGGGCAGCGATGGAAAACTGGAATGATTTCAGTTCCAGATTTCAGTTTTTTAAATTTTGAGGGACAAAAAGATCCAAAATTTCCGAAAAAATTGAACTAATTTATTTTCCCCTTCCGATTCGAAGTACAATTTTTCCCTATTCCAAGCTCGATTCAAAAATTTCTCAGAAAAAAAGATCATCAAGTCATCTGTTTCGAAAATTTTTCGGATCAATAATGTATTTTTCAACAAAAATTTCAAATTTACTATTACAGGTGGATAAAAAGAGAAAGCAAGCTTCTCTTCTCCCCCCTCCCTTCGCCAATTGATCCAGCTCTACAAAATTTGTTGTCATTTCTGAAAATTTTTCAGCAGGTATTATGAATTTTTTCGGGGTTTTGACAGAATTTATCAACTGATGATGATACAATAAATTTTTTTTTAATTGTATCACCAAGGTACCCAAATTTTTATATTTTTGACTGGAATAGTTCGTGCAGATTTTTAGGATTTACAATCATCCCTGAAAAATTATTCAATTGAAGCCATTTAACATCATTGTTCCGAAAAATTTTCAATCTTACCCATTTTTTATATTTGCAAATCGATTCTAACAAAAATGTTGATTCGAAAAAGAACTCGACCAATTTTTTTATGGTTACATTTTTTAATTTACCTTTTATTACAAATTTTTGATCCTTTTCAGTGAAAATTTTTAATTTTGTGAATTTTTTAGTGTTTTAAATAATTTTTGGGAAATAAATTGAACACTACTCGATATTTCTTTCAATTATTCAAATGTTTTTAGTTTTTAAATGAATATTTCTACATTTTTCCATGTTTCACGAGGGTTTTCAATAAGAATTTTCAATCCTACAAATTTTTAAAGGTTTTTGATCGATTTTGATCATAAACATGACTGCCGAGTGTACCTTGGCACACCCTACTTCTCCCAGATTTTTCAATTTTTTTCTCTCCGGAGACAATTTTTTTGGTAAAATTCGCTAATGTGTCCTGGTGGCAATATTCTTTTTAATTTTTTTCATCAACAATCAGAATAAACAAAATTATAAAAAATATTTTATTTTAAAATATTTTCGTGAAATGTTTCAATTTTTAGCAAATCAGCCGCATTTTGAAAAATGGTCCAATTTTTAAAAAATCGTCCAAATTGTTAAAATTGTATTCTCAATTTTTTGAAAAACTAGAGAAAGTTTTGGAAAGATTTTCAGTTTTTTGAAAAATTATTACAAAATTTTCGGGAAACATCCAAATTTTGAGAAAATTGTAAATTTCTGAGAAATTAAAGGAATGAACAAAATACAAGATGTAGGTACGTAATACGTATCATATTCAAAATATTTTAATAAAATTTTTCAATTTTTGAAAAATTAGTCAGTATTTGGAAAATTGATTAAATTTCTGGAAAACTGTTTGGTTTTAAGAAAATCTGGGAAAATCATCCCAGTTTTAGACAACTGTAGGGATGAATTCGTAATGAATTTGCATTCTAAATTCATCCAATTTTTTTCACCTTCCTGGGCTGAGATGAATTTTCATTAAAAATTCATCCAAATTTTTTTTTATTTCTGAGGCTGAGATGAAGTTGGGTCGAATTTTCATCCCAAATTCATCTAATTTTTAGAAAATTGTTCAAATTTAGAAAAATTTTTCAATTTTAGAGAACTGGTCTAAATTTAGAAATGTTTTTCAGTTTTTGAAGAATCGTTTAAAGATTTTGAAATCATTTTCAAGCTATAAAGAACCTTTCGATTTTGAAAAATTCTTCAATTTTTGATAAATCGGTGAATTTATGTAAAATTTTCTCACTGTTTTAAGAAAAAATATTCTTTAATTTGAAAAGTTTTGGCACAGCCTACTCAGAAGGTCCAGTCACGTCAATGATTTTGATGGAGAATTTTTCCAGTATCGTCATCATTTCGGTTCTAGTTCCAGTTTTCCATGGTGGAGGGGGGGGGGGAGCTCTCCTCGTTTTGGAAAGATTTTTGAAAATTCTTTGGTTCTGTCAATGGTAGAAAAAATGGAGCCAAGCTAGAGACATCTAGAGAGAGATTAGGTTCATGGTTTAAGTAGAAACGTAAATGTGTCAAAAAGAGAAAAATTTGCATGCTTTGACCCTTTTCAGATGGAATTCCATTGTGATTGTGGAATAATGTGGGTAGACAAGGGTAATTTTAATTGAGTAAAAGTTTATATGTGGTTCAGTAAATAAATTTTGACTTTTTCAAGCCAAATTTTTAAAAAATTACGAGGAATTTCCATTTTATCTCTAATAAAAAAATTCAGTTTTGCAAAATTTTTTCGGTTTGACTTTAAAACAGTAAATTGAAACTGCTGCGGTTAGAACGAAAATGGGACTGAAATTCATTTCAGTTCTAGTTCCAGTTTTCCATGAGGGGGGGGGGGGCTCTCCTCGTTTTGGAAAGATTTTTGAAAATTCTTTGTAGTACTTACCTATTGTTCTGTCAATGGTAGAAAAAATTGAGCCATGTGTCGATAACTCCACATTCATTGGTGATACATAAAAGTATTTATGAGGTTGTACGTTTCATTACAACTGGTTATAAAAATTTGCTCGACCGTCGTGCCAATAACGATCATAACAATTGTTATTCGGTACATAAGTATCGCTGTTGTATTATTTATCCTGTTTACGACGACAACCAACAATAATGAAGCATACTTGATATCGACGATGTCCAACATTGCCATAGGACGAGTAAGAGTTCAGTTGGAAAGCAGCTCATAAGTTACGTACGTGTAATGAAAGATCGAGTGATTCGGGGGAGGGGGGGTTCTATATCCGTATGATTATATGCACATAACAGCCACCATCTCCTCGAAAATATTATATGCACGTACATACCTTTTTTTTTTTTTTTCTACGTGTACTATTTTTCTACATGAATTGACAATGTGCGCTTGTGTGGTTTAGTTTGAGTTAATTTATTTTATCTTTTTTTTTTTTTCATACCTGCGAGTTTCGTTATTCTTTTGTATACTGAAAATAAACCGGTCGCATAGCGGGAACTTGTTAATTACGTCGCCAGTGCATACACATACAGACGATGTAAGATTCGCGGGTCGCTCGGCGAAATCATTAATTACGTGTCATCTTTTTGTCTTGTTGTTTCCCTTGCTTCTCCTGTGTCCGCTGCGGTGCCTCGGAGCCGGCGCGGTCAACATATTGTGCACGATGCGATGGACCAGCGAGGTTCGAGGTGGACCAGAGGTCTCGTATTCGGAAATAAATTATAGAGCTGTTCGGGTCGAGTGAATGGCCATTGGTCAGTGTCTAAAATGGCTTCTGGTTCGAAAAATACCAACGCCAAGTTACTTTTTCGACGTTTCTGTTCAACTGGTTGCTAAAGTGTGAAATAGTATTTTGAAAAAATTAATCGATTTTTTTTTTTAGATTTCGCAGTATTGCATTTTTTTGTAAAAAGTTCAATTTCAGTGTGCCAGTTTTTCGTAAATTTGTTCTCGAATTTCAAAAGGAGGAGGATTTTGTTCGCATTTTTCATAAATATTGATCATAAATAGGCAAATAATAATTTTTTTTCAGGTTTAAAAAGTTATAGATCTCGAAAGTCTCGAAAGCTTTGAAAAATATGAATTCAGCTTTTTGATGTTATGTACCCTGAATTTTTATGTCAGAAGGTCACCAGGATATCAACTTTCTGGAACCCTGGAAAAGCCAGGGAATTTTGATAGTCTAGAAATGTCGAGGAATTTTTGTTATAAATTTTTCAATCAAAAAAATATTTTCCCTCTCCATGTTCGGGAGTAATTTTTCTTTCTACAGAAATCATTTAAAATCTAATTTTTTTGGAAACTTGCTTTTTACTATGTTGAGATGAGAAACCAATGTCATGATACCATTGACAATACATAATGTTGAAAAAAAAAAAGGAAAGAGAATGGAAAAAAATTAGAAATTATTGGCTAAGTTTTGGAAAACCACAATGAAGAAAAGGCGATGAATTTCATATTTTGATATTATTTTTTCGCAAAAATTTTTGTCATTGCTTTGCTCGAGCTCAACACATTCATATGTTTCAACAAAATTATTGGTATTTCACCCCTCGTAAATTTTTTATTTACTGGGACAAACTGAAAATATTGGAGGAGCTTGTGTGGAATTTATGAATTTGAGGCACGTGTTTTTTTTGGGGGGGGGGGGCAATGAATTGTGAAGAAATTTTTTAATTTTCAGAATCAGAATTTTCATTTCCTTGATGTGGTAGATGTCTTGAAATAATTAGGTTCGTTTTTCGAAACTTCCTAATTCTTCATTTTTATTGGAAATTCTTTCTGTAATAAATTCGAGTTTGAAGTTCTCAATTTTTTGGAGGGGGGGGGGGGTGTCTCAAAAATTTTTCGGCTTTTATAGCCGGAAAATGGCATTTAAAAATAGTGATTTCAGAAAAAAAATCGTTCAACATCATGGGAAAAAATGGCTCTCCTTCATGCTTCGCAATAAAAGGTCTGGAAAACCTGGAAAAGTCTGGGAAAATAATTTCGGAAATATTGTATGTGCCCTGGTTAGGTTGTCTTTGAATGAACTTTCATCACAAGTCGATTTCCTTTTAAAATTAACTTCTATATAATTTTGCCGCAAATGAGATCAAATCCAAAGGGTACCCCTGGTTAAGATAGGTGAATCGGCCTAAGAGCGACTTTTTGAAACTGACCATTAGACATTATTAGGGACCCCAAAAAAATTTTTAGGCCGTATTTTCAACCCCCCCCCCACCTCACTCCCCTTCGCCCCCACCTCCCAAAATGTCGAATTTTCGTCAAAAAATCCTATCTCGGAACCTAATGAACCAAAAATTCTGAAATTCATGTGGTGTATACGGGGAGTGGTGATAAACTTTTGAGAATTTTTTCAGATTTTTTTTTGCACCGCCTTCTAGCCAAAATTGCAATTTGAAAACTTAAAATCGCTCTAATTTCGAAACTAAAAAGACATACATTTTTTCTTTTTGGCACAAATATAGTCCTACCTTGGTACAATATGATGATATTTTTTTCAGATTTTTAGCGTTGGGAGAACAGTCGAAAAAATGCGGTTTTCTATTCAAAAATGCTCATTTCGTCATTCACGCAACTAAAAATTTTGAAATTATTTATATGGTATGAATAGAGAGAGGTAACAAATGTTTGAGAATTTCTTATGATTTTTTTGCAATGCATTCCAGCCAAAAACCCACCCTCAAACTTTTAAGATTGCTCCAATTCCAAAACTATAAGGCAAACATTCGTTCTACTTTTTGAAACTAACCACCACACATACTTAAGGACTCGAAAAAAATCTTGGGATGCATATTCCACCTTCCAGCTCTCTCCGTTTCACGCCATCCTCCCAATATTCAGTTTTGTCAAAAAATCCCATTTTGGTACCTCAATGAACCAAAATTTAAAAATTTTTCCATCTGTAAAATTTTTTAAATTTGAATTTCCTCAACTTTGATTTTTTCAATTTTGTTTCAATCTCATATTCCTTGAGATTAAATTTTTCCCACAATTGAAATTTTTTTCCACTTTGATTTTTTTTAAAATTTCAACTCCATTATGTTTTTAAAATTTTTCCATAATTCAGTAAGTGGCGGTTTGAAAAAATTTAGGTAAAACTTGAAAAAATTAAAGATTGAAATCGAATGAATTTTGAGAAAATATAAGTTGAAAAATTTTACTGTTGGAAAAATTTCAAACTTGGTTACAATTTCGAAAAAAATTGGGATTGAAGAAATTTGAAAAAATTCGAAGCTAGAAAAATTCGAACTTGAAAAGTAGAATGGCAGTAGAGAGAAAATTTTAAATAACATTTTTTTGATGAAAATTTTTTTAAATTGGGGCCAGCTTTGAAAAAAATTACGATTAGTGAAATTGAAAAACGAGCTCTCAAAAACCGTAAAAATTATTTTATGCAAATAACTTTTTAAAATTTGACCTCCCCTCCTTTCCCCTCTTTCCCAAAAGCTCTGTTCTCTTGAGAAATGCAAAATTTTCCAGATAACGGTTTCAAACTCCAAATTTAAGAAAAACTAGAACTGAAAAGTAAATTTTTGATCGAGTTGGTCTATTTAATTAATTTTTAATCACATTGGTTTCGAATTCGTACCAGCAATGATTTATTGTCGCAAAATAGTTCACTATTGTTGATAATTGCGATTCGTGGATCGTTGATCAATCTCGATTGTGTTACAATGCATGTATAGTTCTTTTATTATGGTCATTGTGATCGTATGCAATAAGGACTTGGGTAATAAACAGATCTAGATGTATGGCAACATTGCCAGTATTACCTGCGTCACGTCATCGACGTTTCGTTACGATATTAATAAAATTATCACGGATACGTTACCTGCCGACGAGATATTTCGATTTCAAGGTTTTTCGTTAGGGTTAAAAAAGGTAAAAAATTCCATCGGTCTGTGGTTATTATACCGATGGGGCGAAGAGGTGATATCGTCATGTCATTGTGACCCACATCTATTGGTATATAGTTTGTCTTCTGTCTCATGACAGGTGGTTGAAAAAAAAAGGTATGGACGAGGTGTTATGTACCTAGGTACTTTGTATATTACATGTACGCTCGACTCGTTAATCGATTCGACAACCGAATTAGCAATCGTTTCAGGAAGGGAAGGGAGATGAAGTGTGGTGTTTTTTTTTTTTGTGAAAAGACAACACTTCGGTATGATGGAGAATTTTGCCTTTTTCTAGAATTTTGGGGTTTCTTTTTTTATTTTTGAAAGTGAAAGTGATTCCAGACGAGAGGAAAAATTCGAATAAAAGTAATTATTTGAATAAATGTTTTCTTTTCCGGAAAAAATCTATATAAATGTTAGAAAAAAGGAAAATACATTCGCGAAACGTGTTACGTATCGAAAAATAGATTCTATATACGATAAACCGAGTACCTAGCTACCTACATTTGTTAGAAAAAGCTAAAGCTGGTGTGGTATTTTGAAGAAACCAAACAGACTGCAAAGATGGAAGCGACGAGATTGGAAATCGCTGCTGAAAAATCCCAACGATTTGAAAAAACAACCCTTGAGCTCGAAAGTTGTCTAAAAAGAAAAAAACACGATGAGAAAAAGTTGTGCAAATACGAGTAGTGCAGAGGGAGAAATACACGAAGACGATTTTCTCTCAATTTTTTGCTCGCTTTCGAGTGTTCTTGTTTAATGACCATAGTCAATGATCTCCGACACTTCCATCTTTTTATTTTTCGTCATTCGTCGACCGTCGAATATTTTTTACAGATGATTTCCGCGTTCGTTTTGGAAAAAGTGTCGGAAAAGTTGAGAGACAAAATGTACACCGACGAATCGAGACGAACAAAAAGTACCTGCGGTTTATCGAGAAATTTCGTGTTGGAAGAACTGGGGGGGGGGGGGGGTGGTAATTTTCCTCAGTCGGACTCGATTGGTTTTCTTAGTTCTTGAAATTGGAAAAACACTCGAGCTCGTGTTTGGTTCTTTCGAAAAAATTTATTTGGATGATAAAAGAAAGGCAATGTTTGAAATTGGACGTTTTTTTAAAGAAAAAAAAAGGGTAAAAAAGGGGAACAAATACACGATGAATTTTTTTCTTCATTGCTCGAATTTTATCAGCCTCGTCGTACAACTCGACGACTTAATTTGTCATTAACAAACTGGCTTGTAATAGTTGGATGAAATTTTTTCTCTCGCCTATGCGGAGTCTTAATCATCACATTTGGCGTGAGATTTGCTTTCTCAGTAGATTCAACTCATCGGTCCGTTTGCCAATTTTTTTTTCTGTCGAAAGAAAATTTCGCGCCAGACGGCGTACTGTGTAAATTTTACAAGGATTTCTTTTATGCTGCCGTTGTCCGATTTAGTCGCACGTTTTGTAGAAGCAGAAGAGATTTTGGCTGATGTTTCGCGTTTATAAGACTGTTTGTTTACATAATGTAGTGAAAGAAAAGCAAGAAGGGAGATAAGGTGCTGCTAATAGGTCGATATACGTGGAATCGACGACCATGTTGCTGTTGTACCCGGAAGCATCTCGTAGAAGGAGGTCTTGGCCGGTGCGGTGTTTTTTTCATACGTATACGTGAATGATGAGATGAGATTATTTTTCGAATTGGATTTTGAGCCAGCAGCGAAGCTGAGATAGTAAAATTTATTTTTATACTGCGCAGAAAATTTAAAGAGATACGATTTTACTGATATTTTAACTACGTTGACATAGTTACCTACATATGTCTGTAAATGCTAAAATGCAAATCGTAAAAGTGACAAATGACAGAGCTGGCTGAAAATAATGCGAAATTTTTTCCAAGATATGTTGAAATATTGCGAAAATCGTTTTCGAACGCCTATCTATACTGTCTCATTCCGAATCAGTGAAAAATCACTGATAAACAGTCAAAATTGCAGCACAGGAAAAATTGGTGAAATTCACTGATTTTTAGTTATTTTTCACTGATTATTTAAAGAATTTCACAAATTTTTCAGTAAATTTCATAAATATCACTGAGTTTTTAGTGAATTTTCACTGATTTCCAGTGATTTTCTTTCACTAATTTGTTTTCAGTGAAACAATTTTCACTGATTTGTTTTCAGTGAAACAATTTTTACTGATTTGTTTTCAGTGAAACAATTTTCACTGATTTGTTTTCAGTGAAACAATTTTCACTGATTTGTTTTCAGTGAAACAATTTTCACTGATTTGTTCTCAGTGAAACGATTTTCACTGATTTGTTTTCAGTGAAACAATTTTCACTGATTTTCTCCTGTGCTGCAATTCTGACTGTTTCTCAGTGATTTTCGGTAATTTTCACTGATTTATAATTGAGAAAGTAGAAAATTCAAAGAAATATTGTACACGTTTCTGTAAAATTGGTACAGAGGTCAATAAAATATTATTATAATTTTGTAAAACATCTTGATTATGGCTCAAAACATCACTATGAGAGAAATTTTTTTTACAAAGTTTTCGAATTTCCACAAAATCCTTAATATGACGTAAAAATTTGAAAATTATTCAAAAATTGCTGCATTGATAATTTTGAGTGAAAATAAAACTAAAATTGATTAGAACACTAATTACTTTGCTAATATTTATTTTGACTTCTCACGTCGTAAAAATTATTAATTATTTCCTTTTTTTGATTTATAAAATTTATCACATTCGTTTTGATAGCATGTCCAAGCTTCATCGGGGCCAGAAACTGGCCAACATTAACTAAAATTCAGTAAAAAGTTTTACTTTTTACGTATTTTCTATGACAAGGGTCTACTAGCAAGGAAACCAAGAAAAAACAGAAAATAGCAAGAATTTTTATGATCTTACTGCAAAAAACAAGCATTTTTAATATTTTCCTCTTTTCTCGAATTTTCTAGAAGAAGGATAAAAAAGGGGATTCTTTTTTGGACAAATTCGAAACAAGAAAAATTGCATGGAAATGGCTAGAAAAATCCAGAAAATAGCAAGAATTTTCATTTTTCAGATCCAGTAGACACCGCGTTTGGCTAAAATGTAAAAAAAAGTTCGATATTTTCAGATTTCTTGGTGTATAGTGAATTTTTTCGCAATTCAGTTGAAAGTCATCTCAAAAGTAACAAATTACTATCTCTGATGTTGAAAAAAATTATAACATTTTGGATTCTGTTTTTTTCTGCGAAAATTTTCGTCCTTACTTCGCTCGAGCTCAATTTCATTATTTGCAAAATGACGGAAATTTTTCAAACTGTTATAAGCTCTTTTTCTTCGGGACCCTTTCATTTGATTTTTTATTTACTGGGGCAAGCTGGAAAATTTTCAGAAACTTGTATGGAGTTTATCGATTTGAAGCATATACTTCTTTTGACAGGTAGGGGCAAACAAACAATATGAAAAATTGAAATTTCTTGAAATTTTCGCCCCTCCTCCCCTTCCCATTTTCAAGAAATGAAGGTTTTCATGATAAATGGAAAATGTTACAAAATGTATAACAGCTGAAAGTTTAAAAAAGTTGCATGCCAAAATCTAAAAAATTCATGTCTTCGCAAAAATTGAAAGTTAGCTGAAAGCAAATCAAATGAATCTCTCAAGCCTAAAACTGATTAAAAGAAAATTTACTGAAAATCAATTACTTTTTCTGTTTTTTTTTTTCTGTGTTGTAATTCTGTCGATTCAATTTATTACTTTCGGTGAATTTTCACTGATTCAAAATCAAGCAGTAGGATACATTGTTTTTCGCTTTTTAGAAAAATTAAAAGAGAGATCGTAAAACAATTCTGTAATGATATCAGAAAATTAAAAAAAAAAATGAAAATTGGTTTTATTAGTTGTCTGTGAATTTGGACAGGGGGGGGGGGGGTGAGAAGGCCCTTTTCGATATCAATTTTTTTTTATGGGAAGGAGGGAAACACATTGTGTAACAACGATGTCAATATCAAAAAATTAGGTTTTCACGATTTAAAAAAAAATAGAAAAAAGAAGTATTTTTGAAAGAATTCACTAAATATGTGCAAAGAAATATTATGCAAACGAAGCCAAAAATAAGAAATGAGAAACGAAAAATAGATGTTTTCAGGCATCACAGGGGTCACTTTTTTCGACTTCAGTCACTTTTGGTTACTTTCACGTCTAAAAGGTCACTTTGGTTACTTTTTTCCTCTCAAAAGTCACTTTTTCTTCGCACTTCGAGGCAAAAATTCAAATTTTCACTCAAAATTTTGCAATAAAAAAATGAAAAATTGATCTTTCCTAGTTTGTTTGTTGTTTTGACAAAGAAATTTAATAAATGAAATTATTCGCGTCTTTTCAGTTGATTTATCTTTGAAATGTTTGCAGAAAACTACAAAAAAATTGCCCCCCCCCCCCAGAAAACTGTGAAAAAAATGTGCCTCTGAAAAAATTGAATTTTTGGTTACTTTTGGTTACTTGTTGTTGTTGGTCAGTTTTTGGTCACTTTTGCTCAAAAAAAGTTACTAAAAGTTGATTTTTTCTTCAAAAATTTCACATGCTTAATTTAATACTCCGGAGAGAGGAATAAAAAATATTTTCACATTTTTTAAAAGAAAATGTTTCATGATTTTGGCATCCAGTCAGAATCAATCAAATATGAGACGTTCCGTTTAAAAAGGGACAACTTATGTTAAAAGTTGTTTTCGAGATAAATGCGAAATAAGGTGTTTGGGTTGAAATGAAACTGTCGATTTTCGGGTTTTGGTCGATTCGGATAGAGAATTTCATCCACTTTCACCTGGTATGTTTGAAAAGTTCCAACAGAGTTCGCAAGTAGCAGAAAAACGTGTTTCATTTTTTATCAAATTTTTTTGCATTTTTTAAAAAAAAATTACATGAAGAACATTTGAAAGTTAAATATCTTTGAAACATGGCTTTGTGGAGAAAAACTAACCGCTCATAGCAGAAAGCAAATTTAATTCTCTACAATTTTGGTAATAATAATTTTTTCATGAAAACGCTTCCTTTCCTTGCAAAATCTAGTTTTATGTCAAAAAATGAGAAAAGTTGAAAAGTTGTCGATTTTTCATTCATGAAGAACATTTGAAAGTTAAATATCTTTGAAACATGGCTTTGTGGAGAAAAACTAATCGCTCATAGCAGAGAGCAAATTTAATTCTCTACAATGTTGGTAATAATAATTTTTTCATAAAAACGCTTCCTTTCCTTGCAAAATCTAGTTTTATGTCAAAAAATGAGAAAAGTTGAAAATTTTTCGATTTTTCATTTTTGAACAATAAGATGCCAACTAAGCATTTTTGACAAAAATAAATGCCGTAATCTGAAAGGAAATTTCGCGCTCTACAATTTGCTTCCATTCACATTCTCCCTAAGCTGCTTCTTTTTCTCACAATTTCGTTTTAAACGCTAAAAAAAATGAAAAAAAAATGGGGGGAAAAAATTTTAAAAACTTTAAGCTCGTTTTTCTCGAAATCAACTTTTTTCAACTTTCAATTTCAAAAATTCATAACTCCGCGAATTTTCAATGAAATTTCTTCGTTCTGGTCTTATTTTGTTCAGAATTTTATGGACTATAACGTAGTGTGAATAACTCGATTTTCAAAAATCCGAATAAGTTGTCCCTTGTTATACGGAACGTCTCATATTAGTTGTTTTTTTTAACTTCCATTTTTTAAATATAAAGTTGAAAATAACAGCAATTTTTCCAAATTTACTCCGTATGACTAATGGAATTCTCAAAATAATGGCATCTGGAAGAATCTGCAGACTAGTCAACCGTTAGTCAGCCATTAGCCAGCCAATGAGATGAAGCTAGCCAATAGCTGTACCTTTAGTTGATCCGATTGACTAGACATCCCCGCTCAAAAGTCATCTGTTTGTGGAAAATTCAATAAGTGAAATTTCACAAAATTTTAATCTTATTACCTATCTGAATGAATTTTTTGACCTTTCGTGATATTTTTATTCATTTTTATGAACTTTCAACACTTTTTTTTATCAATTTTTAACACATTCTCTTCTAAATCTCTCTGAAGTTCTGCATCACTATTTCCCGTATCTCACGCAAATATTTTTTTCAAATAATGATTTTTTTTCTAGGTATAAAAATCTAAATTCGTAGCATATTTGTAATTGTTGGTCATTTTTTTCAGGTATATATGTATTTGGTTTCGCATCAGGAACACGCGAAAAAAGAATAGTTCAACGCATCGACCGAACAAATAATAATGCTTGGAAACGTTACCGCGAAACATTAATGGTAAGCGTTTCTTTCATTTATAGCCTATTTTTTTGATTTTGTCATGTAAGTACAATGAGAACATTGACCCAATTCGTGGCTGGATATTGTGGAACGTGTGTGTAATTTAATGCCGTTGAGCCATTGTACCTCGGTGTCTGTAAAGTCGAAGCTATGGCTTATATCGAAATAAAACGAAGAGATTTACAGCTGGGTAAAGAGGTTCAGTAGTGCTGCTGCAACGATTGTAATTATCTGACTGGCGAAGAGAACGGTTGAACTGATCAATGATGCGTAATTTGTTGATAATGATCGAAGGAGGGTGGAAAATTATCGATTTGTCGGCCTTCACCGAACCCAAATTACATCACAATGAGGTAATGTCGAGGAGAAGGGTAATCGCAGAAATTATGCGAAAGATGAGACTCGACGACGTGGATCATGGTACCTGAAAAAATCCTAATAAAAGAGTACGAAGGCGATGACGGGAATGAGGAATAAATAGAGCTATATTTGTTTAAGTTATTTATAATAGCGAAATTCTATACCATTGGCTTTTTTCCGCGGATCGACGGTGAGACAGGCTAGCCACAGGTATTATCTCGCTATCCGGTTTTTCAAGCGGTACGAAGAAGGGAGGTCAAAAGTACCGGTTTTATTACCAGCAAGGTGAGGAGACGAGGTGCTGTGGTTCTCTCATCATCATCATGATCATCGGTACCTCGAACCCATGCCATAGATCTGTAACACGATTAGGTACGCCGAGGATCGAGGAGGTTATTCCGATGGCGAGGAAATTCCTTTTGATTGTTTCGTGTTTACGTGCGAGAAAGAGATAGAGTGAAAGGAGTTGGGTAGGGTCTGGATCGTCGATATTCAAAAGTCGATGGTCGTTTTGTACTATATTTTGCCCCGATTGTGGCCTCTTCTTGTTTCCTTTCGGTGGCTGTTTAAGAGTTCCATCTGCCCTGCAGGATTCCCCGCCCGCCACAGTTTGGATTTTGATTTTTACTCGTTCATTGTGTTCCTTTTAGTGGTTTCTTTTCATTGCTTGGATAATTGCGAGTTGTTATTTTATCTGTGTGTTGTTGGTATGTGGCAAGTCTAGCATATCTTTACCCTTGGAAATTTTTTCTGATGTGTTCCAATAGCAAAAATGGAGAACTGAAACTGAAAAGTGAAATTAGTTCTAAAGGTGCAGTTTTTATTTACTGTTTTGGTCAAAACCGAAAAATTTTGCAAAACTGAAATTTTTTATTGGAAATTAAATGGAAATTCCTTGTAATTTTTTGAAAAGGGTATAGCCGGGTTTTAGGCGAATTTGGCTCCCACTCCGATTTTTGATTTAACCCCCTAAAAATGGTGTTCCTTAATGTAGAAAAATTTTGAAAAAATTTGACCTTTCCTCTCCGCCTTCCCCCCTCTCTTTTGGAGTTATGGTCATTTTATTGCTTTATTTTCAAGAATTTTTAATTTCAGTGGAAGTGAAGGAAATTTTCTGTTCTTTGGCTCAAAGTTACATTTCGTAGAGGTGTATTTACGATAATTTTTTCAACAATTTTGGTACACTCCTTAATATTTTTTCGGCTATTTGAAGTTTTCAATCGTAAAAAACACCATATAAGCGAAGAGCAACCACTTTTTGAAAATATCCCTAAAACGTGTTTTTTAACGTAGATTCACGTTACATATTCACTTTTGACGATTTCGATGCACCAAGGGCCGAAAATCGCAAAAAACCGTACAAAAATGTTGTTTTTTTTTAGAAATTTTTTTAAATTTTGAGTGTTTTGTATGAAAAGAAATGACTAACCGAAGAAACTAACGTCGGATTCGTGTTTAGCGAGTCAAAACACCCCGATAAACACCCTTTTCGCGATCGTTCAACTTGAAAACTCGAAATTCGCTATTTTTGTCGTGAAAAATCAGTGAAAAAAGTGAATTTTGAGAATTTGAGCAAAACGATCGCGAAAAAAGTGTTTATTGAGGTGTTTTGACCCGCTAAATACAAATTCGACGTTAGTTTCTTTATTTGGCCATTTTTTCCGTATAAAACACTCAAAATTTCAAAAATCTGTCAAACAACAATATTTCTGCATGAGTTTTCGCGGTTTTAGACCTTAGTTTAAAGAAACATCCAAAATAAAATACGCAGAGAAAATCTTCATAAAAAATATAGACTTTGTATGTAGAATTACTTTCAAAATTTCGAGTGTAATGATAAAAATTTTTGTCCAACCAAAAAATAAATAAAACAGGGTGTCTACCGGTCGCGAAAAAGTCGCGAATTTAGATTTAGGTCGCTGAAGTCGCGAAAAAGTCGCGAAATTGACCCAAAATTCATCAAAAGTCGCGAATTTTTCCGAAATTACTTCCATTTTTTTTGCCTTTTACAAAACAGAAAAAGTAAAGAAATTTCACCTTTTTGAACATTTTTTCTAAAAATTTTCGCCCTCGCTTCGCTCGGGCTCATAAATTTTAAAACCTCATTCTTAAAATATATACCTCTTCGTCCTCTTCCCTTCTATTTCAGACAATTGAATATTTTGAAGCAGAAAAATATGTTCTTGTGGGAGACTAAGTGGCGATCACGATTGGGAATTTCAAAGGTAATATTGTGTCCATTGCCAGGAAAATCTAAAATAATTGGAGAATTTTGGAATTTTCTAAGGGATGTTTTAAAGGAGAAAACCATTTGGAAATATGTCTTTTTTTGCTGTTTTTTAAATAAATTCTTCGAAAAAATTTCGCCCTCGCTTCGCTCGGGCAGTAACTACTTCTCTTCTTTACCACAAAATAACTCACTTTTGAAAAATTTTTGTGAAAAATTGTCTTTTTTCAAAATTAAAGACGTATGTTCTTCCGTGTATAAACTTTTTTCTATAATAAATTTGATCTCGTTGATTTTTTGGTGGGGGGGGGGGGGGTCAAATTGAGAGGTAGATACTAGATACCTTAAAAAAAGGTCGCGAAATTTGATTTTTAAAAATTGGTAGACACCCTGTAAAAAGGTGCCAGAATGAATTAAAATAAATTTCATCAGTACAGAATTTGAAATTTCGAGCCCCCTTTGCTGATACCAAAGTTTAATTTTTTTTTCGATTCAACATTTCTCCGAGAAAATGATTGCAAATGTAAAAAATGGGTAAGATTGAAAATTTTTCGGAAAAATGATGTTAAATATCTTCAATTGAATATTTTTGCAGATTTGATCGTAAATCCTGAAAATCTGCACGAAATATTCCAGTCAAAAATATGAAAATTTGGGTATCTTAATCATAAAATGAAGAAAAAATTTATTGTATCATTATCAGTTGATAAGTTCTGTCAAAAACTTGAAAAAAATTCATAATACCTGCTAAAAAATTTCATTCAGAAATGGCTACAAATTTTCTTGAGTCGGATCAAGGGGTGGGGTGGGGGGGGGGGGTGAGAGAAGCTTGCTCTCTCTTTTTATCCACCTGTAATAGTAAATTTGGATTTTTTTATCAAAAATATAGGATTGAGCCGAAAAATTTTCGAAACAGGATGACTTGATGATCTTTTTTTCTGAGAAATTTTTGAAAAATTGTGTAGGTACTTCAAATTGGAAGGAAAAAATGAATTATTTCAATTTTTTTCGAAAATTTTGGATCTTTTTGACCCTCAAAATTTAAAAAACTGAAATCAGTTCAGTTTTCCATCACCCCCCCCTCCATATTTTCAAAAGTCTTCCATCTCTCTAATAGGTCGACTTTTAAGAATTACGTGGTTAGCTAATGGTGGGGGGGGGGGGGCATTTCATAGTGGAAGGATTCTTTGAGACATTTTCCATGGCCATACATTTTCTCATAATTTTTTTTCTTTTCGAAAAATGTAGAGTTGAACCGAAAAATTTTCGAAATTATTCGCAAAGATATTGTAGGTAAATATTCCTACGGGCAATCAATCAAAAAAAGATATGTAATAACATGAAATTCCATCTCTAAAAATTCAAGGTGTTATTGAATGGGCAAAAATGAAAATTTTGAACTCAAATAGCATCTTTACCAATTTTTCCAACTTCAAACAAAATTTCTTTTATGAAATTTGCAAAAAAAAATTGAATTCATTACTCTTCTCAAATTTCTAACTCAAATCCAATTTTTCCTATTGCAATGCAACTATTTCAATACCATTTCCATCTTTTTTAATTAATCTGCAACACGTTAAAAATCAATCTAACCAAAACCTGGCAATCACACCCCACCTCATCTAGTTCTGTTGGGTCACAGACACTTCGCACGGATGCAAAAAAGTGAAAAAAAAAACGCGCTTGAAAAAACAAAACGAGGCCATCATCCAAAGGAAAAAAATCGTTTCGCCGTCCAACTCATCTCGCTTCTCGCGCACACAAATCGATTAATCATTGGACAAAGCGAAGGCTGTATCATTACAAAACGTTAAATAATACGGGTCCGAGAGAGTAATAATTGTTAAACCTTGCGCATCCAGTGTACAGACCGCGAAAGGAAAGAGGCGAGCAACGTAGTCGCATGAAAAGGGCACACCGTCGAGAACCAATAATACCAACCGGTGGCAGAGCGAGAGGCTCCGAAGCATTAAAAACTGGTGTACAGGATACGCCAGCATAACAAACGACTACGTCCATCATAATAATACAACAACAATAACAACGCATTACCGAACACGGCGTGTACAATTGGGAAGGCAGCGGCGGCGAGGCAGATGAAAAAAAAAAAGAACCACGGAACGAATAAATAAGAAAAAAAGAAGATAATACCGTTGGTTGCAACAAAAAACCACGCTCTCGAGAGACCGTGAAAGTTGAAGCGCCACTTTCTCCGCGCGCAGCGTAACACATCTGCGCGGCGTCGCCGCGCCGCGCCTTGCGCAGACAAAAGAGATTAAACCGGTTTATAACACGTTGCGCGCTTCGTTATCTCGTGAATGCGCGTCGACTACGAAAAAAAAAACAGATTAACCTTCCGTTTTATTCTCTTCTCGCTCGCTCTGTCTTTTTCTAGGTGCCTCTTTTTCGTGCATTATCTTCATTATGCAAAATATCCGTAGTACGTAGGCAAGCTGTACGAATTTGCGAACATGGCCGAGAATGAAACAAAGGCGCTGCGTGGCCAGAGGCAACCGGTTACTCGACAACGACGAACCAGTCTTAATTAGCGTAGGTACTCGAAAATGAAAGCAACAAATTGCAACATCTTTCCAAAAAAGGAACCATTTTCCACCTTTCATCTCGCGTGACCACTTCGCCTGTGTTGCTCAATACATCAATCCACAAGAACCAAAACGGTTTGAAGATCCGTCGGACAGTAATGGAAAACTGAAATGATCAGTTCCAGTTTCAGTTTTAGTTCGCAAAATTTTTTAGTTCCGGATTTCAATTTTTTAAATTTTAAGGGACAAAAAATCCAAAATTTCCGACTAAAATTGAACTTATTCATTTCCCTTTTCCGATTCAAAGTGCATTTTTTCCCTATTTCAGGCTCAAACCAAAAATTTCCCAAAAAAAAGTCGATCAAAAGGTGCTATTTTCCTAATTTTCTGCAATATTGCCCAAGGTAAATCAGCTTTTGGTCAATTTTAACCATGGCCCACCCGAAGTAAAGTTTTGAAAAAATTATAATGTTATTTTAGGATTAATAAGTACCTAAAAATAATTTTTTGTTTTGCCTAGAGTCCTTCACAGGTCAAAAGGGACTCAAAATATTGAGTCAAATTTGTGGGGGGGGAGCTGTAAATTTTTTTGTGAAAAGCCCTTTAATCTCTCCTTCTGAATCAGTGAAAAGCCATTGATAAATAGTCAGAATTGCAGCACAGGAAAAATCAACAAAATGCACTAATGTTCAGCGAACTTTCGCTGATTTTTCAAAAAATTTCACCAATTTTTCAGCCAATTTTATAAACTTCATTTATTTTCCAGTTAATTTTCAGTGAAAAATCGCTGAAAATCGGTGAATTTCACTGATTTTTCATGTGCTGCAATTCCGACTGTTTATCAGTGATTTTCACTGATTTCTAGTGATTTTCACTGATTTTTCACTAAATTTTCACTGGTTTCTTATGATTTTCCAGTAAATTTTCTGTGATTTTCCACTGAAATTCCTGTGGGTTTTTACACTGATTTTCCAGTGAATTTTCACTGATTTTCCAGTAAATTTTCACTGTATTTCCAGTGATTTTTCACTGATTTTCCAGTAAATTTTCACTGACTTCTAGTGATTTTTCACTGATTTTCCAGTAAATTTTCACTGATTTCTAGGGATTTTTCACTGATCTTCCAGTAAATTTTCACTGATTTCTAGTGATTTTTCACTGATTTTCCACTAATTTCTCACTGATTTTTCACTAAATTTTCACTGGTTTCTTATGATTTTCCAGTAAATTTTCTGTGATTTTCCACTGAAATTCCAGTGGTTTTTTACACTGATTTCCCAGTGATTTTTCACTGATTTTCCAGCAAATTTTTACTGATTTTCCAGTAAATTTTCACTGATTTTTTAGAAAATTTCCACTGAATTTCCAGTGATATTTCACACTGATTTCCCAGTGATTTTTTACTGATTTTCCAGTGATTTTCCACTGAATTGCTTAGGATTTTTCTCACTTTCACTGATTTGTTTTCAGTAAAAAAAATTTCACTGAGTTTCTTCTGTGCTGCAATTCTGGCTGTTTCTCAGTGAGTCAATCCTGAGAAAAAAATTAAAACTCAATTTCCACATTTTGAGTCATTACTTGAGAACTGCTTAACTTAGGGGTCTGAAACTCAGGGGAATAATCTTTAGGGTACCTATATTCGTACCCTAGATTGAGAAAGTAACACTTTAAAATTTAATTTTTTGGCGCATTTAGATTAATTTTTGTCAGAAATTGCTGAATGGGGGAAAAAATGATGACGATTGTGGCACAGATTGTCAACCTCTGAAACTTGATCATTTAATTTCAGTGAAATGAGGACGACAATTCCGAAAAATTTACAAAGTATGTAATTATATCGTGGAAAAAGTGGACCTGGATCGATTCAAGATCGTTTGATTAAAATTGGACAAATCGAATTTCCGAATATTTTTTTTTAAATAGGCTTGGCCCCACTTTAGCTCTTCCTGGTCTCCAGGACTGGGAATGACCCGAATCTTGCAGTATCGCATGAATATTTCACAGTTCCACCAAAAATGGCTTTTTAATACCTTCAGGCACATTTTTTGAAACCATTGGTTAAATCAAGCACGAGGAAACGCAAGCCATACCGCGAGGATTAGACATATACATAAAAAATAACTCTAAATTACACGTATAACGCCTAAAACGCATAATACGTATGCTGCAGCCATGCCGAGGCGTTCAACTTGACAAGATAGTGGTGCATAATGCATACTGGTAGAACAATGACTCGTAAATGTGGTTTACGGCGTACACGTCGCGCTAATTCGTACAATTCATCACGTCTCGCGGTATTGAGAAATTAGCGGCGCTCGAGTCACACAAATTGACGAATATGAGTCATCGAGGTCACGTCAGCTGCAGCAACAATATTTTCTTCGCTGGTATAACAAAGGTGGTATAGTTGGCTGGATTGAGGTACACAACGCACGTACGCGGGCATGCGGACAAGGATGGAGAGAAATGCCGAACGACTAGACAAAGAAAGAGAAACGAGATGAAAAAATATACCAGACAGAGATGGAGAGTGAAACCACTTTCCTCTCTGGCCGCGCATGTCTAAAAATGTATTCGACGTTGGTACCAGATAATTATCTTTTATACGCGTATATCTCGTCCGAATCACTTACAATTACACCAGCGAGACGTGTCGCTTGTCTGCGCGCGGAAGGCACGTTTAATTGATTGCAATTGACCGATGATGGAGGAAGCGACGACATGGCGGTATCGAGAGACCAACCGGTTATCACGCATGTTTGCAGATCTCGGTTTCGTTAGGGACGTGGGCAATAGAAGTGAACATTTCTCTGGAATTTTGTAAAGATTTAGTACAAGTCGATTATTTTTTGTAATTGTATGCCCTACGCACAGTGGGCCAGGAGACCCCCCCCCCCCCCCCATAATTCTATATTTTAGTACAGATTTTGAAACATTTGTGTAAACTATCATTCTAGAATGTATTTTTGAGCCGTAGAATCCGAATTCGGCAAAAAATTTTGCCCCAAGAGTAAAGGAGTGGGGTTAAGGAGTAAAATTTTTTTCAAAATTGAGCAAGACATTCTCCGACGAGTGAAGTCAGCGTTTTCATGGGTTAAATTATGTTTTTTGAGGTGCTGAACACGAATTTGAAGTCAGATTTTGCTTCCACCTGCCCCATCTAAGAAGTGGTGAGGTAGGAATGGGGAGAAGCCGAAAAATTTGTATATAGCGTGTAATATGTCTGAATCTAAATTTTTGAGGTTGTGGAACATGAATTTGAGAATATTTTTTCGTTTGAGAGGCAAAATGTGATGGTAGAGGGGTTTAAAAATTTAAATTTTCTCCCTACCTTCACCTCCTGTTCTCTAAACAAAAAAAATTATCCAAATTCGTATTCTACGACATCTGAAACGTAGATTTCGACATGTAACATGCCATATAGGTACATTTTTTTATCCTCTCCCCACCTTCACCCCTAACCCCTTCTTAAGGGTACAGTTGAGTGCATAATCCAACTTAACGTTAGTGTTCCACGGACTCGAAAAGTTAGGTTTAGACATTTTTTTGGTTGAAATAATGAAATATCAATTTTGACTCATTTTTAACCTTCTGTACCCCACCCCCCTCCTAACCTCTTAAATGAAAAAACATTGCCGAATTCGTGTTCTACGACCTCTAGAATGTAGATTCAGACATATTACACCCTATTTAAAATTTTCTCAGCTCCTCCTCACTCCTACCCCACCTCCTCCTTGGGAGAGGGGGCAGGTGGGCCCAAAATCTTGACTTCAAATTCGTGCTCAGTACCTCAAAAAGCAATATGTACCATGAAAATGCGAACTTCATTCGTTAGAGAAGTGCAGGCATCGAACAGAGTCTCCTTTTTTAGTGACTTGTCCCCTATTTTCAAGAATGGTCACTAAAAGTCACTTTTTTGCCAAAAAGTCACTAAAAGTCACCGTTTTGTCAAAAAGTCACTAAAAGTCACATTTTTGTCAAAGGTCACTTAAAGTCACTTTTTTGTCAAAAGGTCACTTAAAGTCACTTTTTTGTCAAAAGGTCGCTAAATGTCACTTTTTTGTCAAAAGGTCACTAAATGTCACTTTTTTGCCAAAATGTCACTATTAAAAGTCAATTTTTGCCAAAAGGTCACTAAAAGTCATTTTTTGCCAAAAGGTCACTATAAAAGACACTTTTTTGTCAAAAGGTCACTAAATGTCACTTTTTTGCCAAAAGGTCACTATAAAAGTTACTTTTTTGCCAAAAGGTCACTAGAAGTCACTTTTCTGCCAAAAGGTCACTATAAAAGTCATTTTTTTGCCAAAAGGTCACTAAAAGTCACTTTTTTTATTCTGAAGTCACTTTTTTCGTTGAAACGGCCTACCGCTCTTGAATGAAATTTGAAAATACTGATATTTCTAAAAAAAATTCCTATCAAATCTTTTTTTACCTACTTATTAGTTCACCAGCCTTGTTGATTGATACCTCGACAAAGATTTATTAATAAAAAAAAATTTCATAAAAAAGTTTTTTCAGCACTATCGCAGAGAGAAATACAGTTTGAGTTATCAAAAAATAGAGGGGGAGGTATTATTAATTTATGAGAAAAAAATTGAAAAAATTGTAATTTTCTCGCAAAATATGTCACTTTTTACCTCATAAAAAGTCTTTAAAATCACTATTTTCTCCCAAAATCTGTGTTTGATGCCTGGAAGTGTCATTTTGCTCAATTTTGAAACAAAATTTGCCCATTATGCCCCCCTCCTTACTCAGAGTCAAAATTTTTTTGTCTAATTCGGATTTCTTGACCCGAAATACATGTGGGATGATAAATTTTCACAAATATTTCTAGATCGGTACTGAAATATGGAATTACGCGTTTCTAAGGTCTTCTGGCCCACTGTGCTATGTTGATTTTGTATTATCTTTTTCGGTGACACTCGAAACGAGGAAAAATATTCGTAAATACTTCTTGGAAGACGACAGACAACAAAGTGGATAGAAACCCGGATAATTAGCGGATTGTGTTGAAAAAAAATCGCGAGTGCAGTAATTGTGTTCGAATGAATGGAAACAATTAAGACGACGAGTTGAAAAATCACCGCAGTGCGATGGTACAATGCGATGTGAGACCTTTCACACGTGTTTTCTTTTCGTTTATTTTCGCGCAGCTGATTCTAAACGGTCTTCTACTGGCTCCGAGGTCGAGGATGAAGTCGAAACGACCTGGAGCGAGGGTGGGTTTTGGTTCGTGGCTATCGTCATTAAGTCGACACGGTGTAGTCGATATCTGCTCATTTTAGAGACGACCGCCACGCCACCGGTAATTTTTCTCTTTCCGGAAAGGTTATTGTACCAGGTGAATCGATACACGTAATAGGTTTATACGACTGTACATGCTGCACAGTGCACCAGCACCACTTCAAAAAAAATGACCAAACGGCCACGCCGCGATCGTTATCTGTGTTTACGGTTTCGCGATGATTTTTCATAGCCACGACCGCAGCTCAGTCCAGCCGGAAAAATAGCTATCGTGTTCGATTACCCATGTTCGTGTCGTGAAACGCTTACCTACTCTATATACTCATTACTCTTGCACATCCACATAATCGAGAAATGACTAATGCGAGTCAAAAACGATACACGAATTGTCGACATAAGGCAAGGGGGTACGAATTGGCCAGAAAAATATTCCGGCTGGCGATGGAATTTAAAGCGAGGTGAGGGCGTGACATGACGATGGCTAATTCGTGACCGGTATTTTTTTCTGTAATCGTTGAACGGTCATCGGCAACCTCGATCATGGCCGACGTTAGGAGTGCTGTAAAGAACTCTACACCTGAGAATTTGTCTGGGTTTGATTTTTTTTCTATTTTTCAATTCGTTCGGAATTTCGAGATGAATTTTGCGACGAAAAATTCTATTTTCGGATTCTCTTTGACCGGGCTGTATAATTTGTGAATTGTGACGACATTGGAGATATACCTACGTGGGCGAAAGTGAGAAAATTGAATAAAATTCTATCAAAATGCCTTTTTTTATATTCAAGTTGATTTTTTTGAAAATTTGGCCTTGTTTCGCCCGAGCAGAATTTTTCCATCTCCGTTCGAGTTTAGGTAATTTGATTTTTTTTTACAAAAATGTATTGAAATTCGTTCGAAAATGTTTTTTAAAAAAATTTAGATAAGGTAAATGTAATTGAGGGAGATGGCAGGGGTGGTACTTATGCCTGAATTTTTCGAGAGAATAAACACCCCTTCTCCATTACTTTGATTTAATCCTTTTCTTAAAACAAGCTCTATACTCAAGAAAAAAGTAGATCGTTGGCCCTGACCTCGATCAACGTGTAATGCATATACATACGTGTTACCTACACACAGCTATCTTAATTGCCAGTACCGTACCTCTAAAGTGGAGGGACGTGGCGAAGTAACAGAACGCTGCAGCGAAGAAATTGAGAAATGCAAGGCCGGTCTCAAGGGGAAAGGAGGTTGATTGGGGGTAAAACCATCGGTCGAAAATGGATCTTGAAAATGTAAAAATTTCAATTTTTGCTTTTCAGATGTAATTTTTCAATAAAATTTTCACTCCTTCGTCTTCATTTGCATAAAATTAATATCTCTATTTCTGGAAAATTCTTGCAAAATCAACATCATTTTTCGATTTTTTATCATACAACCCTCGTTTTTTTTTCATATTTTGCCATAGGTGACGTGGTTTCAAAAAATCAACGTAGTGTGCCAAATATTGATTTTACCCTTAATTTTTATAGGAAATTTCGCAAGAAATCTGGAAAAATTGGTTTCAAAGCTGTATCAAGACTCAAAGTATTTTAAAAAGGTTTCCGAAGTTTGAAAATGTAACATTTTGTCATCAACTTTCGTTTTTTTTCATTTGGAGCCATTTTGGGGACTTTAAGGAGGAAGGTAGCGCTTTCAAACCATTTTTTTTTTTCAAATTCTTCGTTAAAATTCCCATATCACTCCAACTTTCATAAGAAAACAGCAAACAGATAATTTTTGATCAATATTTCATTTTTTTTGTTACAAAGACCTTTTTTGCAGCATCTGCGGACGTGTTATGAGTATGTATTTCGACCTTCCAATCAGCTTTTCGGAATCTCCGAAAAAAATTCGTACAAAAATAATGCACAAAGGAAAGACCAAAAAATGTTTTCATCAACATTTCACAAGCGCTTCGGTATACAACTTCAGGGTGATTTCGAGTGCTGTCGTGTTGTTTCGTGATACGCATTAGAGAATGAAATGAGTATTTTTAAGGCTGCGGCTATAGGCTCAAGATCAAAAATGTTTGACTGAAATTTATTTATTTTTTTATTTGACAATTCTGGGAGAAAAAAATTGAACGTAATGCATTTAAATTGTCTTTTATACCAAAAATATCAACTGGATTTTTTTTTCACTATGAAGGTTCATTTTTGGTTATTATTTGAGAAATGTCATATTCTCACATTTTAATCACAAAATTTCAAATTATTTTTCAAGTTTTGTGATCATATGAACCAGAAAAATTACTCATTTTGTTACCAACAATTCAATCCTCACGTTTTTATCGAAAAAATTGATTGAAAAAAAAATAGATTTTGATCTTGAACTGTCGTTCCTTGACCTTTTTGACAATCATCAAAGTACTTATCATAATTTTACATTTTGATATCAATACACTAATTTTTTAATTTATTGTACCAAAAATCATCTTTTCACTTTTTTTTTTGAAAAAGCATCAGTTTTGATCAAAAATGGCCAATTTTAACAATGAATTGTCAACTTTTGACTTTTCGATGAAAAATGTAAGGTTAATTGTGGAATTGCGATTGCAAAAGGATAATAGTTCAAGACTTTTCAGTCATAAAATGTCAAAATTATGCTTTTTGATACGAAAACGTCGACTTTTGACTTTTTGACCTAAAAAGTCAGGTTGTTGAATTTATTAAGTATTGCAAAACGACAATTTTTGACTTTTTGGGCGTAAAATGTCAAAATTCCCACCTTCGACTTTGTGATCAAAAAATGCCAGTTTATCAAATTCGGATCGTAAAATGACTAAATGACCATCCGAAAACGAACACAAAAGCACCCGAAGTCACAACCTGAAGTTGGGTATCGAAGCGCTCGTCAACATTTCATAAATTGTTTGGGGCCAGTGTTGCCAATTTTGTTAGAATTATGCCAAAATTATGCTAAATTATTTTTTTTCGTTTTTGGCTTCCTGGCATCATAAAATGATGCCTGGAAGCCAAAAACACCAAAAAAAAGAACTATGCTAGATCTAGCATAAATTATGCCAAATTGGCAACACTGTTTGGGGCCGTTTTTAGGGCACTGATGAGCACCAAAGAGTCTCCAGACCAACCTTTTCAAATTCTTTTTCAATTTCCTATAAAATTAGTGTAGAAATCAGTCATTGAAAAACCCAAAAACAATTATCTTTTTCGAAAAGTCAATTTGGACACTACGTTGGCTTTTTGAAACCGTGTCACACATTACAACTCATTTTCGAAGAAATCAAAAAAAAAATTAGACATAAAAAATTGAATGCTCTCCTTCCTAAAACCTCTGCCTGCCTGGATTCTCTATGTACTGACAGCACCCCCCCCCCCCCCCCCGAAGATCTTATAACCAAAGGAAGGCAGAGAAATTATATTTTACAGCATAATCGTGTTCAGTTTTAGAATTTTTTAAAATGTAATCTTGATTACGTATTTTTAAATAATTTTCACGGATCGTGTCTTCGTGTGACCAAATAAGTCTCCCTCTGTGGTTTCCTTGAAACACGCAGGTCTCGACGTCTGATGGTAATGGTTGTCACCGACGTGTCTTGAAATGACGAGCAGAGAAGCGAGACGAGGACGACAATGATGGAAGAAAACGAATTATATTTTTCGCTTTTCACGCCCGTACCTAAGTATTTCGATTCGCATGACTAATGGTCTGGCTGTCGACTGGGAGCAGAGCGGAGGCGATGGCGGTAATTCAAAACCGTGTCTTCGTCGAGTACCTGTCTTAAAAGTACACGAAGAAGGAGATAGAGTATGAGGAGTTCGCGAGCGAGTTTTTTTTAAATATGTACTCGGAATTACACGTCATGGTACCAGAAACCAACTGTGGAGGGAAAGAGGTGAGGCGAAATTCGTACACGATCAGCTGAGCGGTTTTTTTTCTCACTTTTAATTATAATACGCTGGTAAAAAGATGATGAAGTTTTTAAGGTTTTTAATCGAACGTTGACCTTGTATGGATGACGTGGTGGTTGGATGCATGATGGAAGTGAAAGAATACCATGTGTATTGTGCTCGAATTTATGTGTGGTGTCGAGCTGGAGTGGAGTGCTTAGGGGAACACTTGCGATGGTGACATGTTTTGTAAGCTAACGGATCAGATGTCCCTTTGGATTCTGTTCTCGAGTGGTTCCAAGTTATTCAGAAATTATGCGAGGTGTCGAGTTGCTACACATAATGGATGAGGGTGGTGAGGGGGTCAGGATGTGTGTCTTTGAATAGTCGACCCACCACTGGACGTCGAACGACGATGGACTTCAGCTAGGGTATGATTCTCATAAAATGCATTCTCAATGTGGGATACGAATCCCATAGATTAAGAATACTACGTATTATTCTTAATCTATGACGAATCCATCATTTTTTTTTCAAGGAGAAAAGTTTAAGTATTGTGATTCTTAGAGGTTTTCATGTGGATTTTGTCAAATGTGTGAGTCGCCACAGATAGGGTTGTGTGTTTAATATTCAGCATGGGCGAATTCATCGGACACATCGATTCGATTATTTCGTCAAGCAGGGATAATAGTAAGTTATCGATGATGGGAACTGAAGAAGAGACGAGATCGGTTGTAGTCGCATTCGTAGATCTAGGGTATCTTTTATTATACATCGAAACGAATAATGTTAGGCAAACACATTTAAATAGATGATTTTCTCGTTTAGACGTAAATTTAAATTCTCTTTGGATATCTTTAGGTGAACTTTTTCCCTTTTTAAATTTAATCAAAGGAACGCGAACGTACAAAGCCTCCGTCTATTTTCCTTTTTATCTTTATTTATTTATTTAGTCTCTTTTTTTTTCGCAATGCCACCAAAATAAGGTTACAAAGGAACTGAAAACAATGTGCCAGACAATAGATTTTTTCAACGTCGAGGGAGAAAAAACTATTACTGTGTAAAGGAGATGTATTTCACGTAGTTATAAATAAAAGAATAGTGTGATGGAGAGGGGAGGGGATAAAGAAGAAATAACTCAATTGAAAGTGAAATGAGGTAAATGAGGGAGTCAAACGTCAGTCCAGATGAGGAGAGGGGGGGCAGCTTATCATGACAAAGAATTAGATGTTGCATGCAGTGTCCATTTTATGGGAAGTGGGGAAAAATCGATAGGTTTTCCCAGTTTGAAAAAGTCAGCGAATTTTCAAAGGTTTTTCTCCAATTTTTTCCAAATAATTCAGAATGACTGAAAAATTAGCAGAAAAAATTGACTTACAGCGGCGATTTTGGAAGGGAAAATCTGAAGAAGTCAGAAAGCTCTAAAAACTCAACATTTAAAAAATCTTTTTTATACGAATTTATTATAAAAACATCCAAAATAAGAGTTCATGTCTGTTGTGTCATCGGAAGTTATTTTCCATGACGAGGAAGCATAGTGAATGATAATGCTCGATCGATAAAAGATACGAGTACTGATTCCCCACTCAAATTTTCGCGTTTGCTCCGAAAATCGCGAATTAACTGCAATTTTATTTCTCAAATCAGATTTTCATTAGTGAAATTTTCTCAACATTCTGCAAACTTTGATTTTTTTGCTATTTTTTTTCAATTTCTTCTTTTTATCATCTACTTTTTGAAATTTTTCCAAATACCTACTTATACTTGGAGTTGGAAAGAAAATTTGAAAAATGTGAAGTTGAAAACTGTTTTTTTTTTTTCAATTTTGACATTTTCTTGTTGGAAGTTTAAACAAATATAAATTTCTTCCAATTCGAAAATTTTTTACAATAATTTTAATATTCGTCCTCAATTTTTATTGACCTTGGAATTTAAAAAAAATTCCAACTTCCTGTTTACTAAAATTTCTTTTGACTGAATTGGATAGAATTTTTATTAGAGTTGGAAAAATTGAACTCAGAAATTGGAATAAATTTGTGCTCGGATTGTTGAAATCTCAAAAATAATCAATGATCACGCTAGTGATCCCCCCCCCCCCCCCGCCACCACCATGTCAGAATCGTAATCAATTTTTTCTGGATACATTTTATAAAAAAATTGGTATTTCAAAAAATCTAAAGTTTAAAAAAAATCAATGGAAGTCTGATTTCTCTACTCTCTCATTTCAAATCAGTGAAAAATCACTGATAAACAGTCAGAATTGCAGCACAGGAAAAATCGGTGAAATTCACTGATTTTCAGTGATTTTTCACTGGTGATTCAAAGAATTTCACAGATTTTGCAGTGAATTTCATAAATATCACTGAGTTTTCAGTGAATTTTCACTGATTTTCTTTCACTGATTTGTTTTCAGTGAAAAAAATTTCACTGATTTTCTCCTGTGCTGCAATTCTGACTGTTTCTCAGTGATTTTCGGTAATTTTCACTGATTTATAATTGAGAGAGTAACTTCCCTTGAAAAACCGCCTCATCTTGTAAATATTTTCACCAAATGATGAATGTTTTTCTCCCTGAATGTTGAAAATCGTCCAGTTACGACATGAAAAAATTCTATCACTCAAGGATTTTTCACAATTTGATTCTTCGTTGGACATTTTTTTTACACTTTTTGATAACTTTTGACTTCTCAAGTTGATTTTCTGAGCAAAAGAAGGGTTCAACGAAAAAAATGAATAGAACATGAATTGCAGAGCGTAAAATTTCCTTTCTGTAGAGTCTAATTTGTTTTTCCTTGAAAGGCTTAGTTTTTGAGATATTTTCGATAAAAAAAAAAGTTGAACTTTGAACTTCCAACTGAAATATTTCGAAAGCTAAGCCTCCTTAGAAAATACGAAAAAACCAATTAGACTTTACAGAAAGGAAATTTTACGCTCTACAATTCATGTTCTATTCATTTTTTTAGTTGAACCCTTCCGTTGTTCAGAAAATTGACTTTTAGTGTCAAAAGTTATCAAAAAAAAAAATAGAAAATCTGTTCAACACAAAATTCAAAATGAGAAAAATTATTAGGTGATGGAATTTTTTCACCATTTTTCTCGTAATTAGCGTGAAAAATACTATAAAAATCACCCATTAAATTTCAAACAGCATTTCCTTTGCCAACCTGTGATATTTTTTTGTAAAATTTGTCCTTGAGCGGAATTCTCTCCTTTAGTATAATATGGAAAGTCTGGGAGAGGATGAATACTTGAAACTGAATCCAAATCCAGTTTTTTTGGCAAATCTCATAACTTCCCCCTCCCCTGTAATGTTTGAAAATCCTACATCGTATGGAAATCATGCTAAACAGGTTGTCTACCTGTCATTAAGGTTATAAAATTTGATAATATGTGTGGAGAATTCGAAGAATTTTTAATTTTAACAATTTCTTGTTTTACTTATTTGAACTGCAGAGAATTGTTCATTATTTTAATTTTTCCTACACCTGAATTTTTTTTTCGATTCTCCCTGTTTTTTTTTGTGAAATACATAGATAAGGGTCAGGAGAAGAAAAAAAAGTCATAAATAGTCATAAAAATTTGAAACATCAATTTAGTAAATATTCTATAGGAGAAACTTCCCCTTTTCTCTTCGGTGGACTCTTATTGGTGGGGGGGGGGGGGAATCTGGTGACTGCTCATTTGGGAATTACATTCTTGAATTTTCATCGTTGCATCGTCATAATTTTAGGAAAATTTTATCAAATTTCTTGATTTTTCCCTTTTCAATTAATTTTTTATAAGGTATGAGATTGAATGCTATGAAATGTTTTATTTATGACAAGATTAGAGAGGAAAAATATGGCTACGACGGTTTATAAAGAACAATGTCTGGCTCTATTGCACACTACAGCGATAAAAATATGCTTGCGAAGCTCGCGGTCTAATTACGCGATCGTGAAAATAGAATGGAAGTGAAAAATACCTCTCGGGAGAACAGGAGGGGGAAAAAGAATCAAAATACATATTATCGCACGTATGCACAATCCATATTTATATGTGTATGCGGAATGTACTAATTACACAAGCTCGTTGAAAAAAAAAGTTATCCAGGAAGGAGAGATGAAGTGTCGAGGAGGTAAATGTCGAATACCAGTTGGAAAATATACCCGTAGAATTACTATCGGTGCGGTGGCCCGAAGGTGAAGACAAAAATAGTACGCAACGTGGCATGGCGGTGTAATTCACCACAGATGAAGATATACAGAAGGTAGACACTTGGACAGTGTTGGAACACCAGAGGGCGAGGGACGTGCGCAATAAAACGATAAATAGAAGAATAAAAAGAAAAGATGAAGAAGTTAACATGGTAAAAAAAAACCACACATAAAAGCACATAGAATCGTAGCGAAGACGTGAACCATGAAGGTACGCTCACTTCGCTGGTACATAGTATAACATCAAGGTAAATGGGCCGAGGAACGGGGAGGGAGGTGACGGCGAAAAAAATGTACTTATAATACTAGTTATCTCATAAGCGGAGCACGGGCACGCTGTCTTGGAAGAGAGAAGACAAAACGCAGAGAGACGAAAGGTACTCGCGGTTATGTTTCCTGTAGCGTTGCGCGCGGTCGTTACCGTATAGAGCGGAAACCGGTTCACCGCCGTGAACCGTACAAGACGGTGCGACGCGCGGTGCGGTGCGGCGTCGAGGAGATATTGTTGTTGGCGCAACCGCGCAACGCAACGTAACCTGCCCGCGTCCGATATTTTTATCTGGTTTTCGTGGGATCTCCGGCTCTCCACCGCGCCGCGTTCCACAAATGTCGAACTCGAACCGCACAGACGCCGATGACTAAGGCGATGCAGGGGGCGAGGGGGAGGCGCATCGACGAGCTAAGGTTACCGTGTAATGTTGGCACCGCACGAGTGTTGTGTTTTAGTTTAACTCTTTGCAGTCGTTTGGTTCGAACTGGTTTGTACGCGTTTATCGTATACCTGCGCGTATTTTTCATTGTGCTGCTCAAAGCCAAGTGTTCAGCCTGCAGTTTCTTTGGTGTGGTTCGAAATGAGGCTTCGAGTTTTTCAATCATTTTCTCTGTGTGTTTGAGCGGCTCGAGCTTGCCATCGAATCGGGTTGTGTTGTGGTCCAAGTGTGGTGCGGAATTTGGTTCGCGAGTGTCCACGTGGTGGTTTTTATTAGAAGAAAATTCGAGTTTAGGCTAATTTTCATAAATTCGCGAAATTTGTGGTGTCTCAGTGCATAATTAGTGGTGATCTGTTGGCATATGAATTTGTGGATGTTCAAAGGATTAATTCTTTTATAATAATTGTAAGTTTGTTTTTAATTGGTAGCGTTTCTTGCATCTTTATTGATACGGTGGTGGTGATTGTAGAAACAGCCACTGTATGTTTTTTGAAAAAATTTTCAGGAGAGGGCTAAAAAACAAAACAAAACAAAAACAATTGTTTTTTAGCCCTCTCCTGAAAATTTGTTCAAAAAACATGCAGTGGCTCTTTCTACAAGCACCACCACCTTTTAGATTTGTTAGCTTGAGATTTGTTGGCAATTATAGATCTCCTATGCTGATGTATTTAGCTAGAAAGAATAAATTTTAGGCCTAGGCTAGAAGAAAATGGTCAAATATTGCTTCGCCTAATTGCCTATCCTTTCTGTCACATCAGCAGCAGAATGTCTGCAATTGTACTCTCGAGTATACGCAATTTATCCACTTATAAATACCTAACAACTAGTATAGCTCTAAGAAAGAGAAGTAAATGTACGTATTTGGGCATTCAGGTACATGAAACTTATTATGCATACTACAGGCTACATATGTTGCTACGTATGCGTATAAATCGAGCAATAAAAACGAGAACAGAATACATGTACGTAGATTTTTTTTACACAGCCGCGATAACAATGACGAGAAAATGAGCGAGAGAGAAGGATGTTGCGCGGTCATATTATATACAGCGGAGCGCGTGCAAGGTCGCCGTACATTTAAGCAATGTAGGCCGATCAGGTCATGACCTTGGTCACAACGTTTATAATTTTTTTTCTTCTTTATTCTTTCGGTTGTTTTGTTTCGTTGTAGTGTTTTCCTTTTGTACTTTGTGTGTACCTAAAACTGCATTTGAATGGTGTCAGTTGAGCTGGGGACCCTACTGAATTGTCTGTCCGGGATCTTGATCAGAAGTGGTTTTACTGGTGGTCTTGGCATCATGCAGCACATGTTTGAAAATAGGATACCTCGATAAGTTTGGAGTTTGAGCATCTCGATGGAAATTCTAAATTTTCAATTGGGAGTTGAATTTATGCCAAAAATATTTTTCTGGGGTATTGTGCTTCCGCAGGTTCTAAATGGCCAGTTGCTGCATGCAAATGTCGATGTTGACAAATGCTACACTGGCTGGTACATACTTTTCCAATTCACAAATTGATTTTTTTTATGCAAAATTTGCAGTTATTTTCTGAAGCTTCAAAGTTTGAGTGAGTAAAAGTATTACTCATCCAATTTGTTTGTTCTTTTTTTTTAAATTTCCATTTTTGCAAAGTATCATTAGAGGTAGTGAAGAATTGTTGAGATTTTTATGGGATTTAAAATAGTCATTAAGAGTAAAAATGCAGTCATGGACAAACCACTATCATACCAGTAATTTTGACCTTAGAAACCTAAAACATGAATGAATCGTAGTTGATTCGTTGGTTGATATTTTTGGTTTTTGTAGTCAAAATAATTGGTATGTTGAGTTCAGCATCCTTCCCTTCCCACAAAATTTCCTTCTGGTGTAAGCACACTCGATTCAAAATTTTCATAAATATTTAGGAGTTGCACTGGAGTTATAAAGTTCTTGTGTGATTTGCATTGAATTTTTAAGACAAACACACGATGAAAATGCAGTTTTGAAACAAAAACTTCCTTTCCAATTATTTTGATCTTAAAAACCAAAAATAATGACAAATCTAAGCAGTGGCATTGGAAATTGTGTAGAATAAATCTTGTGGATTTTTGTATTTTTTAAGACGTGTGGTCAAGTTTTTGACCTGCAGGAAGTTCAGGTTATTGATAGATTCCAGTGTGTGAAGGTAATTTGCAGTTAATCGTTAAGCGAATTCAGCAATTCGTTCTGAGAGTTTGTTGCGTAGTTGTCTGTTGCAAAGGAATCACAGTACATTTGAACCGTGTTAAATCAGAAGAGACCAAGCAACATCAAAAATTTCACCGAAAAACAAATTTGAAAGAACAATAATATCTGAAAAAGTTGAAGAAGGGATAATCAGGGATGTTAACCGAAATGAAAAAAAATATCGGTTACAGTTAGTGGTTTCGGTTTCAAATTTTTTTAATTTTGGTTATGGTTTTGGTTTTATTTTTTCCTCATTTCGGTTATTGGTTATCGGTTTCAGTTACAATCCTAGCAAATAAATTTTGGTCAAGGTTAAAAATAATGGTTTTGGTTAGTAATGTTTTTTAAAAAAATACTAGAAGAGTGCTTTTTTTCTAATTGGGCATTTGGCTTCAGCCATTTTTTTGAACTAACCGTAACTACTGTAAGGGCTAGAAATAGCAATTTCCAGATTTTTTAGGCCTTTTTTTACACTAAGGAACACTATTTGGGGAGGTTTGATCAGATACTGTAAGGGCTAGAAATAGCAATTTCCAGATTTTTTTAGGCCTTTTTTTACACTAAGGAACACTATTTGGGGAGGTTTGATCAGAAAATCAGAGTCGGGACCAATTTCACCTTTTACCCGGATATACCCTTTGCCGATTTTCAAAAAAAAATTGCAGATTTACAACAAAATTTGACGACTTTATTAGAAGAAGGTGGCAAAATTTGAATTTAAAATTAACCGAAAACCAAAAAAAATCATTTTGGTTACGGTTTGCGGCTATGGTTACATCTTTTTTTTATTTTGGTTACAGTATACAGTTACAATTTCATTTTTTTAAGATTTTGGTTATGGTTACAGTTTCTAGTCTATTTTTAGCGGTTAAAATTTGATTTTGGTTACGGTTTTGGTTTCAGTTAACATCCTTGGGGATAATAAGTATGAGAATTATGAACTCTGGTAACATTAATCTGTCAGTAATTTATGTGTTTAGAAGCATATTTTGTGTTCCCAGTAAGAAATATGTTAAAATCTCAGCACTTCAAAATTTGTCGCTTGGTCGCTTTTGACCAGAGATGTAAAAATACGGTATTTTATTTTTTTGGTATTATACGGCGGTATTATACATATAATACCATATAATACAGTATTTCAATGGTAATTCATTCTGACTCAAACTCCCACTCAAACACTTTTCCACTGTGTGCATGCGCAGAGCAAATGAGCAAATAAAATTGGGGTAAAATACCGAAAATTACAAAATTATCATTAAAAAAGTCTCAAACTTACATAAAATGCTTAATTTTTCGAAATTTCTTTGAGCACACGCTGATTTTTAAGCGATTTTAATCAAAATTTAATAAAATATGTATAATACGGTATTATACGCGTATTATACAGCTGTATTATACATGAATAAAATACCTTACATCTCTGCTTTGGTTCATTTGTCATTATGAGTATGTAGGACTTTATTTTGGATGATCTGAAATTGGGAATAACACGTACCTAGGTAGTGCTAGTTTGTGCTTGTTTTAAATCAGTTTAGAAGAAATTGTTAACATATGTAAAGTTTGTATAGGAACGTTTTGTTTTTACAAATTTCTCAAAAACAACGACATTTATGTAATTTTTTGTCTAAATAGCTTATTTGGGTTCAACACATACCTAGGTAGCACCAGTGTGTACTTGTTTGAAAACGGTGTAGAAGAAATTGTCTCTATAGCGTTTATACAGGAACATTTTTTTTTTACAAATTTCTTGAAAACGGCGACATTTATGTAATTTTGTGTCTGAATATTTTTTAAAGATAGTTTAATTTACTTTCAATTCAGTTATTATAAAAAATCATGCATCTGCCATCATTTCAGAGAAATTTGTAAAATAATAGAACGCTTCCATATAAATACCATATAAAAATTATTTTCTACACCATTTTCAAGTTGCCCCCTCTTCACTCTGCACACCATGCCACTTTTCACATGTCAAACCCGAATAAAGATAATTTGAAATTAAGCTTTTGTCCTCGTTTCTAAGAAATTATTAAAATAATAGAACACTCCCATATGTAAACACTATGTAAAAATTGTTTTCTACACTGTTTTCAAGATTCTATCAGAAGCTTTCAAATTATTCGACTCTTTAGGTGTTCTGTCCCCAATTACAGTAGTTTCAAAAACTTTCCTAAAAAAATTATGGCTTTCTGGCATGGATTGGGACATGCCATTAGAAAATTCACATAAGCTCATTAAAGAGTGGCTTTTATATAGAAAGAACTTATCTCTCATGAATATCAAAATCCAACGATGTGCTTTTCTATCCAACAGGGAAATCTAATTGCATGGTTTTTGTGATACCTCTGTAAACCCCTATACCCTATTGGCAAGGGATCTGCTAAAAAAACTGCTTAGCAGCAAAATGAGACTGTTGCGAAGAAAAACACGTTTAAAAGTATTTTTTACAGCAGTTTTTTCAGCTGTACCACGCTGATTTAAACGCGATAAAAAACGCCCACGCGTTAGGCGTTTTTAAAAGAATTTTGAAAAAAATTGTATTGGGTTGGATACGTATTTTTCATGTTGACTGTCTAGGTTCAGAGGAGCACGCCACCATGTCCGGTTAACGTTTATGTGCTAAAAGTAATATTCTAACATTTTTTAACTTCACAAACAGCTTTCCATTTTTTTTTGGCAAGGTTGGATTTTAGGCATTTTTTTAGGCGTATGCAACTTTTAAGCAGGAAACCTCCTCATCACTGGAAAACTTTTGTAGCTAATCGTGTGAAGGAAATACAATCATCCACCAATTCTAGTACTTGGAATTATGTACCTGCCGAAATGAACCCAGCTGATATTGCCTCTAGAGGATGCACACCAAAAAAACTTGTCTTGTTCTTTGTCAAGGATGCATTTTTTTGTTGGAATATTTTTTAATTGCAACATTTTTACTCAGGGGTCAAAACTTGTAACTGCGGCCAAAATTTTGACTGTGTGGTGCTTTGGGATGGGGCTAGAGCTACCAGTGAGACCAATTTTTAACCATACTCCAGTGGACAGTGGCTCAAGTTGTGTTGAATGATAGGATATGATTGAATATACTCTTTGAGGAAAGATACATACCTACTTCAATTGAAGTTATGGGATGTGAAACAAGAAAGAATTAATTGAACCAAATTCGTTGGAAATTTACATGTTATTTCAGAACATCGGATTATTTGTCACGATCTCGGTGACATACGAATTGCCCACCTTGATTGTGGTAATTATCGCGATAGAATTAATTAAGCGAGACAAATCGAAAGGAATTTTTCGGACGATGAATTTGTTGCGCATGTTGAATTATTGTTGAGCTTGGAAAAAAAAACTCGATCCACGATGGTAATGGTGACCTTGATAGGTTTAACGTTCGTTTTATTGACGATTATGCGTTATATGCTGTGTGAGAAGGCGGTGGGCAGTTGAAGTGCATTTTTTTGCCTATGGGTAAACGTGTGCTGTGTACTGGCGGTATGACGTGTACTTTATTATTCTCGAAGAAAGGAAGTTTGAGGTGAAGAGGTGAGACGATAGAAGGGTTCTAATTGTACGTTGCTTCGCATTGGATGACTTTGTTGTAAGTCGAAAAATCGAGAAGACAATGAATCGTTTATTTAAGGTTTCCATTCGAAGTGGATCCACTCGAAATCGTCGTGTAATGTTTTCACGTGCGGATTACGTGCTGTTTGGCGATGGAGAATACATCCGAGTGATTCTTTCTCTTGAGAATGGGTGATTGTGATATTAGCGTGATTGTGATATTAGCGAAGGGCGCGGACACTCGACTACAATTCGGTAATATTTCGTAACCTGCCGACTCGATTGTAGTATTACGAGCGTTATTTTTAGATCAGTTATCGATAATCGAATGAATTGTAATCGTCTGGTCGGAATATGAGGTGGCGATTGCTGTCTTCTCGAAGGCGAAACACAAGATGAAAAAGAGCTGTATTGTCGAATCGGACAATGAAATCGAGAACTAGTTCGCCTGTAATGAGAGAATGTTCGGTATTCGTATTATAGAATTTCATCGGCAATTATCATCTTTCCGACTCTTTTTGCGGGACAATATTTCATAATTCATAACATGCTGAGGTGCAGAAGGAGGGGAGAGATTGCCCGGAGAGAATTTTCCTATTTGATCGATGCGTTTTTGTTTGTAATTTATCGAGTATGCGATAAGCACGTACTTATTCGTCGACGATGACAATTAATTTTTATCTTTTCGCCCTGGTAACGACTATTATTAGCTTATCAATAATGCGATAAGATAAGCAACGTGGTATTTGAAAATGGATTACGCGCATGGTTTTGTCGAAATGAAAAAAAAAAGGAGAGAGAAATGCGTTCGATTGTCGGGAGTCGTCGTAAGTGATGGAATGCGAGTATTCGATGTGTGATAATTTGCTAGTTTTCTTATCGGGGTTCGTCGGAGAAAAGTGCTATTTCGTGGACGAGTAAGTTTCATTTTGTGGTATTTCTCTCCCCTCTTCGCAGGTGGCAGTAATTTGCGAATCGGTGATGAAGGTAGGAGTATTTTGATCTTATTGTGTTTGGTCATTCATGTTAGAACGACTGATTGGTAGATTGTGCATTTTCATGGTTTTTTTCGAGAATTTTTGGAAATGAATTGGTGGCGTTTGACGTAGTTTTTAGATTTTTCACAATTTTCGTATCAGTCTAATTTTAAGTTAAGATTTCTTTCGATATTTGGTAATTTCTTTGCTTTTTTTTTTTGCTGATTTCACTTTTTTATTGTAAATTTGAAGAGGAAAGTGATCAGAAATGTCGTCACAGTTTATTTTGACCATAATATCGAGCATTGGAGATGTGTTTCTAGAAATTTTGGAAGTGGATATTTTTTTGGATTTTTTCGACTTTTTTCCCCCTTTTTCTCAGCAGAAGCTTCACTAAAATTTTCTCAAGGAGGGGGCGAAATATGTTGGGAACTCCAATGATAACACCAAAAAATCAAAATTTTGAGGCTTATTTGAATAAAATTTGAAAAATGGCATGACTTTGAATAATACTTTCCGAAACACATGAAATATGTTTGTAAGTACATAGATATTTGAAAAATTTGATAGATTCATGTTAGAAAAGTAAGAAATAGGTCCTTAGTACAAATCATTTTCAACTTCAAAAGGAGCAATTTCCCACCTATACCCTTCGTTGGTTGTGTCCTTGCTCCTTGCTTCTTGGATGAGAAGAAATTCGTTTAACGAGGAAACTTACAAAATTTATGAAAATTTCGTTTGAATGAACGAGCAACCAATTTGGCCTTCTACATAAGTCAGACGATAATGAATTTTTGAATTTTTTGCTCAATGTTCGACTTACTTGTACCATTAACATAAGATATCATTACCTGTTTGGATAATTTTCGAATTTTTTTCTCATCATAGTCACTCGTCGATGTAATGAAAAGTATTGTAATAGATAGTGTGAGGAACACGAAGTGGTTCATTTCGGCAGTAAATTATTTATAAAGAAGGGGAAAAAAAAGTAAATTGCTTTTTCGAACAATGCCCTATTCCGCAGCACATTCTATAAAATTTTAAAATCTATTACGAGCTCGATTCTGATATGGATTATAATTTTGTGAAACATGGTCCATCATCGGAAAATTCATAATTCATCAGAATGACGAGTAATTTTTTCCTAAAAGTGAACGATAACGTGTTGAGAAATCAGCTGTTTGTCTTGGAAGCGAAGAATTTTTAGGCTGAATTAGCGTTACCAACTTTTTAAATCTGAATCAACCAAATTATAAATTTTACCTATTTGAATCAGTAAAATAAGAAAATTACTGGTTTTCTGACAAATTGGTAAATTGACCGGAAAATCTGTGATTTTTGAGGCAGAATTTCGACAAAGGCTGATTTAGACCCGAAGAAAAGACATTTGTTCAAATTGAGAAGCAGGATTTGAATCCCCTCCCCCCCTCCTCTGCTTATTTTGAATAGGTACTCCTGAAAAAAAACACTTTTTGATGACTTTTGACACTCCAAGTCGAATTTTTGGGCAAAGAAAGAGTCGTACGAAAAAAATGAATGGAATATGAATCGTAGAGCGTAAAATTTTCTTTCTGTAAGGTCCAATTAATTTTTTCATAGAAAGTGAAATTTTTAATATATTTCAGCTGAAAGTTGAAAATTCACTTTTCATCTTTTATCGAAAATTTTTACACACTATAATTAACGTTCTGTTCATTTTTTTTGGAGGCTTGATTTTCCCAGAAAATTGATTTTTTTTATAATGAATCACATTTTCAATATTTCTTATTTGTAAGCATTGATTCATCACAGACCAGTAATTTAATAATTTCCTGTGTAGCCAATTCTGATAAGCGATTCTGACCTAATTTTTAGTGTTGAATTCGAATATGATTTCAGTTTTTCTCTTATCACCTCAATGTTTCTTGCATAAGCAGATTTAGGGTGGGTCCCGGGAGGGCATAGTCCTCCCAAAAGTAAAATTAGCCCCCCCCCCATAAAATTTCGTGTTTATGCCCATTGAACATTGTTTTCATTAGTGTTTGAAAATAATCTCATTTAACTGAACAATTTTGTTCGAAAAAAATATACTTGAAGCTTATTCTTATTAAACTCGTAGTTTCAAGTAACGATTTATTAATGAAAAAAAAATTCAGAAAAAAGTTTTTTCAGCACTATCGCAGAGAGAAATACAGTTTGAGTTATGAAAAAAATTGGGGGAGGGATGGAAGGGTGTATTTACTTATGAGAAAAAAATTGAAAAATTAGTCACTTTTTCGATGAATAGGTCACTTTTTGCCTTATAAAAAGTCACCAAAGTCACTATTTTTTCCCAAAATATGTGTTTGATGCCTGAAAAAAATTATTGATATTAATAAGAAATTTTGTTGATGACTGAAGCAAAAAATTTTTGTTTGCTTTTACTCAAAAAAGCCTGAACCACCATTCATTTTTTCATTTAACAATCTTTTTCGGCTGAAATTTTAGAAAAATTTTCAACTCTGATTTTCCTTTGACTCAAAATTAGCATATTAAATTTCGTGGGCGTGTTTGGGTTCAGTCGTTCTTGTTTCATTCTGTTTGTGCTTTTGTTTCGCTGTTTCCTTCTTAATAAAAACGTTTTTTTCATTTTTTGTTGCTTATTAACGTCTAAAGAGACCTGGGGCATAGCCCTCCCTCTCCCCAAATCCATTCCTCCAAACCCGTCTATGATTTCTTGCAATTTGAATTTTTTATTGAAAATTTTTTCGCACCTTGAAGTCGATTTTATGAGCACAAGAAGGGTTTTTCGAAAGAAATGAGTGGACACATAAATTGTAGAACATGAAATTTATTTTCTGTAGAATCGAATTAGTTTCTTTCTAGAAATTTTAGTTTTCGAGATATTTTCAATAAAATATGAAAATTGAACGAAGTTTCGGCTGAAATATTTCAAAAACTGAACCTCGTAGGAAAAAAATAATTGGGCTCTGGAGAAATAAATTTTTACACCCAACAATTTATGTTCTATTCATTTTTGTCGTAAAACTCTTCCTTTGCTCAGAAAATTGACTTCAACTGTAAAAAGTAATCAAAAGTGTAGAGCAAATTTTCAACAAAAAGTTTAAATTGTGAAAAAATTCTGATATGCTGGAATTTTTTCACCATTTTTGCCATGATCAGCACCAGAAATCCTATCAAAAACACCCATTAAATTTCATACAGCATTTTCTTACTTGGCCTATATACGTTTCTATGTGAAAAAAATGAGCTGCGATGACGAATCAATGTAGTATTTAGCATAATCTACTAATAAAACTATTCAAATAGCATTAAAATTACCCACAGTGGTATTAGAATTGTTAAATTACGAGTAAAAAAGTTAGAATCATCGCTAGATTCGTTCAAATCGCATCTATGTTCGTAGGTCAATCGTTTATTCGTCACTTTCACCTCGGTCGAATCGAACAGCCTCGGATCGTTGACTGCAGGCAAATTTTATTGCCAACATGGAAATGCGAATATGAATTGACATAGGTATCGCATATTACGTGAAACTTGGTCACGGCGACGAGGCGCTAATAATGTGCTTCATTACGAAGACTATCTCACCTGCATTATTCTCTCCGAATACATCTACCCACAATCGACTACGATTGAGGTGGAAAGAAATGGCGGAAAATGTTGGCTCGGTGGCGCGATAATTTGCCAATATTCGTCGCGGTATTTTACGACGCCGGGTAGGCGAGGGGAAGGGGGGAGGGCAAATGATAACGTAATGTAACGTCGTTGACTCGTCTGTCTCTGTACATAATACTCGGTAATACTTTCGAGTACGCGAAGGCGAGATAATGTACGTGGCAATTGGGAAGGAAATTTCTAAATAGGTAACGGTATCTCTATGGTTGGTTTACCGGAGTTTATTGCTTTCCCCTCGCCGTCGCCGCCCGCCTACGTCGTCTCGATGGTTGATTATTTATTAAACCTTAAACAATACGACGATTAAGGCGGTCAGGAAGAAAAATAGTTGAAGGGGACCTGAACAGGTAGATGTGTAATTCAGCGAAAGTTTTTTTCTTCTATGTGTGCACCGTGTGTTTACCTGTTTTTTTTCGCTGCTCGAGAAAGGAGAATAAAAATAACATCGCGGCACGATTTAATTGACGGGTGTACAATGGGTTTTTTGTAACTTGGTAAACGAACAAAAAAAGGATGACAATGGTGCCGGAGAGGAGGGGTTCGTGTACGTCATTGACAGCCTCGTCGACTCGTCGAAAATGAAAATGAAACATGAAAAAGGTATTTGGTTTGTTCAATAGGTGCTGAGTAGCACTCGATTCTGTGGTCCGAGTAGGAGGACAATGGCCTTATTGAATTGATATCTTTCTGCGTTCTGTAAGAAGTGTATGCAGGCATCATAGCAGGTCACTTTTTCAGGGTGATTGCCACTTTTTTCGACTTTGGTCACTATAAGTCACTTTTTTCATCCAAAGGTCACTAAAAGTCACTTTTTTCCTCCCGAAGTCACTTTTTTCGCATTTTCAAGCAAAATTCAAATTTTCACGTAAAAATTGTTATTTTTCAAAATTCTTCAAGAAATAAATTAAAAGTTGGTACGGATTTTTCAAAAAAAAATTTGCACTCGCTTCACTCGGACAGTATTTCAATAATTTTATTCTATTTCTAAATTTGAAAAAATTCTGTTTTTTTTAAATCAGTAAAGTAATCGATTTTTGAGTCAATTCCCCATTTGACAGACTAAATCAGTAATTTTGACTAAAATAAATCGATCAAACAATTGAAATATCACAGATTTTCAAATAAATTCATTTCACTGATTCAAAAAGGCACAGTAAATTGCCCCCCCCCCATCTAAAAAATTGAATTTTTGGTTACATTTTGCTCATTTTTGATTACTTTTGGTTACTTCTTGTTCGAAAAAAGTTACTTAATTTTGACAGAATTTCGCTATGATATCTGGAATGAAATTGTTCACTTTTTGGTCAAAAAAGTCACTAAAAGTCACTTTTTTTCTTCGAAATTTCGCTATGATGCCTGATTAAGGTTTTTTGATAGAAAATCTTGGAAGTGTTTTTGGGGGTATTTTTCATGTTAATTGATTTCCTCCCATAAATGAATGGAGTTCTGGAAATGGTTTTGGAGCGATTTAAATGGATTTTTTTGTCGTATTTCTGTGAAAAAGACGAGAAAATATAGGTGTTCTTTGTTAACTGGATCAGCATGAATTCTAAGTAAAAATGAGATTTTCTAGTGTTTTTTTTTCTGTATAAGTTTTTGTTGTTGAAAGGTGATAACAGGGGAACGAAATGACGTCGCGGTTGCGACAGTTGATGCGACGTGATGACTGCTATTTCGGATGGATTTTCGAATTGATGATGTTTACTTTGGTATTTATAGCTTGTAAACAGTTTTACAAACGAATCGTGACCATAACGAGTTATCATTCGGTGTGGGTTGCTTGTTTATTTGCGACAGAAGGTGAGAGGCAGTCTTTGTAAGTTGATGATTGATCCTTTTGATCGAAGGGAATTTCTTTTTGTATTATTTTGAAAAAAAATCGAATAAAAATTGTTCAATGGGATTGATGAGTTTTCGATTTTTTTTAAATTTCATAGAAAGTAATGTCTAAAATTTAATGGATGATTTTGATAGGATTTTTGCCGGTGATTACGAGGAAAATAGTGAAAAAATTCCAACATTTCAGAAATTTTCACAATTTGAATTTTCCGTTGAAAATTTGTTTTACACTTTTTGATTACTTTTGCAGGCATCATAGCGAGTCACTTTTTAGTCACTTTTGGTTATTTTTCGCGTCTGAAAGGCCACTTTGGTTCCTTTTTTCCTCTCAAAAGTCACCATTTCTTCGCACTTCCAGGCAAAAATTCAAATTTTCACGTAGAAATTGATATTTTTCAAAATTCTTTGAGAAAAAAATGAAAAAAATTGATTTTTGCTAGATAGTTTGTTGTTTTGACGAAGGAATTTAATAAATGAAATTATTCACGTACATATTTTCAGTTGATTTATCTTTGAACTGTTTGCAGAAAACTATAAAAAAATTTCCTCCCCTCCCAAAAACCGTAAAAAATTTGCCCCTCGAAAAAATGGATACTTTTGGTTACTTTTTGGTCATTTTTTGGTCACTTTTTGGTCACTTTTTGCTCAACTTCAAAAATTTCGTTATGATGCCTGCTTTTGACATCTGAAGTCAATTTTCTGAAAAAAGGAAGGGTTCTACGAAAAAAATGAGTAGAACATAAATTGTAAAGCGTAAGATTTTTTCCTGTAACGTATAATTCATTTTTTTCTAGGGAACTAATCTTCAGAGATATCTTAGTCGAAAATTCAAAAATCGTACTTTTTTCTTTTATACGAAATATTTTCTGCAAAAAACTAACTGGACTCTTCTGATAGGAAATTTCACGCTCTACAATTTATGTTCTCTACAATTTTTCGTAGGACCCTTTCTGTGCTCATAAAATCGAATTTAAGGTACCTATAAAAAAATTTTCGACAACAATTCAAATTGGAAGAAACCTTGACGTGATGGAAAAAAACTTGAATCATATTTGAACTCAGCACTATAAAGTAGATCGGAATCACCTAACATGATTGAATAAGCAGAAAAAAATTGAAAAAATGCAGGCTTGTGTTATCAAACCATAATAACGAATAGTGCACATGAAAAGCCCCCCCCCCCCAGCAATCCCTGACTCATTGTTTTTTGGCAGAATTTTGGAATAATTTTGGGGGGGAAAAATGAAAATGTTCCATGTAAACTTTTTTCGATACTTATTCATTTCTTGTGCTAATTTTTTTCAATTTTTGAGAGAAGGGAATTTTCGTTACATATTTGTCAACATCAAAGTGCTTAACAGCAGGGTTGGGCAAAATCCTGAAAAAAAATTTCAAACCGAAAATCCGAAATCGTCTGCAAAAATGGATTTCAAATCTAAAATCTAAAATCATCCATATAATAAGATTTGAAATCCAAAACCCAACATCCAAAATTTACGTAAAAATGATGAAAAAAAAAATTGAAATTATGTAATTTTGCTTTTTTTCAATTTACAATTGTATTCTGTAACGAAACAAAGCAAATTTACCTACATTTTTATGAACATTACAGCAATAAAAAATATTGTTTCTAATTCGGTCTACAAACTGGTGAAACTAGGAAGGCCTGAATTTTTCATGACTAATACGAAACGAAATACAGTGATGCCTGAACCTGAAGCCTGAACACTGATCGTCGAATCTCGTAACACAAAATATTTTTAATTCTTAAAAAAATGATTTTGAAAAAATAGGATTTTAAATCCAAAATCCGGATTTTGAGATTTTTTGTATTTTAATCCCAGAAGGATTTAAATCCTGCCCAAGAAGTGAAAAAAATTTAAATAATATGAAGTAACGATAAAGACGAATTGCTCTCTTTATGATAATTGAAATAATGAGCTAAATTATGAAATTCAAGCTTTTAAAAGTCCTTTTTTGCAAAAAATTAACGCCTTTGCTTCACTTTGAGCTCAATAATTTGATAACTGGATTGAAAACTATGGGGCGAAAAAGCACACTCATCAATTCTTCATTTAGTTAAGCAAGTTAAAAAAATTACTGTGATTTATTTAGAAATTAAATCAATTCGAAACACCTGTTTTTTTTCAAGGAACGTAAGACAATAAATTGTGAAAAAATGCAAAATTTCCATTCAAAAAGTCCAAAATTATTTCAAAGAATTGTAAAATACAAGAAAAAAACGTTCCACTTTCGCATCTAAGACCACCCTGAAAATTCGAGAAACGAACGCAATGATTTTAAAAGGTTATTCGACCGCGAGTAGATTTGGCTTCTTTCACATATTCTCTGAAAATCGAAATTCGATACGTATCGCAAAAATTTCCTGTTTTCGAATAATGCAGACTGCTAGGAACGTATACCAGACAATAGAAAAGACTTGGTCGTTTCCGAAACAAAAAAAGGAAAGGGATTCTCCCTTCCTGCATATACTTTTGTTGCAAAAAACACTTAGGTAATGCGTAGGTTGAATCCTACTTTACCCCTCTTCATCTCAAAGGATCGAATTATACTTTTGTTTCTCTCTTTTTTTCCATAACGTGAGGGTAAAACAGGACGATAATGGGTTACCTATTTTCAGAAACAGTTTCCTAATCTGCGCATTTGCCCTGCGTATTCAGTCAGTGATCATTTCACTCACAGTCGCAGGGTCGTATTTCCTGCTGAATCAGCTGAATGGCGCGGTATTTCGTAAATTCGTATAGATTGCTCGAGGTCGTCCAGGTTGACGTGTGATTTGACGTATGTGTATTTTTTTCCTTTTGTGATGCGAAATAACTCGATTTTCTTTCTCTTTTGAACTATGTATCCTGTTGCATGTGGATACATTAATGGATGGTGATGGTGAGAGAGACGAAGTACGAGTAAGTTTCGCACGCAATTTTTTTCCATTTGTCGTATCTGTATTAACAAGGTCGAAGGTCGACAGTAGTGTTCCCATCATCGTGATCGTCAGAGGTGCTCACACTCTGGTCTGGTGAGAGAAGCCTGGGGAGGGCGAGGATATTTTTCAACTCTAAAAAATTTCCCCCAAAATATTTTCCAACTTTAAAATTTTTTGATCTAAAATAAAAATTTTTATCAACTCTGAAATTTTTCTCCCTCCTAATTTTTTTCCCAGGTCAAACAATTTTTCAACTGTGGTATTTTTCTCAACTTTTGAAATTTTTTTCAATGTTTAATATTTTCTCAAGCTTGTTAAGTCTCGAAATTTTTTCTCAGAATTTTAATGTTGGTAGCTCACCTGGCTCTGTTTTACGGATTTGCAGTGGGTGGTGAGCGATTTTTTTTACCAAGTCCGGTTGTAAGGTCTGAATTTTTTTCCTGTAGAATTTTTTTCTCAGAATTTTTCAAACTTCAATTTTTTTCAACGTCAATTTTTCAAGACTGAAATTTTTTTCTCAAAAGTTTTCAAACACCGTTTTTTTAAGGTCAATTTTCAAGACTGAAATTTTTTTCTCAAAATTTTTCAAACTTCGATTTTTTTAACGTCAATTTTTCAAGACTAAAATAAAACGAAATTTGAGAAAAAAATTTCAGTCTTGAAAAATTGATCTTGAGAAAAATCGATGTTTGAAAAATTTTGAGACAAAAATTTCAGTCTTGAAAAATTGACGTTAAAAAAAATCGAAGTTTGAAAAATAAATTTTACAGGAAAAAAATTCAGACCTTACAAGCGGACTTCGTAAAAAAAAATCGCTCACAACCCTCCTCCCCCCCACACTGCAGATCCGTAAAACAGGGCCAGGTTTGCAACCCTTGAAATTTTTTTCTCAAAAGTTTTCAAACGTCGCTTTTTTAAGGTCAATTTTTCAAGACTAAAATAAAACGAAGTTTGAGAAATTTGAGAAAAAAATTTCAGTCTTGAAAAATTGACTTTGAGAAAAATCGATGTTTGAAAAATTTTGAGACAAAAATTTCAGTCTTGAAAAATTGACCTTGAGAAAAAACGATGTTTGAAAAATTTTGAGACAAAAATTGCAGTTTTGAAAAATTGACTTTAAAAAAATCAAAGTTTGAAAAATAAATTTTACAGGAAAAAAATTCAAACCTTACAAGCGGACTTGGTAAAAAAAAAAAAAAAAATCGATCACCTCCTCCCCCCCCCACTGCAGATCCGTAAAGCATGGCCAGGTTTGCACCCTTGAAATTTTTTCTTAAAATTTTAATGTTTTCAGCTCAAACTTTTTTATTCGATTTTTTCCTGTTCTAAAATATTTAAAATAAAAAAAAAATTGAAAAAATTTAGGCTGAAAATTTTTTAAAGAAAATCAAGGTGAAAATTCTAAAAAATGTCAATATAAATATCAGTAAATAAAAAAATCTTGGTGAATGAAAATTGAAAAAAAATCTTGGAGCTAAACAAAAATGTTGAGGAAAAAATTTCAAGAATGGCAAATTTTTTTTGGGAGTTAAATGAATTGAAATTTTGAGAAAAAATTTTGAAACCTGAAAAAAATTGTGCTGTCAAGGTGCTGTAAATCAGAAGTTCTAAGCTGAAAGTCAAAAGTTTTAAGCCGAAAGTTTGTTCACATATAGGTAGCTAAAAGCTAAAACGAGAGAAAGCTGAAAGCTAGCTAAAAGCTAGCTATATATTTTTTTTAGAAAATTTGGTACCGTTGTGATTGAGTTTAAAATTTTTTGTGGATTTTGGGATTTTTTAACAGCAACTGTTGAAAAATCCCCGAAAAAATCCTCCTGTAGGTGCTCGAGCACGCCAGCACCTCCAGTAACGCCGGCCATCGTGATCGTAGCAAAATATACGGAGGAAGGGGAAACGTACTATTTTTTGTACCAATCGATGAAATAATCTTGACGAATGCGATAGATGGATGCAATGTTGGTTCGTAAACCGATGGAAAAATGGTGGAATTTGCGATGGCCGTATACCTGTACCTATTATATCGAGCTACGTGCGTTAATTACTTTTACAAGGTTGTACATAATATATCTTGCAACGGTGTAGTGTGCGTTTATGCGATAATTATCGCTCGAGCCGCGAGTTTAATTATACTCGAAGGTATGGTTACCTGGGTTTCCCGGTATGCTACCTCTGGTTGGGTCTGCTCTGAGGTGTGAAATATCGCACCTTTTTGCAATTAGTGATATTTGGATGTGTCAAATGAAATAGTTTTTTTTTTGCTCGAGCAACGATTCGAATGAAGAAGAATGGCGAAATTAATGTTCTTGTGTTATCTGGCTTCATTTACTCATTTACCTCGGAAAATTGTGTAGGTCGAGGAGGAGAAAGAGTGGCGGCTTCAAACGTCGAGCGGCAAGTTCGCTTAAGCGGAAAATTACGTCGTGTTTTGCCAAGTTCAAGGTCGCCTATCAAAGATTTTCGTCTAATTTACAAAATACGATACAGTTTACGGGTAGAGCGCTCGTACTGATGTAGGTATACGAGAGGTGTGCTTGGAGCAGATATCGCCGCAGAAGGAAAGCGTTGTAGTGAAGAGAAATGGGTAAATATTTGCCGGAATCATCGGACCGTGACGAGTAAAATTTGCGGTTAAAACGACCCGCTGTGGCGCGAATTTATCGATTGGGTAGTTTCGTGGTCGTTGTGTGTATTTTTGGTCGAAAAATTACCAGGTTCGAGTTTTCGAGAGGATTATTGAAAAAATAGGTGCCTAGGATCATAGGATCAGATGTTTTTGAGAGGAAGGAAATAGAAAAGCAAAAAAAATTGAGGTGAACAGATTTACTCTGTTTATTTAAATTGACTAGAAGTTCAGAGATAAATTGTAGTTGACCTTTTACAGGGGCCAAAAATCAAATGTTCTCCATTGAAATGAAATTTTTTTCAAGTTTTGTTTTCATTCAAGTTCATTTTTTTCCATTTTTCTAGCTTAAAACCAAAATTTACCAAGAAGGGTTATCAATTTTTAAAAATTTCTCATTCAAACCCAATTTTTTCCATGAAAATGAGATTTTTCTATTATGAAGGGGCTATTCCCTCGTTCGGTTCAGTCAATTCTAGAATTTTATTTTTCAAAAGTCAAATAAAATGTTTTTTTTTTTTTTGGGGGGGGGGGGGTCAAAAATTAGAAGTTCTCTATTGAAACGAAACTTTTCCAAATTTTTTCGAATCAAGTACAATTTTTCCCATTTTTCTAGCTTAAAACCACAATCTCCTAAAAAGTTTTATCAATTTTGAAAAATTTCTCATTCAAACCTAATTTTTTCCATGAAAATAAAATTTTTTTATGAAGAGGGCTGTTCTCTCGTTCGGTTCAGCTAGTTCTTGAATAATTGTATTTTTCAAAAGTCAAATAAAATGACTTGGGAGGGAGGGTGTCAAAAACCAGAAGTTCTCAATTGAAATGAAACTTTTCCAAATTTTTTCGAATCAAGTACAATTTTTCCTACTTCTACAACTTGACATGAAAATTTCCCGAAAAAAGTAACTAATAAATTTTGAAAAATTTCCGTTTCTAACCCAATTTGTTCCACAAAGATGCATTTTTTTTATTATGAGGGGGAGGAGAGAAACTGTTCCTTCGTTTGGTCCAGTCAGTGCTAGAATTGTATTTTTCAGAAGTCAAATGAAATGACTTGGGGAGGGGGGGAGGGGGGTAAAAATCAGAAGTTTTCCATTGAAATAAAATTTTTCCAATTTTTTTGATTGAAGTACAATTTTTTGCATTTCTCCAATTTGACACGAAGATTTCTTAAAAAAAGGTCATCAATTTTGAAAAATTGAAAATTTTCGACTCAAACCTAATTTTTTCACAAAAATGCAGTTTTTATATTACGAGAGAGGGGGAGGAGGACAAACGGTTCCTTCATTCGGTACAGCCAGTTCTAAAATTGAAATTTTCAAATGGAGTCAAAATAAAGTCCATTTCTTTTCTGTTGATAAATATTCAAAATTTTAACCCTATTGATCCCTTTGAACGGATGAAGGTGTTCAAGGTCATATTCTTATGAAAGAAAAATTCACTGGGTCTAATTGGTTATTTTTAGTCCCTATTTTCACCAAAAAGTCACCGAAGTCACTCTTTTTTAAAATCAAGGTTTGAAATTACACAATTTCTTTAATCTAACCAAAATATTGATTGAGAGGTATTTCCAATTTTTTAAAAACTTTTCATTTCTTTGAAAACCACGTGCAATTATTATGCAATTATGAAAATTATAGACGGTTATTCTAGTTCTATAGTTTTCGAAGACTCATTTTTAGAAAATTATACGAGGCTTGAGAGGTTCTTTAATTTTAAAAAAATTTCCCATTTTTTTGAAAACTGAGCAATTTTTGAAAAGTTTTCTATTTTTTAAAGAATTTACAGGTTTTAGACTTTTCTTTTTCAGTCTTTACGGAGTTGTTACTTATAAGTTTTGGGAATATTTTCCAATTTTGAGAATTATTCTTAGCGACCAGCTCTTGAAAATATTTGGATAAAAGAATATTTGCTGAAGTGTGAGAATTTTTCATCTTTTTTTGGTCACTTGAATTTTTTTTGGAGGGGGGGGGGGGGGTCAATAGGAATATTTTTCAATTTTAAGAATTTTTCTTAACGATCAGCTCTTGAAAATATTTGGGTGAAAGAATATTTGCAAAAGTGAGAATCTTTCATCTCTTTTTGGTCACTTGATTTTTTTGGGGGAGGGGGAGGCGGTGTCAATTACATTAGGCACTCCGAAATTTTTTTCTGATTTTTTCCCCAAATGAATTGGATTAATGTAGAATTCTGAATCTCTTCTCCCTCTCCTCCTTTCTTTTAATTTTACCTCGAAATAGTATCTTTTCTTACAGGTATTTTTCAACAAAAAATTCGATCAAGAAATGAGAAAAATTCGTAAAATTTCCCCGAAAAAAAAAATCAAATTACCCATAACTTGCCACATCAACGTACTAATCGAGAACCGGTAATTGTAATTTTTATCGCGTGCTTTAACGGTGCTTTAATCACATTCTCGGTATTTGTAAATAATGATGCAATGATAGCCGTAGGAGGGAGGAGAGAGTTCGATATGATAATCAAAACGAGCGTGTATTTTTTCAAAAAAATCCACTCGTATATGAGTAGTTTAATCGATATCAACGCTATGAGTGATTTTTCGGAGAAAATTCTAGAACTTGAGCTTTTTTGAAGACCGCACGAATCGTGGAATTTATTTTTCGATTTAGATGATGTAAAATATTCACGTATTTATCCGGTTAATGGTAATTTCCTACGTGTATAGCCGCAGGTAATTGGAAAGAAATGATGTTTGCGAAGTTTTTTTTTCGGAAGTCTGCTGCCGTAATATCATGATGCTATTTTATTCTTGCTTTTTTTCTCTCAATTGTATTTATTTATCCGGTTCTTTTTCTGTTTCTTGTTCATCATTCGGAGTAAATTATCTGTGACGGTCACGACGAAATGATGCGTCATTTGAACCGGTTTCGCGTGTTATTTCGAATCTCTGCTATTCGATTCGATTTTAGATTGGCGGACACGTCATTGTTTTATTATCGCCATCGTAGGTTCCAAAGTACGTGTACTTACCTAAAATGATGGTCGATAGTGCGAATAAATGAAAAATAAATTGCGATGCGAGATTGGTTTGTGAATCGACGCCGATTGCGGATGAAGAGCAATGAGTTGTGGGCAGTTTTTATCTCTGAAGCGTTGGAAGTAGGTATGAGCGACAAGGTACTCTTCCGATGTATTTATCGTCGTAATGGTGGATCGTATGAGGTTTTTTTCCATATTCGTTGATGTGATAACCCAAAAAAATGAGAAAAAGGAAAGCATGCTATATCCTGTGACCTATTTTGACCCGATTTGCGATAATTAAAGTGACTGCTGGTTGAAGAATTATAATCTAGACTGAAAGTCAGTTATGATATCGTGTGAGGAGAAAAGGTTTTGAGTGGATTTTTTTTCATCGATCATTCTACGTACTTATTCGATTTTGCTGTAGCGTGGTAAAAGTGCTAGAAAGATAGGAACTCCTGTTCTGAATTGTCAAAAACCGAACCCATCCAGAAAAAAAAAAGAATACTGATCAAAAAATAATTTTTCACCATTCCAATGCTTGGAAAAACTGGTTAAAATGTTAAAATATAATAAAATGGTTAAATTTTATTATGAGCACGATGCTACTGCACGTTTAATTGATCTGCGAAAAAGAAAGGGAAACAAAAAAGAGGAAAACGCGCGCCGGCAAACCGGTTTCCTCGGATCCAGTTGGGTTTACTTTATACTTTGTGAAGCCAGGTACGGGGCGCGGAAGTGTTTTTCAGAACGAGCATTTGAATGAGAAGAGACTGGATCGCGATTCTCGGTAGCTGGAGCTATGGCGGTGTAAAGAGAAGGGAACAGACAGGTGAAATGAGGTACCTAAAATAAGAAGTACAATGTACAAACCAGTTTGGAAGTTGGTAGTTTTGACAAAATTATAAGAACGACCTGAGAGAAAACACGTTGTTTTCAAGAGAAATAATTATTCCAGGTAGAAATAGATTTGATACTGAGAAATTGGCATAGGTGGAAAAAATGATTGTGTGGTTCAGTCGAAGGTTAGGAATTTTCAATGCTAAGTTTTTGAACGAGGAATTCTATTTTCAAACTCCTCGGCTTTTATTGTCTTCGAAAAAATGAAATTTTTAGTAATTCTTGCATTTTTTTTCAATTTTGGGTGTTTTAATTTTCCTGACATTTTGTAAAATCCATACAAAGGGAATTTTCAAGGGATATGGTGTCTACTGGCAAGAAAAACAAAAATGACCACAAAATAGCAAAAATTTCACCTTCGTAGCAAGAAAATCAGAAAATACCCGGAATTTTAACGATTTTGCTGCAAAAATCCAGAATTTTCCTCTTTCCTTGAACTTTTCATAATAAAAGTATAAAAAACGGTTTTTTTTGGGCTAAATTTAAAGCAAGAAAAATTCAAAAAATATCAAGAATTTTCATTTTTCATATCCAATTGACACCATATTAAATGATTTCACAGATATTTGAATTTGTGCACATTTTGCATCCAGAATGAAATCAGATCCTTCGAGATGAAATTTCTCTGTGATATGGATCGAAAAATTTACACCAAGGTTCATTTTTTCAATCTGTGGGAAGATGAGAAAACACTTCCCAACTTATTTCCTGCACAATGATTTCCCATAATGCAATTTTTTTCCTCCAATTGGGACAAAACGCCCAACGATTGCCTTATGAAATATGGCCATTTGCATACAAATTTTGGCTGTTGTCCTACAAAATAAAATAATTTGCAAAAAAGTTCCTACAAAATGTACCTAGAAATTGTTCCTCAAAATACAGCTATTTTTCGACAGTTTCTTTACAAATTTTCAAAATTTATCGCGTGGTATGGTAAATTGAAAAATCGAATAATTAATAAAATTAAACCTAGAAAAAAAAAACATTTTGTTCTCGGAATAAAATTCAAATTAATAGATCATAGACCAAAGAAAAAATCATTCTCAAAATAAAACCATAAAAACCAAATAATTTTTGGAATAGAAACTGAAAAATGAAGTGATCTCTTCCCTTCACACGAAAAACAGAGAACCTAAATCATTATCAGAAAAAAGACAAACAGCAGAAATCGCAGGAAAAGAAAAGATTCCCCCCCCCCCTCTCGGCATATTTTCTGGAAAAGTGAGAAAAATCAACTTCATTTTAAAAGCAAAAAAAAAACAAATTGGAGAAAAAAGAGAGTCAGAGTCGTTATGAGAAAAAGTAACAAAAAAACAGCCCAAAATATTTCCAGAATCAAAAAAAAAAGATTTTCTGAATGAAATGAACAAAAAAAACAAATTGTCCTCAATGCCCCAAATTTCAAAAGGAAAGAGAAATTTTGAAAGACGCTTCCCAGGATATTCAAAAAAATTTAACATTCCTTTTTAATACAAAAAATCTAAAATCCCTACTTTGATGTAATCCCCTTTCCCACACGCCTCTAGCAGGCATCCCAGTAGGTTACTTATTTTTTCAAGGAAAGTTACTATTAGTTACTTTTTGTGCTCAAAAATTACTATTGGTTACTTTCAATTCAAAAGTTCCTTTTTTTCAAAAATTTGAACAAAAATCAATTTTTTTGGTTTTTGCTTTTAAAAAAATCAACTTTTTTGATTTTTGCTTTTAAAAAAATCAACTTTTTGGTTTTTGCTTTTAAAAAAATCAATATTTTTGGTTTTTGCTTTTAAAAAAATCAATTTTTTTGGTTTTTGCTTTTAAAAAAATAGAAAATTATTTTAAAATAAATGATTTGAAAAAAGTATACCATGGCATTTTAGAATAATCATGAATTGAAGTTTTTAAAAAAATTACTTTTCTGGACTTTTTGGTTACTTTTCCGACTGTCAGAGGTTCCCAAAGTTACTTTTTTCAAATTTTGGTTGGGATGCCTGCTCTAGCACCTTAGTCGCTGTATATGGCGTAAAAAAAATGATTTACGAAGAAATCTCTAAATTTTTAGTCCGGAGAAACCCGAATTTTTATTCGCAATATTTTAATTTGTTTCATTTTTCAAAACTTTTCAATTTTTTTTAAAAAACAGAATTTCTGGTTTTTATTTGATTTTTTTTTTGTAAGAAATTCAAGTCTTCTGAAGTGTGTGTGTGTGGGGGGGGGGATTTAAAGAATTAAATTTGAATCGTTTTTGTATCTGGAAAAAAGGCATCTAAAAATCTCGTAAAAATAGTGATCTTTGAAAAAAAAATTTTGACATTGTGCGAAAAAAATCCCATGCTTCAGGTTCCGAAAACTTCAAAAAATTGATCTGGAAAACCTGGAAAAGTTGAAAATAATAATTTCTGAAATATTATGGAAATGTGGACACCCTAAAACCAGAACTAGTGAGAATTAATTATTATTCTATGAAAAGCAAGAATCTTCAACGTTTTGCTCTTCTTTGTTGGCCAAATTTGAAGCAAGATGAATGGTTTTTAAAATGGCAAGAAGAATCCAGAAAATAGCAAGAATTTTCATTTTTCATATGCATATGTTACACCTAATCCATGTAATTGCCGAATTGTTGCAGTGATTAAATTCAAAACTTTCTACCACTTTTCCAGCTCAACAGGGAGAAATTTAAGATACTTTGGCATAGAGGGCAAACTTTCAGCTACATTTCAAGAGAATAATCATCTACCTACCTCAACTAGAAAATTTTTTACGCTAAATAGAAAATATAATGAATGAAAAATTTTCTTTGCAACATAAAAAATGTTTTAATTAAGGTAGCGAGATGAATTTTTTTTGGCATGTAGCTGAAAGTTTGCTCTCTACGCCGAAGTATCTTAAATTTCTCCCTGTTGAACTGGAAAAATGGTAGAAAGTTTTGAATTTAATCACTGCAACAATTAGGCAAGCAATTGCCTAATTCATGCATTAGGCAATAATTTTGCCTATTTCATGCATTCGGCAATTACATGGATTAGGTGTAACACATACACCTGCTGGAATTTTTCAAGCCATTCGTATCCTTCTTTATGTTTTGGCGCCAATTTCAGCTCTTTTTGTCGCTTAAACGTTTACAAATGCTGCAATGTTGAAAAAACATCGTTCGGTATGAACATCCTGTTTTTATTTCGATAAGAAGCAGAGAATTCCAAGTGTATTGACATCATGTGCCTGCCTACGTGTTCTTCACGTGCAATTCATCGGCGAATCGTCATACTGTGTAGTTATGTCCCACTGTGTACGCACGACGATGGGAATTTTACCTAAATATCGTTCTCCCCCAACTTATAGCTCATTTTCCTCGTCACCTCTACGTGGAATTTGCTATTTGGAAACAGATACCCTGCATGTGTAATGCATGAATCGTACAAGTGTTGTGAAGTATCTTCGGAGCAAGAAGGTGGGGGGGGGGAATTAGGGGATTCGTGATGATCCGATGTTAAACATCTGGTACGATGGTTGTAATGGGCTTGAATTGGGTAAGGTTGGCGGGATATACGGTGGATAGAGATAAATTGCTGTGAAGAAAAAAAGGACCAGACGGCTCTCTGTCCAGTGAAGAGGGTAAATGGTGAAAGGAACCCGATCGCTGGTACCTGTTTTTTGGGGTGCTTGCGTAGATGTTAGGGTACTCCGTCTTGGAGTTCTGTCAGACCTTGGTATTGCTTAAGAGATCTAATATAATACCTAAATGTACCGTATACGTATTGCGTAAAATTCCACCCCGGTTCTAATGGTAAATGTATTTTTTGTGTCTGTTTCAGCAGGTTTACGAGGCTCGATCCATGTTCTCGTATCTCAGCAGTAAATTGGAAATGAAATTTTAATGATCGGATCCGATCAAATCGTAGCGGAATTTTTACCAAGTCATCGTCACCATCGGCATACCGCCACCGCCGCCATCTTCGTCCACAAGAGCAACAGCCACCACTACGTGAACGTAACAGCACCACCGTCATCGTAATATTGGCGGTGATTTTGGTTTCGTTTCGATATTGGCGCCCGGTACGACGACATTCAACGATATGTCGAATCCTCCGCGGAGGATCGTATTAAACAACGCCTCAGTCGTCGAAAAGGTTACACCGTGGAAGAATGGAGGATATTTCTGGAGGCAGCGTGCCGCTATCTTTAACGGCTTCGCGATATACAGACGATAGGGCGTCGTCCGACAGCGGTATCAGTTCGCGAGGCGGCGGCTCCAGCAGCAGTTCGAGCGCCGGCAGCGGCAGCAGCGACGAGCGTTCCGGTTCGCGTTCGAGCGCGTTGAGCAGTCTAGGAGACGAAGGAGGTGGAGGTGGTGGTGGCGGTGGTGGAAGCAGCAGTGGCAGCAGTAGCGGTGGCGGATCTTCCGGATCGCAACAGCATCATCATCAACAGCACCAGCAACATCAGCAGCAACATCATCAGCATCTTCAGCATCTTCAGCATCTTCAGCAGCAGCAAATCAATTCTGCGGCATTATCTTTGAGCGGCGTCCGAAAATCGCCAAACGGTGCTACCGCGTCTTTCTACCATCCTCATCATCATCCGTCGAACGCGACCACGTTAGATGGTGTTCGCGTGTGGCGTGATCCGAATCTGTTGCTAGTTGCGGATCGGAGTATCCGTCATATTGATAGTGTGCAGCATCAGTCGTTGCTGATGTCCCATCCGGCGGTCGCCGGGTCGCCGTCGTCTTCCGCCGCTTCCGTAGTGTCGCCCGCGTCCGGGGTTGCCGCGCCGTCAACGCCAGCACATTATCCGCCTACCGTCGTACCAATGATTACCCCGCATCCATTGCATCATCAGTTACCGCCCCATAGTCTGTACACGTCCCCCATTCCGGAGATGATATGGAAGCAGCAACGATTCCCCGGTATACCGATGACCACAGCGCATCTGCATTCGGTCGCCGCCGAGGAGCTGTTGGCCGAACGGGAAAGAGCATATGCGCATGATAGAGAACGACAGGATAGATTGCACAGGTAATTGATTGGTATTTTCTTATGAGGTAGTTTATAGATTCGGGTATGATGTCTAGACTGGATCTCCTGATCTCTAAAGGGTCAGCAGAGATAATTGCTGACTCGGTCTCAAAATAAAATAGGGATTCAGCTTCAAAAATTTGAAAAAAATTAAAATGTGGAAGAGAGGGCAGAATTTTGTAAGAAGTTTGTTATATCACATAATAAATCACTGGGAATTGAAAATATTCTAGAAAGATTTTGACATAAGGTTAATTTTTTAAAATTTTGATGTAAATTGTAAGTAGAGTTTATAACATGATGAAATGAGCAATGCTACATTTTCAATTCCATAATCAATAGAAAAACTGAGGAATTTGAAAGATGGGAGTGTTTATAACTCAATTGTTGAGAAAGCCAAAAATGCTTAGCAAGAAATGGGCTTGAAACATGTAAATTTTCTGGCCAAAGAAAACTCAGTAAGTACATTGAAAAAATACCGAAAGGAAAAACTCAAGTCTTTTTTGACATGTGATGATTGTAGAGAGGGAAGAGTGATAAAAGTTGAGTTTTCAAATTGAAAATAACAGGGAACCGGAGGGAGGAGAGCCTTCTCCGGGCGATTTTTTGGAGCCGGGCACTTCTTTAAAAGTCCTGGAGCCGGAGGCACTTGAATTAAAAATCTCAGATCCAGAGCCGGAGGGACCAGACCCCCTCCCTCCGGATCACTGGAAAATATGTAAATCTGTTATAATTTTACTCACTGAGCTGATCCCCCCCCCCCAAAAAAAGTCCATTGTCATTGAGTTGAATCTCTTGTGACAAGAGATTGCATACATCTATTAAATTCTTCGATTTCTGGTATACTTTATCTTTTCTCTTAGATTTTTGCATGGGGAATTAGCTGGTGAATTTGTAGTCACAAATCACAAGATCTGATCTTTGTCTTCCTTTGATCTGTTACTGCAAACATGGCAGTGTTTTCTCATATCTTATGAACAGTACATTCAAGTTTTTGGTGCTTCACATCTTCTACAAGCATTTTATCAGGGTCAGCGAGAGGAAGGTGAAAAGGGTGCATTAGCAATCGCATCAAGCCCAAGTTTTTTGAGGACCAAGTAGAGTCTGAGATTCCAATTTCACCTTTCATTTCAAGCAGTGGTCCGGAACAGAAAATTTTTTCACCGTTACCGTTCCAATCATGAATTTGAGAATTTGAATTTTATATAGTTGCGGTTATTGTTCTGGTCATAATTTCAAATATTTTAGTGTTACAATTCTCATCCCAGTCAATTTTTACCATTTCATTACTGTTTCAGTCCAGGGGTGAGAACCCAAACTGTAACCATAACTGTAACCTTGATTGTAACCCCTAAATAACCCTTATTTTTGGGTTTGAAAAATAACCATAACCCATAACCCAAATAAAAACCTAAATAAAAAACCCATATTCAGAGATGGAACAATTATAATCGATGCTGCATTGTGTTTTCAAAAAATAATTGGGAAGTATCGATTGATAATTAAACCGTGTTAAATCAAAAGCGACCAAGCGACATCAAAAATTTTACCAAAAAACAAACTTGAAAGTGTGATAACTTCTGAAAAAGTTGAAGAAGGGGTAAAAAGTATGAGAAATATTGTCCCTCTAATGCTGAAAGTACGTAACTCCATTTGCCACTTGAAACCTGTGTAAATGGGGGATTTCAGCCTGACACGGTCTCAGTTGGATCTAAAATGTTGAGAACTGCTAAAAAGTAGGTCTGACCAGTAGATATTTTCATTTCTTCATTGAAAACTTTCATACATCCAACGGAACCCGTGCCAGGCTGAAAACTTGAAAAGAACCGTTCACATAGGTCTCAAGTGGCGAATGAAGTTGTGTCCTTTTAGTATTAGAGGGACGATATGAACTCTGGTAACATTAATCTATCAGTAATTTACATGATCAGAAGCTTAATTGTGTCCCCAGTGAGAAACACGTTCAAATCTCAGCATCACATTTGTCGCTTGGTCGCTTTTGACTTAACACGGTTCAGTTGATATTGATTAATCTGTCCACAAAATTTTGGTATTCTTGATTGGTGAGAGATATGTGATATCAGAAACTCAAATTGTTTTGATTAGAAAAATAATTATGTCACATATAATTTGACCATCAGAAAATTAAGAGTTATTCTCCGAGTAATCGTTGATTAATCGATGCAGATTCGATTATTATATTTGGGGGAGGAGAATCGATTATAATTGAGGAGCTTGATATCAAAGTGAGACATACGCCAGTAACACTCTACAACAAAATGGACCTTATGTGTCAGAAAAAATTTCTAATTTTCTTAACAGATTTTGTTCTCCAACAGTTGGAGAACAAGAAATGGAAAAAAATTCTGACACATAAGGTCCATTTTGTCGTGGAGTGTCACTGGTGTATGTCTCACTTTGATACCAAGCTCCTCAATTGATTAAACTGGTAATTGTTCCATCTCTGCTCATTCACAAAAATGTTTTTCTGATGGTATAACCCTAATAACCATAACCCGTAACTGTAACCCATAACCCAAATCTTACAGGCAAATCATAGTCAATAACCTGTAACCTTTATTTTTTAATTTGAGAAACCAAAATAACCCTAACCTTAAAAAAATAACCTTGACCGTTAACCCAAATTAGAAAATAAAGGTTTCCCATCCCAGTTCCAGCAATGAAGCTCTAAATTTACCAGTTTTTTCCAGTTATCATTTTAAGTTCCATTCCATTCTGGACCCCTGCTTCAGTTTTTGAAAAAAATAATTCTGAATTCATCTATAAATTCAAAGTTTGGAATGGTAAATTGAAACGTTAAGTTCCTTTGTCACCCGTTCTAGTCACATTCTTACTATTCCCATTCTGGTCATGAAGTTCTGAATTTACCGGTTTTTGTCAGTTACTGTTCCATGTTCTGTTATGTTCTTGACCCCTGATTTCAAGAAAATATGCCATAAAGAACAAATCATTTTTTTCACTACAACTGCAATTGAAAAAAAATCCTCTTTACAAGGGTTAAGCAAAAGGGACAGAAGTAAAAAAAATTACAAAAGAGATTGAAAAATTGATTTTCATTTTTGTTTTTGAAGAGGGAGGGTCTCCAAAGTTTTTCTGCACCGGGCACACATTTGTTTTTGCCAGCTCTGCACGTGAGTCTCATTTACAAAGTTGGTGGTATTTTCAATAAACTTTAGCAGCACTGCATCTCTATGGCATGGCATGGCATGGCATGTAATTTCATTTCTTTTCACTTTCTGCACCCATCCTCTACGTTTCACAAGGGTATTTCAATACTGTCCATACATAGCATTTCATTATTCTTTTCCGTGGGTTCAAGCTGATGGTCTACTTCCTCAAAACGCTGCTCAGATAATGAAACACTTTTTTAGCTATACCTGTTCTGCATTTAATTTTAAATTCAATGAAACATCGACTTTCCATCTCAAAAACAATGAAACTCTAAAACACATCAGAAAATAGTGACGTTGATGATCCGTTGGCGGTGGGGGGAGGGAGTAAATTTCACACAAGCTGAAAAAGTAGTACACTAAAATTATGAATTGAGATTTTTTTCTCAAAATAATGTTTTTTTTTTCGCGGGAAGATCTCCTTGGCCTTATTGACTGCCTGTTGACTACTTCACTGTTGAAAATTGATGAATTAGGAAGCTGTGTTGTCTTGGATTCGAAGCTGTGCGAAATTTTGGTAGGAACGTCCAGAAACAGAAAAGTAAACTCCTTGATGAACTTGAAAGAAAAATCGTGCTAAATTTGTCTTATAATCCTGCCAAAAACCCTTTTCAAGTTGAAAATTTGTTAGGGAAGTGTTGATGAGGGGTCTAGGAAACCATTTTTAAGGAATAGTAACCCCTGAACTGTTATTCACTATATATTGGTCGATTTTACGTTCCTTTTCAACATACCTCTTCCGCAAATACCTTTGAAAATGAATTAAAACCGCCGAATCCGAAACAGTAGCATTTCTTTGACCAAGACAGGGATCCGGTTGGAATGAGAAAGTTTCGGTACTGACTTTAATTACCCATCAACACCGTACCAGTTGTAAACCGTAAACGGTCTCGTTTTGATTTTTGCTTATCTGTTGTCCGCGTGTAATTCTGGGAAATACGCGTTACGTATCTTAGAGGCCAATAAAACTACGGAGAGGTGCATGGATATCGTCATTATCGCCCGTTTAATGTCGAACACGTCGTTGGATTCGTTCTCGTAAAACTGAGACGAAATTCCAAACATCAAAAGCGATTATTTTTAACCACCGAGGCGTTCGTGCTACGTTTTCATCGTAGTATACATATTTTTAGTACATACAACGTACAATGCCATGTACACGTAGTAGAAGGGAGGCAAATCTGATCGTGTGTGGTTGTAAAGATTATATTTATTACACGAGTGCAGACTGAGTAGTGAGTAGCATATTCGATGGACGGATGGAGAAAGAACAGATGTTTGTTGGAAACCTTCTATTGCCAGTTAGGAAACACAGTGTTTTAAAGGTTGTTTACTTCGCATCAGTGAGGCGCTTTTTACTGAAATGGGAAAAACAAAAGATGCTGTTGCTATTATGAATCATGTGTGAATACCTATGTGGCTCAAAAATTTTCGAAATTGCCATAAAACCAGGGTGTCTACTAGAAAGAAAACCAGAAAATTGCAAAAATTTCACTTTCATGGCAAAAAAAATCAGAAAATAGCTGGAATTTTGAAAAATTTTATTACGAAAAGCAAAAATTTTTGACATTTTCTACTTGGATTTTTCAATTGAAGAATTGCCTTTTAAAGGCATTTTCAACTTTAATTTTTCAAAAAATTTCTGTCCTAGTTTCGCTATAGCAGGACTGCCTTCTTTTTAATTGAAATATCAATTTTGGACTTTTTCAGTCAAAACTTTCAAAATTATGAATTTTCTGTCTCATTTTTAGAAAAATTTTAATGGTCGCTGAGAATTTTTAGTTCGGTCTCGTCATTGGTCCTTTCTTCCTTGCAGCGTTGCCAACCAATATTTTGAAAATTTCTCGAAACAGTTAAAATCCTCTCAATCAAAGTTCCTTTGAGGCATACTTCGTTTGAATTTTGGAAATTTTGAGAGAATTTTTTCGCTTTTGGGCCAAAATTGGACAAAAATTAAAAAAACTGGGGCTTTGACCTTGAAAAATGCGTGTTCTTAGGTCATTTTTTTTTTTTTTTCAAAATTCCTTGAAAATTCCTCAAAATGTGAAATTCCTCAATATTTTTTACGAACCTCAAAATTTTCTCTTTCATTTTTTTTCAAAATTCCTTGAAAATTCCTCAAAATGTGAAATTCCTCAATATTTTTTACGAACCTCAAAATTTTCTCTTTCATTTTTTTTCAAAATTCCTTGAAAATTCCTCAAAATGTAAAATTCCTCAACATTTTTCACGAACTTCAAAATTTCCCTGTCATTTTTTTTCAAAATTCCCCTTTCATTTTTTTTCAAAATTCCCCTTTCATTTTTTTTCAAAATTCCCCTTTCATTTTTTTAAAAAATTCTTTAAAAATTCCTCGAAATGTAAAATTTTTAAACATTTTTTACGAACCTCAAAATTTTCCAACTGTTGGCAACGCTGCTTTCTAATTCTGTTGAAATATTCACCCATGATTTTGAATTTTGATGGCATCTTATCTCGAAATAGAGAGTCGAAGTTGCTGTTGAAGGGAGAATGCTGCGTTTGAAAAAGACATAGTATCGTTCGCATAACGGTGCCCTTACAAGGTGTATTTTGCTCAACTCGCGATGGATTACAAGCATTCTCGTTTTGCTTTTCCTTTCTCTCGCGATGTATTTTTAAGAAACGTAGGCAGACGTTGGACAATTAATCTAGAAAATTCCATTAGCACGTTTTAACCTTGGGAAAGTGTACCGACATCGACGTGTTGTCTCATAAAAATATCACGCATGGCTGGCGTATATAGAGAGGAATTTTCGATAATTAATGAAACGCGACCATGTATTTTCGCGGTCTATTTTATGACGAACAGAAAGGAAAATCGGTTACGTGCGTGGTTTTTTTCCCTGCCTGCTTCCTTGAGAGGTACGAAAGATGAAAATGAATCGTGAATCGTTCGTGTTGCCAATTTGTGTGTTACGTCAAAAAGATATTATGATTGGATTTTTTCTGCGGTAAAAATACTACGTATGCGAAAGAGGGAAAGACGTACTATTTTTGTAATGATGCAAATACACAAGTAGATAGTATAGGAATATTGATTAATAAAAATCGAGCTACAAAGGTCGTCGAATACGTAATGTTGTTGATTTTTCTGCCATGTGTGTGGTTTGAGTTGGTAAAAACGATATAACAAGTTACACATTAAGAAAGCGATGTATTTTTGAAATTTAAATGAGAATACGAATCGTGTCCAATATTTTAAAGAATTTTCAACGCTTCTGAGACGTTATCTCGTTTCATGTTGCATAGTTTTTACTTTGTACCGAGAATCGTCTTATCACTGGCCCTGAAGTTGCACTATTTTTATAAATATCGTTCCTTCTAAGAATAATGTAAACAACTGAAAAGAACTGGCGGATTATCAGGCTGACCCGATCTGTGGTTGCTGGGTCGATGGCGTGGTGCTTCCCGAACCGTAACTTTTGTCGATAAATAGCGTGAAAACGTGTTTCTTGCTTTTTTTTTTGACTACCACGAGGAAACGAAGGTGATTTATTGTCGAAGAAAAGAAAATGTTGTCATTTTTGGACACAACGGGCGGTCTGATGGTCTAGAGGTCTGGTCTGTAGACCTTTGTACCAAATGTACCTGGTTGGTATTGGAATAATGTGCGTCTGACTTGGATATCCGCGATAATTAGACGAGGTCTTTTGAAAAAAAGGCGTGTGCGGTTGTCTTGGAATAATAGATTGATGGGCAGAGCCAGTGAATGCTGTTGCCGGACTTACTGGAGTTGGGAAATTGATCGTTGTGGGAGGATGATTTTGTAAATGTTGAAAATACCGATCGAGGTGACGAGTTCGATCTGCAAGGTGTCCAGAACAGGTTGTGAAAGTGGTGCTGAAAATGAAAAAGGTATTGCATTTTTCGATTAAATTATTTTTTTCGAATATTTTTTATGTGTACCTTTTTTGGCTTCTGATTGAATTTCAATATTTTTTGTTCATCGTGGTTGCCAATTTCATGAAGTCCTGTGAAAGTCAACCTGGACGAAACGGAGTTGCCTTATGGGGGGGGGGGGCGAGGGAGGAGCCAAAAATTGAAAATTGTCGACCGAATGGAATTTTTTCTGATTTTTTTGACGTGCAGTGTAATTTTTTTCATTTTTTGCGAATTGAAACGAAGATTTCTCTCAAAAGTCATAATTTGTGTGGCATCAGAAATGTCTTTCTGTGGGCATTAAACATCCAATTTTTTTAAAGCTTCGCTTGGGCACGATCAAAATCACAATTATAGATATGAATTATTCAAGTCAACAGTACCAAAAAATGCTCCTTTTTGCCCCCTCCCTCAAAAATTCTTCTGTTATTCTAAGTATCTGTACTGACTTTGCAACCTCCCAAAAAAAAGCTTCCGACGCCACCGCTTGTGATAATTTTCTTTCTCAATCCTCATTTTTCGAGCTGAAAATCCAAATTTTGCCACAGAGAAAGAACATTTTACCTTCTCCTCCCCCTCTCCTCATGAGTTAGGCTCCCGAACGTCAAAGAATTTCGTAAAATGGAAAAAGTAAGAGGGTCCTGGAATTTTATCCTTAATATCGTGGAATTTTTTTCAAGCATTCGTTTCTCAAAAATCACAAATTATCAATTTTTTGGTGTCTAAACAGGTGGTGAAAGTATAGGCCTCGGGAATAATTCTTTGGTAAATGGATTGACGTTTTCTTGAACTAAAATGCAAAAAAACACTTCATCAGTCATATTTAGGTAGGCAAGTCGGAAAATTGTGGGAGCCTGGGGGTTTATTATACCTGTGTGTTTTTTTTTAGAAAGGCTCGAAGCAATGAATTGTGAAAAAAAATTGAAATTTTCATGCAATTGGAAAAGTTCTAACTGGTATTATTTTTTCTCGTGATTTGGCAAACACTTTCACGTAATTTGTTTCACTTTTCAAAATTTCTTATAATTTTTCTTTAAATGAAGGATTCCTTTCTGTTTAATTTTTTTTTCTGTGATGAATTCAAATTCTCAAAATTTTAGTTTTTCGCTGATTTTTCTAAGATCACTAATTTTTCAGCAAATGTCATAAATTTCACTGATTTTTTAGTGAATTTTCACTAATTTTCCACTGATTTTTCTCACTGATTTGTTTTCAATAAAAAACTTCTCTGATTTTCTACTGTGCTGCAATTCTGACTGTTTCTCAGTGATATTCGATAATTTTCACTGATTTATGATTGAGGGAGTGGAGTGAAGGGTTCTGAAAATTTTGTTAAAAGTATAGTGCAAGCATCATAGCAGGTCACTTTTTTAGGGTGTTGGTCACTTTTTTCGGCTTTGGTCACTAAAAGTCACTTTTTTCATCCAAAGGTCACTAAAAGTCACTTTTTTCCTCTCAAAGTCACCTTTTTTTCGCATTTTCAAGAAAAACTTCAAATTTTTACGTAAAAATTGCTATTTTTTAAAATTCTTCAAGAAAAAAAATTAAAAGTTGATGATGATTTTTCAAAAAAAAATTACCCTCTTCGCTCCGGCAGTATTTCAATAATTCTATTTCTAAATTTGTAAAAGTTCTGTTTTTCTAAATCAGTAAAGTAATTGATTTTTTAATCAATTCCCCATTTGACAGAATAAATCAATATTTTTGATTAAAATAAATCAATCAAACAATTGAAATATCACAGATTTTCAAATAAATTCATTTCACTGATTCAAAGAGACACAGTTTTACGAAAATTGACTGATTTAGATTTAGAGATTAGATATAGGTCATATTAATTTTTTCATTGAATTTTGACCCCCTCCCCTCATTTTTTCTGGAATTCTCAGTCCTCTTTTAACTGCAAAAAAAAACGAAAAAATCGAATTTTTGGTCACTTTTTGGTCACTTTTTTTCTTCGGAATTTAGCTATGATGCCTGTATAGTGATTTTTGTTTGGGGGCCCAATCCATCAGACATATTTTTGGTCTTTGACTTGTCCAGGTGAAATGAATGAATTTATGAGATGCTGAAAGATTGACCCCCCCCCCCCGCGAGACTAAAATGTTGTACAAAAATTAAATTTCAGGTTTCAGGCATATTTATTTGGTCACTTGTTTCATCAAAAGTCACTAAAGTCAATTTTTTCATCAAAAAATTCACTTTCAGTGACTTTTGGTCACTTTTTGTAACTTTCCTCGACAAAAAATTGAAAAAATTATTTGAAAAATGAAAAAACGATTTTTTCCCTTTGAAAAAAGTTGAATATTACATTTCGGTGGCATTGTAGTATTACGATACCCAGGGTGGAGAACAGGTAATGTAGGTAATGTAAGTAATGTAAAAGTAATGCATTGAAATTCTTGGTAATGTAAGTAATGTAAAGTAATGCATTTTTGCTGAAAAGTAATGTATTTTTTCTCAAAATCATATTACATTATAATTCATATTTTAATCAATTTACTACAGTATACCTAATTTCATATTGCTTGTGCCTCTTTTCTCTTTTTTATTTTTGATATAAATAAATTGGATCAATTGAGAATACATACATGAGTATCTAGATTTTTCATTTTGTTGAATTTTCATTTTTTTGGTTGAAAGGGTATAGCCGGGTTTTTGGTGAAATCGGCCCCCTCTCCGATTTTCGATCTAACCCCCTCAGGTGGTGTACCTTGATGTAAAAAAAATTCAGAAAAATTTTTGACCCCCCAACCCCCCCTCCCTTTCGGAGTTATGGCCATTTTATTGCATTATTTTCAAGAATTTTTAATTTCAATGGAAGTGAAGGAAATTTTCTGTTCTTTGGCACAAAGTTGCATCTCGTAGAGGTGTATTTACGATAATTTTTTCAAAAATTTTGGTGCACTCCTTCACGTTGTTTCGCCTATTTGAAGTTTTCAATCGTAAAAAACGCCATATAAACGAAGAGCGACCACTTTTTAAAAATATCCCAAAAACGTGTTTTTTAACGTAGATTCACGTCACGTATTCACTTTTGGCGACTTCGATGCACCAAGGGCCAAAAATCGCGAAAAACCGTACAAAACTGTTGTTTTTTTTAGCAGATTTTTCAAATTTTGAGCGTTTTGTAAGGAGAGAAATGGCTGAACGAAGAAACTAACGTCGGATTCGTATTTATCGGGTCAATAGACCCTGATCAACACCCTTTTCGCGGTCGTTTTATTTGAAGACTCGAAATTCGCTATTTTTGTCATGAAAAATCAGTGAAAAAGGTGAATTTTGAGACTTTACGCAAAACGATCGCGAAAAGGGTGTTTATCGGGGTATTTTGACCCGCTAAACACGAATCCGACGTTAGTTTCTTTATTTGAAGGCTTTTTCCGTATAAAGCTCTCAAAACTTGAAAAATCTGCTAAAACAACAACATTTCTTCATGGGTTTTTGCGATTTTTGGACCTAAGTTCAAAGAAACAGCCAAAACAAAGTACTCAGGGAAAATCTACATTAAAGAATATGAAACTGTAAATTTTTGAACTTATAGGTCCAAAAATCGCGAAAACCCATGAAGAAATGTTGTTGTTTTAGCAGATTTTTCAAGTTTTGAGAGCTTTATACGGAAAAAGCCTTCAAATAAAGAAACTAACGTCGGATTCGTGTTTAGCGGGTCAAAATACCCCGATAAACACCCTTTTCGCGATCGTTTTGCGTAAAGTCTCAAAATTCACCTTTTCACTGATTTTTCATGACAAAAATAGCGAATTTCGAGTCTTCAAATAAAACGACCGCGAAAAGGGTGTTGTGACCCGATAAATACGAATCCGACGTTAGTTTCTTCGTTCAGCCATTTCTCTCCTTACAAAACGCTCAAAATTTGAAAAATCTGCTAAAAAAACAACAGTTTTGTACGGGTTTTCGCGATTTTTGGCCTTTGGTGCATCGAAGTCGCCAAAAGTGAATACGTGACGTGAATCTACGTTAAAAAACACGTTTTTGGGATATTTTTAAAAAGTGGTCGCTCTTCGTTTATATGGCGTTTCTTACGATTGAAAACTTCAAATAGGCGAAACAACGTGAAGGAGTGCACCAAAATTTTTGAAAAAATTATCGTAAATACACCTCTACGAGATGCAACTTTGTGCCAAAGAACAGAAAATTTCCTTCACTTCCATTGAAATTAAAAATTCTTGAAAATAATGCAATAAAATGGCCATAACTCCGAAAGGGAGGGGGTTGGGGGGGTCAAAAATTTTTCTGAATTTTTTTTACATCAAGGTACACCACCTGAGGGGGTTAGATCGAAAATCGGAGAGGGGGCCGATTTCACCAAAAACCCGGCTATACCCTTTATAAAATTCCAACTGTTTCAAAAATATAGTTTTTTTTTGTTAGGAGAAGGGAGATTTTTGTTGGGGGGGGGGGGTGTAAGTTAAATAGAAATATTGATATGGTGATGCAAAAAGTAATGTAAAAGTAATGCATTTCTTTGAAGAAAGTTTGTTCTCCACCCTGGATACCTCAATGATGTGACTGTTTTGCGGAGGAATGCCGGGAATTCCAAAAAAAAGGTTACAGGTTCTTTACCCTTCACCAGGAACAGATTTCTTCGATTTTCGATCAAACTACGAGCTGTTTTCAATATTTTTCACGTTCTGTTGATTGCTTTTGTATCGTACTAATCGTTTTTAATTAATTTATGCTGGTGAAATCGCAGTGTATTTTATAGAGCAGTATCCAACAAATAAGAATTCTTTTGACAATTCTCGAACACTTTTTGCCCAGAAGCTTAGAAAAATTGGTAAAAATTGGGAATGATTGAGAAAATGTTTTTCTTTTGATCCATGAAGCATCAAAATTCAAGAAAAAATTGTCACTTTTCGGTCACTTTTTCATTCATGAAGTCACATTTGTGGTCACTTTTTCATTTCCATAAGGTCACTAAAGTCACTTTTTTTGAGGAAAGTGAATACAAAAATAATTATATTGACCTTGATTGAGGATAGGGGGGGGGGGGCAGAAATATCTCGCCGAAAATGTTGCTGAAATGCTTCAAAACTCCTGCATTTTTGATTCGAAAATATTATTAGATGGGTATCAACCTTGATCTGAATTTAGGAAAAAGAAACTGGAACCTTGGAAATTTCGAATTGTTGAAAAAATATTAATCTTGTAAATGGCTGAAAAGATGTGAAAAATAATGGAATCGTATTATGAAATTTATGTTGAAATCGAGGAAATGACGAAGAGGCGTTATAATAAGCCACATAAAGGCACATGAATTATAATGGATGCAGCAACAATAGTGACATCGTCATCGCAATGACACATTTATATCCTCGAGTTGTAAATGAGGAGTAAAACTACATACGTAGACGTAGGTTAATATCCATCTTCCTTATGATTTTATAATCCAGGTAGATACGTTCATTTTCCCACGTACTAATAGAAACCAGAAACACCATCAGTGTGCTAACGTCTTGTGCTCTTGTCCCAAGTTTACTGCTCGATCCAACAATCCACATTTACTACCTGCCGCCTACCAAGGCTGCTACATATTATTCCAACTATGGCATTCTGAAGTTCATATTATGTACTCCTTTTACTTGTAGGTCTGCCCGATTAGTTCTTGTTTTGGTGAAGTTTTTTTTTCGTATGTTCATGCTCGAACTATGCAACGACGACAGTTTCACAGCGAACTGAGCACGATATCGCATAAATTAATGTCCTAACTTTTTCTTTGCCATAATCGCCGAAGGTAGGCATCATGGGGAGTAGAGGTAATTACAAAGAAGAAAGATAGAAGCGACAAGCGAGCCACGTAGGTACGGTTTTTGCGAAAACAAGAGAAATATTTTTCTGCCATCGTCGTTTCCGTTTCATTTTTTCGCTTCGTTCGCCAAAACTTGATTCATTCTAGAAATGTGCATACGATATGGTCTGGGTGATGTAGTTTTGATTAGACGGCGTTGTTTAGAGAATAACTCGCGACGACTGCTGCTGGAAACATCGCGGTTGCTGATACATTTATAGAGCATGAGTCATCGTAATTCGTTCGTCGTCGAGGGAACAGTGTGGGAATTTTTCGTACGTACTTATACGACACCGTTGCTTATATTATTGCTGCGAGTGTAATTAATTCTTTGGAATGAGGACGAGACAGCGCGAGAATATGTAATCGAGTCGTAAAATAGAAAACTGACGGGGCCAAGGTGTCAGGTGACATGAGCGATATGACCGGATTGGTTTGTTTAATTATAAAATGGTTATGGGTAAAAGCCTAGATGTAGATTGGCTGGAAAACAGTTCTAGAGATGAGAAAATAAATTTGTGGCGAAGGGCTCGTATGGTCGAAATTGAGGTATTGCCATGGGACAGTAATATAAATTCTGGGTAATTGAGTAAAAGTAATCCGAGCTCAAAAGATGCATATCTCGCCGAGAAAGGTCATTTTGAAAGTTCGAAATTCAAATTTTCGAGAAAAATGACTTTAAAGTTTTTTATAGTAAAAAATTGCAATATCTTCTATGAATATGAATATTTTGCCACAAAACTTCGAACTATCATTCTTCATGTAATTTCCTTTTTTCCCATTCCTTATGAGCCTGTACAGAGTTTACGGCCATCATTAGTGGAGATGGGCCGTAACGGGGGGGGGGGGGTGCTTGGGCCCAGTTTTTAAAAAAGTTCATTTTTGACCCCCCCCCCCAAAAAAAAAAAATCTATCCTTATCATTACTTAACCTTTTTTCAATGTGAAGAAGAATGGAAGGAAAGAGGGTTCATACCATCATTTTGAGGTTGAATTGTGTAAAATTGAAGTTATCGAGCCCGAGCGAAGCTAGGGCGAAAATTTTTGAAGCAAAAGAAATCCAAAAACTGAATTTATTTATTTTTTTACTTAAACCAAAATTTTGTAATTAAACGTTGGCGAAATCTTCTCTCTCATTTCGAATCAGTGAAAAACCACTGAGAAACAGTCAGAATTGCAGCACAGGAAAAATCAGTGTAATTCACTGATTTTCAGCGTTTTTCACTGATTATTTTAAGAATTTCACTGATTTTTCTGTTAATTTCATAAATATCACTGAGTTTTCAGTGAATTTTCACCGATTTTCAGTAATTTTCTTTCACTGACTTGTTTTCAGTGAAAATTTTTCACTGATTTGCTTTCAGTGAAATTTTTCACTGATTTGCTTTCAGTGAATTTTTCCACTTATTTGCTTTCAGTGAAATTTTTTCACTGATTTGCTTTCAGTGAAAATTTTTTTACTTGACTTTTTTGCAGTAAAAATTTTTTACTGATTTGCTTTCAGTAAAAGTTTTTTTACTGACTTGCTTTCAGTGAAATTTTTTTATTGATTTGCTTTCAGTGAAAAATTTTCACTGATTTATTACTGTGCTGCAATTCGGACTGTTTTTCAGTGATTTTTGATAAATTTCACTGATTCAGAAATGAGAGACTTAGCGTTTCATTCTTAAAATATTTTTTTTTCAGTTTCATATGCCCAAGCGAAGCGAGGGCTAAAATTTGAAAAATTGATGATTTTCAGGAAGAAAATACCTATCTCGTTTTTTAATAATTTGTTGTTTGAAAAAATACCATTTCTTTGGTGTTGAAATTTGATGATTTTTGAAGTTTTTTTCTTACGAAATTTCGTATTTTTTTGCTACATGCTCTCCCATTTTGAATCAGTGAAAAATCACTGATAAACAGTCAGAATTGCAGCACAGGAAAAATCAGTGAATCACTGATTTTCAGTGATTTTTCACTGATTGTTCAAAGAATTTCACTAATTTTTCAGCGAATTTCATAAAAGTCACTGAGTTTTTAGTGAATTTTCACTGATTTCCAGTGATTTTCTTTCACTGATTTGTTTTCAGTGAAAAAATTTTCACTGATTTTCTCCTGTGCTGCAATTCTGACTGTTTCTCAGTGATTTTCGATAATTTTCACTAATTTATAATTGAGAGAGTGGTAAAACAAGATTTTTACAGAATTGGTGAAAAAATTTATGTTTCAACAATCTATAATTGTGCATCGTTTTTGATTGATTATTAGGTAGTATGCACCTTATTATTTTCTTCATCAAAAAGGTAATTTTAGTAACTTGAAAATAGCAGGAAATTCGTCACATAGGTATTGATAGTTAACCCTTTGAAAATTAGGTGTTTGCGAATTTTTTTGAGTGAAACATATACACGAAAATTATTTGGGTTTCAGCTCTCCATGCCCCCCCCCCCCTCATCTCCGTCTATGACGACCATACGGGTCCTTTACAAAAAAAGTTTCAGTTCATGATGGAAAAGAGTTATCAAGTTGTAAAAACATGTTTTTGGTTACTTTTGATTTGTAGGACATGAAATCACTTGCAACCAATTATTTATGATATTATTACACCAAGGTAGCCGAAAAATAAATACCTTTTTAATTCTGGATAAAATTCATTCAAGTTTTAAAAAAACAGTGAACTGATTTGAATTTTGACTATTCAAGTTTCAATATTCAAATTTTCATTTTTTTGAATTCTAAATAAAATTCATTCAAGTTCTGAAAACGAGGAAATTTCATGAAAATGAGGTAAAAAACGCGAAATTGACCAAATGGGCCCTTTTCACAGAAAATGGACTGTCCGAAGAATAAAAATCACCATTTTTGACTAAAACTGGGTTTCTCCCGAAATTTGATACCGACCGAATGGGCTAGTGGAACGCGTGGCATTTGTGTATTTTTGAAGTACTTAGGAGGCACATCCACCTCATGACCTTTAAAATCAAAAATGCCTTCTCAACATTCGTATTTAAAACGAGTTAATCTCGAAAATTTTTCGAGCAGATTTTAATTACTTCCCAAAAAATCTGAAAAAAATTTCGAAAATTAACGCAAATACAATAGTCGAATGGTCAACGACCATCAACGCAAAAGAAAGCATTAGACACGAGACTGTCTGGTATTTTTCGTTCTCATTCCATTCCAACCCTTCAATTTCTATTTCCACCACCGCCCTGCCTATTTTGGCAAAACATCGACTTAATGAAGCATACCATATACAGCCGCCCCATAATACGTAAAGCTGCAGCCAACCCTTCTGTTTTAAAAAGAAGAGAAGCCCGCGTTATCCTTCCTCGAGAGTCGTCGGCGGAGGACGAAGAAATAATTATAATAGTTGCCGCGCTGCCGACGGCATCAACAAACCCTCTTTTTGTCTTTTTTTTCCAATGTAAGCGTACTTTGATGTGCAGCACGGGGCATGACCTGGCAAAGGGGTTGCGGTACGAGTAACGACCTATGACGAGGAAAAGGAAATTTATCGAAGAGGTGTGCGTGCGGCTCGGCTGCTTAAATCGTGTACTGAGAGAAAGAACGAGGGAAGGTGAAAATAATAATAGGATCGGATCTCTCCTCCGGTCCGTAATATTGTACCTGAGGTATGCAGTATGTACCTCGATGGATTACAACGAACCTGGAACAACGATAACGAGTGAATAGGGTGTACCTAAATATCAGAGGCAAATAATTTGGTTGGTTTATTCGTTGTACCGCGATCCATAAACATAAGCAACAATTCCGGCAGTTGGCGATCAGCTGTTGGGTTGCTGTGCGCATGAACTTTGGACGATATCGATATAGAGACAATTCACAGTTCACTGTTGAGTTTCACGTAAACCACATACCGCAAGCATGTGTAAATGTATTTGAACATTTGTATTTTTTATAGCTTCCGTTTCAGGTATTGTTTTTTTCCTTTTCGAAACATTAATTTTTTGGGCACCTTCTCACAAACTTTTTTTAAATTACAGAAAATGAGAAATGTTTTTTCACAATTCGATTTTTTTTCTTGGAAAATCACTACTTTTTAACCAAATTTTCAGAAACTTTTCAACTCGACCCCCCCCCCCCACTCCCTCCCAAAAAAATAAATAAACTAGATTAAATTTATTGCAGAAACAATTTCATTGCCAGTCTTTTATAAAAAATGAACAATTTCTTTGTAATTTTTTCAAAAATATTTCATGCAATAAAATTATTCGTTTTTTTCAGTTTTTTCCAAAAATCGCCAATTTATAAAAATTTGACTGTTTGAACTGGTAATAGAAGTTGCTACTGGTGTAGGTCGTGAGATAAAGGGGTGATTTCTCACTTTATACACGATTAGGTCACTTCCTGCACGAATAGCTGATATTCTATCAACCCAGCACAAATATGTTTGCGTCGACTAACGGAATTAAACTTAAAACTAGTTATCACAATTACACGTACACAAATAAATCGAACTTAATAAGCAAATGTTAAAAGTTGAACTGAGCGCTCATACCTACAAACGAGTCCTATTTATAGACAGGAGCTTCTCTGTCTTGGGGGAAGCAGGGATGGCTGGTGAGCTTCCGATTGGCTGGATATTATGTCATTTTATCTCCAGCAACCAATCGCGAGACTGGAAACTGGAGTGCTACAACCTTCTCCAGAGAACATTGCGCAATATTACAAAGTATTACGCGGATGTTCACCCTCGTCAACTCACCTGACAGGTGAGATAACCAGGTACGCACAATGGGAAGATTCCTAGCTCCTAGCTCTGAAGTGTCAAGAGTAATGATAAAACCTAATTATTGATCTTACATTACACAGCAACAATCGATCATGTATGTAGGTAATAGGTAGCTGTGTATAAATATGCGCACAGAGATGTAAAAATACGGTATTTTATTTTTTTTCAGTATTATACGGCGGAATTGTACGTATAATACAGTATTTTAATGGTAATTTATTCTGACTCAAACTCCCACTCCAACCCTATTTTTCCACTGTGCCCATGCTCAGAGCAAATGAGCACATAAAAATGGGGTAAAATACCAAAAATTACAAAATTATCATTAAAAAAGTGTCAAACACTTACATAAAATGTTTAATTTTTCAAAATTTCTTTGAGCACACACTGATTTTCAAGCGATTTTAATCAAAATTTAATAAAATATGTATAATACAGTATTATACAGTATTTTATTTTTGCATAATATGGTATTATACAGCTGTATTATACGTGAATAAAATACCTTACATCTCTGTGCATTACCAGTGAAAAAACATTAAAATCTCAGAATTTCCAATTTTGTCGCTGGGTCGCTTTTGACAGTTTTGACTTAACACAGTTCAAATGCAAATTAGAAATCTGGGTGGTTAGAGCAGGACTGCTAGAACAATGAAATTTTGGTTCTCATTCCCGTTCTTCATAAGTCCTTCCCGTTCTCGTTCTTGTTCTTCACTAATATTTAATATCGTTCTTGTTCTTCAAAACTTGTTCTCATTCTCGTTCTTCAAATTTTTTGTTCTTTTTGGTTCTTGGTTCTTTATTTTTTTCAAAACTCAAAAATTATGGCATTTTTCAAACAAAAAATTGAAAAAATTCAGAATCATCATTCTCGTTCTCGTTCTTCACTTATCGTTCTCGTTCTTTTAATGCTTTCAAAGTTGTTCTCATTCTCATTCTCTTTTTTATAATTTTTGGTTCTTGTTCTCAGGTGTGAATCCTGATAGTGGCACAAAGTTTTTGAATTTTTTATGAGTAATATGAACCGTGTTAAATCAGAAGAGACCAAGCGACATCAAAAATTTCACCAAAAAACAAACTTGAAAGTACGATAACTTCTGAAAAAGTTGAAGAAGGGATAATAAGTATGAGAAATATGAACTCCGGTAACGTTAATCTATCAGTAATTTACGTGTTCAGAAGCTTATTTTGTGTTCCCAGTGAGAAATACATTAAAATCTCAGCACTCTCAAATTTGTCGCTTGGTCTCTTTTGATTTAACACAGTTCATATGGTAACAACTAACAAATTGCTAACTATACATGACAAATTTGTCATGTAAATGTTAGCGTTTCGTAAATGATCTGTCTCAAAAAAACACCAGTTGTAGTCAGTGATTTGTGACTGTTTTTTAAAAAATTATTTAGATTTTGTCACTGGACAAGTCACAAAGTATTAAATGAAACTGAACGCGTAGATCATCTAGCCAAAGAAGCAACTAATTCACTGAACTACAAAGAATTTTTCTCAGACTACGATCTACAAAACCATTGGAGAAAAATATTAATGGGCCAAAGGAAGAACGAATGGCTTATCTAGGCAACCAACATCTCACAATTAAAAAAAAACACCACAGACTTGAAACCAGGGTTGTTAAGCAGAATAAACGCTGCAGAATATTTTCTATTATTCGCGCAGAATAGCTCATGCAGAATAACTTTATATTCTGCGCAGAATGCAGAATAGCGCAGAATGTGCAGAATACACAGAATAAGCGGTAATTACGGTATTTACAGTTACATTCGAGTATTTTTCATTGTTTTTTCCTAAATTTTCCATTCCAACTTCTGGAAGTTCAGGTGTATGAAAAATTTATCCCCATTTTTTAAGATTGTGAAACCTTTACTGTTTCATTTTTACTTAGTGTTGGGTGATTATTAATCGATTATAAAAATAATTGATAATTCAATGTGAAAAATAATCGATTATTCAGCAAAAATAATCGCATATTCGATTATCTTATTTTTGTCCAATTTCGGCCCAAAAAATGAAAAGCTCTCTAAAAATTTCTGCAATCTAAGTTATGCCCCTCTTCAATCCCAAATGACACTCAAAATTTGTAAGAATCTCTAAGAAACGTGTAATTTAAAATGAAAACAGTTCAATTTTTACGTTTTTGATTCATTTTTTTCAGAATTGTTATAGAAAAAGGTCAAGGATTTTTGACCAAGAGGATTTTAGTCGTTTTAAGTAATTTTTAACATTTTTGTGGTAGCGCTGGCGCTAAAACACATGAAAAATCGTGCGAATTTTCCACTGTGATTATAATCGATTGATCGATTATTTTTCCCATTGATTAATCGATTGTTGATTATTTTCAAAGAATTGATTTTGTCCAACACTAGCTTTACTCTCAGTGTCACAGTAACTGATCGGAAATGAAAAAATTTTGGGCTAAAAACCTCAAATTTTAGCTATTAATTTCTTATTATGCATCATTCTATGCATTCTGCGCTATTCTGCGTAATCTGCATTTATTATGCATTCTGCTTTGTGTTCTGCACAGAATGCAGAATAAATATTCTGCGTGCAGAATGACATCCCTGCTTGAAACCATCCACTTCCAGAACTCAAAATTTGAAAAAATCATAAATGTCACAATCAAAAGAATATTAAATAATTAATTGGCCACACCAAAATCATTCACAACCACCTCTTACTCAAAATGCCAAGACCAGAATTATGTCCATTTTGTGGTGGAAATGGTTTCAATGTTTATCACCTGATTTTACGCTGGGAACCGCATATCGATAAACAACCTTAGAAACCTAGCTAAATTTTTGATAGATACTAAACTTTATACATTTATTTAGACTGTAAAAGCTTTCGGAGCAACTTACAAAATAATCCCCAGGCTTGAAGTCAGTATAATACAAATAAACAAATTAAAAATGGAAATAGCACGTGGCATAAGAATTCTCACTAATTTGAGGGCGCAGAATTCGATTTTCAACTCACTTTTTGATCCCAGATAGCCAGAAATCGTTGTTAAATTTAACGAGGAAATGGCGGCGTTGGAAATTTACAAGGAAGTAATATTTCGCATCGGTGAAGTAAAAAACATTAATCTTCTCGAAAAATCGAATAAAAAATATTGCGAAGAATTCTCGACATCGCTGCTTGTTTTCTGTCTTCCTTCTTTCTCTCTTTCTTGCACAATGGTGCATGTTTCGAGGAGGTCTGCCATTTCACCGGTGGTACCCAGGTGACGGATACGCCACAAACGAGGGATCCGGATTAAACGTTGAAAAAAACCTGTCAACTCGGAGTAGGCAGCTTCGTGGTGTCGCAGGGTACAGCCATGAGCCAACTTCTCCCTTTATTCAGGAGGAAGGCTGCTCATTGAAAAGTAATATTATTATGATGAATTGTCACGCGCGCGATATTTCAACTTCATCTCGCGTTCGGTTCTTTATTGTAGTGCATAAATGTGTGTACGTATACCTGCACTTCGTGTACGTTAGCTCGGCTGTTTTAAAATACCGTAAGAATAATGTGTAATTTGACATACGACGAGGAGGATGATAATGACGACTATGACATAGCTTTTCAATTTATTTCCATTTAGATTTTGGTAAAAATTTAGGGGGAGGAGGAAGGAGCAGAAAGGAGTAATGAAAAAAATACATCATTTTTAGCTTGGCATTGGCAAATTCCCCCCCCCCCCCCCCCCGGAAAAATCCATTTGGTGTGATAAGATTGAAAATTCATGGCTAGAATTCTTTCCTCGCCCACGTCAGATCCAAATTTTCAAACTCACCCTTCCTCTCTTATTGGCAAAATCCGTTCACTCTTTCCAATCGTCGATGCATTCTGATATCTGCATCTGCAGCTGCTACTGACGATTGCGACGATACATAATAATTAGATAACATTTATAATAATCGTGAACGGTTAAATTATTCGTCGAGTAAAGAGGGTCAAACGTTATGAATTTTAATTTCCGTCTAACAACACTCCGCCAGTCGTCTTTCTGTGATTAAGATAATGAATCACTCTGGCGCATAAACGTATAAAAAAAAGAACCGTTAAATAACATTGGCAATAAAACAAATTATTCGAGTGCGTTTGCCAACCGGAGTGTGGAACCCTTCGTATTACGTTGTGCGAACTGCCAAGGTAGCTTATTCGATCGTTTTAGGATGAAATAGCGTTGCCACGACGTTGGTAGCTTGGCTCGATGTACGTGATATCAAATTTTCACAGATTAATTTTCACGTTTTGAGTTATTTATTCTCTAAATACCTTCCTAGGGTTGTGTGACTGAGAAGCAGAATTACCTAGGTAAATTTTCTGCCATTTTCGGGCAATATTAATAGTTTTATCGAATTGTGAGGTATCCATCGGCAGATCTGAACAGCTGTGCCAAATTTTTTCAAAAATTAGGTATTCTCTCCCAATTATAATTTTTTATCTTCCTCGCATAATTTATGAATTTTCTATTCGGAAACTTGGGCGATTTTTTCTAAAATTGAAAACTTTTTCAAAACGTGGATAATTTTTTTAAACTTGGACAAATTCTTGAAATATTGGACAATTTTCTAAAAATTTGTGAAATTTCTAAAAAAAATTTGGACGATTTTTAAAACTAAGATAATTTTCTTAAAATTTTGGTAATTTTGAAAAAAATCGCTAAAATTTTTGAGAAAAGGTCAGTTTTTTAAACAATTTGACGATTTTTCGAAAACGCGAATAATTTTCTAAAACATGAACCGGGCAGGTAAATACCTACCAAATTGCACCATTGTCGTCGCCTGTATGTACTCTCTCATTTCGAATCAGTGAAAAATCACTGATGAACAGTCAGAATTGCAGCACAGGAAAAATCAGTGAAATTCACTGATTTTCACTGATTTTTCAAAGAATTTCACAGATTTTTCAGTGAATTTCATAAATATCACTGAGTTTTCAGTGAATTTTCACTGATTTCCAGTGATTTTTTTTCACTGATTTGTTTTCAGTGAAAAAATTTTCACTGATTTTTTCCTGTGCTGCAATTCTGACTGATTCTCAGTGATTTTCGGTAATTTTCACTGATTTATAATTGAGAGAGTAGGTAATATAGATATGTGCGTTATTACATAAAAATTACGAGGGCCACCCCTTCCCCTCCCAGTTCCATTAAAATGGAAACAGACCATAAAAAAAATGAACGAAATCAGAAGACTCGACTTAATTTTTGGTTCGAGTTGGTATGGAACAGCTAGGTAGCCTAATAAGAAAATTGTTTTCGCAGCAGCCACCGAAATGAGATTAGATTAAGGAGTGAAAAAGGCAAGGTAACGAAATGAATAATGAAATTTACACCGACTCGAGTCTGTTCTCATTCTGCGTCAAAAATGATATATTGGATAGTACCTGCGATAAGTCTCCAGCTCGAATGTTCGTCAATGGCTGCGAATAACAGAAAAAAAATGGGGACGTGTCAACAATAGCTGTTTTTTTTCTCCTCTTCCTCATTGTGGAGTATGGACGACGACGTCGTTTCTTTGTATACTATTAAATTTTCTATGCAGGCGAGAATACAATGAGGATAGACGAAGACCTAATGTGGGTTTTTCTTTGTACTAGAATAAGAGCGCGCACCAAACGAGCGTAATTTTTTCGTATTACTCGGGCTGTCGATGTCGTGGAAAATAAATTATGCTTTGTGAGCCGAGCAGACAGTCGCGGGGATACTTTTCTGGGTATTTTGGTGTACTGGTCGAATTCCAAGGTCGTTGCTCGTGGATAAATCCGAAGGTGCTTACGGTTTTCCGATGTACCGTACGAGTTACCTGGGTTCTGATTTACCTTTTTCTGTTGTTGTGGGTCGTATTCGTCAGCGATGTGTCTTTTTGTATTGTTTTTTCAAAGTCGAAAGGTCGCAGTTTTCCTGGAATGTTCTTTCGATGGGCTCGAGCTGAGACATTTAAAAGATATGTTTTCAACGTCGAAGTGTCGAAAGTTTACATCTTGATTGATGTATTTGGTAATTCGAACGCGATGAATTTCGTACGTACAAAAATCTAATTCTGTCCGAACTTCAAATGTGAAGGTTTTTGTACGAAGTGGATTAAATATTATCGCGTTATCAGCAATCTGGATTGTGCGAACGTATTTCGAACCATCAGCGATATATGGTACACGAGTACGTAATATTATGCCGGCCGTTCTCTTGATTAGAAAAATGTCGATGTCGGTCTCGGCGGTATATCAACGATATAAATTAGATATTTGACTGATAAACGCTTCCGGCATGAAATTCACAACGAATCATCAATTTACTTCAGAATAATTCGTATTCGTAACGAGGAAAGAGAGAAAAATTACAATAGAAAGCAATTGATACGACGATACGAGGTTTACGAATAGGGGCAGTTAGGAAATTCATTCGATGATGGTTGCGAAAGTATTTTTTCAAGTCCAACCGGAGGTTATAATTTTGTATTGTTTTTGCAAGTTGAGGAGAGAGGGGGCTGTCGAAAATTATGCCTGGACTTCGAAAATTGAAATAAAATGTCGAATGAATTTTTCTTTGAAGGTAGTCTTGACATCGGTGTTTTTGGTGTTTTTACCTTCATTTTTCATCGTGATGCTTTTGCGTCCCTCTATCAGTTTTTCGGAGGTCTTGAAAAAATTGACTGTTTTTCATGTTTCTTAGGTACCCATTTGGTAAAAAATGAAAAAAATTGAACAAATCGGTGGCGTAGCCAGAAATTTCTCAAGGAGGGGGTCCGAAATCTCATAATTTTTTTGAGGAATTATAAGTTCACCCCCCCGCCATCAAATTTCTTTTTACTATGAAAACACAAAATTCAAACTTTACAAAGTTTTCATGCGATTTGCATAGCACGTTTAAGGAAAAAAACAACTGATGAAAATGTAATTTTGGATCAAACAACTAAACTTACATAGGTACTAATTATTTTGTCCTCAAAAATCAATAAAAATACCTAACAAATCAAAGAATTGGCGTCAGAAGCTTTTTTTGGGAGGGTGCAAAGTGGGTATGGAGACTTGGAAAGTTGGAATATCAAACGGGAACTATTTTTTATATAGTTGATTCAAATAGTTTATAGAATTGTGATTTCTTTCATGCCCGAGCGAAGCGAGGGCGAAACTTTGAGAAACTTTGATTTTTAATGCTCCAAAAAGGCACTTTTTCACGTAAGTTCCTGACGTGGGGGGGGGGGGGGGTCGAGACACCCCCCCCCCCGGTAGCTACGCCCCTGGAACAAATTCATCTTGAAATAATTAATATTGGAACAATTACATACTCTCTCAATTATAAATCAGTGAAAATTACCGAAAGTCACTGATAAACAGTCAGAATTGCAGCACAGGAGAAAATCAGTGAAAATTTTTTCACTGAAAACAAATCAGTGAAAGAAAGTCACTGGAAATCAGTGAAAATTCACTGAAAGCTCGGTGATATTTATGAAATTCACTGCAAAATCTGCGAAATTCTTTGAATAATCAGTGAAAAATCACTTTTTTCCTGTGCTGCAATTCTGACTGTTTATCAGTGATTTTTCACTGATTCGAAATGAGAGAGTATTTTAACCTATAAAAATCATTCCACTGTAACTTTCCACATTTTCCTCAATTTTTGAAAAAAAAGTATTTTGTAAAATAATTATCTAACCATTTTCTGAATCTTGATGAAATATCAGCCAAAAGAATTCATTGTGCTCCGGCTTAAAACTCGTTTTTCATTTCTTTACAAAAATGATTTTGTTTCCAAAAATCACAATTTTTCAATTCTCGACTGATGTGCCATATTCTACTGTAAATGGGCTGATAGACCTTGATGTCTAAACCCAGGGAAGGAAAAAAAAAAAAAAAAATGTAGACAGGTCTTTGGAAAATTTCTAATACAAAAAAAATCTATCAAAATTTTCATCAATTAGCGTCAAGTATTTGATAATATTTGAAATGTTGGGAAATTTTCGAAGAATAGTACCCTAACTTCCTATTTTCCAAAAATTAGAATGTTCTGTACTCTCGCAATTATAATTCAGTGAAAATTACCGAAAATCACTGAGAAACAGTCAGAATTGCAGCACAGGAGAAAATCAAAACAAATCAGTGAAAAAAAATTACTGGAAATCAGTGAAAATTCACTGAAAACTCAGTGATATTTATGAAATTCACTGAAAAATCTGTGAAATTCTTTGAATAATCAGTGAAAAATCACTGAAAATCAGTGAAAAATCACTGAAAATCAGTGAAATTCACTGATTTTTCCTGTGCTGCAATTCTGACTGTTTATCAGTGATTTTTCACTGATTCGGAATGAGAGAGTACCAGGAATAATTTTACCTCCTTCCCCCACGACTGCATTTTTTATAAATCATCAAATCACAGTCTAGTCAAAAATATTCATCTGCATTGCATCAATCTCATAAGTGCTCAGATACTTCTCAGAAAGAGATTGACAAACTCGGAAAACTATCTGGAAATTTTGAGTAAAATCGTTTCCGTAAAAAATGGCAACACATTTTCCCAATTTTTTCATATAGATATATGTGATATGATAAGAAGGGTGGGGGAGGAAAGTCGTGGAGGAGAAGAAATTTAGATTTTCAAAGAATCGAGAAAAAAGTCAAGTAATTAAATTTTTGAATTTTGATTGACATCAGACCTCTTTATACTAAATTTATGAGCTATTTGTTCTCAAAATTGTCTCAATTTTCAAAAATATCTTGAAAGCTGATCAGATTTTAAGACCGAGTGAAGAGAAGTAAAATAAAGTAGAAAAATGTGTACCATACTTTTGTGACTAATTTTTTTCCCCTATAGCGTATAGTAGGTGTTTGAAGCACTGCCACAACTCACACAGCTGGTGGTGCAACGTTGGACTGTACTTTTTAGAGAATAAATGCCATGGAGCTATTGTTCAGCGGGCATTTATTGCTCAGGGTACCTCTTCCTCTATTCGTGGGTCGATTTACTCGTTTGTATTCTACAACGTCGGATCTATGGGTTGTAAAATTATTTTAGTCTAGTTCGAACTTCGAACGGTTCGATGGGAACGTTTTTAATGTGTTTTTGTAGAGGGTTGGATTAGTCGTATCTGCCTATACTTTGTGAGCTACTGTACCTTTATTCCTATTTAGCGTAACTATCTCATCATAGGCCATAAAGTATCGGTTATTTTTTCGTTCGAGTATAATAATTGCAGTCTTGGAATGCGCCTATGAACTACCCAAGCGTATGCAATTTTATGTGAATAAAGTTTCAAGTTTAAATGCAGAAATGAAAAAAGGAAGAAGAAAACAAAGAAAATGACTCGTGATTTGAATAACTGGCAGGAATGTAGGTAGTTGGTCTATAAAAAGTCGTCACCTTGGGGAAATTTTCGCCTTGATGCGGTGTAATTGATGTATCACCGAAGTTTGCGCATAATGCAATTTTAAAAAGTAGCTCATTGGGTCATTCCATGCTAATTCGCTGAACATAATTTAACAATGGTAATCCTCACTTTAAATTTTCAAATATTCGCTATTTTGCTAAATTTCAATAATCTTCTTAGCATCTTAGCCCAAGGAAATCGCTGAGGTCTTCGATTTGCACCATTCACGATTCGCGATCGCGAATTAAAATGCCTACCCATCGGCTAACTTTTGGCGGAGTTGACATGGAATGAACAATTTTGATTTATTTTTTTTTTTACCACGTATTTTGAAAGGATTTTCATTCATAATATTACACAGGTCAACGTAGAAAATGCTGTTTGAAATTTAATGGGTGATTTTAATAAGATTTTTCGTTCTGATTAAGTGAAATAATAGTGAGAAAATTTGAACCAACCATGATTTTTCACAATTCGAATTTTTTGTTGAAAATTCGTCTTACACTTTTTGATAACTTGGCTCATTTCAAGTGGATTTTCATGGCAAGAAAGTGTCCTACAAAAAAAATGAATAGAACATGAATTGTAGAGTGTAAAATTTTATTTCTGTCGAGTCTAATTATTTTTTTCCTATGAAGCTTAGTTTTCTTGATATTTCAGCCAAAAGTTCAAAGTTCAATTTTTATCATTTATTAAAAATATCTCGAAAGCTAAGATTTCTAAAAAAAAAACTAATTAGACTCTAAATGAAGGAAATTTTACATTCTACAATTTATGTTTTGTTCATTTTTGTTGTCAGACCCTTCCAGAGTTCACAAAATCGACTTCAAGGCCGGAAATGCAAATTGAAATCGAAAAAATTTCGGTTTCGGTTTCATTTTTTCTTCATTTTGGTTTCTGTTACAGTTACTGACGGGTTCGGTTCCTTATTTTTTTAAAATCAAAATTAAGGACCAAAAACCAAAAAATAATGAAATTTTACTAATTTCGAAACTTCGGGCTTTCTGAATTTCCAACGAATTGCAAAATTGAGATGTTATAACAGTTATTTTTCTAGTTCCTTCAAAGAAATGAGCAAATTTGATCCTTAGTTTTGAAAGTATTCACTTTTCAACAATTGGCCAAAGAGCTAAAAAACAAAGAATATACCAAAAAACAGTCCAGGCATCTTAGGGGGTCACTTTTTTAGGGTGTTGGTTACTTTTCTCCTCTCAAAAGTCACTTTTTCTTCGCATTTCGAGGTAAAAATTCAAATTTTCACTCAAAATTCTACAATTAAAAAAAAATTGATCTTTGCTAGTTTGTTTGTTGTTTTGACGAAGGAATTTAATAAATGAAATTATTCACGTCTTTTCAGTTGATTTATCTTTGAAATGTTTGCAGAAAAGTACAAAGAATTCCCCCCCCCCCCCAGAAAACTGTAAAAAATTTGCTCCTCGGGAAAAATTGAATTTCTGGTTACTTTTTGGTCATTTTTTGGTCACTTTTTGCTCAAAAAAGTCTTCAAAAATTTCGGTATGATGCCTGGAACACTCGAAAAATTGTAAGAAATTACAAGATTTTAAGCATTATGAGTAGGTACGTTATGCAATATCAGATTTCATCAATCTCAACGCTCCCAACAAAGCCAAACTTTTAAAAAAAATTCCGAAACCGAAATTAATGTTTCAGTTTCGGTTACAATTTTTCATATTTCAGTTTCGGTTTACGGTTACCGTTTCATTTTTTAAAATTTCGGTTCTGGTTTCAGTTTCGGTTTTTGACCTATTTTCAACAGTTGAACCGTGTTAAGTCAAAGAGAACCAAGCGCCATCGATGCTCCATGACAAAAAGGACCTTGTGTGTCAGAAAAAAAATTTATTTCTTCATGTATTTTGTTCTCCAACTGTTGGAAAACAAAAAAAAAAGAAAAAAAATCAAAAAAATTTCTGACACACTAGGTCCCTTTTGTCATGGAGCATCAATGGCACTTGGTTCTCTTTCACTTAACAGGGTTCAGTTTACATTGAATTTTGGTTTCGGTTTCGGTTTCGGTTTCAGTTCGCATCCCTGCTTTAAGATGTAAAAAAATTTTCAACAAAACATTCAAATTGGAAGGAATGTTGACGTGATGGACGAAAACTGAAATCATAATCCAACTCAGCACTAAAAAGTAGATCAGAATCACCATTTCAATTCTTTTCGAACTTCGGAGGGAGTGTCATTCTTATTTTTACTGAGCAACCACACCAGTATGCTACCATGTAAGAAAAAAATGAAAACATCTTCGATCGACTGGAATGTAAAAAATTTCACTTCGACGCAAATTCTAAAGAAAGAATTCAGCAAGAAAACCTCAGAGAAACGAAAATATAAAAACAAAAAGAATGATTCTTGAAAAATTAATCTTCAAGGTACGAAGCATTTATGTATTTTGCATCCACACTCACAATCACAAACACGCCGCGGTATTGTACAACATCCTAGTCTTCTGGTAATGGTGTTGTTTACATTGAAAAGTTTTAAAAACATTAAACAAAGCTATGACCTGGTAATTACACATTACACGCACCATGCCACAGTACACTGTAGACGTAATTACGTATACGCAAAAATAGAATACAACGTGGTGCGATTAAGCGAGGCAACGCCCAACAATCCAACACATGTGTCATCGATCTTACATCCCGAATACGATAATTCGCATACCTAACCTACTAGGAAAACTGAAAAAATTCGATCGAATTCTATCTGATAATTAATCTGTGAAAAAATGCGCTTTATTGATAAAGCAGCCACCAGCCACGTTACATTCGATATTCGCGATAATCGTACGCAGCAGCTACAGCACCGTCAACAGGAAGGGTCGGTGCGGGTGTAAGGGGAAGGGGGAATAGCTGCAGCGATGCAGCTGTGTAGGAGCGGCGGCGGTTACGACGACGCGACGACGACGACCAGGAGGTTTTGAAATGTGTAACATTATGCGTGCGCGACTATGCGCGTCGGTGCGTGCTACCTTATTGTGTCGTTGTGAATCGTGTGTGTGTGTTTACGGTTAAGGTTTTAGTATACTTACGGCGTGGCGTGCAAGATGGTCGTGTCAGTGGCGATTTTGTACTAAAATTCGTTGGAAGAATGTTTTCTCGTATTATTAATGTTGTAGAGTACGATCGGAGTAGTTCGTAATGAGAATTCGTTCGAGTCGTCCTACGTTAACGTAACTTTTCAAACGGCCGAGAAAAAGAAAAAACGTTTGTAATTTTATCGAAGAATTCGTTATTCGCGTGTTTGCTTTGTCTGCGGTATCTGTGTACGTGCATGTGTGTTCGTTTATAAAATCCTGCTACATATAGCTACGTACGTACGTAATGTACATAGACGTACGTGTTTTTAAGAAGAAAATACGTCGTCGTTCTGGTACCTGTGTCGTTTGGTGAATTGTGAGTGAATATTGTGGCTTGTGGCGTGGTAACGAGTCGACGTGCGTTTATTTTACAGAGTTCATTTCAATTTCGTACAGTCATTCGTGGTGGTTGTTTCAACGGTAGAAAAAGAATTCGAAGGTCAGTACGTGGTGCTTGTTCGGACGACTCGCGTCAGTTTCAGTTCACAGTTCGGTCGTCGGCGTGGTTTATTCGTATCGTGTTGATTAGCTCTCGTGTGTGTACTGTATTACGAAGAAGACGAACTTCAAACAACGTATTTTTGAATACAGAGCTCGTTCGTTCGTGAATTTTCCATCATTACGATAATTCCTTGGCACGCCGTCGCCATTTTCTCAACGTTTGCGTCGCGTAGTTGGCGAAAATGAAATAAAACATACCGTAAGGTCGATTTTATCGAAAAATATTCGCAAAGTGATTCGTATTTAGTTCAGTGACATTATCGACGACGTGATTTGTACGTAAAGTGCGTAGTTACCAATCGTACATGAAATAATGCTGCGTCGATGTTATTTCGCTACGCCGATGGTAACTACAACAACGGCGGCAACATGAGTGTACCTATTTATGATTTTTCGCCATTTCCATTCCGTACGTTAGAATTAAATTCTTTCGTTACGTTCGATCATTGCGCTAGGTAAGATTGGAATATTTAATTGTATTATAATGCGAAATAGTTCGATCGAAATTTTCGGCCATTTTGATATTTCCAAGTTCGTTGTGTAGCAATTCGCGTTTACGCGGCGCATTTTTGTGTAGATTTTTTTTCCCCAATCAGTGTTGCCTTTTTTGAGGTAAACAAAGTAATTGTTTTTTGTTTACGATTAATAGTTTTGTGTAAATATTTTGACGATATCGTTTATTTGCGACGACATTTCATTCTGTTTGTGGATATATTTTGGGTTTGAGTTTAATATTCGAGGTAAATCTTCCATTTGGACGAGGTTACGATTGCTTCGGATTTTGTGCAGTCGAGTGCGCGATAATGACGCCATGTTTATCGTTATTTATTCGTGAAATTTCATCGAAATTATTATTTTTTGATTTGAAACCGTTGAGTATTTTTTTTCGTCGTTTGTTATGTAAACAGAATTGATGATGAACGATGAGTTTGTGAGTATTTGGTTATTTATTTGTTATGTAATTTTTTACGTACGGTAGGTGAACGATGGCTGATACGATGAGATTAGATACCAGTGGTTGGAAAATTACGCTGCGTACGATTCTACAGTGATTAATAGTGTCGCGAATAATTTATTGTCGTATGGGTATTGAAAGTATGATCGGTGCATTTTAGAGCAGCGTATATAGCCTGGGAGGGATATGTTTTTTATTCCAACTAACTCCTATAAGAAATTTTTTTGCGGGATTCTGTAGTGAAAGAGGTCCTTATCAACATACTAAAGAGTCTACCTCAAAATCACGCTTGCGTTGCGCGTGCGGGCGTGAAATATGTACCACCGAGGTGTTTTTTGCTATTATCTCACGAAATTTTGTGTTTTTCGACAAAGTAGTTATTACAAAAAATATTCCTCACCAAATTTGCAATCGAAATGGTCATTATGATTTTTTTCATAAAACTCGTTTTTACCCCATAAAACTATGATTTTTATGAGGTAATATTTCACGCGCCGCCACAATCGATCATTTAGGCTTCTGCAACTGTATCGTATAGTCGGGGAGCCAAATCTACCGAAAATGGGCCGAAATAATTGAAAAGGCTGAGATCTCTCCCAACAGTTGTTGTATGAACCCCTATTTCGAAAACTACCAGTCTGCCGATCCGCAGCTGCTGCTTTTAAGCACAGCAAAAACTCGAAAGTTCACAATTTTTATCTACCTACTTTGGCTGAAAACATTTATGATCGAAATAGGTGTCAAATTACAGGATATTTTGCTCTGAATCCGAATATGTAGGTCTGCCGACTCCTAAGTGCTGCCGAAGGGTTGGTAGACTGGGTTAAAAGGGGAGAAAACTATACTTGGCTTGAAAGGGGTTTATAAATGGTTCTAAGCATTACTCAAAAATAGGGATGACTTTTCAACTTAAAAATTTCACAAAATTTCGTATTTTAGAGGGACGAGGCGCAGGGGAATATTAACAAACCCATGCATTATGAACATTAGGGTGGAGCGCGAAAAAAAAAACATACCTCGGATTTCGACCAAACTCGGTAGGGTTGTTGGGTCACCATCGGAGACTACCCAAAAAAAATTGAGCCCCCTAGGTGGGGGTGGAGGGGAGCTGGGGGTTCCCAAAGGGCACCTCCTTTTGAAAAAAACGTGGTTTTTTGTGTTTTTTAGTTACTTAAAGTGGCTGGAGAATTATGGAACAGCACTAAAAAGGTGCGATTTGAGTTTCTACATCTCCCTGAACCATTGCCATCCTTCTCGGATCAAAACTCAGACTGCTACCAGGGGGTCGAAAAGTTGTAGTTATGAAATCAAACTTGACTTTGAATATAACAATTCCCAATTGGCTACACTGATTGAGGAAATTTTGAAAATTTTCTTCAAAAATTTATTCCAAAAAAAAGTGAAATTATCCGGCGCAAAAATAAAGAATAATTCAAAGCCAGCAAAAATTTCGCAATATTGAAATTTCGCGATCTAAAATGTTCCATAATTCTCAAGCCAATTTAAGTAGCTAAAAAACACAAAAAACCAAGTTTTTTTCAAAAGTAGGTGCCTTTTGGGAACCACTAGCTCCCCTCCACCACCACCTAGGGGGCTCAAATTTTTTTGGGTAGTCTCCGATGGTGATCCAACAACCCTACCGAGTTTGGTCAAAATCTGAGATATGTTTTTTTTTTCGCGCTCCACCCTAATGAACATGTGATATGGATGAATCATCAAAATATACGTTTTCTGGGTTGTAGAACTCGATTCTGACAAATAAATCAAGGATAGAATCACAAATCCTCATTTAAGAAATCAAAATTTCGAGAAAAAATATTGTCATAATCGAGTTCTACGGTCCAGAAAACGTATATTTTGATGATGCACCCATATCACATGTTTATATGCATGAGTTTATTGATACTCCTCTACGCCTCGCCCCTCTAAAATACAAAAACTTTGTGAAATTTTGAAGTTGAAAAGTTATCCTTATTTTTGAGTAATGCTTAGAACAATTTAAACCCCTTTCAAACCAAGTACACATATACGACTTTTATTCCAATTTTACCAAAAATCTGTGAATTTTTCCAGTTTTCTCCCCTTTTAACTCAGTCTGCCAACCCTTCGGCAGCCCTTAGGAGTCGGCAGACCTACATATTCGGATTCAGAGCAAAATATCTTGTAATTTGACACCTATTTCGATCATAAATGTTTTCAGCCAAAGTACATAAAAATTGTGAACTTTCGAGTTTTTGCTGTGCTTAAAAGCAGCAGCTACGGATCGGCAGACTGGTAGTTTTCGAAATAGGGGTTCATACAACAACTGTTGGGAGAGATCTCAGCCTTTTCAATTATTTCGGCCCATTTTCGGTAGATTTGGCTCCCCGACTATACGATACAGTTGCAGCAGCCTAAATGATCGATTGTGGCGGCGCGTGAAATATTACCTCACAAAAATCATAGTTTTATGGGGTTAAAACGAGTTTTATGAAAAAAATCATAATGACCATTTCGATTGCAAATTTGATGAGGAATATTTTTTGTAATAACTACTTTGTCGAAAAACACAAAATTTCGTGACATAATAGAAAAAAACACCTCGGCGGTACATATTTCACGCCCGCACGCGCAACGCAAGCGTGATTTGGAGGTAGACTCTTTAGTATGTTGATAAGGACCTCTTTCACTACAGAATCCCGCAAAAAAATTTCTTATAGGAGTTAGTTGGAATAAACCACCTTTTTTTACATATCCCTCCCAGACTAATAATGATGATTATGATGACGATGGCGAGCGACCATGACGATAATGATGGTTATATTCGAGTACGGTATGCGTAGGATGGAAGAATAATATAAATTTATTCGTATTGTGGCCTGGTATTGTGTTGATGGTATTGTAAGGCAGTTTCGTGTATGTACTCGATGTTTTATTTGTATAAATATTGATAATGGTAATGGAGTAGTTCTAAATTCGTCGTAGTTGACCGGAAAAAGTTCAAGAATTCAATGGGTTATTTGACGTCAAATTGGAGAATGGTTTTGGCGATTTCTTTTGATCGAGATGCCATTTTGAAGTTATTCAAAATGGCGAAAAGTTGAAAAATTCGAACGCGAATGAGTCATTTCCGGAGTGGTCTAGAAACAAAATTTTTCTTTGAAAACGTGATTTTGAAAAAAATTAATTATGCTGAAATCAGTGTTGCCATTTTTTAGAAACCCGAAAAATCTTGGAAACTATGGAATATTTAGAATAATATTCTTGAAACTTGATGAGTTCGAAGCTTGGAAAAAATTTGGAGTGAAGACTGTCTTTATACAGAATAACGTATCAAAAAAATAAGTTTCCTTTTTCTGGGATTTTTTTTGAAAAAAAAATTCAACACGACGATTTACTGACAAAATCAACCGTACTTTGGCTTGAAAATGTTTTTTCACAATTTCGGGATATTCTGTCGATATGCTACAAAAAATTCAGAAAAATTTTAATATTTTTTAAATTTGAGCGAAATAATGAAAAATTTGCATATTAAAGGTGTGCTCTCTTGTCATCAGTGGAAAAATTTGGAATCGTGGTATCTGGTATCTTGAGCATTATCAATTGAAATATTCTGAAAATTTAATATGTGCTTTGCAACAATATTATCTTTTGAGATATTTTGAAATATTTAAAAAATTTCTCTTTCATCTGTGAAGTCGAGATTCTTTAATCATGAAAATTGAAAACATCAAAGAGAATTAAATTATTATTTGCTTTTCAAGTACCTATACTCTTTCTAAATCATTATTTTCAAAATTTCGCAGTTTTTCAATTCCTTGAGCAAATCTATCACATTTCGCCCTATTTTTGAAAATACCCTAACTACATCCCTGAAATAACAGATAATCCGAATGTTTACATCGAGTTTTCGCCCCCTCCTCATGGTTTTTAAATCTAGCCCCTCTCGGAGGGAATTTTTAGCTGTGCTCGTGTAGATTGTGCGCAACATTACCAGAAGAATATTTAATTAGGATTGCCCCATGTCAACAATAATTTTTTTTCGAGGTTCTCGTTTTCAACATGTGGTTGTGATTGTGGATGTCGTGAGGTTTTTTAGTGTTGGAAAACATCTACTTGAATGAAATCAGCGTTACCAACTGAAATTTCGAAATTTCCTAAAAACGACTAAAATTCTTTAAACATTCCTTGTCCTTTTTTTTTTCACAAATGATGTCACTTAAATCAGCGTTACCAACTGAAATTTCGAGATTTCCTAAAAACGACTAAAATTCTTTAAACATTCCTTGCCCTTTTTTTTGTCACAAATGACGTCAGCCAGGCATCATGGCAGGTCACTTTTTTCGGCTTTGGTCATTATAAAAGTCACTTTTTTCCTTTCAAAGTCACTTTTTTCGCATTTTCAAGCAAAAATTCAAATTTTCACGTAAAAATTGCTATTTTTCTAAATTTTTCAAGAAAAAAAATTAAAAGTTGATGATGATTTATTATGTATATCTGCCTCCTAAAGTGCCACTAAAAAAATTAGATTTTTAGATTACCTAATTTTTTCATTGAATTTTGACCCCCTCCCCTCATTTTTTCTGGAATTCTCAGCCCTCTTTTAACTGTGAAAAAATTCCTACGAAAAAATCGAATTTTTGGTTACTTTTTGGTCATTTTTTGGTCACTGTTTGGTCACTTTTTTCTCAAAAAAGTCACTAAAAGTCACTTTTTTTCTTCGGAATTTCGCTATGATGCCTGCGTCACTGAAATCAGCGTTACCAACTGAAATTTCGAAATTTCATAAAAACGACTAAAATTCTTTAAACATTTCTTGCCCTTTTTTTTCACAAATGACGTCACTGAAATCAGCGTTACTAACTGAAATTTCGAAATTTCCTAAAAACGACTAAAATTCTTTGAACATTTTTGCTCTTTTTTTTCACAAATGACGTCACTTATACTGTTATCTGCAGCCTAATTTTGAAATAAAACGAATGAAATTGAAACATAAAAATTGAACAATTCTCACTTCAAATTACGTTTTTTTTTATAGATCTTTATAAAGGAGATAGGCGAAGATTTTAGAGTACAATTTGGAATTGGGGAAGGGGAAGAGCATAATTTGAATGAGCATTTTTTTTTTGGAGAATTTTTCCATTTCTGGGTCAAAATTGAGACATTGGCCTAAAAATTGCGTGTTTTTTGCTAATTTTTTTGAAATTCTTTCAAAATTTCTCAATATTTACCGAGATGGTGTGAAAGGTTCATAATTTATTACGATGAATCAAGAAAGGCTACTTTTCTCTACTATTTACATTTTTTCAACTATCGTCCTACTCGGCTAATAATGTATCACTGGAGAATTATTCGTAACTTTTTTTTCTCATTGTGTAGGCAGCATCCAGATTATGGATGAAATTGCATCTATCGTGATTCACGATAAATCGAACCCATCGTGAACCTATCTTAGGGGGGGGGGGGGGGTAACCGCAGAATGAAGACGAACGAGTCATTCTTTTTAAACGTATCGGTTTAGGTTAGGTACGGCGTTGTCGAGTATTTTCGTGTATTGGATGAAAGTGCATTCGCCATAAACCGGTTTTTCAGGTTATTGACGAGAGCAGTGTATCGGTATTTTGTTGCTGCGAGTGCTTCACGTTCGCGGAATGGTACGGAATGGAAATAAGGAGGAAGAATAAATTAGACGAGTGATGGCGATGGCAGTTTTCATAGAGAAGACGAGGGGGAGCCACAAGATGGATGTGTATTTTTATTTCTTTCTTTTTTTTCGCCGTAGTACCGACTCGTCGTACATCTATCTCGCTCATTCGCCTTTATAAACACGTATTACATCCGTTTGCAGTGTCCTGTGTGAGTTGTGACTTGGCTGACTGGCTTTGTAAACTTGGATGTTACAATATTACATGTGTGGATCTGGAGAAAAATAAACCGAACCGGTGTCGGTGTCGTTGTATTATTAGACAAAGCGAAGAATCGATAACGCAAGAGTGTCATATGTTTAGCGCCGACGACGACGAGTCCGAAGGGAGGAAGCGAGAGGGGAGCCGAGCTCGTTAAATTACTTTTCAACTATGTGCTGTGTTATGTACGAAACGAGCTGAGCCTGTGAAAGAATTTTGTAGGATGTGATAGTTTTTTTTTGTCGTTTTGTGAGTATGTGTCCGGGTGTGCGAGATTTTATGTGCCAAGATAAAGAGTTATTTAATGTGGTCGTGGGATTTTTTCTCGTAGAGAAGTGATTAGGAAACGATGAGAATAATCGCGGATTAACTTTGTGTTTCTTTGCAGGCTTATTTCATTGGAGCTTCGAATTCTTTTGGGTGAAGAAGGACGAGATTTGATCTTCGAGGTTGGGGTTCTGAAAAACGTGTCGTATGCGAGTTCAACTTTTTATAGCATTGCACGTGTATTTGAGACGTGGGTGTGTCGAGGTCTTTGTAGGAGAATTTTTCAATGAAAATTGCTCGCACGATTTGTTCGAATGTTTCGAAGGTTTGCAATATTTTGCTGCGTGGAAAATTGACGACGAAGTTCACGGTGATAGGAAAATATTGAACGAAGAATTTGAGATCAAGAGCGAGAAGAAGAGTGGAGTTAGGGGGTCCTCAAAATAATAATTTTTCTGAAAAATTGAAATTTTTTGACCTTAACTCGTGAAAAATTTTGAAATGGAATTCGAAAAGGTACGATTCGTATTTCTGTATCCTTCTGAACTGATTCTTTACCACTTTTAGTTTTCGTTCCTTAAAAATGAGGGTTGGAAGGTTGCTGATTGTGAAAATGAAGATTTTTTCAATTTTCACTTTCACTCAAGCACCTTCAAAATTGAACCAGAAATTTTTTCGATGACCATGAATGCATTTTTCTGATCGAATTTTTCAGTGAAAATTGAAAACAGTGCCGCAAACTGCGTTTTTTACACCCATATTTCTTGGAAAATTTCAGTTGGCAGCATTGCTACGAAAAATTTTTTAAAGAAATTTTTAAATTTCGTTTTTATTTTGCACATTTATCCGATTTTTTGATAAAAATAATACGCAGAAACGAAAAGAATGTTAATCTTGGCGTAATCATATTCTGCGATATTTTTCGAGCGATGATTTCGACGTAATTAAGATTTTTCCTTTTCTTTCTCGTCATAGAAACGACCACCTTAACGAAATAAAATAACGACGAAGGTTGTTTGTTTAGGAAAGCGAAAGAGGATGGGTCGAGGCCTTTCTCACGCGAGTACGAATTTCTTTCTTTTCTTGTTTACTTTTGATATCGTCGTCTAATGTAGGAAACGATTAACGTCGGTGGGGCGATATTTCCTTGGCTCGGTGCCTCGTTTCTGCGCAACGTCGTCGTCGCGAAACGAGAAAAACGCATTCGCTTCAGTTTGGCAACGATTCGATAACGCTAGAACGTATTAATGGAAATTTTTCAAGTTGAACTTTAACGTAGGTCATTGACGTAATGCGCCAATTCTGTAAGCTGATTGTCGTCGGTGTTGTGGAAATTATGCTGTAGATACGAAGCGTCGCGAGTTCGACCTTTGCCCTAAATTTTTCATTATGTTCTGATTGCGTACTACCGAGTTTATTGAATTGGACTGTTTTGGATGGAGAAGATCGATATGGAATGAGGAAAAGGCGGAAAGGCGGAGGATGGGGATGTTCCGTTCCTTTTTTTGTTGTTGATGAGTCGGCGTGACGATTCATTTCTAATTAGCAAATGTATTAGGAGTATCTATGTGTATGGATACCTGGATTGAGAAAAAATATGTTTTGTTGTAAATGGACCTTTAGACCTTTTTTCTTTCTCGAGTTCTTGGGGGAAAATTAGCAGATCTGAGCTCACTGACGATTTTTTCTTGGATTTCTATTTTTGGCGAGTTGATTCCCTGAATTCAGAAATGTGCGAATTGATTCATATTTTTTTCGGGGTATTATGTACGAGTTGATTCCGAACCTCTCTCAGCCTTTTAACGTTACTCAGGAGATACCACGAAGAGTTATTTTCATTTTTTTCCAATTTTGAATTTTTTTGGTCAAAAATCAACTCTAATCCCTTACATTTTCTTCAAAATTTTTATTTTTTTCAACCTGAAATTTTTTGAAAATTGTTTTACCTTTACATTTTATTCAGGATTATTTGTTTCAGCTTCAATTTTTTATCAACACGTTTTGCAGCTTTGAACACCAACTTTTTTTCCAACTAAAGCATTCTTAGATTTTTTTCAATTTCATTTTTTTTCCAATGAATTTTTTTTATCCAATTTAAATTTTTTTCAAAATCTTTAGGTACCAACATTCTAAAAATCTGTTTTTAAATTTTGTAAAAATAATTTAAAAGTTGAAAAAAAAAATTGGAAAAACGTTGGAGTTCGAAAAAAATTAGGAATTTAAAGTAGAAAAACACCGGAGAAATTTTTTTAGAGTTTGATAAAAATTCCGAAAAATTAAAATTTCCAGTTTGAAAACAATTTCTAGAAAAAGTTCAGAAAAAGTATAAATATGAAACGTCTTGAAGAAATTTTAGGTCGAAAAAAATGTTGGTGTTGAAAATATTTGGGATGAGTTGAAAATAATTTAAAAAACTGGGGCTGATTGGAAAACAAAATCTAAAAAATTTTGAGCCAAAAATTCAAAGTTGGAAAGAAATTTTAGAGAAAAAGTGGGAATCAATTCGTACATATCCTGAAAAAATTTGGAAAATCAATTTGCCCTCAGTCTTATTTTTCAGGTGTAGTTCATTCAGTGTTTGTTCCCAAACCATTATTGATTTAGTGTCGTTTTGTGAAGTTTTGTTTTTTAAAGTGTATTAGTGTTGCGTTCAGTTGAAAAATTACTCCTCTGATCCTAGTAGGTGTTGAAAAATAATGATTCTCTTGAAAAAAATATTTTAAAAAATCTAACTTTTAATAATTTGTATTCATTCAAATAAACAGAAAATGCATTAGTTCAGAATTCCGCAGCAGGAGGTCGGTATGTAAAATATTTTCTTTGAACTCTGCTTTGCATTGTATATGAATGTGTATCACCTAACACAAAGACCAGTTTTATTGCCCCTTTGAGGCTTTTATCTTGTGTTATTTTCCACCTGCCAGTTGGATTCCACTCTATTTACCACCTGCTGCGTCGGCATATCAGACCAGCACAAAAACCAGTTTTATTGCCCCTTTGAGGCTTTTATGTTGTGTTTTTACCACCTGCCAGTTGTATTTTTCTCTTAGCCACGCCCCTCTGGTATGGTTGAGTGGGGAAACCGGTTATGGACGTGGCCCCCTCCCACTTTTTATGTCAACCTCGGAGGTTCCGGAGCTATATTTGGCTCAGTTTAGTTTCGGCTCTCTTACTGAGAGGTCGCGTGAAACATGTTAAATTATATAATGTTTAATTTTGTTTACCTATGATATTTGTGCGTGTTTTTTTTTTTTTTTCGTTGAAAATTTCGCGTTATCAGAGTTTAATTAGTAATGTGTTTTTTTTTTGATGTTGCAGAGAAAGGGAACAAGAACGTGAAGTAGAGAAACGAGAACGTGAAAAACATCAGTTGGAACGCGAAAGACAGGAAAAAGAAAGATTAGAGAAACAGAGAGCTGAGCAGGCGGTCCACGAGCATTTTAGAGAGAGCTTTAAATTGGCGAGTCAAAAGGTAAGTTACTTTTCCTACGTTTAGAATTCCATAATTTTTTTAATTATTATTTTTTCGTACAATGGGAACATTCTGATCGAAAAATTGACTAGAATGGGCAATACTCTCTCATTTCGAATCAGTGAAAAATCACTGATAAACAGTCAGAATTGCAGCACAGGAAAAATCAGTGAAAGTCACTGATTTTCAGTGATTTTTCACTGATGATTCAAAGAATTTCACAGATTTTGCAGTGAATTTCATAAATATCACTGAGTTTTCAGTGAATTTTCACTGATTTCCAGTGATTTTCTTTCACTGATTTGTTTTCAGTGAAAAAATTTTCACTGATTTTCTCCTGTGCTGCAGTTCTGACTGTTTCTCAGTGATTTTCGGTAATTTTCACTGATTTATAATTGAGAGAGTAGGATCAAAAGCATGCACATCGTAAAACAACATTAAAAATCACAAAATTGGTAGCAAATCTACTGCAGATAAATTACAATACGTTTTCATCAACCGGAATTCTTCAAAGGATCTCAAATTCGCACTAAAAAAGCGGAAAAATTGTTTCATGTAGTTTAAATATTATAAATGTACAATATTGTTTTATCAACCTGGCGAATGCACAGTGGGCCAGGAAGGACACCCCTAAAAATGTTCGTTTTGCTCAAAAACCCTGAAAGATCGTTTCAAAAGTGGTTACCTCATGTTTTAAGGGTTGTAGATTTCAAATTTTGAGAAAAATTTTTTTTCGAGCGTTGGGTGGAGAGGGGGAGGGCAAAATTGAAATTTCCCAATAATCTCTCGTAATATGTCAAAATTATGTTTTCAAGGTCGTGGATTACGAATTTCGTACTCAAAAAATTTTTTGTGTGGGAGGGGCGGAAGGGAGGGGTGAAAATTGAAATTTTACAATGATAATGTTATAATGTATCAAATTATACATTTAACAGGTTGTGGATTACGAATTTTGTACTTGAGAATTGTAGAAGTGGAGGAGAAGAGGATTTTTTATTCAAACCCTACCTAATGCCTTCCCCCCCCACAATTTCTTTGTTCGAAATTCGTAATCTATGATCTCGAAAATGTATATTTTGATATATTACGCGATATTATTGTAAAATTTCAATTTAAACCCCCTCCACTACCCCTTCCCCTACTCCTACCATTTTTTGAGCACGAAATTCGCAATCTGCGACCTCAAAAATGTATTTATGGTGATAAAAATTGTTAATTTGAACCCCATAGGTCATGTAGCTTGCTCCAATTGTGACTTCTGGCCAGAATTCTGAATTTTCAGCTACCTCCACAGGTCGCTCAAAAACACCTTACATCGAATGATCCAATTCCTTTCTCATTTACTACTCGTCCCACTCTTCAGCTTCGTTATAATAATTCTCGGTGGATGATAGTGAGGGTACTTTTTAAGCAGGAAAACCTTGACACGATACGACGACGTAGACGAAACGCTTCTGTTTACATATTTTTCTGCGAGAATATTGCGTATCTCGGATTTACAAAGGGGTTGAATTTTTTCCGCTTTGAAAATTCGCCTTTTTTTTCTCTCTCTCAACTCGACGAAAATACGCGAGAAAATATTAGTACGTATTCTGGGCAAAAGTCGCGAGAGGCAAGAAGGGAGATGATGTTTTGAAGCGAAACTATATGCGACGGCGACGACCAAATGTCCTTGGAAATGAGAAAAACAACGATACCGGCGTGGAAAACATTATACGACGCTAGTGTATAAAATTGACTCTACGAAAAAAAGAGAACCTTTTCCCCGGTGACCCTCCTCCCTCCTGTACCACTTTTCTCGTTCTTTTTGGAGAGAATTCGTGCGTCCGATTTCGTTACTGAAAATCTCTGGTTGTTTACATTTTTTGTTGCTCCAAGATCTAAGGTATTTTTTTCCCCCCGAAGAGAATAAATAAGGGAAAATACGAAACTGTGTTTTTTTTGTACGCCGAGAATTTAATGTCGCCGGCGCAATATGAATTTTTACCGAATGCGAAGGAAGGAAAGGGATAAAGGAGAGAATTTTTTGCCGATAAAATTGAGGTCGTTTTGCGTTAGTGGATAAAAAAGATGGGAAAATTTCAAGCTATAAACGAGATGGTAAAAAGTTTTAAATTACGCTGATAGATCGAGGGAATAAACCCACGTTACTGATTCTGTTTTACGAAACGTAAAAGCTTTAATTCGTGAAAATAGACGAACGGAGAGCCGAGGAAAAGAGGGGATTTAAAATCACATCGTAGTTATTTACTTTTTGAAGTTCGACTATAATTTGCATTTGGTAAAATGACTCGTACTTATACTTGGAAATAGTTATGTTTCGAGTTTCCCTTCGTGATCTAAAAATATGTCTATGGGCGAAGAAAATTTTCTCGTTCGGTGAATTTTTCCCTCGCTCGAGTGGTACCGATGTTTACATACACGCGATGGAACAGAAAAAGTGAAATTGTACAAGGACGGAGGAGTGAGAGGGGAGGTGTGTCGATGATGACGTCGCAGTTTGGAAAACTTCGTGACGATCCTTATTACGGTGGAGGTATGGGTGGATTTTTCCGTGTAGGTGATTCAAGTAGGCGGATTGGCTGTTTTTTTCATGGAATGTGCCGAGTTAGGGATTTTAGGGGGAATTTTCTTTTTTTCGAAATTCGGAGACCTTGAGAATAAACGGCGAGAATTTTTCATCGATGCGTCATTGTTGTTTTGTTGCGTGTGATGTCATTTCATTGCGAGGTTTTGGTTGGAAAGGTTTTTTTTTCGATAGTGAGTTTATGATGAATTTATGAATAATGAGGTATATTGAAAATGCAGAATTGCTATCATTTTTTTATGATTAAAGTTATCAATTCTGGAAAATTTTCATCATTTTTTCTACAAATTAGAAAATTGTACGAATTCAAAAAGTAATTGGGTTATTTGAAAACATTAGGCCATTTTATGTCAGTTCAATCACTCTTTAAACTTCGGTCTTCTGATTTCGTTCGAAGTTTTTTTTGCGAGAATTAAGCCTGTGTCACATGAATAAATTTTTCAAATATGATGAGACGGTGGGGGTAGAAATGGTTCAAAACCACGTAATAATTGGATTTTTAAACTCGGCATTATCGAAAACATACCTAACAAATTATTTTTTGGATTCTTTCATTATTTAGTCTCTCGTAGAGGAGATTAAGAAGGTCAGAATCAAGATCTCATCAAGAAATTTACCCATTCGCAAGGTTTTTTGTAAATTTTTAAAAGAGATTCTCAGATTTCGATGCATCACTGAAAATTGTGTTTTGGCTGACCAGCTCAATTTTGAGCATTCAAATTTTTTTATAAATCGTTCTAAAATCTAAATTGTTCTTCAATACACCTGCTTTATTTAAACAAAAAATTTTAGGATGCAAAAATAATACAGGTCGACATGGAAAATGCTGTTTGAAGATTATTAGGTAATTTTTATAGCATTTTTCGCGAAAATCACGAGAAAAATAGTGAAAAAATCCCATCACCCAAGGATTTTTCACAATTTGAATTTTTTGTTGACCAGTTTTTCTATTTTTTTTGATAACTTTTGACAATTAAAGTCGATTTGAAGGCGTAGCTTTCGAGATATTTCAGTTGAAAGTTGAAAATTCAACTTTTTTTTGAATTGAAAAAATATCTCAAAAACTTGGACACCTAAGAAAAAACTAATGAGACTCTGCTGAAGGGAAATTTTACGCTCTACAATTTATGTTCCATTCGTTTTTTTCGTAGGACCCTTTCTTTTGCCAGAAAATCGACTTTAATGGTCAAAATTTACATAAAGAGAGAAATTTGTCGATTTTCACCAGTGGCTATATGATGGAGGGGTGAGGTGGAGTGGACACGTAGGAGGGGGAGATGGTCAAGATACATTTTTATACCTATTCCCCCTCCTACGTGTCAACCCCACCTCACCCCTCCATCATATAGCCACTGGTAAATAAAAACAAATGGGTAAGGTGGGGTGGGCACATAGGAAAAGGAGAGGGTCGGGAGCATTAATACCATCAATTTACATAATACTACAATTTTCATGGTCGAAATCGAAACACACAGTTTAGAACGATTTTATACATATCACCTTTTCAAATGATAGTATTTTCTTCATAACCCCCTTCTTTCAGGACTCTCTATCTCCTCTGCTAATGGTCGTACAAAAAAATTGTTCGAACAAAAAATATTGGAAATTGACAGTAGAACAAAAAAGTACTGAACTATTTTTACCGAAAAATCAAATCCAAATGAGATAGAATCGAAAAACTGTTTTTTAGGGGGTTGGAACCCCCATAAAAAAATTAGCAAGGGGTCTGGGAGGTGGTAACTCTTTGGGGTTACTCAAGGGACCTCTCTCGACAGTTTTCCGCAATAAAAGCTTTGCTGGCCAGAAATGTTGATTTTTGTCTAATTTGCCTACACTATATTGTTGCAAATGAAAAATAATGTTGAGAATACGGTTCATTACAAAAAATCGATTTTCTGAGGAAAGAAAGGGTCCTACGAAAAAAATGAATGGAACATAAATTGTAGAGCGTAAAATTTCCTTTCAGTAGAGTCTAATTAGCTTTTTCTTAGGTGTCATAAGTTTTTGAGATATTTTCGATTCAAAAAAAAGTTGAACTTTGAACTAAGATATCTCGAAAGCTACGCCTTTTAAGAAAAAACTAATCGGGCTTTACTGAAAGGAAATTTTACGCTCTACAAGTTATGCTCTATTCATTTTTTTCGTAGAACCTTTTCTTTTTACAGAAAATCGACTTTAAGTGTCAAAAGTTATCGAAAAAAGTGGAAAAACTGTTCAAAAAAAATTAAAATTGTGGAAAAATCCTTGGGTGATGGGTTTTTTCACTGTTTTTTTCGTGATCGGCGTGAAAAATACTATAGAAATCATCCATTGAACTTCAAACAGCGTTTCAAAAGTTCAAAAATGTCGACCTGTGTAATCTGTTGAGGTCAAAAAAATTTCAATTGTTGGTTTAATTCAATTTATATATTCATCCTTTTAGGAACTGTAAGCTAAATAGCTACAAGTATGACTAGTAGGGTGTGGCGAAAAAAACCCTTCAATTTGGACGAAAATTGGAGAGGTATTTTACTTTGAATGAAGAACTGGCCAGACAAAATTTGAGCCCTCGAGTCCTGTTCGAGGAGTTTTTGTCGAAAAATCTCCCTCTTTTTGAAAATGGGTCTACTTTGAGGACCCCTAGCTCAGAGCTTCTTTGGGCTGGAGGCTCAAAATTTTTTTCAGAAGATGTCTCAGGCAAAGTAAACTACAAAGGCCAATTTTCGTCCGAATCCAGGGTATGTTTTTTTCGCCCGTTCTAATGAACAGTGTCGATGAAGGATATCAAAGTTGGGTATTTTTATGAGATGTTTTCTCTTGGAGCCTTCATAAAGGCTAGAATCAAAACAACAATGATTTCCTCATGTTTGAAATGAGAAAACCTCGTAAAAATTTTTTGAGCGAAATCTGAAGACCCAAACTCGAAAGTGATTGAATTGACATGTAATGACCTAATTACCTCTTACCTACCTAAGTACCTATGTGTTTTTTATACGCAATCTATTGATTCAAATTCTTATCTCTAATCGTTGTTTGTTTTGTTTGACTTTCAGCAACACCAACAACAAAAATGGAGTTTGATAAACAGTCTACCTCCTCCGGTGGCCAACATATCGCCGGCATTGCGAGTCAGCGAAGAAGATAGAAAACGCATGATGATCGACGAACAGGCGAGATTCGTGAAACAGGATATCCGCTCGGAACGCGAAAAAATAAATTTGCCTACGTTCTCACCTTATTCCTCTCATGTAAGTAAACCGAACGATTTCGATTCACGAGTACCTTCGTTAATAGTTGAACTTTTCTTTAATTCCTTTCGCATTTTTTTGGGCCCTTGTAGATACCAAAATCGTCGAGTTCGTCGAACAGCAGCAGTAAGCACGATTACCTGTCGGTAGCGCCGGTGGGTTCGTCGAGAGATCGAGGCGGCGGCAACGTGAAATCGTCATCGTCGCAGCAACAGCAACAGCAGCAACACATGTTACCTAAATCGGCCGATCCCGGCTACAACATCTTCGGATATCCGGCCTACCAGCCTCCGTTGAATTTCACGCCGGCTCAGGACGCGAAATTGAAAAATTTGCCGGCAGGCGTCGTGATAAATTCGCTGGCCGGCGGCGGAGTGGTCTCGATCAAGAACGAGTCGCGAGACAGTCACCACCGATCGCAATCGACCGAAATTTCGATACCCATGTCGCAGCATCCTTCGGACATGAAAAATTCGGTGATCGTGAAAAACGAAGGTAAACTGACGCCTTCGTCGCAATCGAACACCGGTCCGCCTACGTTATCGCCTCAAACGCCGCAGCATCATTTGCTGGCGGATCCGACCTCGATGCACAAACAAACGACGGTTACGATACCGGCACATTCCTCCAGTCCTAAGTCGATGCAGCAGCATCAGCGGTCCGGCGGCGAACCGCATTATCTGGTCGCTCCGCAACAATCGGCCGCCATCAAATCGCAACACGAATATCATCACCGGAGTCCGAACCAGTCGCCGTTGCACGCGACCTACGCCGCTGCCACCAGTCCGCATCAGCAGCAGCAACTGCATCTGATTCACGACGAACGTAAAATGCAACAGCAGCAGCAACAACAGCAGCAACAGCACCACCACAGGCAAGGCGTTTTACCAGGCCCGCCATCGGCCAACACGCCGACGTCCGCATCGGGCGGAGCTCACCACCGTCAAAGTCCGTTACCACCGCCTATGCCGTCGCATCGCCAGTCACCGCATCACCGGCAGTCTCCGCTGCCGGCGACGCAATCGGCTTCGTCGCCTTTACCGCCGCAGCATCATCTGCACCATCGTCAGTCGCCGCATTCGTTACCGCCGAGCGCCGTATCGCCGCCGGATCAAAGATACCCGCCAGGCGGCGTGAATTTATATCAGAAAAGCGCCGGACCGCCGAGCGGCGCATACGGATACCCTTCGACGATCGCCGGCCCCGGCCAGCTTCTGCATCCGGCCCAGGTGGCGGTCTCTTCTGTCGGCTCCATGCCTTCGCAGCAGTCCGCTTCGGTATCTTCGGCGAACCTCAGTAAACCCAAAGTCAGCAATCCGGGTCCGCATCATATTTACGGTAAACCGAGCAGCGGTATTACCAGCGGTACGCCCGTATGCAGGCAGTCACCTCAACAAGAAATCAGCCTCAGTCCGGTGCCACCGACGTCTGCTCCAGGCGTCTGTACGCCGCCGCCAAAAAGCTTGCTGACTCCGTCGCCCTACCAGCAACTATCGCGACATCTTTCCCCTCCCTGTACCACCAGCTCATCGAATTCGTCGCCGATGGATTTAACGCCCCCTCCGGCCCATAGCAGTCGGACCACCAGTCGGTATCCCGAGCCTAATTTGTATCCGGAGGCTGCTCGGTACCCCCCAATGAGTTCCAGATCGGTACCACTGACTACCCTAAGACAGGTGAGATTTCCATCGTGAAGAGTGTTTTTCTCGTCGTAGAAGTAGTATATTTATTGTGCTACTTTGTATTACCAGTGTTGTGGAAACGGGGGGGGGGGGGGTGTTTCCGGTTTCTTTTTCTGTTTCCAGAAACGAATTTCCAATAATTTTGAATTTTCTTGCATTTTTTGATAGAATTGAAGGAAACGGTCAAAAATATGAAATATTTATTGACGTCATTTCTAGAAAGGAAAATAAAAAAGCTGTAAAATCAACTTTTTGAATGAATCTTATTCGAAAAAATTACCAAATTTTTTGTAAATAATTTGGGAATATTGGAAAATTTTACAATAAATCCAAATCAGTTGCCTAATTATAGTTTGAAGGGCATACAATGCCTCCATGCGTCCCAAAATTGGCTCCATTCTCCAAAAAAGTAGAACTTTTGATTTCATTTTTCCAAAATTTTCAAATTCATCAAGCTGGGAACTATAATTACAGAATATTGTGAATTATTAACCTTGAAATCAAAAAATTGATGGAGAAGAAACGTCATTTTGTCACTAAAATGAAATTTTAAAAAAAGACCAAAGAAGTTGGTGGTGTTTGGCAACGTCTGGTTCAAGTGTTGAAAATTGAGGAAAATTTGAAAAAAAAAACATTACTGGCTAAATTTTATTCCTAAATTAGTGAAAAAAAAAAGAATTCCAAGTTTCCGTTTCGTTTCTGTTTTTCTAAATTTGGTGTTTCCGGCCATTTCTGCAGGCATCATAGCGGGTCACTTTTTTAGGGGTTTTGTCCCTTTTTTCGACTTAAGTCACTTTTGTTTACTTTTCACGTCTAAAAGGTCACTTTGGTTACTTTTTTTCCCTCAAAAGTCACGGTTTTTTCGCAATTCCAGGCTAAAATTCAAATTTTCATGTAGAAATACTGCTATTTTTCAAAATTCTTCAAGAAAGAAATTAAAAAAATTGATTTTTGCTAGTTTGTTGTTTTGACGAAGGAATTTAGTAAATGAAATTATATGCCTTTTCAGTTGATTTACTTTTGGAATGTTTGCAGAAAACTACTAAAAAAATCCCCCCCCCCAGAAAACTGTAAAAAAAATTCCCTCCGAAAAAATTGAATTTTTGGTTACTTTTGGTTACTTTTGGTTACTTTTTTGGTCACTTTTTGGTCTCTTTGCTCAAAAAAAGCTACTGAAAGTTACCTTTTTCTTTAAAAATTTCGCTATGAAGCCTGTTTCTAGGTAACGTTTCCGTTCCGTTTCCACAACTCTGCTGGTAACACAATGCAATTTTTTTTTAGAATTCTGGAAGTCTCACCCTCTGTAGTGGTTTGTTTTCCTCTAATAGCCTCACACATAATTGGGGACCATGCGCCAGACCTTCGTTTTTCTTATGGAATTTAAATAGGATAACGTGGCTAAAAACGAAAAAAAATTTTTTGATAAAAATAATGTAAAAGGGTAAATTTGGTCACAATTCCAATTTCCAATCTAACCTCCTCCAATTGTGTCCCTTGATGAAAAAATTCTGGAAAAAAATTTGACACACCACCTCCAATTCAAAATTATGGCCATTTTATTGCATTATTTTCAAGAATTTTCAATTTTAATGAAAATGAACGAAATTTTCCGTTCTTTGGCACAGTAGATTTTTTGCCAAATTGTTACCCCTCCCCCTAGGATTTTGAGAGTAATGGCATTTTTGAACTCGACGGGATTTAATCATATGAGAATGACACCAAAAATGGCTGATGGTTCAATTTCCAAAAAATGGAGGGCTAAATCCTCCTTCAGATCCCCCCTCCCCTTTTGGAGTTTGACGATGGCCTCTCGAGCTCAAAAAATTTCTCATAGTGTCTGTATTCACCACACCAAATTTCACGCCTCTGAGACCATCATTTTCCGTTTTATATTTAAAAAAAATGCAATCCACCACTGGACTATTATTATTGCTATACTTACTCTCTTGAAATTAAAAAAAAATCACGAAAAAGAAATGAAATGAAGTGAAAATCAGACAAGTGGTGTACGAATACGTATTTCGGAGTGTAATTGAACAAAAAATGTTTTTGAACAGAAGTGACCATTTTTATGAGAAAAAACGTTGTGGGAAAATGAGTTTTTACATTTTTCGAGGCGTTTCACCCTTTGAAAAAATTCTGAGAGATGTGAAATACATTGAGAAATTTATTAAAATAATAAAATTTCAGTCAGCGCCAAATTTGTGTTTCCCAAGGCGATTTGAAATTTTCAAGGTCAAATTTAGGTCATTACAGTGGTCGGGAAATTTTGAAAAAATTTGGATATACTCCCCTCTCGTACCTCTACCAACGTGTCAAGCTTGAAAAAAATCGTTTGAAAACTCGCGGAGATAGAATTTTTAGCTTGGGAATCTCGTATTTTGCCCCCTCCCCCCAAATCCCCTCCGGAGGTGAGATAAAAATACGTTCATGCGCTCGAAAATCATCTTCTACCAAGACAAATTAAATGGCATAAAACTTTGACAAAGTTCCACTAGAGGCCAATGCCAAATGATCTCCTTACCACACCAGAGCCTTTCAATGGGTATTTGGTTTTGGCCCTTTCTTTGAACTAATTGCCGAAAATCGAAAAAAACTGTAGAGAAATGTTATTTTGGTAGATTTTTCAAATTTTTTGAGCGTTTTCGGTGAAAAGAAACAGCCAAATGACGTCGAATTCGTGTTCAACGGATCAAAATACACCGAGAAGCATATTTTTAGCAATTATTTTACTCGAAGTCTCAAATTTCATTTCGTACTGTGATTTTTCATGAGAAAAAAGTGATATTTTGAGACTTCAGATGAAACGAACGCAAAAAAAACGTTAATCGAGGTACATTACATATTTGAAGTAGGGAGCTAAAATTTTTCGAGGAAAATGTAACCTCCTTAGGAGGTGAGACCTTCAAAATTCGAAAATTTGATTTAAGAACCACCCTAATATGCATCTTCGTTGAACTAATCTCGACTTTTTTTTTTTTGCAGATGACGAGCGGATCTCCAGCATCGTCGGCATCCGGTTCCATATCCGATCTAAGTTCAGCCGCAACGGTCACCGCAGTACCGGCTCTTCAAATTCAACCCTTAGATTTAGGCGTGAAAGATTCTTCTTCCTCGTCGTCTTCATCGTCTTACTCATCATCTTCGAGCGGACCGCCAATTTTACAGCCGGCTGTGCCGCCTCCCCAACTTTCATCATCCGCCCAGCAGACAGCCACCGAATTGGTGATCAAACGTAAATGGCCCATCGACGAGGCGAACTCGAGCGCCGCGGTGCCCAACGAAGAAGACTCTTCGAACAAGAAACTGTGTTACGGTGACGATTTGTCGTCGGTCGCCGGTAAAATTCCCAGAGAACCTAGTCCTTCGTCGTTGACGACGGCGGCGTCCAGTCAGCAGAATAACGCCGTCGCCACTTCGACCCAGCCAATCGTTACGACGACCGTGATAAATGTGCAGGCGAGTACGCCTCCGCCGCCGGCTCTGTCCGTCGCTGTATCGTCGTCCTCGGAAACGACGCCGATATGCGCGTCCGCAGTGACGACGGCGGCCACGTCCGCAACGTTACCAGAAGAATCGACGACGGCCGCGACCACCTTGCAGGCGCCGCCGCCGTGCAGTAGTCCGAATACGACGCCGGCCAAGGTATCGACGTCGACGATCGACAGCGAAAAGTCGAATAGTCCGAAGCCGCCGACGTACGGCGGACACAAGCTGAAGAAAGCGTGGCTACAGAGACATTCCGGCGAAGATGTAAACGACGAGAAGACGAGCTGCTCGAAAACGGCGGCCGCCGGGACGACGTCGACGTCGTCGGTCAACGGATCTCTCAGTATTTCTAATAACGATAACGACGGTACCAATGTTCCTGCTAGTACGACGACCGGCCCAAGGGCGAATTCGCCATCGGCCCAAACCACAGTTACCACCAAAGATAGCGACGTGTCGGCGTTAACCTCGTTGAACAATTCTATTAATAGTATCGGTTCGATGGCTGTGAATAGCATAAGCAAAACTAAACCGGCCAAAGGCGCCGGCGGCAAGAAGACGTCCACGCCGACCGCCACCAGCAAAGATCGAGCATCTCCGGTCGTGCTCAACGGTCACGTCAGTCCGAAAAGTAACGCGAGAGCCGCAGCCGCTGCGGCCGCCGCGTCCTACGCCTCCGACGAGTCGTCCAGCTCGGAAACGGAAAGTGCGACGACCACGAAATCGTCGCCGAAACGCGTGCCGCCCAAAATGAAAAGGAAAAAAACCGCTCAGAAAGGCTCCAAGAGCGCCGCTCAAGCGACCGCCGCCGCAGCCGCAGCCGCCGCCGCCGCGGCAGCAGCTGCAGCCGAAGTAGACGACGCTGCGCCGAAACGACGTAAATTAAATAGCACCAGCAGTACGGATAGCGATAAAGAAAGCGCCAGCGAGAAAGAATCCGATAATAGTAGCAGTACCGGCGGTGGAAAGAAGACGTCGGGTAGTCGCAGCGGCGGCGGCGGGTCCGACGACAAGAAAGATAGTAATTCGCGTAAACGCGGACGAAGGCCCAAGGTATCCGGAGGCTGTTCGCCAGCCGGCGGTAAAGACGGGGCCGCCGGAAACGGATCGTCGGGCGGCAGCGGCGGCGACGGTCCCAAAGAGAAGAAATTTCGCGACGATAAAGATCAAAAAGACCCGTTCGCCAAGCCGCCCATAAGTCAGCTCAAGAAGACCGGCGAAAGTTTCCTGCAAGACGGTCCGTGCTTCGAGGTGGCGCCCAAACTGGCCAAGTGTCGCGAATGCCGATGGACGCCCAATCAAAGGTCGCGCAGCAATTCGAATATATTTTGCCGATTTTACGCCTTCCGCAGGCTGAGGTATACGAAAAATGGACAGCTGGCTATTGCCGGATTCTCCGATCCGCATAAGGATGCGACTCAAGTAAGTTGGATTAGCGATTTTGTTTAGTTCATTTTTTATTCTCGAGGAAAAGAATTATTCTTACCGGTTGATTGCACTACATTTCTTATCTGTGATTTTTTTATTACTGTTTTTTTTTTAGGATGACGTGAATTTATGGTTACCAAACTATAATAAACCTCCTGCCGATCTGGAATTAGAAATGGCCAGATTCGTGTTAGCTCAAGTGGGTGATCAGTTTTGCGATTTGTTGTCTCAGGAAACTGAAGCTATCAACGTTCATATATCCGAAGGTAATTCTAGTTGAATGACAAAGAATAAAACCAATATTACGAAATAACCAAGGAATTTAAAATGCAAGAAAAGTTATTGAATCGTCGTGAAAATTTTCAAACAATAAGAAAAACGAATGCAGGCATCATAGCGAAATTTCGAAGAAAAAAGTGACTTTCAGTGACTTTTTTGAGCAAAAAATGACCAAAAAGTCCAAAAAGTAACCAAAAAATGACTCCTGACTCCCAGAGTCGAACTCAGCCCCAGAACCGGCGAAAGTGAATGTGAGCTCGGTGGTATAAAAGTTTTCGGGGTTTTCCCCCGAAAAATGTTCCTATTTTCACAACTTATTTTAGTTCTGCCTTTTTTGCTCAATTTTTTTGAGAAAAAAACTTTGAAAAATCGAAATTTTAGAAAAAATTATTCTTTTTTAGCATATTTTCTCCAAATAAGATGGAAAATAAAAATTTCGAGTTCTCACCTGTGCAAATATTATCTCTGCACCCCCCTCCCCCTCGCCGACCCTGCCCACTCCTTGATTAGAGACTCCACCTTGACTCCGGAGAAATTGAGGATTCGGAGTTAATTTTTGTCAGTTTGACTCAGACTCTGGAGTCAACTTCCATTCCTTGAAAATAACCCGAAAATATTCATTCGCAGGCATCATAGCAGGTCACTTTTTTAAGGTGTTTGTCACTTTTCTCGACTTTGGTCACTAAAAGTCACCTTTTTCATCCAAAGGTCACTAAAAGTCACTTTTTTCCTCCCAAAGTCACTTTTTTTCGCATTGTCAAGCAAAAATTCAAATTTTTACGTAAAAATTGCTATTTTTCAAAATTCTTCAAAGTTGATAAGGATTTTTCAAAAAAAATTGCCCTCGCTCGGGCAATACTTCAATACTTTTATTTATAAATTTGAAAAAATTCTGTTTTTTTAAATCAGTAAAGTAATTGATTTTTTAATCAATTCCCCATTTGACAGAATAAATCAATAATTTTGACTAAAATAAATCAATCAAACAATTGAAATATCACAGATTTTCAAATAAATTAATTTCACTGATTCAAAAAAACACAGTTTTACGAAAATTGACTGATTTAGATTTAGAGAGTAGATATGGGTCATATTATATTAATTGTTTGTTCCAAAAATCTCGTCATTTTTCAATTTTTCTTTGCTCAAATCTGTATAATTAAATTAATTATGTATATCTGCCTCCTAAAATGCTACTAAAAAAATTAGATTATTAGATTACCTAATTTTTTCATTTAATTTTGACCCCCTCCCCTCATTTTTTCTTGAATGCTCATTTAACTGTAAAAAAAATCCCCCGAAAAAATCGAATTTTTGGTTACTTTTGGTTACTTTTTGGACTTTTTGGTCATTTTTTGCTCAAAAAAGTCACTAAAAGTCACTTTTTTCTTCGAAATTTCGCTATGATTCCTGCATTCGTTTTTCTTATTGTTTGAAAATTTTCACGACGATTCAATAACTTTTCTTGCATTTTAAATAATTTTATTTTTCCAAATCTATTTCGAAATTGTTTTGAATTTTTCACCCAAATTATGGTATTTTTTCAACTTTTATAAGTATTTGTGTAATATTTTTATTGCAAAAAATTTTTCAACATTATGTGGGCAATTTTCGTGATATTTTGAAAGTTTATTGATTGTAGGCTCGTTTTAATTCAGTTTTTGTTAACATTTGATTAATATGGTCGTTTGTTCTGTTGCAGATAAGAAAATAGCTTGGAAACGAGTCGTACAAGGTGTTCGTGAAATGTGCGACGTTTGCGAAACTACGTTATTCAATTTCCATTGGGCTTGCAGTAAATGCGGCTTCGTTGTTTGTATCGATTGTTACAAGGTAAGGCTAGTCCATGATCAGTGGAATACGCTGTTATTTTACTCATTACGTCATGACTAAATTTCCACTGAATATGCATTAGGCACGGAAATGAAAAAAGGTGCGAACGTGTGGATCTTTCTTGTTTGACTCGTGCGAGTCTTCAACTTTATCAACCCTATTATCTTTTTTTTTGATATTTTTTCAACTCAGAAATTATTTCCTCCAATTTTTCAACTCTGGTATTTTTACCCAAGTTACATATTTTTCAACTCTAAAAATTGTTCCCAATAATACCCTATTTTTCAACACTAATTTTTTTGGGGATTTTTTTCCAATTTTAAAATTTTTTTAGCTCCAATATTTGAATTTTTTTCATCTGTTAGAATTGTTTTCGGCTCTAAAATTTTGACACTTTATAACATTTTTTCTCAATTTTCAGATATAAAATTCCAATCTTTGATCTTAAGGGTATGCTCTAGCTTGTTATCAGTGGAAACATTTAGGATCGGGATATCTTGAGCAGTATTGAGAATAAAATGGTCTGAAAATTTAATGTGTTCCGGAACAACATTATCTTTGGAGGACTTTTGACATAATTTCAAAATTTCTCTTCCATTTTTGAAAAAAAAATAAATGTTAGGAAAAAATTGGACAAACAACATTTTTTGTCCAAAGTATTTTTGGTGATTTTTAAAAGTTCTTTTTTTTTTAATTGAAGAAAAATTTTGAAAATATCTCAAAAGTCCTCCAAAGATAATATTGTTCCGAAGCACATATTAAATTTTCAGACCATTTTATTCAATAATGCTCAAGATATCCCCATCATAAATTTTTCAATTTTTACTGATAACAAGGTAGAGCATACCCTTAAAATTTTATCATTTCGAGTTCCTCAAAATGTTTTCCAATGCAAACTTTTTCAGATTTTTTTATTCGAGCAATTTTACGGTTGGGAAATATTTTGAGAAAAAATTCTTGTGCCAAAAAAATAAAATAGGGACCGAAGTTGAAAAAAAGTTTTGAGAAGAAATTTCAAAGTTGAGGTAAATTTTTATTAGAATCGAAGTTGATGTTTGAATTGAAAAAATTATAGAACTGAGAAATTTTCGAAGAAAAAATTTTAAACCTGAAAAAATTTTATTGGCGTTGAAAAATGGATTTGGAAAAATTTCACGAGTTGAAGGACTAGAGTTGAAAAAAAATTCTGAGAAAAGAGAAAAACTTTCATCAGATCGTTGAAAATAGTTTGAAAATTATTTACACTTCAAAAAATCGAATTACATGATAATTGAAGACTCGCTCGAGTCAAACAGGAAAGATTCAGTCGTTCGCAACATTTTTTATTTCCGTGTCCGATGCAAATTAATGGCGAATTTACTCGCGGTCCGATTTTTCCATTTCTAAATTGATTTATTCACACGTTTAATTTTGTATTCGACAGGGTCGTAAAAACGGTACGATCAAAATATGGGGAGAAGTAGGCAAAGATCGCGACGATCTTTCATGGTTGCTGTGCACGAATCGGCAAGCCCACGAGCAAGAGAAACTCATGCTGACGCAGATTATCGCCGGCGACTCGCTGATGAAATTGAAAAAGCTGGCCCACGAGTCGCGCGCCATGTGGGAAATAAAAATGTACTGCGGATGTGACCTGTCGCAAACGGAAACCGTTCCGCCGGCCGGTAACGGTATCTGCAAAGAGATTCTGCGCAATTTACAGCAAGAGAAGCAACGTAAGGCCCAGCAACAGCAAGTGAACGGAGGTGTGGTGAAGTCGGAAAACGGCGATGGTCCGGACGATGCTGCCAAGAAGAGCGAAACCAACGATTCGACCAAGTTGGATTTGTTGGCGAATGTCGCCTTGAATCAGAACAAAGCTTCCGTCGACGATGTAAGTATTTGAATTTTTCATTCGCGTGAAACGCTTGTTTTGTGCAATTTCTCTAACGTTTTGGTTTTTTCGGCAGGCTGGCGAAAGCAGCAGCGACAGCGACGACGGTAATTATTCCACGTTACGAGAACTACTAGTTAGACCGAACAAGACCAACGGTAACGGCAGCAGTCAGCCAACGTCTCCGACTCCGACGACGCAACCGTCCTCGAATTCGAATACTGGCGCCGGAGCCGCGGCTGCCAAATCTAAACAGAAAAAATCGCAGCTGAACGAGCTGGATGAGGTTGGTGTTCATCGAAACCGATTTTTCGTTTCTCCCGGATTCGAGATGTTTTTCGACAGTTGGCTAATGCTACGTTTGCCTTTTTTTTCTCGTCTAGGTGATTTCAAGCGTAGGTGGTGATAACGCCGATAATACCGAAGATTATTTGATGGATAGATCGTTAAACGGCGCCAATAGCAGTATCGAATTGAAATACTTCGTAAGGCAGCACAGCAAGCCGATCCGGGCAGGCGCCTTCCCCATGCGTATGATGACGTTGACCGAAAGCCAGCTGCTGTATCCGAATATTCCTCATCAGTGGCTGTGCGACGGAAGACTGCTCAGATTACTCGACCCGCAGCATTCGGGCAATTTTACTATTTTCCAAGTGAGTCGACGACGATATCGATTGATTCGCGAGATGGAGTGAAAACATCGGAGTGTCTAATAGATCGTACCAATCATACTTGGGCCAAAAATTGATCATTTTTTGTCATATCTGTTCGTTCACTTGTGGCCAAAAATGAATGTGAAATGTTTCTAAAATTTAAATTTTTTGTCTTTCGAAAATACATTTTCAAAAAAAATTGAAATTCCGATCAGACAGCCACTTTGATTTTATCCCTGAATATCAAAGCGAGTTGAAATTACCCATTCGCAGCTAGGCTCCGACGCAAAAATATGCTACTGCGGTTTTTTAGGAAGTTCACATATTTTCAAAATTTTTTCATGTGCGCATTTTCTCATTTTCAAAATTGTTACAAACTTCAAATTTTCTCAAAATGTTTCTAATCTAAAATTTTCAACTGCAGAACTTTTTACCTCTCAGTACCTCAAGATCCTTGAGCAATCCCAACACTTTTTCAGTATTAAATATTCTCAAATTTTTTCCAAATTTGAATTTTCTCACTTTACAAATGTCATTATCAAAAAGTTACTTTGCAAATAGTGTGATAATTTAATGAATTATCAATTTTTTGGCATATTTTCCTTGTTTCGCTGAAAATTTTGTGAGAAACTCAGAATTTGGTAAAAACTGAAGAAATTTTGGAATTGAAAAATTGGTAAAAAAATTCAAAGTTGATAATTTTTGGTTGAAAAAATTTTGAGCTTGGAAGAAATTTTGTAAATTGTAGATTAGGAACAATTTTGAAGGTGAAAAAAAAATTGTAAACAAACTCTGAGAAAACAGTTTTAATGTGTTGAAAAAATCTTCGCAAAAAATTTTAGTTTTGAAAAAAATTTTGAGTCAATATGAATTTGAAAAGGATTTTGAAATGTTTGGATTTGGGAAAACCTAGTTTTACATTTCTACGTCTCGTCGAATCTCAGCTGCGACTGGGTAACTTGAACTCGATTGAAAAACACGTTCTCAAGGCCAAGTCCTGAGGAGGAAATATTTTCAGAGCAAAATCTTTATTCGAAAATTATTCGACCCCACAAAAACTTGGAACAGGGTGTCCACTTTTTCGAAATAGTGGAAAGGTCAGGGAATTCCCTGGAATTTTTTTAAAATCCATAAGATTTGTTCATTGAATTATGAATTTTTCAAAGAAAATCCCCTTCCCCTAAACCCGCAAGTGATCAGCATTCATTTTAGTACTTTTTAATCAGCTGTTATGGAAGAGTAATCCCATGATGCCCTTGACCGCGATGTTGAAAAAAAAGGGGAGGAAATGAAAAAGAATTCTAAATTATTGGTCACGTTTTGGAAAACCTCAATCAGAAAAATTGATTACTTTTCAACTTTTGAATGTCTTTTTCGCGAAAATTTATGAAGTTGAGGCACGTGGTTTTTTCTCAATTTTGTGGGATGGGGATGAGAAGGGGGAGGAATAGGAGCAATGAATTGTGGGGAAATTTTCAAATTTTCAACCGGGAAAAATTCGGATTTTCATTCACATGGAGGACACTGTTGACATAATTTCTTTCATTTTTAAAAACTTTTTAAATTTTATTTTAAAATTAGAGTTTTTCCTCTTTATTTGAAATTTTTTCTGTAATGAATTCAAGTTCTAAGTTTTGGTGGGGGAAGACGTGGAAATTTTCAGAATTGAATTTGAGTCGTTTTTGTGGCCGGAATAGAGTTGACTAAAAATCTTGTAAAAAGTAATGATTTTTGAAAAAAAAACTCGTTTTTACCCTCTCCCCCATGCTTTACGAATATCATAATATATGAAATGTCTGGAAAACTTGGAATAATTGACCTAGAAAAGTGAGGGAAAATCATTTCTGAAATTTTCGGACACCCTGTAAAAACTTTTGACGCAGGAAAAATAAACCTTACGATAGAAATCTAGAACATTGAAACAAATAGGCTTGGAAAACAAGGAAAATTCACAAAAAATCATTTTCAAATAAGTTTTCGATCCCTGGTCAACGAATGCAGTTGAAGCATGGAATTTGAAATAGGCTCAACTCCAAATTTGTAAATTTCAAAGGAAATTCAAAAAACTTTCATTTGTGGAAATTTGGGATTTTTGTTTTTTTTTTAATTTGGTACATTGGCAACCTTGTCTTTGGGTATGAGGCATTATTTTTGCTGATCACCATTTTCAATACTTCATAGCAGCAAAATGTTGATAATTAGGTCATAACTTCACCATGGAGTTACGACTTCGCGGACTTTTGGTCAAGTTTTTAAGAGGGAAAATGAGAATTTCATAGTTTAATTTTTTTACCGGTAAATGGCCCTCAAAATTCTCCACAAATTAGAAAAAAAACAATTGGAAAAAATGTGATTTGGGCCTTTTTAAAATTCGATGCTTCAGTTATCGAGAGATTGTTAATTTTAGAAAAGTACAAAATACCCTAATTTTTGATTTTTTTTTCAAAATCACGTTAATTTTTATCACTGAACCTTGTTTTTTTTTTAATTTTTTGACATTGCATTATTATTTTGTATACAGGGTGTTCCATGAATCGTCTGCCAAACATATTTTTTTGGATATAACCGGGTACCACTAAAAAAAAACTTGAGATGAACATGTTGCCTATCTTAAGAATTTAAGGGGCAAATGCTGCTTCTAAAAAAATCACGTCAAAAATTTTTTTGAACATGGGAAATGGATAGTATTTTGAAAACTGAACAAATTTTCACTATATGACTTTTTGCCTAACTCAAAAATTGAAGGGGCTACAAATTTTTTTTTTCAAAAACAATTTTTAAAAAATCAACTAATCAAGGGAAGGGATAGTACATTGAAAACTGAAGAAATTTTGTTCTGTGCACTTTATGCCTAACGTCGAAAATGAAGGGGCTACGGCTCGCGCAAAATACATGGGCTTCAAAATTTTTTCGAATTTTCCCAATTTTGAATCGCTCTTGGCCCCTTCATTTTTGATGTTAGGCAAAAAGTGTACAGAACAAAATTTTTTCTGTTTTCAACGTACTATCCACTCCCTTAATTAGTTGATCAGAAAAAAAAAATTTTGAAAAAAAAATTTGTAGCCCCTTCAATTTTCAAGTTAGGCAACAAGTCATATAGTGAAAATTTGTTCAGTTTTTAAAGTACTATCCATTCCCACGGTTAAAAAAATTTTTTGACGTAATTTTTTTAGAAGTAACATTTGCCCCTTAAATCCTCAAGTTAGGCAACATGTTCATCTCAAGTTTTTTTAGTGGTACTCGGTTATATCCAAAAAAATATGTTTGGCAGACGATTCATGGAACACCCTGTATGTTTCGCTCTCATTGAAAAAATTTAAAAAATTGGCATGAAAAATTTCATATTTTCTCTTTCTTTTTCTTCTCTCCTCTCCTCCCCTCTTTCTCCTCCTCCCCTCCCCTCCCCCAATCTTCGCCAAGATTCAGAACTGCAGCAGTTCTGCTAAAATGGCAATTCAGTCGTTTTTTTTTTTCGATTTTATTAGACACTCCGATTAGGAAAGGGAGTCTGCACATCTGTAGTGTTGCAAAGATTTTGAATATTTTTCACTCCTTCTTCTGCAACGAACAAACGAGGTTGCTTACGATGATGATTTGTAAAATAAGTGAACAATCCAATACATAAGTATTAATTTTTGATGATAAACGCTGCAATACTGACAAGCACCTGGAATACTATATTCGTTTCTATGTTGCTCGGAAAACGAAAATAATTTCGATTTATATTAATGAAGATGTTTTTTTATTTGATGTTTCGCAGGACCAATGGAAAAGAGGCCAACCTGTGATAGTGAGCGACGTTACGAAACGTCTAGATACTGACTTATGGCATCCGGATTCGTTTGCCAAAGACTTCGGTGATAATAAGAATGATCTCATTAATTGTATGACCGGTAAGACTGTGCCGAATCAGCCGATGCGTAAATTCTGGGAAGGATTCGAATACCAGGCGAAACGACTGAAAGACGATAAAGGTAACGCGATGTTGCTGAAACTGAAAGACTGGCCTCCGGGCGAAGATTTCGCCGAAATGTTGCCATCACGGTGAGTTTATCGTCATCGATGACGATCTTCATTGGTAAACGATTCGCTAATAGGATATTTGTTTTGCGCAGATTTAACGATTTAATGAACGTTCTTCCGTTGGGAGAGTACACCCAGCGCAACGGTAAGCTGAATTTGGCGTCGCGTTTGCCCGAATGTTTTGTGCGGCCTGATTTAGGCCCGAAAATGTACAACGCTTACGGATCGGCGATATATCCGCATACGGGCACCACCAATTTGCATTTAGATATTTCGGACGCCGTCAACGTCATGGTTTACGTGAGCATTCCTAAAGATGGCGATAACGATAAACATATGAAAGGTAAATTTGAACGACAGAACGACACTTTTTCCACCGGGACTGTTGAATCGAGCTGATCTTGGAATTTTTTTCTTTCACAGAGGCGTATCGTGCGATCGACGAAGCAGGCTGTGATTTCTTATCGAGAAGGCGAGCACGCGACAGTAAAACGCTGCCGGGAGCGCTGTGGCATATTTTCGCGGCTCGGGACGCGGACAAAATTCGAGACTTGTTGAATAAAGTGGCCATCGAACGAGGAGCGCGTCTCGAACCGAATCACGATCCGATACACGATCAGTCTTGGTATCTGGACGGACCGCTGAGAGAACGTTTGAAAACCGAGTATAAAGTCGAAGGGTACGCCATTGTGCAGTGCTTAGGCGACGCCGTTTTCGTTCCGGCCGGCACGCCCCATCAGGTAATGTCGCTCGAGATGATTTTAATATTGGGCCTGGGACATGATGCAGCAAGGGGTAGGATACAAATTGGTCTGTCGTCCGTGACGTAGCTGAGGAAATTTTTCTGATTGGTGGGTAGATGAATTTGCAACATGAAAGGGGGGAAATAATCTGACAGATTGTTGTCTATGGGTTATTAATTATCAGTAATGTGATTTTGTGTCAATTTCTTGGATAATTTCGATGATTCGAGTCGAAATTTATTTCAAGTTCGATAATTTATTTAATTCTTGAGGGTTTTTTTCAAAATTGTATCCAATTTTTTAAATTTTTAAATTTTTTCTGTCCATTTCTGATTTTTAAACATTTTCTCCTATTTTTTAAAATTTCTAAATTAGAAGAAATTTTGAAAAATATGAATTTGAGAAAAAATTTTATCAAATCCAAAATTGGGGGAAAAATTGAAATTATTGGAAAAAATTTTGAATGGGAAATAATTTTTAAAACGATGCATTTGAAAAGATGAAAAAAAATAGAAAATAATTGATAGGGTCAAAATTCAAAAAAATGAAAAATTACGTGTCACCTGTCGTTTGTTAGGTTTTTGAGGGCACTGAGTTCGAATATTTGCTCTTTTTTTGAATTTAACTCTTCAATGCCCCCCCCCCCCCGCCTCACAATTTATGTAAAGAGAGTTGGTATGAAATAGCCCGAAAAATGTTTTTTTTTTAGCGAACAGGCATCATAGCAGGTCACTTTTTAGGGTGTTTGTCACTTTTTTCATCCAAAGGTCATTAAAAGTCACCTTTTTTCCTCCCAAGGTCACTTTTTTCGAAATTTCAAGCAAAAATTCAAATTTTTTCGTAAAAATTGTTATTTTTCAAAATTCTTAAAAAATTTTTAAAGCTGATAATGATTTTTCAAAAGAATTTTGCCCTCACTTTACTCGGGCGGTATTTCAATAATTCTATTTCTAAATTTGAAAAATTCTGTTTTTTTAAATCAGTAAAGTAATTTATTTTTGAGTCAATTCCCCATTTGACAGAATAAATCAATAATTTTGACTAAAATAACAATTGAAATATCACAGATTTTGAGATAAATTCAACTCACTGATTCAAAAAAGCACAGTTTTACGAAAATTGACTGATTTAGATTTTGTGCCACTAAAAAAAATTCGATTTTTAGATTATCTAATTTTTTCATTGAATTTTGACCCCCTCCCCTCATTTTTTTCTTGAATTTTGACCCCCTCCCTTCATTTTTTTCTTGAATTCCCAGCCCTCTTTTGTTTAGCTATAGTGGTGGTGAAATAAAAAACTGGAACTTTTTACGAATTCTGGATTATTTTTGGGAACTTTTCAATATTAGAATTCGGCAACACTGTGTGTTACATCCGTAATGAAATTATTATTTGTTTGTAGTTTTGACGAAGGAATTTAATAAAATTATTCACGTCGTTTCAGTTTATCTTTAAAATGATTGCAGGACACTTGGAAACAATTGCCTCCTCCTCCTCCTCCCCCCCCCCATCTAAAAAATTGAATTTTTGGTTACATTTTGCTCATTTTTTGATTACTTTTTGGTTACTGCTTGTTCGGATAAAGTTACTAAAAGTTACTTAATTTTGGTAGAGTTTCGCTATGATACCTGGAATAAAATTATTCACGTCATTTTAGTTGATTATCTTTGAAATGTTTACAAAAAACTACAAAAAATCCCCCCCTCCGAAAAATCGAATTTTTGGTCACTTTTTGCTCAAAAAAAGTCACTAAGTCACTTTTTTTCTTAGAAATTTCGCTATATTGCGTGAGCGAAATAAAAATAAAATCTTTGAACTTCTAATTTGTCGTAAAAATCGGACGATTCGGTCAACTCGAATAGATTATTGACAGACGATTCGATCTAGGGTAGTGCATCATGCTCCAGATTCCCTTAAAGCTGCTTGTGTTTTGACGTAAAATTTCTAATATTTTGTTTCGTTTTGTTTTGCCATTTTTAGGTGAGAAATTTACTCAACTGTATTAAAATCGCCGAAGATTTCGTATCGCCCGAAAACGTATCGCATTGTTTCCATCTGACGCAAGAATTCCGCGACCTTTCGGATACGCATTCGAATCACGAAGACAAGCTCCAAATTAAAAACATTATGTATCACGCCGTCAAAGACTCGTTATCCGTTTTAGGGGCGACTTTAAATAAGAGCTCCGGCGAATCGAACGATGTTAAAGTTAAAACCGAAAGTAATAGTTCTTAGAGAATGCTGAAAAGGTACGATGACGGTTACGACCGAATTTTTGTTTTTTTCTTTTTTTCCCCCTTATATTATAATTCGTTTCTGTGAAAATTATTTTTGTTTATTACGTCGAAGCTCAAATATTAATTAATTATGTTTTCTTTCTATTTTATTTTCGTATGATTTTTTTTTTCTCGATGTTTTCGAAACAGACGCTTTTTTCTTTTTGTTGTGTAAAGTTACGCGTTATCTACTTTAGGAATTTATCGTATATATTATAGATATATATAATCGAATTTTTTTGTATGTATTTGTGTACATAATGGCACTTGTATATGGGACGTGTAAAATGTGTTTCTTTATTTTTTTATAATTTGATTTTTGATTTTTTTTTTCTTTTTCAGTTCTATTTTTTCCTTATTTCTTCTGTATATTTTTTTTTCTTTTTATTTTCTTCTTTTTTTTTGTATAAGATGTTGTAAGGTCGAGAGTTACATGCAAAATTTATTGAGTTATGATGTATAGTGTATATATACCCGATGCATTGAGAGTAGAAACTTTTTTTAGTCTAAACAAAAAAGAGTCGAGGTGTAATAATAGTTTTTATTAATTTTTATTCTTTTTTTGAAAACCAAATTTTTTTATTGTATATTTCTGTGATGTATAATATAAAAGTAAAAATATAAGATCTGAATGTTTTACCGGCGGTTTTTTCATTTTGTCGTATTTATTTGGAGATTGTTTTATTTTTCAGTGTTGCCAACAATTCAACTGTTAGATATTTTTGATTTCGAGATCATTCCATTTTTAAAATGTAATACTTGTTACTTGACTATTGACTGTTGGAGGGGGTGATGGCGGTGGGGTGGGAGGGGGGGGGTGAACTGAACTACTGCAATGGTGAGAAAACGATGTCATTATGGTTCCAGAATTCTTGAACGAAGGTTGTCTGTGTCGTTATCATCGGACTATTCCATACTAATTCGAAGCAAAAATGAAGTCAGATGTTCCGATTCCGCTCAATTTTTTTTCAAGAGTTCTTTTAGATAGTCTATTTACAAAATCATGATCATTTCTCTTTTAACCTTCAAGGAGGCTGGAGAGTGGACTTCGTTATTTATATGCAATTGCGATTTCTTGCCAAATTATCCAACTTTGAGGTACTTGAGCAGAAACTGTTTGCGGGGTCTAAATTAGAATTCCTCTAGATAAGGCAAAATTCAAAAAAATTGATAATGTAACCTATCGTTTATTAGTTTTTTCAGGGCACGTAAGTTCAAATATTTTCTGATTTTTTGGGTATGACCCTTCGGTGCACCCTAGGCTCCCAATTTTTGGGAAAAGTATGTTAGGAAAGGAAAATAGGGTGTGGAATATCGATTCTCACTAATTTAAGGACGCAGAATTCGAATATCGACTTATTTTTTGATCAGACGCCCTTTCTCCGTGCTCTAATCAACCCCCTCCCCCTAAAATCATTTTTTCACTCATTTGCTTTTAAATACTGACTCATGTCAGTAACGAGAAACGGTCCAATTGGACATTCAACGTAAATTGAGCATTTGAGCCTTGTAAGCTGTAAAATCGTTCAATAGGCGAGTGATTCAATGTGTGAATTAGCACGATGACTATAATTATCCTTTATCAGGTTTTAGAGTCGATGAATTCTTCAAATTACCTCACGAGCAGTGCTGCCAGATCGAAAATGGCAAAATCCCCACAATTATTTCCTCAAAATCACCAAAATCACCAATTTTTTAAAAATTCAATTATTATGAGTCTGAAACGGTGAAACCATAGAAAGCCCCCCCCCTCATTTGAAAAACTGATTAAACGTATGTTTTTTTTATTTTTCATTTTTCAAATACATCTTAAAATTCTTGTATTGTATTTTATATTGAAAATATCCGAGCGACCTGCGCCATACATGGCAAGTTGTTGAAAAATTGAATTTCCAAAGGTTGAAAAAATCAAGCCATATAATCCAAAAAAATATTTTTCAGGGAAAATGTTGAGATTTAAAAAAAAAAGATTTATTTGGAATAAAAAGTCCAAACTTTCCTGCATTTTCTCTGAATTTTCCAGATTGCTATCAGAAAAAATTGAAGTGTCTGTTTAAAAAAGAGCCATAGTCCAGAATCTGTATATGAATGAGAAAGGGGACATAAGGTGTATCGAAAAAAAGGTTGCACCTGGGTCCCTTTTCTCATGTACAGATTCTGGACTATGTTCTTTTTTAAACGGACGCTTCAATTGCAGAGAAGGAGAGTATTTTGTAGAAATTGTTTATTTTAGCATTTTTTAGCGGCGTTTGGAGTTGAATTATTTACTGAATTTATTATTGAGTAGTTAACATGCATACGACACTGCTAGAATTTTAGTGTTTTTTTGGCTTTAAATTAAAGCAAAAAATCTTTGGTAAAAAATTTCAATCAATTTTCAATTTTTCAAACAGTTTTTGATGAAAAATTATGAAATTTGGTATTGTGAATGGAAATTGGAGCGAAAATTCACCAAATTCACCAATTTTTTGAAAATCACCAACCATTCACCACTGCGAAAATGAAAACAGGCAAAATCACCACTGTTGGTGACAAATCGCCACATCTGGCAGCACTGCTCACGAGAGAAATTCAATTTGCCGAACAAAAAACAAGAATGATTATTGTAGGTAAAAAATACGTCTTCATTTCATTGTACTTTGAAAATGCCTTCTATTAAACACGATAGGCAACTTGAATAACATAGCAGAAAAACATCCTGAAACTTGAGGAATGAAATACAATACACCTAGAGCCATCTTTTCTATATTTTTTTTTCGGAATAATTTTTTACATTGCAGATAGAGTTACAATATTCTTGGACCGTTTTTAGATGCATTTAAAAAAAATTATTGTTATTTAAGTTGCCTATCGCGTGAATGTGAAGTGAGTTCATTGATTTTTCCGATTTTCATGATTTTCAAAAAAATCGAGACAAGTGTCGTTTTCGACTAATTCGAGGTCCATTTTCGAAGCCGCACCTTCGTACTCGAGTTAACTTTTGGCAATTTTTTCAGACCCTTATAAAATTGACCAAAATTGGGCTCAAAAATGGCCGTTTTCTCGGACACGGTGACCGATCGGGAAAAACTAACGCCGCCATTGAATTCGCCGGGTCCGAATACCCCATTCTAGACACCTCGCACGTCCATCAAGAGAAAAACAAATTTGGCTCAAAAAACCAGTAAGGGAGTCCATGGAGTTTTTCGATTTTCGATGATTTTCAAAAAAATCGACATAGGTGTCGTTTTCGACTAATTCGGGGTCGCTGATTCCGAATCCGTGGTCTATTTTTGGCGCTCGACCTTAGTTCTCGAGCTATGGCCGATTTTCGCCTCGAAAATTGCAATTTTGGGCATAGGTACGGCGATCGCGTAAAATAACCCCTCAAATTCTTAATCAGCGAACCCCAATTGGTCTTAAGATTCAATTTTTGCGAGTTTTTGGAACCCTTACCTGTCGTACTAATTTGCTTTTCAAAATCATTTGGAATTTCTTTACCTTAAATTTTTAATAAAAGGAATATTTAGTTTTTTGATTTTTTATATTTGATGAAAAGGCCCCTAAATGGGAGCAGGATCGGTTTCCTGTTTCAACTCCTAGTCGCACGTCCACGTCGTGGGGGCCGGGACCTCGTCGTAGTCCGGCGTGCTAACGCGGCAGGGGGGCGTGCCTGGCACGTTGCTTTCGGAATTAAAAATTAGCTGTAATTTCGGCTTAGATGGGACAAAATTTGAGTAATTTTGGATTTGGGCAAAATTGGTGATACAGGTAAGATGTGCTAGGTGTCGCCTCAAGCAAGGTCATCCTAATACCTGGTATCGGATTACCTTGCGTGAGTGTCTTAAGGGTAGTTGTAGGACTTTCTTATGACCTGCGTAATGCGCGAAATCTTGTGCCTTTGCTGAGGGTAATTGATCCCCATATCTACCTTTGCAAATCCGGGATGGAGGGCATTACGTGGCTCGATGGGCAATCAGGTGTCTGGTCTTTTTATCAGCGTTGAGCAAAACCTGAAGATGGTCGGACCCGGACGGTCTGTTTAGTATCTTAAAAAAATAACTTTCACTTTCTATTTTGGAACTTTCACTTTCATTTGAAATTTCTAAAATAGAAAGTGAAAGTTGTTTTTTTAAGATACTAAACAGACCGTCCGGGTCGAACCATCTTCAGGTTTTGCTCAACGCTGATAAAAAGACCAGACACCTGATTGCCCATCGAGCCACGTAATGCCCTCCAGCCCGGATTTGCAAAGGTAGATATGGGGATCAATTACCCTCAGCAAAGGCACAAGATTTCGCGCATTACGCAGGTCACAAGACATCCCTACGACTATAAGACTATGCCCTGATCCGGCAAGAGAAAAATGCACCGGTAAAGGCCCTCACAACGACGCTACGTTCGCAGTGAGCACCAATAAAGTTACATAATTCCCTCACCGCGACCAATTTATGCAGGGTAACCCGATACCAAGTATTAGGGTGACCCTGCATAAGGCGACACCTAACAAACTCACCTCTTTCATTAATTTTGCCCAATTCCAAAATTACCGAATTTTATCCCACCGAGACCGAAATTACCATAATTTTTCCATAATCCGAAAGCAGCGTGCCAGGCACGTCCCCCTGTCGCGTTAGCACACCGGACTACGGCGAGGTCCCAGCCCCCACGACGTGGACGTGCGACTAGGAGTTGGAGCTGGATTTGATCCAGCTCCCGTTAAGGGGCCATAAGACATAAGTAGGTACCTATATAATACTCACAGTCTTCATAATATGTGAAAAATCATATTACCGTACAATAAAACCAACATTTAAAAAAAAAATGTGTCAAACTTTATTTTAGTATAACTGAGCAAAATTTTGGTAAGAAACAGTAGGTACTAATTTCACCAAGAAAATATAAGATAACACAGGGCGACACGAATTTTATTTTTGGGTTCTCATTGCCAAATTTGGGTTGCTTTTATGTAACTAATGAAGGAAACAATTTTTTTTTGACCAAAGTTTGCTTTGGGGGGTGGGGGGGGCAAAAAACTGATTTTTCAAGGTCAATAAGCCTGAGCATTAAAAAAAAATCGAAAATTTTTTTTTTTGGACTAATCTTGTAGGAAATTTCACGGCGAATCCAATGCCGCAAACCGCAGACCTCCGTCTCTTTTTTTAAAAAAGTTACAGCTCATTCTTTCCAAAATTTTGTGAAAAAATCGCATTTTTTTGTTTTTTTTTCGCAAAGAAGTGAAATTTGAGAGAAAAGTTAGGATTTTAAGGCCATAATGACCATGGTGAGAGTTGTAGGAAATTTCACGGCGAATCGAATGCCGCAATCCGCGGACCTCTATCTCTTTTTGAAAAAAAGTTACAGCTCATTCTTAAAACCCTTGGTTTTCTCTCAAATTTCACTTTTTCGCGAAAAAGGCACAAAAAATGTGATTTTTTCCACAGAATTTTGTAAAGAATGAGCTGTAACTTTTTTTCAATAAGAGATAGAGGTCCGCGGTTTGCGGCATTCGATTCGCCGTAAAATTTCCTACAACTCTCGCCATGGTCATTATGGCCTTAAAACCCTTACTTTTCTCTCAAATTTCACTTCTTTGCGAAAAAAAAACAAAAAATGCGATTTTTTCACAAATTTTGGAAAGAATGAGCTGTAACTTTTTTTAAAAAAAGAGACGGGGTCTGCGGTTTGCGGCATTGGATTCGCCGTAAAATTTCCTACAAGATTAGTCCAAAAAAAATGTTTTCAATTTTTTTTGTAATGCTCAGGCTTATTGACCTCGAAAAATCAGTTTTTGGCCCCCCCCCCAAAAGCAAACTTTAGAAGCCAGGATTGAGCAAGGTGATGTATTTTGATGTCTAGAAACAGAATTTCGGCGTGAGAACCCAGAAACAGAGCTAACATTTTTTTTTGTCGCCCTGTGTAATAGAACAACTATAACACTTGAAGCTGAAATCTTTTTAAAAAATTTAAGTCTCTTTATCGAAGGAAAAAAGATGACTGAATAGTTCTAGAGCGAGTTTTCCAACCCATTGAATCCATTTCCGGCGTTGGTTTCTTCGCAGAAAGCATAATTTTGAAAAAAATAGGTTATTTAAAGATCTTTAACTCCTAAAATCAAAAATTTAGGAAATTTTTTATGAGTTTTAGGGAAGCGATAAAAAAGATAAGGAGGTTTTCACGTGTTTTTGGCTACGAGGAATTCATTGGTGGAAGTATTCTTCACTCAGAATTAATACTTTTCAAGTGAAATGGTGTTTTATGGTGAAAAATAAAAATTTGTAAAAATATTGCAGTTGTTTCAAATTCTGGAGTATTTTATGATTATTTTTGAGCAATCAAGATTCAAAATACAGTACATGCCAGACAATAATTTTTGACCTTGGACTGTTTTAAATTTAGTCAAAATTGGCCTCAAAAATGGCCGTTTTCTCGAAAAACGCGACCGATCGGGCAAAACTAACACCGCCATTGAATTCGCCGTGTCCGAAAACCCCGTTCTAAACACCTCGCACGTCCATCGGGAGAAAAAAAAATTTGTCCCAAAAAAAACAGTAAGGGGTTAGTTCATTGATTTTTTCGATTTTTGATGATTTTTAAAAAAATCGAGATAGGTGTCGTTTTCGACTAATTCGAGGTCGCTGATTTCAAATTCGCGGTCCATTTTCGGCACCGCACCTTCCTACTCGAGTTATGGCTCATTTTCACCGCTGAAATGCGATTTCTGGACATAGATCCGACGATCGTGCAAAATGAACCCGAAATTCGGAATCAGCGACCCCAAATTAGTCGAAAAACACACCTTTCGCAATTTTTTCACACCCTTTTAAAATTGACCAAAATTGGCCTAAAAAATGTCAGTTTTCTCGGAAACGGTGACCGATCGGAAAAAACTGACGCCGCCATTGAATTCGCCGTGTCCGAAACCCCCATTCTTGACACCTCGCACGTCCATCGGGAGTAAAAAAAATTTTGGCCCAAAAAAATGAGAAGGGGTTAGTTCATTGATTTTTTCAATTTTTGATGATTTTCAAAAAAATCGAGATAAGTGTCGTTTTCGACTAATTCGAGGTCGCTGATTCCGAATCTGTGGTCCTTTTTTGGCGCCGAGTCATTCTACTCGAGTTATGGCTGATTTTCATCTCAAAAATGCGATTTTTCGACAATCGTACAGCAATTGCGCAAAATAAACCACAAATTCGTAATCAGGGGCCTCGAAATAGTCACAAAAACACATTTTTCGCGAATTCTTGGAACCTTTTAAATTTCACCAAAATTGGCCTCAATAATGGTCGTTTCCTCGAAAACCACCACCAAAAACTCAAATCACTTACAGAATAACACATTTAACCACGACGATGGCTAAGGTATCACTGATAGATCAACTCATAGTCAGTTCAACCAGCCCCTTAAAATTAAAAAAAATCTGCATAAAAATCATCAGCGTTCACTAAATTAAAAAAAAAATCCCCATAAAAAACTATGCATAGCTTACCATAACATTTTAAAATCGCGAACAAATAATACACATCTTACCAGGACGATGGCCAGGACACAACTGACAGAAAATGAGGTCAGAAGACTCCACCCATTCATAATTTTCACCGCATTTCAAAACTTTCACTTCTACTTTACATTTAAAATTTTAAAACAAAAGCAAATAAAAAACACATCTTACCGCTACAAAAGATGACATCGAACTGATGAAAAAATAAAAATCCAGCATTCAGCAATTCACAATACTTCCCAAGTTATTCACGAGCGTCTGTTTTCATTTAAGTACTGTCGGAAATGGTGCGGCATCATTTTTTTTTTCAAGTTCTAAGTACGAATACGAAATGACGAACAATTTGTATTTTCTCAACTCTAATTTTTTTCTTCAATTTTTCTCATCTCAAATTTTTTTCTTCAAATTTTCTCAACTCAACATTTTTTCTTTCAATTTTTCTCAACTCATTTTTTTTCAAATTTTTACAACTCAAATTTTTTTTTTCTAATTTTCTCAACTCAAATTTTTTCTTCTAATTTTCTCAACTCAAATTTTTTTCTTCTAATTTTCTCTAAAAATGAAAAAGATATAGGATATAGGCAAAGAAACACGCATGATGAATGTGATTGCTTGAGTCATTTTTCCACTCATAAATTTCATCATTACATGATAAAAACTTGGAAAAAATTGTCAAATTGGAAGAAAAAAATTTGAGTTGAGAAAATTTGAAGAAAAAACTTTAATAATTGAAATACTTTTTTTTATTAATTATATTAATTTCCATTAATAAAATATTTGACTTTAAGTATATTTTTTTATATAATTATTCAATCAATTATTTCAATATTTATTTTATTTTTTATTTTAATTAATAATTCAATGAGTTGAGAAAATTAAGAGAAAAAATTTTGAGTTGAGAAAAATTGAAAGATAAAAATTTGAGTTGAGAAAAATTGAAAGAAAAAATTCTGAGTTGAGAAAATTTAGAGAGAAAATTAGAAGAAAAAAATTTGAATTGAGAAAATTTGAAGAAAAAAATTGAGTTGAGAAAATTAGAAGAAAAAAATTTGAGTTGTGAAAATTTGAAGAAAAAAATATTGAGTTGAGAAAAATTGAACGAAAAAATGTTGAGTTGAGAAAATTTAGAGAGAAACTTAGAAGAAAAAAATTTGAGTTGAGAAAATTTGAAGAAAAAAATTTGAGTCGTGAAAATTAGAAGAAAAAAATTATAGAATTGAGAAAATTATACACAGGACACGAGAGTCAAAAAAACAACAAATGCAAGTGATACAGTCGTTCACACACAAACTGTTCGTCCTTACGTGATTGGAACTTGGAAAAAAAATGATGCCGCACCATTTCCGACAGTACTTAAATGAAAACAGACGCTCGTAAAATACGCCAGCACTTGAAAAAATTCAATTTAAAATCACAAATCTAAGTTACCAAAAAAATAAAATAAAATTACATCCGCACACTTCGACAATCAGAACACAACTGACAAACGAACTCAGGCAGCATTCGAAACCAGCAGAATTTCGCGAAATAGCCCATCTCCAGGCTAATTCAATTTAAATATCTTTATTTCGATACATATGGAAGAAAAACTTACAAAGGTCATTATTCCACATCTTTTTATGTAATTTCTACACTATACACTATATTACGTAACATGTACATCCGTAATAATTCTTGGGATAAATGCAAAGGAAAAAAAACAAATTAAAAAAAATCGAAATACATCACGTAATGAGATTCCAAAAAAAAATCCAACGATCGCGAACACTATTATAACTCCAAAATGCAAATTTCAATCGCCATTTAACAAATAATCAAATAAAAAAATACAAAACAAAGGGGGAAACACGTAAAAAAATTCGAATCAATGAAAAAAAAATATCATACACATTAACATTTTTTTCTTTACAAACTATCGTCGCAATGGCATATATACAAATTGAAAAAGGTAAGTCTATTTTTTACATTTCGATCGTTCTAAAAAAAATTCAAATTTATCGGGCTCGGATCTTCAATTTCTTTAAAATTCGACTGGAAAATACAATATTGCGTGACGTAATAACATTAGATCGGCTCCTTATCACATTAATAATTAAATAAAATTAAATCATACGCGAGGAACATATTAAACGAGTAAAAATACAACGTAAACGATCGCAGATGTTATTTGCTTCGAGTACTGCTGCCAAGACAATTGCATAATGATGGCACTTGGAGGGGGGACCGGAGAGAGAGATTCAACTCCCAATAAATTTTCGCTCAATTGACCACTTGAAAAATCGTAATTAAATAAACCGGGCTTAAGAGTTAAATTGAAGGCTTAATTATCATAAAATCACGACCACGATAAATTGACTAATAAATATACACAAATACACAATCATCGTAACTTACATAAATTTAAATTACACACGAAACATTGTTCGACCTTAATCTAACACACAAATTTTTAGCGATAATGGTATCCAAAAAAAAAAACAAACACCCGGAAAATTCCTCCAACCATGGATAACTTATTATCTAAACAAAAAAAAATCAAATAAAAATCGTAAGTAAAAAAAACGAGTAAAAAAATTCACGCTAAAAACACATTGACGATAATATACCGCAAAAATCTCTAAAAAAATACCGAAAGAACGATATCGTTCGAAAAAAAAATCTATTAAAATGACGTATTTTTTTTCCGACGTGTGAGATGAATCGAAGTCGGAGGAATTTTACCGAAAGGGTGATTTTTGCCTTAATTATCATTTTTTTATACATTTGTTTTAAATATCACAGCATTTAAGAAAAAAAAAATTAAAAAGAGGCTTAATACACGACGTATGCAGTGGAAAATCGTTAAGTGGTATTGATGGGCACGAAACGCGAAGACACTCGGTCAGCAAGCCGACGTTTCTTCGCCTTCCAGCGTACAAGCGACGTTTTCCAGTTTATGGCTTAGCTGGGTTCCTTTGCAGTATGGATCCAAATCCAACGACTCGAATATCTGCGAAAAAAATTAAGAAAATTAAATTCTAGAACATGTTATTTGAAGGAAAATGAGGGTTGGGGAGAGGAAGGGAAGGGGGAGGCGCTCGTTCAGAAAAATCATCTTTCGGAGTTCTATTACTTGTAGAAATTTACAAATGAATTACAGAAAATACACATAAAAATTTAAAAAAAAGCAAAAATTTATATCGATCAATTCAAAAATTGAATTAAATGATAAAATTTTCCTTCTAAATTTTAGACGCTAAAAATTAAAAAAAATTGAGTAAAATTCTCAGGTCAGCATTTAATACAAAAATTCCAGAAAAAGTTTCCAATAAAAATAATTCAATTTTATGGCAGAAGGAAAATTCCAAGTAAAAGAATTCCCACTGAAACAATCAAATAAAAATTATTTTAAAGCTCAAACTACCCAGTCAGGCAGGGTTGTCAAGAAAAAAACATAAAATGTTTTAAACATGTTTTTTAGACCATTTTTTTTGTTTTTTCGTCATTTTTTTGTAAATTGAATGAAAAATTCATAATGACTCTCTCGAATTATGGGTAAAAATCAAATATTTCGTCCCTTGCAAAAAAGGTAACGAGAACAACGTCCCATTTGATCTACACAAAAGTTTATTTTTAAAAAATATTGAACCTCCCACTAATTCTGGGAATTTATTTTTATATGGCATACATATTGCATGTGCATTATACCGGGTGAGCCAAAATTTGTGCAACGGCAACCCAACCGGGTTTTTGGTATTTAAAGAGGAATCGTTCCGCATTGTATTACATTGGCTGAACCGAAGGGTTGCCTACATGTAGGTCGTCAAGGAACAAAATCAACGCTGCACTCGGGATATCTGGAAACGGTCCAGTTGGGAGCTGCAGTGTTGCCAATTTCATAAAAACTTGATTTTTTTGTAAATTTTCGCCCTTTCAATTTTTTAATTAGGCAAAATCTGCATTCAATGATTTTTTTTTATCCTTATCAAAAACTCTATTGCGTGCAACAATTAGTTTTTAAATATGCCAATTTTTAAAAATGTTGGAAATTTTGGATTTTGGATTTTTTTTGTTTTTCAACGCGAAAATCGGGAAAAATCTAAACATTTTCAACAATGATTTGTCAGTAATGAGGGATACGTTCACATTGTTTGAAGAGAAAGAAGTGTCAATTGTGTTATAAATGGGATTTCATTACTCGTTGGATGTTATTATTTTTTAGTTGCACAAATTGAGGATCACTCGGTAGGATGTTTGTTCAAAATTCTTTGAAATATTCAATTTTATGTTGATCCCATGGGACTTGTTTTCGTTACTCACATCAGTCAGTATTTAAAAAGAAATGAGTGAAAAAAATACGATTTTGGGGTGAAGAGGTCGGATCAAAAAGTAAGTCGGTATTCGAATTCTACGCCCCCAAAATAGTGAGAATCAAAGTCAACACAGGGTGTCCGGTAAGTGTTCTGCCATCCTTCATTTTTGGATATAACCGGGTACCACTGGAAAAAAAAGTCGGATGAACAAGTTGCATATCTTGAAAATTGAAGAGGCAAATTTTTTTAAAAAATCACGTGAAATTTTTTTTCAACCATAGGAATGGATAATACTTTGAAAACTGAATAAATTTTCATTTTATGAATAAAGATATTTATGCAGACAGAAATTAGGTATATTCATTAGTTGCTTCTCCATACAAAACTGGAAATTAAAAATTACGATTTTTAGACACTTTCCCCTCAATTTCTGTCTACATAATTATCTATAAAGGTTTGCATTGGAAGCGTAAAAAAGCGTATTTTCATGTAATTTTGAGGGGTATTTTTTCGAATTTAAGGGGTAGGGATTGCCAAAAAATAATTTTTATAATGACCGAAATTGTAGATTAGGTGGCGAGAAAAAAAATTTTCTGAAAATTTTTTCTAGAAGACCGAAATTTTTGATGTATGGGAGGGGGGTGGGCCTGTATGTAACAGGGAGCGGGACGAAAATAGCCGTGATATAACTCACCGAATAGGAAATTTAATTCTGAATACTTTTGGTTATTTACAAATTTCACTCATCTTAGAAACTTTTCGGTAAAAATGAAAAAAACGTGATTTTTATGATTTTTTGAAATACTTTTTTCAAATTTGAGGGGCACCGGTGGCCCCAAATTGGATTTTCTATAGAAAGTAATTTGTAGGTGAGATGTTGAGGGACATATTTGTGGGAAATTTTTTCACGCGAACCCATAGGAGGAGTGCTACAGGCGTTTTTAAGAAAGGGGGTGGACTCTCGGAAAAGGGGAGGGGTAAAAAAGGCATCTGGGCTAAATTTGTTTGTTGTAATGTCTAGAACACGAATCAATCATAAAATTGCTTTTTTAGCAGTGATGTTAACCGTAACCGAAACCGATATTTCACAAAACCGAAAAAAAAAAACAGTCAAAAACCGGAACTGAAACAGAAACCCGAACCGAAATAAAAAAAAATGAAGCCGCAACCGTAAACCGGAACCGAAATAGTGAAAAAATGTCATCAAAACCGAAACCCGAAACCAAAATAATTTCATTTCGGTTTCGGTTTTTACTGTTTTAAAATTATGGTTTGTGACTTGTGATGCTGCGAAATAATGAAATATTCTCCTTTAGAATGCTTAATACAGGGTTTCAAAAACATTATGAAAACGAAAAACAGAAAAAAATGTTATTTTTCCAACACTTTACAAAAACGGAAAAAACGAAAACAAAATTTTACAAATAACGTTATACAAAAAAAAACCATTTCTTTTCGTTTTCAATTTTATTTCAACATTTTGGTAGTGAAAAGGTGATTTAAATTGATTTTCAAATCTATATAGATCTGTGGTGGGATGATGGGGTATAAATTTTTAAAATTAAATATTTAGGGTACAAAAAGTTCAAGATTTTGAGATTCCAACTCTCAAAAATCAAGTGAAAAACAGTTAACACGTTCGCTACCGCACGAGTATATTCGTACCTATTTTCGTGAGGTTCGCTGTGCCAACCACAAATATATTCGTACTTGAAGGAGGTTTGATTTTTGCCATTTAGGAGTTGACTCATTTTACAAAACACATTTTTAGTAGTCCAAGAATATTCCTTGGCAAATTAGCTATCAATCTGTGAAAACCGCATGAGGCTACGATAATTACAAGTTGATTTTATTTACATTTGAAAAATTAAAAATTATCAGTTTTTTTTATACATGAATATTGTCACGGCACCTAGAACCGCGAGTTCTCGGAGTATGTTAATAGTGTTAGAGTAGTAGTAAGTTTAACCATTTTACTCGTAATCTTAAGTTGTAACCGATATTCGCGAAATAAAGCTTTAAAGTATGAAAGTCAGAATTTTATAATGGCGTAGCCATTACATGGTAGCAGAGCTTTTAATCGTATCCATCGCCTCGAACTTGAACTTACAACAGGATCGCAAATGTAAGTACAATTTCGCCATCAGTGAACCAACAGGCCGCGTGTTGGTTTACAATTCGCTAAATCTTATTCTCTAAATCTTATCCGCAAAATCACATCTTCCCAATCCGACAAGAGTGTTGACAAAAAAGCGTTCGTGAAAAGTTTGTTATTCGCGACCTTACACGTGCCAATAGGGCGGTTGTAAAAAATGGCGATTGAGCAATTCAGGTTATTGTTATCGTTTTGGAGGAATTTTCTCCAATTCTGATTTGGTGGTGATCAGAACTGGCTCATAAATCGACCAATCAAATTAAAAGAAATTGTACCTCCAAAACGCTAACAGCATGTAAACAGAGCGCTGCCATTTTTTACAACCGCCCTATAACCGATCGTGATTTTTCTGCCGAAAAATCGCACCCTTTAAATCGCTTAAATCACGTCTTCGTGCCTAAAAAGTGCGTAGACAAATCAGCATAGACTTACAACCACGTAGTCGATAAAACCATTTGCGTACAGAAACGTACGCACAACCGTGCCATGAATTTGGCATTAGAAAACGCAGCCGCCGAATTTCAGCTATAGCTGAATACACTCACCAACTCTGTAACCGCCATCAAAGTGAGCTTAAAAAGCTCTCCACTAAACATCGCCAACCTTCGGATCAAGATGGATAATATCAAGATCGCCATTAACAAAATGGAAACATTTCGCCCAACGTCCGAAGAACCGCTTTCATACAATTTTGTATCCGCAATCCCAACTCTAGGAAAAGCCAAAATATTAGCCAATAAGGCTTATCAAAAACTCGCAAAATCAAGCGATACGAATGCGAAAGTCAAAAAAACGACCAACATCACCACAAAATCAAAGAAAAACGATAATCAATCTTACCTGGATCGAAGTGTTGACCAAATCCCAGTAGAAACGCCGCCAATTGACTGCCGAAGCATCGAAGATCTTGATAAGATTGCCACCAACACGTCAAACTTCGCCGCTAATCTGCTTGAAATATCCGACGATCCAATCAGGTTTGAGGAACCTTCTGGTATCCGCTCGTCGATGCTCCAAATTGCCGCTGATCAATCGATGGAGGTCCAAATCTCCCACGAAGTCGCTACCAATGAGACGTCACCGGAATCGATGAAAGAACCGCCCCCGTCGTCACCACCGGGAAAATTAATCACAAAGCATCACTCAAATCACGATAAATCGCAAGAAAAGGTAGCTTACCTGATGGTAGTCCCGCCAAAGTCAGCCAAAAACACCCTCAGATCCGCCACCGTTGAAGACTCCTCAAATGAATCGGCATCTGGACAAATAAGTGTCCATCAATATACGGAAATAACCGAATTACAATCTAACGCCACTTACCTGGTAAAAATCGCCGATAATCCGAGAAAAACAGCCGATGGTCAGTCATTAGACATCGAGATCGCCGGAAAATCGCCGCCAGAGTTTAAACTCTTGAAAAAATCGCCGAACGGCCGAAATTCTCTGCCAAGGTCCGCCGATCTTTAAAACGCCGCCGGAAAACACCGATGCAATCGCTGGAGTCGTCGTAGCTTCCTTGGTCGCCGTCTTCTCGCCGAAATCGCCATCTGTACCTGTGGGAACAGAAAAATAAACACATTACCACCAGAAAGCATCAATATGGCTCAAGTGAGAAAAGTTCATTCACTTACCGTGTGTACATCGTGAAACGCCAATCACAAAGTACTCCGGAAATCGCCACTGCAGAGAGAGGTCTCCAATCATCACCGCTATCTCTGAAGTCCAGTCCAGATCTGTTGCGCCACCGCCGGAGTTTGAATCGCCACCGGAGTTTACCAAGGATCAACTCTGCATCGTCTCCGCGAAAATCGTCTAGGTCATCGCCTTCGTCATGGTCGCCGCCTTCATCTCGCCGAAATTGCTATCTGTACCTGCAGACAAAAATCAAGCATGCTACAGTGGCACAGAAAACGAGTAAACAACAACCAAATCTAGAATCTTACCTTGTGAATCGCTGCCGGAAACCTCTGATAAAATCGCGGAGGTCGTCATCGTATCCGTCACACCGCCGCCGCCGGAGTTTATTCGTCATCAAAAGTCTCCCAGGCTCTATAGAAAGCCGCCAACGCCTGCAAAAAATAAAAATATTGAAGCAGCGCAAAAATCAGACAAAAAAAAATGTGAATTCTTACCTGGAAATTCACCGCCAAAATCTTCACCGGAAACCGCCAAGAAGCCAGTATGAAGGCCCGTCACCCGAATCCAAGGGAAGGATCCACTAGTCACCGCCGACATCCTCAGATCCTGTGTTCGCCGCTGGAAGTCCTTTGGGCCTGAAAGGAAACATCAATAATGTCAAAATTAGCATTATTATTGCTAATTGTGAATTATATTTACTTATTTTAATACGTACCTTATCATTATCTGTAATGTTTACTTTGTTGTTTGTAAACATCTTTTCTTCGCTGGGAATGTCGCGGCACCTAGAACAACAAGTTCTCGGAGTATGTTAATAGTGTTAGAGTAGTAGTAAGTTTAACCGTTTTACTCGTAATCTTAAGTTGTAACCGATATTCGCGAAATAAAGCTTTAAAGCACGAAAGTCAGAACTTTATAATGGCGTAGCCATTACAAATATAAACTCACAAAAGGAAGGCAAACCAAAAACCTGATTACAACTTATGCAAATGCTAAATTTAAACCTTATAGCCACTATCTCTACTCCTCTAGATGATGACAAATCAGTTTAGCACCAAAAAATAAGTACAAATATACTCGTAGTTGGCGAATAGATGCAGATATTACATCCTATTTGCCAAATACGAATATATTCGTTACGAGATATCTCGTACCTGGCGCTAAGAGAGTGTGTTTTTTTCTCTGGGCCAAGTACGAGAATATTTGTATGTAATTTTATCAACGGAAATGGTTTCGTTATCACTTCACGAGTAGATTGATATCAAACAAAGTATAATTCGTCAATAAAATTCTGAGAAATCGCTTTGGCACAGTGCTGGAATTTGCTTACTACGAGTTATCTCGTAGCTGGCAGTGAACGTGTTAAGTCAATTTACAATGGCGAAATCTTAAAAAATTGGATTTTTCAATCATAAAAAAACTGAGATTTCATAGAGAAAGGAGAGACATAAAAATGAAAACTTGACCTGTCTTTATATTTTTCGTTTCATGGGAAAATGACGATGAAATAATGGCTGTTCATTTTTTATTCCAGTTTATGAAGAAATTCTTTTAAAAAACACTATATTTTGCCCATTTCTTGCTCTTTTGATCAATTTTTCGACTTTTCATCGATTGACTACCTGAGCTGAAAATTAAAAAAAAAAAACAGAAACCGAAACTGGTATTTCGAATTGGGACTGACATCCGTCCAGGTAGCGCTAGTGTGCGCTCGTTTGAAAACGGTGTAGAAGAAATCGTCACCATAAGGTTTGTACAGGAACGTTTTGTTTTTACAAAATTTCTCAAAAATGAGACATTTGTGTAATTTTTTGTTTGAATAGCATTTAAAGATAATTTAATTTACTTTAAATTCAGTTCTTACAAAAAATTACGCATCTGCCACCGTTTTGGAGAAATTTGTAAAATAATAGAACGTTCCCATATAAACGCTATGTAAAAATTATTTTCTACACCGTTTTCAAGTTGGCCCCTCTTCACTCCACTAACGCCGCTACGTCCATTTTATGTTTCACGTGTCAGTCCCGAAACCGAAACTGCTATTTTTTTGCTCTAACTGTAATTGAAACCGAAACCGAAACCGAAATACCAAAAAATGAAACTGAAACCATAAACCCGGAACCGAAATAAAAATTTTGAAACCGAAACCGCTAACCGTAACCGATATTTTTTTCGATTTCGGTTAACATCTCTGCTTTTTACAGCTCAGTCGAGCGGATGTGTTTTTTCATGAAATTGAAACCGTGAGACCCTACTACAAGGGAATGGGTAATAAGGTTATGTTGAAAAATTAACAAATTTTGTTCTATGGAGCTTTTTCACACCATGAAAAATGAACCGGAATGTCATCTAAAATTGAGAAAATTTAAAAAATTTTTGCAGCCCACTATTTTGAATGACTCGTAGCCCCTTCATTTTTGACGTTAGGCTAAAAGTATGTAGAATGAAATTTGTTCATTTTTCCACATACCATCCATTCCCTTGATTTGTTTATTTTTTTAGAACATTTTGAACAAAATTTTTTGCAGCCCCTTCAATTTTCAAATTATGCAAAAATTCATATTAATGATAATTTATTCAGTTTTCAAAGTGCTATCCATTCCCATGGTTGAAAAAAAAAATTACGTGATTTTTTAAAAAAACATAATTTGCCCCTTCAATTTTTAAGATATGCAACTTGTTCATCTGACCTTTTTTTTAATGGTACCCGGCCGGTTATATCCAAAAATGAAGTATGGCAGACCATTTACCGGACACCCTGTATGCCTTGCACACATTATTTTCTTTTCTTAACATATTTTCCCAAAAATTGGATTACTAGAGGGGTACTGATGGGTCAAATTCAAAAAAAAAAACGAATATTCGAACTCAGTGCCTTCAAAAACCTAACAAACGACAGGTCTTACGTTTTTTTGAATTTTAAACATAGTAAGGGGCTAATGGGGGGGGGGGGGGGTCAGAGGGGTCGGATGAAAAAACAGCGTACATATTCGAACTCAGCGCCTTCGAATTAGTAGAAAACGATGTGTTACTTTACTTTTTCGATTTTTTTGAATTTTCGTCAAAATTTTGGATCCGTGGACCCCCCAGGGATGCAGAAATCCCATCTAAAAAATTTGTAGATTGGAAAAAAGGTAAAAAGAGCTACTGTTGTACTTTTTTCAGATTTTTAAATGCTAGCTTTCATTTTTTGTACTTATCGTGAAAGTTGAGCTTTCACTGCCACAGTTAAACTTTGAGCTTTTCAAAATGTGATTATCGTTTTTGATTCTCCTTTCAATTCTCCGTAGGTACTTGCGCAATTGGCTCGTTGAGTATTCGAATCGGGCTAATTTAGGCTACAGTCAGCATTAATACAAACTGTAGACTTTGAACGAGTACAATTCGCCGACTGCATTGAACTTTTTATCTCTTATCGCCTCCTAAAAAGTATCATTTAGTATTTATCAGTAAAAGTCGTACCATTTTGTTTGTCCGGATCCATGACGTTTGACATCAGCCTTGAGAGAGACTGCGAGCAGACGCTTGATACAGCCACAGCTTTTAGTCTCTAGTTGACGTTGATCAGTTTCAATTTCAGTCTCACTCAGTTCGGTCTATGTTGATGAACGTGTGCTGCAATCGTGCCTTTGTAATCTAAGCTAATTTTTTTTCACTTTTCGTTCTCATTACGCGATATTTATTCGGCGATTCGGTGAAAATAACAATTTTTCCATGGACGAGAAACACAAGCATTCGGAAAATAAAGCGGCGGCGAGTCTGAAAAAGGTATTCGGTGGCAAGAAACCATCATCGGGCCAAACCTCCGTATCGATTTCGGGAGGTGGCAGCTCCGGCAGTTCGACTAGAAGTTTCGGAAGCAGTAGCAGTTACACCTGTTTCAGAAACCTCGACAGTGCCAGCCGACAGAACGCTATTTCTTTGGCCGAACAAAACGTGCGGAGTGCCGAAGAAAGACTCAGACGTACCAAACAGAATCTACAAGCGGCCAGAGATTTGAAATTCAGAACTGCCAGCAACGTTGACAGGATAAGCACCAATAAGAGTATTAGAGACATAAGTACTTCTAATTCCGAAAGATTGATCGATTTTGCCATGAATTCGGAAGCGATTGCCGAAAGAAGTCTGATCGTTGCTGAACAACACGTAGCACGTGCCGAAGAAGAATTGCAGAATGCCAAGAATATGTTGCAAGCGGCCAAACGAAATTAGTTCGCGATTTTATATACCATTATATACCTATTTTATAATACCTACCTATACAATACCTACATAATATTTTATTACGATACCTCATACCTTAGTTCCTTTTGAACAAAATTTAGTGCATTGAAATTTGAAAATTTCAAGAAACGAGTTCCCTTATCGTGAACTTACATTTTTGAGTTTATTTTTCGTACAATTATTTTCTATATTTATATCTATGGTAAAGGTAAAGGAGCACATCGTTCTTTTCCGAATAAATTTTTTCTAAAATTTTTTCAATGTTTTGTTGCGTTTTACAATTTAATAGGACTCTTCTCTGGCAGGGGGTGGGTGGACGAAAACATTTTTTTTGATTCTCTAAATTCAAAGGAATCAAATTCCTGAAACCTGAAAAATCCTCCTTTTTTTGTCCTATGTAGTGCAATTTTAAAGTTCAAATTAATGCTACGGACGATCCACTCAGCAGGCTTGTGCAGGGGGGGGGGGGTTCTCCCGGATCCTTGTTTTTTCTGGAGCCCCGTGAAGGCCCAGTAGGGCTCGCAATGATTTAAAAAAAAACTGAAAACAGAAAATGTTGTATTCTTACTTCGAGAGGGCCCTCAAAACAAAAAAATTGGCATAACCACGCAGTATATCGACGTTTAAAAGACCGAAAGACGAACTTTTTTCGCTGATATATTTCTTCCCTGGAGCTTCGATTTTCTCTGCACAGCTCTGCCACCCATTACTTTGAATTTTTACGAAAATTCGCGAGAAAATTTTTTTCTACCTATAATGGAAGTGAATCTCCAAAAAATTGTTTTGATCACCTGAAATAATTTTTGATGAACTTTTTCAAAAAAAATTTCATGGTAGTGCTATCAAATGTATTTTGGCAATTTTCAAAAAAATTCAATTGTTTATTCAGTAGCTCATCGGTCGTAAAATATTTATTTAGGGAAGTACCTACATTCATTTTTTGGAATGCCTACATCTATAAGTAAGTACTTAGGTACAAAATGGTAAATTTTCCCAGCTTTGAAAATTTTTCAAATTTTCTCAAGTTGGTAAAATTTATCATTTGTACATATATTTTTAGAAATTGAGAAAACTGAACATTTGTACTTTTATAGTTTTTTTTTTTTATAAGAATTGAGAAAGCAGAATTAAATTGATAAAATTTTTCAAAAATTTTGGCCTCGCTCAGAGCCGACGAGAACGAATGCGTGCTCGGTGCTTAAAAAATTTTGACCTCTCCCCCCCAAATAGTAAAAATTGATTTTTAACCGTTTTTTGCAAATTTTTTTCATTCTGCCCTTTTTGTTCGATCTTTTCTAGGAGGGAAATTTGAAAAATTGCAATTTTAGCAAAGAAAAAAAAAAATATTTTTTTAAACATATTTTTTCCAAATAAAATATAAATTTTGGGCCTCTCACTACGTCTTTAAAAAATACGGTCCTGGGAACAAATGCACCCTTTGCACCCCCCCCCATCCCGAAGTCTGGTCTCGCTGCACTTGGTTTTATTAAATTTTTTCCCATAGTTTTAAAATAATCCCAGGCACAAACCTACGAAAGTGATTTTTTTCGAATTTTTCTCAATTCAATCAATTCTATTATATTTTCTCTCTTCAAAACTCATTGTCGATGTTTGAAAATGAATTTTTTAAAAAGTTTTGGCTTCGCTGCTCGGTTTTATCGTATTTCTCCGGTAAATAATAGTTTCGAAGTAGAAATGACCGGTTTTTTATCCGAATTTATTGATCCAAAATATTGTTTTATAGCACCTTGAATTTGAGGTTTTCTAAAATTTTTGCCTTCGGTTCTCATATTCACAATGAAACTAAAATTATATTCATAGAATAATAATTTTTGTTGAAATTTTTCGTCGTTGCTTCGCTCGGGACAATTAAACGATTTCGTAAGTATGATGAAATTAGCAATAGGTATGTTTGAAAAAAATGACATACTTGGAATAAATATGAAGTAAATGAGAGGAGAGGAGTTCAATTCTTTTAAAATTTGGTTTGGTCGACAAATTCGTGTCATCCATCCCCGCCCTTCTCCTCAAAGCCAGCCTGTTTCGTCCCTAAATAAATTGAATTTCTAAAGAGCCTTCCCCACTGAGAGAGTGAAATCGGTCTTGAACCAGATTTGGTCCAAAGTAGTTATAAATGTTACTCGGTGCCTAAAAACATTCTACATAAATTTTTGACCCCCTACTCCCACCCCTTCAAGAGTTATTTCAATTTATATACCCCAAAAATACAGTTTGCGATACCTATCAAAGAAAGGGATAGGGGAATTTTTTGAAATTTTTTCATATTATTTACCCTATTTTTTTTTGGGGGGGGGGGGGGTTCAAAATTTCCAAAAATTTTTAGATGGTCCCCTCACTAAATTTTTTTCCAACTTCGTCGATCTTTACATTCAAAAACTATAATCATATTTTTAAAAGCTTAAAGTTGAACTTTGGTGGTGAAAGCTCAACTTTTATGATGAGTGCAAAAGATGAAAGCTACCATTTAAAAATTTAAGGAAATTACAAGCCCTTTTTGCCAATCTGAGTTGGGATTTTCACAGATCCTCCCCCCCCCCTGATAATTTATCCAATTTTGAGGTCAATGGTTTAGAGAGTTGTGGAAATTCGATTAACCAAATCCAAAAGTTGCAAAAATTGCGTATTTTTCCAAAATGACCCCACTTAGGGATCCCCATCTCCACTCCTCTTTTGGGCCGAAGGTTCAAAATTTTTTTAGGTCTCCCCTTCAAAGTGAACAACTTCACTAATTTTTACCGAAATCCGAGGCATGTTTTTTTTTTTCACTCCGGACAATATTTGTATGTTTCATAAAAGATGAAAAATGACGAAACAATCTCAACTTAGTTTCTACCTATTTATTTTTCTCTCACAATTATTTACATTATACGTTCAGAAAATCAAGTGAACCGTATTAAAAACATTTTATCTACCGGTAAGTTTTTTTAAATAGTTAAAAATTAATAGCCTGCTATACCTAAGTTAAGTATGTATTTATATCTAATTCTAATAATTAGGAAATAATGAAAAACAAACACGTGCCATGTTAACGTCTAATAGATGTGCATCTTTGGTAGATTATTTACTAATAATTACATAGGTACATGCTACATAGTTAGGTAGATAGGTACCTATCGTGTATTAGTTCCACAGTCCGGACTATATTTGGTTCATCTTCAACGTGATGAAAAAAAAAGACTGGTTTTTTAATCTAATCAACAGGTTTACCATTGTTTTTCCAATTGATATTGGTATCTATTCTAAAAGCCGCCTTTCTTCATAGAATAGGAACTCATTACTAATTATGATGAAATTAGTGTAAAACTACCAACAGTCACTTCGAAAATTCTACGATCAAAATAAATCATCCATAATTTACAGCTGATCAAATTAATGTACGAGAATTCGACGAGAATATGCTAAAACATTTTCAAAACATTGAGTATACCTAAGTGGATAAGTGTGCTGTATCGAGATTTGATTTCTCTGTCCACATGATTCGGATCCCACGACCATAAATTAGCCTAAGGTCAAATTCCAAGCGCAATCCAGTGAAAAAAATTTTCGGTCGGATTTTTAGGGCAAAAGTTGTCATTTTTTTGACAGGAAAATTTTCTTCGCCGGATCGCGCTTGGAACTCGGTTATAGGCTAAATCGAGGTCGCTGAATCCGAATTCGGTGTCGGATTTCAGTTTCGACGTCGCGTTTCCGAGCTATTCGCGCGTGAAAATTGGAAAAACTGTCGAGAAAATGGCGAAAATCAGCTCTGCAAATGGCCGGATCGAAAAACCGACGCCGGATTTGTGTTCAGCGACCTCGAATTAGCCTATAATCGAGTTCCAAGCTCGATCCGGCGAAAAAAATTTTCCCTTCCAAAAATCCTCACTTTTTGGGCCGAAAAATGGACCGAGCGATTTTACAGCCGGATCGCGCTTGGAACTCGGTTATAGGCTAATTCGAGGTCGCTGAATCCGAATTCGGTGTCGGATTTCAGTTTCGACGTCGCGTTTCCGAGCTATTCGCGCGCGAAAATTGGAAAAACTGAAGAAAAAATGGCGAAAATCAGCTCTGCAAATGGCCGGATCGAAAAACCGACGACGGATTCGTGTTCAGCGACCTCGAATTAGTCTATAACCGAGTTTCAAGCTCGATCCGGCTGTAAAATCGCTCGGTCCATTTTTCGGCCAAAAAGTGAGGATTTTTCGAAGGGACAATTTTTCTTGCCGGATCGAGCTTTGAACTTGGTTAAAGGCTAATTCGAAGTCGCTGAATCCGAATTCGGTATCGGATTTCAGTTTCGACGTCCCGTTTCCGAGATATTCGCGCGCAAAAATTGGAAAAATTGGCGAGAAAATGGCGAAAATCAGCTCTGCAAATGGCCGGATCGAAAAACCGACGCCGGATTCGTGTTCAGCGACCTCGAATTAGCCTATAACCGAGTTCCAAGCTCGATCCAGGCGAAAAAAATTTTCCCATCGAAAAATCCTCACTTTTTGGGCCGAAAAATGGACCGAGCGATTTTACAGCCGGATCGCGCTTGGAACTCGGTTATAGGCTAATTCGAGGTCGCTGAATCCGAATTCGGTGTGGGATTTCCGTTTCGACGTCGCGTTTCCGCAATATTCGCGCGCGAAAATTGGAAAAACTGGCGAGAAAATGGCGAAAATCAGCTCTGCAAATGGCCGGATCGAGAAACAGACGCCGGATTCGTGTTCAGCGACCTCGAATTAGCCTATAACCGAGTTCCAAGCTCGATCCGGCGAAAAAAATTTTCCCTTCCAAAAATCCTCACTTTTTTGCCGAAAAATGGACCGAGCGATTTTACAGCCGAATCGCGCTTGGAACTCGGTTATAGGCTAATTCGAGGCAGTGTTGCAAGAACCGAAAATTACGGATTTGGTTTTCGGTTTTCGTTCCCATGAATTTCAGTTCGGGTTTTGGTTTTCGTTTTTGGGTTCTCAAATTTAAAATTTTGTTTTCAGTTCTTGTTTTTGTTCTTTTCAGTTTTCGGTTTTCGGTTTTTTTGGTTTCGGTTCTCAAAAAATTCGGGTTTCGTTCGGTTTTTGGTTCTTTTTTGGTTTTTGGTTCTTCATAAAAATTTTCGGTTCTTTTCGAGAAAAAGTGTTAGTAGATGGGTCGAGTAATCAACGCTAAAAAAAAAAGGAAAAATAAGTGTTCAAAAATCAAAGTTTTAATAAGTTTGGACCGTCAAATTTCTAAAAACAATATTAACTCAAATAAAAGAATCACCTTTACCAAACATTTTTAAAAAAAATCGAAAACAATAAAACTCGAATAAAACATTCAGCATATCTGCAGTCAATTTTTTTGAAACAAAAAATGAAGTCGATTTTTTTAAAACAAAAATTAAATATTGTGATGCGCTGTGTGAAGTAGGGTCACAAGTCGGAGAAAAACGAAATCAAGTTTTTGGCCCAAATGATAGCGAAAGGTATTCTGAACATTTTAAGGAAAAAAATCAAAAACTGGTCTAAGCATAACGGAGGTACGGCACTTGTAAAGTTTTTATTTCAAAAAATTATTCCAAGCCGAAATTTTATGCGAAAAGTTTTTCAACGTATGTTCTTTCAAAATATTTTTAAAAAAATCAATTTTCGCGACTTCAATTCGATTTTTTCGCTGCACAGAGAAAATTACATTTCCGACTTGTGGCCCTATTTCACAGAGCGCATCACGTATGATAAAACTAGAATAAAACGAATATAACAATCACCATTACTCAAGATTTAAAAAAAAAATCAAAAATGATAAAACTCGAATGAAACGAGAAACGAATAAAACAATTACCTTAATCGCCGAGCTGAAACCCAAAGAACCAAAAAAATTCGGTTTTCGTTCTCGATTCGGTTCTTTGAACATTTCGTCCCGGTTTTTGTTCGGATTTCGGTTTTTTTAGAATTTTTTTGTTTTTTGATTTTCGCTGAAAACGGTTCTTTAAAGTTTAGGTTCTTAGAACCGTTTGAGAACCGAATTTCAAAAAATTCGGTTCTTTTTGGTTCTCGGTTTTCGTTTTCGGTTCTGTTCTTGCAACACTGATTCGAGGTCGCTGAATCCGAATTCGGTGTCGGATTTCAGTTTCGAATTCGCTTTTCCGCGATATTCGCTCGCGAAAATTGGAAAAACCGGTGAGAAAATGGCGAAAATCAGCTCTGCAAATGGCCGGATCGAAAAACCGACGCCGGATTCGTGTTCAGCGACCTCGAATTAGCCTATAACCGAGTTCCAAGCTCGATCCAGGCGAAAAAAATTTTCCCATCGAAAAATCCTCACTTTTTGGGCCGAAAAATGGACCGAGCGATTTTACAGCCGGATCGCGCTTGGAACTCGGTTATAGGCTAATTCGAGGTCGCTGAATCCGAATTCGGTGTCGGATTTCAGTTTCGAATTCGCTTTTCCGCGATATTCGCTCGCGAAAATTGGAAAAACCGGCGAGAAAATGGCGAAAATCAGCTCTGCAAATGGCCGGATCGAAAAACCGACGCCGGATTCGTGTTCGGCGACCTCGAATTAGCCTATAACCGAGTTCCAAGCTCGATCCGGTGAAAAAAATTTTCCCTTCCAAAAATCCTCACTTTTTGGGCCGAAAAATGGAATTTTCACTTAGGGATTATAAGAAAATTAATATGAAATTGTAACTTTTATTTGCATATTCTGAATTGAAACAAAAAATTGTCAGCCAACACCAATTTGAAGTTTTTTATTTTTGTACTTATAATAATATATAAACACTTGGACTTACAAAAATGCCCCAACAGATTTTTGTGTTACTGACAGATTTTGATCGATCATTATTGCCCCTTATTAAAATTATTTGACTGTTTCATGATGAATCAAATGCCATTAGAAATGTGCTAACCAGCAATTTTTAAATTTTATGAACAATTTTGCACACCATTTGTTTGTTTTGACCTTATTCAAATAACATCAACCTTATTTCATACTGGAAGTGAGCACATCATGATATTTCAAAGCACCAACTTTCAAGAAACAGAATCAATCGAGTTTATTTTCATGTTTTCGCTTTGACATGTATTGTTGCCGAGCACAAAATATTCTGACAATCAATTTGTGAATCAACTTAGTACTATTATAAATGACCATCAATCCAAAGACAGAAATTGCTACGAAAAAAGTTAACACATCCAGAAGTAAATACTGCCACCATGGCATATCTGCAGCAGCAATTTTTAGATGTGTTGCACCTTTATGTCTAATTACATATTCAGTCCAATAAATAGCAGTGTCCAATGGGGGCATGGGACGATCACGGTATCTGACTGAAAGTCGTTTAGCGTTTTCTTTAAACCTAATTAAAAATGAACAATCTCATCATAAAAATATGCTTAGTTCAAAAATTATTCATCAAACACTGAGGACAAAAACTCACTGAGGCTCATTCAACAACATTAGAATTTTTTTTAAAACCTCTTCTTTTGAAATCGCGTTATAATCGAGAATTTGGCCAGCTCCATTTGCTTCCAAAGACTTGATATTGGTTTGCTGGTCACCAAAAATTGGTATCCCTAAGACAGGAACACCTTCATATACCGCTTCGCTTATACCCAACAATCCTCCATGTGATATGAATAGTTTCACATTTGGATGAGCTGGAGGAAGAAGGAAGAGGATGAAAATGATCATGAAAAATAACATTTCATGCTGACGTCTTTACCATACCCAAGATATCTCTTTGGGGCATCCACTTGGAGATCATGATATTATCAGATTTTCCAGGCAACACATCACCTTCCCACTTCCACAAAACGCGTTGAGGGATTTTTGAAAACGCATATAAAAAGGCATCACGTTTTTCTGGTGGAAATGTCGCGCCTTTAAGAAGAGACCCCATGCAAAAGTACACAACCCCGTATTGGGATTCATTTATGAATTTCTCTACATTCTGAAACAGCGTAAGAAGATCATCCTTACTCAAGTAGACTAATCAGCTTGAAGAATCATCAGAAAAATTTCAAAATTATAAAGAAATACGTGAATTTCAACGAGGGTTGGTTAAATTTTATCAAGTTTTCAACCATCCTTCCAATCCAGTGAGAAACATTTTTTAGTGTTAAGTTTGGAGGACCCAAACGACTTTAACAGCTGGGCCAATTTTCTTTTGAGAAAATACGTCTTCGGTGATTTATAAAAATATGATAAAATATGTCTCTGGTGATTTTTAAAAATATGAACAATTTCTAAAAATTTGACAATTTATCCAAAACTTGTAATACTTTTTCAAAAAAAATTTAAAACGATTTGAAGAATTTTACAAAACTTGAGCAATTCTTTAATACTAAGCGATTTTTTCCGAAGTCTATGTGTTTATACCAGCACTGAAATTGTCAGTGAAAAGTTCAAATATTCCAACTTTTCATTCATATGCGGTGAAATCTTTCAGTGCCAATTATAAACTATTCCGTAAGAAAAAGTACCCAATTGGCAAGGGATCCGCTCAAAAATCTGTGATATGCCATAAAAAATTCTCTAAAAGTTGCCGATGCATTGAAAAAACTCTTCAGATGGGCACGTTTTTCGGAAAAGTCTCATTTTACTGCTAAGCAGTTTTTAAAAATACGCGTACGCTATTAAACCTGCCTTAAAAGTTGCATACACCTAAAAAAATGCCTAAAATCCAACCTTGCCAAAAAAAAATTGAAAGCTGTTTGTGAAGTTAAAAATGTTAGAATATTACTTTTAGCACATAAACGTTAACCCGATATGGTGGCATGCTCCTCTGAACCTAGACAGTCAACATGAAAAATACGTATCCAACCAATACAATTTTTTTTTCAAAATTCTTTTAAAACTGCCTAACGCGTGGGCGTTTTTTATCGTGTTTAAATCAGTGTGGTACAGCTGAAATAACTGATGTAAAAAATACTTTTAAAAACGGTTTTCTTCGCAACAGTCTCATTTTGCTGCTAAGCAGGGTTTTTTTTAGCAGATCCCTTGCCAATAGGGTATATTACTATATAGGAGGAGGAAAGTGAACCATTTCTTATCGAGTGTGAATATTGGCAAAATGAGCCAAAGACGAGTGAAGCCAATGCATGCGACAAGAAATGTTCACTCTCACCTCCTACATTGTAAGATATTTTTCTTAATACACACTAAGCAATTTTAAAAATCACCAGTGGGATGAAAACTAGTACTTTTCCTACTTTTTATCACACTCATATTGAAAAGTGTAAGATATTTTTCTTAATACACACTAAGAAATTTTAAGAATCACTAGTGGGATTCATTGCACTCATATGGAAAAGTATCTGTTATACAATGATTTACTTTCATATGCTGGAGATTAGGAGTAATGCTAAACTTTCATAGTATGTATTAAGAAAACACATATGTGACCCCTGCTGAAAGAATTGCTCTTAGGTGTGAAGAAGTGTCAAGAAAAACACGTTCAAAGTTTACCTTCTTTTCTCAACTGTCTCAAACATATTAACACAGTTTGACCAAGGATGGGGTGGTTGCTGGTTACCTGGAAATTCTACCACTAAATGGTATTAGTATTGCAACCATTACACGATACAGGTTTCAATTTGATAAAATGCAACAGTTGTTATTTACATATAATGCGTGTGATTTTATCACATTTTTTCACAGAAATGACGATTTTTTCAAACTAAAATTCTGTTTTAAGGATTCTAACCAATTTCAGATGAATTTTAACCTTCTTTTGAACCCAATTCAGGCAAAAAGTCAAAAACCATAAAACAACACCTAAGGGTGATTCTTTCAGCACAGGTCACATATTTCAATTTTTCAGTGACAAATTTAGTGCCAGTATAAATGAGGCTTAACCTTTCAGAAAGAGAGCTAAAACTAGACTAAGCTGGGTATCTGTGGAACCTTCGAAGTTAAAATTAAAAGTGGGATGGGCCATGCACCGCACCCATAACCTGTTTCCCCACTTAACCATACAATAGGGGCATTGTTAGATAGAGCCAAAACCAACCAGCGGATTCAAAATAACAGAACAAAAGGCCAAAAATAGGGCAACAAAACTACCTATTATGCTAGTCTGAAATGCCTAATCGCCTATACAGCAGGTGGTATAAAATCAGATACAATGTATGGCAAGGGTACAAAATAAATGTTTCACTTACCAACCCACAACAGAGGAATTTTAAAAAATATGATTTTTCAAACAGTGAAAATTTTAAAAAATTTAGAAAACCCTCCAATTTTTTTCTCAGTTAAAATTTATCATCTTGATTTGAATAAAATTTTTTCTTAGCACTGAAGTTATATGTAACCCTGCTAGCCAGGCATGAAATCATCCTTCTATAGGTCTTACAAAAGTACAACAAAAAATAAGTTCTAAAATCACCGCGAGATAGACGCAAACGTTTTAGTGCTCACCATAAGTGGAATCTCGGCTCTGCTTCTGGCAATATGATCATCTCCGATAGATCACCCGAGTTCCGTCGAGTATCTGTAGTATGTCTCCCCCTCCAATTTGTTTCTCAGGTCTAAAAAACAGGTCTTTTGGAACCAAACTGAATGGAACCAGAAGAACCATTCTGGAACGTTCAGAATGGTTCTTTTGGTTCAGAACCGAACCAAACATGACAAAATTTAAAAACAGTTCTTGGGAACGGAACCTGAGAACCATTTTTTTGAAGAACGGTACTTGGGAACCGAACCTGAGAACCATTTTTTTGAAGAATGGTTCTTGGCAGGGAGTGGAACCAATTGGAACCACCATAAAAAAAAAAACAGAACCACCACTTTTTTTTTGGATTTTCAAATGAGAACCAGAACCATCTGGAACGATTTGAAGAATTTATGGAATCAGAACCACTTGGAACAATTTGAAAAATTTTGTGGAACCAGAACCAATAGAGAGAACCACCAGAGAGGAGTTGTTTTGAAATTAACCAGAACCACCAGAACCACCAGAACCAGAGTTTTCTTCTGGTGGTTCTTCAAAATTTCAGTTTTTTCTTTTTTCAGTTTCAGTTTCAGTTTACATTCCTGCGAAATGCAGATAATGACTGAATTTGAAAAAAAATTATGAATATTTTTAAAAATTAGGATAATTTTCAAAAATAGTCTAATTAGAGACCTAATTTTGATTTCAAAATACAAAATTAATCAAATTTTGATGATGTTATTTTGAAGTGAAACAACAATTTTTGAAAAAAAAAATAGGAACTGGAAGAACCACCACCAATTAGAACCAAAAGAACCATGAAATGGTCTCGATTCTAGGAACCACAACCACAAGAATTGAAAAAAATGAAACAAAACCAGAACCAAATGGAACCACTTCAGACCATTATGAAAACCAAAACCGGAACCAGAACCGGAACCATTTCATCCTGATGGTTGAAGAGAACCACCACAACCACCAATAAAAAAAATGTCAATTGGTTCCATTCCCTGGTTCTTGGGAACCAAACCTGAGAACCGTTTTTTAGAAGAACGGTTCTTGAGAACCGAACTTGAGAACTGGGGTTTAAAAGAACGGTTCTTGAGAACTGAACCTAAGAACCATTCCTCAAAGAACTGTTCTTGAGAACCGAACCCAAGAACCGTTCTTTGAAGAATGGTTCTTGGGAACCAAACCCGAGAACTGTTCTATGAGGAACGGTTCTTTACTGCTCCAAAGAACATTAAGAACCTTGAAGAACGGTTCTGGAGAACCACAGCACAGCTGAAAATTTGAGTTTGGTTCTTTTCATTGTGAAAAATTTTTTTCCAGCTCAACCTGTCGCCTTTTGACCTATCAATTTTTTCATTTTATATTTTTTTAGTTCCGAAGTATTTTTGCTGCAAACAGGGTTTCAACTGTGTGAGTCCGATTCTAATTTCTAAGTACAAGATTTTAATAGGTACTATGATTCATAGTATTTCGAACCGGTAAACCCGAATTTGGCAATTTTTTTTCAAAGGTCACACAAGCCTTCCTGAGGAAGAGAGAAATTTGAATTTCTCAATAAAATCGGGGGTCGAGGAAAGGCACTGAAGGGTCAAATTCAAAAAATGAGCAATATTTAAACTCATTTCCCTCAACAACCTAATGTGCATGTTACGCCTAATCGATGTAATTGCCTAATTCATGAAATATACAATCACACACTAATATTTGACAAGTACAGAACGGAACCAAAGGAACCGTTCTGAACCGTTCAGAACGGTTCTTTTGGTTCATAACCGAACCGAACATGATAAAATTTAAGAACAGTTCTTGGGAACCGAACCTGAGAACCGTTTTTTTGAAGAACGGTTCCTGGGAACCAAACCTAAGAACTGTTTTTGAAGAACGGTTCTTGGGAACCGAACCTGAGAACCATTATTTTGAAGAGCGGTTCTTGGGAACCGAACCTGAGAATCACTTTTTTGAAGAACAGTTGTTAGGAACCGAACCCAAGAACCATTTTTTTGAAGAACGGTTCTTGGGAACCGAACCAAGAACCATTATTTTGAAGAACAGTTCTTGGGAACCGAACCAAGAACCGAACAGAACTAAAAAAAAGAACGGAACCGGAACACAACAAAGTTCGGTTTTTGAAGCCCTGCTAAAAAATGTTCAATTGTGCTCTTCGCTTGAAATAATATTAAAAAATGAACAAGAACAACAACTGCAGAAAATTGCAAATTCAAATTTCAATTTCGAAAAATCTTTATTTTTTGACTTTTGACGTTATTTCATTTCATTTGTGATGACAATTCTCCGAAAAGACTGCAAATTCAAGTACTTGAAAAAAGTAGAAATTATTTCAACTCTTGTAAGTATATGCATCCAGTGTGCAAGTTCACTTGTTTCATCAATTTCATTGGAAAAGTCACGTACGCAATTAACTTGCCTAGTGAAATCCCCGCTTAAGGCTTGGGAGATTTTTTTTTTTTTAATTTCAAGTTTTTCTAAAACTGGAACAATTTATTAGCATTTAAACAATTTTCTTCAAATTGGACAATACTTTCCAAAACAAACAATTTTCCCAATTATGTACACTCATTTTTTTTTTTAATTTGACAAAAATTGAAAGAATTTTTTAAAAGTCACACATTTTTTGACATTTGGAGAATTTTGCAAGTTGAACGATTTTTGTAAAAATTGGCCCTTTTCCAAAAGCTATAGACGGTTTTCCAAATATCAAACGATATTTTCAAAATACTTTTTTTGATTTTATAGGGAAAATTTAAAAAACAGAAAAAATGAATTTTTTAGCCAAAAAAAAAACATTTCTGACATCAATTTTCCAACATTTTTTTCAATTTTTCAATTTTTATAAATATATTTGATTTCAAGGACAATTGGACAGTGATATTTGTTGAATCGAAAAGAGGGTCAAGAAAAATTTTCCACATCCAAGGTTAAACACCACTTCCTGACTTCCCTCCTAATGAGTTCATATCAATCTGCTGCGCACCTATCGCAACATATTTTCTGCTAGGTATTCACCAATATTACAATCAGTTGACCTACGATACTTCTTATCTTTTTCACACAAGCACCTGCCTACCTAGTACCTGCATAGTGGAAAAACAACAAAAATATTCATTCACCTTTTCCAGTGGTTTAGCTTCTTTAATATTCAATCCAGCTACTTCGATAACGTTCGGAACCATTGGTCGGACACTATTCAAACTAAAATGCGTATTCAAAAACAGCATACTCGCGTTTCTAGCAATATTTTCCAATGGAGGAACATCCGGTCCAAAAATTCGTTTCGACATTTCGTCGTAAACATCGAGGGAATTTTTCCTGTACGTATAAGTCGAGTATAAATTCAACAGAAAATTCTCCACTCGTTCGAGGAAATTCATCCTGGGTGCAAATCCTCTCATGAAATTAGGAATAAAACTGGGATTATTCGGTAAGCCGTTGAATTCAGTGAGCCAGGGAAACGGAGCGTTGGGATTAAAGGCAACGATAGGTATTTTCAGTAACCAACCAAAGAGTAGGAAAAAATCCGTGTTAAATGTTTCAGTGATCAATATAAATCGTACTTCTTGGTGGTATTTACCAACTCCATGAGATCTTTGCAATTGGCTATTTCATCGTAAGACGGCATAAAAGGAAATACCAAATCAATTTTGGCGAAACTGTTCGTACATAGAGATTGCATTTGCGGTATGGTTAAAATATCTGGTAAATGGAAACATTTAGATATGTCAATTTCGTAATAATTTGGCAGTGAGTATCTTTTCGGAAATGTATTATAAATGGTCACATTATGCCCGCGTTCAGCCAAAGCTACAAGTAAAGGATCGATAATGGCATAGTGACTTCGAGCGGGTAATGGAAATATACCAAGGATTTCGTAAGACGACGCTGAGCACGCAAAAAACGCAATACTGGGGAAAACGAAGAGGAAAAACATGTTTGTTGCTATCCACTAAAAAGTCATAATAACGACTGAACTTGAAGCTAAATAAGCTACTTACTTTTATCAAGTGAAATACCTACTTATCGCAGTAGGTAGGCAGTTAGGCACAACATGGTTGGGGCGATAATGTTCATTTCTGAAGGGGGGAGGGAGGTATGATATTTCTTGTCAACATTTTCCGCATTTTTCCAAGAAAGCAGCAATCGAGTGAAACTTTCAAGTAACCATAACCACAATTTTTACCCTCCCCCCTCCCCGTTCTCTATAAAACAAGTTTGAACAATAAAAAAAGAAAAATTAAAATTAAAAACAATGTGAATTGCAAAAGAATTTCCCGGAACGCAGAAGAAAAAATAAAGACGAAAATATAGCTCGGACAAGGAGGGAGAAATTATTTGAAAAATCGTATCTGAAACGAAAAAATTGTAGGATTTTTTGACCTTTTGAGAGGGAAAAATTTTTCATTCCATTTTCAATGGACTTTTAGTGGATTAAAAATTGAATTTGTTCGTGCTCGAGCGAAACGTTGAAAAAATTGTATTTTTAATGCTCAAAAAAGGTATTTTTTTCATGATTTAATGCTGAAAATCTCTATCTGATGTAATTTGGGGGAGAGGGAGTAAAAAGTACCCTACGTACCCTACTTCCGACACTACTGTCTTAGGTGGTCTCGCTTGATAAAAAATTGACATATTGTACGCTAAAATTAAAATTTTTTGAATATTTTTTAATACAGGCATTTTGTTTTTTTTAAGGAGAAAGTTACCCCAACACGCCATCAAATTTTCAGAGAACCCTGAATCCGATGTATCTTGATGACCTGTCCCACAATTCAACCCCGTCTGTCCATTACATTATGCCACCAGCAGTCAAAAAGTGCTGCATGCAGCACTCGTGATAAAAATTGTGAAGCGTTGTGCGATAAGGGACCTTGTTGTGAAAGAAAAATCGGATATGAAATTTGCCTAATTCGCCTAGAAAACATGTTTTCTAGGCGAATCATTCAAAATATGAGATTCGAATTTTTTTTCACCCTAAGGTCTCTTATCGCACAGTTTTAAGGCGAATTTTGTCGGCTCACATGATACAAAGCGTCAGATAGTCGATATAATATGCCATGCCATAAGTTCGTGATGACCCCATTTGTGTATGATATCGAGAAAAATTTCGAAGAAGTGATTAAACAGTTCGAGGTACTGAAATCTTATCAACATTCACAGAAAAATGGAAAATTTTGTCTGTCGATTGGACCTTGAAACTTTTTGTGGGGTTACCAATGGGCAAAAAATATCAAGCTTTGAGGGTTCTCATGCTTCTGAAAAAATTGTTACAGGAAATAAGCAACCAAAACCTTTGTTTTCTTTAAAACATCGGAATAATGAAATTCTTAATTGCCAGCCAACTGTTCGTTACTTTTTTGTTCATTTGAGAACCCCTATTAAACAAAAAGGTAACTAGTCTACAATCCAAACATGAAAAAGTGCTCTAGAAATCGAATTCAGCGATCTTTTTTGAGAACCAAAAAAATGAGCTGCCAAAATGTCGGTACTATCCGCCTCATTCGAAAAAGTGCAGTTTCAGATTTTTAACCCTGCATAATGAGGGGGGGTGGGACCCCTAAAAAGGTGATTTAGGGGACATGGTCCGAACCAAAAAAATTCGACGGATTTGGCTTGAGGAACTTCTCCCGATACCGAATATGTAATTTTTTTCCGTTGCACCCTGCACAACTGCATTTTATTGCACTTCAAGTGCAATTTTTATGCATTTTAGACGATTTTTGACAGTAAAAGAGCCCTCCTATCCAAAATATAGGTGAGAACCAAAAAATACTCGTCAATTTTGTTGAATGTAGTCATTTAAAGTCCATTCCCGCAAAAATGGGCGAAAAATTCCTGCACAATGCGAAGTAATGAAAATGAACAGGTTAGTCACCCCATCCCCCCACCAAAATTAAGTCATGGAATACTTGCTCAAAAATGGCAATGCGATACATCAAAATGGGTCAAAATTTTGCGCTGAATCCGAAAATCATCATCATTTTTTATTTCGACCCCCCTCGGTGGAGTTCTGCTCCCAAACTTGAATTTGAGGGGGAAACTGAAGAATTGACATCATTTAAATGAAACGTAATTAGAATTTACGCAGATCAGACAATTGTGGTTGATTGATCTTTACTTTCAGCATACCTTGATTCTCCTAAAAAAATTTCCAACCCTCATCCCTCCCACCCCCGCCAAATTATAATAAAATCATTAATTTAAAAACAGCGATGCGGCATATCGAAATGGTTTGAAATTTTGCGCTGAGTTTGAAAATGGTAATAATTTTTGAATTTGATCCCCCTCGGTAGAGTTTTGCCCCCAAACTACAATTTGAAGGGGTATAAATGAATAATTGACCTTATTAGATGAAACGTAATTGCAATTTACACGCGCCAGGCTGTAGCAGTCGATGAGTTCCAATTCTGCAGCATATATCGACTCAAAAAAATTTCTACCCCTCGCACCTCCCGCCCTTGCCGCATCTTACCTGATAAAAACATTTATTTTATAACATAGCCGTGTGACATTTTAAAATGACTTAAAATTTCGCGCTGAGTTCGAAAATTGTAGTAATTTTTTTAATTTGACCTATCCTTTATTTTTTAAAAATTTTTAATGTCTTTTCATTTTTCAAGAAAAAAAAATTTCGATTTATTTTGTCTGTTGAAAAAAAAAGAAAAACACTACGCCACTGACAGACTTTAATACGTCCGCCATCCTCCAATGAACTACGTACCGGTATAGCTTGAGCGCGATATTTTAAGGCGTTGTAAAATGTCATACAGCTATGTTATAAACTAAATGTTTTCATCAGGTATGATGCGGCAAGGGCGGGAGGTGCGAGGGGTAGAAATTTTTTTGAGCCGATATATGCTGCAGAATTGGAACTCATCGACTGCTACAGCCTGGCGCGTGTAAATTGCAATTACGTTTCATCTAATAAGGTCAATTATTCATTTATACCCCTTCAAATTGTAGTTTGGGGGCAAAACTCTACCGAGGGGGATCAAATTCAAAAATTATTACCATTTTCAAACTCAGCGCAAAATTTCAAACCATTTCGATATGCCGCATCGCTGTTTTTAAATTAATGATTTTATTATAATTTGGCGGGGGTGGGAGGGATGAGGGTTGGAAATTTTTTTAGGAGAATCAAGGTATGCTGAAAGTAAAGATCAATCAACCACAATTGTCTGATCTGCGTAAATTCTAATTACGTTTCATTTAAATGATGTCAATTCTTCAGTTCCCCCCTCAAATTCAAGTTTGGGAGCAGAACTCCACCGAGGGGGGTCGAAATAAAAAATGATGATGATTTTCGGATTCAGCGCAAAATTTTGACCCATTTTGATGTATCGCATTGCCATTTTTGAGCAAGTATTCCATGACTTAATTTTGGTGGGGGATGGGGTGACTAACCTGTTCATTTTCATTACTTCGCATTGTGCAGGAATTTTTCGCCCATTTTTGCGGGAATGGACTTTAAATGACTACATTCAACAAAATTGACGAGTATTTTTTGGTTCTCACCTATATTTTGGATAGGAGGGCTCTGTTACTGTCAAAAATCGTCCAAAATGCATAAAAATTGCACTTGAAGTGCAATAAAATGCAGTTGTGCAGGGTGCAACGGAAAAAATTACATATTCGGTATCGGGAGAAGTTCCTCAACCCAAATCCGTCGATTTTTTTTGGTTCGGACCATGTCCACTAAATCACTTTTTTAGCCCCCCCCCCCCCCCATTATGCAGGGTTAAAAATCTGAAACTGCACTTTTTCGAATGAGGCTGATAGTACCGACATTTTGGCAGGTAATTTTTTTTTTTCTCAAAAAAGATCGCTGGATGAACACTTTTTCGTGTTTGGATCATAGACTAAACGAACAGATGGCCAGTGGAGGAAAGTTAGAAAAAAAAACATTTTTGCAAAGCAAAGCTTTTATTTCGGAAAATTGCCTAGAGTAGTCCCCTGAATAACCCCAAAGAGTTACCACCCCACAGACCTCTGGCTAACTTTTTTAAGGGACTAATCCCCTCAAAAAACAGTTTTTTCACATTATCTCCTCCGGGTTTGATTTTAGGATGAAAATAGATCGGTAGTTTTTTGTTCAACGCTCAATTTTCAACGTTTTTTGTATGAACAATTTTTTTGTACAATCGTTAGCAGAGGAGATAGAGAGTCCTAAAGCAAGGGGGTTTGGGGAAATACAGGGCCTATAGTTGAACCGGGCACCCTCAGCGCAAAAATTCCCATTCTTTTCTTTTCTTTTTTCCCATTTCGTTGCGTTGCATCACTGATATTATTGTTGTAATACGCAACGAAACGAAAACAAGATCAAAAAAGTGACGAAGTTTAATGTAAGGGATGAGTCATCTTATAAAATATGCAGGTAAAAGTGTGAAATACGCTTCACAGAGTTGAAATGCCCACACGATAACATTACATGAATCTTTTTTTTAACATCAGAATGCCGTAATCTCAAACGTAAAATTATCAATTCTTTGAAATTAAATTTTTTTATTAATTACAATTATTGACAAATAAGTGATGAATTTATCATTAAAAATTAAATTCATCAAAATTGTGATTTTTGGTAATTTAAAAACTATACCCCAGACTCTTTTAACGGAAAAAAACATAAATCAGAAATATCGCTATTTTAGGTAGAGTATTTTGCGCTGAGGGTGCCCGGTTCATCTATAGACCCTGTATGCTATTACTTGGAAATGAGATGATAGATATAAAATCGTACTAAACTGTAGGTATGTTTGGGGAATAAAAATAACGGTGTGATTTTTTGCGACGAACAAAAAGGGCCCGACAGTAAAAGGCTTTCCCCGACAAAAAAAGGATTCAAACGACGAAAAAAATTATTGAACATGCTGTTACAAAATAGCCTGATGAAAATAAAAATTTTTGGTACCAAAAGTTTTCGTTTTCATTAATAAAATGACAAAAAAAAATGATGGGCTAAATTTAAAACTGCGCATAACCAAATTTGGTACAGGTAAAAAAATTCCGACCAGTACACCTCATTCTACTCATCACAGTCATCACCAATTAAAAAATGGGCCTGCATTCATCCTCGCGACTCAATTTCTAAGTGGTGCGCACTCTGGTGGAAGTTTTGAAAACAGGTGGCTCACTTTGTATGTAGAATTAACCCATTCAATCTCAGCCATGGGTGAGAAGTACGGTGGCTCACTTTGTATGTAGAAATAACCCACAAAGTGGCTCACATGTACGGATATTACTACCTATATATATACTCCCCTTTATATGTGCCCATTAGGGTGGATTAAAAAAAATCATATCTTGGATTTTGACCAAATTTGGTGAGGTGGTTTACTTTGAGTGGGAGACTTCACAAAAAATTTTTAGCCCCCCCCCCCCAGGGGCAGGGAATCGCATCTTCTGAGTGCTACGAAGGCTTCTCACATAAGTTTGATTGGCTAAAAAACACAAAAACAGCGTTTTTTTCAAAAGGAGGTGCACATTGAGCACCTCCTGCTCCCCTCCTCTTGCCCCGGGGGGCCTCAAAATTTTTTTGTGCAGTGTCCCACTCAAAGTAAACCACCCCACCAAATTTGGTCAAAATCCAAGATATGTTTTTTTTTCGATCCACCCTAGTGCCCAACTGCCCATCCCACCTTCCCCATTTGTTTTTATTTAGCAAATATTATTAAAGGGGCGAGGTGGACACATGGGAGGGGGTAAAATGTCAAAATTGCTTCTTGACCATCCACCCCCTCCTATGTGCCCACCTCACCTCGCCCCTTCAATCGTATCACTTCTGCTAAATTAAAACAAATGGATAAATATGAGGGGGAGGTGAGGGAAGTAATATTTATACATATTATCAATTTACATAATACATACCATTTTCATGCCCAAAACAAACAGTTTAGTACAATTTTATACCTATTATCAGATTTCCCCAACCCCTCTGCTTTCAGGAGATCAGGACTCTATCTCTCTTACTAACGGTCATACAAAAAAATTGTTCGAACTAAAAATGTTGGAAATTGAGTGTAAAACAAAAAACTACTGATCCTATTTTTATCCTAAAATCAAACCCTGAGGAGATAATGTGAAAACTCCGTTTTTTGGGAGGTTAACCCCCTCTAAAAAAGTTTGCCTGAGGTCTGTGGAGTGGTAACTCTTTGGGGTTATTCAGGGGACCACTCTAGACAATTTTCCAGAATAAAACCTTTGCTAGGCAAAAATGTGTTTTTTTTTCTCCAAATGATACTAACTTGCCTCCACTGGGCTGGCAATTAGGAATTCCTACATTCCGATGTTTTACAAAAAACAAAGGTTTTGGTTGCTTATTTTCTGTATCAATTTTTTCCGAAGCATGAAAACCCCCAAAACTTGAAACTTTTTGCCCATTGGTAGCCCCGCAAAAAGTGTCAAGGTCAGGGGCGGGCCACAGTGTGCCAAATGCACAAGCTAGGGTGAAATGGCTCGATTACTCAAAATCGCCAATCGGGTTGGAAAAAAGGGCACCGTGAAATAATACCTTGAAGTGTCTACTTTCGCGATGTTTTTTCAGAATTTGCATTTTTTTGAGAATTTTCGAAATACTCGCCTTTGAGTGAGGGGGTGAAAAATTTAGATTTTTAAAGTTTGCGGAAAAAAGCGATATGGGTGTCGAAATGTAGGTTCTGAGGGGCGCTGATTCCGATTCCGGAACTCGTTTGACCCCAAAACCAAAATTGAGCTCCCTAGGGGAGAAAAGGGGGTCCAAAATTTTGAAAAATACGATATGGGTGTCGAAATATAGGTTTTTGGGGGCGCTGAATCTTATTCCGGCACTCATTTAACCCAAAAACCAAAATTGAGCCCCCTAGGGAGGAGACGGTCTCAAAATTTCGAAAAATACAATATGGTATCAAAATGCAGGGTTTCCAGACCGCTGGATCTTATTCCGGCACTGTTTTAACCCAGAACCCAAAATCGAGTCCCTCAGGGGGAGGGGGGTGATAGGGGCCCAAAATTTCAAAAAATACGATTATACGATATTAGTATCAACATGCATGGTTTCAGGGGCGCTGATTCTCATTCCAGTACTCATTTGACCCAAATACCAAAATTGAGCCCCTAGGTGGAGAGAGGGGCCTAAAATTTTGAAAAATACAACATGGGTATCAAAATGTAGGTTTTTGGGAGCTCCGATACATTCCAGTAACTCTTAATTTTAAAAAAAGACTTTGCCCTCTATAAGGGTACCACTATCCAAAATTCTGAATATTACAGATGGTATTCAAAATGAAAGTTTTTTGTGAGTGCTAATTTTCATTTCAAAAATAATATAAAATTTGAATCGCATATATACCAACTATATTTACGTTATAAGAAAACTTCACTCATTTTAAAGTTGAAATACTACCGAGTGAGGCGTGAATTCTTGTTTGCGATGGAGATGACGAGAGCGAAGATGATATATAAGCTGAAGAATCGGATGACGAATTTTTCAACCTAGAAATCAGTGAAGTTTTCTTTGGTATATATGCGATTCAAATTTTATATTATTTTTGAAATGAAAATTAGCACTCACAAAAAACTTTCATTTTGAATACCATCTGTAATATTCAGAATTTTGGATAGTGCTACCCTTATAGAGGGCAAAGTCTTTTTTTAAAATTAAGAGTTACTGGAATGTATCGGAGCTCCCAAAAACCTACATTTTGATACCCATGTTGTATTTTTCAAAATTTTAGGCCCCTCTCTCCACCTAGGGGCTCAATTTTGGTATTTGGGTCAAATGAGTACTGGAATGAGAATCAGCGCCCCTGAAACCATGCATGTTGATACTAATATCGTATAATCGTATTTTTTGAAATTTTGGGCCCCTATCACCCCCCTCCCCCTGAGGGACTCGATTTTGGGTTCTGGGTTAAAACAGTACCGGAATAAGATCCAGCGGTCTGGAAACCCTGCATTTTGATACCATATTGTATTTTTCGAAATTTTGAGACCGTCTCCTCCCTAGGGGGCTCAATTTTGGTTTTTGGGTTAAATGAGTGCCGGAATAAGATTCAGCGCCCCCAAAAACCTATATTTCGACACCCATATCGTATTTTTCAAAATTTTGGACCCCCTTTTCTCCCCTAGGGGGCTCAATTTTGGTTTTGGGGTCAAACGAGTTCCGGAATCGGAATCAGCGCCCCTCAGAACCTACATTTCGACATCCTTATCGCTTTTTTTCCGCAAACTTTAAAAATCTCAATTTTTCACCCCCTCACTCAAGGGTGAGTATTTCGAAAATTCTGAAAAAAATGCAAATTCTGAAAAAACATCGCGAAAGTAGACACTTCAAGGTATTATTTCACGGTGCCCTTTTATCCAACCCGATTGGCGATTTTGAGTAATCGAGCCATTTCACCCTAGCTTGTGCATTTGGCACACTGTGGGGCGTATTCTAACGTGCAGCTCCACACATATTGTGCAGCTCCAAAAACAATTGTGCGGTTTCAAAAATTTGAACATTTTAATAATTTTTATTATACTCAAATGACAAAAAAGAATCAATAAAAAGCTCACAAAATTACGTAAATTAATAACATGAAAATTCAAACTAATAATTTTTTTCTCCACCTTTTTTCTTATTTCAGAATTAACCATTTCATTTCCCATTATATTCACCTGCTCAAAAATGTACTTATACCACTCCTGCTCCCTTGCTTTAGGTGTCATTTTTGAGCGTGATTCGTTGTTAAACCAAGCGATAAAGACGGAGGTAGAGGGGGTACGGGTGGGGGGAAGGGGTCAAACCCCCCAAATGTTGAATTAGCTCCCCAAATTATTTTCATGCAAATGTTTCACACATAAAATTTTTTTAGATACCTATTTAATTTTCAAGGGATAAACTATCAGTACCTATGTGACGAATTTCCTGATTTTTTCAAGCTACTGAATAAAAATTAAGGTAGGTATTAAATTTTATCAAAAAGCTGGCAAATTTCGTTGAAAATCGGCAAATGTAAACTCAAAAAATTTTCCATAAGAAGTCGGAAAATTTTATTTTAAAAAGGCAAACTTCTCGACTATTTAGAAAATTTTTTCAAGGAGTCTTCAAATCTTGTAAGTCACCTAAATTGGTAAATTTTGTTGCATGTAAATCTGCAAATTTACGAAGACGTGTGCTGATTTACCACGCAAAAAAACTTCAAAAAACGCGAAATTTTTACTTCAAAGTAATGGAATGTTTTCAAACAACAAAATAATTAAAAAACAAATTATTTTCTTTCTGAAAGTCATCAGTTTTTCAAATCTTAGCCCTCACTTCGCTCGGGCATATGAGTCCTAAAATACATACAAGAGATAGACGTTGAAAATTTCGCATTCTTTTATTAAAATATGGCATTGATTTAAAAAATGAAGAAATTTTAATTTCTGGATGCTAATTTTTTCAAAAATTTTCGCCATCCCTTCGCTCGGGGTCCATAAATTTACACAATTCTTATCAAAATGATGATATGACTCTCTTCCTTTCACCCCAGCAAATTGACTATTTTGAAGCGATATTAAACAAAAATGATGTATTGCTGATGGAAAAATTTTTGGTGGGTCGAAAATAAACATTTTTGTTTCATGTTTCTTTCCTTTTCAACTGGGGCTGAAGCCCCCCCCCCCCAAAAAAAAAAAATTAGGTTCATCTCCGGCTATGCCAAGAAATTACGGAGGGTCGTACTTCTCTCGACAGGGAGCAGTAAACCTTAAAAAAATTCTCAATGGAACTATGTTTGTGCAGCTCCAAAATTTTCTTAGAATACGCCCTCGTCAAGGTCCAATCGACAGACAAACATTTTCCATTTTTCTGTGAATGTTGATAAGACTGCAGTACCCCGAACCGTTTAATCATTTCTTCGAAATTTTTCTCAATACCATACAGGAATGGGACCATCGCGAACCTATGGCAAGGCATATTATATCGACTATCTCACGCATTGCGTCATTTGAACCGACAAAATTCGCCATTGTATACAATGGCGACAATGGCGTAGTTTTTACAAGGTTGCGATTTGCTGTTTTTGTGCGATAAACGTGCCACCTTTCCAACGTACTTAGTATTGTCTAACGCACTGTATACAATGGATGAATTTTGTGGTTCTCGTTTTTGGGTAAATACTTAATCAATTTAATCTACTATAATTTTGAACAAATCTTTCATTCTATTTTCAAAATTTAGAAAACTTATACAAATTAAAATCAAATTTAATATTCACTATCAGAACAGTTCATTTTTGTATCTATGATCATTTCAGGATCCGAATTCAATTTGGAACACGGATGATCCAGATTTTACGCTATGTTTCGAAAAAACAATTTTGGTATGGGTGCCATGTGCATTCCTTTGGATACTTCTACCCGTGGAAATATACCATCTTCGTCATTCAAAATCACTCGATATACCCTTGAATTTTAACGTAGTAAAATTGGTAAATGATTGAACTTTGTAATTACACATTACTCAGGCGGCGGTACATAATTCATAGAACATTTTTTTTAGAAAAAGGCTTTCCAATAATTTTACGATTTTTTAAGCATCTAGGTAATTTAAACACTTGTGTACGTGAATCTTAAAAGGTCCCACTTTGTCGGGATTATTTACGGAGTTATAGCGATTTTTCTGAAGCTGGGTCGAAAATATCGCTTTTGGGATTTTTAACGTTTCTGAAAGTGGCAACCCTGCTCTTTCGAATGCCGCAAAACCGCATCTCGATCCGATCGTGCGTTTCGCTTCTATGGAGAGAAACGTCAGCCTACAATTTTGTATTATTTTTACTTCAAAGTTTTCGAATTGTTCATGATCTATATCGAGTAAAAATTGTTTCGGCATACATTTTTATTGAAAATCTATCAAATTTCTAATCGAATGAGACCTTTCCGAGTCTCTATGGAGCAAATCTCTCAGAGATATTCGGATTTGAAGTTGAAACTTTATTGCTTTTTTTTTCAAAAACTTTAAACACGTTTTTCTCGAAATCGTGTTTTTTGAACTTTCAACTTCAAATGCGCGTATCTCTGAGAGATTTGCACCATGGAGCCTCGTAGTGATCTTAAATGATCCGAAATTTTATCAAGTATTTATTACGCTCCGGTCATAACTCAATCCCGACAAAGTGGGACCTTTTAAGATTCACGTACACACTTATTGGTGGATTGAAAAAAAAAACATATCACGGATTTTGTCGAAAATTGACAAGGTAGTTTACTTACTTTGAAAAAGTGACCTCCCAAATAAATTTCGACCTTCCTTTCCCCCCGCTCAGAGAGCAACCTAAGAGACCACAAAATTGGATAATTTTTGAAAAAATTCTCTTGAAAAATAAATCACAAATTTTTCGGCCATAAAAGTTATTTTAAAATAATTTTTTGGGAATCTTTGTAATAGTTGTATATTAATAGGTACCTACAGTAGGGTGGTCGAAAAAAAAAACATATCTTGGATTTCGACCAAAGGGCCTGGTAGGATAAGGGGGTCGAATCTGCCCTGGAAAGCTTTTTGGACGATTCCAATGCCAAAAGGTAGACCCTATCGAGGAAAAATTTTGACAAAATTTTTGGACCCCCACCCCGCCCACTTTCCGAGATATAGGCAAAAACGTGTTTTTCAGGTTTTATTTTTTTTCTAGCGTTGTTTCCAAGATAAAAAGCTGAAATTTTTTCTGTGAATTCTTACTAATAAGGGGTATGCACAGGATTTTTTTCGATTTTTTTCAGTCACTACTCTTTGAGTTATGCGGTTTTGAAATTTTCAAATCGCTATATCTCAAAAATGCGACTAGAGTCAATCACGAAATTTTTTTAAAATATGTATTTTTGTAGTAGGAATATACCATAAAAATTTCAGAATTTTTCAAGTGGTGGAACGTGGTCAAAAAAATTAAAAACCGCATTGATATTGTGTAATACGCGTGAAACATTTCGGGAGCGTGAGACACTACTCCACGGTGGCGCGTGGAAAAAGCAACATACGTTTCGCGCTCAAAACTCATGTATGTACATAATACAATATTATTAATAAGGTCATTTCAGGTTTTGACCACCAGAAAAATAGTAGAAAGGGAAAGTTTTTTTATAAGCCCAGTAGGGTATGTATTTTAATCTGTCGGAACTTCCCTAAAATCAGTGAGTGTTTTGTACCCTCTTTTGGGAGGATAGGGGTTCAAATTCTGGGGTTTTGGCTATAACTTACAAAATTGTGCATTTACAAAGAAAAGGGTTGAAGCAAGAATTGTAGAGCATTAGGAAAATGAACAATGTTGTTATTTACAAATCTTTTTTAGGACATCGTGGAGTTTAGGGGTAGGGGGTGGCTGGGGACTTCAGAAAAAAATTAACATTGAAAATTTTCCATTAATGCAAATAATTATCAAAAATTGAGTTAATCGACTTTTAAGAGTGGTTCTTTTGTGTAGTAGGTATATTCTGTTACCATGTAAAATCAGGCAATGTACAACCGACCATTCATCTTAAAGTGGGAAAAGGGTGGACTCTCTGCAGAAAAAGACTCATTTTTCCTCAAAACAGGTTAGCTAAACAATTAGAAAACATTTGCCCAGACTAACGTCGTTGTAGAGCATCAAAAGATTAGCATTTTCCTTTTCCAACTTCTATTTTACATGGTCTTGGATTTGGAGGTGAGCTATTGCAAATAGAATAACAAGCGGTACCTATTCAAAAAAATTTCAATAATTTAATAATGGATAATGCATGTATGCATAAGCCGGGTATAGAATCTACTCGTAGGAAACCGAGTGTCGAACAAGTGGGTTTCTAGGGTTTTTGTGGGTACTGAACTCGATTTTTATAATAATTTTTTTGACCCCCAGCACTCCAATTAGATGCGGGGGTTCGAAATTCCAAAAGTGAATGAGCTCTCTTAGAATTAATCCATATCGAAGGAATAGTTTTGATTTCTTGTAGGAGAGAAAGGAGGTAGATATTTAATGCATTGTAAAAAATACATAAATGTAGAATTTTAGACTAAAAAAATCTGAACAGAACAAAAAAATTAATTTCTTAAGGTAGTCAAACATTCAATCAGTGGCGTCGAAAAGTGGGCGACAAGGGCTACATTATACCCCCCTTCTCCCAATCACATCAGATAGACATTTTAAAGCATTAAAACATGGAAAAAATGTTTTTTGGGGCATTGAAAACTCAATTTTTTCAAAGCTTCGCTCGAGCATAAATAAAATCACAATTATATAAATTATTTAACGCAATATAGTGAAAAAATGTTTCTTTTTGCCCCCTCGCTCGAAAATCCTTCTGGTATTCTAACTATTGGTACACATTTTGTACCCTCCCAAAAAAAAACTTCCGGCGTCACTGAATTCAAAATTTAAAAAAAAATGAATTTTTTGGTTACCTTTTGACTCGGAAAAGGTCATTTGAGTTAGGTACTATTCTTTTTCCGAATTTCACACTGGTGCCTGTAAGAATTATGAGGAAACGGATCTAGTGATCTGGTTGAAAAGACCGGGGCAGGGGTAAATTATTATAAAAGGTCCCCACCTTGACATCCTAAGGAAGATTTGTAAATAACAACATTGTTCATTTTCCTAATGCTCTACAATTCTTGCTTCAACCCTTTTCTTTGTAAATGCACAATTTTGTAAGTTATAGCCAAAACCCCAGAATTTGAACCCCTATCCTCCCAAAAGAGGGTACAAAACACTCACTGATTTTAGGGAAGTTCCGACAGATTAAAATACATACCCTACTGGGCTTATAAAAAAACTTTCCCTTTCTACTATTTTTCTGGTGGTCAAAACCTGAAATGACCTTATTAATAATATTGTATTATGTACATACATGAGTTTTGAGCGCGAAACGTATGTTGCTTTTTCCACGCGCCACCGTGGAGTAGTGTCTCACGCTCCCGAAATGTTTCACGCGTATTACACAATATCAATGCGGTTTTTAATTTTTTTACCACGTTCCACCACTTGAAAAATTCTGAAATTTTTATGGTATATTCCTACTACAAAAATACATATTTTAAAAAAATTTCGTGATTGACTCTAGTCGCATTTTTGAGATATAGCGATTTGAAAATTTCAAAACCGCATAACTCAAAGAGTAGTGACTGAAAAAAATCGAAAAAAATCCTGTGCATACCCCTTATTAGTAAGAATTCACAGAAAAAATTTCAGCTTTTTATCTTGGAAACAACGCTAGAAAAAAAATAAAACCTGAAAAACACGTTTTTGCCTATATCTCGGAAAGTGGGCGGGGTGGGGGTCCAAAAATTTTGTCAAAATTTTTCCTCGATAGGGTCTACCTTTTGGCATTGGAATCGTCCAAAAAGCTTTCCAGGGCAGATTCGACCCCCTTATCCTACCAGGCCCTTTGGTAGGGTGGTTTACTTTGAGTGGGAGACTACCCAAAAAAAATTTGAGCCCCCCAGGTGCAAGGGGAGGGGAGCAGGGGGTGCTCAAAGTGCACCTCCTTTTGAAAAAAACGCAGTTTTTTGTGTTTTTTAGAAAATTAAAATCGTGTGAGAAGCCGTCACAGCACTCAAAAGTTGCGATTTGAGTTTCTACACCTCCCTGAACCATCGCCGTCCTCCTCCGATCAAAATTCAGACTGCTACCAGGGGGTCCAAAAGTTGCGGATTGCAATATTTCAATAATATGAATTATTCACTAAGCTGGAATGATTTTTTTCATCAAGTAATTGAGCAAAAATTTTTTTTGGATCACTGTTAGTAAATTTTGAAAAAAAAATTATGAAAATTTTATGCACCAGTGCAGCCAACAGCGAATCGTAAAATTCCAAAATACAGAATTTATGCTAACTTTGAATTGATTACTTTTTCGCTTGAAAATATTATGAATTTTTTTCACTCAGTAGAAGTAAATTTCGGAAATTTTTCGGAAAATATTGTATATCAGTGTAGACAGTTGTAAATTCTACTCTATGGAATTTACGTTTATCTCGAATTAATTTTTTTATCGTTTGAAAAATTCACAGTATTATTCAATCAGATCAATAGAAGTATGTTTTGATTTTGAAGCCATTGTTGAGAAGCCAAGCTGGTAGGCTGTCAGCTCAATAAGAGAACGCTAGAAAATTGAAAAAAAAAACAGAACTGGTATATTCTCTCGCAGGCATAAAAATAAATAGAAGACAATTTTTTTTGAAAATTTGAAGACAAATACGTTTTTGGCGAAATGTAATATTAGAATATCACAATTAGCTACTGACTGCACTGATGTAAAAATTTTCATAAAATAATTTGTAAATTTTTATTTCTGATGACTGAAAACAAAATTATTGTGAATTTTTCAAACAATAAAAAAATTAATTCGAAATTAACGTAAATTTCATAGTGTAGAATTTATAACTGGCTACACTGATATACAAATTTTTTCGAAAAATTTCCGAAATTTACTTCTAGTGAGTGAAAAAAATTCATAATATTTTCAAGCGAAAAAGTAATCAATTCAAAGTTGCCATAAATTCTGTATTTTGGAATTTTACGATTCGCTGTTGGCTGCACTGGTGCATAAAATTTTCATAATTTTTTTTCAAAATTTACTTTCAGTGATCGAAAAATTTTTTTTTGCTCAATTACTTGATGAAAAAAATCATTCCAGCTTAGTGAAAAATTCATATTATTGAAATATTGCAATCTGCAACTTTTGGACCCCCTGGTAGCAGTCTGAATTTTGATCGGAGGAGGACGGCGATGGTTCAGGGAGGTGTAGAAACTCAAATCGCAACTTTTGAGTGCTGTGACGGCTTCTCGCACGATTTTGATTTTCTAAAAAACACAAAAAACTTCGTTTTTTTCAAAAGGAGGTGCACTTTGAGCACCCCCTGCTCCCCTCCCCTTGAACCTGGGGGGCTCAAATTTTTTTTGGGTAGTCTCCCACTCAAAGTAAACCACCCCACCAAATTTGGTCGAAATCCAAGATATGTTTTTTTTTTCGATCCACCCTAACCTACAGTTGGCAGTAATGCCATGAAATTTTTTGGAAAAAATTCAACAAATCTTATTCTTGAAGACCTCAAATTTGAGGTAATGAGTGACCTATTTGAATTTTAAAAGTGGGATGCCTGTTGACCGAGGTTCCCAGCAAATGGTTTTTTTTTTCGAAAATGACCTCACTTTGGTTCCCTAGCTTCTTCATCCCCTATTGAGCTGGAAGGGCTCAAATTTTTTTGGGAGGTAACTCGGCCCAAACTAAACTACCTCACCAATTTTAATACGTGAAAATCCAGGATTCTGGATATACGTTTTTTTCGATTCATTATTGAATTTTTATATTTGTAAGTACTCACATTTATTGACCAAGTCTCAAAAAGTCCTCACACTGTCAAACATTTTCTTAAAAACCCACTGCCTCTACTTATCATCAGACATCAGATACCTGCATAATATTTTACAGGTGGCAATAATCGCATTGGCAGTCCTGTCTCTTACCGATATCGCACAGGATCACTTTTTGGTCAATTTTTATTCTCCTTTAATTAAATTAGCTACTTATGTGAGTATTGATGAAAGCATACAATACAAAAGCCGAACACTCGTTGAAATCGAATCCAAATTAATGAGAAAACTTTTTTTAGATACTCTTGTTTGGATTAACATATGCCAACGTGAGATTCGGTAGGAGATCTTCAGCTATTTTGTTCATCTTTTCATTGCTTTTGGTGATATTTGGAGCGCCGCAATTTCGAACAGAATTTCGTCTAAAATGGTCAACGGTGAGATCCCCAAATTAGAAATACTCCAACTCAATCAACAGCAACCTACAGTTGAAATACCATACTCAACTTTTTACAAAAAAATTTTCACACTAAAAATATAAACTGATATATTCGTTTTAAACAAACATATCAGGGACAAAATTAAAGTTGACATTATGTGAGGGAAAAAATCGAAAATACGCATCGCGATTATTTCCCATTTATTGTCATCCAAATCGCAGTTTTCCCCACTTTATAAACTGAAAACGAAATTTTTTCCAAAAAAATATATATCCGAAGCAGTCTTTGCAGTGACGTACCGATAGGGGGGGAGGGAGGAGCTTCCCCCCTGAGGAAATTTTTTACTTGTGAGTTGGGAAAATTGAACATTTCAACACATCAGTTGGGAAAATTGGACAGTTGGGATTAATTTTTTTGATGAAAAATAATAAATAAAATAGTTATTTCAAAAGTTGGAAATCAACAAAATTTTCACTTGGCCTAACTCAAAATTGGTAATTTTCCCAACTTGAAAATGGTAAATTTCCCAACTCAAAATTGGTAATTATCACAACTCAAAATTGGTTATTTTTCCAACTCAAAATTGGTCGTTCTCCCAAGTGATGAGTAAAAATGTCAGTTGGGACGATTAGTATTTATTTTTTTAATGAAAAATGAATAAATAAAATGGTTACCTAGTCGGAAATCAACAAAATTTTCACTTTTTAGTTGGGAAAATTAGTCATTTTCCCAACCTTTTCCAACTGAAAATTGATCATTTTCCCAGCGAAGAATTATTAAACCGTTGTAATAAATGCTTTTTTTGAAAAAAAATTAAAAATTTTCACTCGTCAACCAAAAAAATTTTATAGTTGTACTTGTAAAAAGAGATTTTTTCACACTTTTCTTCAAAATGATTCCAATCAATTTCATTGTTCTTATTCTCCTTAAAATCCTTAAAACTTATTTGTGATATTTGAAAATCCAATTTTTCAAAAGCTTCGAAGTTGGGAATTTTGAGAATTTGAGTTGGGATTTTCACCTCTTCTCCCCCCCTCCCCCCACGGAAAATGCCTTCGGTACGTCACTAAGTCTTTGGCGTGCTAAGAAAATTTTTATGCCATTCGATTCGTTTTGGTAAAATATCAACGTGATTTCTAAGCTAAAAATTCGATCTCCGCGAGTTTTCAACCGATTTTTTTTTCAAATTTGGTACGTAGGTAGTGGTACTAAAGGGGAGAATCCTGAAATTTTTTCAGATTTTTCCGACTATCTCAATATTATTACCCTTGATTTTGACTTTGAAAATTTCAAATCGCCCCACAATTTTTTTTAATTTTCAATGTATTTTACACCTTTTAGAATTTTTTCAGATTTTTCGAGTGGTGGAAGTTAGTAAAAAATGTCCAACTTCAGGAAGCGATGACTCAGCCCCCTGAGGTGAAGGGGACTGAAATTTATTTTGGGTGAACTTCTACGTCGAAATAATGCTCAACGTGAATTTTAACAAAACCGATGCAAGACAATTCCCCCCCACCCACGAACACAAAAAATAATTAGGGTTAGGACAGTGCGAAATTGACCCTGGACATCACATATAGCAGCTTTTTAAGCGATAAAAATGCTATTAACATAAACACATATCTTTTTAAAGCACTTTTTTGATGATATTTCACCTAGGCAAAATGACGAATTACACAGGTTTGAATATTTGACCGATTTTCACCAATCGTAAAAATCTGAAAACATTCTGAGAGATGTGAAATACATTGAAAAACTTGGGAAAAAAATTATTTTTCAGCCCATCTTAAAATTGTGTCCCCCAGGGTAATTTGAAATTTTCAAAGTCAAATTCAGTTCATTGAAGTGGTCGGAAAAATCTGAAAAAATTTCAAGATACTCCCCTGCACTACCACTACACGTGCCAAGTTCGAAAATAATTGGCTGAAAACTCGCGGAGATGGAATTTTTTGCTTGGAAATCACGTATTTTGGGGCCCCTTTGCAGCCCCCCCTCCAGGGATGAGATAAAATTTTCTCAACTTTAAGTGATTCGTCCTTACTTGAGAAGCGAGTGAAGTATTTATTGTTGCTCAAATTGATCGAATAGAATCTACAATAAAGTAACAGATAACAGATAAAAACAGTACTTTTCATTATTGAATCGGAGATTTTTTTCTAGGATGAAAGAACCAGCAGTATGGGATTTGTTTCCTACGTGATTTATTATTTAATTGTCATATCGTTATTCGTAATGAACTGTTTCGCCGATTCACCCTCTCGAAAAGTAGCACGTAGTTTTGACCAGGTTCGATACAAAGAAAAGTATGCAAAGCCGAAAAGCAACGTTAAGTAAATTTAATGCCGAATTGGTCATTAATAGGGCTGAGATTTTTATGATATCGCATATTTGATAGCGTGATAGTAGATACCGCATATCATGGCTTCTTTTGCGATTCATGCATTTCTACGCCGAATTATGCAATTTTATATCGCATATTTTTGCTTATTTCGACGTAATTGCTTGAAAATGCTTATTTTAGCCAAAAAAAGGCCCTTAAACCGCTTATTTAACGCTTATTTCGACCGTTCTCGCATATTTGAAAAAAAATCACTAAAAAACAGCATAAAAATTGAAATTTTGAGCTTAAAAAAAATCAACTATTCAAAATTAAAAAAAAAATTCAAGATTTTGTCTGTGACTTATCGAACAAGTTTTCGATTTGTAGTCGCATCGTTTTCACGAAAATTTTAAAGTAAAAAGTTCGATGTTTTTTCTTCTCATAGGTAATTCATAATTTTATAAAAGTTCGATGTTTTTTCTTCTCATAATTCATCATTTTATAAAAGTTCGATGATTTTCTCACTTTACCTCTTTCCTTATTCTAATTTAGTAATTTTGATAGCATTTCTGCATTCAGATTAAAAATACCTACATTTTGATATGCTGCATGGTGGGGTTTGATAGCGCATATAAATGCTTTTTTAGGCAATTTTAATCGCTTTTTATAAGCGCTTATAATCGATTTGATAGCGCATAAAAATCTCAGCCCTAGTCATTAACTTTGTGCAGAAAACGAGCCCGAAAAATCAGTGTTCATTTCTATCTCAACTATTATTCACTTGGTTCGAACCTTTGGTATGGAAAGGATACAGAAAAACGTTAGAAACTGAAGACCTGTGGACTTTGGATTATTCGATTTCATCGGCCAGCATTGTGCCAAAATTCGAAAAGCAGTGGAAAAAATCCTTGTACAAAGCTAAAAAGTAATTTGGTATTTGTTCATCGTTTATAGTTTTACTGCCGTTGAAAATATCGAAGGAAGAAAAATTAAAATGTTTTCTCCATCTACTGGAAGAAAAAGGATTGCAGTGTGCGGATTGGATACGAGCGATAATAATAGGTACCTATACAGTATGACACAAAAGTCTTGTCAACTTGAAACAATCCTCAATATCTCAGAACTGAGAAGAGATATCGAAACGGTTCAAACGGCAACGTGTTTCTGGCGACGAGGACATTGAAGATCGATATCAAATTTGAGAACCCGGTTTTGGTCAAAAAATGGGGTCCAGTTTTTTTATTAAAATAAAGTCTACATACTAGCGCGATCAAAATCTGCTATGGTTTTTTGAAACCGGTTCAGCAGTTTCGAACCAGTTGTCAATCATACCCAAAAAAGTTTGAAACAAAAGTTGTAGAGAATTTTTAAAAAAATTATATTTTGTTCCATAACTTTTTTCCATCTTGCAATGGAAAGAAGTTGCCGTGCAAAAGGTTGGAGTATAATTTTTTCTTTTTCAAGCCATAACGCTTCTCCATTGCTAGATGAAAAAAAAATTAAAGAACGTGAAATGTTCAGTTTTCAATTCTCTGCAACTTTTATTTCAAACTCTTTTCGAATCTCCACTTTTTGATAACTGGTTATCGACTTGAAAAAAAACACCCAAGAAACTTGGAAAAATTGGATTCATCTTGAACCGGTTTCAAAAAGAGGAGATATCAAAAAAAGTTTGAAGTAAAATTTGCAGAGAATTGAAAACTGAGCATTTCACGTTCCGTAACTATTTTTTCATCTAGCAATGGTGAAGAGTTATGGCTTAAAAAAGAGAAAATTATACTCGAGTTCTTTGTACCATACCTAACTTCTTTCTATTACAAGATGGGAAAAAAGTTGCGGAAAGTGAAATGTCAAGTTTTTAATTCTCTACAACTTTTATTTCGCACTTTTTTCGATATATCCACTTTTTGATAACTGGTTATCGACTTGCAAAGAAAAAATTATACTCCAACTTTTTGTGCGGGGATGGAAAAAAAGTTATAAAACAAAAAAAAGATTGTTTTATAATTCTCTACAACTTTTGTTTCAAACTTTTTTCCATATCTCCACTTTTCTGGATATGATTGACAACTGGTTCGAAATAGCTAAACCGGTTTCAAAAAACAGTACATTTTGATCGCGTCATGCGTCAGTGTGTAGACTTTATTTTAATAAAAAACCGGACCCCTATTTTTTGACCCAAACCGGTTTCTCGATTTGCGGTAGCGCTGGAAGTTTGATATCGATCTTCAGTGTCTTCTTCGCCAGGAACATGTTGCCATTTGAACCGTCTTGGTATCTCTTCTCAGTTCTGAGATATTGAAGAGTGTTTCAAGCTGACAAGACTTTTGTGTCACACTGTAGATTTTTTCCTATTGACTTCTAATCACTGAATAACATATTTCAGAAATGCTGATTTGGAAATTAAAATCAAACGTGAAAATGCCCGAAACAGTATCGATGGAATTGAGTTCGACTTCATCGAAAACCAAAATGAAAACTCATCAATTATATCAGCCTTCAGTCGATGCTTTGGTGCAACTTTTATGGGATGGACTTTGATGAAAATTTTCATCGACGTACTTGTTTTCGTCAATCCTCAAATATTAAGGTATCAAAACCTCAGACACAGTGAGAAAATTATGAAAAAAATTCTAGCAATTTTGATAAAATATTGCATTTCTACGGTTTAGCTCACTTATCGAGTTCGTCGGTGCCAAAGAAAATGAACAAATGTGGAAAGGATACTTGTACGCGATATCACTATTTCTCGTAGCTACAATTCAGACCATACTAACAGCGCAATACGACAACGCAATGTACGAGATAGGACTGAAAATGCGAACGTGTCTGATTTCTGTTATTTACAAAAAAGTAGGTAATCATTAGGGTGGATCGAAAAAAAACATATCTTGGATTTTAACCAAATTTGGTGGGATGGTTTACTTTGAGTGGGAGACTTCACAAAAAAATGTCGAGCCCCCGAGATGCAAGGAGAGGGGAGCAGGAGGTGCTCAAAGTGCACCTCCTTTTGAAAAAAAAACGCTGTTTTTTGCGTTTTTTAGCCAATCAAAATTGTGTGAGAAGCCTTCGTAGCATTTCAAAGATGCGATTTCAGTTTTTACATCTCCCTAAACCATCGCCATCCTTTTCAGATCAAAACTCAGACTGCTACCAGGGGGTTGAAAAGTTGCAGATTGCAATACCTATTTCAATAATATGAAATTTTCATTAAACTGGAATGATTTTTTTTTTCATCGAGTAAATGAACAAAAAATTTTTTCAACCACTGAAAGTGAATTTTGAAAAAAAATTGAAAATTTTATACACCAGCGCAGCCAACAGCAAATCATAAAATTCCAAAATACGAAAGGGTATAGCCGGATAAGGGGTGGTTTTGGCCCCAGCCCCGATTTTTGATCTAATGCCCCCAGATTGTGTACCTTGATGAAAAAAAATTCTGGAAAAAATTTTGGCCCCCCAACCCCCTCCCTTTCGGAGCTATGGCCATTTTATTGCATAATTTTCAAGAATTTTTAATTCCAATGGAAGTGAATGAAATTTTCTGTTCTTTGGCATAAAGTTACATCTCGTAGAGGTCTATTCGCGATAATTTTTTCAATAATTTTGGTGCACTCCTTCATGAGGTTTTGGTCATTTGAAATTTTCAACTGTAAAAAATACCTTAACAGCGAAGTTCGACTAATTTTTAAAAATATCCTAAAAACGTGTTTTTTGGCGTAGATTCACGTCACGTATTCAGTTTTGGCGATTGAGGTGGCACAAGGGCCAAAAATTGTAAAAAACCGTAAAAGATGTTGTTATTTTGACAGATTTTTTCAAATTTTGAGCATTTTATACGGAAAAAAATGAGCAAATTGAAAAACCAATCTAGTATTCGTGTCCAGCAGGTCAAAATACCCCGATAAACACTCTTTTCGCGATTATTTTACATTAAATCTCGAAATTTAGTTTTATTGTCTTGAAAAATCAGTGAAAAAAGTGAATTTCGAGAATTAAAGTAAAATTATCGCGAAAAGGGTGTTTATCGGGGTATTTTGACCTGCTGAACACGAATACGGGATTGGTTTTTCAATTTGCTCATTTCTTTCCGTATAAAACGCTCAAGATTTGAAAAATCAGCCAAAATAACAACATTTTTCTCTGAAAATTGTGTACGTCAGTGCAGCCAGTTGCTAATTGTGATATTCTGATATTATGAACTCGAATGCATTATTTTTTCGTCAAGTAATTGCACCATTTTTTTCTCCCAATAAATAGAAGTATGTTTTGAATTTGAAGACATCAGAACATCACAATTAGCAACTGGCTGCACAGACATACATAATTTTCAAAGAAAAATTGTAAATTTTTATTTCTGATAATTGAGAACAAAATTATGGTGAATTTTTCAAATGAAAAAAAAATTATTTCGAGGTCAACGTAAATTCCATAGTGTAGCATGTCACGATTTGTAACTGGCTACACTGACATACTAAATTTTCGAAAATTACTTTTAGTGATTGAAAAAAAAAAAATACAGAATATCTTCAGGGGAAAAAATAATCAATTTTAAGTCGATATAAATTTCGTATTTTGGAATTTTATGATTTGCTGTTGGCTGCACTGGTGTATAAAATTTTCAATTTTTTTTTCAAAATTCACTTTCAGCGGTTGAAAAATTTTTTTGTTCATTTACTCGAGGAAAAAGCTTAATGAAAATTTCATATTATTGAAAAATAGGTATTGCAATCTGCAACTTTTCAACCCCCTGGTAGCAGTCTGAGTTTTGATCTGAAAAGGATGGCGATGGTTTAGGGAGATGTAAAAACTCAAATCGCATCTTTTAAGTGCTACGAAGGCTTCTCACACAATTTTGATTGGCTAAAAAACGCAAAAAACAGTGTTTTTTTTCAAAAGGAGGTGCACTTTGAGCACCTCCTGCTCCCCTTTCCTTGCATCTCGTGGGCTCGACATTTTTTTGTGAAGTCTCCCACTCAAAGTAAACCACCCCACCAAATTTGGTCAAAATCCAAGAAATGTTTTTTTTTTCGATCCACCCTAGTAATCATGTTCAATGTTCTATTTCGACGAAAATTTTCAATCGAGTAACTAAATTTCTCTTTTTTTGTAGTCTCTACGTGTATCAAATGGTGCTCGAAGAAACTTCACTGTAGGAGAAACAGTAAATTTGATGTCGGCAGATGCGAACCGATTCGTCCATCTGTTACCTTATTCGTATTTATTAATTTCCTTTCCGTTGCAAATCGTATTGGCAATATTTTTTCTATGGGGGATTTTGGGTAGGTTATGAATTCTTGAAAGGTTTTCTATTGAGCTTTTCTAAAAAACGACACGGCACTACATAATCTTACATATTGTCAAATTCTGCAGGAATCTGCGTACTGGGCGGCCTCATCGTGATGCTCATCTCTGTTCTGATCAATAGCTACATCGCCTCCAAAATAAAGTCTTTGCAATTTCAACAAATGAAGAAAAAAGACGATCGAATTAAATTAATGAACGAAATCCTGTCTGGAATCAAAGTAATCAAATTCTTTACATATTTTCTTTCCGATTTAGTCTTTAGTCCAGTAAATAAGAGAATGGGACAAAACTATACTGGTCAATTGGACGATACTTTGAAATATTATAGAAGTCAATTCGGGGAGAATTTTTAAAAATGTCGAACGTGAAATGACAGAATTATTAGGTTTTCTTGAAAAGCTGAAAAACAGTGCCAATCTGGTAATGTTCTAAAAAATTACGTTTTATTTTTAAAACATTTTGCTCATAAATAAAAGATAAAAATAAAATACGGACCTGTGGCGCGTTAAAAATCGTTTATATTTGAAAATACGTTGAAATTGAAATATTTTTACATCGTTTTTTCATATTACATATACCTACTCGATACGGAATGAGAACGTTGTTCGAACGAATTTTCATTTTATGGGTTGTGAAATTTTTTTGTAGGTGTCTACTACTTATCAGGACGACGTGTTGACTGTCGAGCAATAAATACATAGGCATTTGTTCGCGCATTTCACTTAAATGTATTTAAGTGTATGATAACATTTACTTGCGTATTATATTTTTTTACCCCGGAAAGAAATGAATCAGAAGCAATACCATTGAAATGAAAGGAACAGGTTTTGGTGTGATTTTTCGAAGGAACAAACAAAAGAAGTGTCGTCAGGTAAGGTCATTTGGGGTAATTGTAAACAAGTCGTGCTGTAAATACTTAAATGCATCTAGCGAGCTGGAGTTGCCAAAAATTAAAACTTTGAATAATTGGTCTTACTATAATAAAGAACTTCGGGTTCTTGATGACAACTGTGATGAAAAATTTCGCGATGAAAAAAACATGATATCAAATTTTGGTTTTCACACAATTTAAGTAATTTTCGAAATTCGTGAAAAAATAGAAAAAAGTAAAAAAGTTGGTGTTTGATGCATTAATTTAGTTCTACGGACATACAAAAGTGATGAAATTCAATTCTTATGATTTTTGAAGCTGAGAAATTAATTTTCTGCAGCATTCACAAATACCCATCAAATTTTTCAGGTGTGGGGTAATTGTAAACGCGTGTTATTTAAATGGGATCAAGAGTCGCGGTCGCGACTCACCCCGCCCTACCATGACGGTCCGACTGTAAACGCAACACGAGCGAACAGACTCTTATATTCTAAAACTCTTTCGACCCCGATTTTCGCGTTTTTAAACACGTTTTTCTCGGAAGGCGCGTTTCAAAACGAAAAATCGCGAAGTATGAAAGTGTCTTGTATTTTTGAGTTCTTTCATTTAAGACAAGAACGAACTTCGTACGACAAAAGCTCGCGAAGTTACAGAACCCCAAAAAACGTGAAAAATCAGTAAATTGGAGGTAATTTCTTCAAAGGAAGCTGGAGAAAAGTGATTTTAACGAAATTTTTTGAAATTTTGGGGATGGGATCTAGTAATGGTGTAGATGCCCTTAAGGGTTGAAAAATTTAAAAATTTTGAAAATTGCCCCTCCCCCCCAAATTTGGGGGCTTTCAACGTTTCTAAAGTTGTTTTTGATTGCGGATTCGGATTCTGTGGGTCAAAATGTATTTTTTACCGCAAATTTCAAGTCGATCGGCCGGGGGGATCGACTTGTAGAAATTTTCAAAGTTTGGAAAACCATACAAATTCATGTAAAATCACCCATTTTCATAAATTTATTACTGAGAAACCAAAAGGAGTTGAAGTTTGGGAGTAGTAAAGGATCGCCTTCACATGCATGAAGAATATTCGTGCAAAGTTTCAGGTCAATCTGAGCTTTCTGTGGACCTGTAGCGATGCGCAAAATTTGTAACGAAAGTCTAGTTTTCAGTTTTGTTTTATGTTAAACATTAAAAAAAAAAACACGTTGGTTACGTGGTAACACTGGCTAATGCAAGCAACCTGGTATCAGGAGTTCACGACTTGATCGTAGTTGACATACCCCTGTTTTGACCATTTTGTTGTGGTATGGTGAGTTTGTACCCCTGTTTTGACCATTTTGTTGTGGTATGGTGAGTTTTTTTTTAGAGTCCAAATTTTTTTTCAAGTCCAATTTTTTTTCCAAACATAATTTTTTCTCACCTAATTTTTTTTTCGAGTCAAATAGGTGAAATAAAATTACATTTGGAAATTTTTCACACTTAAATTTTTTTTCGCATCAAAATTTTTTTTCAACAGCAAATTTTTTTCCAAACAATAATTTTTTTTCACCACACCAACATTTTTTTTGAGTCTAAATTTTTTTCCAAACGAAATTTTTTTTAACCAATTTTTTTTCGATTTCAAATTTTTTTCCAAACGTAATTTTGGTGAGAAAAAATTACGTTTGAAAAAAAAACTGGGCTCGAAAAAATACGTGTAAACAAAGTATACCACATATCTCTATCCAGTATGTTCCCTTTTCTAATGCACAGTCATGACGGTGCATGAGAAAAGGGACCTAGGTGTAAATGAAAAAACACCCTGGTACCTTTCCTCAACTGTGCATGAGAAAAGGGACCCGAGTGTAATTTTTTTTCATTTACACCTAGGTCCCTTTTCTCATGCACAGTCATGGCTGTGCATGAGAAAAGGGACCTAGGTGTAAATGAAAAAAACTCTTAAGTACCTTTTCTCAACTGTGCATAAGAAAAGGGATCAGAGTGTAATTTTTTTTCATTTACACCTAGGTTCCTTTTCTCATGCGCAGTTATTGGAATTATACATTACGTAATGAGCCAGATGAGAAATCTACCATTTCAAAAATCAATTTCATATGTTTCATTTGAAACAAAAATCCAAGAACTTGAGACTAGGAGCAAAAAAAGACGCAGATTTCAAATTCTTCAACAATTTTCGAGTAGGTCCCAAAATGAGCTCCCTATTGGGGGGGGGGGGGGGGGGGGGGGGGGTAAATCCAAAATTGTTAACATTTTTGAGAAAATCTTTCTAAGAATCAAGATAGGTATGTAAATATAGGTTATCGATCAGGCTGATTTCAAATTTTTCAACCATTTTTGAGTAGGACCCAAACTGAGCCCCCAAGGGAGGCCAAAATCCAAAAAATTCAAAATTTCAAGTTGGGTGTTGAAATATAGGTTATCGATTACGCTGATTTCAATTTTTTCAACCATTTTTGAGTAGGACCCAAACTGAGGCCCCAAGGAAGGCCAAAATCCAAAATTTTTCAAAATTTCAAATTGGGTGTTGAAGTATAGGTTACTGATCACGACGATTTCAAATTTTCCAACCATTTTTGAGTAGGACTCAACTTGAGCCCACAAGGGGGGTCAAAGTTCAAAATTTTGAGATGGGTGTAGAAATATAAGTTATATTTTTCAGATGGAGGGAAGGGGGTTCAGAGGGGACGAATGAAAAAAATCAAGCGCATATTCAACCTGAGCATCTTCGAATTAGTAGAAATTAATGTGACTTTACTTTTTACTTTTTTTTTTTTGAATTTCAATCAAAAGATGAATTTAAATAGTTTGCACACCCAACTACGTATAGAAAACAACTGATATAAGCAAAAAAATCTCCGAAAAAGAAGTAGTTCCCCGCCCAGTGGGGACTGAAACCCAAAGTAATGTCGATAACAAAATGTTATGATATAAAGGTGAAATCCGCCCAAAAAACTTCCTCCTCTTCTGCGAAAAAAAATGAAAAACTTTTGATAATAAAATGTTATGATATAATGGTGAAATCCGCCATGAAAAAATCCTTACTTTCTTGAAAAAAATTTCCAAAATAGAATTGGCATCAAAGTCGAAAATGGAACAAAAAATAAAATAAAAAATGGAAAAAGTGGTGGGCGGACAGTGCTCTCATTTTACAAAAACACTTTCAATTACTGATTAAGAGCTCTGTCCGCCCACCACTTTTTCCATTTTTTATTTTATTTTTTGTTCCATTTTCGACTTTGATGCCAATTCTATTTTGGAAATTTTTTTTCAAGAAAGTAAGGATTTTTTCATGGCGGATTTCACCATTATATCATAACATTTTATTATCAAAAGTTTTTCATTTTTTTTTCGCAGAATCACAAATTTCAACACAAAATAGCATCTTTTTGGTTTTAATTTTTTTTTTGTTTTTTTTTTTGATTTTTTTTACAAGTTAGTTTTTCCATGCGTGTAAATATTTAATCTGTATAATTTTTTTTCCAAATTATGCAAAAAACCGAGGGATGCGTTTTTTATGGGGCACAATGTATGCATTTACATTAACCCCATCATTGTGAGGTAAATGTAAATATTCAGAATATTCTTGTCCAATTGTAAACGAAGTCCATAACTTCGGAATGAATAATCGAATCGATGAAAACAAACCGCCATACTACTTCCCTTACATTCATTGATACATGGTAAAAATTTCAATCACTTTGCTTTCTTACTTACAGAGTAAAACGAAAAAGAGTATCACAAAATCGGTTCAATTTTCCGAACTATTTACAATTACCAAATAAAATAATAATTCTTAGAACGTAAATTCAGACGTATCCGAAAGGAAACGCTGAACCCTACCCTTTATAAGGGAAATGATGAAATATATCATGTTAGATCCTAAGATTCATAGAAATAACCTATAGCAATAATGCATGAGCAACGCGTTAGAATAAGCAAAGGCTGATGAAATATCCGCTTATTATGAACCTATTTTACACTATATATACTACCCCATTTTTAAACCGCGAGTTAGTTCGTTAGTATATGCCCTCTTGTTACTTTTGCTTTAATACATGCCTATGAAATACCTCTCGCGTTTTCATTGATTATAATTTATTTAATATTCTCTGAAGTTCTCTCCGAATCGAGTATAAAATAATAGTAAAATAATATATCGAGTTGTGTTTCGATTCGTAAAGTATTTCGTGTCGAATACCTTCTCGCATATCGGTTCGTGAGATTAATACGTTTCTTATACCTTTTGGTGCATTGATTCGTAGGACGTTTCCTCGTACGACAGGGACCTATTTTTCAACTTTTTGACGGATCAGTATTGAAAACTTGAATAATTTTTCGCCCAATAATTTGGCAAAAAGATTACAAAATTTACGAAACAATAGAAATTGTTGAAATTCCAAAACATCACTGAAATGGTGACATTTTATAAAAATTGAAAACTTTTGACGAATTGATATTATAATAACATTTTAAACTTTAAAAAACTTTGAAAAATTTTGTTTTCTGAAATTTGACAAAATGTCAGATCACCATTTTTTTTGTTGCAATTTTGCCCCTGAGTAGGGTCTCAATTTTACGAAAAAACACATCCGCTCGACTGAGCTGTAAAAAGCAATTTTATGATTGATTCATGTTCTAGACATTACAACAAACAAATTTAGCCCAGATGCCTTTTTTTACCCCTCCCCCTTTTCCGAAGGTCCACCCCCTTTCTTAAAAACGCCTGTAGCGCTCCTCCTATGGGTTCTAGTGAAAAAAATTTCCCACAAAAGTTGTCTCTCAACATCTCAGCTACAAATTACTTTCTGGAGAAAATCCAATTTGGGGCCACCGGCGCATCTCAAATTTGAAAAAAGTATTTCAAAAAGTCATAAAAATCACGTTTTTTTTCATTTTTACCGAAAAGTTTCTAAGATGAGTAAAATTTGTAAATAACCAAAAGTATTCAGAATTGAATTTCCTATTCGTTGAGTTATATCACGACTATTTTCGTCCCGCCCCCCGTTACATACAGGTCCACCCCCTTCCCAAACATCAAAAATTTCGGTCTTCTAGAAAAATTTTCCAGCAAAAATATATTCTTCACCACTTAATCTACAATTTCGGTCATTATAAAAATTATTTTTTGAACAACCCCTACCCCTCAAATTCGAAAAATATCCCTCAAAAATACATAAAAATACGCCTTTTTACGCTTCCAATGCAAAGCTTTGAAGATAATTATGTAGACAGAAATTAGGTATATTCATTAGTTGCTTCTTCCTACAAAACTGGAAATTAAAAATTACGATTTTTAGACACTTTCCCCCCAATTTCTGTCCACATAATTATCTTCAAAGCTTTGCATTGGAAGCGTAAAAACGCGTATTTTTATGTATTTTTGAGGGATATTTTTCGAATTTAAAGGGGTAGGGATTGCTCAAAAAATAATTTTTATAATGGCCGAAATTGTAGATTAAGTGGTGAAGAATATATTTTTGCTGGAAAATTTTTCTAGAAGACCGAAATTTTTGATGTTTGGGAAGGGGGTGGGCCTGTATCATGTATGTAACGGGGAGCGGGACGAAAAAGTCGTGATATAACTCACCGAATAGGAAATCCAATTCTGAATACTTTTGGTTATTTACAAATTTTACTCATCTTAGAAATTTTTCGGTAAAAATGAAAAAAACGTGATTTTTATGATTTTTTGAAATACTTTTTTCAAATTTGAGAGGCGCCGGTGGCCCCAAATTGGATTTTCTATAGAAAGTAATTTGTAGCTGAGATGTTGAGAGACAACTTTTGTGGGAAATTTGTTTCACTAGAACCCATAGGAGGAGCGCTACAGGCGTTTTTAAGAAAGGGGTGGACCCTCGGAAAAAGGGGGAGGGGTAAAAAAAGGCATCTGGGCTAAATTTGTTTGTTGTAATGTCTAGAACACGAATCAATCATAAAATTGCTTTTTACAGCTCAGTCAAGCGAATGTGAAATTGAGACCTGACTACCTCCTGTTGAACTAATCGCAACCTCGGTGATGCATTGATGGTATTTTTTTTACCAGGTATTAAAATTATATGCTTGGGAAACAAGTTTTGAAAAACAAGTGTTATCAATTCGCAATGCAGAAATACGAACAACAAGATTACAAGAATGTTTGAAAGGCATAATAACTTTGGTTTGGGCGTCTTCATCCTTTCTAGTAATTGAATCATTTTTGTTGAGTAAATGAAAGCCTTAAAAAAAAAATCAATATTTTCATTACTGATGATTTGAATTTTTTCCAGGTATACGCAGTCACCTTCGCTGTATATGTGTTATTGAGCGATAAAAATATACTAGATCCAAAAACTGCTTTCGTTTCTCTATCATTATTTAATATTTTGAAAATGCCTTTTTTCAAGATACCAGATATGGTGTCGAATTTAGTTGAGGTAAACATTTTTTTTCCATCAATAACAAAAATTGAAATTCTTTGTGAATTTTCATTTTTATGGAAGACATAACGATATTATTTTTGTAGTGTTCTGTTTCAATAAAAAGGATTAATCAATTTTTAAATTGCGAAGATTTGAATTCGAGCGACATTACTCATGAAAAAAAAGGTGCATTTCCAAATAGGAAAATTCACCTAGCGAATGAATTATTAAATTTGGTCGTCTTTTAGCTGAAGCTTTGATCATTGAAAATGGATCTTTTTCATGGGAACGAACAGGAACAGTGCCAATTCTCCGAAATATAAATATTAAAATTGATCACGAGGCTTTGGTGGCAGTCGTAGGACCAGTTGGTTCTGGTAAAAGTTCGTTGATATCTGCGTTTCTCGGTGAAATGTATAAATTATCTGGATTTGTAAATACCACAGTAAGAAACCGATTTTATAATGGGTAGTCAGAGGTATCCAGATGAAATTTATATTCACTTAAATATTATTATTTCGCTCGACAGGGTACCGTAGCCTATGTACCTCAACAAGCATGGATACAGAATGCCACCCTAAAGGAAAATATTACATTCGGAGAAGCCGCCAAAAATTTCGATTACAACCACGTTTTGGAAGCTTGTGCTTTAAAACCTGATTTGAAATCATTACCAGCTGGTGATTTGACAGAAATTGGAGACAAGGTGAAAACTGTTTCAATTCGAACCCAGTTGCTTTTGACATTGAACGAATCTCGTTACTGATAGGTAGGTATTTTTTTTTGTTTCGTTGAAGGGTATAAATTTAAGCGGAGGTCAGAAACAAAGAATCAGTTTGGCCAGAGCTGTGTATCACGAAGCAGATGTTTATTTTTTGGACGATCCATTGAGTGCGGTAGATGCACACGTTAGTAAGCACTTATTTCAACAAGTCATTGGTCCAAAAGGATTGCTGAAGAAAAAAGTAGTTGAGCAATATATTTCGGTTACTCATCGAAATCTAAATCACTATAATATGGCCAATTTTATTTGCAGACTCGTGTCCTAGTAACTCATAACGTCACTTATTTGTCACAAGTAGATTTCATTTTCGTTATAAAAGAGGGAACGATTTCCGAATCGGGTTCTTTTCAAGAATTGATGGACAGTGAAGGGCAATTTTCGGAATTTATGGCCACATATTTAGAAGGCAGTCCGGAATCTGACGAGAAAGGTTGGTTCGATAAATATGTTCAGAAAATTTACGAGAGAACTTGGAATTTCTTGTCTAAACTTTAAAAAGACATACTGAAAATTAACACTCCACCACCCATGACACAACATTTAATCACCAATCGTTCTCAAAATTCAAACTATATTTAAAAAAAAAATTAGTTGAAAATTGAAAATGACCATTGTTTTCAAAAATTCTGAGTATTAATTCCTTAGAAATTTTTTATCAATAATCCCCAATTTCCCCCCCCCCCCCCCCCCCCCCCCCCCCCCGGGCATCATGACGAAATTTCGAAGAAAAACTGAACTGATGAGATAATTTTCTCCTTGATTGGAGATGAGTTTTAAGCATCCAATTGGTGAATTGAATGCTGGATAGCTCTTCCCAACCTATCTCCTTGTGGGGGTCAAGTAGGCACAAGGTGTCGGTTCGCCTATCTGTTTCAGATAGGTGCAGCAGGAGATCTGAATCCAACAGCTCATACGATACGTATCGAGGTGTACGAATAAATACACGAATAACCGTGGGAGAACTGTATTCGATAATTAATTAACGCACAACAACTCCTTATTATACATAGCGTAAAAAGAGAATACGTTTCGTACGTAAATACACGATTAGATATACGTGAACATATAACACACAAAGGTGCGACTAGTAACAGAGTAAAAAACGTATTGAAGCTCGCGCTGCGTTGCTCCGCTATTTATACTCGCGAGCTACCTGGCTTTAGGAAGCTAGCACACCTGATTGGCTGATAAATAATGTCCTCTAGCAGCCAATGGGCCAATCACAGTAGCGAGATGTGACATAATGCTCAGGTAGATAGCTACCGAAGGTTCTCGAAGTAGTGCACTATCGAGCCACTATTCTACCTGGCGTTATCTTTATGATAACGCAACGTTACATACGTAACGTTAGCAGTGGCGTAGCGAAGTGTTTTTTCTGGGGGGGGGGGGGGGGTGACGTTCTCGATTTTTCCAACTTTGAAACTGAAATTTGCCAACTTTAGAGATGAAGTCATAAGCGTGCCCAGAAATTATTTTAGGGAAGGGCTGAGAATTCGAGGAAAAATAGGGGGATAAACGGATTTGAGCAAAGAAAAAATTTGAAAATTGCGGAATTTTTAGGAACAAACAATCAACTCCTGAAATCTGAATTGGTAAAATTTACCTGTTTGAATCAGTGGAATGACTTTAACTGAGAATCAGTGATTTTTCACCGATCTTTCAGTCGAGTCAAAATAAATATTGATTTTTCCTGACAAATGGGAACTGATTGAGAAATCAATGAAAAATCATTAATTTTCAAAGAAAATCGTTTCACTGATTCTCAAAGGCAGAATTTCATCGAAGACTGATTCAGATTCACTTAAGAAAATATGATTAAAATATTGCCCGAGCGAAGCGAGGGCGACATTTTTTCGAAAAATCATGTTTGAATACCAAAAAAAATGCACTTTTTTCACATTTTTATAAAAAATCTCCTTTCCGAGCTTGGGGGGGGGGGGGGAAGCTCGAGCCATTTGTGCCTTCCCGTTGGGTGCGCCTTATGAACGAAATGAAATATTGAAGTAAAATCTAGGTTTCATAAAATGGTGTTGCAAAGTGTGCAGTGACGTACCGAAGTCTGAATATTGAATTGAGGGGGCAAAATCTCAGAATTTCTGGCTTGATTTTTGAAAAATTTTGAACACCAATTTATTTAAGCACGAAACAGACTGACTTTTTGGGGGCGGGGATGGATGGCACAAATTTTCAGACTGAACTAAATTTTTTGACCGCTTCTCCCTCTCATTCAATTATTCATAGCTTTTCCCTGTGTAATTTCAATGTATCTATGTATCTACTCGAAGTTGAAAAAATCAGTGAAAATGGTCAATTTGTCCCTAACAAAGTAAGGGTGGAAAAGTTCGAGAAAAATTATAATTTATTTAAAAAATTTTGTAATTTCAATGGAAATGCGAGCGAAATGAATTTGGCCCGAACGATGCGAGGGCGAAAATTTTATAAAACCTCAAGTTCAGGGCGAAATAAAACAATGTTTTAGATTAATAAACTTGAGTAAAAAATTCACCACTTTTACTTTGAAATTATTGAGGGAGAAATATGATGAGGCCGAGCGCAGCGAGGCCAAAGCGTTTAAAAATTTTCAAACATCGAAAATGAGTTTTGAGGAGAAAAAAATACAATAAAATTAGGTGAATAGAAATAATTTTGAGAAAAAATATGAACAAAATCACTTTTGCATGATGTAGATGAAATACATACAATAAAGCCGAGCGCAGCGAGGCCAAAGTTTTTGAAAATTTTAGAATTGGGAGGTATAATTTCAGAGTTGGTAATTTCTGAAAAAGCGATGTTTACCCCAAAAATTTTCTTATTTTTGGTCAAATTTGCCAACTTTTCTCATTTTGAGACGAATTTGCCAACTTTTTCTACTAGCATTGTATGTGGGGGGGCGAGTCGCCCCCCTAACCCCCCATTCGCTACGCCCCTGAACGTTAGCCTATGTACGAGTCGCTGTACTGTGATTTCTAGATGTACATTGTTCATTCAACCTAGCGAGTTATCTCGTAGATAGGTAGTCGGTGCATACGTTTCGCCTAAGCTCCGCGTACCTACCCGAATCAACCTATCTACCTCGCCCACAATGGTGCATAGGTGCAATCTTGGTAGGAATATTCCTTACCAGCTCAAAACAGTGACTTTTAGTGATTTTTTTGAGCAAAAAGTGACCAAAAAGTGACCAAAAAATGACCAAAAAGTAACCAAAAATACAATTTTTTCGGGGGAATTTTTTTTACCGTTTTTTGGGGGGGGGAATTTTTTTGTAGTTTTATGCAAACATTTCAAAGATAAATCAACTGAAACGACGGGACGTGAATAATTTCTTTCCAGGTAACATAGTGAAATTCTATCAAAATTAAGTAACTTTTAGTAACTTTTTTCGAACAAGAAGTAACCAAAAAGTAATCAAAAAATGAGCAAAATGTAACCAAAATTTCAATTTTTCAGATGGGGGGGGGGGAATTTTTTTTTGAAGTGTCCTGTAATCATTTTAAAGATAAACTGAAACGACGTGAATAATTTTATTAAATTTTTTCGTCAAAACTATAAACAAATAATAATTTCATTACGGTTGTAACACACAGTGTTGCCGAATTCTAACGTTGAAAAGTTTCCAAAAATGTTTCGGAATTCGTAAAAAGTTCTAGTTTTTTATTTCACCACCACTATAGCTAAAAAAAAAGAGGGCTGAGAATTCAAGAAAAGATGTGGGGAAGGGGTCAAAATTCAATGAAAAAATTAGGTAATTTAAAAATCTAATTTTTTTAGTGGCATTTTAGGAGGCAGATATACATAATTAATTTAATTATACAGATTTGAGCAAAGAAAAATTGAAAAATGACGAGATTTTTGGAACAAACAATATAAATGACCTATATAGGTATTAGGTATCTCCTTTCTAAATCTAAATCAGTCAATTTTCGTAAAACTGTGCCTTTTTGAATCAGTGAAATGAATTTATTTGAAAATCTGTGATATTTCAATTGTTTAAATCGATTTATTTTAGTCAAAATTACTGATTTATTCTGTCAAATGGGGAATTGACTCAAAAAACAATTACTTTACTGATTTAAAAAAACAGAATTTTTTCAAATTTATAAATATAATTATTGAAATACTGCCCGAGCGCAACGAGGGGAATTTTTTTTTTGAAAAATCATAATCAACTTTTAATTTTTTTTCTTAAAGAATTTTGAAAAATAGCAATATTTACGTAAAAATTTGAACTTTTGCTAGAAAACGCGAAAAAAAGTGACTGGGAGGAAAAAAGTAACTTTTAGTGACCTTTGGATGAAAAAAGTGACTTTTAGTGAGCGAAGTCGAAAAAAGTGACAAACACCTTAAAAAAGTGACCTGCTATGATGCCTGCCCCCCTCCCCCAAGAATCATTAACGACGATTTTTCACCGTCATTCTCTTGGCCATTTTTCGAAAATGAAAAAAATGATTTTTTGGATAAAGCAATGAGGCAATGACGTAATGAGGTATCCATTATAAAATCTTTGCAAAAAATATGGGTAATTTCAACATTTTTCTTTTTTTTTTTTAAACTTTTAGTTTTTTCAATTTTTTCCTTGTTGTATGACGATCAACACTGATCATTTTTTTTTTTTTTACAAAAATCATCTCATTTTCATATTTTCCACTAGGTACTTTTCTTAAAAATCGTTTTAGCCTCTCCTCGTTCAACAAAAAATCACTCAAATCCAATTTTTAAAATGTTTCAAATTCAAGAGATGGAGATTTCCCTCTCTCCTGTCTTAAGAAAAATTAGAACTCTTTATAACAAAAGCTATCGAAAATTTTAAAAAAAAAACAATTATGCAGGGCAAAATGGATAAAATAACCAAGTGTATATTTAATTTGAAAAATTGAATTTTACAACTTTTGCTATCAATTTACGATCCATAAGCGAGTCAAATCGAAAAATTTCAAACCAACCCTTCCAATTTTTGGCTGGGGATGTTCCACGAAAAAAACAGTTCTTTGGTGCGAAATTCAATTTTACAAAGCATGAGTGAGTGAATGAAGGACAATTTTTTTGAAAAATTATTTTGAAAAACAACGAATGGACCATTTCTTCTAATAAAATTTTTTTCCTCTGACAAGTAAATACGGTACATACATACAGCTGAAAAATCGAATACCTAATGTCGAATAGTAGAAACCAATGGTACTTATTTTTGGGTAGAAACATCTACATTAGTGACATTATTGAAAAAAAAAACATCTTTAGTTTTAGATTTTTGAAATATTTTAAATACATATTATGACGACGAACTTAAAGACAGTTTAGCCAGGGGTCCCTAAAAAGCGGTTTAGAAGAGTAAAATTTTTACGAGGTTTTTTTAAAGTCTGCAGACAACTTTTAACTTTCTGCTATAATATTTGAACTACTCATACATGAATGCATCAACTCTCATTTACGTAAGTTCTTTACAATTATTATCATTCCTTTCATTGTTATACGCAGATTTCGATGAACTAAAAGAAATGATACCAGCTAGAAAAACGTCGATCATCAGCCAAATTGATCCAGATGTACTGTACAGGTATTCAAATGTTTTCCTCTGCACAAACTTTCGCTTCGCCCGATTCCATCACCGTAGTTTCGCCATTTTTCCAGGAGAAGATTATCAGCCATCAGTAACAATGGGGGACTGATTGCAAAACGAAGATCCACAATCCAAAATATTCCCCAAGCCGTGATTGAACAGAAATTATCTGAAATAGAACTCACTACAGCAGCCAAAGTTCGTCTCAATAAAATTTCCAATTTCTCTTCACTTCTCGATACTTATTTGTTGTTGACATAATTTGCTTCATAAATTCAGTTTAGCTGGCATTTGTACGCGTATTACGTAAGATCAATCGGATTTCCTGCTCTTTTTGTAATCATAATCTTGAATATATTACTTCAAACGTTATCGATATCTACGAACATGTGGCTAGTAGAATGGACCAACGTTGCAAACGATGCAACTCCTCAGGGCGAAATTTCAAGTGCCACTGCCAGCCAAACTGGCTTCTATCTTTTGATATTTGCTTCATTAGGATTGAGTAAATGTGAGCAAATTTGAAAATTTACACCCTTTAACTTCTTTCTGAATGATTTTACTGATGTTTTGAAATTCTATCGCAGGCATTGTGGAATTCATCGCAGATATGGGAATTCGTTTGGGATGCTGGACCAGCGCGAAAATTTTACATAACTCGATGCTGCATAATTTTTTTCGATTGCCACTTTCTTTCATGGATGTGACATCCGGCGGACGTATTTTATCTAGATTTTCCAGAGATGTTGACGTGGTAGATTGTACTTTTCCTGCACACATGAGCGGTATATTTTTCTGCACAGGTGATGTAAGTATGAGCGGTGGTCGAAGGCGGAAATGTTTTGCACGAATCAATAATTTTGTAAAAAAATTCAGGTCGTTTGCAATTTAATCATTGTCAGCTGCAGTACTCCAATTTTCGTCACTGTCATATTACCTCTCGGATTACTGTATTATCTAGCCTACGTGAGTTTTCATCATTTTGAAAAATAAATAAGCATCAAAATAGCATCACTGTCGCGAATAATCGTCCAACTATTTATTTTCAAGTAGCGGTTCTACGTTGCCACATCAACACAACTGAAGCGATTAGAGTCAAAATCACGATCCGAAATGTATTCTCATTTCGTCGAAACTGTCGTCGGTAAGGTATCAATTTCATTTCTTGATGGCAATCGCGAGTCATTAAGCAAAACTCGAAAGAATATCATTTTTCAGGCGCGCAATCAATTCGAGCGTATGGTTTAACTGGAAAATTTATCAACAAGGCGGAAGAAAACGTAGATCTTAATCAAAGGAGTTACTATCCAAGTATTGTTTCCAATAGGTAGGTACATATTTAGGCAATTAGGTAACTAGCAGAGCATATCAGAAATAAGTAGGTAGATGATACCACTGGCGGATTCAGACGACTTGAAAAGACAAGGCGTTTGGACGATTTTCTACTAAAAATTGAGAAGTTTTCCAAAAACTGGTCGATTTCTTAAAAATTGAAGAATTTTTCCAAAACTTGAAGCATTTTCAAAACCTGTGACGAGTTTTTCTTCATCCTGGATAATTTTCTAAATGGGCACTGAAAAATCCACTTAACAATTGATCATTTTCTAAAAATCAGAGAACCTTCCAAAATTGAAACGATTTTTTTTTTTTTAATTCGTTTAGGTAGTTATAGAAATTACACAAATTTCTGAAAAAAGAACAGTTTTTCAAAAAACTGTAAGGGTGGACTTGGCCTGACTGACACTTTCCTGTGCATATAGTGGTTGCACTGTATGTAGCTACGTAGAACATGGTACCTAAGACGTAGCTCGTGGATTCCTACGAGCTACGAGCCGCAGTTGCTCGAACCTCGTTGTGAGAGCAACAGTTACATCTCGAACATCTCCGTTCGAGAGGTATGTGATGTCCGTTCCCGGGAGCAAAGCATGCCTTTGCTCCCAGCTGAGTTAATTTTGCCTATTCGTTAATTCGTTTAGTTCTGATAATTTGTCTATTCATTAATCTGTCTATTCAGATAATATGGTTCTTTTAAAGTTTAATAATACATGGTTGCGTTCTTTAGAGTAAATCTTGTTATTACTATTCTCGGACAGCTGTTTAGAGTGGGTGGAATCGCGAACCATCTCCATCTCTAACAAAACTAAACACTTTTTAGCATAATGAAAAATTTTACAAAATTTGAACGATTTTTAAAAAATTTAGGATTTCCCAAACCTTGAGCGATATTTTTCATAAGCTGAGAAATTTTTCAAAAGTCAAAAAAAGTGAACAAATCTCAAAAATTGAAAAAAATTTCAAACATGGGCACTTTTGTAAATCATGGTCAATTTGAACAAATTTTTTATCAAGTAGGCAGTTACAAACACCACGTCACCAACTACAAAACAAAAAGTAATACTTAATGAAAGAATAACTCTGCTTCTCCAAAAAAGTTTATTTGCGAAGCTTTTTGAACACCAAGTGTTCATCATCAGTAGAGACCGGATTATTATGCGCTTAAAATCTCTGTTTATGCGCATAAAATATGCATTTATAATTGCCCAAATATGCAAAAATATGCACTTATGAGCAAAATATGCATAAATATGCACAATCGACATGGGTGTCTACGGAAAGCATTTTTCAATCAGATTTACACTGTTACTGTATTTTATCATTTTATTCTTTGAAAAAATCGTCAAACATTAATCTTTATTATTGAAACACGAAATTGAAAAAAAAACTTTGGGAAAATGAAGCAAAATTTCCAAATATTTGTTAAAAATCTGAAAGTATGATTAAATTTTGATTTTCATACAGGGTGTCCGGTAAGTGGTCTGCCATACTTCATTTTTGGATATAACCGGGTACCACTAAAAAAAAAAGTCAAGTAAATGAACAATTTTTTTTTTAAATTCTGATTTTTTTTTTGAAAATTTTGTGGCATTTTTTTCATCACGGCTCTGTTTTGTTTGGAAAACATTGAAAAAATACCAAATTTTAAATGTTTTGGTGAAAATATGCAGAAAAATAGTGAAAATACGCTAAATATGCACAAATATGCACTTAAAACACCTCATTTATGTCGATTTATGCATTTATGGCCCAAATATGCAAAAATATGCAACATCAATGGGGCTCTATGAACTTGAAATTGCATGAATCGCAAAGATCTGATCGATATGCGCAATCAACTGTCACATAGAAAAATATGCAATTGCATAAGAATCCGGTCTCTAATCATCAGGCTTAGATCACTACTGATACTGAACAAGAAACCAGTGGCGTAGCCAAGGGGGGGTCTGGACCCCCCCCCCCCCTTGACGTCAGAAAATTACGTGAAAAAGTGCCTTTTTGGAGTATGAAAAATCTAATTTTCTCAAAGCTTCGCCCTCGCTTCGCTCGGGCATGAAAGAAATCACATTTGATAATTACCTATGTATATAGTCAGGAATTTACGTAAAAAATGCCTTTTTGAAGCATTAAAAATCAAATTTTCTCAAAACTTTGCCCTCGCTTCGCTCGGGCATGAAAGAAATTGCTAATTCTATAAACCGTTTGAATCAACAATGCAAAAAATAGTTCCTTTTTGATATTCCAAGTCTCCATACCCATTTTGCACCCTTCCCAAAAAAACTTCTGACGCCAATTCTTGGATTTATTAGGTATTTGTATTGGCTTTTAAGGCCAAAATAATTAGTATATGTAAGTTGTTTGTTCCAAGATTACATTTTCATCAGTTTTTTTTCCTTAAACGTGCTATGCAAATCGCATAAAAATTTAATAAAGTTTGAATTTTGTGTTTTTATAGTAAAAAGAAAATTTGATGGGGGGGGGGGAGGTGAACTTACAATTTCTCAAAAATCATGAAATTTCGGACCCCCTCCTTGAGAAATTTCTGGCTACGCCACTGCAAGAAACACAAGAGTAACTAAATATATAAGCAAGGTAGGAGGGTGTGGTTGGGGAAGAGAAGGGTGTGGTCAAGGGTGTGGTTTAGCAGAAGTGTTGGGTGTCACACGAGACATTAGTTTTAGCAAATCGGGAGTCAATTTTTTGAGGTGAAAAATGAAAAATTCGTATATCTTCGGGAGACTTTGGTTTTCGACACACAAAACACGTACGTGACTCGTAAACACGTAAAATGACATTTTTTATTAAAAAAAAAAAAAAATTGTAGAATAAACGCGGGTATAAAAACAAGAGACATAAAAATTATTTGAGCATTCTGCTTAGACGTCAAACGCTGAATTTATACAACTATGAATATTAGTAAATTTTGGTGTTAATAGCTTTCAAAAGTATGTTTTCTAAGGGGCTTAGGTCATTATTAATTAAAGAATTTTTATTTTTCTTCATGGCTATTGCTTCTCTAATGTTGAGTTGAGATGGTTTATTAACTTTTTATATGAGGTTTAAGTTCTGGGTGTCAATTTTATGATTAGTTTGTATAAGGTGGTCTGACAAGGCAGATTTGTTTTCTATTTTATATTTGGCGTAATAAAGATGCTCCTTAAACCTCGTTTTTTATATTTCGTTTAGTTTGTCCAATAATTTTGACAATCAATTTTGTAGATGCCACTGCAATCTTCAGGTTTATCCTTATCCTTTATGTTACCGAGAAGGTTATTGATTTTGTTGTCATTACAGAAAACAGGTTGTATTTTATGCTTGCTGAAGATTGCATTGAATTTGTTGGTGATGGGTGGGTAATAAGGGATTCTAATTCTTTTAACATCTTCTATTTCTGGTTCAAAAGTTGTGGCATCTTTTCTAAGGTTTTTATTCTTATGTTTTTTGAACAGTTTCTGAATTGAGCATTTTATACAGCCGAAGTTTTCTGCAATAGCTATGATTTTAGTAGTTTCTTTTTCAAGGTTGTTAATACTTAAAGGTAAATTAATACATCTATACCTATATCATACTGTTGAAGGGGGCGAATTTTTGGTTCCAAGGTTGAAAAGAATTGTGTGGGATATAAGTATAGTACGGTCATTTTAGATTTTGACCCAAAAAAATCCCCGGAAACGGGAAAGTTCGTATATAAGCTTTGTAAAGGGTGTATTTTAACAAACCCGACTTTCCCTAAAATCGGTGAATATTTTGACCTCCCTTTGGGGGGGGGGGGGGGTGAGGGGTTCAAATTTTCGTTTTTCGGCTATAACATTCAAAATTACGTATTCACGAAAAAATAGTTGGAACAAAAATTGTAGAGAATAAGTAAATAAACAAACAATTTTGTTATTTACAATTTTTTCCTAGGACGTCGCACAGTGGTCCCAGAAAAAATTTAGCTGGCCAAAAATATAAAAAATGTACTATAAAATATGAAAATCAGTATCTGGGGGTTTTTAGGGTGCTGAATCCATTTTTCACATTGGTTTTGTCGAAAACTCAAAATTGAGCCCCTGGGAGTGGGGGCAAAACTCAAAATTTTGAAAAAATTCATGTGGGTATCAAAATATATGTTTTTGACCCTCCCAAACACAATTTTGGGATCCATTTGGTTGATAACCCAAAACTGAGCCCCTGGGAGTGGGGGCAAAACACAAAATTTTGAAAAAATTCATGTGGGGTATCAAAATATATGTTTTCGACCCTCCCAAACACAATTTTGGGATCCATTTGGTTGATAACCCAAAATTGAGCCCTAGGGGTGGGGGCAAAACTCAAAATTTTGAAAAATTCACATGGGGTATCAAAATATATGTTTTTGACCCTCCCAAACACGTTGAAAAAAATCATGTGAGGTATCAAAATATATGTTTTCGACACTTCCAAACGTTTTTGGGGTCTATTGGGTTGGAAACCCAACATTGCTTAGTCTTATGGGATTTCATAAAATTAATAGTTTTCTCTTTACATCAAATATTTTACAAAAAAAAAAAAATGAATCTGTAAAATCTTTGACTTTTTGCAAAAATCTAATAATATTCAAATTAATTTTTTTTGTAAAATATTTTATCTTAGTGAGAAAACAATGCGTACCATTTCAGAGACCATCTTGAAAAATGGAGATTTCAAATTTGCGCCAATTTCATCCGCCTCATTTCAAGAAGATAATATAAAATTTTATAAAATCTCATACGACTATTGTTTGTAAATTGGCAGGCAAAAGAGTATGCAAATTTTATGGGAACTGTGCTTTGACTCTTACACCTCTTACACCAACCCCTAGTAGAATCCCTTTTGGATTTCATGAAGAAAGAACCGAGTAGGTGAACTCAAAAGGTCAAAAAACATATATTTAGATACCCCACTCGACACTGTCGGAACTTTTTTCATATTAACCCCTTCACTATTTTGCTCATGGGTGAGGGTATGAGGTCAGAATAGCCCTTAATTGGATTCAGTAACTTCGGATACCCTTGGGACTAACTTTATAATTTTTTCCAGAATTGTTTTCAAACTATTTCCCTTTTTGTGTACCCGTTTTGCAGTTTTATTCAGCTCCCTCCTCCCCTAGGGGATGAAAAAATATTAAAAAATATGTACAGACTCTAAAAAATCTAAGGAATCGAATTCAGCACATCAGAAAGCTCTAATTTGATATGTACAGCTTTGACATAACTTATTACACCCACCCTGTATAGATTTGAACTTTTTATGTCAATGTTTCAACATAAATATAGCGCTATATCAAAAAGGGGCAAAACGGGGCAAAAAAAAATGCATGAGAGTCGAAGTACATACATAAAGGAAGAAATGTACCGTAACAGTTTTGCGAATCAAGTCGCACCTTTTTTTAAAAGTCTAGGTCAAGTGAAACTTCAATGTTAAAAAAGTACCTGCTTCAAATCCAGATTACTCGATTCGCATTACTTTGAATCGCAAAAACAAATATAAATTTGAACTCAGCGAAAAAAATACTATTAGAAGACATTTACACGAAAAAAATCCGCTCAGTATTGTACACACGGGAGTGGTCTGAAGAACAGGCGCATATCCGCCTAACCAACTCATTGTATAAGTGGTCCGCGTCTCGCGGTTCCCATGCCAATGCGTTGGTCTTGCAGACGTTTGCACATACAATTTTAGATGCCCTGAAGACTGTACAACATGAAGCGACCATTATTTGGGGTTTTTACGTAATTCAATTTTTCGATTTTTGGCCAGCTAAATTTTTTCTAGGACCACTGTGCGTCGTGGGAGGGAGCTAGGGGCTTCAGAAAAAAATCAATTTTGAAAATTTCACATTATCAGAAAAAATCACCAAAAATCAGGTTAATCGACTTTTAGGAGCGGCTCTTTTGCATAGTACATCGTATTACTACGTAGAATAAGAAAAATGAACAACCGACCCCTCATCTCAAAGTACCCCCTGTAGAAAAAGTTGTATTTTCCCTCTGGAATATCTCAGGTACAGTGCTTTTTCCATTTTTCTCAAAATTTCGAAAAATATTTCAATTTTAATTTTTTTTTTAATCAAAATCAAAAAAAGGGCTCTTTCAGCCTGTCAGGAATGCTTTTTTATATAACATAATATTAAAATTTCAACAAATTTAATTCAGTAGTCCCAGAGAATTCTTGTAAAAACCGTCATCAAATCTTACATTTTTTTTAAGTTCAATAAAAATAATTATAATGACAATTGAAACTTCCAAATGCTTTTATTTTCTTCTTTCTACGTTCTAAAATCATATTCGTTCGTTGTTTCATCATTTTATCACTTTATAATCCAAAAAAATGAACAGGGGTGGAAAGCTACATAATAAAAATAAAACTTTCAGCTTAAGCTTTTGAATTTGAAAATAAGGCTTCAGCTTTTGGCTTTCGACTTTACAAGTGGAATCGACTTTTCCATGTTTAGCTTTTTTCAGCTTTTAGCTTTTAGCTTTCGGCTTTTAGCTTTCAGCTTTCAACTTTTTACACAGGACTTTCAGCTTTTAATGCAATGTGATGCAATGCAATATTATTTTTAAAAAATTCATTTTCAAGGTTATAGTTATTATACCATTCTTTACAAAAAAATTTGTTTAAAAATGATGTATGTTGGTAGCATTTTCTTTAAAATAGTTACTTTATCCCCCTGCGTAACAAAAAAATGACAATTTCACATTTTAAGATAATACAGCTTAACAGCCACAAAAATAAAGCTTTCAGCTAGCTTTAGCTTTAGAACTTAAACAGCTTTGGCTTTCAGCTGGCTGTTCAAAGTAGTCAAATGATCGGATTTTTTCAGCTTTTGGCTTTAGCTTTAGCTGGCTTTCCACCCCTGAAAATGAAAATTCGAGTTTGCGCCTTGTAAGTTTCAGATAGGCCAGAATCAATTCCCGCAAAGCGTAGAGCACCCTCTTAACTGGAAAAAAGGAAATATTTCAAAATTTAACAAGAAGAACGTATAGTACATTTAAACATATCCATGATCCAAGGTTTTTACTCTAAGGGAAAAAGTGTGTTATTTTTTCTACAGGGGGTCCACCCCCCGACTTTGAGATGAGGGGTCGGTTGTTCATTTTTCTTATTCTACATAGTAATAGGATGTACTATGCAAAAGAGCCGCTCCTAAAAGTCGATAAACCAGATTTTTGTTGATTTTTTCTGATAATGGGAAATTTTCAAAATTGATTTTTTTCTTAAGCCCCTAGCTCCCTCCCATGACGTCCTAAGAAAAAATTGTAAATAACAAAATTGTTTGTTTTTGAATTCTCTACAATTTTTGCTCCAACTTTTTTTTCGTAAGGGCGTAATTTCAAAAGTTATAGCCGAAAAACGAAAATTTGAACCCTCTCACCCCCAAAAGGGGGTCAAAATATTCACCGAATTTAGGGAAACTGGAAAGTCGGGTATGTTGAAATACACCCTCCACGAAGCTTATATACGATCTTTCCCGTTTTCAGGAATTTTTTTGGCTTTTGGCTTTTTTTAAGCTAAATCATCCGTACTAATAGTTATTATACTCGGTACAACGAAAGAAGGCACTTTTCCCCTACATTCTCCCCCCACAAAATTTATGAATGTTGAGTTGTGATTGGGCGAAATTTGAAATCAACGTGTGTCGTTGGTTTCCGCATTACGAGTCGAGTAGGGGAAAAGTGCCTTCTTTAGTTGTACCGACTATAGTGTGAGTAGGTTTCCTAAAGATGTCAAACTCGAGTTGATTTTGGTGTCTAGTGATCATTAAGTCTAAGAAAGGGATTTGATTTTGTTGTTCGAGTTCGTGAGTGAATTTAATTGAGGGGAATTGGTTGTAGTCTAAGAATTCAGTGATGTTAAAGTCTTTGGGTATAATGCATAAAATGTCATCAACATAGCGCCACCAGAATTTTAGAAAGTTTTTTTTAATTATTTTTTGGTTTTAATTTCAAAATGGCTCATAAAGAAATTTGCAATGAACGGTGAGAGGGGGTTTCCCATAGCTGTGCCACCATTTGTCTATAGAAATTATTTTTAAATTGAAAAATGTTTTGGCTCATGGCTTTCAAGTATTCAGTTTTGAGTTTTTGGTTTACATTTTGGTCTGTGAGCCAATATAAACTTTTTTGGAGAAGCAGAGTTATTCTTTCATTATTATTTCTCACACTTCTCGTTAGTGGTACACTGTTTGTTACAAAATAAAAAGGCGAAGAAATCATGAAAATGATTTCATTTCATAGAATGAGCTATGATACCTACCACGATGAATATTATAATCAAAGATTCCTACATAACTGATGAAATAACACTCTAAACTTATTTTATTGTATAACATGAAAAAATTGTAAACAAGCTTGACAAGTTGTATAAAAATTTTTGCATTGGGTAAAATGATTTATGCTAATGCTGGACTTTTTTTAAAAATTATTTTCCCACTCGTTAGATGGCTTTCAGTGCGAACAGATACTATTAGCAATTTGACGATATTTTTTGCTGCACTTTTCGCCGTTTTAGATAGAGACACCATTAGTCCTGGAAATGCTGGCTTATCTATAGGGTACACGTTACAGGTATAAAAATCTTTCTTATTGGCATATAAATAATTCATGCTTGGGTACATCAAAAAACACATTTTTATAGTTTTTCATGGGTACTTATTTCATTGCACTAGATTACCATGATACTAAGTTGGTTAATATACAAGATTTCGGAAATAGAAACCAATATGGTTTCCATCGAAAGAATCAAAGAATACACTGAAAAACCGCAGGAGGCTGCTTGGGAAATGCCTAATGAATCGATACCAAAAAATTGGCCGTCAAAAGGAAACATTAATTTTTTAGAATTTCAAGTTAGATACCGAGATGGTTTGGAATTGGTTCTGAAGAATATTACCTTCTTCATACGCGGTGGTCAAAAAGTAACGTAATTTCTACTTTAAAATTTGATTCAGGTGAACAGACTGAACTGTGTAAAATTTTCTCTATTTAAGGTTGGTATTGTCGGTAGAACCGGTGGTGGAAAATCATCACTCGCTTTGAGTCTATTTAGAATACTCGAATCTGCCGGTGGGAAAATCCTCATCGACGGAATCAATATTGCTACCCTTGGATTGCATACAGTTCGTTCCAAATTGACCATAATTCCTCAGGTAAAATTCCAAGGAAAAAATCAGAAAAATTATAACTTCGTAGGGAAATTTTGAAACTGTTTAAGACGTTAGAAATGAATGCTACAGAAATAGAGGCATTGAAAAGTTCTTTAAAAAATTCAACAGTTTCTCAGAATCCTTTCGAATATTTATTAGTGCTTTAAGCGTACCTATCGTCAAATTTTTTTTCCAAAATTTCGAATAGATACCTATATGTATTATCAAAATTCTCGATTTTCATCAATTTCAGGATCCAGTTTTGTTTGCTGGGTCGTTACGAATGAATTTAGATCCTTTTCAAACACAAACCGATGATAAAATATGGAATGCTTTAGAGCTTGCCCACCTCAAACCATTCGTATCCAGTTTAGAAGACGGGCTCCAATCCGAAGTTACCGAAGGAGGAGAAAATTTTAGGTATGGATTTTTCAGGGAATGGGAGTTAGCCAAAAATTTGACTCCTGACTTCAACCTGACTCCCGGAATCAATGTGAAAAATTGACCCCTGACTTCGATTTGACTCCGGAGCAATTGCGGAATTTGGAGTCAATTTGACTCCAACAATTCATGTTTGATATTTCTTGTTTTTAATATTAAATTCAAAAATGATTTGGAAAAAAAATAAACAGAGTCAAGAAAACAATTCCGCAGCACTGATGTCATGATTTTTGACTCCGAAGTCATGACTCCCGACTTCGGAGTCAAATATTAGACATTGGTCAATTTCAGACCTCGATTCCTGACTCCAATTTGACTCTGGAGTTGAGCTCAGACCTTGACTCCTGATTCCGGCTGGACTCTGGACTCAAATTATAACCTTGACTCCTGACTCCGGCTTAACTCCGGAGCTATTACGGATTTGAAATCAATTTGGAGTAAATTTGACTTCGATTCCAGAATTGACTCTTATTCCCTGGTATTTTCATTTGCGCATTGCTTACCAGGGCTTTTGGAACCGAACAGAACGGAACCCAACATGACAAAATTTAAGAATGGTTCTTGGGAACCGAACCTGAGAACCATTTTTTGAAGAACAGTTCTTGGAAACTGAATCTGAGAACCGGTTTTTTAAAGAACGATTCTTGAGAACCGAACCTGAGAACCATTTTTTGAAGAACGGTTCTTGGGAACCAAACCTGAGAACCGGTTTTTTAAAGAACGGTTCTTGAGAACCAAACCTGAGAACCGGGTTTTCAAAGAACGGTTCTTGAGAACCAACCCAAAAAACGGTTCTTGGGAACCGAACCTGAGAACCGGTTTTTGAAGAACGGGTCTTGGGCAGTGGGAACCAAACCTGAGAACCGTTTTTTTGAAGAACGGTTCTTGGCAACCGAACCTAAGAACTGTTTTTTTAAGAACGGTTCTTGGGAACTGAACCAAGAACCGAACAGAACTGAAAAAGGGAACGAAACCGGAACACAATAAAGTTCGGTTTTTGAAGCCTTGTACGTTACATTTCACCGTTTTATAAACGTTTTGACCTTTCGTAATAATATTAAAATCGTAGCGTTGGACAAAGACAGCTTATCTGCTTAGCTAGAGCTCTGCTACGCAAAACGAAAATTTTAATTTTGGACGAAGCCACAGCTGCGGTCGATTTAGAAACCGATGATTTAATCCAGAGTACAATTCGGAACGAATTCCAACATTGCACCGTACTAACAATTGCTCATAGATTGAACACAATTATGGATTACGATAAGTAAATATTTCAGATAAATATCTCTGTACGTGATCAACGTAAATGGACAGTGTTAATGGTAATTCATCAATTTTCTTTTTTAACAGGATCATAGTTTTAGACAATGGATATGTGGTGGAGTACGATACGCTACAAAAATTACTGCAGTCGAAGGAGTCGATGTTTTACAAAATGGCTTCTGATGCTAGTTTAATATAAAAATTTCATTATATTTTGATTGTATTGACATGGATATGTCTTAGGCCTAGGGGGTAAAATTTTGAAATGTGTGAAGATTTTGTGTAATCTAACGTTTTTAGCTCAAGAGATGACATTAGGTCAAACTTGAAAAAAATTGGAAAAAACTGAACAATCGATGACATAATTACACGCTATTAGAACTTTTGGCATTTTCATTTCAAAGTGCATTCGACATTTTTGAGAAAAAATAAAAAAAAATTAAAAATTAGAAAAAACTGGAAAAAGTATTTTGAAATGTTGAAAAAATAAAAAAAAAGTTTAACGAATTGACATATTATAATAAAAAGTTACAAGTAGGTATGTTTTGAGAGACAAAAAATTCAAAAATAAGAAAAAAATTGGAAAAGTATTTAAGAATTTTGAAAAATTAAGAAAAAAATTGAAAAATAATATTTGAAAGCATTGACATTTTAATAAAAAGTTATGAAGTTATGTCTCTCGACACACAAATAAAAAACCTTGCCTCATGAATATTGAGTATACATTTGAACGTATCCATGATCTACGTTTTTTACTCTAAAGGAAAAAGTTGTGTAATTTTTTTCTTCAGTTTTTGAAAGAAAATAAAGAAAATAAAGAAAATTCAAAAATTTAAATAATATAACCAATAAATTCGGTACCTGTTATTTTTCAAATCATTAAAATTTAATTTCCATGGTCAATTTTAGGTACATTTTTGCAAAACGATAACAAATTATTACAAAGATCATCCACCAAAACCAAAGTCTTCATTACTCATTATGCCATTCTCTTTGATCTAAAGCAAATATTATATCACACATTTGAATATTCGAACAAATACATGTGGTCTGTCTCAATGGTCAATGATCTGCTTTCAAGGTCAAAATTCATTTCAGGGAAAGGCGTAGCAGTAAGAGAAGGAGAATTCTTACATTGTACCAATATTTAGAAAGTTTTTTTTTTCTAAATCTAGAATTAAAAAAACTGAAACTCACCCAACGACACACATCAATACATCATATCCAACTGCTTTCGGTTATCGAATTGTCATCTGGAATTCTGCAATCTAGTATTTGATTACCGGTAGTTGTTGAAGATACTTTCAAAAAATCCAGTTTCATCAGTTTCTTCAAAACATCCCCCACTCACGTAATCTAAAAACAAAAACAAAATTTTGTTACAATTAAGTTCTCATTTCACGGTTGAACACGTATTATTACACACATTTTAGAATTTAGAAATCTTAAAAAACAAGTAAATTAGGCGTTTTCAATGTATAGTAGGTACCCTACGTTTTGAGATTTTGCATGTATTATTTAGAAATGCGATTGGTTAAGTATCTTTTTTCATTTTTAATTTAAAAAAAAAAATCAAGTCAAAGTTTTAATAATCCTAGAAGTTCAGTATTTTGAAAATTCAAAATGTTTCAGAAGAGAAATACCTAAAATACTGTTTTCAAATGTCCCTTAGTTCTAAAACCCAAAAGGAAATTTTTTCCAAAAAAATATTTTTATCAACCAAAAATGTGATTTGCCATTACGTGAAAAATGATTTTGGCATTGAAATACAAAAAAGGTTCGAAAATAGTATTATTTTTGCCTTTTACATCCCAGTAGACACTCTGATAATTTTTTTGGACATTGATTCTGTTTTTTCAAACTTGAGGGAATGATCATTCCTCCTTCCTCCTTCAAATTTTGGCACCCCCTACTAAAAAGGTCCGATGACGCCTATAGACAAAAATGAAAAAATGAAAAAAATAAACCTTGCACTAGTTCAACCTCCCACACAGTAGGTATTCACAATGAAGTAATGCATTAGGTGAAAACAGGAATTTTCATTGGTGAATTGGAAGTTTTTTCTTGGATGAAAAAACTAACAGTGTGGAATTAGTTTTCTACGTGATTTATTATGATTTCTTACAGAATTTCCCAGAATAGTCCAGGAATTATAGCAAAATTTTTACCCGAACCTCGGAATCGTTGGGGGAAAGCTGAATTTTACATTATTTGTACATAATAGCCTACCAAACGTACTCCTAAAAGTTGCATCCCCCAACTCGCCGGCTACCCCCGCAAGAGGTCAATAACCTTTGCGAATATACGTTTTTTGATTGTAGCGTCGAAAGGAAGGGTCAGAGAGGAAAAAGTAATGAAATAAAAAATGTTCTACGTAAAATTTTCATTCAAACTAGACCGGTTCAGTTGTTCTCAAAATTGTGATATTCAACTTAGTGGGGGTTAACCTTTTCCAACTGAGAAAAAATTTGAAAAATTGGTTATTTTATGTGTTCATACGGGGCCGGGGTGGCTCACAAGTTGCCGAATGCAACTTTTGGCAGTATACTTTTGAGCCCATTCTAATTTAAAATTACACATAAAATTACCAATTTTTCAAATTTTTTCAAATTTGGAAAAGTTTAACCCCCACTGTGAGTTGAATGTTGCAATTTTGAGAACAACTGAACTGGTCAAGTTTATAGGAAATTTCACGTGGAACCTTTTTTATTTCACCACTTTTCCCTCTCCGACCCTTCCTTTCGGCGCTATAGTCAAAAAACGTATATCAAAAACGATTTTTCTTTTTTTCGAGATGGCTTTTCTTTACACGACACTCTTTTCCGAAAAGAGACGATTTCGACGTTCAACGCGTTTTCGGTTTTCCCGATTCTTCGAAAAATCAAATTTGATTTTCCTCGACTTTTCTTTTCTTTGACGGGGGTTTCCCGAGTTTTCTTTATTCGCGATTTCTAAAATACGATACCAAAAAAAATGAAACGATACTTTTTTTTAAAAAACTTTTATAAGGAAAAACTCGAGATTAATTTTTAAGACGAATTTATTAATTCGAATATAACAATCGCGTAAAGGATTTATTTCGAACGTACGAAATAAACCCTAAAAAAAGTACGAACTTATAACCTCTTACGAATGAGGTCAAAACGATACAAGAGTTCATTCAACGGAATGAACTGACGTCGAAACGATAGTTTAATTTTTGGTCGCAGCCAACTATAAATAAAATAAAATTTTAAAAAAATTTCCAAGTTGAAAAAGTTTTACCCCCATTGTAAGTCGAATGTCACAATTTTGGGAACAACTGAATCGGTCTAGTTTGAAGGAAATTTTACGTAGAACATTTTTTATTTCACCACTTTTCCCTCTCCGACCCTTCCTTTCGGCGCTACAATCAAAAAACGTATATTCGCAAAGGTTATTGACCTCTTGCGGGGGTAGCCGGCGAGTTGAGGAGTGCCACTTTTAGGAGTATGTTTGGTAGGCTATAATGTACAAATAATGTAAAATTCAGCTTTCCCCCAACGATTCCGAGGTTCACGTAAAATTTTTGCTATAATTCCTGAACTAGAATGCAGAAGTGAAAAGACAAAAAATTTCTCGAGCAAAGAGAAAACAAATTTTTTCGAAAAATCGCATTTGAAAAGCAAAAAATGATCAGAATTATGGATCTTTTGAGAAGGGAAAAATTTTCACCCTCCCTTTAATTAGTTTCAATGAACGAAGACTTGAAAGCCATTTCTACGAGCTAATCGTTGGTACATAAATTAGAGCCGGAATAAGTCTCCTGATCCTTCCTACTCTTTAGGTTGATATGTCCACTGAAATCAAAAATTTCCGATTTTTTTTTTTTAAGAGGGATTTTTGATTTTAACCTTGATTATAGCATTAGAGAAACTCATTCAGAGAGAGGCTGAAATTTTCATCATGTTTTCAGAAAAACTTGTATTCAAACAAGACTCTGAGCAAATTTCCACAACTGTTTTTTTTCGAAATTTTCCTCGAAATCTCACAAAAAAGGAAACACAAATCTATGGCATAATGTATCGATCCAGAGGCGATTTTACCAAATGGTTAACGTGGCCAGCTATCCACAATAACTGCAAATATTTACGGCGGCGTTTTTTCCTCAATAAGAAAACGCAATTTTCAAAAATTAAAAGCAATATAAAAGAAAAGGTGCTTTCTCAACCATTAAAAATCAATTTTTTGACAGCTCGCAGTCGAATGAAAGAATTTGAATTTTTTTCGCCCTTGGGACTATGCTAAAGCCTAAAGGAAGGGGAAGTGAAAAAATGATATTGCTCTTCGCAGAAAAATTTTATTACCCTTCGTGGAAAAATATCAAAGTCGTTTTTGTCGACCCCGAATATTTTATTACCTTGGAAATAAAAAACAAAAAATTCGTTTACAAGTACCTACAATAACTCGTAAACAGTACATTGTGTAAGCAATATCAGCTCACTATCGCAACGAAGACTACCATGAGGTATATAAGTAGCTGTAAGCTCACCTTATAATGGCATAACTACAAAATTACGACATGCTATTTTTTGTTTGATAAACCTTTCACCTTTATACCGTTTAGCGTGACTAGTATTTGCCTAACGCTCTGAAAACAATGGACGAATTCTGTGGTTCTCGTTTTTGGGTGGGTAATTAATTAATTTTACCATCATTTTGAACAAAACTATCAATCTATTCTCGAAAATTTAGAATACCTACGTACCTATATCTACAATACCTATATAAATTAAAATCAAATACAGTATTTATTATGTAAACAGTTCACTTCTGTATTTATGATCATTTCAGGATCCGAAATCAGTTTGGAACACGAATGATCCAGATTTTACGATATGTTTTGAAAAAACAATTTTCGTCTGGGTGCCATGTGCGTTCCTTTGGATATTTCTACCAGTGGAAATACATCATCTTCGTCATTCAAAATCATCCGCAATACCCTTGAATTTATATAACGTAGCGAAATTGGTAAACGATTGAACTTTAGACTTAATTACATGTGACTGAGGTGGCGGGAGTTCATCGAAAATTACGATTTTTCAGGAATCTAATTTCAACAGTCATTGGTGGTTTAAAAAAAATATGTATCCCAGATTTTGTTGAAAATTGGTGAGATAGTTTACTTCGTGTAAGTAACCTCCCAAAAAAATTGCCTTCCCCCCTGTTTAAAGATGGACGGAGCTAGGAGACCAATCTTGACAAGGGGGTTGGAAACGTTGCAGTTCATAAATTTGAAGAAGATCTTTAGATTTTTTCGAATTCAAATTGCTCGGTCACTCAAACCACTTAAGATCGAGTTACTTTTTTTTCCTGGTAACCTGGAAAAATAATTTTTCATGATATGTATTAAATAAAAATTTCATAGCAGTGCTACCAACTGTATTTTGATTTGCGGAACTTTTATAAAATTCAAGGTGTTTCATTCAAAGGCTTAAAAAATAAGATAAACATTTTTAGGTCTTAAAAATGATTTGAAAAACGAATAGGAGTCGTTTTGAAAAAAATAAGAATTAAAAATAACGAGGAAAAAGTTGAAAAAGTATTAAAAAATGTTGGAAAAAATGAAAAATTTCAAAAAAATTGAAGCTATATTTTATTTAAAAAAAGATCTTGACTTGGAGGTTGATTTTTGAAAAATGTAACGTTTTAAAAGGGTTTTATGACGATTATTTACCACTGACATAATCACATTTTGTTAGATTTGAAAAAACATGAAAAAAATATTGACATTTTGAAAAAGCTATAATAACGTGGTCAGAAGTTTTTACCCTAACAAGGGATGGAGGTATTCCAATTCAAAGTAAAATTTTGACCCCAACAAAAAAACATCGAAAGTACATCATAACAGGACCTCGTATCCAAAATTTCAGGTGCTGAAGTTCATTTCTCGATTTTTGGCGAATTTTTGAAATTTCAAAATTACCTCATCGTCCTAAAAAATATGAAAATTTGATCTAATAAACGAAAAAAGCTGAAATTTAATATGTACCCTATTTTCGACCTCCCGAATCGATTGGAAACGGTTTCGAGACGTTTCGGAGCCACCAGAAAATTTTGGAATTTTACAGCGCTGGAGAAAAGCCCATAAAAATGACCCATATGCACTTCAGCACCTATAATCGCGGATTATCCATATTGGTGACCTATTTGATCGATTAAAACACAATTTTCTGAAATCCGCAACTTTGAGTTCAAATTCGCATTTTTGGGCAAGAAATTTTTCTAGAAAAAATATAAAAATTCGCCTAATGCGCATACATCGAGGTAAAAAGTTGAAACTTGGTATATACCCTATTTTTGACCTCCTGAAACGATTGGAAGTGGTTTCGAGACGTTTCGGAGCAAACAGAAAATTTTGAAATTTTCCAGCACATTAAAAATTCTTGCTCATAAATGCAAATTCGAACTCAAAGTTAGGAATTTTGGAAAATTGTGTTTTAATCGATCAAATAGGTCACCAATATGGATAATCTGCGATTATAGGTGCTAAAGTGAATATGAGCCATTTTAATGGGCTTTTCCTCCGCGCTGGAAAACTCCAAAATTTTTTGGTGGCTCCGAAACGTCTTGAAACCGCTTCCAATCGATTCGGAAGGTCGAAAATAAGTTATATACCAAATTTCAGCTTTTTTCGTTGATTAGATCAAATTTTCATATTTTTTAGGACGATGAGGTAATTTTGAAATTTCAAAAATTCGCCAAAAATCGAGAAATGAACTTCAGTACTTGTAATTTTGGGTAAGATGTCCTGTTATGATGTATTTTCGATATTTCTTTTTTTGGGCTCAAAATTTTACTTTGAGTTGGGATACCTCCCTTGTAAAGAAAAAAGTAAGTATTTTTTTTTTGGGAGGTCAGTCACTCCGCGCAACGGGGGTCAGTAAGGAGCGTTCAACACGCAACGAGGGGGTTGGGAGCAGAAACGTGGGACTTTCTGCTCTTTTCTGCCGATTTCTCTTCTTTTTTTTGCACACCGGACACTCAGATTAAACTATTTTACTAATTTTAGTCAAAAATCAGGATAAGGTGTATGTGATGTCAAATTCTCAAAAATTTCTCATACTGTCACCCATTTCCTTGAAAATCTGCTATCCACTTATTATTAGATACCTGCATAATATTTTACAGGTGGCAATAATCGCATTGGCAGCCCTGTCTCTCACCGATATCGCACAATTTCACTTTTTGATCAATTTTTATTCTCCGTTAATTAAATTAGCTACTTTTGTAAGTACCTATTAATGAAAGTATACTAATACGACAGCCTAACATTCGTTGAAATCGAATCCTAAATAATGAGAAAACGTTTTTAGGTACTCTTTTTTGGATTGACATACGCCAACGTGAGATTCGGCAGGAGATCTTCAGCTATTTTGTTCATCTTTTCATTGCTTTTGGTGATATTTGGAGCACCGCAATTTCGAACGGAATTTCGTCTAAAATGGTCAACGGTGAGCTCCCCAAATTAGGAATACCCTAACTCAATCAACAGTAACCGAAAGTTGAAGTACCATACCCAACTATTGCAGAAAAATTTTAAACCCCGAATTATAAACTTGAACTTACATTTAATTAGGGACAAAATTGAAGTTGACATTATTTGAAAAACGAAAAATCTAAAAATATTTTTTCCAATTTTTGAAATCCAAAATGCAGATTTTCCCCAGTTTTTTAACTCACATCAAGGGAGGTATCCCAACTCAAAGTAAAATATTGAGCCCAAACAAAAAAAAATCGAAAGTACATTATAATAGGGCCTCGTACCCAAAATTTCAGGTGCTAGTTCATTTCTCGATTTTTGGCGAATTTTTGAAATTTCAAAATTACCTCATCGTCCTGAAAAATGTAAAAATTTGATCTAATCAACGAAAAAAGCTGAAATTTGGTATATACCCTATTTTCGACCTCACAAATCGATTGGAACCGGTTTCGAGACGTTTCGGAGCAATAAAAAATTTTGAAAATTTCCAGCGCTGAAGAAAACTCCATAAAAATGACCCATATGCACTTCAACACCTATAATCGCGGATTATCCATATTGGTGACCTATTTGATCGATTAAAACACAATTTTCCAAAATTCGTAACTTTGAGTTCAAATTTGCATTTTTGAGCAAAAAATTTTCCTGGAAAAAATTTGAAAATTTTTCTGATTGCTCCGAAACGACTCGAAACCGCTTCCATTCGATTCGGGATGTCGAAAATAGAGTATCTGCCAAGTTTTAAACTTTTTACCTCAATGTATGCGCATTAGGCGAATTTTTAAATTTTTCCAGGAAAATTTCTTGCCCAAAAATGTGAATTTGAACTCAAAGTTACGAATTTTGGAAAATTGTGTTTTAATCTATCAAATAGGTCACCAATATGGATAATCCGCGATTATAGGTGCTGAAGTGCACATGGGCCATTTTTATGGGGTTTTTTCCAACGCTAGAAAAATTTTCTAGTGGCTACGAAACGTCTCGAAACCGCTTCCAAGTTCCAATCGATTCGGGAGGTCGAAAATAGAGTATATACCAAATTTCAACTTTTTTCGTTGATTAGATCAAATTTTCATATGTTTTTCGACGATGAGGTAATTTTGAAATTTCAAAAATTCGCCAAAAATCGAGAAATGAACTTCAGCAGCACCTGAAATTTTGGATACGGGGTCCTGTTATAATGTACTTTCGATTTTTTTTGGTTTGGGCTCAAAATATTAATTTCACTTGGGGATACCTCCCTTGTCGGAACAAAGTTTTTTCCGCAAAAAAGAGGCAAATTTTCCGTTTTTTATCAAATTTTCGCCAGTAATACGTTGATTTGTCATAACGTGAAAAGTGAGGGAAATATGCGGCTCAAAATGATCAATTTAACTGACCGTTTATGAAAAATATCTCAAAAGAAGAAAACTAAAATGAGAAAATTGAAATGCTATACCGCGCACTATTTCTATCTCCTACGCGGAATTTACAATGAAGTAACAAATTAGGTAACAGTAATTTTCATCATTAAATTGGAGATTTTTTCCAGGATGGACGACTCAACAGTGTGGAATTCGTTTCCTACGTGATTTATTATTTAATTGTCATATCGTTATTCGTAATGAACTGTTTCGCCGATTCACCCTCTCGAATAGTAGCACGTAATTTTGACCAGGTTCGATACAAAGAAAACTATGCAAAGCCGAAAAGCAACGTTAAGTAAATTTGAAGCCGAATTGGTCATTAACTTTGTGCAGAAAACGAACCCGAGAAATCAGTCATCATTTTTATCTCGACTATTATTCACTTGGTTCGAACCGTTTGTATGGAAAGGATACAAAAAAACGTTAGAAACTGAAGATCTGTGGACTTTGGATTATTCCATTTCATCGGCCAGCATTGTGCCAAAATTCGAAAAGCATTGGGAAAAATCCTTGCGCAAAGTTGAAAAGTAAATTTGGTATTTGTTCATCGTTTACAGTCTAACTGCGTTCAAAAATATCGAAAAAAAATTTTTTTCTCAACTGAAGGAGAAAGGATTGCAACCGATTTTTACCTACCGACTTCGTATTTCAGAACTGCTTATTCGGAAATTAAAATAAAACGTGAAAATGGCCGAAACAGTATCGATGGATTAGAGTTCGATTTGAACAAAAACAAAGACAGAAACGTGTCAATTGTACCAGCCTTTAGTCGCTGTTTTGGTACCACTTTAATGGGATGGACTTCGGTGAAAATTTTCATCGACGTACTTGTTTTCGTCAATCCTCAAATATTAAGGTATCGGAACCGCAAGACGCAATGAGAAAATTATGAAAAAAATTCTAGTAATTTTGATAAAATATTGTATTTTGACGATTTAGCTCACTAATAGAGTTCGTCGGTGCCAAAGAAAATGAACAAATGTGGAAAGGATATTTGTACGCGATATCACTATTTCTCGTAGCTACAATTCAGACCATACTATCAGTGCAATACGACTACGCAATGTACGAGATTGGACTTAAAATGCGAACATGCCTGATTTCCATTATTTACAAAAAAGTTGGTAATCATGTTCAACGTTCGATTTTGAGGAAAATTTTCAATCTTTAATTTGCCTTTTTTTTTGTTTTGCTTTTTTTGTAGTCTCTACGTATATCGAGTGGTGCTCGAAGAAACTTCTCCGTTGGTGAGACAGTAAATTTGATGTCAGTAGATGCGAATCGATTCGTCGATCTGTTACCCTATTCGTATTTGTTAATTTCCTTTCCGTTGCAAGTTGTATTGACAATATTTTTTCTATGGGGGATTTTGGGTAGGTAATGAATTCTCGAAAGATTTTCTATTGAGATTTTCTGAAAACGACACCACACTATACTCGTATGTATTTTCAATTTCTGTAGGAATCTGCGTATTGGGCGGCCTCGTCGTAATTCTCATCTCTGTTCTGATCAATAGCTACATCGCCTCCAAAATAAAGTCTTTGCAATTTCAACAAATGAAGAAAAAAGACGATCGAATTAAATTGATGAACGAAATCCTATCTGGAATCAAAGTAATCAAATTCTTTACATATTTTCTTTCTGATTTGATCTTTAATCCAGTAAATAAGAGAATGCAACGAAAGAAAAATTCAACTACGGGTCGATTGAACGATACTGGCTCATTCCATGTCAATTAGCAGGTTTTGAGCCTGGGTCTTCCGATTGCGCTCAATTTTTTTTACGGGTTCCCCTCGATGGTCTAATGAAGGAATCACCGTCATTTTGATCCCAATCCTTCAGGGGGGGGTGGAAGCTGGCCTCCGTAATTTTCGCACAATTGGGATTTTTTGCGAAAAGGCTCAAATTTGAAGGCTCATATCTCCAGATTGGTTCAGTCAAAAATGAATCTGTTGGTGTAATTTTGTAGAGAATTGAAAGAAGATTCAAAATTGGTAATCACATTTTGAAAAGTTCAAAACTGAGCTTTTGTGATGAAAGCTCAACTTTTATGATAATTACATAAGCTAAAGGCTACCATTTAAAAATCTGAAAAAATTACTGCAAGGAAAACTTTTTATGTATTTTTCAACTAATTACTTTTCAAGGTGGGATCTCAACACCCCTAGGGGGCACAGGGGTCCTCAATTTCGGTCAAAATTCAAAAAAATTGCAAAAATGAAGTAGCACATCGATTTCTACTAATTCGAAGGCGCTGAGTTCGAATATGTGCTCAGTTTTTTCATCCGACCCCACTGGACCCCCCATGCCTTACAATGACCCCCAATTCATCCTACTTTTTGTGTTTTAGGGGTCATTGTAATGCATGGGGGAGGCAGATCGGAAAAGTAAGTAGATAATCGAGTTCAGCACCCTCAAATTAGTAGAAATCGATATGCCGCACGATATTTTCATTTTTCTGCAAGGGTTTCTCAAAATTGGGAGGGTTAGGGGGCACTAAGGGGTCGAATCCAAAAAATAAGCAAATATTCGAACTCAGTGCTCCCAAAAACCTAATAAACGACATGTCACACGGTATTTTTCATCCTTTTGAATTTTGACTTTATCAAGGGGGTTGATAGGGGGGTCCAGTGGGATCGGATGAAAAAACTGAGCACATATTCGAACTCAGCGCCTTCGAATTAGTAGAAATCGATGTGCTACTTCATCTTTGCAATTTTTTTGAATTTTGACCAAAATTGAGGACCCCTGTGCCCCCTAGGGGTGTTGAGATTCCATCTTGAGAAGTAATTAGTTGAAAAATACATAAAAAGTTTTCCTTACAGTAATGTTTTCAGATTTTTAAATGGTAATCCGGGCCTTAGCTTTTGTAATTATCATAAAAGTTGAGCTTTCATCACAAAAGCTCAGTTTTGAACTTTTCAAAATGTGATTACCAACTTTGAATCTCCTTTCAATTCTCTACAAAACTGCACCAACAGATTCATTTTTGACTGAACCAATCAGGAGATATGAGCCTTCAAATTTGAGCCTTTTCGCGAAAAATCCCAATTGTGCGAAAATTACGGAGGCCAGCTTCCACCCTCCTGAAGGATTAGGATCAAAATGACGGTGATTCTTTCATTAGATCATCGAGGGGAACCCGTAAAATGTTTTTTAGCGAAATCGGAAGACCCAAGCTCAAAACCTGCTCGAATTGACATGGAATGAGCCTAGTACTTTAAAATACTGCAGAAGCTTATTCGAGGAGAACTTTCAAAAATGTCGAACTTGAAACGACAGAATTATTAGGTCTTCTCAAAAAGCTGAAAAAGAAGGCCATTTTGGTAATCTAAAAATTTTCTGTTTCATTTTAATAAAATTTTGTTCAAAAATAAGAAATAAACATGAAATAGGTACCTACTACCTACGGACTTCGAAGTTGATGATATTTAAAAATACTTCAAAATTGATATTTTTACATCGCATCGTTTCTCTATCACCATACAATACCTAGTTACCTACCTAATACGGAATGAAAACGTTGTTCGAAGAAATTTTCATTTTATGTGCCATGAAATTTTTTTCTAAGAATCTACTACTTATCAAGACGTGTCGCCAGCCCAGCTATGAATTTAAATACGTATAGGTAACACGGTATCTATCCGTGGATTTTATATAATGTGAGTGTATGTATGATACCTACCTAAAGTTATATACTTGGTAATATTTTTTGAAACCCGGAAAGAAATGAATTAGAAGAAATTTTATTGAAAGGAAAGGGACAGGTGAAGAAATTTGAGATGATTTTTCTATGAGACAAAATGAGAGTGTTTCAATTACTGAGAAATAACTTGCACGAGAATCCATTTTTCGACGTTTTGACGGAGCTGTATTAGAAATGAAATTTTTCTGGACTGACAATTATTTTTGCCGGAATTATTTTTTCATTTGGTGTGTTAGGGGGCAGGACAGCACGAAAATTGTATCCGAACCTCGAAATGACTTGGCAACAATTTCTACATCAACTTTCGAACTCAGTGCCCTCAAAAATCAAACGAATGACAGGTCACACGTTATTTCTCATTTTTTTTTGAATTTGGACCTTATCAGGGGAGCTAATTTGGGAAACAGAGGGGTCGGATGGAAAAACTGAGTACATATTCGAACACAGCGCCTTCGAATTAGTAGAAATCGATGTGTTACTTTACTTTTTAGACTTTTTTAAATTTTAGTCTAAATTGTGAAGCCCTATACCCCTTAGGGGTGTAGAGATCCCATATTAAAAATTTGTTGGTTGACAAAAGGGTAAAAAGAGCTACTTACTGTAATTTTTCAGATTTTTAAATGGTGGCTTTCATGCTATGTTTTTATCATGAAAGTTGAGCGTTCACCTTCAAAGTTCAACTTCGAGCTTTTCTAAATCTGACCATTAAAGGTAATTTTTTTGTACCAGGTATTAAAATTATATGCTTGGGAAGCAATTTTTGAAAAACGAGTGTTATCAGTTCGCAATGAAGAAACACAAACAATAAGATTGCAAGAATACTTGAAATGCATAATAACCTTGGTTTGGGCGTCTTCATCCTTTTTAGTAATTAAATCATCTTATCGAATGAAATAAAAGTTTCAAAAAATGTTCAGAAGAATTTTATTTTTTTCAGGTATACGCAGTTACCTTTGCAGTATACGTGTTATCGAACGACAAAAATATACTGGATTCAAAAACAGCTTTCGTTTCCCTTTCATTATTCAATATTTTGAAATTGACTTTTTTCAAGATACCATATTTGGTGTCGAATCTAGTTCAGGTAAGAAAATTTTTTCCACTATTAGTATTAACTGTAGATACTATAATTTCCTTCAGACGTTTTTATTCGTTTGCAAGAGGCCAGCTCATTCCATGTGAACTCGACCAGGTTTTGACCTTGGGTCATCCGATTTCGCTAAAAAAATTTTACGAGTTCCCCACGATGGTCTATTGAAGGAATCACCGTCATTCCGATTATAATCCTTGGGAGGGGGGGGGCGCCTTGTAATTTCCGTATAATTGAGATTTTTTGCGAAATTGTTCAACTTTGAGGGCGCATATCTCGAGATTGGTTAGGTCCAAGATGAATCTGTTCATGCGGTTTTGTAGAGAATGGAAAGCAGATTCAAAATTGATAATCACATTTTGGAAAGTTCAAAGTTGAACTTTTGTGATGAAAGCTCAACTTTCATGATTATGTACAAAAGATGGGGGCCCCCATTTAAAAATCTAAAAAAATTACTATGAAGAGAACTTTTCATGTATTTTTCTACTAATTTCTTTTCAAGATGGGATCTCAATACCCCTGGAGGCAAAAGGGTCATCAATTTTGGTCAAAATTCAAAAAAATGAAAAAAGTGAAGTAATACATCGATTTCTTTTAATTCGAAGGCGCTGAGTTCAAATATGTGCTAAGTTTTTTCATTCAACCCCTCTGAACTCCCCTATCACCCCCCTGATGAGGTCAAAATTCAAAAAAATGAAGAATAACGTGTGATGTGTTGTTTGTTGGGGTTTTGAGAGCGCCAAGTTCGAATATCTGCTTATTTTCGGGATTCGACCTTTTAGTACCCCCTTAGCTCCCAATTTTGAGAAAACACATGCAAAAAAATGGAAATAGCATGTGTTATATCGATTTCTACTAATTCGAGGGTGCTGAGCTTGAATATCAAATTACTTTCTCAGGGTGTGTACCGATTTTTCAAAATCAAATTTCGCGACTTTTTCCTAAGGTTTCTAGAATTGACTTCTCAATTTGACCCCCCCCCCCCCCCCCAAAAAAAAATCAACGAGATCAAATTTATTGCAGAAAAAATTTCATACAGGGAAGGAAATACGTCTTTAACTTCAATGAAATTTTTAAAAAAAAATTTATTCAAAAAACTGCAAAAAAGAGACATAATTATTTTCTAATGATTTCTCCTTCTGAATTTTTAAAACATCACACTGAAAATTCCAAAATTCTCCGATTTTTTTTAGATTTTCTCGATAATGGACCCGATACTTCCTTTCAAAATCCCAACCGTGATCGTTACTAAGTTTCCCATAAGAACATATTTTTTCCGCTTCAAAATATTCAATTATCTGAAATGGAAGGGAAGAAGGTTTATAATTTAAGAAGGGGGATAAGTTACGAGCCCGAGCGAAGCGAGGGCGAAATTTTTTAGAAAAAATGTTCAAAAGTGAAAGTTCTTTACTTTTCCTGTTTTGTACAAGAAAAAAAAAATCAAGTAATTTCGGAAAAATTTGCGACTTTTGATGAATTTTGGGTCAATTTCGCGACTTTTTCGCGACTTCAGCGACCTAAATCAAAATTCGCGACTTTTTCGTGACCGGTAGACACCCTGTTTCTCGATCCACACCCCCCCCCCCCCCCCGTTTCACACTGACTTCCAAATTACTAAAAAATTTAAAAAATCAATGTTTTTTTTCAAAAATGAGGGATAGAGGTGTACAAAAAGGTCGAATCCCAAAAATAAGCAGATATTCGAACTCGGCTCTCAAAACCCCAATAAACAACACGTCACACGTTATTTTTCATTTTTTTTAATTTTGACCTCATCAGGGGGGCTGATAGGGAGGTTCAGAGGGGTTGAATGAAAAAACTGAGCACATATTCGAACTCAGCGCCTTCGAATTAGTAGAAATCGATATATTACTTCACTTTTTTCTGTTTTTTGAATTTTGACCAAAATTGATGACCCTTTTGCCTCCAGGGGTATTGAGATTCCATCTTGAAAAGAAATTAGTAGAAAATACATGAAAAGTTCTCTTCATAGTAATTTTTTTAGATTTTCAAAGGGGGCCCTCATCTTTTGTACATAATCATGAAAGTTGAGCTTTCATCACAAAAGTTCAACTTTGAACTTTTCAAAATGTGATTATCAATTTTGAATCTGCTTTTCATTCTCTACAAAACCGCATGAACAGATTTATTTTGGACCTAACCGATCTCGAGATATGCGCCCTCAAAGTTAAACAATTTCGAAAAAAATCTCAATTATACGGAAATTACAAGGGGCCACCTCCCCCCTCCCCCCAGGATTAGGATCGGAATGACGGCGATTCCTTCATTAGACCATCGAGGAGAACTCGTAAATTTTTTTTTAGCGATATCGGATGACCCAAGGTCAAAACCTGGTCGAGTTGACATGGAATGAGCCAAGACTTAATACGAATATATCACTTTTGTAGTGTACTGTTTCAATGAAAAGGATCAATCAATTTTTAAATTGCGAAGATTTGAATCCGAGTGACATCACTCATGAAAACAGAGGTGCGTTTCCAAATAGAAAAATTTACCAACTGAATGAATTATTGAATCTGGCCATCTTTTAGCGGAAGCTTTGGTAATTGAAAGTGGATCGTTTTCATGGGAAGGAACGAAAGGAGCTCCCATTCTCCGTGATATATGCGTTAAAGTTAATCATGGAGCTTTGGTAGCAGTCGTTGGACCAGTTGGGTCTGGTAAAAGTTCCCTTATCTCTGCATTTCTCGGTGAAATGTATAAATTATCCGGAGTTGTGAATATCTCAGTAAGAAGAAATCTTCCTATCTCGTTCACAAAATAGTATTAAGTCACATAGACAGTTGGATGAATCCAGATCAAATTTCAATTTAGGTTCTTAAATTTATATTTTGCTCGACAGGGTACCATTGCGTATGTACCTCAACAAGCATGGATACAGAATACCACCATAAAGGAAAATATTACATTCGGAGAAGCTGCCAACAATTTCGATTACAACCAGATTTTGGAAGCTTGCGCTTTAAAACCTGATTTGAAATCATTACCAGCTGGTGATTTGACAGAAATTGGAGACAAGGTGAAAACTCTTTCAATTCGAACCCAACTGCTTTTAAAATTGAGCGAATCTCGTTGCTAATAATTTCTGGTTAAGGGAGTAAATTTAAGCGGAGGTCAGAAACAAAGAATCAGTTTGGCCAGAGCTTTGCATCACGAAGCCGACGTTTATTTTTTGGACGACCCATTGAGCGCAGTAGATGCACACGTTAGTAAGCACATATTCCAACACGTTATTGGTCCAAAAGGATTGCTAAAGGAGAAGGTCCTTCAGCTATATATTTCGATTACATATCGAAATTAAAATCACTATAATATAGTCAATTTGATTTGCAGACTCGTGTGGTTGTAACTCATAATGTCACTTATTTGTCACAAGTTGACTTCATCGTTGTTATAAAAGACGGCACAATTTCCGAATCGGGTTCTTTTCAAGAACTTTTGAGTAGTGAGGGAGAATTCTCCGAATTCATAGCCACATATATTTTAAAAGGAAATCCGGAATCTGACGAGGAAGGTTGGTTCCATTAATACATACCAGGTGCCCCATATCAAAATTTGACTCTCTCAGCCCTAAGGCATATTCGAGTCAAAAATAACCAAATCCTTCAGAATTTTTTTCCATTTCATCACAATCAGTTGATAATTTTTTTAAATACAAAAATCGTATTTTGATTTTTTCCACCACCTACTTTTCTCAGAAATTTCTTACACCTCCCCTTCAATAAAAAATATTTTCAAAACGTTTCAGATAGAAGAGATGGAAATTCTCTCTCCCTACCTCTAAAAAATTTAATAACTCATATTTTTCATTAAAAAACTAAAAATGAAAAGAAATTATAAAATAAAGGAGTATATCTAATTTGAAAAATTGAATTTCACAACTTTCAGTCTCAATTCACGAGCAATGAGTGTGTAAAATTGAAAAACTCCACACTATCCCTTGCAATTTTCGACTGGATCCACTAAATCAAAAATCAAACAAGGAATGTTTTCGAGACAAAATCTGTCCTTTGGAGGGGAATTCAAATTTACAGAGTACGAGTGGAAGGATAATTTTTTTCTGAAAACCCATTTTAAAAAATTAAAAGTGTTTTTTCTTTTTTGCTTTAAAGCAAAAATCTTAGAGCATGGATATGTCGAAATATGGTTATTGTGTAGTTGGTTTTCATATTTTATATATATAGCATGATCCATAATTAATACTAAAATTTTTATGGTCTAACAAATACAAATGTTGTAACTTGATAAAAAAAATGACAATTTTTTTTTTAATCATTAGTTTACAAAAATTTAAATTTAAGTATCCATTTCAATATCATTTGAACTACAAATGAACTGTGTTAAGTCAAAAGAGACCAAGCGACAAATTTGGAAGTGTTAATATTTTAATGTATTTATCGCTGGTAATACAGAATAAGCTTCTGAGCACCTAAATTATTGATAATTTAACAAGTGAGACAAGTACGCAAATACTAACGAGTGTGGAGTTTGCAGCACGAGCCGCAAGCGAGTGCTGTAATCCACACAAGTTAGTTTTTGCGTACTTAATTTCACTTGTCAAGTAAGGTATTTTACTTAATTGTGGTGAATAAAGTGTGTATCAGTACTATAGTTAATTTTTGATTTACGTCATTAGATGTAAGTACCTAATTAGATAAGTAACGTTATTGCAACGTTCAAGTTTGAGTCCTTTTTGTTCCTTTCGCGTTTGTTTTTTTGCTCAAGTTATTTTTTGTTCTTCCTATTCTAAAATGAAAAGAAGGCCGTAATTTACTTAAAATTGTGTCTTCTCTTAACCTTTTTCCCCCATTGAAACGAACTGTGTTAAGTTAAAACTCTAAAAGCGACCAAGCGACATCAAAAATTTCATCAAAAAACAGACTTCAAAGTACGATGTCGATAACTACTTGAAAAATTTTCGAATCATTTTTCACCCTTATACATTTTTTCACATCTTCTCAAATCAAAATTCTCTTCTTAAAATTACCAAAAAATATGAAAAATGTGAACTTTGGTAACATTATTCCATCAATAATTTACGTGCTCAGAAGCTTATTCGTATTATCAGTGAGAAATACGTGAAAATCTTAGCACTTCCAAATATGTCGCTTGGTCTCTTTTGACTTGACACGGTTCAAACGAGGTAAATAAAGAGACAAAACAGTGTAGTACTAGCATTATAATGCCAGTACTGCACTGTTATTTCAGTACCACATAGGTTTTTTTGTATTAATAAACCTCATCAGTAAAGTGGTACTTTACTCACGGAAAACAGTGTAGTACTGATACACTTTATTCACCATAATTAAGTAAAGTAATGTTACCAGAGTTCACATTTTTCATACTTTTTATCCCTTCTTCAACTGTAGAAATTAACCTACTTTCAAGTCTATTTTTTGATGAAATTTTTGATGTCCCTTGATCTCTTTTAACTTAACACAGTTCAAATATATTTGATTTCTCCGATTCGATTGCCCGATTCGATTGCCGATTCGATTGCCGATTCGATTGCCGATTCGGTTGCCGATTCGATTGCCGATTCGATTGCCGATTCGATTTCCGATTCGATTTCCGATCCGATTCTACCAAATTTCTGATCAAATTTACAACCAACTTTTTGACTCTCTCAACTTTCTGATCAACTTCCCAACTATCTCTCTGATTTCCAACTCTTTTCAACCAACTTTTCGACAAATTCGTTGACTGACTTTTTGATCTACTTTTCAACAAACTTTTTGACCAATTTCCTGACTAAATATAACATAATATCATGTGCTTACCTGAAATAAAATAATTTCAAGTTTCTGCAAGTCTGACATAATGTCATTATGTCTTAATCCAAAAACATTTCATTAAGTTAAGTTACACCTCCAGGGTTATGTCACACTTTTCAAATTTTACCTCCCAGTCCTAAAGACATATCCATATCAAAATAATATGTGAACTACTTGATATAACATATCATCATTTCCTCATCTGAAATAGATTTTTTCCAAGCTTTTCAAGTCTAACATAATGTCATCATGTCTGGACCTAAAAAGTTACATTACGTTACATTACACCTCCAGTGTTACGTAATGATTTCAAAATTTTACCCCCAGGCCTAAAGACATCCATGTCAAAAACAAAAAATTTAAAAATTTGGAATCCTATGGTATTTTTTGGTTAGAAACGTCTACGTTCTTAACATTCATGAAATTTTTCTTTATTGTTACACAGATTTCGATGAACTAAAAGAATTGATACCAGTTAGAAAAAAGTCGATCATCACCCAAACTGATCCAAATATACTGTATAGGTAGTTAGATTTTCTCCTTATTCGCACAAATATTCGCTTTGCTCGATTTCATTATCGTAATTTTGTCATTTTTGCAGGAGATTATCAGTCGTCACTAACAATGGGGCACTGATTGCAAAACGAAGATCTACAATTCAACATATTCCCGAAGCCGTAATTGAACAAAGATTATCTGACATAGAACTCACTGCTAAAGCCAAAGTTGGTCTCAATAAAATTTCCAATTTCTCATTTCTCGATACTTATTTTGACGTATTTGCTTTATAAATTCAGTTTGGCTGGCATTTATGCGCGTATTATGTACAATCAATCGGATTTCTTGCCATTTTTGGAATAATATTCTTTAATGTTTCACTTCAAATGTTATCGATATCTACGAATTTGTGGCTGGTGAATTGGACCAACGATGCAAATGATGCAACTTCTCAGGGTGAAATTTCAAGTTCCACTACCAACCAAACACATCTCTATCTTTTGATATTCGCGTTATTAGGATTGAGTAAATGTACGCAAGTTGAAAAGGGTACAACCGGATAAGGGGTGGTTTTGGCCTCAGGCCCGATTTTTGATCTAATGCTCCCAGATTGTGTACCTTGATGAAAAAAAATTCTGGAAAAAATTTTGGCCCCCCAACCCCCTCCCTTTCGGAGCTATGGCCATTTTATTGCATCATTTTCAAAAATTACATAAACCCTTCAGAAATATGTATTGTTATTTTGGCTGATTTTTCAAATCTTGAGCATTTTATGCGCAAAGAAATGGCCAAATGAAAAAACTAACGTCGGATTCGTGTTAAGCAGGTCAAAATACCCTAATAAACACCCTTTTCGCGATCATTTTACTTTAAATGTCGAAATTTACTTTTTTCACTGATTTTTCAAGACAATAAAACTAAATTTCGAGATTTAAAGTAAAATGATCGCAAAAAGGGTGTTTATCGGGGTATTTCGATCTGCTAAACACGAATACGGGATTGGTTTTTTTGATTTTCTCATTTCTTTCCGTATAAAATGCTCAAAATTTCAATAAACCTGCCAAAATAACAACATTTTTTCGCAATTTTCGGCCCTTGCGCCACCTCAATATCCAAAACTGAATACGTGACGTGAATCTACGTCAAAAAACACGTTTTTAGGATATTTTCAAAAATTAGTCGAACTTCGCTGTTTAGGTCTTTTTTACAGTTGAAAATTTCAAATGGCCAAAACCTCATGAAGGAGTGCACCAAAATTAATGAAAAAATTATCGCGAATAGGCCTCTACGAGATGTAACTTTGTGCCAAAGAACAGAAAATTTCATTCACTTCCATCGGAATTAAAAATTATTGGAAATGATGCAATAAAATGGCCATAGCTCCGAAAGGGAGGGGGTTGGGGGCCAAAATTTTTTCCAGAATTTTTTTTCATCAAGGTACACAATCTGGGGGCATTAGATCAAAAATCGTGCCTGGGGCCAAAACCACCCCTTATCCGGCTATACCCTTTACACCTCCTGACTTCATGCATCGATTATAATAATATTTTCATCGCAGGCATTGTGGAATTCATCACAGAAATGGGGATTCGTTTGGGATGTTGGACCAGCGCGAAAATTTTACATAACTCGATGCTGCATAATTTTTTTCGATTTCCACTTTCCTTCATGGATGTGACATCCGGCGGACGTATTTTATCTAGATTTTCCAGAGATGTTGACGTGGTAGATAGTACTTTTCCTGCACACATGTCCGATATTTTTTTCATGTTAGGTGATGTAAGTATGAAGTTCTTGTTGTCGTGGTCGAAGGAGGAAATGCTTTGCACGAGTTGATAATTTTGTAAAAAAAATTCAGGTTATTTGCAATCTAATCATTGTCAGCTGCAGTACTCCAATTTTCGTCACTGTCATATTGCCTCTCGGTTTACTCTATTATCTAACCTACGTGAGTTTTCATCATTTTCAAAAATAAATCAGCATTAAAATTTCATCATTGCCGCGAATAATCTTCTAATTTTCTATTTTCAAGCAGCGGTTCTACGTTGCCACGTCTACTCAACTAAAGCGATTAGAGTCAAAATCACGATCCGAAATGTATTCTCATTTCGTCGAGACTGTCGTCGGTAAGGTATCAATTTCATTACTTGATGGAAATCGCGAGTCATTAAACAAAACTCCAAAGAATATCATTTTTCAGGGGCACAATCGATTCGAGCGTATGGTTTAACAGGAAAATTTATCAACAAGGCCGAAGAAAACGTAGACCTTAATCAAAGGAGTTACTATCCAAGTATTGTTTCCAATAGGTAGGTAATTAGGTATCGAGGCAACTAGGTAACTGGCAGAGCATCAGAAATCAGTGGGTAGATACAATTGGCGGGATCAGACGACTATAAAGCGCAGGTCGTTTGGATGATTTCTAAAAATTGGATAATTAAAACCTTTTAACTACTTTACAAAATCACCAAATTTTCTGAAAATTAATGAATTTTCCAAAACGTAGACAGTTTTCAAATTTGTGACGATTTTTTCATTAACCTGGCCTAAAAATTCGATAATTTTCTAAAAATTAAAGAATCTTCCAAAACTTGAACAATTTTTTAAAAAGGGTACAGCAGGATAAGTATACAGGGTGTTCCATGAATCGCCTGCCAAACGTATTTTTATTTTTTTTGGATACAACCGGGTACAACTAAAAAAAATTTGAGATGAACATGTTGCCTATTTTGAAAATTGAAGGGGCAAAAGCTACTACTAAAAAAAATCACGTTAAAAAATTTTTAAGCATGGGAAATGGATAGTAGATACTTTGAAAACTGAACAAATTTTCACTTTATGACTTTTGCCTATCTTTAAAATCAAAGGGGTTACAAAAAAATTGCTCAAAAAAATTCTCAAAAAATGAACTGATCAAGGGAATGGATAGTACGTTGAAAAGTGAAGAAATTTTGTTCGGTACAGATTTTGCCCAACATCAAAAACAAAGGAGCTAAGGGTCATTAAAAATTGAAAAAATTTGAAAATTTTTTCATGCCCATTTATTTTGAGCGACCTTTAGCCTCTTCATATTCGATGTTAGGCAAAAAGTCTACAGAATAAAATTTTTTCAGTTTCCAATGTACTGTCCATTCATTTGATTAGTTCATTTTTTTTAGAATTTCAGGGTGTCTACCGATTTTTAAAATTCGAAATTCTGGACTTTTCCCCATGGTATCTACCTATCAATTTTAACCCCCCCCCCCCCCAAAAAAATAAATAATCAACGAGATCAAATTTATTGCAAAAAAAAAAATCAAAACGGAAGGAAATAAGGTATGTATTTTAAATCAAAATTATCAAAAAAAGAACGCATTCTGTAACTTTTCAAAATTCCTAAAATGACCAAAAATTGGTGAAAAAGTAAAATTTAAAAAAAAATTCACTCCATTAGGTACAGGAGGAATGTATGAAGGCGGCAGAGTCAATTCATTCTCGTAATGTACAGTTCGAGATGGAACAACGGAAAACCCAAAAAAAAACTAGGGTCATATGAAGAAAAATTTAAAAAAGACAATTTTTCACCAAAATTTTCTAAAAGTGGACTATATTTATATTGAAGAAAGTATAGTTATTGCTAGAGCGAAATTTTTTTGAAGAATTTGTTACAAAAGAAGCAAAAAAACATTTCCTATAGCGATTTTCCCTTCTGAATTTTTGAAAAAATTCTTCGATTTTTCTATATTTTTTGGAAAATAGACTCAATGTCCCCTTTTCAAAAAAAAATCGATTTTTTTTTTGAAAATTCCTATCGTGATCGCTGCTAAATCTCCCACAAGAACGATTTTTTCCGCTTCAAATATTCAATTATTGTCTACGTAGAATAGAAGGGAAGAAGGTTTTATAATTTAAGAGTGATGTGTGTAAGGGAGCATTCACAAGCTTTGAAAATAAGAAATAAGAAATAAGAACTTTACTCTAATTACCTCCAATCAGAATTAACTGTATCAAACATAGCCAAATATTTTTCACGAAGTCGCTATTCTCATTGGTTAAAAAAATGTGGTAATTACGGTAAAATTCTTATTTCTTAATTCTTATTTCTTATTTTCGATGCTTGTGAATAAACCCTAAAATTATGAGTCCGAGCGAAGAGAGGGCGAAAATTTTTAAAAAAACTGTTCAGAAATTTGAAATTTCTTTAATTTTTTTGTTTTGTAAAAAGGGGAAAAAGTCAAGTAATTTGGGAAAAATTCGCGACTTTTGATGAATTTTAGGTAATTTCGCGACTTTTTCGCTACTTCAGCGACCAACTTCTGAATCTGCGACTTTTTCGCGACTTTCGCGACCGGTAGACACCCTGAATTTTTTTAGAACAATTTTTTTTGGCAGCCCCTTCAATTTTAAAGTTAGGCAAAAAGTCATAGATTGAAAATTTGTTTACTTTTCAGAGTACTATTCATTACCATGGTTGAAAAATTTGTTTGGTATGATATTTTTTAGAAGCAGTATTTGCCCCTTCAATTTTCAAAATAGGCAACATGTTCATCTCAAGTTTTTTTTAGTGGTACCCGGTTATATCCAAAAAAATACGGTTGGCAGACGATTCGTGGAACACCCTGTACATTATATAACACATTTTCCGAAGAAAAAAAAATGGTGACTGTACCTATGAAACTTTTTAACAAAATGGCCGCTCAAAGTTTTTAAAATTCAATAACTCGGCGAAAAATATCTCAAAAATCTTTTTTTATCAATTTTGGGGTTCCTCCATTTCTCTAAAATCAAATAAAAAAAACACGAAATTTTCATCTGCGTTTGGCGAAAAACGAAAAAATAAAGTTTGAAAAACACATTTTGACCTCGCTAGGAGTTCAAAATTTTTTGTCAGAATTTTCCCTCATCATGACTGATTTTTGGGGGTAGGTTTCGTCAAAATCCCTTTCGGGGGCCAAAACACCATACCTATCCTGCTATACCCTTTCATACTACATATTTTATGAAAATTACACGAATTTCTGAAAAAATAATAGTTTTCCAAAAAATTAAACACTAGCCAACTGAAGAATATTACAAAATTTATATAATTTTTTGAAAATTGTATTGTCCGAACCTTGGACGACATTTTTCAAAGTAGGACAATTTTTCAATTCGAATAAAAAGTACAAAATTTTTCAAAGTAGGACAATTTTCCAAACTTCGAATAATTTATTGAAATGTGAATGTTTTGTGAGCATTTGAACTTACTAAAAATTTTGTAGATTTATCAAACTACAAAAAAAGACATCAGAGTCATGAAAATAATTCCAGCTGATCAAGTACATAACACCCCTGCCTTATAAAAACAGAAGACATTTTTTAAACAAACTTGAAAAAATATTGTTTACAATTTTTTGAATTATAATAAGCTATTTATGAAAATGTTGGACTTTTTTATAAATCTCAAAATTATTTTCCCACTCGTTTAGATGGCTTTCAGTGCGAACAGACCTTATTAGCAACATGACGATATTTTTTGCTGCGCTATTCGCCGTTTTGGATAAAGAAACTATTAGTCCTGGAAATGTTGGTTTATCTGTAGGATACACCTTACAAGTATGTGAATTTTCCCATTTTTTCACATGTGGTTTTTTCAAAATTGGGGGCTAGGGGGGCACTTAAGGGCCGAATCCCAAAAATAAGCAAATATTCGAACTCAGTGCCCTCAAAAACCCAACAAACGACACGTCATACGTTTTTTTTTTCATTTTTTTGAATTTTGACCTCATAGGGGGCTGATAGGGAGGTTCAGAGGGATCGAATGGAAAAACTAAGCACATATTCGAACTCAGCGCCTTCGAATTAATAGAAATCAATATATTACATCACTTTTTCCATTTTTTTGAATTTTGACCAAAATTTAGGACCCCTGTGCCCCCTAGGGGTATTGAGATCCCATCTTGAAGAGTAATTAGTTGAAAAATACATTAAAATTTCTCTTCATAGTAATTTCTTCAGATTTTTTAAGGGGTCCTTCATTTATTGTACTCATCATGAAAGTTGAGTTTCCATCACAAAAGCTCAACTTTGAACTTTTCAAAAAGTGGTTATCAATTTTGAATCTCCTTTCAATTCTCTACAAAACAGCATCAACAGATTTATCTTAGACTCAACCAATCTCGAGATATGCTCCTTCAAAGTTAAGCAATTTCGCAAAAAATCCCAATTATACGAAAATTACAAGGGCCACCCCCCCCCCGCCCCTCTGAAGGATTAGGATCTATAGGATCTAAATGACGGCGATTCCTTCATTAGACCATCGAAGAGAACTCGTAAAAAAATTTTGAGCGAAATCGGAAGATCCACGGTCAAAACCTGGTCGAGTTGACATAGAATGAGCCAAGTATGATTTGAAAAAAATTATGAATTTGGTGTTTAATTATTTATATTCGGGCATTAATACATTCGGGAAAATGTAATTTGAGAAAACCCTATTCGGGAATATTTCTATTCGGGGATCATGATACGTAAGTACAAAAGATGAAGACTACCATTCAAAAATCTTAAAAAATTACAATGAAAAGCTCTGTTTACTTTTTTTTTAACCAAAAAATTTTCAAATGAGATTTCAGCATCCCTGGTGAGACAGCGAACAACAATTTTGACCGAAATTCAAAAAAATATAAAAAGTAAAGTATTAGTGTTCCCTGGCCCTCAAATTTTAAGAAAACGCATGTAAAAAATGAAAATAGTATGTGGCACATAGATTCTAACTAATTTGAGATCACCGAGTTCACATTCCAACCTCTCCCCACATTCGAATTGACCCCCGCGTATACATACAAAAAAATAGGGGATAGGGGGGTTGATCGCGAGTACGGGGCTCTGGAGGTGAAGTAAGTCGATATTGGAACTTGATAACCTCAAATTAGTGAGAATTTATGTGTCACACGCTATTTTTATTTTTTTGCATGCGTTTTTTTAAAAAGTCAATTTTCAAAAAATTCAGGTGACAGCACCACTAAAAAAAATTCAAGGAAATCAATTAAACATTTTTCAACATCACAATTTTTTCGTCTACCAATATCAAGGGTTTAATTTTTTCACTTTACACAAATGAAAATAATAATTTATATAATTCAAATGCTGGCTAAAAAATTGGAATGATTTTTGAATTGGAGGAATGAGGAGGGACTGGACTATTTTCTATCATCCGCGATGAGCAAATGAAATTTTTGCCAAAAAATAAATTTAAATTTTCACATAATGACTTCCTAACCACAAACTGACATTCCAGGACCGCAGATTTGGAAATTAAAATCAAACGTGAAAATGGCCAAAACAGTACCGATGGAATTGAGTTAGACTTCATCGAAAACCAAAATAAAAATGCGTCAATTGTATCAGCCTTTAGTCGATGTTTCGGTGCTACTTTTATGGGATGGACTTTGGTGAAGATTTTCATCGACGTAGTTGTTTTCGTCAATCCTCAAATATTAAGGTATCAAAACCTCAAGACGCAGCGCAGTGAGAAAATGATGGAATAAAATTCGAGCAATTTTAATGAAATTAGCATTTTGATGATTTAGCTTATTAATCGAGTTCATCAGTGCGAAAGAAAAGGAACAAATGTGGAAAGGATATTTGTACGCGATATTATTACTTCTCGTCGCGACAATTCAGACCATACTATCAGCGCAATATGAATATGCCATGTACGAGATAGGACTTAAAATTCGAACGTGTCTAATTTCCGTTATTTACAAAAAGGTAGTTATACCTTGTTTAATGTTCAGATATTCATAATCACTAATCAGTGGAAGGCTTGTTATTTGTTTACGCAAATTTTCCATAATTTAATTTTATCTATATTTTTTCAGTCTTTGCGTGTATCAAACGGTGCCCGAAGGGATTTCACAGTCGGTGAAACTGTAAACTTGATGTCAGTAGATGCGAACCGATTCGTTGATCTGTTACCGTATTCTTTATTAATTTCTTTTCCGTTGCAACTCATGTTGGCAATATATTTTCTATGGAGAATTTTCGGTAAAAATTTTTCCAGAAGTTTATAATTGAAGTGTCGTTTTCCAAAACGCATTATCGACCATTTTTTCGAAAATCGTTTTTTTGAGCCAAATTGTTCAGGAGAACATACTACACAACATGTAGCACTTACCTACCTGAATACCTACTTGAACTTTGTGTTATCCAGCATAAAGCGAAACCCTAAATACAACATCTGTTTTCCAAAACGCATTATCGACACGGCGCAGCTTTATATCTTCGAAAAATGTCATATGACGTGTCGTTTATGAGGTTTTTGAGGGTGCTAAGTTCGAATATTTGCTTATTTTTTGAATTTGACCCTTCGATGCCCTTCTAGCTCCCCAATTTTGGGAAAAAGGGGGCTGAAAAATGAAAATTGCGTGTGGCATGGCATATTGATTTTCACTGATTTTCATTTCTCAGCCCCCGTTCCCAAAATTGGGGACCTAGAAGGGCACCGAAGGGTCAAATTCAAAAAATAAGCAAATACTCGAACTCAGCGCCCTCAAAAACCTCATGAACGACAGGTCACACGTTATTTTTCATTTTTTTGAATTTTGACCTCATCAAGGGGGCCAAAAGAGGATTTAGAGGGGTTGGTTGAAAAAACCGATTACATATTCGAACTCAGCGCCTTCGAATCAGTAGAAACCGATACGTTTCATCATTTTTTTTCAATTGTGGGCAAAATTGTGGACCCCTGTATCCCCCCCCCCCCCCAGGGGTGAAGGGATCCCATCAAAGATTGTGATTTTAATAATAAATGATTAGTTACGAAGTTATAAAATCTTATTTTCTGTTTTTTTTTGGGTAATGATGCATTTTCATCTCAATAATGAGTTTTCCAAAACGCATTAAGTCCGAATTTGTTTTCCAAAACGCATCAGAATCCCAATCTGTTTTCCAAAACGCATTAGTGCTGTTTTTTCTCAGTCCATTGTAGATAGGTAACAATGTTTGAAACTTCGCAATGTCACCTGGTGTATCGAGGGTCGTCCCAACTACTATGTTAAAAAGGTTTCAAACCGAATGCGCATGATTTGTTGAATGGAAAAGTTTTTTTCGTTTATCTCGAAAACACTTTTTTCTCGTTAATGCGTTTTGGAAAACGACTCTTCAATTGTATTTTTTTTTTCTTTCTAAAAACGACACTTTACATTTTCCTGTAGGAATCAGTGTATTAGGAGGGTTTATTGTTATGATTATTTCTATCCCATTCAACAGCTTCATCGCTTCCAAAATAAAATCTTTGCAATTTCAACAAATGAAGAAAAAAGACGATCGAATTAAATTAATGAACGAAATCCTATCTGGAATCAAAGTAACCAAATTTTGTACCATATGTAGATTTATTTTCATTACAATTCAGTCCAGTAAATGAAAGAATACAGTACTTGACCTAGTACAGACATTTTAGCTAAAATAAGGCCCTAACCCAAAAAAAATTAGCAGGACGGGGAAGTTTCGTATATAAGCTCAGTAAAGTATAATATGTATTTTAATATTCCCGAACTTCCCTAAAATCGGTGAATATTTTGACCCCTTTTTGAGGGAGGGGTGAGGGGTTCAAATTTTCGTTTTTCGGTTATAACTTTAAAAATTACGTATTTACGAAAAAATAGTTGAAACCAAAATTGTAGAGAATAAAAAAACAAACAATTTTGGTATTTACAATTTTTTCGTAGGACGTCATGGAAGGGAGCTGGGTCTTTAGAAAAAAAAATCAATTTTGAAAATTTCCCATTACCAGAAAAAATCACCAACAATCGGGTTAATCGACTTTTAGGAGCGGTTATTTTGCATAGTACATCCCATTACTATGTAGAATAAGAAAAATGTATAACCGACCCCTGATCTCAAAGTTGGGGAGTGGACCCTTCCGAAGAAAAAGTCGCATTTTCCCCCAAGCGTATAGCTCAGCTGCAGTGCAAAATTCGAAAAATTAGTTCAAACAAACGTTGTAGAGCGTTAAAAGATGAACATTTTACTTTTTTTACTTTTTTTCTACGTGGTCTTGGAGGTGAGCTATTGCAAAAAGAAAAAAAGCAGCGTGACGTTGGAAAATTTTTTATCAACTGAATAAACTCTCCTGTTGGGCCCCAATTTAGGTCCCGGGGTCAAAATTATTATAAAAATCGAAGTTCAGCGCCCACGACAACCTCAGAACTCCACTTGTTCGACCATTGGTTCGCTAGACTTTAAAAACCGCTCCTAAAAGTCGATTGACCCGATTTTTGGTGATTTTTTCTGGTAATGGGAAATTTTCAAAATTGATTTTTTTCTAAAGACCCTAGCTCCCTACCATGACGTCCTAGGAAAAAATTGTAAATAACAAAATTGTTTGTTTTTTTATTCTCTACAACTTTTGTTTCAACATTTTTTTTGTAAGTACGTAATTTTGAAAGTTATAGCCGAAAAACGAAAATTTGAACCCCCTCGCCCCCCAAAAGGGGGTCAAAATATTCACAAAGGGTATAGCCGGGTTTTTGGTGAAATCGGCCCCCTCTCCGATTTTCGATCTAACCCCCTCAGGTGGTGTACCTTGATGTAAAAAAAATTCAGAAAAATTTTTGACCCCCCAACCCCCTCCCTTTCGAAGTTATGGCCATTTTATTGCATTATTTTCAAGAATTTTTAATTTCAATGGAAGTGAAGGAAATTTTCTGTTCTTTGGCACAAAGTTGCATCTCGTAGAGGTGTATTTACGATAATTTTTTCAAAAATTTTGGTGCACTCCTTCACGTTGTTTCGCCTATTTGAAGTTTTCAATCGTAAAAAACGCCATATAAACGAAGAGCGACCACTTTTTAAAAATATCCCAAAAACGTGTTTTTTAACGTAGATTCACGTCACGTATTCACTTTTGGCGACTTCGATGCACCAAGGGCCAAAAATCGTGAAAAACCGTACAAAAATGTTGATTTTTTAGCAGATTTTTCAAATTTTGAGCGTTTTGTAAGGAGAGAAATGGCCGAACGAAGAAACTAACGTCGGATTCGTATTTATCGGGTCAGTATGCCCTGATCAACACCCTTTTCGCGGTCGTTTCATTTGAAGACTCGAAATTCGCTATTTTTGTCATGAAAAATCAGTGAAAAAGGTGAATTTTGAGACTTTACGCAAAACGATCGCGAAAAGGGTGTTTATCGGGGTATTTTGACCCGCTAAACCCGAATCCGACGTTAGTTTCTTTATTTGAAGGTTTTTAGAAACGGCCAAAACAAACTACTCAGGGAAAATCTACATTAAAGAATATTAAACTGTAAATTTTGAACTTGGATACCTAATACTAGGCCAAAATTTCAATTTCGGGTAGTAAACTAATAACTTGAAGTGGTATTATAAAATGAAATTTGGGTTTCTGATTTTAAATTTGGCCTTAGTTTTTTTATTTAGGCCCTCTAGACGCCCCTACGCTCATATAGAGAGCGGAAATCATAAATTACCGAACTTCGGAGTTTTTCGCGATTCGCCGATCCAAAACCTAATGGTATAATTTCTTTCAAATACGCAGCTTTCGTTTCGGTTGACAAAGTAGGCACTAGGTAAAGGTTGGAGGGTAATGTTGTGTTTCTTGCTTTAGTAATGTATTGCACATTTTCATATTTTGTAATGAAAATTTTTCCCGATTATTTTGTTTCCACTGTTTCTTTGAACTTATAGGTCCAAAAATCACGAAAACCCATGCAGAAATGTTGTTGTTTTAGCAGTTTTATCAAGTTTTGAGTGCTATGTACGGAAAAAACCTTCAAATAAAGAAACTAACGTCGGATTCGTGTTTAGCGGGTCAAAATACCCCGATAAACACCCTTTTCGCGATCGTTTTGCGTAAAGTCTCAAAATTCACCTTTTTCACTGATTTTTCATGACAAAAATAGCGAATTTCGAGTCTTCAAATAAAACGACCGCGAAAAGGGTGTTGATCAGGGTATATTGACCCGATAAATACGAATCCGATGTTAGTTTCTTCGTTCAGCCATTTCTCTCCTTACAAAACGCTCAAAATTTGAAAAATCTGCTAAAAAATCAACATTTTTGTACGGTTTTTCGCGATTTTTGGCCCTTGGTGCATCGAAGTCGCCAAAAGTGAATACGTGACGTGAATCTACGTTAAAAAACACGTTTTTGGGATATTTTTAAAAAGTGGTCGCTCTTCGTTTATATGGCGTTTTTTACGATTGAAAACTTCAAATAGGCGAAACAACGTGAAGGAGTGCACCAAAATTTTTGAAAAAATTATCGTAAATACACCTCTACGAGATGCAACTTTGTGCCAAAGAACAGAAAATTTCCTTCACTTCCATTGAAATTAAAAATTCTTGAAAATAATGTAATAAAATGGCCATAACTCCGAAAGGGAGGGGGTTGGGGGGTCAAAAATTTTTCTGAATTTTTTTTACATCAAGGTACACCACGTGAGGGGGTTAGATCGAAAATCGGAGAGGGGGCCGATTTCACCAAAAACCCGGCTATACCCTTTTAAGGAAGTTCGAGAATATTAAAATACATACTTTGCTGAGCTTATATACGAAACTACCCCTTCCTGCTAATTTTTTTTGGGGTGAAAACCTAAAATGTCTGTACTAAAAGTAAAACACAACATTATAATCGGCAGTTGACTAATTCTTCGAGCATTTTCAATAACGTCGAACATGAAACGACCCATCATTAGAATTTCAAAAAAAAACTGAAAAATCGGGTCAACTTGATGACGTTTAAAAAATTTTACGTTTCCTTTCAAAAATACATTGTTCAAAAATAAAAGATAAAAAAATGAATGATTTTTAGACATGTGGTGAGTCACAGTCGATATGAAGACCTCACGGGAAGAACGGGTTAACTGAAATTTTATAAATTTTGCAGGAGAACGTTTTAAAGATAATGTTGAAGTGGAACTGAATAAAAATGGATTTTCAAGTTTCGTTTTGATTTTATTACTTTCAAAATGTCAATTAGAATCATTTTATATCGGCAAATATTGCTCAAAAGTTTTTTAAAAGCTTCAAAGTCACACAACACACAATGTGTTTGAACAACATTCTGAGAAGTTAACCCGTTCTTTCCGTGTAAGTGCCTCAATTAACCCGTTATTTCCGTAAAGTGACACAGTTAACCCGTTCTTTCCGTGTTTTCTTGAAATTAACATATTTTTTCTCTGAAATTAGTCAGTTTTTTCACCTATGAGTTATCTTTTGTTAAATTATGATTTTTTTTTCATGTTCACAACAATAAATCAACTATTTAAAAAACAAAAATCAGCTTTTTGCACATTTTTTTCTTTGTTTAGAGTAGTTAACCCGTTCTTTCCGTGTTTTTAATTTCTTGAAAATTCTTTTTTGCTTTTATTGACAAAATTTGAAAAGTTTGACATTTTTCATATAAACCACATAAAAGTACATGGTTTATTGTACACAATGGCACAAAAAAGTCATTTTTGAAAAAACCCTCAATTAACCCGTTCTTCCCGTGAGGTCTTCATATTTATGTTTTTTTTTTTACATCGTTTCATTATCACAGTACCTACTACCTACCATATACTTGATACGGAATGAGAACGTTGTTTCAGGCCAAATTTTCGTTTATTAGTGGAAGAAAAAAAATTCTTGTAAATGTTTACTATGTACTTATCAATGACGTGTCAACTGTCGAATGTGAAAAATGCTCATAAAGATAGTCATCTTTTTTGAAACCTGGAAAGAAATTAAACAAATAAAGCAATTTCTGCGAAAGAGGGCAAAAAATGGTAGTTATACTGATTGAAATCAACAATTCAAAAAAAAAGTAAAATGTACAAAATAGACCTTACAAAACGTTTGTGAAACTAAAAACCCTTTCATTTTGCTCCAAAAATGGCCGAAAACTAGATAATTACCCCTCACAATATTCCTTTGATTCCTACAAATAACAAAAAAAATTTAAAATGCAGTGGTTCCAAAAATTCTCATAATTTCAACTTCAGAAACGCATTAAGTATGAGTACATCCCTCTCCTTAAATGAACTTTAGGGGAACTCAACACCTGATTCATATCAGGGATATCACATACAACAATTTTAATACATCAACAATCGAATTTGCTGTTGACCAAGAATTAGATCTAACAGACATTCCTCGACCGAAAATGCTTCCAGTGCAGAAGTTTTTATTCATTCAAATACTATTTTCAAATTCAATTCATTTTTAAGGAACACCTATTTCTTCGAATTTTACAGGTCGACATTTTTAAGCTTTTGAAATGCTGTTTGAAGTTTATGCGCGATTTTTGTAGTATTTTTCACGCTGATCACGAAAAGTGGTGAAAAAATTCCACCACCCAAGAATTTTTTACGATTTGAATTTTTTGTCAACATTTTTTTTACACTTTTTGATAACTTTCGACACTTAAAGTCAATTTTCTGAGCAAAGGAAGGGTTAAACAATAAAAATGAATAAAGAATAGAGCATTAATTGTAGAGCATAAAATTTCCTTTCTGGAAATTGCAATTAGTTTTTTCTTAAGAGGCTTAGTTTTTGAGATATTTTTAATAAAAAAAATAGGAAAGGTAAACTTTAAACTAAAATATCTCTCCGGAGAAAATTTTTTATTTTGGATCATATACTCCCATATATGAGCATATATGATCCAAAATAAAAAATTTTCCCCGGGTCATTAACCTAACGAGTAACTTTTCTCGTGAGCAGCGCGAAAATACTTGGAAATCACTCATTAAACTTTGGACAGCCTTTTCCTTGTCGACCTGTATAATCGAAAAAAACATAATATTTTCAATTTCTTTTGGAATTATTTTCATAAGAAAATATTTTTATCTAAAATGGTTGGCAACGATTTTCTATCATTTCTTCAATTAGGTAATGAAAAAACATTATTCAAAAAATTTTTTTTTATGAAATTCGAAAAAACATGAAAAAATGATTTGTCTCTGAAAATGGGATAAGTGTAACAATTTGGTACTGTGATGGGTGTTTCTGGGTTAAAATATTCATACTGACACCTTTTTTGGTTAAATTCTCAAAAAAAATTGAATGTAGCAGGCATGAAACACAAATTTGGGGGATAGTGACTTCAGTGACTTTTTATGAGGCAAAAAGTGACCTATTTTTCGAAAAAAGTGACAAATTTTTCAATTTTTTTCATAAACAAATACACCTCCCCCTCCCAAAAAATCATAACTCAAACTGTATTTCTCCCTGCGATAGGGCTGAAAATACTTTTTTTCTGAAGAATTTTTTTATTAAGGTTAATAAATCTTTACTTGAAGCTACAAGTTTAAGAATATGCTTCAAATAACTGAAAAAAAGAATAAACTTTTTTTATAATAGGTAATACGTTTGTCGTTTATAATTATTTTAACTTCCGTCTAAAATAAGTTTTTACTGAAGAAAATCGTAATATTCTGCATCTAAAAATTACGAGTTCTAAAAAATAAGCTAGTAATTTTTAAAAAAATTTAGTCACTAAAAAAGGTGACTCTGTTTCATGCCGGATGTAGTAAAATTTTAAGTGTGAATGGGGAGGGGTAAGGGGCAAAGCAGAAAGGTTAAATTTTTATTGCCACTTGTTTAGACTAAACGCAACTTTTGTAGAAGAAACAAAACAGACATAATTTGTGGAATAACAGTTCATACTCGAAAAAAATCTCGAGCCCTCGTAATAATTTGATTAAAAATTCCAGACTTATTAAGCACCTAAAAGCCTACTTTGCACTTATTTTTGAATTTCAAATGGTTTTTTTTTTGAAATTTTCAGTAGAAAAAAACTTGTTTTCTTGTTTTCTCATAAAAATTACACTTCCTCTTCACCCTTCTCATGATCGAATGACAATATTTTTTGATCTCTTGTTTGGTGTTGAAAAAATCTATCGGTTTCATTGAAAATTCAAACGTTACAAATTTATGGTCCAGACCAGTCTGAGCTTGAATTTTACATGTCCGAGGGCAACTTTTCCTCAAAATTTTAATAATTTTTTCGTTATAAGCACTCATACTCGTAAGTCGCATTTACTGGACTGTTTCATAAATAAAACGTAGATAGCAGATACCTCTACCTACGAGTACCTATCCATCAGATCACAACCTTATTCAGAAATGGTATTTTTACAGGTGTTGAAACTATACGCTTGGGAAAAGTTTTTCGAAAAACAAGTGTTATCAATTCGCAATGAAGAAACGAAAACAATAAGATTACAAGAATGGTTGAAGGGCATAATAACCTTGATTTGGGCGTCTTCCTCATTTTTAGTAAATAAATAAATTTATCGAGCGACATCAAAGCTATTCAAATGGTTAAAAGTCAAAATATTTCATTACAATTTTTTTTCAGGTATATGCAGTCACTTTAGCTGTATACGTGTTATCGAATGAAAAAAATACACTAGATTCGAGAACTATTTTCGTTTCTTTATCATTATTCAACGTATTGAAAATGCCTTTTTTCAAGTTACCTGATATGATATCGAATTTAGTGCAGGTGGGTAAATTTCTTTCTATAATAAATAAGAAAACGGATTTCTTAAGGATTTTTTATTTCCTCGCAAGGCGTAATTAGGAAGGTAATTTTTGTAGTGCGCTGTTTCTATAAAAAGGATTAATCAATTTTTAAATTCTGAAGATTTGAACTCCGGTGATATAACACATGAAAAAAGAGGTGTGTTTCCAAATAGGATAATAAGTATTGATGGAGCGAATAAATAACTAAACCTGGTCATCTTTTAGCGGAAGCTTTGGTTATTGAAAGTGGATCATTTTCATGGGAAGGAACGAAAGGAACTCCTATTCTTCGTGATATAAATGTTAAAGTTAATCATGGAGCTTTGGTAGCAGTCGTTGGACAAGTTGGTTCTGGTAAAAGTTCGTTGATTTCTGCGTTTCTGGGTGAAATGTATAAATTATCCGGAGTTGTGAATACCACAGTAAGGAAGAGATTTTTTTAATTTAAACAACTCTTATCTTGTTCAAATTAATATTAATACAGTATGACACAGAAGTCTTGTCCACTTGAAACACTTCTCAATACCTCAGAATTGAAAAGAGATACCAAGATGATTCAAACGGCAATGTATTCCTGGCGACGCGACGAGGACGTAGAAGATCAATATCAAAAAAAGTGTGAAATAAATGTTGTAGAGAATTAAAAACTAAACATTTCACGTTCTGTATTTTTTTTTCATCTTGGAGAAGAGTTATGGCTTGAAAAAGAAAAGGTTATACTCAAATCTTTTGTATGACAACTTTTTTCTTTTGCAAGATGGAAAAAAAGTTATGGAATAAAAAATGATTATTTTGTAATTTTTTACAACTTTTGTTTCAAACTTTTTTTCATATCTCCACTTTTTGGGATATTCTTGACAACTGGTTTGAAACTGCTGAACCGGTTTCAAAAAACATACCACATTTTGATCGCGTCAGTGTGTAGACTTTATTTCAATAGAACACCTGGACCCCATTTTTTTGACCCAAACCAGTTTCTCAATTTATGGACACCCTATTGGTAGGACTGAAATTTTAATTAATCTCTACTTTTTTGAAACCGGTGAAGCTGAACCCAATTTTTCCAAGTTTCTTAAGTGTTTTCCCCCCCAAGACGATAACCAATTATCAAAAAGTGGAAATATCAAAAAAAGTGCGAAATAAAAGTTGTAGAGAATTAAAAACTGAACATTTCATGTTCTGTAATTTTTTTACCATTTAGCAATGGAGAAGAGTTATGGCTTAAAAAAGAGAAAATTATACTCGTGTTCTTTGTACCATAACTTCTTTCCATCGCAAGATGAAAAAAAAATTATAGAACAAAAAAAGATTGTTTTTAAATTCTCTTCAACTTTTTTTTCAAACTTTTTTTTCGTACTTCCACTTTTCCAAATATTTGGTTCGGAACTGCTGCATCGGGTTCAAAAAAACACACCACATTTCAATCGTGTCAGTATATGTAGACTCTATTTCAATAAAAAAAAAACAGACTCCGATTTTTTAACCCAAGCCACGAGCGCTTTGGTACACAACTTCAGGTTGTGACGGTCATATTCGTATGTTTTTCTATGACCAAAAAGTCAAAAATTGTTATTTTATAATCAGAATTTAATGAACTGATATTTTTTGATTGCAAAGTCAAATGTGGGAATTTTGACATTTTATATCCAAAAAGTTCAAAATTTTCGTTTTGCAATAATAATTGGACAACCTAACATTTTTTGATCAAAAAGTCAAAAGTCGACGTTTTCTTATCAAAAAGCAAAATTTTGACTTTTATGACCGAAAAGTCCTAACTTCACATTTTCCATCAAAAATGTCAAAAGTTGATGTTTCATCATCAAAATTGGCCCTTTTAAATTTAAACTGAAGCTTTTTCAAAAAAAAAAAAAAAATGGAACGAAAAATCAATTTTTAGGTAAAATAAATTGAAAATGAGTATAATTATTGATGTCAAAATGGAAAATTATGATAGTTTGATGATTGTTAAGAAGGTTAAAGAATGGAATTTCAAGATCAAAATTCATTTTTTTAAAATGCAAATTTTTTTCAATGAAGGCGTGAAGACTGAATATTGGCGTTGGTAGCAAATACGAGTAATTTGAAATTTTGAGATTAAAATGTGAGAAGTTAACATTTCTCTAATGATGACCAAAAATTAAACTTCAAAATAAAAAAAATCAGGTTGATATTTTTGAGAAAAGAGACAATTTATACGAATTCCGTTCAATTTTTCCCACAGAAGTGTCAAATAAAAATGAATAAATTAATTAATTTCAGTCAAATATCAACGATCTCGAGCCTAGCCGCAGCCTTAAATACTCATTTCACTCTCTAAATGCATATCTCGACACATCTTCAATGCCTTCGTCGCCAGGAACACATTGTCGTTTGAACCGTCTTGGGATCTTTTTTCAGTTCTGAGGTATTCAGATGTGTTTCAAGTGGATGTGACTTCTGTGTCGTACTGTATAAATGATTTCGATTCACTTGAATTTATATTTTGCTCGACAGGGTACCGTAGCGTACGTACCTCAACAAGCTTGGATACAGAATACCACCATAAAAGAAAATATTACATTCGGAGAAGCCTCAAAAAACTTGGATTATAAGCAGATTTTGGAGGCTTGCGCTCTAAAACCAGATTTGAAATCATTATCAGCCGGTGACTTGACAGAAATCGGTGACAAGGTTAAGATTGTGACTTTGTTTTAATTCGAATTAGATTTTTTTTCATTTTGAGTGAATCTCGTTGCTAATACTTTCTGGTAAAGGGGGTAAATTTAAGCGGCGGTCAGAAGCAGAGAATTAGTTTGGCCAGAGCTGTGTACTACGAAGCCGACGTTTATTTTTTAGACGATCCATTGAGCGCGGTAGATTCACGCGTTAGTAAACACATATTCCAACACGTTATTGGCCCAAAAGGATTGCTAAGGAAGAAGGTTATTTTGCTATATTCTTTCGGATACGAATCTTAAAATTTTAATTCTAAAAATCACTGAATAACGTGTGCCCATTTTGTTTTCAGACTCGCGTCTTGGTAACTCATAACGTAACTTATTTGTCAGAAGTTGATTTCATAGTTGTTATGAAAGATGGTTCTATTTCCGAATCGGGTTCATTTCAAGAACTAATAGATAGTGAAGGAGACTTTTCTGAATTTATTGCCACATATGATTTGGAAGAAAATGCCGAATCTGACGAGGAAGGTTAGTCCAATAAATACTTATTGGATGGGAACTTGGGGCATGATGCACCACTCTAAACCAAATGGTCTGTTAAATCTATTCAAATTGGACAATTCATCTGATTTTTGCAAAAAATTGAAGTTAAAAAATTGTCCTGGACCGATTTGCATCCTGTCCCTTGGTGCATCATGCCTCGGGTTCCCTTATATCAAAATGGGCCGAAAAAAACATTCAGGTGTCCCGGATTTTTCCAAAAATTGAAGCAGTGATTCAATTTGAGCGGTAGACCAAACCAAAAATTTCCAAGTTAGTCCCTGCGGTTAGCACAGGAATACTTCACTTTTTGAACACGGGTTGAAATGTGGTTTTTATTTTAGTATGACCTCTAAGAAAATTTTCCAGAAGGGGACCCATCAAAAATTTCCCTTAGGGGAGGAGTGAGGGGGGTTTATAGGGGAGGTTTCACCCCTATTTCTCCACATAAAGGGGTGGAGGTAAATTTGGTGTCATTTTCATATAATTCGACCCTCCTGAACTCGAATCTGCGATTAGTTTTCCGATCAAAAGTATAGAACTCGCACAATCGTACAATTTGTGTCGCAAAAAGTGGCCAATTTTGATGGAAAATAGGTAAAATTACGATTTTTTCAATCTGGAGACCAGTAATGTTGATCAATTGGGGTTTGAAACAATTTTTCTATATAATTCGAACCTCCTGAATCCGAATTTGTTATTGGTTTCCAGATAGGAAGTGAAATACCTTCTTGATCGTCGAATTTCGGTAGCGAAAGACACTCAATTTTCGCTAAAATCGACTCTAATCCGCAATTTTTCATTTTCTGAGCCCCATACCTCGAACCAATACCGGTATGAAACCTTTTTTATATTTAATTTGAACCTGCTGAACACGAATTTTCGGTTAGTTTCCCGATTAGAAGTGGAGAATTCTCTCAATCGCGAAATTGGTGCAGCGTCAAATGCCCTATTTTTACGAAATTTGACATGAAATTGCAATTTTTTTCATTCTCAACTCCATATCTCGAACCAATACTGGTATGAAACCATTTTTATACATAATTTGTACCTCCTGAATACGAATTTTCAGTTCGTTTCCCGATTGGAAGTGGAGAATTGTCTCATTCGCGAAATTGGTACAGCGCAAAATGCCCTATTTTTGCTAAATTTGATGTAAAATTACGAATTCTAATCTTCTCAAACTCTGTACATCCTACCAATTGTATGTTATAAAATCTCTTTTCACCTAATTGAAACTTCTTGTGCACAGAGAATACAGTAAAAAGTTTTTCGGGTCTTAAGACTCTTGAGGCTGAGCTTTGGCTTTTTAAAGTAGGATCTCCCCCCCCCCCCCCACAAAAAAAATCTGTATTGGGTAGGTAGTTAAGTGAAGCTAATTTAATTGATTATAGATATATTTCTAATGTCAGCTTTTGTTGGAAAATTGAGTGAAAGGAGATTTTATAACGTAATTTGGAGGATATATAGGGTTTGGGAAGTATAAAAATCGCAATTTTATGAAAATTGAGCAAAATTTGGGTGTTTTACGCTAAACCATTTTCACAATTGAGAGAATTCTCCACTTCCAATCGGGAAACCAAATGAAAATTCGTATTCAGGAGGTTCAAATTATGTATAAAAATGGTTTCACACCAGCATTGGTTCGAGGTATGGGGTTGACAATAAAAAAAAATTGCAATTTCATGTCAAATTTCGCAAAAATAGGACATTATACGCTGCACCGATTTCGCGATTGAGAGACTTCCCAACTTCCAACCAGGAAACTAACCGAAAATTCGTGTTCAGGAGGTTCAAATTATGCATAAAAATGGTTTCATACCAGTATTGGTTCGAGATATGGAGTTGAGAATGAAAAAAATAGCAATTTCATGTCAAATTTAGCAAAAATAGGGCATTTGGCGCTGCACCAATTTCGCGATTGAGAGAATTCTCCACTTCCAATCGGGAAACTAACCGAAAATTCGTGTTCAGCAGGTTCAAATTATGTATTAAAATGGTTTCATACCAGTATTGGTTCGAAGTACGGAATTGAGAAAAAAAGGAATTCCTGATTCGAGTCAATTTTAGAGAGAATTGGGCGTTTTACGCTACGTCAATTTCACAATTGAGAGAATTCTCCACTTCCAATTGGGAAACCAAATCAAAATTCGTATTCAGGAGGTACAAGTTATGTATAAAAATGGTTTCATACCAGTATTGGTTCGAGATATGGAGTTGAGACTGAAAAAAATTGCAATTTCATGTCAAATTTCGCAAAAATAGGGCATTTGACGCTGCACCAATTTCGCGATTGAGAGAATTTTCCACTTCTAATCGGGAAACTAACCGAAAATTCGTGTTCAGCAGGTTCAAATTAAATATAAAAAAGGTTTCATACCGGTATTGGTTCGAGGTATGGGGCTCAGAAAATGAAAAATTGCGGATTAGAGTCGATTTTAGCGAAAATTGAGTGTCTTTCGCTACCGAAATTCGACGATCAAGAAGGTATTTCACTTCCTATCTGGAAACCAATAACAAATTCGGATTCAGGAGGTTCGAATTATATAGAAAAATTGTTTCAAACCCCAATTGATCAACATTACTGGTCTCCAGATTGAAAAAATCGTAATTTTACCTATTTTCCATCAAAATTGGCCACTTTTTGCGACACAAATTGTACGATTGTGCGAGTTCTATACTTTTGATCGGAAAACTAATCGCAGATTCGAGTTCAGGAGGGTCGAATTATATGAAAATGACACCAAATTTACCTCCACCCCTTTATGTGGAGAAATAGGGGTGAAACCTCCCCTATAAACCCCCCTCACTCCTCCCCTAAGGAAAATTTTTGATGGGTCCCCTTCTGGAAAATTTTCTTAGAGGTCATACTAAAATAAAAACCACATTTCAACCCGTGTTCAAAAAGTGAAGCGTACCCCTCTTTTTTCATGCTAACCGCAGGGACTAAGTTTCCCAACCCAAACCACTTTTTGCCCTATACAAATTGGTTGAAAAGTTGCAGATCTTGAAATTGAAGATTTTTTCATTTTTACCTAATTTAAATTTTCCCCTAAACAACTCAAAACCGAGCAAAACAATTTTTCATCACCTGTTTTCGAAGAAATTTTTCAAAAAATTCTCTTAGCAGTGCTGCCAACTGCATTATAAATTACACAATTTTCATGACATTTCAATTGGTAGCATTGCTACAAAAAATTTCCAACAAATATGATTTAATATTTTTCATTTTACTAATTTTGAAAAACTTGAACTGTATGAAAATTACTAAATCAAAATGCAGTGGACAGCACCATCAGGAAAATGTTATCAATACATACCTACACACAAGGTGTTCCATGCATCTTCTGCCAAACGTATTTTTTGGATATAACCGGTTACCACTAAAAAAAAACTTGAGATGAACATGTTGCCTATTTCGAAAATTGAAGGGGCAAATGCTGCTTCTAAAAAAATCACGTCAAAAAATTTATTCAACTATGGGAATGAGTAGAACATTGAAAAATGAACTAATTTTTTCTTTATGACTTTTTGACTAACTTTAAAATTGAAGGGGCACTAAAAAAATTGTTCAAAACATTTTCTAAAAAAATGAACTAATCAAGGGAATTGATAGAACGTTAAAAACTGAAAAAATTTTATTCTGTAGACTTTTTGCCTAACATCGAAAATATAAGGGGGCTAAGGGCCATTAAAAATTGAGAAAATTTGAAACGTTTTTGAAGCCCATTTATTTTGAGTAACCCGTAGCCCCTTCATTTCCGATGCTAAGCAAATAGTCTACAGAACAAAATTCTTTCAGTTTTTAACGTACTATCAATTCCCTTGATTAGTTCATTTTTTTAGAATTTTTTTTGAACAATTTTTTTTACTGCCCCTTCAATTTTAAAGTTGGGCAAAAAGTCATACAGAGAAAATTTGTTCATTTTTCAAAGTACTACTCATTCCTATGGTTGAATGAATTTTTGGAGGTGATTTTTTTTAGAAGCAGCATTTGTCCCTTCAATTTTCGAAATAGGCAACATGTTCATCTCAAGGTTTTTTTTAGTGGTACCCGGTTATATCCAAAAAAATACGCTTGGCAGACGATTCATGGAACACCCTGTATTATTTAAAGCAAACAAAAATTTTTTGACTAGATTTTGAGATGTTTGAATGGGCAATTGAAATTCGATTTAAAAAAAAACTTCAAATCTGCAACTTTTCAATTCCTTTGTAAAAGACAAAAAAGGTACTAAATAATTTTGAGGTGAATGGTTCAGGAAGAGGCAGAAACTTGAATCGCGCCTGGGGGGGGTTTCTTTTTTTTTCAATGCACCCTAATGCACGTAAACGTATTAATTCCCATAATAGTCAGGTCTCAATTGAACATCCGCGCGGGATTCTTGTTAAAATTGATTTTATGTTTGATTCTTGTTTCAGACACTAAAACAAATAAATTTAGCTCAGATGCTTATTTTTTCCCCTCCCCTTTTTCCCAGGGTCCACCCCCAATATTTCAAACCCGTGTACCATCCAATCTATCGGTCGTAATGAAAAAATTTTCAAACAAAAGTTGTTCCTCAGCACCTAATGTACATTTTTATTTCTTATCAAAATCAATTTTGGAGCAACTCCTGCCCCCAAATTTGGAAACGAAACATGTTTTTGAGAAAACCTCAAAATCACGTTTTCTTTATTTTAAACGAATAGTTTCGGAGATACGACAAAATTTGTAATCACAAAAAGTATTCAGAATTGAATTTCCTTTGTAATGAGCTTTATTACGACCATTTTCACCAACTTTTCCCGACAGAGTGGACCTCTCCCCAGCTTCCTCGTTTTCACAAAAGTTGGACCAACGAGCAAAATTTGCTCCAAAATGAATCCCGATAATAAATGAAATTATACATTAGATATTGAAGAACAAAATCGTTCAATTTTTTTTGAGATCCACCCTGTCGGGAAAAGTTGGTGAAAATGGTCATGATAAAGCTCATTGGAAAGAAAATTCAATTCTGAATACTTTTTGTGATTACAAATTTTGTCGTATCTCCGAAACTATTCGTTTAAAATAAAGAAAACGTGATTTTGAAGTTTTCTGAAAACTGTTTTATTTTCAAATTTGGGGGGCAGGAGTTGCTCCAAAATGAATTTTAATGAGAAATGAAAATGTACGGAACGTGTTGAGGAACAACTTTTGTTTGAAATTTTTTTCATTACGACCTATAGATTGAGCGGTACACGCGTTTGAAATGTTGGGGGGTGGACCCTGGGAAAAGGGGAGGGGAAAAAAGAGGAATCTAAGTTTTTATTTGTTTTAGCGTCTAAAACAAAAACCAATCGTAAAATCAATTTTAACAAGAATCCCGCGCGGAAGCCTTTTTTCGTTCATTTGAGACCTGACTATAAAGTTATCTGAAATAATAATTTTTCTATCCAAAAAGATTTAAATAAACTGAAAGAACTGTTACCGGCCAGAAAGAAATCTACCATTAGCGAGATTGATTTCAATTTACTGCGCAGGTAGGAACAGTTTCCAACTTTGCACAAATGTTTGCTTTGTTCAATTTACCGATTATGATTTTGTCTTTCTTAAAGGAAAAGATCATCAGTCATCAGTTACAATGGGGCTCTACAAACAAGACGTAGATCGACGATTAAAATCATTCCCGAAACCATTATTGAACCAGAATTAATCGAAATAGAACATACTACCACAACAAAAGTCAGTTCCAATGAAATCCAGATTTTTAAATTTATTTTTTCATAACTAAGTATTGTTGACATTTGTTTCATTAATTCAGTTGGGCTGGCATTTGTACGCATATTATGTACGAAAAGTCGGAATATTCGCATTATTTGCGATAGTATTACTGAATATTATACTCCAAACGTTATCAATAATGTCAAGTATGTGGCTGGTGAAATGGTCGAATGCTGCAAACGACACAGCTCCTCAAGGTATTCCGAGTACAAGTCAAACGGATACCTATCTTTCAATCTACGCTTTATTAGGAATGATTAAATGTATGTGAGATTAAATCTTAAAGTTTCCAGCTTCTTTCTGAACGTAATGCCAAATTTTGATAATATTTTTAAAATTCTGTCTTAGGTATGGTGGAATTTCTCACAGATATGGCGATTCGAATCGGATGTTGGACAACCGCCAAAATTTTACATAATTCACTGCTGCAAAATTTTTTGCGTTTACCACTTTCCTTCGTAGATGTGACACCTGGAGGACGCATTTTATCTAGATTTTCCAGGGATATGGACGTGATAGATAATACTTTTCCTCCACACATGCTCAGCATATTTTTCTGCTTTGGTGATGTAAGTAGGGCTATTCCATACCAACTCGAACCAAAAATGAAGTCGAGTATTTCGATGGAAAACTGTTGGCACAATAGGCCGTGGTGGAATTTCAAAGTTTTGAAAACACGCGATTTCCTCCCCCCTTCATTAAAAAAAAAGTTATGGAAAAAAATCTGAAACTTAGGTTGCGACCTATCAAAATGGATTGAAATTTCACGAGCAGAACGAAATTATTGATGAAAATTAAATTTGAGCAATTTTAACCCATTTTGAGCCCCAAATTGGGTCGATTTTTGAGTATTATCAAAAAATTGACATGTGGCCTATGAAAGTGGGGTAGAATTTCGCTAGAAATTTAAAAATACCATCCAATTTTTTTTTGAACAACTTTTGAAAATTTTGAGTCTCAAATTGAGTCTATTTTTGATCAATTTTTAAAAATTGGCATGCGACCTATGAAAGTGGGGTAGAATTGGCGGAAATTCAAAAATACCATCCAATTTTTTTTGAGCATTTTTTGAGAATTTTGAACCTTAAATTTAGTCGATTTTTGATTAATTTTTAAAAATTGGCATGTGACTTATGAAAAAAGGAGAGAATTTATCCAAGATTTTAAAATGAAATCCAATCTTTTTTTAAACAACTTTCAAGTTCGAGTAATTTTAAGCGCAAAATATTTCATTGGAATACGAAAATTGAGTTGAAAAAATAAGCGGGTTTCATTTCATTCAGAAAATTATTCGATTTTGATTTTTGGATTCTCTATGAAATTTTAATCTATACCGTCCATACTGATAAATTAATTTAAAAATCGGCTGAATCAAAGGCTCAACATTTTCAAAATATGCTCAAAAAAGTTTTGGGTGATACTTTTGAATTTCTTGCGAAATTCTACCCCACTTTCATAGGTCACATGCCAATTATTTAAAATTGATCAAAAATTGACTCAATTTAAGACTCAAAATTATCAAAAGTTGTTCAAAAAAAATTGGATAGTATTTTTGAATTTTTAGCGAAATTCTACTCCACTTTCATAGGCCACATGTCAATTCTTTGATACGACTCAAAAATCGACCCCATTTGGGGCTCAAAATGGGTTAAAATTGCTCAAATTTAATTTTCATCAATAATTTCGTTCTGCTCGTGAAATTTAATCCATTTTGATAGGTCGCAACCTTAAGTTTCAGATTTTTTTTCATAACTTATTTTTTAATGAAAGGGGGAGTTTTCAAAACTTCGAAATTCCACCACGGCCAATAGTGCCAACAGTTTTCCTCAAACTTTGACTCATTGGACGCGGGATGAACCCAAGAATACATTGCGTTCGATTTTTTTTGTCCAGCAAACCGCGTGACGCCTACAGAGGCATTATTGTGCCAAAAATGATCGAATTTGGCAAAAAAAATCGCACTTTTGGGGGCCCTGCACCAAGGGATGTGACATATATTTGGAGTTGGGAGAGTGTCTGCTACCAGAATGTAAAAAAAAATTGTCCAAGGTAAAATTTAAAAATTGGGAAAAAAGAGGGGGTTTTCAGGCCTCAGCTCCCCATTGTGCCTGGGCAAAAATCCAAAATACTGTTTTTTGGGACTACAAGACCCATACCTTCAACAAACCAGCTGATTTTTTTGTCCAGCGAAAATCCACACTAATTTCGATTTCTAGAGCACTTTTTGCCTCTTGGACTGTAGACTAAAGGTCAAAATTCAAAGATATGAAAAATAATGTGCGACCTGTCATTTGTTAGGTTTTTGGGGACACTGAGTTCGAATATTTGCTTATTTTTTGGATTTGACCCTTCAGTGCCCTCCTAGCCTCCTAATTTTGGAGAAAAGTATGTTACGAAATGAAAATAGCGAGTGGCATATTGATTCTTACTAATTTGAGGGCGTAGAATTCGAATATCGACTTAATTTTTGATCTGACTTCTCCTCGTAATTTTTCGGAATATTTAATTTCGTGTTGATAATTTAGGACGGAGGGAGAAGGTTGGTCAGAGCACGAGGAGGGGTGGGATCAAAAAGTAAGTCGAAATTCGAATTCTAGATACGCCCTCAAATGAATAAGAATCGATATGCCACTCGCTATTTTCATTTTTTAACATACATATGTAAATATTTCAGGTGATTAGCAATTTAATCATTGTGAGCTGCAGTACTCCAATTTTCGTCACCGTTATATTACCTCTCGGTATACTTTACTGTCTAATCTTCGTGAGTTTTTACATTTTTAATAACAAATAATTAATATTTTATCACAGCCAGGATGCATCTTCTAATGACAATTTTTAAATAGCGGCTCTACGTTGGAACATCGACTCAATTGAAACGGCTGAATTCGAAAACACGATCTGAAATGTATTCCCATTTCGTCGAAACTGTGGCTGGTTAGATTTTAATTTAGCTATAATAAAAATCAAGAATCATATAAAATTCAGAAAAAAATATTTCAGGGGCACAATCGATTCGAGCGTATGGTTTATCGGAAAAATTTATCAACAAGGCGGAAATAAAAGTAGACCTTAATCAAAGGAGTTATTATCCAAGTATTGTTTCCAATAGGTAGGTAGATGAATGGCAGAACATTCGAAACTCCAAATTTTCATTTCATAGAATGATCTGATTAGCCCAGGAGAAATGTACATTGAAAAAAGAAAAATATGTTAGTCGCGATTTTATTGCTGAAAAAGCTTCTATATGATGTCCAGAGTCTGTGATAAATTCGCACCGTCTCCACCCATATTGCTTTTTGAGGGGGGTGGACCCCTTATGGGGAGAAAGTTGTTTTGCACCGATTCCGCTCAAATTCGCGTGGAGGGTTATATAGGTGTAGAAGTACTCCCCAAAAAAATTTCAGCTCCCCCCCGACCTCAGGGGGCTGAGCCAGCGCTTCCCAAAGTTGGACATTTTTGACTAAAATGCCAAAAAAAGAGTTTTTCGAGTATAAAATCACTCCAAAATTTCAATTTTGAAAAATTTCATGTTTTCTGTATACATTTTGAGATGACGAATCCGATTAGCCTATCAACTTTTTCCTTTGGGGTGTTTAACCCCCCTTCCGACCCATTCGAAAGTATACAGATCGTGGTTTTGGAGGTCATGGGTTAAACACCCCAAAGGAAAAAGTTGATAGGCTAATCGAATTCATCATCTCAAAATGTATACAGAAATCATGAAATTTTTTGAAATTGATATTTTGGGGTGATTTTATACTTGAAAAGCTCGTTTTTTGGCATTTTAGTAAAAAATGTCCAACTTTGGGAAGCGCTGGCTCAGTCCCCTGAGTTCGGAGGGAGCTGAAATTTTTTGGGGGAGTACTTCTACACCTACATAACCCTCCACTCGAATTTGAGCGGAATCGGTGCACAACAATTTTTTCTCTCACAAGCCCCCCCCCCAAAAAAAAAGCAATAGGGATGGGGGGCGGTGCGGATTTATTATAGACTCTGGACATCAGAAGCTTTTTCAGCAATAAAATAGCGATTAACATATTTTTCTTTTTTAACCAATTTTTCCTGGGCTATGATGCCTATAAATAATAAAACAACATTTTAAAATTATCTTCTCTATCTATAGATGGCTTTCAGTGCGTGCAGAGACTGTAAGCAACATGGCGATATTTTTTGCTGCACTATTTGCCGTATTAGATAGAGACACCATTAGTCCTGGGAATGCTGGTTTATCTATAGGATATACCTTACAGGTACGTGAAACTTGCACCTAAAAAATTTGTGCTTTTACAAAAAAGAAACACGTTTTTGTAGATTTTCATAGATCCTTATTTCATTGCACTAGATTACCCTGGCACTAAGTTGGTCAATATTCAAGACTTCGGAAATAGAAACAAATATGATTTCGGTTGAAAGAATCAAAGAATACATTGAAATACCGCAGGAAGCTGCTTGGGAAATACCAAATGAATCGGTACCAAAAAATTGGCCGTCAAAGGGAAATATAAATTTTCAAGATTTTCAAGTTAGATACCGAGATGGTTTGGAATTGGTTCTGAAGAATATTACATTCTTCGTACGCGGTGGCCAAAAAGTAACATATTGTTCCATTTCAGTAGTGAGAAAATATGTTTAGGTGAGGGCACTAATGAAAATTCCTTTATTCCAGGTCGGTATTGTAGGTTAGGGTGGAGCGAAAAACCCAACTTTCAAAATTTAAAATCCCTGGGTGCGGAAAAGTGGCCACTAGTAGAAAGAAACCAGTGTACAAAATTTCAAATCGATTGAAAAAAGTTTTGAGGTGCCACCAAAACGTCAAAGTTTTTATTTATTTGAGATGCCAATTAACTTGGATTTTGATACCAAACATAAAAATTTTCCAACTTTTGAATCCGACCACTACTCAACAGAGATCTTCCATTCGAGTTTTAAAAAAAAAACTAGAGATCAAAATTGTTCTTAGGATCCAAAAAAATCGACATTTTGAAATCAAACTTGAAAATTTTCAACTTTCTGAGTTTTGCTCCTTCGTCCTGTGTAGCCTTTCAAAATAGTTTCAAAGAAAACAATTTCGAAATCGTATTTGAGATCCCGAAAAGCTGTTTTTCGATGCCGTAGACACAAAAAATTTCGACAGGTACAATTTTATCCTACCCTAAGCAGACCCAGAAATTATGTAAGATGGGTGCTATAATAAGGGCGGACCGTCAAAATTCAGTGAAATAATTGAGGGGCTTAGTTCCAAAACTCACTTTTGCCAAAAAAAATCGATGTCGTTTTTTTTGCGGATTCTGGTTCAGTTTTTCATACTGAATCGAAATCTGCAAAAAAAACGACATCGATTTTTTTTGGCAAAAGTGAGTTTTGGAACTAAGCCCCTCAATTGAGTAATCTGTTATTTCAGCGATAATGCATACACCGATTTGAAAAAAGAAAATTGAAAAATTTCAGGATTTTTGGAACAAACAATACACTCTCTAAATCTGAACCAGTCAAATTAAATCTAGTAAAATTCTACCTCTTTGAATCAGTGTAAAAAAATTCAACTGAAAATCAGTAATTTTTCACTTACTGATTTTTTTTTTTCGAAAAATTGGGAATTGACTGAGAAGTAAGTGATTTTTGACTGAATGATCAACGAAAATCAGTAATTTTCAATGAAAAGTATTTTGTGTGCGAATTTTTAAAATATGTAACAGATTTAAATTTTAAAACGGAACATTTCAGCGATCTCATCGACTGGAGTAAGATAGAACTCGCGGAACCACCCCTCAAAAGTCAAAATCGCCTCAGTTTATGCCAAAATTCGATGCTAAAACCTAGTTCAACCTATAATTGTATTTTTATGTTTGTTTCAAGTTTGATAAAATATCATTAATATAAAATTGCGAAATATACAAATTTTTCACTATTTTCATTTTTCTCGGCTGTGGTGGCACCCCTAAACATTGACTCCGGGAGCTGAAATTTTGGAGGACGATTATACTCCTATCTAGGCCACTTTTCCACACCCAGGCTTTTCCTTTGAAAAAAAAAGTTGAAAAAAGGCCGATTTCACTCCACCCTAGTCCATACCCTTTCATTACAAGTCCTAGCAATAATCGCAAGAATTTATTATTTTTTGGATCATCAAAATTTAGTGGTCTTTTTTCCCAATTTCATTTTTATTTCGCAGTTGTTTTAATTGACATTTTCCCCCAATACTGCTCTCATTGCTTTGACCTTTTTTTTGTAGCCATTTCCACATGATTTATTTTTCTAACCTGCTAAAAAATTAAAACATGTATTTTAATAATGAAAATTAGGGTAACATTGGCGATTCCTTTTGCCCGATTCCGTTTCCCCAGAACAACATGGTCTTATTTGTCATATAATCATGCTATCACCAATCAATTTATGAGAAATAACTTTGGAATTTTCAAAAAGTAGACAAAATTCTCTTTAATATATTGTTGAAATCATTCTGAAATTAAAAAACGTGATTCCAGAAAATTGCAGGCACAAAATCAAATTTTTGATCAGAAAATACACACGCCAAGCTATCGAAAAGCATGAATAGAAAAAATATTGTTTTGAATATTCATTTCGCCCGGATCTCCCCTACCAGCAGCGAGTAAATTCCAAGGTATGAATATCTCGCAACCAACAAATTAGTGTATATGTTACCGGTCATACCCGAATTTCGGATGAACCCAAATTTCCTAGGCCAAACTAGACTGTCCTATGAACCTCAGGACGTTCCAGTATTACCTAGGCCAAACCAGTACCTCCTATGAGCGGCTGGACGAATTAGTTTAGACTAGGAAAAACCAGAACGTCCTACTGGCCGCAGGACGTTCTATTTTTTCCGATGAAAATCATAGGAAAAACTAGTTTATCCGGCGATAATTAGTCCAAACTAGTTTGGCCAAGAAATACTTTTAGGGAAAACTAGTTTTTCCGATGTGAAATCGGATGTTCTAGTTTGATCGATTTAGAATGATGCCGGAAAAACTAGATCAGCCTTAAAAAATAAATCATCGTTCATCTCCAAAATGAAATAAATTAGTAAATAATATTGATAATATGTAATAATAAAACAAATCAGTGAATGTAAAAATTTTAGAGCTAAAAAAATATTAGTAAATAAATAAAAACAATTTTTAAAAATCTTGGAGCTGAAAAAAATTTAAGGAAGAAATTTTTAGAGTTGAGTAAAACATTTTATTGGAGTTGCAAAATATATTGAGAAAAAACATTTGAAGTTGAAGATCTTGAGAAAACGATACCAGAGTTGAAAAAATTGTGAAAAAAAAGAAAAAATTTAATCAGAGTTGAAACTTTTTCTTAAATATTGGACTTGAAAAAAAAATACTTTATGGCTCTTCATTTTCAAAACAGGTCGTATTGGTAAGGGTAAGGGTACCGAATATGGACCGGTTCCCTAATATGGACCACCCACCTATCTCCTCCATTTATGATGCAATCTGGCGGAAAAAATTGTATCTTGTTCATTTTTCACAGAGAAACACAATGAGACCAAAATCGCAGCCCAAAAGCTAAAATTCGCGGAGTTACAGCCAAAAAAAGATTTTGCCCTATGCTAAAATTTTTTCAATCAACATTTTGATTGACAATGTGACAACAATAATGTAATTCAATGTGCAATGTGGTTTTAATTTTAATTTGTAGTCCAGAGTTGTAAGTTTCAGTTGTGATAATTAGTTTTAGATTATGTTTACGGTAAGTCAAATTATAATTTTTCAAAAGAAAAACTATGAGGTGTCCAAATATGGACCACCTTTCTCAGGTGGTCCATATTTGGACACCTCATAATTTTTTTTTTGAAAAATTATAATTGAATTGATAAGAAGACGTATACATGCAGCTATTGTCTTAATTAATGTTCTACTTTACTTGACAAATTTATTTGACTCGATTAAACAATTTTTTTTACAATTTTTTACCCATTATTTTCGTTTTTTACGACCGGTCCATATTAGGAACCCAAAATTTCGATTTCCGTTTTTGACACTTTTTGGGAAACCATTGTTTTGGTCAACTTAGACTTTATGGTGGGGGTTGAAATTTTGGGGAATAAAACTAGATAGATGTGGCTACATTTTAAGCCATTTACCTTACTCTTACCTCACTCCTAGCGCCGTAGGCATTGAAAATAAAAAATGCGGTCCATATTAGGGACTCTTACCCTCAGCCTGAAATTATTCGGATGACTTAGGTTCTCCTAAGGAACATGCCGGATATACTGCTTTGTTCAAATATCATTCGGAAAAACTAGTTTGGCCTAATTGTCTCAGGATAAACCAGTTTTTCTGAGACACTATCCGGAAAACTAGAACATCCTGAGGCCCGTAGGACGTTCTGGTTTTGCCTGGTCCAAACTAGTTCATCCAGCCGCTCATAAGAGGTACTGGTTTGGCCGGTAATACCGGAACATCCTGAGGCTCAGAACGTTCTAGTTTGGCCTAGCAAATTTGGGTTCATCCAAAATTCGGGTATAACCGGTAACATATGTATGTCCGGACTATTACTCAAGTCTATTCTTGCGTTCTCTCTGTACAGAATTAATTGTAAATATATTGGTGCTTAAATAAAATCTAGTCAAAAAAAGGTTATTATTTCATGTGCCTTTTTCAACGATTTTTTCCCATTTTTAGTAATTTTTTTCCAGCATTGTCATTATTTACAAACCATTTACATTCCCGACATGTAAATAATGACATTGATAGATAAAAAAAACTACTAAAAACGGGAAAAATCATTGAAAAAGGCACATTTTTGCTTATAATCCACACGGACGCAGACGGACGCAAAAACTAATTGGAAAATCGTGTTCAGGGCACTTGAAACTACCACTTCACCTATAACATTTTTCGTGCTGAGGCGTGGCACTTATACTTTTGGTCTAATTTATATTACTAAAATCGCAAAAATACCTTAGATTTCGATCTACTACACGATATTTTAGTTTGACTCCAATTTCAGCACTCCCACCCCTTCCTTCTTACTTTCACAAAAAAATTTTGTCGGATTCGTAACCTACGACCTCGAAACCCAAGATTTCGATATGCTACGCGATATTATAGTGAATTTTGATTTGAGCACCCACCCCCCCCCACCCCTCCCAATGACCTCTAAAAAAATTTTTATTGTCATATTCTTAATCTACGACCTCGAAAACCTAGATTTCGATATATTACACGATATTTTAGGCGAATTTCGATTTCAGCACCTCCCCTACCCCCTCCCCATTGCCCTGAATCAATTTTTTTCTGCCAAATTCGTAATCTACGACCAAAAAAACTATATGTACACTATTTTTTACCCACTTTTATTGCTCTTTTTTTATGATACTGAATTTCGCGCGTTTTGAGGGGTCTCCTGGACCACTGTGCAACGTGAGCAATTAAGAGTTCTACATTGAACAGTGGTTATATTTAATCTACGAGTATAAACATTTTACTCAAAAAAATGTATCAAAGCACCACAATTAAGATGAATATCTCAAACAAAAGTACTCATATTGTTTCAGAATCGCATTTCAATGAAGAAAATCCACTGCAAAATCTAGAAAATCTGTTTGGACTGATTTTTACTGAAGAAAATCAAATAAATATCTTTCATCCAAATTACGGAAATTTGACCAAACTTGTAACATCATCAAAACCTAGGAATCCAGTTTACAGCTGTAAGACAAGAACTCTTTACTGGATTGACAATTCCTCAAAAATTCTAGCACACGAATACTTAAACTCACAGGCAACTAAGCTAATATTTGAAGACAAATCATCGGGACTAGAAGCTCTCGCATTAGACCACACAACTGATTTATTATACATAGGTAACACAGTGCACCACACGATTGAGGTAATCGATCTGAAAACTGGTAATCATGGAATTGTTCGCAGTCAAAAATTACCGTCCATCATTAACATTGCCATCGATCCTAACGAGAGATATATATTCATCCTTGGAATAACAGAGGTTCATAACCTAACACTTCTACCTACTCTTATATACAGGGTGTTTCAAAGTTGACCGCGCTCCTTCCAACCAGTGAGTGGGCCACTCATCCTGAGTCGAAGTATGTATGTTTGCCTAACCTTCAAACTGCAGGGGCTGAGTTATGCTCTTTGAAAAAAAAAATTTTTGAATTTTGTTTCGCACTTTCTACCGAGCGTTACTCGACAACCAAGATAGGTAGAAAGTTGCGCTTTGCGGCAACGGATAGCCCACTTTCTCTAGAATTTTTCTATGCGGTTGATGATTTTTGCAGGTGAACTAGGGTGGGTGTACCGCATCAAATATTCGAAAAAAACGTGTAAAAAAGTTGACGATTTTTTCTATTTTAGTAAATATTTAAAAAAGTTGTCCTCTATTGAGTGAATGATTATTAATGTTTCTAGAAGAAAAAACTTTGATCTTTCCAATGGAGCAAACCCCACTCCTCTATCTTGCTTGAATCAAAAGTTATGAGCGTTTGATTTTGTAAAAAATACAAGAAAAACCTCACTTTTTTGATTTTTCAAATTTCAAAAATTTCTATCTTCGTAATTAAATGAGACCGGGATATGGGGGTTGCAGCATTCAATTAACCAAGTATTGCACTACATAAAATCGAAATAATATCTTCAATTTCTTCATTAAAAAAAATTTTTGTCAGAAAAAATTCGAAAAATTTTTCATTAAAAATTTTTATTTGAAAAATTGAGGTATATCATTCCTATGCTGTGTAGTGTTACACTTGGTTAATTCAATGCTGCAAACTCCACCTCCCTATCTCAATTAGTCTCAAAGATAAAAATGTTTGAAATTTAAAAGTGAGGATTTTCTTGTATTTTTCACAAAATTAAACGCTCATAACTTTTGATTCGAGCAAGATAGAGGAGTGGGGTTTGCTCCATTGGAAATATCAAAGTTTTTTCTTCTAGAAACATTAATAATCATTCACTCAATAGAGGACAACTTTTTTAAATATTTACTAAAATAGAAAAAATCGTCAACTTTTTTACACGTCTTTTTCGAATATTTGATGCGGTACACCCACCCTAGTTCACCTGCAAAAATTATCAACCGCATAGAAAAATTCTAGAGAAAGTGGGCTATCCGTTGCCGCAAAGCGCAACTTTCTACCTATCTTGGTTGTCGAGTAACGCTCGGTAGAAAGTGCGAAACAAAATTCAAAAAAAAAAATTTCAAAGAGCATAACTCAGCCCCTGCAGTTTGAAGGTTAGGCAAACATACATACTTCGACACAGGATGAGTGGCCCACTCACTGGTTGGAAGGAGCGCGGTCAACTTTGAAACACCCTGTATATACTAGCCGTATAACCCGTCCATCGGACGGGATTTCGTTTATTTCTAGTGTAGCTGTAAATAATAGTTAAAATATTTAATAATATTTTTTCGTTAGGAATTCAAAGGTTAGGTGGGGGAGCGGTGGGGAGGAGTGGGAAGGGTGAGTGAGACTTGCAAATTTCAATTTTTCAATTTTTCGAGTGACATATTGAAATCTATGTGTTTGGAGACGTAGAATACGAATTTGACAATATTTTTCCGTTAGCAATTCAAGAATTGGGTGGGGGATTAAGATGTATTTAAAAAACAACTGTAGACCCTTTTGGAATTCTGACTTCAGAGTGCTCTTGTAAAAAGATATTTACACCTGAGACAAGTTTTAACAACTTGAATTTATTCCTAAATGTCTGGGCAATTTGTAGAAATGGTTACAATTTCTCTAGGAGCAAAATATTTTTCACAATAACTCCCCGAAGTCAGAATTTTGAAATCGACTATGGTTGATTTAAACCTACACCTCAGTTGTAAATTTTGAGGCCCCAGACCCCAAAGAAAGATATATTAATTTGTTAAACGTGTTCTAAAATTGTTTAAAAATTATAATAAATCAAGAAAGTGAAAAATTCCCGCAGTTTGATCAAAATTGAGAAAAAAAAATTTACACACAAGAGGCTTCGGTTTAAATATCACAGTACTGAAATCTCAACCCGACCTGATGTCGCACTCCGTTTTTCAAAAAATTTCTTCGTCATTACTCTATTTTGAAAAACTAAAAAACGACAACTCAAAAATACTTTTTTCTATTCTTTACAAGAATAATAAATAGTTCTTTCAATGAACAAATTTTTTAAAAAAGTTATGAAAATAAGTTGGACAATTTTAAAGGAATAAAATTTGATTTTTTTTAAATTTCCAAAACGAAATTTGGAAAGTTCTTGAAAATTATTTTTACTTTTTTTAAAAGTATAGATTTTGACAATTTAAAAAAAAATAAAATAGGTGATGGATTTTTTAGACGTTTTTTGAAAAATTGATGTCACTAAAAGTATACCAGAGATAAAATAATGACGGAGCCCCCTTCTCATATTTTCTCATACAGCTGAAGATTTCCTTAAAAATTGGCCCAGAAGGTTAACAAAAAATTTAGTTGGAATTTGGAAAATTTTCAAATATGTACCGATTAACGAAAGCTGAATTTTTGAGAACATTTGGAGGCCTCATAAACCCACCACAGGTCTGCATAGATACTAAAATCAATTTAAATCACTGTTTTGTTCAGAGTGCGGAAAAAAACCAAAAACAAAAAAAATTATTTTTTTCGTTGAATGTTCTCTGAAAATTTTATGTTTTTGTGAAGTATTGGAAAAATAACGGTTTCTTTTTTCGTTTTTGGTTCTCGTTTTCATAATTTTCCAAACCCTGCCCCCTGGGGTCACATACACAAACCACCCAATTCCTAACAAAATTATTTTCTTATTTCAGCTGATCAGGATGGATTTAGATGGTTTGAACGTTCAGTACATTTTTCAAGGACCAACTGAGCTTCTCACATATGCTAAGGACGGTATATACATCGGATTCATCCTTCAAGGGCCAGCATTGGGAAATCGTATTCCTTTTAGAGATTATTCACTCAACAATTTTATAGCATTGCATTCAATGGAAAAAAGAGTGTATTGGATGAAAGTGGAAGCGATGGACACTGTGAATGCAACTATTTGGAGCACAACTTATGATGGTACTGATCAAAAATTTCACTTGAGACTTGAAGCTGGTCCACAGTTTACCACCCCAGACAACTTTATCGACGTACCAATTTATTCACCAATGGATTTTCTTTCAAATATATCATACTGGATCGACAACAACGCAGGAGTAAGTATACAGTATACATACTATACTACTCACAAGGTCACAACGACACAAGTATTCAAAAATAGGCGAAAACTTTATCAGGCATCATAGTGAAATTTGGTGGGAAAAAAGTAACTTTAGTAACCCAATTTGGGAAAAAAAGTAACCAATGTATTACCAAAAAGTAACCAAAAACACAATTTTTAATGATAAAATTTGTAAAAAAAAAAAAAAAACATGTATGTACTTAATGCAATTATTTTAACTTATAAGCGCTCCCAGAAATTATGTAAGGAAGGGGCAGAGAATTGGAGAAAAATGGGGTGAGGGGGGGTAAAAATTCGTAACAAACTTCAAAATTTATTTTTACAGTAGTGCTCGTAAAGTCAGGTTAATTTCAGTGGACAGATGAAAAAATGTAATACAGATAAAAGCGAAGAAAAACTGAAAAATTGCAAGAATTCTCTAAATCTGAATCAGTGAGATGAATATAAATGAAAATCAGTGATTTGCATTGATCGTTTAGTCAAAATTACTGATTTTTTTCTGGTTAATTGAAAATCGACTAAGAAATCAACGACTTTTGACTGCAATATCAATGAAAATTATTTTATTGGTTCAAAAAGGCAGAGTTTTTATAAAACTTGATTGATGTAGATTTAGAAAGTTATATTCTAATGTAAGAAATAAGAAAAATTATTTTTGAAGAGTAATAAAATGAACTTCTCTGAACACTTTTGAGGTAAAATTTCATTTTTTTTTTTATTGAGCTTGGATTGAATCTGCTCGACTCCGGGACTTAATCAGACATTATGCAAGGGCGGGGAAGAATTTGAAAAAAATGAGGGTGTGTCAAAATTCAGTAAAAAAAAAAGTGAATATCTAGCTTACCTACCCTGTAAATTTATATTAAAATCAGTGATTTTTCATTGAAATATTAATCAAAATTACTGATTTTTATTTGACAAATTGGAAATTGATTGGAGTTTTGACTGAAATATGGGTGAAAATCTCTAGTTTTTGATGAAAATTATTTCACTATACTTAACCAAGAGAATGAAAATACACCAATTTTGACTGATTCAAATTTAGGGAATAATAGTGTATTCAAGAAACAGAGGTATCAATGTACTGCCCGAGCGGAGCGAGGGCGAAATTTTTTGAAACAAAAAAGTCTCCAAAACTCGACTAAACCAAAACTAATCAGACACTTTACGCTTGAAAAAATCAATTTTTAGAGAAAAATTGTGGAAAAAAAGGTAAATTTTTTGAGAAATTTTGGAAAAAAGTAACTTTTAGAGGTAAAAAGTAACCGAAGTAACTTTTGAAGTGGAAATAGTAACCAAAAGTAACTTGTCTCGAAAAAAGTAACCAAGTTACTAAAAAGTAACCACGCTATGATGCCTGCTTTATATACCTATAGTGTTTTGTGTTTATTGGTTGTGAGAACCTTGGGGGGAACCAGAGATTTGGGTGATTATAGCCAATATACAAGGGTCATATACCCTGGGGTGGGGGAGGGGTGACACTCCCAGACCATCTCAAGGTTGCGAGAAGTTGGGAAAATTGGGAAAAGTGTATCCCAACTTTTCCCAATTTGTCCTAACGTATCCCAAGTTTGGATTTGAGAATATCACAAAAAAGTCGAAAATTAAATGTGTTCATAGAATTTGAAAAATGTTTAGACCTAGAAAGAAATTTTTAAAAAGATTGATTTGGAAAAAATTTGGAGTTGAAAAATGTGATGTTTGAAAAATCATGCAAAAATAATCTAGATTTCAAGTATTGTTGAAAGGAAAATTCTAATTCCTTCAAATTTAAGAGAAAAGTTGAAGTTTGAGTGATGTTGAAAAAAATTTCGAGTTTAAAAGAAATGCAAGATAAAATTTTATTTTGAAAAATTGTTAGAGTAACATTTTAGTCGAAAAATATTTTTGGGAAAAAAGTTGGAGTTTGAAAATGTTTTAGAAAAAATTCGGAGTTGGGAAAATGATTGAGTAAAAATTTCAGTTTGAAAAGTGTTTTGAAAAAAAACTGGACTGTAAAAAAAGTCAGTTGAAACATTTTTGAAAAAAAAATTGGTGGGAAATAAAAAATTCTGAAACTTGAAAACTGTATAAAAATGTAAAAAAAATGAGTTGATTTGAATTTTTTTTTAAATCAGAGTCTGCCTATGTTATCCAACGGCTATGCTGTGCTTGTATTAGTGTTAAAAACAACCTGAACCAAAATCCACTAGAACCACTTTTTTTCTATTTTTCAATTGAGAACCATGACCAATTGGAACCGGTTCCCAAATGTGTTGAAAAATTCCTAAATAAGACTGAAAATAACCAATTCAGAGGGGAAAAAGTAAAATTCCCAATTGGGAGAACCAGAAGAAGGGAATGATTTTCAAAATCAACACAACCATCGCCACAAGAAAATATGTTTCAAGATAGAAACCACCACCAATATTGATCAAGGGAATGGATAATATATTGAAAAATGAACAAATTTTGTTCTATGGAGCTTTTTCCTACCATGAAAAATGAAGGGGAATGTCATCTAAAATTGAGAAATTTAAAAAAAAAATTTGCAGCCCACTATTTTGAATGACTCGTAGCCCCTTTATTTTTAACGTTAGGCAAAAAGTCTGTAGAATAAAATTTGTTCAATTTTCCACATACCATCCATTCCCTTGATTAGTTTATTTTTTTAGAACTTTTTTGAACAAAATTTTTTGTAGCCCCTTCAATTTTCAAGTTATGCAAAAATTCATATTAATGATAATTTATTCAGTTTTCAAAGTGCTATCCATTCCCATGGTTGAAAAAAAATTTTTACGTGACTTTTTTAAAAAACATAATTTGCCCCTTCAATTTTCAAGATATGCAACTTGTTCATCTGACCTTTTTTTAGTGGTACCCGGGGCTCGGATGAAAAAACTGCGTACATATTCGAACTCAGCGCCTTCGAATTAGTAGTCATCGATGTGTTACTCGACGTTATCGATTTTTTTGAATTTCGGTCAAAATTGTGGACCCCTGTACCCCCCTCCCCCCGGTCTGGAGATCCCATCTTGAAAATCCGATTTTTAAATGGTAGCTTTCATATTTTGTGCATATCATGAAAGTTGAGCTTTCGCCACCAAAGTTCAACTTTGAGCTTTCCAAAATGTGATTATCACTTTTGAATCTACTTTCAATTCTCTTTCAGGCCCCGCAAACGGTTTTCCCCAAAGTACAGCCTATTTCAAGATAAATAAGCTTTCAAAGTTGGGTAGTTTGGCGAAAATCACAATTGCATGAAAATTACGAGGTCCACCCCCCAGCCCCCTTGAGGGTTAGAAAAAAATAATCGTGATTTCGTAAACAGACCACCAAGGAGAACTCATAAAAAAAAAAATTGAGCGAAATCGGAAGACCCGACTTCATTTTTTGGTCTGTTTTAGCATGGAATAGCCCAGACCTCACTCCGCTCGGTTTCCTTTCAAATAATAAATAACTCATGTCCTCCATAGCTCTCTAGTCTCTACATAGGCTATACTTACATCAACTTTACACCCACCAAAAATTGAGTCAATTTAGTCAAATTTTAAGAAACTGAAAAAATGTTGATCTTTTTTTGGAGGCAGGGGGTGTGGACTGAACGAAAGGAAGTGGCCTGATCAAAACTACGTATCTCGGTGGACTGGTCATTTTTTTTTTATGGATCCAACTCTGGACTAATTTATTAAGCTAGTAAAACGGTGAAACACCGTGGGGCGAAATTTTTTCCACAAAGTACTTCCCAGAAATACAGATTGTAAAAAATTACTAGTACCACCCCCCCCTCACCCTCTTGAAGGGCTACGATCGAAATTACGGTTATTTCTTCGTTAGACCATCAAAGGAAACTTGTAAAAAAAATTTTAACAAAATCAGAAGACCCAAGGTCAAAAACTGGTTGATTTAACATGGAATGAGCCATCAGTCTCATTTTGCCAATTTCTTAATACTTGCTAAGCATTTTTATTAAATGTTTTTGGACACCCTGTACAATTCGTTTCGATTATTAGTCCAGTAGAATTAACATTCTATAATAGTCTAGGGACCAATCATAGAAAATGTGAGTTTCCGTGGACCCTACGAGTATACCGGGTACCGGCAGTTGATTATTCATAGTTCGAACTTGCTGAACACAACTAGCCCGCCGGTAGTTCGAAAAAGTGGTGCAAAGTTGCCCAAAGTTGAGCTTAAAGTTCAAAAGTTCACATTTTTTCAAAAAATTGTTAAAAATCATAAAATAGCCCAATGTAATTGTTCTTTGGCTCATTTTGAAGGGAATTTCTTCCGCTTTCTAATGACGTATCGTAAGTTGAGTTTTACTGAAAACTTTCCTCAAATTTGAGCGAAATACTCAAAATTGGTTCTTATTTTGAATTTTTGAACCCTATAGCAACGAACCGAGCGCGTAAATCGGAAATTTTATTGAAATAAATGTTACGCTCCATCAAATTCTCTACTCAATAAACTGTTGGAGAACTCTCCGACTTGAGTTGGAGCTGAGTTAATGAGTTTTTGGTGACGAAGTCACTCCACTCAAAAAATGTGAAAACCCCAAGAATTTCCTTACAATCAGATAATAGTCGAGATATTGCAATGCTGTTTATTTTTAACAGTCAAAACGATTGGTTTGACTTGAGTTTTACTCAAATTTGAGTGATTCACTCAACTCTCTTCACTGATTAATAAACATTATGTTGTTATATGTCGTGTTAGTATGATTTTTTGCGCCGAATACGAATTTTCGTTCAAAATTTTCATTGAACAAAAATTTTCAACCCATACCATCCTTCTCCAACCCCCATAGGAGGGCTAAGAAGAGGTTCAAAGAGGGAGGGTGAAGCTTCCATTTTTCAAAATTGAGCTATCAGCCCTTTTTTGACGTCATTTCCATATAATTGAATCCCGCTGAGTTCAAAAATGTCATTACTTTCAAGATTTCAGAAAGAGGAGTCCCTCAAATTAGGGATTTTCCAATTCAAGTTTTTGCATTTTTCATCAAAATTGTTTAAAAATGACTTTTTTTCAACTTTACACAACCTGCCGACTTAAGCTTCACCTTCCCCAGGGGCGTGCAGACATAGTACTCTACCGGACAAATGTCCGGTAGAAATTGGGGTTGGGTGGGTGGGTGGGTGGTGTTGGGAGATGTCGGATGGTAAAAATGAATTAAAGTTGGAAAGTTTGCAAAAGAAATGAAAAAGGCAAAAATAATATTAGAGATACAGATGGGTGATTCTAAATTTTCGCAGAAAACTCTGTACGGAGTAATTATCTCAGGAAATATACATGTTGGAACAATGCGGTTGGAATGTATAGATAGATAATCATCCCCCCTACATATTCCTGCGAAAATAATGGAGCAAAAAATATTCCTGTCACCGAGGGGGCTAAAAAAGTAGTCCAAATGTCCTCGTCGTGGCCTGTACTTGATTTCGCGCTGAAGTCAAAATACTTCTGTTCTCTCCTATCGCAACTTTCCAAGCTGAACTATTACACCAACTTAATGCAGAGAGGTCCCATATTACTTATTATGACGTTTAAAACATATTTCAAAGTAGATGAAGCACATTTTTAAAAGCTCAAAGTAGCGTACGGAATTTTTGGTCCTTCGTCGTGGCTTTTTTTCTCGAAAGGCTGAGAGAGACAGTTGGTTATTTTAGAATACAACAATTGGTCGAGTCGATACCTTGACATCATAAAATTACTGTCCAGCTGTAGATTTGACTTCAGTGTTCATAATAATAACGATTTCGTGAAAAATGTTTCCAAATTTATAATTCGGCACACAGAAATGTCCTAGTCGTGGCTCTACATTGTGAGGCTATACCTCAATTTTTCATTTTTTTCAAAGCTGCCTCAAAATAAGAAGGTGAACCAGTTTTCGATGCAATAGTTGGTTTTTCCTCAAAACGCATTATTTTCTTACAATTTGGACATTTCTACAATTTTGTCCTTCGTCGTGGATGTCCTCGTCGTGGCATTCCCCATTTAAATTACATGGGGAAAATCTATTTTTGTTTTCCAGTTGTGTGAGCATGTGAATGTTATCTGGCACACTAGTATTAACGACTCTGATCAAAATTTTTCAGAAAAAAATGTTTAAAAATGTTTAAAAATTCCTAGACGAATTTCTGCGAAATTTTAGAATGACCCAGATACCTATTACCTAACATGCATTTGCTTCCTTATCCTTATTATCTTTTAAATCTTATTTTATGTAACAAGTGAATTTTAGATTGAGAGGTGATTTTTAAAAATTATTACCTGCATTTAAATTTTCACGCTGCTAAATTTTTATTGAAAAATCAATTTGAAAAATTTTTAAAAAATCCCGGGTTTGACAATTGAAAAAAAATAAGAATCGGTAATGGATTTATTAGACGTTTTTTGAAAAATTGATTTTAACAGAAGTTGATTTTGATTTTCAAGTATGTTTTAGTTACATGTTGTAAATTGGTAAATTTTGTTGTAATTTGGCAAATTTTCTTTTAAAATCGGTAAATTGTGATGTAAACTGACAAATTTTCTGAGAAAGTTCGCAAAATTTTTGAAAAGGTGTCGATTTATAATGAAATTTTCTGATTTTTTCAGAAAATTTGTTGGAAAAATTTACAAATTTACATCAAAATTTGACGACTTTTTTGAAAATTTTCTCATCAAGTCAACAAATTTTTATCATGTAGCAAAAGAAAAAAAACACGAAATTTCGTAAAAAAAACTTTGAAGGGCACGAAATATTTATTCCAAAGTGATAGAATTTTTTCAGACAACAAACCATTGAAAAGCGAATTATTTTCTTCCCGAAAATCATAAATTTTCCAAATCTTGGCCCTCGCTTCGCTCGGGCATATAAAGTCTAAAATATATCAGAAATAGAAGTTGAGGATTTCGCATTCCTTTCAATGCTACATTATTTATAAAAAAATGAAGAAATTTCAACTTTTGGATGCATTTTTCTTGAAAAATTTTCGCCCTCGCTTCGCTCGGGCTCAGTAAATACACACAATTCAGTTTCAAAATTATGGTATGAACCTTCTTCCCTTGCAGCCCAGACAATTGAATATTTTCAAGTAAAAACAATAGTGACAATCGCGAATGGAATTTTCCAAACTTTAAGATTGTTTAGAAAAGAGAGGAGTGCAATAAAGAATGTCGTGTTTTTTGGAAATGAAAAAAATAACACGAAAAAGGCACGAAATTTCAGTTTCTGGATACTTTTTTCTTCAAAAATTTTCGCCCTCGCTTCGCTCGGGTTCGATAATTTTACACGCTTCATTCTCAACGTTATAATAAATATGGACTATTTCTTTTTCCATTCCAGACAATTGAATATCTATTTAAAAACGAATAAAATTTTTGTAATAGGTAGGTCGAGTCCTCGAGTAACTCAGTCTCCTATCACCGAAACAGTGGACACGAATAAAACGTAGACTTGCGAGACAAATCTATATTTCACCGCGACTCACAACTTTAAGCTCTTAACCCGATCCACAGTGATCGGAGAGAATATTCCCGGCTGGCCCGGCTCGTCGGAGTACTCGCAAGATAGATGTTTCCACCTTGACGACTCTTGGAATACTGAAGATACAGTCGCATTCGCGAGTGTATCGTTGGGTGATTTGGCGGGCAACGGAAACGTTCCCACGCCTTGGAACTGCTGAATTCGCACCTTTGAGAGGCGAAGCTCGCGTCTATCGTCGCGAGCGCGTGTAGGAATGTGCTTCGTACACTATTTGCTGGCGGAAACCCCTCGACACTACTTCGTCACCTCCGTAGTGTGGGAGCCGCGGGCCATGTCCTACCTTTACACATGCCCCCTTAGGCTTAGCTCGGGTGAAGGTCACCGGAGGCCTGAGGAAAGTCTGAGCAAAAGGAAGAGACACACCCTCGACCCCCTGCCCCGCTCGGATTTTACACGGGAAGTAGGTGACGATTAGTTACGAGGGTGGAAAAGTGAAAAATTTTCCGAAGTGCGAATTTAATTTCAGGAAGAACTGCCTTCGTGAAATATTCAGCGGTTAATTATTGATACGCTAACTTAGGGTATCATGTCGTACTATAGGTGTTACATTGCGTCGCGAATAGCGAGGCAATTGCAAGGTGGTGCGAATATCTCGGACGAGGATGTTCGAAAAATTTGGGTGGTGAGCTTAAAATCGTGATTCGCTTTCTGGTATATAGTTATAACAGACAGGTTATTACATGGTTTGTGTCATTTTTTACATTATATACATAATGTGTTACGCACACACATGTTTACATGCTGATCTTAAATATATGTGCGTTTCGATTGTGCGGTATTCCGGACAAGATCAAATCTGACAACATGGGCAAGCTCTGGATCGCGTATACGAGGTTGATTTGCGTTGTCAGCTGTTTGTGTCGCGTGCCGACTCGTAGTGCTCTCTTCTTCGCTGTCGTCGTCGTCGTCAGCGTACGTTTTCATTCTGAAACAGGTGGAATTTATTCTGGTTCGTAGGAGAGATGGTACGCAAGTATTTGTGTACTTTCGGGCTCACTCGAATATCGAGGGAAAAATAGCGTCATAGCGGTATTGCCGGAAAAGCTATCTGGGTTTCAGCCAGATTATACTTGCGTGTGAAACGTACAGAAAGTATGGTTCACAGCGTTTCTAGCCTAGAAGTCGACAATGTCGATTATCCGTATTGATTCGCACCAGGAAAAATATTTCGTGGTATTCAACGGCTGTTAGGCCGTGATCCCTTATCGGCGCTCGTAAAGCGGCGATACATCCGCATCAAAAGTGGCCTGGGCGATACCCGCGTCATGGAGACAGAGGATGGCGCAGGCGAGGGACGTCGGCATGATGTAGGTGCCTGAGGTGACAATTTCGGAGGAATTGCCGTTAATGACGGTGGCCTTTGCGACCGCGTTGCTTGGTATTCGTCCGGGTCGATTACCGAATTGGTATTGCGCTCAATGACGGGCGGTCGGTATGACCGGCGCTTGCTCGGCATAGTTGCGGAGCTGTGCGACATAACATTGTCTGGTATGCGCATCGTCGTGACGAGTGAGTGATTGACAGGCGTAGCGCGTGCCGTATCGGTAGATGCGGTTCCTATTATTCGGAAGTTGGAATGAGTAGGAGTTTTTGGTTCGGAATCGGCGTTGAGTCCAGTGCGTGCAGGCCGAGGCGGCGGGCACGAAGGACCTGGAATTTCTGTACGGATTAACGTAGGCGGGACTGTGAGGAGATTTACCGAAGGAACAATATTTTCCAGATTTATTGTCGGGAAATATCGTTGGATTTTCGATGCAAGATGTTCGAATTCGTACTTATAGACATCCGCGGCGGCTGACGCGACCGTGGCTTGACTATGCGTACGCTGAAGCTCCGCTCGGAGGTTCACATTCTCTTGGATCGTGGCTCGAGCGTGCGCAAATAGAGACGTATCTGCAATTTGGGCATGCGTGAACTCAATCGCAACCAGCGGTTGGAAGATTTTGGTATGCGTCGGCCTGATCATCGTAACACATTGGGGGTAGAAGCAAGGGATCAAGGGATAGTTCCGTCGATCGCTTTCCCGAATGAGATCATTGAGGCACGAGGCATGTATCGCATGGTTGCATTCCTTGGTAGTGAGGATGATATCCATTTCGTCCAAAGGGACGGATGGACCTGGAGAGATGAGATTACGAGTGCATTTAGGACACAAGATGATGTTATTTTGAGGCATATCAGCGGCAGAAGATGACGTCAGGTACGAAACGGAGCGATTGTGTCGGCGTGTGTACGAACAAAATTCGGAATGTCCGGGACGTGTTGTTCTCGGTTTGGTACTTTCGGATGGTAAGTTTGTGATACAGGTATACCGCGAAGCACCGAAAGGTTGAATACAGAGATAGGTAAAGTCTATGTCTGTACCAAGTTCAAGCAGTACAGCACTCCAAGGTATGTGCTGTATTTAATGTTTGCGGATTCGGACTGGCGTACCAAGTGGGTGAATATGTAGGTAAAAAATTTTTACGTACGTATGTGCACAATTCACCTGGTATGATGACGTCGGAATCGGCTCCTTAAAATTAATGTACAGAAGTGCCAACCGGAGAGCGTGTGTGGAGAGTTGAGTACGTAGGTAAAATTTTTACGTACGTATGTGGTTCAAGTACCCACACCCCTGGTCAGCAATTCTGTTCTTTGCAGCTTTTCCCCTAACTGTTTGCAGGTACACGGTATAAGAATACGGTGTAGCTGCCTTTTCTTATTGTGGTTTACTGGGGAAGTATTTCTGGTTGTAGGCGCACCGACCCAAGATTTGAATACACAGGTAAAGATTTTACGTGTGTATTAGGCTCAAATTCCCTGATACAGTATACCCACAACCTGTAGAAGATACACTCCCTAGGATAACCAGTATGTACGTGCGTAATCGCAGGTACAAACGATGGGGTATCCTTTCAAAGCACAATTAAACGGATTCCGTTTGGCAAAGCACGTACGGGTAAGCAGATGAAAGAGTCCGAAAAATAAAAATGAATAAAGTTGGACACTTACCCGCAGCAAAAGGCGATGCACGTGTAGAATCGTATACACAAGTTTGACAACGGCATGCCCTAAGTCAGGGACGCGTCAATATAATGTATCACACAACTGACACGTCGCTGGCCAATGGGGAGGCCACGTCAGATGGTCGATCGCGGAAAAATTATTTCGGCGTGTGTATGTCGGAATCTCGACAGCGCTCTATTGTAATCTTGTTTCAAACAGGATTAGCAATAGCCACGCTACCGAAATTCGGACAAAATTCAGGAACACAGGTAAACAGCAGAATGGAAGAAATACTACACGATTACTGTCATTCGAATTACGCGAACCAAGTTTCAATCAGAGATGTTGACTGTACCACGGATGTGCAAAGAATGAAGTAAACTTCACGCTGGACTTATAAAGTCGAGCTTGTTTCGGGCATACGTGATACAATGAACAATGAAACTGCTAAATCTGCAAATATTTAGCTGGCGTCGATATCGCTGTCGAGATCGCGTTGATCGTAATTCTGAATGACAGATTGCAACTCAGCGAAAGTAACGAATTTTAACATTGCGGTTTGCAAGGTGAGCTTTCGTTTTCGGTTGCTACGGCGAGGTTGCGACGGAGAGGGTTCTCGGTCGTTCGCGGTATGCGGTTGATCGTGTGTATTGGTACGCGTCTTACGCGTGGCGAGGTATTTTTTAGCTACGTCGCGTATGGAATCGTACCTGGCGTTTGTCGATGTACTTTTCTTGATAGAATTATCAAGTTTTTGTAGATCGTCTTTGGCCTTGATTTTTTCGAGGCGGTTTTTTGCCTGGAAAATTGTGTCGTGTTGATCTGCTTGTTTGGATGTTGAGGGCTTGGGTTCCTTTTCTTCTTTTCCTTCGCGGAGCTGTTCTCGGCGAAGGCGGCGTTGTTCACGCAAGGCATTATCTGCGTCGCGTTTTATTTTATCGGCGGCTTTTTTCAGGGCCTTTTTCCTCGGCGAGATGGGCACTTGCGCATCCGGCGAGGTGGTGGTGGTGTTTTTCGGCGGGATGGGCTGTTGCGCATCTGGCCGATGTTCGATGTCCTGAACTTCGGGCGTTGTTAAATATTCGCGTATTTTTTCTTCTATGTCTCGATGATTTAACTTCGATTTGAGACACGCTTCCGTTTTGAGCGCTTCTTGTTGTTGTCTCGTGAGAAAAAGTGTTAATTGGCGAATATTTACTACCTTTGTCTTGTCTTCGTTGGGAGAAGAGATGAGGTAGCAATTGTGGGTGTATCGCTTCACGATGATGTAGGGACCGTGACGTTTGGGATACAGCTTTGCCGAAGTTCCTTTCTCGAAGCTGGATTGCCGATGTTCGGTGAGGAGGACCATGTCACCTGGCTCAAGAGGCGTCGGGTCACCGTGGACCTTGTTGAAGAGGTACTCGTCATGGATGCGTTTCTGTCTGCGCTTTTCGCGAATAAACGATTCAATGGCCTCTTTCGAGGACATTTTGTCGATTTTATTCAAACGAAAATCGGTGGTGTAGACGGCTTTCTTCGCGAGCTGGTCTGCGATGATGTTGGTATACTCGTCTTTCCTGGCGTAGACATGATGGATTTGGAACGCTTCGAATTGTTTTTCGAGTGCAAGGATCTCCTCAAACAGTTCCTTGTGGTGAACAGGGCGTTTCTTGTAATTTTTCCAGCCGTTCTTTTCCCACTGTTTTACGGACTCGGTCAGCGATTTCGTAGCATACGCCGAGTCGGTGAAAAGCTTGAGCTTTTTCACGTTGTTATACAGCATGATCTTCAAGGCTGTTTTAATGGCAACGAGTTCTGCCAAGTTGTTCGAATTCGGGTAATTGTCTACTTGTATTCGCTCTGACACGTTTTTGAGGGAATCGGGTGCGAAGCATATTCCTATTCCGGCGATTGCGTCTGCATCGCCGTTTTTGGAGCATGCGCCATCGGCGGTCACGCGGATGTACCCGTCCGTGTCGGCGAGGAGATCGGAGGCTTCGAGCTTTTCTCTTAAGAGCACATCCGATGTTGTAGACGGGGGCTGATTCTTGAGATGGTTTTCAAGTAACGTTTTCAACTCCTGTTTGAAGTTGAAGGTTGTCACGTTCGTGGGTATTTTACTGATAATGTCGTTTTTTATGCCCCAGCTCTCGTTCGGCGTAATACCGAAGGGGGTTGGCGTGTTATTTAGTTCTTTTTCGATCTCATGAACATAAATATGCCACCCATGATGGGAGCGATCTTTATCGTGATCCGTGTTGATCTTGATACGCAATTTATCCCCTAGGATGCGCATCGTTCTTTCCACCAGGGAGCCCTGGGGGTTGTAACACGTCGTATGTTTGACCTCAACCCCGTGGGAGGTCAACATGTTGTTCCAAGTATCGCTGATGAACTGGGTCCCATTATCAGTAATGACACGGTTGATTTTGACACTGTGACTTTTGATGTCTTTGACGACCATTTCCATGGCGGTCGTCACAGTGTTTTTCTTGATGTTATGTATGGGTCGTAGCCAACATCTCGATGTAAAGACATCCTTGACAACAAGTAGGTGTCGTGGGTAGCCTTTTTCGTTGGCAATTGGTCCGTAAAGGTCTGCCGAAAGCACTCTCGCCGATGCCATAGGCTTCGACTTGAGCGTACTCTAGCACCTTACGCATGACATAGTTCTTGTTGACCTTGCACACTACGCAACTGTTTGCGATTTCGCGAATGTATTTTATCGCGTTAGGGAAGAAATACAATCGCTTGAAAAGAATTTCCAGCTTGCTTGGTCCAACATGACCGTAAATCTCGTGGAGATAATCTACGGTGTCGTAGAACAAGGTTGCAGGCATGTACGGCACGGTCGTTCCGTTGGGAAAAGTGCGGTACAAGATGGAATGCCCGTTGCTGTTCTTTTCAATCTTGAACTTTTTCCTGCAAGTTGCCTGTCGGGCTCTCGCTTTTTTGTCGGTTTCTGGGACTTCTTGTCGCAGAGTTGCCGATAATTTCTTGCAAGCTTCATCATCAGCTTGGAAGGCGTATATGCGTGACAGGTAATCAAGCAGGTCGTTTGCGTAGTGTTCAGAGAAGAACGCGGTGTACGGTTCGATCTCAGTCCAGTTCAGGGAGCAGAGGGTAATTTCTGGTGCCTGGATCTTGAAGAGCTTGGACTTTTTCGGTTTGAGATCGTACACGAGGTCATATCCGTTGAGCTCGGTTATCCAACCGGCTGCCTTTCGATGCGTTTGTATTAACGTCTCGAATTTTCCGACAATCGCCTTCAGATCGGTGCGAACGTGTATACGTTGGCCGTGGAACCAATACTGAAGCTTGTGGATTGTGGTCACGAGCGTCTGCATCTCTTTGTCGATGATGGTATATTTCTTCTGATGAGGGCGGAAGGCATAACTGGTGAACATTATGATCCGGTCCTCATCCTCAATCGTTTGGTAGAGGACGGAGTTCATTGCGTCGTCTGTAACCAACGTTTCGAGTTGAAGGTCGTATCCGGGTTGAGGAGGTAAAAGTTTGAAATCTTTTACATACTCCTTCTCGAGCTTGTTAAAAGCTTCTTTCTGCTCGGTGCCCCATTCGAACGAGACATCATTCTCGGTCAATTTGTAGATGGGTGCAACGATTTGGTGGTATTCCGGGATAAAACGCTTGTATAGGCCCGTAAGGCCGATCAAGGTTAAAATCTCTTTCTTGGTCTTCAAGACGAATTCTCCTTTGATGGTATGCTTCTTTTTGAAATCCTCGAATTTCTTGATTTTTTCGCTTTGTTTGCCGATTTTTTCGTTAGCGAGGGTGTAGCCAAGATGCTGGGTTTCTCGTTTGAATAGGCAAGTTTTCTGAGGATTGAGTTTCAATCCATTCTCACGTATGAGAGTCAGAACAGCGATAATTCGAGCTTTCATCTCCCTAAAGGAGTTAGCTGTTATCAGGACGTCATCTACGAAGGTTTCGACTCCTTCCATCCCGGCTGGGATGACTCTGTTCATCATTTCGATGAATTCAGCAGAAGCGGTTTTTATGCCATATGGCATGCGGAGGAATTCGTATACTTGACCGTCAACCTGAAATGCGGTGAACTGTCGTGAGCGTGCGCTGAGGACAAGTTGCCAAAATCCGCAGACAAAATCCAAGGTGCTAAACCATTTAGCATTGGTACCGTGAATTATGCCTTCGATTCCTCGTGGTTCGGTCAAGAGTCGATCCAGAAATTGATTTAGTTCGTCTGCATTGAGGCAGAGGCGTATGTCGCCGTTTTTCTTGATCACGGGTGCCAGAGTGTTAATGAAATTCGATTTGGATGGTTGAATTATTTTCAACGCTAGCATCAATCTGATTGCGAGCTGTATCGGGTATCGAAGTTTCTGCGACGGTTTGTATTTCTCACCTCGCCATCGTTTGCGGTGAGCTTCGCCTGGCACAAATTTGAAGTCGACTTCCGGTCCGGTGTGTTTCCCCCGGAATTTACTGAAGCAATCGGAGAACAAAACGATCTCGGTGTAGGCTTCGTCAGCCTCTTCAGTTGTTATCCATTGTCTGTCAATGGCTTCCTGGAGATCTTTTCGCAATTTTTTGCAAAATTGCTGCGGACCATCGTCTTGTTCGTCTGGATCAAGATTAGGCTGCGTCAAAAGTCGGGTGTCCACGGTCATTGCTTGTTCAGTTTCGTGTTGGTAATCCTGCGGCACAGTGAAGTGCAAGACTGACATGCCTGAATGCTTTGCCTCGTCAGGGTCAACGAACTTTACAATGGTTGGTTGGCTTGCCCCGGTCGGGTGGCAAAAAGCATATCCTGCAGATTGGTTAAGCTCGATCTTCAGAACTTTCATGGATAATCGTCCGATTATGCATATCTGCTGTCTCGAGTTCAACACGAGAAAAGGCATTTTCATCAAGATATCACCGAACTTAAAGGATACCTGAATAAGGTGAGTCATAGATTGAACTATGCTCCCATCGGCCATTCTCAGAGAGACATGGCGACGCATAAGAACGTATTTGATGTTATTTGGATGTCGTCTGGTAATACGTTCGACCGTTTCTTTGGACAAGATGTTAGGGAATGCCCCTGTATCCAACTGGGCAAAAAGTTTGTCGTCGCCGAGTTGTAACGGTATCATACAGGAGGGGTCTTCCGTGGTTTCAGCGATGATTTGCTTCCTTACCAACGGTTCCACATCCCTTTGGTCTATTTTGGTGTTTTCGAGCGCGGTTGCCGCACATGCGGGCTCTGGATCCGATATTTCGGAGTCGGAGGTCGTTTCCGCGCTGGATGACTCACTGGTGGTACAGCGAATGCCAGCGATTCCTGCTGGAACTGGATGCAAAATGGGTCGACGCTTTCGCGGCTCGTCTTCCGATGAAGAGGAGAGGGATCGTTTGTACGATGCTCGCTCCGCGGGGTAACCGTGTGATGGTGGTTCCATCATCCGTTCGGGTCGTAGATTGACGGTTTCTGGGTCAATCGTCCGATTAGGTGGCGGCGCATCGCGTGGGCGGCCTTTATCGTATGTGTGACGATTTGACTTCAGTATGGATTTCGGCTCGAAGATGTATTTGAGCGGTCCAGAATGCGTAGGCTCGGTGTAATTGGCTTTCCAGTTCTCGAATTCCTGTTGCAGGGCTCGCCTAATCATGCCATGTGATTTGGGATGAATGTAGTGTCGCTGCAAGGATTTGTGGAACTCAAAATGCTCGTCGTCAGGGATGACGTGGTATTCATCGCTGATTGTAGGACGCGTGATGTTGATGTTCTTGGGTTTAAGCGTTTCCTTGACGAGTAGGCATTCGGACGGTGTGCGCCATACTGTTACACGGTCGTCTTTTTCCATTTTTGCGAAAATCCGACGGAATACGCCGTATCGCGTGATACTAACCGGTTTTGTTGTTTTGTCGGTGGGCGTGACGATAGGAAAAAGAATTATGATGTTCTTGAATTCTTTTCGGCAGAGGCAATCGATGATGGTCCTGATGTAGTGTTCGATCACTTCGAAGGGAAGGAACGTACTATTTAATTCCAACGATCCGAGGGAAATGATGATGTTGGTGGACGTGAAATGGATGTTTTTGATCGCATCGTATAGGGTGTTCAGACGGATCCTGTATTTCACGTATGGAAGTCTTTTTCCATAGGCTGTTTTGCGATAGATGATACTCGCAATACCGTCACCCACAACGATGAAATCATTCAGCGTCTTTGGGGCTGTCGGCGGACTAGAGGGTTGCCCCTGCGCCTCTAGTCTTCCTCGTTTCCCGTCGTGTAGTTCTCGAAGTCGGATGATGGTGGAGTTTCCATCAAGGGATCAAAGTGCTCTGCCTCGCTGAGTGCCCCGGTTTCCACTTGGTTTACGCGTAAAGTTTCTTCTTTACCGGGTTTTTCGTTGGAGGGTTTTTTCGTCCAAGTGGGTTTTTGCACCAGCGGTTTTTCCTTTTTGTGTTCGTCTTTTCGGTACGCATCTTTTCTGGGTTCGTCTTTCTTGTACTCCTTCCTTTGCGTTTCCAACCATTGCTTGTAGCTGTTATGCCGCTTTATTTTTTCAGCATAGTCGCGGTAATCCTGGAATGTTATGCGTTTTGCAGGATCAGCGCGTGCCTCAGGACGTGTGTCCTGACGTGCTTCAGGACGTCTGGTCGAAGTGGAAGGCGGCAATTGTCGCGTTCCCAGACGTACCTTGCGATGTACTTCCATGTTGTCGGAGCTGTGCGAGAATTCTTGCAAGCGTTGCATGAATTGCTGTATGTCTTCACGATCACCACGCGAGAATTGCGCCTGCATTTTATCGGGAAGTTTGTCATACATGCACGTGATGATATACTCGTCCGAAATGGTTTTGATCTCCTTCAAGGTTTGGTACCAGTTGAGGAACGTGAAGGCCAATGATGACGTGTTTGTTTCCTCGGTGATTTTTTGGGAGAAAGCGTACAAAGCGGCGTGTTGGTGGGCAAGCGACCAAAAATGTTTCAAAAATTCCTGGACTAGGACGGCAAACGATGAGACGTTTAATACAGATTTTTTCCAGTTATCGTCGATTTCGATGGCACCACGAAATAGTGTGCATTTCGTTGACTCGTTGACAGGCGATCCTTTTACGTAATTCTCGAAGCATTCGATGAACCAGTGGGGGTGATGGCGATTCGACAGATTGTAGTATACGCCATGATGTTTCATCACGTTCGTGTCCAACGGCAGCGTTTTGGCGTAGGACGCACCTCCTCCCCCGTGGGGCCTTTGGTGTTCCAAAGTGTCGACGCGTTTGGCGATGACGCCGACCACGTGAGATGTTTGTGAGATGTGATGTACGTGGTCCTTTAGCTCGGTGTCAATCATGATTTTGTGCTGCAGTATCTGAGTCTCCAGCGATGTACGAATGCCCTGAGAAACAGCCGCTTGGGTTTTCTCAGCGTCCTCAACCTTTTCTGTGAGACTGCGGTGAATTTCTCTCAATTGAGTGAAATTTTCTTGCACAGCAGCGTCCAAAGTGTGAAGCTCGTTTTCCTGACGGCCGTATTCAGCGGTCAGTTTATTAACTGCGTTTTGTACGGAGCTAATAATAATTTCGCATTCGTTTAATCGCGTGTGGATTTTTCGATTCTCAGTTGCAGACCATGACTGAGTATCCTGCAATGCGTTAAATAACGATTGCGCTGTGCCTTCGGGTGCGGTGGGAGGGCGGTTCTGGTTCAACGCGGATGTTGATTTCGACTTTTGTCGCGTCTCATCGGATAAAGTATCGGAGAGAGGCGACTTTTGAATACGCAGTAGAGGTCTAATTTCCTCGACTGAAGATTCTGATGTGCCTGTGGCGTGAGTTTCGATGCCATTATTTACCGTGGATTGGGCCGTAATTTTCGGCGCAAATCTTTCGGCATTGTGTTCGGGGACGGATGAAATGTCATCGATCGCCGGCCGAATAATCGGTGGTAAATTTGCTGGAATTTCTGCTGCGGACTCTTCGCCGGCAGTGTCATCTGTATATTCATCCATGCTGGTTTCAGCAGTGGATGGTAGCGAGGTGTTATCCGCTGAGCAAGATTGCGAGCGGTTGCGCCGTTTCGTCTGTGTCATGTTGTGTAAGCATTTCGCGGCAGTTACTGCGGCGGATCGCTTAGGCCTAACTGACGTTGCGTCAGCACCAGTTGATGTTGTGTTTTGATCCGACATTTCGGATTTTCTGGGTGGATTCTAGCAAAGGAACGGTTTGCACAAGGAAAAACGTTTTGCAGCAATGAGATGTTAATTGGTGCAAAGGATGACACGTTTGAATGGGAATATCGGTAGCCTTTGTTGTGCGTACACTTTGGTGTAGGCTTATTGCACAAGTGCTGCACGAATATTGTACTGCACAAATATTGCACCGCACAAATAACTTGAATACCTGTAAAGGTATGAGCTCAATGCTATCTGCACAGCACAGTACTGTGTTATCGTGGGCACAAAATTTCTCTACGTGCGTTTGCGCTAGACGTGTGTGCGGAAATAAATTACGGACAAACGTCGGTATATTTCGGCACCTGATCGACTGCGTGAATATTTTACCTAGTGTCACCACCAGGTAGTCACCAGGTTATCGTTTTTTGGCTCACAGGGGTTGTTATTTGTCAAGCCCTTCGTGAGTTGCGATTCGTATCGTACAGGGGTTGTTATTTGTCAAGCCCTTTGTAGGAGTACTTCGCAATAACGTCACCTTTGACTGAAAATTCAGACAGTTCCGGAATACAGAATTTTTATGAGTATTGTAATCGTCGTAGTCGAGGATTGACAATTGTCCATAAAATTCTGTCCCTACGATGTTGTAGCGTGTTCTTGGCAGAAGCTGCGAAGAAGTAATAGAACAAAAAATTTCGCGCGTATTGAATTGCTAGGCAGAGAGCGTAGCAATTTGTGAAGATGTTCTGGCTACGATATTTGGTTTGGACAAGGAGTATTCTGTGAGAGCGATTTGTGCTACTGAAGGATTGACTACGTAGGTACACGTGCGTACGTATGAGCTCAATTTCTCCAGTGGTGATTTTCTATGCCAGAAAATTGAATACGTCGGTGCGAAACGGGCGTATTAGGCTCAATATTCCCAGTACAGAATTTTTGGATTCTACCCCGTATGAACAAGTTGATTGCCAGTGAAGGTATTTTGTTCAAGTATATTCACACGGAATAGAATTGGGGTGATTTGCACAGAATACTTTGGGATGGATATATTTTCGCGTAAGTAAATTGAATTTTCAAGTTACCTATTTGAAAATGGAAAAGTGGTGTATTACAGGCAAGTTGAATAGTTCAAGTTCGTCTACAATACACTGTGTTGAGGATGGTATTATTCTCTGTATGAATAATTTGAATACCAGTTAAGGTATATGATGCAAAGTAACACACAGAGAATACGGGACAACGTTTGGTTGAAGATGGGCAAAGTTTTTACGCACCTTGTACCAAATTTAGGATGGGATTTTTATTTGGTGTGAGTAATTTGGCTCAAAGTCACCCACACCGTATAGGCAAAAAAAATTTTTGCGTATACAAGACGTAATTTAGGATGCAGTTTATTCCGTATGAACAAGTTGATTACCAGTAGGTATTTTGTTCAAGTATATTCACACAGAACAAACTGGAGATTCTATCCCGTATGAACAAGTTGAATACCAGTGAAGGTATTTCGCTCAAGTATAGCATGGAGTTGAGTACAGTATAGGCAAGGTTCTTGCGTATGCAGTACAAAAGTGAGGATGGAATTTTACGAGTTGTAATCTCGCACACTGACACGATTGGGTGAAAAATTGCACCGAAGGTGCTGGACACGTTAATGGAAGTCGGAAAAATTTATACTGGTGTTATAAATAAATTTTTGTTAAAAAGCGCGTTAACGGTGCTTAGGCAATACAGCCTACCTCGGATGGTATGGGGTACTTTATGAGACAAGTATAAACTCTTAAGCATAAGCTTACCTCGGATGTGATGGGGTACTTTATGCGATAAGTATAAACGGGATTTTTTACTGAAATCCAACAGTCTACCACTCTACTCGGCGGGTAGATTGCAGTGGACAGCAAGCTTACCACTCTGTTTTTGTCTGAAAAAACAGGTAAAAAAAAGACACTTTTCGTGTGCTAGACGTTCACCTTTTTCTTCGAAAAAGACAAAAAAGATTGGATCCGTGGTCCTTGACTGGATTCCAATGGTGTGGGTGGTCACCCGGTGCTCCTCCTGGACCTCTACAGTTGATCAGGCTGCTTGATACAGGAAAAACACGCGAAGGATGCCAAATGTAATAGGTAGGTCGAGTCCTCGAGTAACTCAGTCTCCTATCACCGAAACAGTGGACACGAATAAAACGTAGACTTGCGAGACAAATCTATATTTCACCGCGACTCACAACTTTAAGCTCTTAACCCGATCCACAGTGATCGGAGAGAATATTCCCGGCTGGCCCGGCTCGTCGGAGTACTCGCAAGATAGATGTTTCCACCTTGACGACTCTTGGAATACTGAAGATACAGTCGCATTCGCGAGTGTATCGTTGGGTGATTTGGCGGGCAACGGAAACGTTCCCACGCCTTGGAACTGCTGAATTCGCACCTTTGAGAGGCGAAGCTCGCGTCTATCGTCGCGAGCGCGTGTAGGAATGTGCTTCGTACACTATTTGCTGGCGGAAACCCCTCGACACTACTTCGTCACCTCCGTATTTTTTTTACCCAAGTGTGGGAGCCGCGGGACATGTCCCTAGCCTATTTATCACTTTCATTCGAAAATATAAAGGGTCTTCTGTGCGATCCTCCAATATGACATGTTCAAAAAATTTTGATTGTTTTCAAAAATTTTCCATTTTATCCTAAAAGGCGACTACCTACGCAGTGGCGAAATGGTCTACTACAATCTCAAAATATTGCAAAAATTTCAACTCCTTCCCCGAAAACAAATCCAGTATTTTTGATAAAATTGTCTTTTATTTGCTATCTCATCCAAAAGGTGGCTGGTGGTGGTGTGGTGGCTTAAAATTCCAAAAAATGTCCGGTAAAGTTTAAGCTCTCTGCACGCCCCTGACCTTCCCTCTTTGAACCTCTTCTTGGCCCCTATTTCAATGCAGGTACTGCAGGTATACCTATTTTATTCTAAAAATGATGATATTTCAGGTAATAAAGAGGATAAACCTAAGCAATGATAGCGATAGTGAAGTGATTTACAGAGGTACACCAAAAAAAATGTTCTCCATTACTTCAATCAACTGTAATTCAATAGACAGACAGATAGTAATAAATCCATGTGATCAAGAGAATGGTGGGTGTCAACACTTATGTGTTTTATCCCGTACCAGTAAGAGTAATTACAGATGCTTTTGCAATATTGGTCACAAGCTCGCTAAGGATGGCAAGTCATGTATCTTACCAACAAAGTTCATCATTTTTAACCAGGTATTTTTCCATTCATCTCCAACCTGTTTTGATAACATTTTTGTAAGATCATACGTTTTAATTGTTTAATTCAGAACAAATTTATCAGAGGCATTAGTTGGAGAGAAGACATCAAACAGTATATTAGGGTGGCCCTCATTTATACTTGGTGAAAATTTTTTTTCGAAATTTTTATGGGACCCTCCGTAGATTGGTGCCATTCCTTGAGAAAATCATCCTCAAAAAATTTCAGCTCGATTGGTTCACCCCTCCCCTCGCACCATGACCATCTTTGACCAGGTTAGACTTACCGAGCGAGCATATAACTTTCCACCACGGTACGCCGTGCAATTCAACGTGTTCCCTCGCGCTAAAACCTGTCCTGTGTTTCAATAGTAAAAGGACAAATAATTTGAATTAATGTTTTTTAATCACAATAATTGTCATTAGAAAACATTAATTCAAATTATTACTTTATTAGTCCTTTTACTACTGAAACACAAACAGGTTTTAGCGCTAGGGAACACGTTGAATTGCCCGGCGTACCGTGGTGGAAAGTTATATGCTCGCTCGGTAAGTCTAACCTGGTCAAAGATGGCCTTGGTGCGAGGGGAGGGGTGAACCAATCGGGCTGAAATTTTTTGTGGATGATTTTCTCATGGAATGGCACCAATCTACGGGGGGTCCCATAAAAATGTCGGAAATTTTTTTTCACCAAGTATAAATGAGGACCACCCTACAGTATATTGATGTGTTGGACCCTTCGAAACACACTCCAGAACGTAGTTATTTTTTGAGTTTAGATATTGAAGAGGGTATTATGTATTGTTCTCTTTCAACATTGGGCAAAATAGGCAGCTACCAAATACTCAGTGTTGATATGAACAACACAAAACGCATAATTTTGCAGCCGGATTTTTTGGCCAAGAGTGTTGAAGCCATTGCTTTTGACTGGGCGAGCAAGAATCTTTACTATTTTTCTAAATACTATCGCAATAGAAGGTTGTTGTGTGTGTTAAATGTAAAAAATGCAACTTACAGCAAAATCTTGCGATTTGATAAACACAGCAGTTTTACAGATAATGTAGTGGTTCATCCCAATAGAGGCTACATCTTCTTCACAGGGGCCATATCCTTTAATTCTAATAATGATTTAACTCGAGTACATACAGATGGTTCGAATTCGATCGTATTACATAAGAACAGACATCCAATATCTTGCATGGCTGTTGATTATATTGAGGATAAATTATATTGGACTGAAAGTCAAGTAAATTAAAGACATGATAATTTATCCAACGTCATTGTTTTATCAAAATTTATTATTGATGTTTATTTATTATTTTCTTGCAGTTTGGCCCTTTTTTGCAAATAATATATTACTCAAATTTGGATGGCAGTAATGTAATGAAAGTTGATGCACAATTTCTTGGTGCAACTTTCATTAGTAGGATGACGATTCATGGAGACTGGATCTACTATACAGACAACGTGGACCGAGTACCCAAAACAGGTGGCAAATCGGAGAGGTTAATTGAAGCGAGTGTTACTGCTTTACAAATTTTTGATCCTTTGATTCAAACGACTAAAAGCGATCACCCATGCGTTGGCAGTAAGAACATCTGTGACAAATTTTGTTTCGCTGTGCCAAACAAGGAAAAAGTTGACAGTTTAGAACGTGTGTGTGGGTGTCCTTATGGCGAAAAATTGGCTGATGATGGAATATCATGTGTTGACAACAGCAATGAACAACCACCCTTAGTTCCATGTCAAGAGTATTCAGGGTTTTGCTTGATCTTCGACTGAATTAATAGTAATGTTTTTAATTATCTTCTCAAAAATAATGCTTTGGTATTTTAATTTTTAACAGCCAGTGACTTACCGATAAAGGGAGGAGGGGAGCTTCTCCCTGAGGAAATTTTTAACTCATCAGTTGGGAAAATTGAAGATTTCAAGACATCAGTAAGGAAAATTGGACAGTTGGGATTAATTTTTTAGATGAAAAATAATGAATAAAATGATTGTTTTAAAAGTTGGAAATCAACAACATTTTCATTTGTTAGTTGGGAAAATGAGTTACAATTGGTAATTTTCCCAACTAAAAATTGGTTATTTTTCCAACTGAAAATTGGCCATTTTCCCAACTATTGAGTAAAGATGTCAGCTGGGAAGATTGGAATATTTTTTAAACGAAAAATGAATGAATAAAAATAGTTGCCAATTTTAAATATCGGAAATAAACAAAATTTTCACGTGTTGAGTTGGGAAAATTGGTCATTTCCCCAACTTTTCCCAACTGAAAATCGGACCGTTGCAATTTATGCGTTTTTAGGGGGAAAAATAATAAATTACCTTGTCATTTTAAAAATTTTCACTGGTCAGCTTAAAAAATTGTGTAATTTAACCGATTTTTTCGCGGTTCACGGTCATTTTCCCGAAGTCTAAATCCCGAACGGACATTTCCCCAAATAAGATTTTTCACGAAAAAAATTTTCACTAATCCGTTTTCCCGAACACCGAAACCCCGAAGACAATTCTCGAATTACCTTTTTCCCGAATGCAAAAATTCCGAATAAAAAATTTCCCGAATGTAAAAATCCCGAATACAGAATTTCGGGGAGGGTCAAACAATTATTCTGAGAACGAACTTTGTAAGTTCATCGAGCCAAGAGGAGCGAAGACGAAGTCTTTTGAAGAAAAAAGCATTCAAAACACAAAATTTCCTCATTTTTATCAGCATTTTAGTCCTGAAGGGGAGACGAGATCCTAAACCCCTAATTCTTACATATACCAGAAGTTTCATATGCCCGAACGAAGCGAGGGCTAGGATTTGAAAATTTGTGATTTTTAGCAGCAACAAATTCATTTTTTAATAGTTGGTTGTTTGAAAAAGATTCACGACTTTGGAGTGAAAATTCCAGAAAAAACGATATATGTACTTATCAATATTTAACTTCTTTACTTTTTGTTTAAATTTCTTGCTTTTCCAAATTCTTTTAAATGAGACACCTTTGAAAAAGTGGAACGATCTACATGACCACATACACGGCATCGCTGCAAATTACGAAGATTACAAAAATAATAAAAACGTATTACTTTACCTCCGAACGTTGTTGGTCCATACCGTTGTTTTATTGTAAAATAAACTTTATTAATTTAATAGTACATTGGGGTTTTTTTTTATTCGGGAAACAAAGAATTCGGGATTTAGGCTTCGGGAAAACGGTCTATAACCTTTTTTCGCATTTTTCCTCAAAATTATTCCAATTAATTTCATTGTTTTTGTTCTCCTTAAAACTTATTTTCGATGTTCGAAAATCCAATTTTTCAAAACCTTTCGACCATGATATATTTCTTCAATAATTTTAAAGTGGAAGCAATGGATTTTTCATTAAAATTTATCCGTCCAAAAACACTATTTTGTTGCACATTTAATTTGAGGTTTTCTAAAATATTCGCCCTCGCTTCGCCTCCGAAATTGCGAAAAAAATTTAATGTAAAATTATCCACCCTTTCTTCGCTCAAGGAAAAACTATTTTGTACATTTTTTAAACTACAATGAAATTGCTTGTAGGTTTGAAAAAAAAGATAAATAACCGATGAAAAATTTATTCAGATTTTTTATCCCAAAAATGGTTTTATAATGGGTTGCGAAAACTGCAAAAACTCGCAAAAATGATGTGAACGAGTAAAAAAAATGAAAAATCTCAAGTGATTCGGGAAAAATCAGTAGGTACCTGTAAAATTTTAAGAAATCAGCCGCAAAAGGTTAAAAAAATTGCCCCCCCCCCCGAGGACTGATATCGGCGATATATAGTTGGGAATTTTGAAAATTTGAGTTGGGATTTTCACATCTCCCCCCCCCCCCCCAGAAAATGTCTTCGGTACGTCACTGTTGACAGCAAAAAAAGAAAAAAAAACGTAAATACCTAAGTTTATAGGAAAATAGTAATCTCATGTACCTACTTATTTTTTACAGTACCATAAAATTTGCAGAACATTAGTACTTCATAATCAAAGATGTGAACTACCTACAGTACATCAAGCCTAAGAGTATATCATCGATTCTTCTCACTGGTTTACACAACTTAATTACTTACCTATACTACATACAAATGTGTAGGTTCTCTACCTCAACTTCTTTTTTGTGTATCATTATTTTTTTTTTTAATTTATGAGTAGGTTTGCTTATTATTAGTATTATTGAATATAGATACATATATTTTTAATGCATGTATACGCAAAATTTATTGCTGTAGTTTACAGAGCTGTATAGTGGCTTTAAATTATACAAAAATTTGACTAAAACCCGTAATCTAAGTCCCTAGAATGTAGGATGACGAAAAAAAATTTTGATAGGTACAGTACATATACACTTTTTGCATTTCGTCATTTTAAGAGGAGCAGAGTAATTTTTAATTCTCCCAAAATTAGGTACATTTTTTTAAAATATCAATACCTCAGAAAGTCTCAAAAAATCAAGTTTTCCAAAATATTATCCGACGAGCAACTTTTCAAAAATAATTCCCCCCTCCTAGCTGCCAAAAAACAAAAAAGGAAATTTTTGAAAAAGTCGAAAGGGGGGGTCATTAATTCGGCCTCCTAATTTATCATTTAAAAAAGGTAAAAAAACGAAGTTTCACCGGAGAAAATCGATTTATTTATCAATTCATATAATAAGCGCACAAAAATTTCTTGGATTTGACGGAGATTTACCTAATTTGACAGTCTTTAAGCGTAGCTCTGGACATGCGCGCCCACAGAGGGTAGCGGAGGTAGCAATCGCTACCTCATAAACTTTTCGTATTTTTTTAATTTTCTGTTTTTATGCATTATTAGGATTTGCCATTTTTCAAAAAAACCTAATGTTAAAGTGATAGAAAACAAAATATAATAAAAGTAGTAAAAATCGGAAGTTTTCGATTGAGAAAATCTGTCAAGCGTGGATATCATCGGAATGGGAGAGAGATTTTCCCTTCGTAACAAGTCTCAAGAGCTTGTGAAAAGTAAAATGCTCCCTCGCTTCACTCGAGGATTACTTCTATCTTGTTTTATACCACAAAATTCCAAATATTGAAAAATTAGTCTAAATATATACTTAGTACAGTCATTTTAGGTTTCATCCCAAAAAAAATTAGCAGAAAAGGGAAGTTTCGTATATAAGCTCACTAAAGTATGTACTTTAATATTCCCGAACTTCCCTAAAATTGGTGTATATTTAGGCCCCCTTTTGGAGGGCGAGGGGGTTCAAATTTTGGTTTTTCGGCTATAACTTTCGAAATTATGCACTTACGAAAAAAAAGTTGAAACAAAAGTTGTAGAGCATAAAAAAACAAACAACTTTGTTATTTACAGTATCTCCCCAGGACGTCATGGGGAGGAGCTGAAGCTTTGTGAAAAAAATCAATTTTGAAGATTTTCCAATAATACAAATAATCACCAAAAATTAGGTCAATTGACTTTTAGGAGCGGTTCTTTTGCATAGTACATCCCATTACTATGTAGAATAAGTAAAATTTATAACCGACCCCTCATCTCAATGTAGGGGGGTGAACCCTTTGTAAAAAAAAACGCATTTTCCCCCGAGCGTAGCTCAGCTACAGTGAGAAATTCGAAAAACTGGTTCAAACAAAAGTTGTAGAGCGTCAAAAGACGAACATTTTACTTTTTTTACTTTTTTTCTACGTGGTCTTGGGAGTGAGCTAGTGTAAAAAGAAAAAAGAGCGGGGGAGCGTTCAAAACTTTTTTACGAATTTTGAACCCCCTCTTTTGGGGCCTAATTTGGGTTCAGAGGTTGAATTATTATAAAAATCGAGTTCAGCCACTATGAAAACCCCAGAAACCAACTTGTTAGACCATCGGTTCGCTAAATTTTATACCTGGCGTAATTTATGTATTCGGCATCAAAGTCTTGACGTCATCGCCCCACCACAATGCAAATATCAGTTCATGTACCAATTTGTGTACTTTTTCAAAAGGGGGAACGACGAAAAAATTAACATTGATTCTTATGGGAGTTCTATCGTTTTTTTCAATTTTTCTCAGTTTTGATGTGTTGAATTTTTTATTTTTTGATAATTTTGACGAGTCAAGCTATCAAATTAGTCAAAATTGTAAAAACAAAAAGAATTACACACATCAGAAATGAAAAAAATTGGAAAAACTATAGACCTCCCATAAGAAGCAATGTTAATTTTTTCGCAATCCCCCTTTTGAAAAAGTACACAACTGATAATATGCAGTTGTAGTGGTAAATGTGACGTCAGACTTTCATGCCGAATTGAATTATTGAAAAATTTTCGAACCCCGTTTTTTTTTCTTTTCGCAATAGCTCAGACTATATATAAATTCCGTATTTTTGAATTTTATGATTTGCTGTTGGTTGCACTGGTGTATAAAATTTTCAATATTTTTCAAAAGGAGGTGCACTTTGAGCACCCCTTGCTCTCCCTCACTTGTCCCAGGGAGCTCAAAATTTTTTGAGGGTCTCCCACTCAATGTAAACCACCCCACCAAATTTGGTCAAAATTCAAGATGTGAGCAATAAGCTAGTCGTAAGCATAAATTTAGTGTAAATAATATAAATGCAAATTAAGACTGTATAATAGACCATAGACATTAAGGCATTACACATTCATTAAGCCAAGCTGTAACTAACTTGTCTTTTACATGAATAAACTATCGTGAAAAGTATCCAGTGTTTATACTTTACGTTATTACCAGAATAGGCCAAAATATCATACAAGTAGGTAGAATGTGTATAGAAGAAGAGCTGATTAAATTTTGAGGTCGATCCGTGCTTTGAAATTTGAGCTTTTCGAGTTCAAAGTTCACTCAGTTTTTCGAAAAAATCTCGCGAACAGCATCGCAGAGGAAAACAGAGGCCAAAAGAATAGTCAGGAATTTCACGTTCTACAACTTTGGTTCTGAGAACTTTTTCTTAAAAGCTCTTCATCTACGAGAAAATTGAGCTCAAAGTTTGGAGGCGTTATTCGTTATAACATCACTGCGTAGATAAAAATAGATCAAGTTGAGATTAATTAATCGAGAATTATTGAAATATCGGTAAACTTATTTACGTTCAACAAGTTGCGCGTTGCTTACAACTGGCAACACTGACGCAAACACAAATTCCAGGAATTCAAGATTCTCAACTGTTATCGAGTACAGTTTACTTTGTCAACTTCAATTATTCATTTCAGAACCAATTTTACTTTAATTTTTCTTCAATTCGATCTAATGTAGTCGAAAGTCGAGAGGAAATTAAAAATAAATCGATCTTTTTCAAGAAAATTACCACTACAGATGCTAGATTTAGACATAAATCTATCAACGTTTATCTTATTACGAATCAAAAAGACCAAATGTCATCGAAAAAATACAAAGTAACACTTGAAATCGAACTAAACACATATTTACAGCTTACAGCTCAAGAAAACAAGCATCCATAATTCACTCGAATGTACCTAGTTTTCATTTCATGATCGACAAAATTCTAATTCTTTACTTGCGGCCATGCATCAATTTTACCTCGGTCAAACATTCGCACATCGAAGTAATTGAAATTATGAATTCACTCACCGATTTAGATACTGTACTGATCAGATCTTCGTTTGAGCTTTGAAGTTCACAGCTTTGCAGGAGGAATAATAATTGAGGGGCTTAGTTCCAAAACTCACTTTTGCCAAAAAAAATCGATGTCGTTTTTTTTTGCAGATTTCGATTCAGTATGAAAAACTGAACCAGAATCCGCAAAAAAAACGACATCGATTTTTTTTGGCAAAAGTGAGTTTTGGAACTAAGCCCCTCAATTGTAGAAGTTAGCACGGCTTCGGCTACCATAACGTAAGATTTGAAACAGATTATATCGCGATGAAGCACAATTACACGAACAAAAGTTAACCCACGTACCGATAGTTGTTTGATATACACGAATAATTAGCTAATATCGAATAATTCGAACAATTTGAAGTTGAAAACACCATCACAACCGTACAAATCGAATGAAGACTGAAAGAATTCAGCACGAACTTACGATGACGCGACGATACAATATCAACTAAACCAACCGAATAAATGGACGAAGGACTACTAAACTAGCACTAGCACGAGTTAGAAAATTAGTAATACATATTTTACATACTTAATTCATTACTCATCACATTAATTCGCATTCAAATAATAAAATAACGAATAAGAATATACTGTTTGCGAATGTTTGTTAGCGTGCGCAATGCGCAACAGCGGCAACGTCTTACCCGATTCTGTGTTACCAACGCAGTGTGACCGCGTCACCAACGTTAAAGAATTCCAGATAGAAAATATTTTCATTAATTCGTATCAAAATCAAATCCCTGATCCCTGACAGATTTTTTAGATTAAAAATTACAATTGAATTATGATTTATTTTTCAAATTACGTACTTAAAGTTATATTCTAAAAAATAAACCATTGCGTCTCCTTTTAAATGGTAAGTTCTAGGGGGCTCATTTTAGTCATTTTGTGAATTTTTTGAAAATTGAATAGGACAGAATAATCTCAAAATTATGTGATTAAAATTTCACTTTCTCTCCCCCCTCCTCATCGGATCCCAAAATCTTTTATGTTCAAAAAAATTTAAAAATCTGGGGAAAATATATATTTTTTTGAAAGATGGTTTCAATATGGATAATTGAATAGCATTATTCTTATCCAAAAATCATAGGCGGAGATAAGGGGGGGGGGGGGGGGGCATGGGGGGGCTGAAGCCCCCCAAATGTTGAATTAGCCCCCCCAAATCATTTTCGTGTGTATCAAATGAGCACGAAATTTCGTTGAAAAACTTTGAAAAGGATGCAATTTTTACTCCAAAGTAATGAGTTTTTCATTCAACAGACCTTTGAAAATGGAATTAATTTCTTTCTGGAAATCAGAAATTTTTCAAATCATAGCCCTCGCTTCGCTCGGGCATGTGGGACCTTTACTTTTCAAGGGATAAATTATCAATGTGACAAATTTCCTGTTTTTTCAAGCTACGAAAATGGTCTTTTTAATATCTAACGAAAATAATTAGGTGCTAGGTGCTATGAGCAATCAGCAAATTGAATTGCAAACTAGCACGAAAATGTAAGAAATAAAAAAAAAATACAAATTTTTATTCTTGTTCAAAACTACAAAAAAAACACGAAATTTCGTTTTAAAAACTTCGAAAAGGACGAAATTTTTACTCCTAAGTATGGATTTATTCACTCAACAAACCATTAAAAATGAAATTGTTTTCTTTCTAAAAATTGACAATTTTTCAAATCTTCGCTCTCGCTTCGCTCGGGCATATTAAGTCTAAAATAATTAATAAGAAATGGAGGTTGAACTGGTTGAAGATTTTACTTCCTCTTCAATAAGTACTAAAATATTGATTTAAAAAATGAAAATATTTCAGTTTTGGATTTTTTTTCCAAAAATTTTCGCCCTTGCTTCGCTCGGGCTTGATAAACGTCTTCAAAAAAGAATTCAGCAAAAAATTGCTTAAAAATAGAGGAAGGTTTTTTGGAGGGGGGGGGGGGGTCATCGAAAATGAACATTTTTGTTTCGTGTTTTTCATTCCTTTTTAACTGGGGCACAAGCCCCCCCAAAAGTTATGTTCTATCTCCGCCTATGCCAAAAATATCAGTGATACCTGTCTTTCATTATCGCTCTATTTTTCAGATGATCCTTAGAAAATTCAAAAATTGGCCAATGCTCAAAATTTTCAAAACATACTTACCCAAAAAAAATGTAGTCAACATTTTCAAGTAGGATGTGCAACGGGAGACATTATTTTACATAATACTTACTTTTGAATTCCAGAATTCAGAGCATGAAAAAATATTATGATTGCATACAAAAATTGAGTTGGAAAAATGTTGAAAAGAACTAAGTTTAAAACTTTGAAGTTTTGGTTTGAAAAAATTTTGAGAAAAAATTCGGAGTTGAAAAAATTTTAAGATAAGAAATCGAGTTTGAAAAAGTTTTAAAATTCATAAGAAATTTTGGGTTTAAAAATATTTTTGGGGAAAATTTGGTTTGAAAACATTTCGAGAAGAAAATTTAACAGCTTGAAAAAATTCAAAGAAAAAACTTTGAATTTCTTTTTTTTCTTCGTTTCAATCAATTTTCTGATCACACAAAAAAATTGAAAAATCGATCTCGTTTCGAACTTCCCTCACCCCCCCCCCTCACACACACACATAAAAATTTTAAAAATGGATTTAAGCTTTAAGTTGTAAAGCAATGATTTTCAAAACAAATGAACTTTTTTATTTTTGGTGTACGAGAATGAAAAACTAATCAAAGATAAGCACATTTCAAAAAAAATATGAGGGTCAAATTTTTTGAGATGTGGTGTTATTGCACTGGTGGTGCGAAATTGGGAATTGATTGAGAAATCAGCGATTTTTAACTGACCTGAAAGATCAGTGAAAAATCATAATTTTCAATGAAAATCATTTCACTGATTCTCAAAGGCGAAAACTGATTCAAAGTTAGAGAGATATATGAGAATGACTAAAATACTGCTCGAGCGAAGCGAGGGCGATTTTTTTTTGAAAAATCATGTTTGAAGAGGAAAAAAAAGCACTTCTTTACATTTTTGTACTTGATAAAAAAATCTCTTTTCAGAGCTTAGGAGAGAGACTCGAGCCTCCCTTGGGAGCGTTGATGTAAGGGAAGAGGGAATTCCCCTTTCAAAATTGAAAATTTCATATAGCTACACCCTTGAAAAGTGGTTAATTTTAATTCTGTTTTTCAAGAAATCATAGATAATTTCTCAATTTTTATTATTCATATTTACCTATTTCATTTGAAAAAATCAATCAACAACATAAACAAGCTCAGGTCCATTTGCTACTCAGACATAATTTTTCAAAATGTTTGTCTTCAATTTTGTACCATGAAAATTTCTTCCAAAAATAACATTACTTTTTGATTTCTTTAATGCCTTCCTATTATAAAATAGTTCTCTTATTAAAAATTTAAATAAAGTAAAAATTTACTGAGCAGTTAAATTGAAACAAAAATTTGTTAAAATAGGTAGGTAACGTAAAAACAAATTAGGTACCTATAAAGTATTATCAAAATTATTCAAATGATGAATTTTTGTTGATTAAACATGAAAATCTTCCGAAATATCTAGAAGTACCAAAGTAGATTTAAAAATAGATAAAACATTATGAAAATCAATTTTTTTTAGAAATTAAAAATTAAAAAGGTGGCGTGATGGAAAATGATACGAATACGATCATGATCAAATTAAATGTCTATCAAGATTTTTCGATGTTAATTTTCAAAATACATTATGTGATTTACATATTGATACCTACACTAATTATGTACCTATAGATCTAAAAAAAAAAGGTGGTTCTTGATATTCCTACATGCAAACGAAAATGTACTTATAGGAACAATTGGAACATATTTAGCAGAGGTGATGAGAAAATTTTGCCATTTTGCTCAAAATTTGAAAGGGAATGGATACAAATATTGTGTCCAGTCCAGACATGAACACGACCTAGTAAAATGTTTACCCCTGACTCTGTCCCTCCCCCCGCTGCTTAAAATCTAATTGTGCTCAAAACGATTTTTTTTTTCAAAAATGGTCTTATTACAAGGAAGACAAATTTTAGGCTAAAAAGAAAATAAATTGAAAAAACATCCAAAAAGAACGCCTCAATTTGTGTCAAACATTTCAGGCGCAAAGCCTATTTTTCAACTTAGATGAATTTCTAAAAATTCAAAATTAGGTACAGGTACCATACGACTTTAAAAATATGAAAATTTAATTTTTTCAATGTAGTAGAATAAACGTTGATAATTTTCATTCTCCACCTCTTGAATTGATTGAGGGAGGGGGGGGGGGGTTCTGAAACAATCTGGAGCTAACAGAATGTTTGATTAATTGAAACACAATTTTTCAAAACTCCATACTGTCTGGTCAAATCCATATTTTTCTCTAGCAAAAATATGGTGGAAAGTCGAAATTTAGTGTATCGTCATATTTTCGACCTCTCGAATCTATTGAAAGTAATTTCGAGTCGAAAGAGGCTCCAGAAAATTTTAACATTCTTCATCTTTGAAAAAAAAATAAAAATTGATTTTTTGCAACAATACCAAATTTTGTTTTAATCGATTTACGTAGGTAAAGGTACCTACCAAATAGGGATGATCTGCAGTTGCAGGTGCTAAAGTTCATTTAGACCATTTTTATTAACTTCGTTCAAAGCTGAAGCTGGAATGCTAAAATTTTGTAAAAAAGGTTCTTTTTGAACGTACTTTCAATGCATTTTTGTTTCGCCACAAAATTTTACTGCCTGTTTGGATTCCTTCCTTGGTAAGTACCTATCTTTTTATCTTAAGAAATCACTGGCACCCATTTTTCAGGAGCCGTTAAAAAATTATATTTTGAGGACTCCTGAAAAATTGGAAGAATTTGATAAAGGGGTGTCGATGATTTAATCTGGGAAGAAATTCGTTCTAAAAATTATTTTTCAAATTTTTTGGAACCTAAGTCAGATTTTTAGGTCGAAAGGAAAGCAAAACGAGTAGAATCAAAAAGATCATATTACTTTGAAGTAAAAATGCAATTTTTAGAACAATTCTACTTCCCCTTCCCCAATCTATTCTACAAGAATAACAGAACTAATGAAAACGTCACACTAGCTTACTTAAAAAATCTACAAAAAAAATCCTTGTAAAAAATTTTATTGCGAGAAAACAACAGAAATAACTATAAAACACGAGAATAATTATAATAAAAGACCCATTGTACTACAGGTATGCATTACAATGCTCATAAAAATACAATTTGTTACCAGTAAAAATCGAAAAAATACATAATTTACATGATAAAAAAGCAATACTTAGGTACAAACTCGTATGGTATTACAAAAAATAAAAAAAACACACACACAAAGAAACACTATGGTAATTGTCACAGTTGTATAGCAGCGTGAGCAATATTTTGTAAAGATTTTTTACGATGCGATTTAGTATTTAAATGCAATTCAATAGCGAGGTTTTCAATTTCAGCTTCTAAAGTCTTATTTCTACGAAACATTTCGATATAACTCAACTGCAACTGTTTCTGATAACACAGTACTTTTTCTTTTTCCGTAACCCAAGTAGATCTTTCTTGTTCCCACGAATTTCTCTCTTCGTGCCATTTTTTGATTACGTTGCTAATTTTCAATTTTATTTTATCTATCAAATTAATCGCATTTTCGCGCTCTTCTTCGTTTATTTTCTCCGAATCAGCTTTATTGTATTTTTGTTCTTCACTGGTGACCTGAGGAAGTGAAAAAGACCACTGGTTAGAAAATATTTTGCCGAGTAGTCACGTAACAGGTTGAAGAAACTTACTTCATTTTCTAATTGCCATAATAAATTGAATATTTCCGATTGTACGGTTTTATCGGTGATGCCATTTTTGGTTAGTTGTTCTTTCAATGTATCGATCTCGTTGTCTTTTTCCAATACGGATGATTTTAGATGACGAATTTCGTTTCTTAGGGTAGATATTTCTTCGCCTTTGTTGGTATGGTCCTCCTGAAAAATAATTTTTTTTATTAGGAGACGGATTAATGTTTTTTTTTACCGATATTTGAACGTACTTCATCAATCTGCGACTGGAGACGGTTCAATTCGCCTGATTTTTGGCAAAGCTTCCATTCGGTTTCTTCTAAGCGTAATCGTAAAGCGTCTATTTCTTCTCGAAGAGCTGATATTTCACCGGCTGCGTCAGCGTTTTCTTCTTTCAAACGTTTTTTCTCTTCTTGCAACTAAATTGAAAAAAAAAAAAACATGAAATAATTCCAATTTCCTCTAACTAATAATTCAATAATATAAATTGACAAACGAATAACTCACTTGGTAAGTTTGGATCATGAGCATTTGCTCGAGTTTGAGGGATTTTTGAGCAGCTGCTCTGAGTCTGCTTTCATGAAGAGCTTTGATTTTCCTCAATTCTCTCTCGTAAGCGTGTTCTTTTTCTTGATAAACTTTAAATATGACTTGCTCGTTGTGCTCCATTGTTTGTCTCAGGTACGATAATTCGTAATCTCTTTCTCGAAGCGCGGCCTCCATTTCGGCAAACGACGAAGATTCGCAAGGAGATGACGCCAAATCCAACATGCTACCGGAACCCTCGGATGCGGCTACTCTTTCGATTGATCGAAACGATGACTTAGAACTGGAAAAATTTCAACATCTTATGTAAATAATTTTTTCCATTTAGAATCATTTCATGATATTTAAAAAAGTTGATGGCCTATTTTGATATTTAAGCTATACTTATTTTTATGTTTTTTTTTTTTCAAATTTCACAATTTTTTTATATTTTAAATATGTACGTAAATTTTACTTAATGATTTTCAAACCATATTTTTTGCATTATTTTTCTTTTCTCACAATTATCTACACATTCAGAATGAAAAAATGCTCTATAAATTGATAATCTTGTGACCTATTACCTAAAATGGTGAAAATTTCACAAGTAACCCGAAAAAGCCAATGAAACTTTTTTCGACCAATACTGTCAATTTCTTGGAGTCTTCTGAGTCGAAACAGCAATTCTTCAAATTTTTAAGGAAAGACTTTAAAAAATATTCCAAATGGATACGTTTAGAGAAAAAATTAAAATTAGACTCCAGATGCATTCGAATCCCCTGAATCCAATTCTGGGATTATTTTGACTCAAAAATCATATCCAAGCTCACAGGGACAAGGGAGAGAAGGTCGAGGTGAAAAAATGTTCCGGCAATTTCGAATGTAGTATCGAAATCCATTTTTTTCCTAACCTCCCAGGCTTCCAAAACCATTTCCGGTGTCATTTTTCCAAAAAAAAGGTTCCGTGGCGGGAAAAGGATTGGATCAAAATTCAAAATTTTTCAATACTATCGAGTGAGGTATCGAAATTCATGGTTTTTTGGCCCCTCCCCAAGAATTTATTTTTGGTATGATAAAACCCCAAAGCTAGACCATGAAAAATTTTTAAGTGATGTATCAAAATACTTTTGTTGATCTCCAGAATTCATTTTCGAGATTATTCTGATCCCTAACTTGAAACTGAAACTTCTAAGTACTCTGGCTAAAATTATTCCCCTTCTTCATCCTAGTTGCCCAAAGAAGAACCTGTCAGCCCCATCTAATAATCAAGAAATTGTATTTTTAATTGAATAAATTAGCTTAAAGTCGAAAATTTCAGGATAGTAATGACATTTCCAAGTCATTCTTCCTAAAAGAATTTCCCATGAGCAAATAAAATTTCTAGTTTAAAATCGATGGTTAGCTCAAAAATAAATTTCATTGACATTTTCGGGTTCTTGAGAAATTTTAACCTATCGAGTCTATTTTCTGGCGAATTTATCCAAATACGGACTCCGGACTCGCAAAAATTCATTGCTTGGTATTATGCCAGCCAATTTTTTAAAGATTTGTATTTTTAGATACAAATCGAACCCATTTACTCATCATTATCCATATCGAAATGTATAAAACAATTTCATCGAGCAACTTCAAAAAATAGTGTTTTTAGGGCCTACCCTCAATGTGCCACTATAAAAATTCAAATTGGCTATTTCTTCAAATGTTGACTTTTACAAATTATTCTTCAACTTATTATCCTCATGAATACTTTTGGCTCATTTCACTTGAAATCGCCCGGGTCTAAAGGTCTTACTAGGGGCCCCTCGAGGATTTTAAAGAAAAGTGATCTCAGTGGTAGCCCTTGGCTAAAGTACATACCACACCACCAAAATTTTAACTGCCACTTTTGAGTTTAGCTCCCACAATGAGAATTCAAAATTTTGATTTTTGCCATGTATTTTAAATGGGCAAAAAAAATTTTCAACCATTATGACCAATGAGTAGAACACGTTGAGAGGAGCAAAAAATGTTATGTACACAATTGCATAACTCGAACATGGAAGAGGCTACTCTTTATCAAAGATCTCATTTTTAGTGATTTTTCCGAATTAAATGATGAAAATTGAAAACGAAAACATGCGCTTTTGCCCATCTTCAATGTGGTAGGAGCTCTGTTCAATTTTTTAAAGAAGAATTTCAATATTTTTAAATTTAAATCGGAAAAATTACTAAAAATGAGATCTTTGATCGATAATAGCCCTTTCCATGTTCAAATTAGGCAACATGTGTACATAACATTTTTTGTTCCTCTTAAAATTTTCTATCCATGGGCAATAACAGTTCATAGTTTTATGAAAAAAATAGAAAATGAGTGATACATAAATTGTAAAGGGTAAAATTTTTTGTCTGTGGAGTCCAGTTAGTTTTTTTTTAGAAGGCTTAGTTTTTGAGATAGGTACATACATATTTTCAATTTAAAAAAAAAAAAGTTGAACTTGCAACTAAAATATCTCGAAAGCTAATCTTCTTGAGAAAAAGCTAATTGAACTTTACAAAAAAGAAATTTTACGCTCTACAATTTATGTTCTATTCATTTTTTTCGTTGAACCCTTCCTTTGCTCAGAAAATTGACTTCAAGGTTATCAAAAAGTGTGGGAAAATGTTCAACAAAAATTTCAAATGGTGAAAAATCTTTGGGCGATGGAATTTTTTCACTCGGTACAATTAAAATTTCAAGAGCTCAACCGCTCAAAGTTGAACTTTTGAGATAAAAGCTCAATTCTTCGTGATAAGCACAAAAGTTTAAAGATACCATTTAAAAATCTAAAAAAATTACACCAAGGAGAACTTTTCATGTGTCTTTCAACTAGTCAATTTTCAAGATGGGATCTCAATTCCTCAAGGAGCACAGGGGTGCTCAATTTTGGTCAAAATTTAAAAAATGGAAAAAATGAAATCACATCAATTTTTATTGATTTGAAGACGCTTAGTTTGAATATCGGCTTAATTTTTTGACTCGACCGTCCACCCCAACCAGCCACGCTCCCTTAACTTGGCTAAAATTTCATAAAATTGAAAATGACGTGCGATGTACCGTTTGTTACATTTTCAAGGTCACTGAATCCGAATGTTCATTTATTTTTTGGATATGCTCCTCAATGCCCCCTAACCGCCACAAAAAGGGAAAAGTTAAGAAGAAAAATTAAAACAACATGTGCACACTCTCTCATACTGAATCAGTGAAAAGTCACTGATGAACAGTAAGAATTGCAGCCACGGAAAAAATCAGCAAAATTCACTAATTTCAGCGAATTTTTGCTGATTTTACAAAGATTTTCACTGATTTTTCTGCTAATTTCATAAATTTCACTAACTTTTAATGAATTTTCACTGATTTTCCAGTGATTTTTCTCACTGATTTATTTTTATTGAAAATTTTTTCACTGATTTTCTTCTGTGCTGCAATTTTGACTCTTTCCCAGAGATTTTCGATAATTTTCACTGATTTATAAATGAGAGAGCATGTTGTTCATGGCGTTTCGATTCCTACTAATTCGAGGGTGCTCTCTCAATTATAAATCAGTGAAAATTATCGAAAATCACTGAGAAACAGTCAGAATTGCAGCACAGGAGAAAATCAGGGAAAATTTTTTCACTGAAAACAAATCAGTGAGAAAAATCACTGAAAAATCAGTGAAAATTCACTGAAAACTCAGTGATATTAATGAAATTCACTGAAAAATCTGTGAAATTGTTTGATTAATCAGTGAAAAATCACTGAAAATCAGTGAATTTCACTGATTTTTCCTGTGCTGCAATTCTGACTGTTTATCAGTGACTTTTCACTGATTCGGAATGAGAGAGTGCTGAACTCGATTTTCCCATAACCTTCAAATTACCAAAACATTGATTTTTTTTTCATAGGTAATCCCAATTGTACGGAAATTACGAGGGTTACCCCCCCCCCCCCCATCATCTATGAAGGATTAGGATCGAAATGACGGCGATTCCTTCATCAGACCAACATGAGAAGCCCGTAAAATTTTTTTGAGCAAAATCAAAAAGCCTGACGCCAAAATCTGGGCGATTTGATGTAGAATGAGGCTTCTTTGTACTTCGATGGTAAATTAATTACTTACATGAAAAATCACAACTTTAGGTATAGTCCAGGCATTTTAGGAGTTGACCCCCCAAAAATTAAAGCCTGATTTTTTTTTTCGCGTTTTACGTTCGTAATGGTCCACTACACAACATACTAAAATGGACACCCCCACAACCCTCCGCTACCCACAGGGGAGGGGTAAACGTCCGCTGAAAACCGGTTTTTCGTGAATATCTCCTCAAATAAGCCTCGAAATTGAAAAGTAGTTATGAACAATCTTGTTCTACGCGTAATTTCCTATCGGAAGGGGTTTTTTCTTTTTCAAAAACACTCACTTCCTTGACCAAAAATTGAGGGTAAAAAACACCTATTTTTCAACAATTTACAGCATTTTTGGAAAAAATCGAAACTTTTGGGAATATCTCCTCAAAAAAGCCTCAGAATGGAAAAATGGTTATGAACAATCATGTTCTACGTGTAATTTCCTATCAGACAGGTTCGTTTTTTTTTCGAAAACACCCACTTCTTTGCCCAAAAATTAAGGGTTAAAAACGCCTGTTTTTCCAATATTTACAGTATTTTTGGAAATGATGGAAACACGAAGCTGAAAATATAGTTTTTGAATCCTTACGACGCAAAGAAATGTTTCGTATCAAAAACAATCAGCAATAACATCGCGTTTATACGTAGTACTTTTTCTTTCCACAACCTCGATTTTTTAAATGCAGTATTCAATAACCTCCGTTATAATTAACGGTAGGGGTTGAAATTTTTGACTTTTTTTGGAATACCCTACTAGCGTGTATAAAAAAATACTCATTTTGGGTACTTTTAGCTTCGTATTTCCATCATTTCCAAAAATACTGTAAATATTGGAAAAATAGGCGTTTTTAACCCTTAATTTTTGGGTTTGGGCAAAGAAGCGGGTATTTTCGAAAAAAAAGAACCTGTCTGATAGGAAATTACACGTAGAACATGATTGTTCATAACCATTTTTCCATTTTGAGGCTTTTTTGAGGAGATATTCCCAAAAGTTTCGATTTTTTCCAAAAATGCTGTAAATTGTTGAAAAATAGGTGTTTTTTACCCTCAATTTTTGGTCAAGGAAGTGAGTGTTTTTGAAAAAGAAAAAACCCTTCCGATAGGAAATTACGCGTAGAACAAGATTGTTCATAACTACTTTTCAATTTCGAGGCTTATTTGAGGAGATATTCACGAAAAACCAGTTTTCAGCGGACGTTTACCCCTTCCCTGGGAGTAGCGGAGGGTTGTGGGGGTGTCCATTTTAGTATGTTGTGTAGTGGACCATTACGAACGTAAAACGTGAAAAAAAATCAGGCTTTAATTTTTGGAGGTTTTGGTACATTTTTTCTCTTATTTGCCTGGACTAGTACCTATATTTCACATTTCAATTCAACCAATACCTACACAATTTTATGCTATTTAACGAAATTTTATGCAAAAAAAATGGTAAGCAGGGGGTCATCTGGGAGTTATTTATCGACACACCTTCTAAAATTCCAACAGACTTTTTTGTGAAATGATGACACCTCCAATTCTCAACAACCCCCAAAGCAATACATCTACTTAAATATCAGGAAAAAAAGTTGAAAAAAATAAGACACTTATATCGGTGTAAATCAGAGCTAAAAGCATTCATCAATAATGTTATTTTTGTTGGCACGATAAATACATAATTGGGATACTTACTATGTACTAGAATCTTTGAAACTATAGGTAGGTGGAGTTTTTCTTAAATTAATACTATCCAGACTATCGTAACCGCTTCTTAATTTACGGTTAACGGAAAATGGCAGCGAAGACATGGCGATCGGCGATGCTGACCTTAATTTTCTTTCTACTGGAACATAATTATGTGAGGTTTGCCGAAGTAAGTCGCTGCTACCTACGAACACACAACACAATATTCCAATATAGGTAGATAAAAACTTATTTTATTCGTTATAAAGGCATACGAATACAAAACGGGGGAATTCATTTACATAACTACGTGTTTATAGATGAACGATTTAAATAGCGAAAAATAAAAATACACGCGGCCGACGCGACGCAGCGTTTCATTACATCGAGAAAAAAATGAGGGGGGAGGGGGAGGGGGAGGAAATAAATGTCTTGTAATATAAATGTTTACGAAACGCTCTCGCTTATTATCGTCAGAAAAAAAGCGTATCTTTCAATTATTCAACATCGTGGTGACTATTTCCAGATAATTACATGGGTGAAAACTGAAAATTTGTACTCGTAGCTACGAAATTAACTCGTTGTTTACTTACTTCCATAGTGAGGAATATGAAATGATGGTCTTGTTAACGTTGGCGTCGAACCATACTGTTGACCGTCGCAGTCATTGAATCTTCGTGATAATGGTTTAAATGCGATTGGTTTAATAACACATTTGCCCTGTAAATTACATCGTATTTAAAACGTTAATCGAATTATTAACCTGTTTTGTACATGTACGTCTCTATATAACACGATAGATGTTCCTCCTCCTGGATCTTACTCCGCTTCCATGAGAGTTTTCAGTTAATCAATGCCCTTTCGAGGTAATTTCAATTTATTAAATAATAAAAAATATCGCGATGAGAAGATACCATACCACTCGCGATTATCTTTTCTCTTTTTCTCCTTCCTTATTGAAAAAATAAATGAACGAGAAATCGTTATGAAAATACGTACACCTACTCGAAGGCGATAGATCCTAAATTGAGATGATCGTCAACCTACGATGAATACAATAGGTATCCATTTACATGGTAAATTTTTACATCGATTTTATTCAACCAAGATTCGGTTTCGTTGAAAACTTCGAAACACCGGGTATCTTTTTGATTTGAAAAATCGTTTTCAGATCATTTTTTTTAAAAATATTCAATAGTTTCCTTGAATGATTCTATAAATTTTTCATGAAATTTGATTTGAAAATTTTCTCTTAAATGATCATACCTTCCTATCTTAGAATTTTTATAGTTTCCAACAATTTCAAGTAGGTATCTAATTCTACCAAATTTCTACCATACTTCACAAGAGAGGTATCCCAACTCAAAGTAAAATTTTGAGCCAAAATTTAAAAAAATCGAAAGTACATCATATCAGGACCCTGTATCAAAAATTTCAGAGGCTGAAGTTCATTTCTCGATTTTTGGCGAATTTTTGAAATTTCAAAATTACCTCATCGTCCTAAAAAATTATAAAAATTTGATCCAATCAACGAAAAAAGCTGAACTTTGGTCAATTTTCGACCTACCAAATCGATTGGAAGTGGTTTCGAGACGTTTCGGAGCCACCAGAAAATTTTGGAATTTTTTAGCGCTGGAGTAACGTCCATAAAAATGGTCCATATGCACTTCAGCACCTAAAATCGCGGATTATCCATATTGGTGACTTATTTGATCGATTAAAACACAATTTTTCAAAATTTGTAACTTTGAGTTCAAATTCGCATTTTTGGGGAAGAAATTTTCCTGGAAAAATTTAAAAATTCGCCTAATGCGCATACATTGAGGTAAAAAGTTGAAACTAGGGTGGATACCCTTGTTTCGACCTGCCAAATCGAATGAAAGTGGTTTCAAGACGTTTCGGAGCCACCAGAAAATTTTGGAATTTTTTAGCGCTGGAGAAAAGCCCATGAAAATGGCCCATATGCACTTCAGCGTCTATAATCGCGGATTATCCATATTGGTGGCCTATTTGATCGATTAAAACACAATTTTCCAAAATTCGTAACTTTGAGTTCAAATTTGCATTTTTGGGCAAGAATTTTTTTTATGTGCTGGAAAATTCCAAAATTTTCTGGTGGCTCGGAAACGTCTCGAAACCGCTTTCAATCGATTCGGGAGGTCGAAAATAGGTTATATACCAAATTTCAGCTTTTTTCGTTGATTAGATCAAATTTTCATATTTCGCAGGGCTGAAATAATTTTTAAAATTCAAAAATTCGCCAAAAATCGAGAAATGAACTTCAGCGTTTGAAATTTTGGATACGGGGTCCTGTTATGATGTACTTTCGATTTTTTTTGTTCGGGCCCAAAATTTTACTTTGAGTTGGGATACCTCTCTTGTCAGACAATTTTTTACCTCATATCATATTCTTAATTCTTGTACTTTTCACATTCACACAAAAAGGAGGCAAGAGAAGGAAGAGGGAGTTCAAACTTTAATTTGTAGCTAGCTCCTAAGTAATGTTTTCGTAAATGGGATTTCGACGATTGAACTCCATTCTAAATTCTAAGTATACCAGCGGCGATTTTGGAAGGAAAAATCTGAGGAAGTTGGAAAGTTTGAAAAAACTAAACATTAAAAAATATATTTCTAATACGAATTTATCAAAAAACCAGAATAGGTTCACGCCTCTTGCATTTTTATTACCTACTAGTTAAAATTTCTTCTATAATTACCTACTCATTGAGTTGGGACTGGGAAGATACTTTGAAAAACATGGATTTGAAAAAAATTGGAAGAAGTCCAAGTTGGAAAAATTTTAATAAATAGGTACAAAAATGCTTTCCAAGTAAATTTTTTTTAATTCAAAGTTTTAAAAAAATTTTGATTTTGATTTTCAATTTTTTCAGATTTATATTTTTTAGACTTTTTCTAATTTGAAAAATTTTTCAATAATGTTAAAATTTTCCTCAATTTTTTTACCTAATTGGAAAGATTTTTTTAAAGAACATTAAATTGAAAAAAATGGAAAATTTTTGAGAAAATTCAAGCTTGAAATAATTTTACTTACTGTTGGGAAAATTTTCAAATTGGAAATGGAATACAATTTTGAAAAAAAAAATCATAATCAAAATAATTGAAGAAATTTGGTGTTGAAAAAATTAGAACTCAGAAATTGGAATAAATTTAAGCGTTACCTACTGAAAAATGAAAAATTTTAAAGTTCAAAATCGAAACAATGGTGGTGGAAAAAATCCTTGTTTTAGAGTGGAATTTAATTAAATGTTTTTTTAGACACATTCTGCCAAAAAATTGGTAGGTATTTGATAAAATCTCAAGCTTTGAAAAAAAACAATGGAAGTCTGACTTCCTTGACTTCCCTTGGAAAATCGCCTCTGAAGTATACATTAGTTCAACTCTAAATTTTTTCATTTTCTTTAATAGGTACTAAATGTTTTCAAAGCTGTATCCAATTAAAAAATTTTCCATCAGAACATTTTTTTTCCAATTTTATATTTTAATAACTTTTAAAAATTTCCTTTGACTTATTGAGTTGGGAAGAAATTTCGAAAAACGTGATGCTAAAATTTTTTGAAAAATTCAAAGATGAAAATTTGAAATTGTGCCCCGCCCATTCGAGGTGAAAGTGGGGTCAATCGATTGTGCTTGGTTTGTGCTCCCTCTCTTCTGTGGGCGGGGCGTTAGAAAAGCTTTCTGAAAAACCTAAACAATAAATCTTGATAAAAATGATAACACTAATGGTTTGTGCTACTCACAGAGAGGTTTCAATTTTTTTATTTCGAAAAATATCAAATTTTGGCCCCTTCTTTGATATGCTTAGATTTAAATCAACAGATTTGATCAGATCTAAAAATTTGTCATCGGGAGCACAAGCCAAAAAAATGTCAGCACAAAAGAGCACAATCGATTGACCCCGCTCTCACCGTTCAATCTTTAATAGGCGCCGCACCATTTCAGATGCCCCACCCATAGAAAGGAGGGAGCACAAGCGAAAATAACGTTAGTACAAAAGCACAAACCTAGCACAATAGATTGGCCCCCACTCCCACGCCTCAATCACGAATGGGCGGGGCATAATTTCAAACGCTCCCTAATTTATATTCATTTTTACTGAATGGGCGGGACGTCTGAAATATAGCCAAAATATTTAATAATATCAAGTTGGAAAAAATTTGAAGAAATCAAAGTTGGAAAAATTTCTACCAAACACTAGATTTTTCTAATTTTAATTTTTTCAATTAGGTATTTTTTGAAATTTTTTTCCAACTTTGAATTTTTTTAAAATTTTCAACTTCGTGTTTTCCAACTCAATAATTTGAGAACATTTTTAAAAATATGAAAAAATCAAAATTAGAAAAATTAAAAGTAAAAAAAAATTAAAATTAGATAAAATTTTGAAAAAATCTAGAATAAATTGAAGAAATTAAAAAAATTAAGAGTTGAAAAAGTTCAAAATTGAAAATAAAAATAAAAATCTCGAGTTACATCTTAATCTTTTTTCGAAATCTCATTTGCAGCAAAATTCATTAGGAGCTAGTAATTTGGGTCCAATTTTTCACCTCATCATCAATAATTTCAAAGGGTGGGGAGGGGGAGAGGGGAGGGGAAAAATAGAAAAAGGATCGTTGCATGCATTTCTGCTTTATTAAAATTGAAAGAATCCACTTTACATAATTTCTTTGAACAAGAGGAAAAGGAAAACGCTGCAATTTGATAGAAAATATAACTACCTATGTCTTTGGATACAGTGACCTAAATGTGGGTGAGGTTGATGAGGAGGTGATAGAGGATCGAAATAAAAAAAAAATAGCTCAATTTTTGAGCTCAGCATCATAAACAACAACAACAAACGACATGTTCCTCGTTTTTTTTTTTTTTTTTTTTTTTGTAAAATTCGGGTCCTCGAGGATTAGGAAGGCGGAGTACAAAAATCAAATTTGAAAAGATATGTCATATATAATTTTGGATTTAATCAAACTGCAGCCCTTTAGAGGGTCAAAATTCAATTTAAAAAAAAATATCATATCACAATATTATTACGAAAATCAACTCACAATATTTTTTACTGATTTTAAATTGATATCCTTGAACCCCATCACTGAAAATTTACGTTTTTGCTAAAAAAAAAATGAACTTTGAAATTTTTTTATAAACGATTTTGAGTCTCCTTTCAGTCTTATTTCTAACTGCGTAAGTCAAATTGCTCCAAGTATCACTAGTTTGTGATACAAGACATTGAAAATTGGATTTAGGCCAATGCACTAGAATTAAATAACAATGGTTCATCGATGGAAGAACTTATGAACCTTGCAAAAAAATTGAGCAAAATCCGAAGAACGAAGTTTAAAAAGTAGTTGAATTGATTGGAATTTTGGAATGACTTCAGTGAAAACACATTTCAAAATTTTGAGCTAAGCGAAAATGCTCAAAAATCAGCCAAAATCAGATTAAATATAAAAATTTAACTTCTTCACTTTCCAGGAAACGTGAAAGTAGACTTTGAAAATACCTGTCCAATCAATAATTCCCATTTTTAAGAAATTGAATTTTTTGGATTTCGGCAACTGGTTTTGCTGTATTTTTCGCAGCTGTTACATCTTCGAGAAAAAATGTTTCATCTTGGTAACATTACAAACTACAGCTGTATGTAGTTTGTAATGTTTTAATAATTTTTCGGATCGAATAAATTCTGAGCAGAATCAGTGAAAATCGTCTTGAATTGATATGGAAGGAAATTTTTACCAAAATTTCGACAATATGAATAATTTTAAATCTATCACGATATCTTGTAAAGACTTTGACGTTATTTTGAAAAAATTTTATCATCTTTTTACAAATTCAACACACTTTTTTCTAACATTTTTCCAATTTCTAACGATGTTTATCAACAATTCGTGCGACATTGAATGGTAAAGTAGTAAATACCAAGAATACTCGTACTCTGGAAATTTTCAACCATTTCAAAACAAAGCACCAAGATCAACCAACCTTATTAAGAGCAGACGTAATTTTCGGCGGCGTCAAATCAGTAACGGTATGTTGCAATCCGGCTATCGAAGACGTGACTGAATTGATGGTATTTTGTGGAAATGTGGCTTTGGAAAGATCTTCACCGTTGGTGTTGGCGCAATCGTCAGCGAATAAACGTTGATTTCCATTATCCATGACGCGCGACGGAATTTTCTCACTCTTGCCACGATCTGTTCAATCTGAAACCGACGAAGCGATAAAATATCAAAATATGCGGTTTTATCGGACCAATATCTATCGATAAATTTGGTACAAGTGTTGGTACTCCTTCTCCCTGCCTATATCGGAATTATCCGTTTAGATGATCGAATCAGGCGGACTACTTTTGTTAATATATATTTTTTAAACACGTATATTTTGAAAAAATACAGGAGAATATATTTGTATTGTTCGTAGAGCCTTACCCGATGGAAAATTTTACTTCAGTCGATGGAGCTTTCAACTCCAAAATGCTAATTCTTGGGGTCAGGGGTGAAATGGCGAAATTCATCGCACGTTCTTCATAGTAAATCGCCAAAATCACACTGCCTCCTTAAAAAAATTGATCACGATGCGAAAAAAACCACCGAAATATTGTCGCAAGGAGGGTGAAGGGCGATGACCACTGGTATTGGTAGAAATCTTGTTCCGGTATATTCGAATATTTAAAAAATATGAATACCCATGTAGGTACGCGATATTATAGAAAAGTAGAGAACTGGAGAATCGGCATCAGCAGGCAGTTTCCAAGTGAGCAGGTGCTTACCGGTTTTTTCACTTGACCTTGGTCCAATGGAGGTTGTCCGGTCATCCGTGGACCCAATATCTCGCGCCACTCTTTCGCATAGCGCTATTTATTACTTGTATATGTTTTTCTAGCATAAGCCAAGACCTACACGACGGTATACGCGTAGACCCGGTACGAGTATTATAATTTGCCTATTTCCGCACATGTCAATCATTTTTTATATTTTTTTGACCAATTTTCTAAAACTTTCGAATTTGGAAAATCATTTTCCAATTTCGCTCCAACTAAGATATTGATAAGGGAGATATCACAACTCGAAGTATTTTGAGCCAAAACAAAAATAAATCGAAAGTAAATCATAAAAGGACACCATATCCCAAATTTCATGTGCTAAAGGTCTTTTCTCGAATTTTGGCGAATTTTTGAAATTTCAAAATTACTTTATTGCCTTGCGAAGCATGAAAAATTGATTTAATCAACGAAAAATACTGAAATTTGGTATTTAATATGGATACGTGCGATTAATTCTGCGATAAAATTATACGCAGCCCAAAAATCCTCAGAAAAATTTTGAGATGATTTTTTTGGGGTGAAAATTCATTCCAATGATCATTCCGGCCTCAAAAACTAAAAAAATACGTGCGATTAATTCTGCGATGAAAATTAATAGCAGTTCAAAAATGCTCGGGAAAATCCTGAGATGATTTTTTTGGGATAAAAATCCATTCCATTGATCATCCCGGGCTCAAAAACTAGAAAAATTCGTGCGATTAATTCTGCGTTGAAAATCCATCCCAAATTAATCAATACCCAAAAATACTCGGAAAAATCATGGGATGATTTTTTTGGGATGAAAATCTACTCCAATGTTCATTCCGGCCTCAAAAACTAGAAAAATACGTGCCATTAATTCTGCCCAAAAATACTCAGAAAAATCCGGCCTCAAAAATTAGAAAAATACGTGCGATTAATTCTGTGATGAAAATTCATCCCAAATTAATCGCAGTCCAAAAATGTTCGGAAAAATCTTGAGATGATTTTTTTGGGATGAAAATCCATTCCATTGATCATCCTGGGTTTAAAAACTAGAAAAATACGTGCGATTAATTCTGCGATGAAATTAATCACAGAATTAATCGTAGCCCAAAAATGGTCGGAAAAATCGTGGGATGATTTTTTGAAGATAAAAGTTCATTCCAATGATCATTCCGGTCTCAAAAACTAGAAAAATAGGACCTTCCCAATCGATTGAAAAGTCTTCAAACAATTTTGGAATTTTCGAGCACCGAAGAAAAGTTCATAAAAACGGTCCATCGAAATGTGACATATTTACGTTCGCTTTTACTTTTTAATGTGAAAATTATAATTACTCAACTAAATATTCGAATATTTACATGGAAAATTCTAAAATTTTCCGGATACTTCAAAACGTCTTGAAACCACTTCCAATCCATTCGGAAGGTCGAAAATAGGATATATACCAAATCTCAGCTTTTTTCCTTCATCAGATCAAATTTTCACATTTTTCAGGGTAGTGAGGTAATTTTGAAATTTCAAATATTTGCCAAAATTTGAGAAATGATTTTAGTACCTGAAATTTTGAATTTTTTTTAATGATATACTACCAATTAATTTTTGTTTTGACTCAAAATTTTACTTCGAGTTGGGTTACCCCTCCAGTAGTAGCAACAACACTCCTAAAAACTCGATTTTGTATTCCCTAATAGTGTAGCATTCAAGTTCACTTCATCGAATATGTTTATACCACTTCACTTTTGAAATTTTATTAAATAATAGTTCGTTACTAGAATTCCAGGTTTTATTTCTATATTGCATACATATACGAGTCCATATTTAAACAGCAAATGAGTAAAAAAATACGGTGGAGGGGGGGGGGGGGGTCAGCGCACGGGGGAGGAAGTCCTCAGATCACAAAAGTAAGTCGATATTCGAATTCTACGCCCTCACATTAGTTGGAATCGATACGTCACACGATATTTTCATTCCTTAACATACTTTTTCCCAAAATTGGAGGGGGGCTAGGGGACACTGGAGGGTCAAATCCAAAAAATAAGTAAATATTCGAACTCAGGGCCCTCAAAAACCTATCAAACGATATGCCACACGTTATTTTTCATTTTTTTGAATTTTGACCCCATCAAGGGGGCTGAAGGGGGGTTCAGAGGGGTCGAATAAAAAAACTAAGTACATATTCGAAATCAGCGCCCTCGAATTAGTGGTAATCGATGGGTTACTCCACTTTTTCGATTTTTTTGAATTTTGGTCAAAATTGTGGACCCCTCTACCCCCAGGGGTTCAGAGACTCCATCTTGAAAATTTGTTGGTTGAAGAGAGGGTGAAAAGCACTACTTACAGTAATTTTTTCAGATTTTTAAATGGTAGCTTTCATACTTTGTTTTCGTCATGAAAGTTGAGCTTTCGCTGCCAAAGTTCAACTTTGAGCTTTTCAAAATGTTATTATCGCGTTTGAATCTCCTATCAATTCTCTTTCCGACCTTGCAAACAGTGTTCTCCCAAGTACCACCTATCTCGAGATATGAGCCTTCAAAGTTGAGCCGTTTTGCTAAAAATCGCAATTGCATAAAATTTTCGAGGCCTGCCCCCCCGCCCGCCCCCTTGAGGATTAGAAAAAAAATGATCGTGGTTTTGTGAATAGACCATCAAGGGGAACTCGTAAAAAAAATTTGAGCAAAATCGGAAGACCCGACTTCATTTTTGGTCCGTTTTAGTATGGAATAGCCCCTCTAGGATTACCATAAAATCAACGTATTAAAAAAGTGGCAAAAATGAAACCCCATCTGAAAAACTCTCAACTCTAATACGTCTTAGCAGATGGATTTCGGCGAAGACGTTGAAATATACATAAATTAGAGGGAAAGCGTGTGAAGGGGGGAGGGGAGCTTGGCGATGAAGAAAGAGGTAGTACACATGAGAAAATTTAAAATGACGAAATGAAAAAACCTAATCCATATTCGTGTTCAGCAGGTCAAAATACCCCGAAAAATACGTTTTTCACGATCGTTTTACTCGAAGTCTCGAAATTCACTTTTTTTTCATTAAAAATCAGTGAGAAAGGTGAATTTTGAAATTTTAATCAAAACTATTATGAAAAGGGTGTTTACCGGGGTATTTTGACCTGCTGAACACGAATTTGAAATTGGTTTCCTTATTTGGTTATTTCGTTCTGTATAAAGCGCTCAAAATTTAAAAAATCTGCTAAAATTACAACATTTCTGTACGGGTTTTTGCGATTTTTGGCCCTTAGTTCAAATAAATCGCCAAAACCAAATACATAGTAAAATTTCACATAAAAAACCGCATTTTTTAGGAGTTTTTCCAGGGTGGTCGCTCTTCGCTTATACGGCATTTTTTACGATTGAAAACTTCAAATGACCGAAAAAACGTGAAGGAGTGCACCAAAATTGTTGATAAAATTATCATGAATACACCTCTACCAGATGTAACTTTGTGCCAAAGAACAGAAAATTTCCTTCACTTTCGTTGAAATTAAAAATTCTTGAAAATGATGCAATAAAATGGCCATAGCTCCGAAAGAGAGGGGGTGGGGGTCCAAAATTTTGTGAAAAATTATTTCTAGCCAATATACACGACTTGAGGTGTTTAGGAGCCCAAAAGCGCCGGGGGCCAAATTCAACCCTTATCCGGCCATACCCTTTTTGGTAAAAATTGATAAATTTTAAAATTTGTAGTTTGCAACTGTTCAACTGCAGCTTAATTTTCCTGACTTGCAACGACTAACTGAAATAATTAATGATTCTTCAAGACAAATAGTCTCAATGTTTTGAACACCCTGTGATTGTCTGATTTCGGAAGGGCTCATCCTAGCAGACTCTTTTCAGGTAAAATTTATTCAAAAATATTACCTATCCCACCATTCGAAGGCACCCACAGTCTCATAAAAGATGTAGGCATTCGAGTATTTTAAAATGAAGTCATCAAAGACGAATGGATCCCTCGATTAGTATAATTTTAATGAAATAATTTGCGAAATATCCGAAGATTATATACCTACCCGATTTCAATTTGACACCTGAAATACCACAAGAGATTATCTTCACGTAGGTAGATATACGATTTGTAAAAGGAAATAATTTTCTGCTGAATATTTCCTTTACAGAAAAAATGATAAAGTTACATTTGGAATCTGCGAACCACGACCATAAAATTATAATAATCAAATCCGGTCGGTTTGGCATTAGCGTAGAAAAAATTCAATCCGGTGCGACTTCGGTCGCGTCGGTGTCGATCAAATTTCTCATCATTATCGTGAGAAAATACGTTCGCAGCTTCGGTTACGTAATCGTTCCCACGATTGTTGCTACGACTTTGATGAATTATTACGAGTGATTCATTCATGGTGTAAAATAGTAGATGAACATAAATACTGGCCATGGCGACGGCGCAGACACAGTGAATCACATTCAGTAGTCGAATACAGATCGTAAAGTGATAAAGTGTCTCATCTCGGTCGAATACGCCGAATAGCTCGGTAACAAATTAAAAATTATAGGAACCGAGCGATCGTTCGAACCGTCTTTTTCAATGCTTTCCCGCCAAGTCGATGCCTGTAAAAATATTCGCAGTCAAGTTCACGGTCATCAATGGACCGAAAATATTTCACGAATTGAGTCACCGCATCGTCGCAGCTTCAGCTTTGGCTCGTAAGGTGTTTCCGATACCAGATTTAGAGGAAAAAAATCCACCATTGATTTATTTTCAATTTTATTCAACTGCTTGGAAATGGAGTATGGCGAGGGTATAGGCGAATGTGGCATCGGTGCCACTGTCGCGTCGTGTGGTGTTTTTATTATCGAAGAAAGTCGCGCCGCTGACGATGGTTACGATTTACGATGTACGTGGATGAGAATTGCAATACGTACTCGTACTTAAACGTACATTTCAAAAGCTCCAATGTTCAAATGACCCAGTTCCACGCGAGTTGGCGGCGGTTTTGCCATATCATTTATTTATATTATTATACGCGTAGTAATCGTATTCGTATAACTGCTGCGAATGCGATCTTGTCATGTTTCAGCGTGATCTGCGAACTGCGATCTTTTTCAGATGTGAAATTCATTGACGTGGTGTGGTACTGAGCCTCTCACCAGTCGCCAAGCCGTCGTATTTTATGCAAATTATGCGGTAGGTAAATTTACCTACCCTGGCTGATGCAAGTCATCGTTGTTACAGTGATTTTTTTTTTCTCTCTTACGTAAATTTATAGCAGCCACAGACTATGTGAGGTGTAATTTTATCAAGAATTAAACCCAGAATCCTATTAGTGGTAGCTTCAGCTGTTCAGGTAGGTACCTACTTAATTTTTTCTCAAACAACACAATGTCATCAGATCAACAGAAGTGAGATTTGAATCAAATTGGTTATTTTCATTAGGTGATCAAGGTCCATTTTCTTCAAGTTTATAGCAATTCGTGTTATAATATTTAATGGCTTATCTTGAGCAAATGCATACGGTAATTCAAAGTCATTAATTTTTTAATTTTTTCCCGTTGGATTTAACCAACAGAATTAACGTGGCAGATACATTATACTCGAGGAATGGGGGCTGTAATAAAATTCATAAAAGCCAGTAAAAAAATTAAAATGATGAAAAAAATGGGAAAGTCTGTAAAAATTAAATTTCATTGATGGAAAATTCGATAAAAATAAAAATAAAAATCATAAAATCATAAAATGACTAAAAATCGAAGTCGGTAAAACCAATAAAAATGAAAAAATTATTCATTTCGCGATTCCATTTCTAAGCGGCGTGAGCTCTGTTGGAAGTTTGTGAAAACAGGTGCCCGACTTTGCATGTGGAGTAGGGTGGAGTGAAAAAAAAACATATCTTGGATTTCGACCAAATTTGGTGGGGTGGTTTACTTCGAGGGGGAGACTACCCAAAAAAAAATTGAGCCCCCCAGGTGCAAGGGGAGGGCAGCAGGGGGAGAAAAAATTGATCCAATTACTTGATGAAAAAAAAATGCATTCGAGTTCGTAATATTAGAATATCACAATTAGCTACTGGCTACACTGACGTAAAAATTTTCAAAAAATAATTTTCTAATTTTCATTTCTGCTGACTGAAAACAAAATTATTGTGAATTTTTCAAACAATAAAAAAATTAATTCGAAATAAACGTAAATTTCATAGTGTAGAATTTATAACAGGCTACACTGATATACAAAATTTTCCGAAATTTACTTCTAGTGAGTGAAAAAAATCATAATATTTTCAAGCGAAAAAGTAATAAATTCAAAGTTGGCATAAATTCTGTATTTTGAAATTTTACGATTCGCTGTTGGCTGCACTGGTGCATAAAATTTTCATAATTTTTTTTCAAAATTTACTTTCAGTAATCGAAAAAAAATTTTTTGCTCAATTACTTGATGAAAAAAATCATTCCAGCTTAGTGAAAAATTCATATTATTGAAATATTGCAATCTGCAACTTTTGGACCCCCTGGTAGCAGTCTGAATTTTGATCGGAGGAGGACGGCGATGGTTCAGGGAGTTGTAGAAACTCAAATCGCAACTTTTGAGTGCTGTGACGGCTTCTCGCACGATTTTGATTTTCTAAGAAACATAAAAAACTGCGTTTTTTTCAAAAGGAGGTGCACTTTGAGCACCCCCTGCTCCCCTCCCCTTGCACCTGGGGGGGCTAAAATTTTTTTTGGGTAGTCTCCCACTCAAAGTAAACCACCCCACCAAATTTGGTCGAAATCCAAGATATGTTTTTTTATTTCACTCCACCCTAATGTAGAGCCTCCCATCCCCGTTCCCCCAAGCTCAGCAATGAGATTTTTCCATCATAAAAATGTCAAAGAAGAGTATGATTTTTAAAAAAAAATCGTCCTCGCTTCGCTCGGGCAGGGTCTGTCTATTCTCACACGAAACGAACAACAAAATGTAAATCGTTCGTTCGAATCGCAATTTCGCAACCTATCCAAGATAGCAAGGATGAAGAGCTAGCTAAATGCTAAACGTTTAAAGCGAAAAGCTGAAAGTCGATCAAATTTAGGCAACAAACCGAAAGTTGAAAGTTCAAAACTTTTAAAAAATAGCAAGCTAAAAGCTAGTTGAAAGCTTTTTCTTGCACATTATTTTTTAGCTTTTGACTTGAAAATTTGAAACCGAAGTCAACAATTTTTCAACCCCAAATTTTTTTTGATTCTCAGAATAATTTCAATTCCTTATTTCTTTTTCTCCAGATACGTATATCTCCAACTCTAAAAATTCTTCCTCAAAATATTTTTCAACCCCAAAATTTTTTCATGTAGAATAAAATTTTTACCAACTCCAAAATTTGTTCCTCCGCTTTTTTTTTCAGATATAAAAATTTTTCAACTCGAACATTCTTTCCAAAAATACATAGTTTTTATTTTTCAACTCTAGAAATTTTTTCTCAAAATTTAATTGTTTCTCAAATTTTTTTGCTGTCGAAATTTTTTCTCAGAAGTTCAATTGTTACGGGGTTCAGATCGCAAGATGAAGGCCAAATTTGAAATCAGCAACTGAAAGTACATAATAAAATGCTACTTTTCAAGTTATTACTCAAAATTGAAATTTTTTCCTAATTCCAAAGTTCAAAATTTTGGACTCCTGTGCCCCCTCATATCCATAGGGGAATCTAGGGGGTTGAAATTGAAAAAAAAGGCCAAATTTGAAATCGGAAACCCAAATTACATAATAGTGTGCCATTTTTCACGTTATAACCAAAATTGAAATTTTGGCCTTTCCCTCCCCTATAACCTCAGACATCCTTATGTCCCTATAAACATCTAGGAGATTCAAATCAAAAAACATATACCAAATTCGGAATTAGCAACCCAAAATCCGGACCGCGCGAATCATTTCAGTCGTTCAGCGTTCAACTCTTTTTTACGTCTTATCACCAACTGAAAGAGGGAAACTGGAGAATGATGAAATAAACAATTTCGAATTTCGTTGTCGGTTGTATTCTAAACGGTCGAATTTGCACATGATTATGAATAATATTCAATAATTTGAGCAAATTCGACCGTTTAGAATACAACCGACAACGAAATTCAAAATTGTTTATTTCATCATTCTCCAGTTTCCCTCTTTCAGTTGGTGATAAGACGTAAAAAAGAGTTGAACGCTGAACGGCTGAAATGATTCGCGCGGTCCGGATACATCAGATTATGCCCTTTTACTGACTTTTAAATGTCAGAATGCGAATTTCGAGTCTTGGGCCGTCATTATTCCCTTTGTTGGCCGTTTTTTGACCAAAGGAGATACCTATCTCTAAAAAAGCTCATATGGAAAATTGTAGAGAATTATATTTTCAGATTTCCAGACATCCGAGCCAAAATTTGAAAAAAAAGTAACTTTAGGAACCTCTGACAGTCGAAAAAGTAACCAAAAGTTCAAAAAAGTAACTTTAAAAAAAAATTTAATTCATGATTTCATCTAGAAAATGTAAAAAAGTCATTCGAATTTCTACTTGGAGGGTTCGTAACACTAAAATGCCATGGTACCTATACTTTTTTCAAAATCATTTTTTTAAAGCAATTTTTGATTTTTTTTAAAGCAAAATGTTTTAAAAACAATTTTTTTGAAGTAAAAACCAAAAAAGTTGATTTTTTGCTCAAATTTTTGAAAAAGTAACTTTTTTGAATGAAAAGTAACCAATAGTAACTTTTGAGCACAAAAAGTAACTAATAGTGACTTTCCTTGAAAAAAGTAACAAAGTTATTTTAAAAGTAACCTACTGGGGTGCCTGGATTTCAAGTTATTCGCGCTCAAAGTTTGTTCATACTTAGGCATCAATGACTTATTCACCCGATGTCGTTGGTGCTGAAATTTTTTGGGAATACTCCTACACCCAAATAATCCTCCTTATCAATTTGAGCGGAATCGACGAAAAAAAAAAACATTTTTTTGAAACGGGACCAATGAGCCGCACTCCCTGCAGATAGCATCTGGGTAGGGGCAGTGCGTTTTCACCACATGATCTGGATGTCATAAATGGAACACTTTAGAAACAAAAAATGTTTGCTTTCACGCGAAATGTCACTTCAAGGTTACCTATACGTAAAACGATTCATTATTCGCTGAAAGCCCAGATCTGTATACTTTCGTAGGGATCGAAGGGGGGGGGAGTGAAAAAGTTAATGGGCTAGTCGGATTTGTCATCTCAAAATGTGTATGAAAATACCAAATTTTCAAAATTTAAATTTTGAAACGATTTTACTCGTATAATTGAGAAATTAGTTTTTTTGTTATTTCAGTCAAAAATAGCCAACTTTGGGAACAGATGGCTCAGCTTCGAGGTCGAGGGGGGCTGAAATTTTTTTTGGATGTACTTCCAACACCTAAATAACCCTCCGCATAAATTTGAGCGAAATTGATGCAAAACCATTTTCTCCCCCATACAGGTTCCCCCCCTTCCACGCTAAAAGCAATAAGAACTGGGACAGTGCGACTTTATCATAAACTCTGGACATCATATGGAAGCTTTTTAAGCGATAAAATTGTGATTAACATCATGTCTTTTTAAAGCACTTTTTGATACTATTTCTCCTGGACTAAATGACGAATTACACCGAACTTTTGAATATTTAATCTATCTCCATTACTCGAAAAAATCTGAAAAAATTCCAAGAAGTGTGAAAAATACATTGGAAAACTTGAAAAAAATTTCTGTCCATCTAAAAATTGTGTCCACCAGGGGCATTTGAAATTTTCAAAGTCAAATTCAAGGTTATTAAAATGGTCGGAAAAATCTGAAACAATTTTCGGGTACTTCCCTCTACTACTTCTACCTACGTGACAAGTTTGAAAAAAATCGGTTGAAAATTTGAGGAGATAGAATTTTTAGATTGAAAATCACATATTTTAGGGCCCCCCAGAGCTGAGATAAAAATCCACTCATGTGTTCTAAAATCATCTTATATCAAGACATATCAAATCGCATAAACATTTTGACAAAGTTCCACCAGAAGTCAAATGACCTCCTTACTTTTCCAGAGTCTTTTTATCTATTTTTGGCGGAAAATGATATTATTTTTAAAAAGCACATTTCGGCCCTTCCTCCCCCTCATACTTGAGCTAGGGGTCCAAAATTATTTGCCACAATAGGCGTGGTCAAAATCTGTTTCAAAGGCAGATTCACCCTACTTGAATGACTATACTCAAATTCGCGCTATTTTCTCATTTCGTGCTTATTCTTCCCAGTTTACAACAAAATTTGGCCATTTTTGAGAAAATTTTTCTCCTCCAACGAAACATCTATGTAATTAGATGGTGATTCGCTCGTTTGATAGAAATTTTTGCTCGTCGTTGTCGCCAATATTCATGGTATAATTGGCGTATACGTATTGAAGACGTACAAGAAATGCTTTCACACGAAGAAAAGATTTATTTGAAGAAAAAAACCACATCGTATGGCACGTATGTTTACCATACGTGTACCCACAGTATCTACTACCTGTATAAGCTGATTATGGTTCGTAGCGTGTTGCTCATATACTTGATCGTCGCCGTGAAATATGCCAAAGAAAAGGATTAAATGACATGAGACAAGGTCCACATGTATAGTTTGCTTTCTCCTCTTTTAAAATACGTGATCGCTCGGCCGTCCGACATTGCCCAATACCGAGAAAAGATCGCAGCTCGCAGTAAAAAAGCTGCATTTGAGATCGTGATAACCGCAGGACTCGCACGCGGTTTTTATTCTTCATATGGCGCCCGAAAGCGGCCGTCCAAACGAATGCAGAGTTAGCGTGAATTTCATCCGCATTATCTGTTATACTATTTTGTTTATCTAAGTGTAATTTTTACGAAAACCGGTTCTTTTATTCTTTTGTACGAAGCTTTTCACGGCATATACCTATAGTAACTCTCTACCTACCTACACCCAGGCAGAATGCGCGTCATTGTGCATGTAGTATTTATATTCGTGACTGGATTTCTGTTTCCTCGGCAGGCTATGCGACGCAGAGCAGCGGTAACGTTTATTTTCTTTTTAGGACATTTTGTAATGCTCTTTAAATACTTGACCTGTATTTGCACCGTGGTGTGGTTCACGTGTTTGTGTAGGTACTGTATGTAAAAGGTACCGAGACTGTGTTTTGTCGGGGTATTGTTTGTAGTGAAAATTCAACTGCCCCGGAGCGTCCAATATTCGACTTACGTTCCCCTTTTATTGTAGTTTTTTCAACCTTGCCCGATGTTACAGATTGGCAAAGTTTCTGTACAGTATGACACAGAAATCTTGTCTACTTGAGACACTTCTCAATACCTTAGAACTGAAAAGAGATACCAAGACGGTTCAAACGATCATGTATTCCTGGCGACGACGAGGACATTGAAGATCGATAATCAAACTTTTAGTCTTATCTATTATATAGGGTGTCCACAAATTGAGAAACCGGTTTGGGTCAAAAAATTGGGGTAGTTTTTTTTAAATTGAAATAGAGTCTGCACACTGACGCGATGAAGATATGGTATGTTTTTTTGAAACCGGTTCAGAAGTTTCGAACCGGTTGCCAATAATATCCGAAAAATAGGAGATACGAAAAAAAGTTTGAGAGAAAAGTTGTAGAGAATTTCGCAAAAATAATTTTTTGTTCCATAATTTTTTTCCCATTTTATAATGGAAAGAAGTTGTACAAAAGGTTTGTGTATAATTTTTTCTTTTTCTAGCCATAACTCTTCTCCATTGCTAGATGAAAAAAAAGCTACAGAACGTAAAATGTTTAGTTTTTGATTCTCTACAACTTTTATTTCACACTTTTTTTGATATCTCTACTTTTTTTGAAACTGGCGGACGAACCGAGTTTTTCCAGGTTTGTGCGTGTAACTTTTTCTTTTTCAAGCCATAACTCTTCTCCATTGCTGGATGAAAAAAAAATTACAGAATGTAAAATGTTCAGTTTTCAATTCTCTACAACTTTTATTTCACACTTTTTTTGATATCTCCACTTTTTTTGAAACTGGTGGATGAACCGAGTTTTTCACGGTTTGTGCGTGTAACTTTTTCTTTTTCTAGCCATAAATCTTCTCCATTGCTAGATGAAAAAAAAAATTATAGAATGTAAAATGTTCAGTTTTCAATTTTCTACAACTTTTATTTCACACTTTTTTTGATATCTCCATTTTTTTTGAAACTGGTGGACGAACCGAGTTTTTCGACAAGTTTGTGTGTGTAACTTTTTCTTTTTCTAGCCATAACTCTTCTGCATTGCTAGATGAAAAAAAAAAATTATAGAATGTAAAATATTCAGTTATCAATTCTCTACAACTTTTATTTCACACTTTTTTTGATATCTCTACCTTTTTTGAAACTGGTGCAAGACAAACCCAGTTTTTTCAAGTTTGTGTGTAACCTTTTCTTCTTCTAGCCATAAAACTTCTCCATTGCTGAATGAAAAAAAAATTATAGAACGTAAAATGCTCAGTTTTTAATTCTCGATATCTTTTATTTCAGACTTTTTATGAACCTAGTGCAAGATGAACCACGATGAACCCATATTTTCTTCATACAAGTCGATAACCAATAATCAAAAAGTGGAGATATCAAAAAAAGTGTGAAATAAAAGTTGTAGAGAATTAAATACTGAACATTTTACGTTCTGTAATTTTTTTTTCATCCAGCAGTGAAGGGAGTTATGGCTTGAAAAAGAAAAAGTTATACACAAACCTTTTATACAACTTCTTTCCATTGCAAGATGGAAAAAAAGTCATGGAACAAAAAATGATTTTTTCGAAATTCTCTACAACTTTTCTCCCAAACTTTTTTTCATGTCTCCTCTTTTTCGAATATTATTGGTAACCGGTTCGAAACTTCTGAACCGGTTTCAAAAAACCATATACTTACTACATCTTGATCGCGTCAGTGTGCAGACTTGTATTTCAATTAAAAACAAAAAAAAACGGGCCCCAATTTTTTGACCCAAACCGGTTTCTCAGTTTGTGGACACCCTTAAGTATAGGTAGGACTAAAAGTTTGATTATCGATCTTCAATGTCCTCGTCGCTAGGAACACATTGCCGTTTGAACCGTTTTGATATCTCTGTACAGTTCTGAGATATTGTGCAGTGTTTCAAGTGGACAAGACTTCTGTGTCATACTGTAGATAGGTTGCTAGATTCACTCATTTTGCTCGTGAACCTAGGCCTCTTAGTTAGTCTCACGAGATGCGAATACCTATCTATGATAAGACATCACGACTTCCGAAAAATATATGTGCAATCGATTGAGTAACTTCACAGTTTCTTGTCTAACAGCTCTTGAACCTGAAGTTCTGAGTCTGTTAATAATAGGTATCCCAATACGTTCCGTTTCAGGGACTAGGTTCTTTTTGTTCACACTTTCATCAAAAATACTGTATTTTTTTTCTGAAACGTTTAGGTATGTGTTTTATTTCACATGAAAAATAGTTTTCATAAAGTTTGAAATTTTTTAATATCAATTGGCAAATTTTTCATTCGCATCTCGATATTTTTGCCAAGTTTCGTCTCCCCGTGCGAATACAATGATAATCAACGAACAGTGGAAATCCGATATTCTTGCTTTTTATGGACATTAAATGGAGAAGCCACACATCGTACAGATTTTTTTACTCTTAGGCCAACAAGTCTGAAGTTCAAAACGATTCCAGATTAGTTCTACGCGTTGAAAAGAAGCCCTTCCATTTTTTTCACAGATTAACAACAACAACGAGATAATCCAGCTTTTAGATCGGGTAGGTACTATTTTTACACGGTGAATCTTCTTCCACAGACCATATTTCAATGTCTTAATTAAACTCGACTCGTTAATCTATGCTGGCATTGCTGGCTGGCAATTTACGAAGAGTATTCATTGTATGTACGCGAGGAGTTATGTCATTTTAATTTATACTACATCGTCTTTACATCCAATTAAACCCAGTCGACCAATTTTTCAGTCGTATATTTTCCAGTAGAAAGTAAAAACTTGTTTATAATAATTGGCATAATTGCGTAATGATTCCGTTTCTTCGTTTGTTTCCTCGCTTGTTTAGTGTCGAAATACAATTTTACGTGTTTAATTTGCGAATCACGCAGAAAATCAATCAGGTCTCAGGTGTTTCGATTTTCCAATAATAGCACCGTTCGAAGCTGATCAGAGTTATGGTGCTGTCGAGATCTTTTCGCGGTTCAGTAGTGAAATAAGTAACTATATCAAGTTTCTGGACTCGAAAGCAAACTAGAATAACCAACATTTTTTCAATTCAGTTTTACAATGAAAACGACAAGGATGAAAATTTTCAAGCAATTTTATCTATCTGCGGAAAAATTCATAGTGAGATCTACCCTGTAATGGGACGCACAAAAACTAACAGATGAGCTTTTTTGTTTTCCAAATTTCATAGGCTAAATTTTATGTAAGGATCAAAAAAACTGAAGCGACCTCAATTTTCAAAATCGAAAAAAATTATATCATTGAAAGGGAAAAGTTCTCGATTCATGGAAACATAATTATTTCAGTTTACAATATTACTGTTTTCTCTCGAGGGTAGAAAAATTACGTTTTGAACAGTAGGGACTAAGAAACCACTTGAACGACTAAATTTTTTGAAAAATCAATTCATTAAATTTCCTTAGCCAAAATTTCAGCTGCTCAAATTGATAATTCGATTTTTTGCAAATTTTTAAACATTTAAAAATCATAAGGACATTACATCTTTATAATCTAAAATAACATGATACAATTTTTTTTGGACTTTTTTTCTTGTCCCAAATGTTCTAATCATCGAAATACAATTACCAACATTTTTTTTGCATTTACATTGTGTTTGTGGTCACAAGAGTCGATCAAAGTAGCGAAAATCGTTGTTTTTGCTGTACTTCAATTGCACATGCATTGTAACATTACAATTGGTTTGCGGCCGAAAATAACACCAAAATTGGAATCTGTAAAGTTTTTGAGAAATGCCTTGTCTTACTCCGATTTTTATATTTCAAAGTTCAAAGATACTATGCCGATTTGATAAATTTTTTTATGTTTAGCCTGACGTTCTGTGACTTATGCCAGACCAAAAACGAAAAAACGAAAATTTTCCAAAAGGAGGGCAACCAAATAACATTTTGCTACCTTTTTTGGTTGGGGGGGGGGGAGGTGAAATTAATTACAGAATTCGAATTTAGCATTGGTTTTATACATATATGTCATTAAGAGGTTATATAAGTCCTCAATAAAGCTTAAAAACGTTTTTTGCCAACAAAAAATACTGTTGGGACAACTGTCCTAAAAACTGAAATTTGGACATAATGTCCCAAATATCTCAATTTAGACATCGTGTCCTAAAAAACCTTGAAAGAACATGTAGTTCTTCAAAAACAAACTTGGATATGATATTCCAAAAACCTCAATTTCTGTTTTTGAACTTTTGAAATGTTGGAATTGACTATTTCAATTTGATAAAAATCAAAAATCTTAAAATTTTCTATTTGTAATTTTCCAATCCCCAAAGCGTCTATCAGAATTTTCTGAGCAAAATCTTTTTTTTATAATATTCTTCAGCCCCCTCCCCCCCATTATTTTTTTCAAATCCTCTTCTCCGAATTTATTTTTTGGTTCAGAGTCCTTGAAGTTTACATCCAAATCTAAGGTTATTGAGCCACCATGTTCAAAATACTAATAGTCTACAGTCCAACTGGCAAAAAGCATTCATTGAGGGAGTTTTTTATGGACCAAAAAATCAGCTTCTTTATGTGCATGAGTCCCATACTTAGTCCTAAAAAAAAGTATTTTGAATTTTTAACCTTGCATAATTGGGGGCTGGAGCCAAAAAAAACCGTTTCTCCCATTTTCAAATGTGACCGTAGCCAAAAAAAAACAAACTCAATACATACATGAATTAATTCCACACCCACTAAGCCAAAATTTATGGAAAACGGTTCACATGATAGGTTATGGTCGATTTTTAAAGTTGAGAAAACGCATCATTTTTGCCCCCTTTCACTATAACTAAATTATCAAAAAAAAATCAGGAACATGGGTTTTGACCCATCAAAATGGGTTACAATTTCACGATAAGCTCAAAGATATCGGTGAAAATAAAATTTGAGCATTGTGGAGCAATTTTGAGTATTATTGGGAATTTTTGAGCTCAAATTTTAAGTTAATTTTTAATTATTGTCAAGAAATTGACGTGTGACCTATGAAAATGGGGTAAAATTTCACCAAAACCTTAGAAATGACGATAAAAAAATTAGAGAAATTTTTGAGAATTTTGAGTACGGGCCAAGTTTTGAGTATTTACAAAAAATTTACGTGCGATCTATTAAAGTGAGGTAAAATTTCGCTAAAAATTCAAATATTTGACTCATAATTATTTCCTTCAAGTTTTTCAGGACACAATGTCTAAATTGAGGTATTTGGAACATTGTGTTCAAATTTCGGTTTTTAGGATGTCCCAACCGAATTTTTTTGTACACTGCTCAAATTTGAGGCATTGAGGATCCTATATGTGCAGATTGGAACCAGTTTTTTTTCAAGAAGACTACGTTCCAATCAAGGTTTTTAGGACACTATGTCCAAAAAAGATTGGAGGGTGGGCAAAATTTTTCTACAAAATCATGTTTGACAAGCAAAAAAATGCACTTCTTCTTGACATTTTTATAATAAAAAATCCCTCGTTGAGCTTGGGGGGGGGGCTCGAGTCTCCTGAGCCCTTTCCCTCTCCTGGGTACAAAAAACTAAAACAACTGTAAATTCTTCCGGCTGGTATTCTGTTGCTTCACATTATTCCAAAATCCAAATATTTTTCAATGAATCAATTTTTGGAAAAGTTTCTCACAAGGGAGGTATTCCAACTCAAGGTATAATTTTGAGCCCAAACAAAAAAAAATCTAAAGTACATCATAACAGGACCCCGTATTCAAAATTTCGGGTGCTGAAGTTCATTTTTCGATTTTTGGCGAATTATTACCTCCGCTCTGCGAAATATGAAAATTTGATGTAATGAACGAAAAAAGCTGAAATTTGGTATAGACCCTATTTTCGACCTCCTGAATCGATTTGAAGCTGTTTCAAGACGTTTCGGAGCCATCAGAAAATTTTGGAATTTTCCAGCGCTGGAGAAAAGCTCATAAAAATGGTCCATATAAACATCAGCAACCTTAATCGCAGATAACCGATATTGGTGTACTGTTTGATGGAATAAAGTAGAATTTTCCGAAATTCGCAACTTTGAGTTCAAATTTATATTTTTTGGCTGACAATTTTACTGGAAAAAAATTAATTTTCTCCAAAAAAAAATAAAAACTTGAACTCAAAGTTGTGAATTTCAGAAAATTGTGTTTTTATCGATCAAATAGGTCATCAATTAGTACGGACGATTTAGCTTAAAAAAAGCCGAAAGCAAAAAAAATCCCGGAAACAGGAAAGTTCGTATATAAGCTTTGTAGAGGGTGTATTTCAACATACCCGACTTTCCCTAAAATCGGAGAATATTTTGTCCCCCTTTTGGGGTGAGGGGGTTCAAATTTTGGGTTTTCGGCTATAACTTTCGAAATTACCCCCTCACGGAAAAAAGTTTGAAACAAAAATTGTAGAAAAATCAAAAACACACAATTTTTCTATTTACCATTTTTTTCCAAGACGGCATGGAGGGGAGCTAGAGCCTTCAGAAAAAAATCAATTTTATTAACATAAATAATTGCCAGAAATCGGGTTAATCGACTTTTAGGAGGGGCTCTTTTACATAGTACATCCTATTACTATCTAGAAAAAGCAAAGTGTGCAACCGACCCCTTATCTCAAAGTAGGGGGGTGGACTCCCTGTAGAAAAAGGACGAACATTTCCCTTTTTTTACATTTTCTTTACGTGGTCTTGGGGCCGAGCTATTGCAAAACGAAAAAAGATCGACGCGAGGTTCGAATCTTTCTCACAAAATTTTAACCCTCCTCTTTTGGGGGCCAATTTTGGTCCAGGGGTTAGAGGATTATAAAAATCGATTTTAGTGACCACGAAACCCCCAGAAACCCACTTGTTGGGCTATTGGTTCGCTAGATTTTATACCAGGCCTACATACCTATGTGTAATTTATTGAGTTGATGAAAAATTTTCAGACTCGCGTCGATCTTTTATGGATATTCCGCGATTATTTGTGCTGAAGTGCATATGGACCATTTTTATGGGTTTTTCTCCAGCACTGGAAAATTCCAAAATTTTCTGGTGGCTTCGAAACGTTTTGAAACGGCTTCAAATCGATTCAGGAGGTCGAAAATAGGGTCTACACCAAATTTCAGATTTTTTCGTTCATTACATCAAATTTTCATATTTCGCAGGGTGGAGGTAATTTTGAAATTTCAAAAATTCGCCAAAAATTGAAAAATGAACTTCAGCACTTGAAATTTTGGATACAGGATTCTGTTATGATGTATTTTCGATTTTTTTTTGTTTGGGCTCAAAATTTTACTGTGAGTTGGGATTCCTTCCTTGTCAGCAAAGTTTGAAATTTTCTTCAAATTTCTCCTGAAATGAGGTAAGGAATTTATAACAATTCTGGAAAAATTATCCATTTTTTCCATTTTTTGAAAAACAGAAAAAAAACCTCTTTTCTACCAGTGCAATTAATTTTTGGAGAAGTGCCTCTGTAAACTCTCTTATGCACTTGAAAATCCCAAAACACCAGTAAGATAATTCTCAAATACAAGTTGAAAATCACGAGTTTGCAACCACAACAATACAAAACTCTTCCGCATTCAAGCCTCCCTGCTAATGAGTAAACACATATACGCTAATGCGATACACGTCTCCTTAAAAAGCAACACTATCGCAATAAAAACCGCACAAAATTATAATCATCATAAATCAGTGATCGGGAAACGAGTGACCATCAACGCGAAACCCGATGACCTCATAATAAAACTCGCCAAAAAAATCGAGTCGTATTTGGCTCGTAATCTTATCTCACGCCGACATGATCATCTAATAGAAAAGCTCCACTGCTCCAGCACACTGTACACAGGAGAGATACCGCATATAAAACGCAATATCGTCTTAATTACTCGATTAATTATTGCAATCTGGTTACGCGAGGAGACCACAGACCAGCGCAGGCCGAACAAGTGAAGATGTTCATTACGAAGACGAGCTCGGTTCGGTGTAACGCACATGCACCAGTACAGAAGCGTCTCTGTGGCGATGGCGGCCTCGAATACACGTTATATTACTTCACTTTCGTACATATCAATTAGGATACTTAATTAAGCTTAGTCACTGCCGCTCGCACCGCACCCGAACGAACGGAGAACGGTACCTACATCAAAAGTAAATACTTGGCATCCGCCAAGCTGTAGGTAGAGGTACACCAGTAGCAATGTAATGATCCCCTATACGTACTCTGTACGAAGGCACGAGTCAATCGAAAAATTCTCCATGCTCGACACGTTTCTGCGTTCTGTGGTAGTCTATCGGATGTCGGATGCAGTTAATTTTCATGCGAACGCGAAAAGCCGGTTGCTAATCGGGCCGTTATGATGAAAAAAAATGTAAATCACACGACCGGTATTATGATCCGTCTTCTTCAAAAATAATACCCAGAATGTCTCGCTAATCTCCTATGCCAGTTGCCAGTTTACCATCGAACCATCGATGATACTTTTACAAAAAAACTAGTCGATTTTTTTTCAACGAACTATTTCGCTATTCAATTCCAACTCTTCATAGTATAGGGGTAAACAGCTATATATGAAAAGAAAACTGCATTTAATGAAAGAAGCGTGAATTTTGGTATGATGAATATTGGGGCCCAAACAAAGGTTTTGAGACCGGTAGCCATCCGCGCTCCCCTCCTCTTCGAGGGGGTGGGGCTCGCAATTTTGAAAAAAATGTCTCAAAATCGATTTTTTGTTAGAAATGAAATATCTTGATGTCTAATGTTAGATATTGATCTGTAGATTCCATTTTCACCATCAAAATCATTTTTCCTCCCCCACCTTCCTGAGGGGGAACAACCCCCCGAAATGTGGATTTCGTGGGAGTGGACACTCGAAACCGAAATTTTGTGAAAATATACTACGTAAGGTGTACAAATCACTGCCGTAGTCCATTTTTCGATTCGCACCCCCTCCTGCCCCCTGTGGACCCTTAAAACTTGAAAAACGCTCAAAATTGTCGTTATAACGCCGAAATACGACAGGAATTGCGATCCAAAAGGTAATTCTTGTTGGAAATATTTTTTCAAACCAAAACAGGATGTGAAAACGTTGGTGCTTCTGACCCCCTCCCCCCAGCGCACTCCCTCAGAGCTCCCAACTACGAAAATTTTTTGCTGTTCAAAATCACATTGAAATCGAAATATTATGACATTTGCTGTTCATTATTGATCGATACATTCCGTTTGAATTGTTAGAATTGTCGCCTAACCCCTACCTCTTTGAGGGGGCAGATCCCTAAAATGTGGGGTCCCAAAAAAATGAAGGTCCAAGGCTGAAATTTGGTGAAGTTATGCTACATAGGGTACAGAAATGTTTTCCATATTACATTTCACCAAATTACTCCCCCCCCCCTCATGGTGACCCAAACTCAGAGATATTCTCTCCCCTATTGCTTGAACTTCTATTACGTCTGGAATTTTATGAAGCGATATGGGTAAAAAGTCAACAACGACGCTTATGAAAGGGGAAAATTGTAGGATAGCGTTTCGATGCTGTCATAATTTTTTCTCTTGAAAAAAAAACAATTTGAAATGCGCTACTGATTAAAATTGTACAATTTTCTGGGGAATTCAACCATAGATCGAAAACATTCTGATAAACCTTTTAGCACGAGCGTTCCAAGCAGGGGGCTCAGGGAACTCGAGCTTTTTTACAAAAATGTGTAAAAAGTGCATTTTTTTACTCTTCAAACAGGATTTTTTAAATTTTTGCTTTCGCTTCGCTCAGGCACTATTTTAGTCATTTATTTATTTCTTAAATAAACATTTATAACTGTGAAAGTGAATCTGAATAAGTCTTTGATGAAAATATGTGTTTTAGAATCAGTGAAATGATTTTCATTCCTTGAAAATCAATGATAGTCAAAAATCACAGATTTCTCAATCAATACCCAATTTGTCAGGAAAAATCAATAAAATCACTGATTTTCAGTTAAATTTTGTTCACTGATTGAAACACTAAAATTTTATGAAAAAGTGTATTAGTTGTTTGTTCCAAAAAATTCTGTAATTTTTCAAGTTTTCCCATCGCTAAAATATGTTTACATTTCATCAACCTACTAAAAATACCTTGATCACGAGTGCCATTGAAATAATAGGTTGGTTGATTTTTCATTCAAATTTGACCCCCATATTTTTTTCGAATTTTCAGCTCATCCCTTGAATGCGCTCATGCCTTTTAGATATTTAAGACTGTAATTCAACTTTCATAAGTTGTATTTGGCTGATGATACAATTTTCAAACTTGAATCATTTTGTTTGGAAGTTATCTTAAATCATTTTCCTTACTACCGTTGAATTTTCAACAAAATAAAATGGGTTTTTAAATTTTACCACCAGCGAAATGAAAGTTATAAAAGCTTAAAGTAGAAGAAACATATTCGAATTGCATCAGATATGGTAATTTTTCAATTTTAATTGAAATTACTCATAAATTCTAATGTTCACATAGATGTCAAAGATGAAAAAAAAAGATCTATAATAAATTTTCTACAGGATTGTACAAGTTTGAAAGTTCCTGGTAAAATTTTCACAATTGTCCAATTTTATGGAAGATTAAACATCCGAAAAATTTCTTGCCTTGTTTTACACTGATTGTTAAAAAAGTTTTCAGACAAATTGAGAATGTTTGTTTCGAGACAAGACGAGACAATAAGCAAAATTAATATTTAATATACAGGTAACTATTATTCGATGGAGAATTTTCTGAGTTTGGGCCACTATAAGGGGGGAGGGGGAGGGAAAGTAATTTGGTGAAATGTAATATGGAAAACATTTCTGTACCCTATGTAGCATAACTTCACCAAATTTCAGCCTTGGACCTTCATTTTTTTGCGACCCCACATTTTAGGGATCTGCCACCTCAAAGAGGTAGGGGTTAGGCGACAATTCTAACAATTCAAACGGAATGTATCGATCAATAATGAACAGCAAATGTCATAATATTTCAATTTCAATGTGATTTTGAACAGCAAAAAATTTTCGTAGTTGGGAGCTCTGAGGGAGCGCGCTGGGGGAAGGGGGTCAGAGGCACCAACGTTTTCACATCCTGTTTTGGTTTGAAAAAATATTTCCAACAAGAATTACCTTTTGGATCGCAATTCCTGTCGTATTTCGGCGTTATAACGACAATTTTGAGCGTTTTTCAAGTTTTAAGGGTCCACAGGGGGCAGGAGGGGGTGCGAATCGAAAAATGGACTACGGCAGTGATTTGTACACCTTACGTAGTATATTTTCACAAAATTTCGGTTTCGAGTGTCCACTCCCACGAAATCCACATTTCGGGGGGTTGTTCCCCCTCAGGAAGGTGGGGGAGGAAAAATGATTTTGATGGTGAAAATGGAATCTACAGATCAATATCTAACATTAGACATCGAGATATTTCATTTCTAACAAAAAATCGATTTTTAGGAATTTTTTCAAAATTGCGAGCCCCACCCCCTCGAAGAGGAGGGGAGCGCGGATGGCTCCCGGTCTCAAAACCTTTGTTTGGGCCCCAAGATTCATCATACCAAAATTCACGCTTCTTTCATTAAATGCAGTTTTTTTTTGGGGGGGGGGGGGTTGCCTCCCAACTATCATCTTGTAAAATCTGTATAGGTTTAGGTACCTAGATGTAATCGTTTAACGGAAATCGTATAGTTTGGTTATTGTCGGTACTCTTCGAACTCGAAAGAACATTAGCGATGTAGGAAGTGACTCGACGTGATGATGATGCCTTTTCTTTTCATGCACCAAATTACAATGCAATAATTGTACGGTCTTTGAAATTACACGTAGGTCGAGTGTCCGATGCATAAGTGCTTATTTACCACACATACGACTGCGACAATTTCACTACCTCGGATAATTACGTTCGATACAGAAGTTACGCAAGTTACTCCATTTGTGTGGCCATTCTTCTAGAGAAGATGCATTTTGCACATTAACGGTAGCTGCCATTCACTCGTACTTCTGAATTTGAACTGATGCTGTTGGTGTCAAAATACGTAGGTGTCTGTCATGATTTCTATTCGTGCTCTACAATTTGTAGGTACCTTTTTAAGAAGAGATTTGTAATTATAACGGTGTTTGGTTTATTGTCAGTACTCGCTGACTGGAAATTTTTGGAATCTATAACGCAGTTCGACATTTTCAAACTTTTAAAATGCTGTTTGAGGTTTGATGGGTGATTTTTATAGCATTTTTCGCGTTGATAACGAGAAAAATAGAGAGAAAATTTCATCACCCAAGGATTTTTCTCAATTTAATTTTTTCGTTCAACGGTTTTTCTACTTTTTTGATAACTTTTGCACTTCAAGTCGATTTTCTGAAAAAAGGAAGGGTTCTACGAAAAAAATGAATAGAACATAAATTGTAGAGCGTCAAATTTCTTATCTACAAAGTTCGATTAGTTTTTTCTTAGGAGGCTTAGCTTTCGAGATATTTTAGCTCAAAGATTAAAGTTCAACTTTTTTTTAAAATTGAAAATATCTCAAAAACTAAGCCTCCTGAGAAAAAACGAATTGGACTTTACAGGTAGAAAATTTTACGCTCTACAATTTATGTTCTATTCATTTTTTTCGTAGGACCCTTTCTTTTGCCAAAAAATCGACTTTAATGGTTAAAATTTACATTAAAAAAAGTGTAAAACGAATTTTCAACAAAAAATCCTGATGCGATGGGGTAAAACTGAAATCATTTTCGAACTCTGCACTAAAAAGTAGGTCAGAAACATCAATCAGAATCAATTATGTAGAAAGGAAATTGTCGATTTGTCGCCCTTTGATATTCCAATTGTTGCAAATGGGAAATGTCAAAAATGCGGTTCATCACAAAAAATCGATTTTCTGGCAAAAGAAAGGGTCCTACGAAAAAAAAATGAATAGAACATAAATTGTAGAGCGTAAAATTTTCTGCCTGTAAAGTCCAATTAGTTTTTTCTCAGGAGGCGTAGTTTTTGAGATATTTTCAATTTTAAAAAATAAGTTGAACTTTGAGAAATATCTCGAAATCTAAGTCTCTTAAGAAAAAACTAATCGGGCTTTGCAGATAGGAAATTCGACGCTGTACAATTTATGTTCTATTCATTTTTTTCGTAGAACCCTTCCTTTTCTCAGAAAATCGACTCGAAGTGTCAGGAGTTATCAAAAAAAGTAGAAAACCCGTTAAAACGAAAAATTTAAATTGTGAAAAATCCTTGGGTGATGGAATTTTTTCACTACTTTTTTCATGATCAGCGTAAAAAATACTATAAAAATCACACATTAAACTTCAAACAGCATTTCAAAAGTTCAAAAATGTCGACCTGTGTAATTGCAGCGTTCATTAGTGGTGAGTGGTGGCATCCTAAATTTTTCCCGGGTGTACAGCAAAACTAAGATTTTTTAAGGAAAAAGGCCTAGAATTTTTCCGGGTGTAGCAAAAATTTCCAAGGTTCAGTAACCCTGTCGGAAGAAGAATTCTTGAAAAAATGCATTTAATTTTACCCTGGCGGCCTTCCTTCTAGCAAGCCTAAGCGATTCGAGGAAAAAATGGGGGGGGGGGTCAAAATTCAATGAAAAATGAAATTGAAAATTTTTCGAGTGTAGCAAAATATTTTTCTGGGTGTAGCATCTTGCTACTTCGTAGCGTTCATCAAGATTGTTTAGATCTGTTTTCTAAGAATTTTACCAGAAATAAGTATAAGTGTAGAATGGACGTTTTGCATTTTCAACGATTTTATGACTATTCGTTGAAAATGAACATTTTTTCAAAAAATCCAAAAATGGTCTGGCCGGATAATGGGTGAATTTAGCCCCCGCTCCGATTTTCGATCTGACTCCCTCCCCTAGTGTCCCTTGATGTAAAAAAATTCTGGATAAATTTTTGACCCACCCCACCCCTTCTTTCGACGTTATGGACATTTTATTGCATTATTTTCAAAAAAATTTAATTTCAACGTAAGTGAAGGAAATTTTCTCAGAATCACGTTTTCTTCATTTTTAACGAAAAGTTTTGGAGATACGGAAAAATTTGTAACCACCAAAAGTATTCAGAATTAAATTTCCTTTCCAATGAACTGTTTCACAACCATTTTCCTCAACTTTTCCTGACAGAGTGGACCTCTCCCCCTCCCCCTTATCTCAAAAGTTGGACCCACCAGAAAAATTTGCTCCAAAATGAATTCAGATACCAGATGAACTTGTACACCACATATTGAAGAACAAAAATCGAAAGTTTTTTTTTCAAGTGTCCAACTTTTGAGAAGGGGGAGGGGGAGAGGTCCACTCTGTCAGGAAAAGTTGAGAAAAATGGTCGTGAAACAGTTCATTGGAAAGGAAATTCAATTCTAGATACTTTTGGTGGTTACAAATTTTTCCGTATCTCCGAAACTTTTCGTTGAAAATGAAAACGTGATTTTGAAGTTTTCTCAAAAAATTTCATTTCCAAATTTGGGCGACAGGAGTTGCTCCAAAATGGATTTTGATAAGGAATGAAAATGTACATTAGGTGTTGAGGAACAAATTTTGTTCGAACATTTTTTCGTTACGACCCATAGATTAGGCGGTACACACGTTTGAAATGTTGGGGGGCGTGAACCCTGCGAAAAGGGGAGAGGAAAAATAGGCATCCAAGCGAAATTTATTTGTTTTAGTGTCTAGAATAAGAATTAATCATAAAATCAATTTCAACAGGAATCCCGCGCGGAAGCTTTTTTTTGTACAATTGAGACCTGACTACAAGGGGAACTTACAAAAAAAAATTGAGGGAAATCGGAAGACCTGACTTCATTTTTGGTTCGAGCTGGTACCGAATGGCCCAGTATCGAAATAATTTCTACTCCGATCTCTAGTTCACCGCCTAAAAATAATCCGGCAAAACGTAATCTATGCAGTACGTAGGTTTGAAATTCTTCATTTCTCGTTCCAGTCGTTCCTCGTTCATTCATCGACCTTCGAAACTGAACCAACATTACAACATTGTAAAGTAATGTATAAGTAAACGATCAATACGAACTGATGAAATTTCGGTTCAGACGACAGAGCTATTTATTTAGCAAAACAATTGCAATTTTCTTTCACCAATATGGCATTGAATCGGATAAACTCACGAATTTACAAACCACACAATAGTACTTGCATTGTCGAGACGATTATTACTCGTTTGTATTTTGTAAGTAAAAAGGTCAGTAAACGTGCTGTAATACGATGTTGGACGTTATTACGCCGATCGAGTAATTAAAATAATCGTAACTCGGATTCGGATTAATGTAATTATTTTACGCAGCTCTGCTGTTTTTATCATGGAGCGATTGTATCGTCTACACATTTCTAAGAGGCAAACAGTAAGAAAATTGCAAAAGCATACTCTTACGAGTTACTACAGCATCCGATATCGATACGACCGATAACCAACCGTAGATCCTCGTGAAATATACCAAACACGTATATTTTGTGTAATATTACTCGCATCGTCGCTCTTTGGTGGAAGAACATGGCAAAATATGCACACGGTAGATAGGTTTCGACGTTGAAAACGTCGAGTTACGCGCTGCTAATCATTATTCTTAATAGGCTTGGCTGAGCACCTGGATAAAAAAATGGGAGTAGATTCGACCGTTTTACTTACTCGCATCGCGTCAACGATTTCCTCACACGTGTTACGAGTTAAAAAAAACTAGGAAAGATATTTTAACGTAAAAATCAAAGAGAAGCGGTTTTTGTCAGGGGGGGGGGGCAAGAACGAGATTTTATGTCAAATTTTCTGTGGTTATTTTGAAACATAGCAAGTATTTTTTCACTACATATTTTCAGTGGCGTAGCCAGTCTCATTGGGGGGGGGGGGGGGGGTCAGAGCTTTCAAAATTTTTTGAGAAATTTTAAGTAAATTTTTAAAAAATTTCAAGTTTAGCCCTCCCTCTTTCCCTCGCCACAAAATTTCTTTAAATTTGGAATCATTTTCATAAATATTTAGGTAAAAGTTGCAGAAAAATACTTAAATTTTGGAGCAAACAACTTCCATGCCAATTATTTTGACCTTGAAAACCAAAAATAATGACAAATTTATGCAGTGGCATTGGAACCTTATATTTCAGAAGGGTACAAAGAGGGTATGAAGACTTGGATAATTAGAAGGTTTTAGGGGAAGGGGTTAAAAGGGAGCATTTTTTTGCAATATTGCCTCAATTAGTTGATATAAATATGATTTTGTTCATGCCCGAGCGAAACGAGGGCAAAGCTTAGAAAAAATTGAATTTGTAATGTTCAAAAAAGACGTTTTTTTGCTCAAAAATTAAAAAAAAAGGCCATGGGGGCGATTGCCCCAGTTGCCCCCCCTTGGCTACGCCACTGATTATCGGTGAATTAGCTTTCAAGACGCTGCATCGAAGTAATGTTTAAAAAGTTGAAATTATCCTCTTATGGTTGAGTGGCAAACAAATGATGATGAAAGTGTAAGACAAAAATTTTTAAGAATGGGAGGCACTCCCCATTTCCCAAAAAGGGTTTGGGTGCTCGGTTTTGGACCCTCATTCCCTCTATTTTCAGGTTGAGCAAATTTTGCGTTCTTAGAGTCAATTTCATAAGAACAGATATTGCTGAACACGATTGTGCCATTACTTTTGAAATTAAAGCCCAAGAAGTGCCCCAAATTATTATCCAAAAGTAGGTACCCCATTTTTTTAAATTTTCTAAAAAAAATCACAAAAATTACAGTTTTTTGTCTCTACGTCAGAATACAAGGACTCAGATCGGGATTTCAGTGTGATTTTTGTGTAGCAGAGGTCAAATGGCTTATAAGTATAAACGTTGATTTGATCATTCGAGTGTGACATCTTAAGGCGGTCCAGAGAACCCAATGGACCGATTAAAGTGATTGAATTCATAATTTCTGTACAGATCACGTAATACGAGTCTCTCATTTATTAATCAGTGAAAATTATCGAAAATCACTGAAAAACAGTCAAAATTGCAGCACAGTAATAATTCAGTAAAAAAATTCACTGAAAGTAAACAGTGAAAAAATTGCTAGAAAATTAGTGAAAATTCACTAAAAACTGGAAAGGTCAGTAAAATCTTTGAAATTCGCTGAAAAATCATTGACATTCTTTGATAAATCAGCAAAAATCTGCTGAAAATCAAAGAATTTTTCTTATTTGTCCCTGTGCTGCACCTTTGACTAATTATCAGACTTTTTACTGATTCAGACTTTTCAGTGATTCAAAAAGAAAGTGTCCTTATTCGGTGTCGTAGAATTCAAATATCACAAAAAATTTTCATAGGAGTTGAGGATGGAGGGGCCGTGTACGTGAAAAAAAAATGAAATCTCGTAATTATGGGACACGATAAGTCAAAATTTTGGTTTTCCAGGTCGTTTTGAAAAAGTCTTTACCTTCAAGATTAGAGGGAGAGATGTCCCTCTTTGAGATTTTAAACTCAGTTTTTCATATTTTTTCTCGGAAATGTTTAAAAATTGCATTTTTTTCCAACATGGCACAACCTGCCAACCATCCAATCACACCTTTATTTGAGGGACATCTCCCTCTCTAATCTTGAAAGTAAAGACATTTTTCAACTCAGTGGGATTCAATCACATGTATAGGACACCAAAAAAGGACCAACAACCAAATTACGAAAAATTAAGGGCGTAACCTCTCGATAAACCTTCCCCTGCCCCTCCTATAGGGTTTGGCGATGACCTTCCAAGCTGAAAAAATTCCTTATAGTGTCTCGATTCACCATACCAAATTTCATTCCTAAATCATAATTTGTCGTTCATGGCCATAAAAACGCACTTCTCGTCACACTAATTGGACTACCAAAACAAGAGCAGTTTTTGGGGAGGGTCCGACCCCAGAGGCGAGGAGTGGGGGAACTTCGATGAACTTTCTAGATGTGAAATTTTATTCTAAATACTTTTTGTTATTACACATTTTGCGCTATATTTGATACTTTTCATAATAAATTATAATTAACTTGATTTTGAGTACATTTTTGAAATTTGGGGCGCAAGGGTGGCTTCAAAGCGAATTTTTGTAATAACCAAAAATGGAGAGAAGCCTTTAAGGAAGAACTTTCACTTGAAAAATTTTTTTGTAGAACGAAAAGAACAAGAGATACGCGCATTTTTAAGAAAGAGGGTGGACCCTCAGAAGGGGGTCGGAAAAAATGGCACCCAAGCTCATATTTTTTCTAAATACATTCTAGATTAAGAATCATTTGCCAAATTGCTTTTTACATCCTGAGCGAACGGATGGCCTAATCCGACTATAGTAGGTATAGGTACGTAATACTTCAAAATGCACATTTTATCTCCATGAGAAAAATGATATCAAATTCAAATTTTACGACTTCGAAAACTAAAATTTTGACATGTGGTATCCCATAATTACGGAATTTCAATTTTTTCATATTCATCCCCTTCAGACGAGGTAACTTAGAATTTTCTCATGTAATGCCTGAAGTTTTTTCTGAACACAGTGGTATAAAAAATTTATAAAAACGAGTTGGAGAGGGGGAGGGAGGTAGCAGGCGCAAAAAAATCGAGAAAAAATGAGAGCACAGTCAAAATTCAACGAAAAAATTGAGTAATCTGGTATTTTGATGATCTAGGTAGTCCAAGAATTTTCAGCATTGGGACAAGCAATCAATATAATCTTTAAATCTGAATCAGTTGGATTTCGTAAAATTTTGCTTTTTTGAATCAGCAAAATAAATTTGACTAATAATTGGCAATTTTTCTGATTTTGCAGTCAAATTCTTGAGTTTTCCTGACAAATTAGGAAATTGACTCAGAAATCAGTAATTTTGTTTGAACAATCAATAAAAAATTAAAAATCACCGATTTTCAGTGAAATTGGTTTCACTGATTCCAAAAAGCAGAATTTCATCAAATTTGACCAATTCAGATTTAGAGAGTGTATTAACAAAGGCAATTCTTTTGAAAATTCATGTTTCAAAAGCAAAAAAATCAATTTATTTTCAGCAGTTTTATCATGAAAAATCTCCTTAGCGAGCTTAAGGTTGAGACTCGAGTCCCCTGAGCACCCCTTTGAGTGCGCCTATGTACCCGAATGAATCGAGGATGAAATTTTTTTTCAAATAATCAAGTCAGAAAAGCAAAGAACTGCTATTCCAATGATATTTATTTCTTTTGCATGTGTTGTAGATTTTCAATTTTTCTCAATCATTTCACGAATTGCTCCATCTTACGAGCAATAGGTGGTTTCACGTACTGACCCCTTCACTCGTATGACTTTTTTTTTGTGAAATTTGATTTCTACGACATCGAATACTACCTACGTGTAAAAGAAGAAGGTTGAAGTAATTATCATGTTTAGAAGATCTCTTTCTCATACGAAATCAATTCCAAGAACGTAGAATTTTCTTACGTTAGCCTAAAAATGGAGGGTGACGCCTCAAAACCAGCGGCGATTTTGGAAGGAAAAATCTGAAGAAGTCGGAAAGTTTGAAGAAACTTACCAATTAAAAAAATATTTCTAATACGAATTTATCAAAAATCACACTAAATAAGAATAAGTTCGCGTCTCTTGCATTTTTATTACTTACTGGTTAAAATTTCTTCTAAGTATAATTACTCATTGAGTTGGGAAGAAATTTTGAAAAACATGGATTTGAATAAAATTTGAAGAAGTCAAAGTTGGAAAATTTTTAATAGATACAAAAATGTTTTCCAACTGTAAAATTTTTTTAATTCAAATTTTTCAAAAGTTTTTTCAATTAGGATTTTCAATTTTTTTTTAAATATTCTTTGGAATTTTTCCAATTTGAAAAATGTTTCCAATAATTTTAAAATTTTCCTAGATTTTTTTAGCTAGTTGGAAAGATTTTTTTAAAAAACACTAAATTGAAAAAAATGGAAAAATTTTGAGAAAATTTAAGCTTGAAATAATTTTACTTACTGTTGGAAAAATTTTCAAATTGGAAATGCGGGATACGAGTTTGAAAAAAAAATTCATTATCTAAGTAATTGAAGAAATTCACAGTGGAAAAAATTGAAATTCAGAAATTAAAATAAATTTAGAAGTTATAGCTACCTATTGAAAAATGAAAAATTTTGAAGTTCCAAGTCGAAAGAATGGCGCTGGAAAAAATCCTTGTTTTAGGATGGAATTTAATTCAATTTTTTAATGTTTTTCTAGACACATTTTACCAAAAAATTTGTTGGTATTTGATAAAATCTCAAGCTTTGAAAAAAACAATGGAAGTCTGACTTCCCTTGGAAAATCGCCTCTGCTCAAAACTGAGCCCCCATCACGGACGGAGGAAATCGCGGTACAAAAGGGGACATTGTACCCCCTCCTCCCTCAATTATCTTAGATAAGGATTTTCATGAAAAAAAAAACTTTTTGGGGCATTAAAAAGCTAATTTTTCCAAAACTTCGCTCGCGAGCGTGAATAAAATCACAATTATGAATTATCTGAGGCAACAGAGCGAAAGAATACTCTTTTTTACCCTTTCCCCCGAAAATCCTTCTGGTATCCCAAGTCTTGGTACTTTCTTCCAGGGCTGGTGGAACAGAACAGAACAGAACAGTATGAACAAATAAAAACACTAAAATTTCTGTTTTCGCAGAACAATAACCAGAACAGAACAAAATAATGTTCTGAACAAATAAACGAGAACAGAACAGAACAGAACGTATGAAAAATATTGTTTTGTTCTGTTCAGAACAGAACAATATAATTTTTTTCTGTTCGTGAATTTATAATTTTTCAGAATTTTCAAGTTTTTTTGAGGATTTGGAAATTCCCCCTTTCCCTTCTCCCCATGAGTCCAAGCCTAACATACCAAAAAACCACATTTTCTCACTTGGACATCAATTTATCAATTTTTTTAAAATTGAACAGAACAGAACAGAACATAACAAAAAAGACCAGAACAGAACAGAACAGAACAGAACAAAACAGAACAAAACAACTGGAACAAAACCAGAACAGAACAAAACAACTGGAACAAAACCAGAACAGAACAAAACAATTTGCTTAAGGATTCGTTCCTGAACAGAACAGAACAAAACGACGTTCTGTTCCACCAGCCCTGCTTTCTTCGCACCCTTGCGGCGCCCTTCTGGCTCCCACACCCTCCTACGGGAGATGGACGATGAAGAGTATGCCTCCTGTTCTCAAAAATTTTTATTACATCAACTCATTACCCTCTATATGAAACAGCCGGGAAGCACGGACCGGCAACGCAGCAGTAGTAGTCCTATTTTAGCGTTGCGTTATATGGCGCGCGCGATATTTTTCCTTATATCTCAAAATTTTGAGTGAGCACATAGGTGTTTGAGGCATGAAAAATTATCTACTTTTCACGGGCTACAACTTGGTTTTTGTTCCAAAGCTCTATCCTCACCTGATCAAAAGTTATAAAAGTTTGAAACTCAAAAAATTTCATGTTTGACTTTTCAAATTGAAATTACTCAAAATTTTGAGTGAGCACATAGGTGTTTGAGACATGGAAAATGATCTACTCTTCACTGGCTACAACCACGTTTTTTTCCCAAAGCTCTAGCTCAAACCGATCAAAAGTTGTAAAAGCTCAAAGTTCGAGCTTTCGCAACTTTTGATCGGGTTGAGCTAGAGCTTTGGGACAAAAACGTGGTTGTAGCCAGTGAAGAGTAGATCATTTTCCATGTCTCAAACACCTATGTGCTCACTCAAAATTTTGAGTAATTTCAATTTGAAAAGTCGAACATGAAATTTTTTGAGTTTCAAACTTTTATAACTTTTGATCAGGTGAGGATAGAGCTTTGGAACAAAAACCAAGTTGTAGCCCGTGAAAAGTAGATAATTTTTCATGCCTCAAACACCTATGTGCTCACTCAAAATTTTGAGATATAAGGAAAAATATCGCGCGCGCCATATAACACAACGCTAAAATAGGACCACTAGTCGCGATTTTTGCGATGTTGCCGGTTCATGCTTCCCGGCTGTATCATATAGAGGGTAATGATCAACTCCAACCAACCAAGTTTCACGCTTCTATCATTAATATCCACTAACAAATTTTACAGTTTGCCACTCCACCATCGTATGGGCATATTCTGTTACGACGATTCGACCGAATCTTTCTGGAAGCAATTAAATTATAATATAAGTGGACTTCGAACACGATACGTGTACAGCTAACCATAAAGTTCGTATACGTTGCTCTTTCCCACAATAAAAGAACAGCGAACTAGTCTTGCAACGACTACAAATTTAATATCCGCCGATGGCTGGTCGCTCTCGCTAGACACGAACAGAATAACACGACCTCTTTGCTGCAATCTGCGATCTGGGTGCGCCTTACACTACGAGAACCGATTTCAACTTTGGAAAAAAAACTGCACGTGGAAATTAGGTACTTGGCACTTATACATCGTTAAAAACAATGTCAGTTGGCAAAAAATGGTACTGCACCGAATATCTATCCGCGTTCACGAGTAAATCACCTGTTCCGAAGACCGCAGCACGAACGATGCGACAATATGGAGACTTCGAAAGTCGACGACGGAGATGGTTTTGTTCGCATTTATGGCGAAATTTGCGTAGCTGGTGATGAAAATGAAAGTACATTGTAATCAACTGATTTAGAATGATTGAAAATATGGCACGATGCCTTTTACGTATATCAAGATGTAAACAATAGCTTTGAATGCGGCCATACTCGGAGATGAAACTGTGAAATGGCGAGATCCATAATCGATCACATCGTCTTATCAAGTTATCAGCTTTGTAGAATGAAACTTGGGCGAGAATAAATTGGAAAATCTATTTTTAAATACTCGCGAATTGAAAACATGCTCGAATATTTACCAACATCTCAATGCTCAAACGTAAGATAGAAATCAAACGAGTAGAAGTAAACAACCTTCGAAAAATATATAAAAGTGAATCAAACTTACAAATTATCGCAATTGATCACCGCAGAACTTCAAATAAATCACCGAACACTTTTCAGCTTCATGAGGAACGCGGAATAATAAAACGATATTCTCGAAATTGGTAAAAAAAAAAACCGCAATTCAAGACGAACACTGCACTAGCAGACAAACATGCGTCAACGCCGATAACACAACACTAACTGACTGGTTTTGTCTTGTACTGGTGATCGTATGAATCAGACCAGCGGTTGGCGACCAGCTGAGTAAAACATCCGCGTATTAACATAATGTATTACACCAACACTAGAACACGTACACACTACGACAGAGACAATGAGACAACGAATATGAGTCAATTCCGGTAAGTATCTATTCATTACCCTCTATATGATACAGCCGGGAAGCATGAACCGGCAACATCGCAAAAATCGAGACTAGTGGTCCTATTTTAGCGTTGTGTTATATGGCGCGCGCGATATTTTTCCTTATATCTCAAAATTTTGAGTGAGCACATAGGTGTTTGAGACATGGAAAATGATCTACTCTTCACTGGCTACAACCACGTTTTTGTCCCAAAGCTCTAGCTCAAACCGATCAAAAGTTGCGAAAGCTCGAACTTTGAGCTTTTACAACTTTTGATCGGTTTGAGCTAGAGCTTTGGGAAAAAAACGTGGTTGTAGCCAGTGAAGAGTAGATCATTTTCCATGTCTCAAACACCTATGTGCTCACTCAAAATTTTGAGTAATTTCAATTTGAAAAGTCGAACATGAAATTTTTTAAGCTTCAAACTTTTATAACTTTTGATCGGTTGAGGATAGAGCTTTGGAACAACAACCACGTTGTAGCCCGTGAAAAGTAGATAATTTTTCATGCCTCAAACACCTATGTGCTCACTCAAAATTTTGAGATATAAGGAAAAATATCGCGCGCGCCATATAACGCAACGCTAAAATAGGACTACTACTGCTGCGTTGCCGGTCCGTGCTTCCCGGCTGTTTCATATAGAGGGTAATGATCTATTCAAAACAGCGTTAGGCTGAAACCCTTTGAATTCGAATTAATTCTGATTCAGCTGCATACCTTACTTCCTTCGACTATTTCAATTTTTTTTCATATTTTCATATTTTAGGTGTCTGTGTCGATGATGGAAGTAGATGAAAAATGTTGGTCAATGCCAAATTTTATTATTTAGATATTCACAATGAAGTGCCTAGTGATTGAATGAATGTAGAAACCTCGAAATGGTATCACACCAAGCAGCAAGTAAAATAAAATGGAATAAAACGCAGCATGGAGTTTGCTTACAAATTAATTATGATTTTGTTTCATTTTTCGTTTTATTTGCAACAATCGAACTATGATTTGAACGAGAAATTTGGAAAGATCATGTTTTCAATTCCATCTTATGACATCAAAATTGTAACAGCCCAATAAGGTGATTTTTTAATTTTGATCAAAATTTTGAGGATTTGAAATGCTTATTTTTCAAAGAAGAAATATCCCTGAAAAGCAATCTTCTGGCACGTGAATTGATAAGAATCTGTTTTCTACTTACCATATTGATTTTTTGATATTTTGTAGGCTTCGGAAAAATTTTCGTTTTTTTCAGGATTTATAAATTATACCTAATTTCTCCAGACAGCGTGGAAATAAACGATTAAGAGTATCTTGATGGAGGCTTCAACGTTTTGAAATCTTGAAATTGGTTCAAAGGTACAGCAGTTTGAAATTTAAAATGATCTTTTATTATCCCCAATCGATTTATGGAAACAAATCTTCGTTCACCTTTCTTTTTCTGGAAGACAGAGCTGATGAAGTAAATTTTTCTCACGAGTAGCATACAAAAAATACAGAAATAAAGAAATTTACCTACTACCCAACCACCCTTCATGTGTTATAACTAGGGCAATCCAAAATATGGCCATATTTTAGGTAAAATATTGAATATATATTTGGATATTTTGAGGTAAAATATTTCCATAAATATTCGAATATCCTGAAAATATTCAAATATATTCGAATACAATATGGGTATCATTTTACTCGCTTTGATTAGGGTTACTCAAAAATTATGATATCACTGATACCTTTTAAAAATTAGGAACATTATTCACAAAATAAGGCAAATGAATGAATCAAAATTGTATTTTTAATCAATTATCAAAATCAAAAATTTATTACGTAAAAAAATCAAAAAACCAGCAGTTACATTAAAAAAAAATAATTCACCTAAAATGGATGTTTCCATACTTATAATGCAAAAATTTCCAAAATATTTAAATATATTCGATTTTTTTTGAAAAATCGTAAAATATAAGTACAGTAATTTTGGACGAAAATATTCAAATAACAATCGAATATGTGAAAATATGCATTTTTAGGCAAAATATTTGAATATATTCGAAATGAAGTTGGGCGTATTTTAAAGGAAATTTTCTCAAACGGAAAATGATTTTGTTTCTTTTGAAATCGAAATGCTGCAAAAAAGTATTTAAATGAATATTTTGGGTTGGCCTAGTTATAACACTATAACTGCCCATGCCTCTTACATTTTTTTCAAAAATAATTTTTACTTTTGTTGATAGGTATTAAAGGTATCTGAAACATATACTTACATTATCATGTAGTTTTTAATTGACAAAAAGAAGAGAAAAAAATATATTCAAGAACTTAATTCAAAAGTGGAAATTCTTAAATTATTTTTTGAAATATTAATTCATTCATCAATTTTGCAATATCGATTTCAATCCGATCTAGATGGATGTGCAAAACATATGGATGATTCAATCGGAGAAAATCGTTGACCAGGAAAAATCTGAAAAAAATCCATTTCAATCGAAAATTTCACCCCCCCCCCCTCCTTAAGACAATATTTTGGTTCGTCTCGGAGAGTGTTTCCTTCCTCTTGCGAGAGGAAATGCGGACCCGGTACAAAGCTTTTTGTGCCCCCCCCCTTTTTAAGCTATCTACATTACTCGAGTAAACTTGAGTGTGGATTTGAAGTGACATTTTGAAACAAATGGGAGGGGGTATTTTTTTTTCGTTTTTTGGGTTAAAATCAAATAAAATTTTTGAAAATATGGAACCTATTATAGCCCAAGCGAAGCAAGGGCAAAATTTTTGGTAAAATTTTGAAAAAACTGCGATTTTTACCAAAAAAGGTGAATTTTTGCTTATTTTTCTTGTTATTTTACAAGTTGTTTTATAAAGGTGTTTGCGGGGCCTTGATATTTTTGGAAAAAAATGCGGACCCGGTGTAAATGCATCCTTTGCACTCGCCTTTCGCCAGGCCCGTGAAGGGGTCGAAGGGAGCAAAAATGTTGAAGTGATTTTTGAAAATTTTAATAAGTATGTTTAAATGGAACATGATTAAAATGAAATTTCTGAGCGGGGGGAGAGGACAACTCCTGGTCTTTTGTGGAAAATGTTCGTTTTGAATTGAAAAAATTGGGAAATTAATCGAAAACAATCAAAAAAATTCACTCCAGGCGGAAATTTTCAATTTTTCCCTTTCTTCCCATAACCTACTCTCTCATTCATAAATCAGTGAAAATGATTGAAAATCACTGAAAAACAGTCAGAATTGCAGCACAGGAGAAAATCAGTAAAAAAGTTTTCAATGAAAACAAATCAGTGAGAAAAATCACTTGAAAATCAGTGAAAATTCATTGAAAAGTAAGTAAAATTTATGAAATTAGCAAAAAAATCAGTGAAAATCTTTGAAAAATCAGCAAAATTCGATGAAAATCAGTGAATTTCGCTGATTTTTTCCTATGCTGCAATTCTGACTGTTTATCAGTGACTTTTCACTGATTCAGAATGAGAGAGTAAATACGGTTCTTCCGTAAGACTATTTTTTTGTTTTGAAGCAAGGAGACAAAAAAGAATTGAAAAGCTTTTCGAAATTTCGAATATGCAATTTTAATGGTCTTGAATGATACCTGAAAAATGAAGTATTGAAAATTTTACTGTTTCCAATTATTTTTTAGACTTTTGATTGGTTTTGATGAAATATTTGGAACCAGATTGAGCGAGAGAGGGATAGAGGGGTAGCTTGCCTCTCATTAGACAAAATTAAATTTTCAGAAAAAAATAGATTCGATTGAGTCGAAAATTTTTTGGTTCAAGTTGGAGAAAAATCATGAAAAATGCGGACATTATGTCCCAAGATTTTTCGATAAGTTGACCTCTAATCCTATTCTTTCAAAAGTGGAAATCGTGTCCCTGTGTTTTGAAAATTGAAAAAGATGTTTCTTTTTTTTTTGGAAATTGAAAGAAATGCCTCTTTTTTAAAAAAAAACTGGAGTATCATCTTTTTGTAGTACATACGAAGATGGAAAATTTGAATACGAAATTTCGAAGAAAATGGTTTGATGATAAAAAATGAAGTTTTTAAAATTTTGCTCAATTTATAAGTTTCGATAGGTATTCAGAGCAAGATTAAATAGGGACGGTGGGGGGCAACTTGGCTCCCTTCAGTCATGGCAAAATTGTATTCAAAGTCAAAAATTTAGATTCTAGTTTGAAATAAATTGAAAAAAGCACGCCCAGTATAATAAAAATTTATTTAAAAAAATATAAAAAATTGAAAAAAATTGTGCTTTGGGTCGAAAAAATCAGGAAAAATTCCACTTCGGTCGAGAATTTTTTATTTTTCGATCCCAGAGAATATTACCCATGTAATAACATAATGGCAGGCATCATAGCGAAATTCCGTAGAAAAAAGTGACTTTTAGTGACCTTTTTTGAGAAAAAGTGACCAAAAAGTGACCAAAAAGTAACCAAAAGTACTTAACCAAAAATTCGATTTTTTCGGGGGTATTTTTTTACAGTTAAAAGAGGGCTGAGAATTCAAGAAAAAATGAGGGGAGGGGGTAAAAATTCAATGAAAAAATTAGGTAATCTAAAAATCTAATTTTTTTTAGTGGCACTTTAGGAGGCAGATATACTTACATAATTAATTTAATTATACAGATCTGAGCAAAGAAAAATTGAAAAATGACGAGATTTTAGGAACAAACAATTAATATATGACCTATATCTACTCTCTAAATCTAAATCAGTCAATTTTCGTAAAACTGTGTCTTTTTGAATCAGTGAAATGAATTTATTTGAAAATCTGTGATATTTCAATTGTTTGATTAATTTATTTTAGTCAAAATTATTGATTTATTCTGTCAAATGGGGAATTGATTAAAAAATCAGTTACTTTACTGATTTAGAAAAACAGAATTTTTTTCAAATTTAGAAATCGAATTATAGAAATACTGCCTGCGCGAAGCGAGGGCAATTTTTTTTTGAAAAATCATTATCAACTTTTAATTTTTTTTCTTGAAGAATTTTGAAAAATATAAATTTTCAAGTGAAAATTTGAATTTTTGTTTGAAAATGCGAAAAAAGTGACTTTGGGAGAAAAAAAGTGACTTTAAGTGACCTTTTGATGAAAAAAGTGACTTTTTTAGTGACCAAAACCGAGAAAAGTGACAAACACCCTAAAAAAGTGACCTGCCATGATGCCTGTAATGGGAAAAATGAAATATTGAGGAGCTGTAACTTGTAAAATTGGAAGGTGATTAGAAATTGTATCGTTCTTAAATAATTGATTTTTGTGTAACGAATGATGGAAATCTAAAAAATGGTTTTTTTCTCTTTTTCCCATGAGTAGCATTCGCATTTGGTAAGAGGTGTTTTGAAAAAATTTTTTCAAGACCTTTACTTTTATTCACATCAAAAACGGTCACTTTAAATGATTCTTTCATCAGAAAACGAGAGCTTCTTGGTTTTACTCAATTTACATTATAAAAAAATTTCTTACCAAAATTTTGACTGCTGAAGTGCAATTTCTCTCAATTCAAATGATAAAAATCAGTTAATGCAACGACACTGCAGTAGCAATAGCAGTTTTTCATTATTCAACTTTTTTCTAGTCTTTGATCTATTTCCTTAATTGAACACTGTAGCAGCAAATAATCAACAACACAATCAGTCGCTATAATTTTATTTAAATTTAATAGTTACAATTGTTTTTTTTTCATTTAAATATAACTACATTACATAATCTCAATAAGCGATACAACAGTCCTCCGCGCAAAATACAGCGATCATTATATTTTAATAAAATTTTTCATTTTTTTCCATTTTTATAATTTTTTATACGGTACTCCTTATATGCTTTAGAACAAGAAAAAACACCGCACCTAGACGCCAATACAGAATAATCTTTCGAACCTGAATAATTTTCAACGCAAGTAACTTCAATGGTTTGAGAATTAGCCTCAAACTCATCCGAAAATTTATCCATAACAGACATCGAATAATACGTAGGTACTAGATAGGTATCAGTAATAATTAAATTCTACATTACATTATACCCTAGAAAATAATAAACGATAAAATGAATGTAAATTATAATAGTGGGGTTGTGAAAGGGGAAAAATTTCATACAGAATAGATGGAAGTGAAGAAATAAAGGGAGGAAACCTAAATCATATCGGATTTTCAAAAACCACGACTCTTTCCTTATAACGAAAAAAAAACCGGTAACTGTTCGCAGTTTTTTCTTCGAACAAACAATTTCGCTCGGATAAATTACTATGGAAACAAATCATACGAAATTTTATCCGAATGTTGTCCTCATCTAGCTAATAAGTCGTTCGAAACGAGAGCTGCCAAATTCTGAATAGAAAAAATTTGGACTTGGTGTTCGTTTATTCTTAAAACTGCTGCGGTTACGACTCGATAAGAAGGTACTTTATACATAAATTACAAAAATACTTAGGTACAATTCACGTATGGAGGTAAATTCGAATATGTGTACACTTTGGTCTATACTCATGCATTTTTTTCCTATCGAGTCGATATTCAAAATTTCATCGTTCATCGCCCCGCGAAAACGATGAACGCCCATAAAGCCAAAGTCCGACTAACAAAACGTGGACCAATAATATAGAATGGAAAACAAAAAATAAAAAACAAAACAAAACAAACCATAAGAAGGAAATTATAAACGTACATTAATCAATTTAATACCCTGAAATTTAAATTACACGAAATACGTGAGAAGAAGAATATCGTACAATCAGTGTTGGCAGTGAATTTGATAATGTGTCCATGGGAAATTGAAAATTGAACCGAATAAAGCGAATTTTTCTACAGGAAGGTTTCATTTGAAAGGAACAATCAGCAATTTCATTCGCAGACAGAACTTATTCGCCAATTTAGCAAAAAAAAAGCATTTTTTTTTGTAGGTATTTCGTAATTACCTAAACTTATGGCTAAAAACCACCTGCTCTCAATATGAATAGGTCAAATTTGATAAATGAGGGGCTTAGTTCCAAAACTCACTTTTGCCAAAAAAAATCGATGTCGTTTTTTTTGCGGATTCTGGTTCAGTTTTTCATACTGAATCGAAATCTGCAAAAAAAAACGACATCGATTTTTTTTGGCAAAAGTGAGTTTTGGAACTAAGCCCCTCAAATCTTACCAAATTCAATTAAATTCAGGCTGAGAGTAGTGATTTTTCACTGATCTTTCGGTCAAAATGACTAATTTTTTCGGACAAATTGGTGAAATTTAATACTGGCTTCTAATTAATTTTGACGCAAAGGGGATTTCGACGATTCAAGTTCGATTTTATTCTACGTTCAAATTTTCTCAATTTCTTCAATTATAATTTTTTTTTTCAAAGCTGTATCCAATTTTAAAATTTTTTCTACCAATAAAATATTTCAAAATTTAAATTGAACCGTGTTCAGTCAGAAAGCACCGAACGACAAAATTAAAATCTCGAGATTTCAATTTTTTAATAATTGTGGTATTAGCTGTTTTCATGAAAAATATTTTTAAAAATCATCTATAACTGAAGTTGCAAAATTCTGATAATTTTATCCCCCCCCCCAACTTTGAGTTCAGCCAAAAAGAACTAAGTGACAAAAAATCGACATCATCAAAAAATTGCAAATTTTTCCAAATTTTGAACATTAATAATTTTTTTTAAATTATAAAAATAATTTTTTAATGATGGGTGTAAGGGAACTTTGATATTTCTCACATTGGCAACAAGCAATGCAGTTTTTAACATCAATTATTTATTAGCTAGAACCAAAAATTTGAAATTTCAAAAGGTCATTAGAAAAAAGAGTACAAGTCGTTTGGTTCTCTTTGACTGAATTCAACAAAGAACATTTTTAGTGCAACCAAAAAGATCCAAACGACATGAGTTCAGCCAAATAAAACCAAGCGATAAGGAGTCATTTTAAAAATGATTTTATATAAATTTTCTCAAATGTTACAATCCTTCACAATTTGAAATTAAAGAAAATTCTAAGCTATTAAAAATTTATTTATTTTCCATATATAAATTACCCCTTCCTGAATTTTTAAGATGTGAAAAAACTTCAAACTCAATTTACTCAAAATCATGCTTCTGTCAGTTCTGTCGCTTGGTTCCAATTGACTTAACACAATTCAAATTTTCCCAACTTTGATTTTTTCAATTTAAAAAAAATTCCAATGATTGAGTTGGAAGAAATTTTTAAAAATTACAAAAAAAAGTTGGAAGTAAAATTTAAAAAAAAAATTAAAATTGGATACAGCTTTGAGAAAAGTTTAAAATTGGAGAAAGTGAAAACATTTGAACTTCGAATAAATTTAGAGTTAGGTCGTCGAAATCTCATTTGTGTCGAAATTAATTAAGAGCTAGGAACTAAATTCGCTGAATTAAAATAGAATTGGCAATTTTTCACTGAAAATTTACACTTTCACTGAAAATTGACACTTTTTACTGAAATTGACATTTTACACTGAAAATTAACATTTTTTCACTGAAAATTAAATTTTTTCACTGAAAATCAACATTTTTCAACTGAAAATTGACATTTTTTCACTGAAAATCAACATTTTTCAACTGAAAATTGACATTTTTCACTGAAAATTAATATTTTTTTCACCGAAAATTGACATTTTTTCACTGAAAATTAACATTTTTTTCACCGAAAATTGACATTTTTTCACCGAAAATTGACATTTTTTCACTGAAAATTAACATTTTTTCACTGAAAATTAACATTTTTTTCACTGAAAATTGGCATTTTTTTTACCGAAAATTGGCATTTTTTTAAACCGAAAATTGACACATTTCGCTGAAAATACACGATTTTTACTCTATATTTTTAATCAAAAATTACAGATTTTCTCTGACAAATTGGAAACTGACTGACAAATCAGTGATTTTTCACTGATCTTATAAGTAAGAAATTATTGATTTTTAGTAAAATTCAATTTACAGAAAATTTAAAACAGTAAAATTTCGCAAAATTTAATTGACCTCCAGCCATAATTTCTGCTTCAGTTCCAACAACGCTGATGATGCTGTTTAAAGTTAAAACTGTTTCAAAATTGAAAACGTGATATTGCAGTGGAACAAGCGAAGTGAGTGTAATCCACCACACACAATCAGACCACATTATCAATTCGCACAATAATTTGCCAACACTGTTTTTTTCAACGCTTTTCAATGCATCGAGAGAGAAAAGAAATAAAGACAATTAGAGACATAAAGAGAAGGAGACACCTTCGCAGTGCTAAATTCCGTCCATTACTCGTACTAAATATTCACATTATACATAAAAAAATTTCCACTAAAATTGCGACTAGTACATTTTTTTACTCTTTAAAAGACTCCTTTATTTAAACACAAGAATGGTCAAGAACGAAGAAAAAAACCATAGGTACCTAAACCTAAATTAAAATAGTTTATATACCTACTCCAGACATTTCAATTCCCTGAAGTAAAAACGTTTATTCTACAATTTCGTTCACTTTTTCATTACGTAAAGTCCGCGAATAAATCATTTTTACCAAAATCATAAGTACATAGACGTACCTACCCAAAATAATAATAATAAAACACATCCAAATACCAAAACAAAAGGAAAAACATCATTCTCCCACAAAAAATCGGCGTTAGATTCATTAAATTTTCATCTAGTATCACACTCGCGCGCTCCGTAGTACAAAAAAATTCATAGTTAAAAAAAATTCAAGGAGGTGCAAAAAAAAGAGAGAAAAAATCAAAACTGGGCGCTTTCATAATAAAAATAAGGGCCTCAGTATTAATACTGAATTCTAAATTAAATCCCATGTTTGATAAGTTCGGTATTTCTCGTATAAAAGGGGGAAAAAAACTTAATGAATCCAAGACTTGAAATTTTTCTTGTTACTTTGTTGGAATGCTTATTCGAAATGTCACTCGATCGTGATACAATCTTTCGTTTTTTGGAAAAAAATTATACTTGGGCGAGTTGACTTTTTATCCTAGTCGTTAATTTTTTCATTACGTTTTGTACACTTTTTACATTCCTTTCGTACTAAAATCAACACCCGATTGATTTTCATTGTCGCAGATGCAACAATTTATAACCCTTCTTTGAAAATAATTCTGATAAAAAATTATCGTATCGTAAAATTAAAGAAAATAATTCAAACAATAAAGGTATTTTAAAATACATACGTACGCGATTTGTAAAGCAACGACGAATTTTTCGAGAAAAAAATTGAAATTGATTCGACTCGAGGGAGGTCGTGTTCTGACGGACCAAGTTTTTGAAACTTTTTATTTCGAATTAGATAAGAATGGCAGTAGTTCGAAATCGACGGGATGGTAACGTGAGAAAATTCTGAACTAAAGTAGTAATAATTGTTGGATAGGGATGAAAGAGGTGTTTCGAAGCGCCAACCCGCTTTTTCAAATTAAAATGAAATTCGGCGATAAATAAAATCAAAAGACAAAAATTCGTCAAGAAATCCCACATCGACGATCTTTTCCCAAAATTAATTAAAAAATTATGAAAATCCTACACTGGGTGGAAATTATTTTTCAAAAATTTTCCCTGACTTTTTCAGATTTTGCAGGTCAAATTTCTACAAAATCTCCAGACCTTTTTACGCCAAGTGCTGTTGCATAGATGAAAATGCACTTCTACTTCAAGAAATTTTTCATAAAAATTATGCCCCAGAGAAATGGAGAAAACACGTTTTATTTCTCTTTCAAAATGATCATATTTTCCAAGATGGCGGAGGGGGGGGGCAAGATTATTTCGAGATCGAATTTTCGTTTCGAAACTTTTGAAAAATATGTAAATTCATCAAGCCGAAGAAAGAGGGAAATTTTTGAAGAAAAATATCATGTTGAATTAAAGCTGAAATTACATTAATTTTTTCAACATTTCAGTCCTGAAGGGGATGTGAGATTATTAACCCCGGCCTCGTAAGAGTTAAGATTGGAAAAAATTGCGATTTTTAGAAAAGAAATAATTCATTTTTCAATAGTTGTCTGAAAAAATTCTCAACCTGAGTGAAAATTCGTAAAATAGGGTGTCCAAAATGCTCCCAAAATGAGATTTTCACTGACTTTTTCAGTTTCTCCAGATCAATTTTTTAAAGTTTTTCAGAACTTTTTACATATAATATTCATGAATCCGGAGGTGGGGGGGGGGATTTTTCCCGTAATGTACTTACAATCCAAAACTGAGCAGAAAAAAGGATTCAAAATGCATGGTGTTTTGACAATTTTCTTTTCAAAAATTACCACTTTTGCAAGATTTCTAGATGCTTTTTTTTCGGCTACGAAAACGATTCAAATTCAATTCTTGAAATTTTTGACCCCCCCGCCGCCACAAAACTTGGTAACTTGAATTTGTGGTATAAAAAACTTCTAATGAAAACGAAAAAAATATAAAGTTTTGAAAAATGGATTTTCCGGGCTGAAAATATAAAAATTTCTTCACAATTCATTACTTCTCTCCCTTCCCCAAAAACACGATGAAAGGTAAAATATCCATTATTTTGTGAACATTATCAATGTGTTAAGCCCAAGTGAAACAAAGGCAAATTTTTTTGAAAAATTTGGAATGAAATAAGCAAAGAAATCTGTTCTAAAAAATGTTTCTTTCTTTTGGGTTATTACAAATTCCAGGAAATATTCCAAAATTCCCTGAGATTTACAGACTTCCAAAATTCCCAAATTTTTCCAAGTGGACACCTTGTAAAAATTTTTACATTTTTTATCGGTATTTTGTATTTTTTGTGCCAGTACGAACTCTGTAAAATAAATGAAGAAAGGAAAAACGTTTGCTCGGAGGGAGATATTGATTAGAAAAAAACTGCAACGAGATAGCAATCTCATTTTTCTAAAATGAATTTTACATTTTTACATTCATTCAGACCCTCCCTCCCTCCATCCCCTTCCTTTTTTTTCTATAAATAATACAATTTCCCAATGGATAAATTTTGCATAAATTTCTTTTCGACGTCGAATTCGACGCTGACGATGAAAAAACGAGGCAATCTCACATTTAAAAATTTTTCCCCACATATTGGTCCCAATTTTACTCTTTGTCTCACAGAAAAAATCAACACGTCGCGAACACTGGAAAAATTGCCCTAAAATTAATACCCATCCTCGCGACTTGAATTTTTGGCATGATAAAAATAAAAAATCCGCCAGAACACAACCTCTTCACGATACCGAATCCATCGTCGCCATTCAACAACAGAGAAACCCTACTGCATACACGCGAAAACAAAACTAGGGTGTATGCGATCACATTATCACTAAAAAAAACTCCTAATAATAGAAAAAAAATAATGATAAAAATAATAATAAAATAATTCAAACACCAACAAAACATTTTTCAAGAGAAAGTAAAACCCAGAATAAGAAGCCAAATTCGAAAAATGTTGCACTTCGTTGGACACTACACTTCAATTCACCATCGCTTGGAAAAAGAAAAAAGAACAGGCGAACGAGCAAAATCATACTCGGTTTTCAAATTCGCACGAAAAATCGTTCAAATTACCTAAAAAAATCTCAGACATGCGATTCGTTAGACGAACCGTGATTAAATTTCGATTACAAATACCAATCTTGAAAAATTTCCTACCCAAAAAAAAAGTTGAAAAATAAAATAACCCTATTCACGCATTTCCACATCTCGCTCGGATCATAAAAGATCGTTCACTTTCCCATTCGTGTCCATTTTTCATAATTTTTTCTTTTTCAACAATACAAAAACAATTACCAAATTTAAAATATCACAGTCGATTTAACCATTAATGCTTACGTTTTACATTATCTCTTATACTTTAACCGAATCATCGCGTTTGCCAAGTCTTCTCACAGCGAATACCACAACAGAGGGGGAAAAACAAAATTTTTTTCAAAAAATCAGACGAGCAGGAAGTTAAAGAAAAACGCCAACCAGCTTTGTAACGAAATTTCGATAAACTCCGGCATTTTAATCCTACCAATCCAACGATACGTAACGTTAAACGTAGAAGTAAAAGGAGGTTAGTTAATGTACTTCATCGAAATTTCATTACACGAGTTTAAAATACACCGAGTACTTTTTACTCGTAGCTCTGGCTTTGGCCATTTTACCCTGCTACGTCTCGGTGGTAAAAGCGAGCAGCCAATTCGAGAAATAAAATTGAAGGAATTGGCAAGTGTCGGACGTACCAGACTAAAAAATTACACCGAGTAGTTCGATGGAAAAATTTCGTCGAGAAATTTAAAAAAGATGAAATGTTTTAAAACGCCCCGAACCTGAATGAAGAAATTACGTTACTAGATACCTTAATTATGATGATCTAAATTACAAATATCAACATGATAAAAATACCGCGACAACTTCGCCAGTTTCGAAAATCAACCAACATCTTACTTCGGGACAGTGTTGTCAAAGTTCACGAACGTTTAGAGAATGAACGTGAACGCGTTCGCGAACGAGCCACATTTTCGTGAACGTGAACTGAACGCGTTCATTTCATGATGAACGTGAACTGAACGCGTTCATGCCCAGAAAAATTGAACGTGAACGTCGTGAACGCGACGTTCACCACAGATTTTCAGGGCTAGAACAAAATCGCAGGAATAAGCTTGCTCTTGCGGCTCTTGTGTCTTGTCGTGTTGCGTGTCAATGTGCGATTATAGAGACTGCAGAATAACGCTGGTTTGCCTAGCTCCCTGCGCCTTGCCAGGGCAGTAAGAATGTAAACAGCAACAAAAACGACTGCAAAAGACCAACAAAACAGTTGCTTGGCGAACTGATAAGCGCCAAGCGGCTGTTTTGTTGGTCATTTGCAGTCGTTTTTGTTGCTGTTTACATTCTTACTGCACAAGAAAAATTTTTTAAATGAACGCGTTCAGTTCACGTTCATTTGCTTGTGAACGTGAACTGAACGCGTTCATTTGCTTGTGAACGTGAACTGAACGCGTTCATTTTTAAACGAACGTGAACTGAACGCGTTCATTTTTTTCGTGAACTTTGACAACACTGCTTCGGGATCATCGAAAAAAAAAGAAGGAAATTACAAAAAAAAAAACAATCCAACAACCGTACAATAAAATAACAAAAACTAATATAATCGAAGCACCTAGTAACTTGAACAACAGAGCAACGTAAAATTACTAGCAAAACTTAACTCGGCGGGAAAAGAAGGCCTAAATGTGCTTTCAAAATAAGCGATTCTTTTCCTAACCTTTTTTTTTTTCATTAATTTATTCCTTTTCTTTCAGTAGCATTTTTCATATGTACAAAAAAAATGAAAAAAGAAAGAATAAAATAAAATAAAATTATCTTCGCCAGGTTCGAAAAAAAAAAGAAGAAAACCTTAAAAATAATAAACTCAACGTAAAACACGAGGTAAGAGGGGCCATTTAACCAAATTTCAAATTTTTACGTGTACTCGACCTTGTTGCGTAAGGTAAAACAGAAATATAAATTACACATTATCAGTGTAATCAAAACACGTCCCATAATTCTAAATTTGTACCGGCTTTTTTGCTTTCAATTACAAAATAAAAAATTAACCCTTTGCGATGTTAAAGGGTTTCATTGAATATTGCATACGAAATTTTTTAATACAAAATCGTAGGTATTTACATTTGAAAAAAAAATTGAAATTACGTCCTTCGTTTACATTTTCCTTTCATCTCGATACCTATCGAGTCTTAGACATAAAATTTTATACGAAAAAAAAAATTATATCGAGACCGATAATCGCGTAATTAAAAAAATTCACACATCGTACATCGTTAATATACAAAATTTCGTCTCGAATAACGAAATATCGATAATTTTAACAAAAAGAGAAATAATAATGAAAGAAGGGGATGTTTGTAGAAAAAAATTAAACGTCATAGTGATCCATATTTCAATAGGAAAAAAAATTGAAATTTTTAATATCGATGGATACCGTAAATTCGACAATAAATGATGAAAATTATACAATACAGAATGTTCATCTTACTGAATGTTCATTATTCGTTTTCTAATCATTATTATTATAAAGTATTATTATTAAATATTTTTTTCATTTTTTAAAAGTTTGTTTTAAATCAATTTTATCACAATATTATGGTTTCTACGACAAAAAAAATTGTGGAAAAAACGAAACGGCACGAAAACCAAAGACGAGGTTTTTTCGGAAAATAAACCGTCGGAATCTCAATTATTACTCTTTTGAAACGTCTCTTAAATATATTACACGTTAAAAAAAAAAAGAAAAAGGAAAAAAAAGAGAGAAAAGAATATACATCATTATTTAACAGAGAGAAAGTCGCGTAAGAATCATACCGAAATAATTTCCGTGCAGCGTACGCATGAAACTTCTTCATTTCACGTTCTACAATTTTCTTCGTTTATGATTTTCCAAGACATCGTCGTACTCGAACTTTTGAGTTTTGGAGTCGTTGATTGATGTTACTTTTTCATATTGATTCCAAGAGTACAGACGATGATAATGTATAGTTTGGAATTAATGACAAGCTCCTGGAAAAATAAAATAAAATGGTTAAAATTTTAAAATTGAAGCCAAATATAATATTTCCTTGGATATAGTATTTTCACGCTTTCAACTATTTCTTGGATCATTATTTATTAATTCAATCAAGTTTCCATCTTGGATTTTTCGAATTAGTTCGAAATTTGTCAACAAGAACGAACTTCAAGTATTTAATTAGAAGAAATTTCAAAAATTAATACATTATGAAATCGAAAAAATAATAGAATTGAAGATATTGAAAAAAAATGTTGGTGAAAAATTGGATCTTAGCATTTTGAACACGGATCATCGAAATTCCAAGTGGTTCAAAAATCAAAACGATTTAGAAGATAATAATTTCATACGCTCCTCAACAGTCATGGATGTACGATTAGCTAACCAACCACAAAAAGCATAAAAAATTCAAAATTTTGAAATTTTCTGGCATCATAGCGAAATTTTTGAAGAAAAAAGTAACGCTCAGTAACTTTTTTTGAGCAAAAAGTGGTCAAAAAGTAACCAAAAATTCATTTTCTGGGGGGGGGGGGGGATTTTTTTACACTTTTCTGGGGGGGGGGGCAATTTTTTTGTAGTTTTCTGCAAACATTTCAAAGATAAATCAACTGAAAGGACGTAAATAATTTCATTTTTTAAATTCCTTCGTCAAAACAACAAACAAACTAGCAAAAATTAATTTTTTCCTTTTTTCCACGAAGAATTTTGAAAAATGTCAATTTCTACGTAAAAATTTGAATTTTCGCCTAGAAGTGCGAAGAAAAGTGACTTTTGAGGGAAAAAAGTAACCAAAGTGACATTTTAGACGTGAAAAGTAACCAAAAGTGACTAAAGTCGAAAAAAGTGACCAACACCCTAAAAGTGACCTTTTCAGCTTCTGCTGAGAAGGGAAAAGGGTTAAAATATGGACCAGACGATTAAAAATTTTTATCACGTCTTTTTGAGGTTATTTCACAACTATTCTAGGCACAAAACCTTCAAAATTCGAAAAAAGTTGTAAATCGTTTTTTTACAGGGTGTCTAACAAAATTTGTAGAGTAAAAAGCTTGGCTTAGCTTGACCTTCAGGAATGATTTTTTGCATGAATTTTTTGAGGCCACCCCACGAAACTTGGGCAAAAATCTCAGAGAGAGGAGGGAGGGGGTAAAAATGAAAATTTTTCTGACCAGTCATCTTGAAACTATGGAAAACAAAAATTCTTGCTTTTTATGTGCTACTTTTATGACTGAAAAAAAACTATAATAAATTCCTTAATACCCCCCCCCCTCCCCCATGTAAAAAATTGAAAATTTCATTGGAGATCGTCTTCAAGTCTTTCAATAAAATTAGAAGAATGCATTTTTTTTCTTTTCAAAATATTCAATTGTCTGAATATCATAATTTTTAGGAAGAATTGTGTAAAATTACTCAGCCCGAGCGAAGCGATGGCGAAATTTTTTGGAAAAAGAGCACCCAAAATCTGAAATTCTTTTATTAAAATTTGTGTTTCTTTTTCGGGTTATGTTTTGACTTCCAAAAAGAGACGAAAATTTTTGAAGAAAAAGGCATATAAGAGCTAAAATTTCTTCATAGTTTTTATCAATTTTTTAGAATCGAAAGGGAGGCGAAATCTTCAACCCTTATCTCTTATAAGTATAAATTTTAGATCTGATATGCCCGAGCGAAGCGATGGCTAAGATTGGAAAAATTTGTGATTTTCAAAAAAAAAAAATAGAGCCTCAAAACGAATATTAATTGAAAAATTTGTATCTTCATCACTTTTTAAAAAAACTATTATTTATTAAGGGTAAATGGAAGTTTTTTTTGTTGATTGAAAAAAAGCTTGACCTTTTGAGTAAATCAGGGTAAATTGGTCAAAAAGCATGACTTTTCAGTACCGCATGACTTTTTTGAAAAAATCTTGACTTATCAGGACTGTTAAACATCCTGTTTTATGGTAATTGGTAAGTTCACCAAGAGCTCCTTCCTTTCCTAAATGCTTTGCATTTTCTGTGTTTCAGCCAAGCCTTGCCTTAGTAGGAACTAAGGAAATAGGGTGGTTGGTTTTCAGGCTATGAAAATTTTTAGTGGAAAATTGACAGACCAACCCAATTAAATAAATATGCAATAATTCAGTAGCCAAAAATTTTGATTAAATTTGCTAATGGGACTAAAATTACAAATTTTATGTTGAATTGCTCGATTTTTTCTCTAGCTAAAAAATTGAATAATGTTCAATTTTGATCTCACCCTCTTGAAGAGTAGATTTTTCAGTTTGAAATGAAAATAGCTCAAGAAATTAATTTACGTATGTTTCGAAAGCCCTTCTTGGGGCCATTTTCAAATTTTTTCGAACTATATTTTTTTGGTCATTTCGCAATCTAGTTAAGCTGGAAAAAATTTGACTCCATAAATCCAAAAGTTCTCTCTTTTTATAGTTTCGACGCGATTTTAAAATTCGGATAGTACTATAAATGACCCACCCTGCACTTTTACTCAAATACTTTTTTTTTGAGCACATCAGAATTTAAATTCCAAATCAAGTAGATTAACAATACACTTACATTCTTAAGCGTAATTATTCGACACGACCGAAATTAGTCGACAAGATTAGAAAAAACAGCTAAAATCCAAGTGCGCCTTCACATCTGTACGAAAAAAGAAAAAAAAAATACGAAACAAACGACAGGTTAATAAAATCAACCTATTCACCCGATACTACGGCGAAATCATTATACTCACCAATATTTCCGAGGCCGGGTTTATTCAAAAAATTAAAAACTTCGTCCCAAGCGTAAAAAAGCGCCGCGCCGGACACGTACGACGGATCTTGGCCATTTTTCTTCTCGTTAATCGGCGTAAAAAACGACTGAGCGCCCAACATCGGCACGGCCGTGTTTTCGAATCCATTCAAACCGTACCATTCGGTCTGGCATCCGACGTCGTTCCCATTTACGACAAATTTCGGCTGAAATGAATCCAGTTCGTGGACAGAATCGCGGCTTCGTGGTCGTTGGCTCTGCTGCGCCGAGTCTTCTAATTCGTGCTTGAACGTCATCAGCTTCTGCTTGTTACACCACAATGTTCCGGATTCGCTGCGTTCGAACGAAGCAGGCGTATCGGTGGGCACCTTGAACGCGGGATGGATCGGTTTAAAATGGAACGGCGTATCGTAATCGGATCTCGTAGGGGTGGTCATCGCGATACTCTTTACTTCGACGTCGCTTTCGTCGGTGGTTGTGGCCGCATCGGAGACCGCTGGCGAAACCTCCGACACTTTTTCGTCGCCGTCGATCTGCCTGCTGCCTCGTAACGCCAACGAGATCGCCGGTGCTGCTGGTGGCGCCTTTATAGCCGGTTTCTTGTAATATTGGAACGCGCCACGATCGGTGAATGATACGAATCCGTTGATGATCGGTTTAAGGTTGAGAAATTTACCGCCGCGTACGTTGAACGGATGATTATGATGATGGTTAACGAAAGCGTCGCGTCTATGGTCGTGCATCGTGGCAGCGGTGGTTTTCAGAATATGGAACGTATCCGGCGACGACGCGTATTCTTCGTACTCCATCGATAACGATTCTTCGGGCGAACACGACGACGTGCCGCAGGACGACGAACACGATCCTTCGTTCAGACGAACGCTATTGCAACTGCCACCGGCGCTACTTCCGCCGACTCCGATACCGGGCAAAAAATCGATAATATTCGGCGATCCCCATAACGTGTACATGGACTGATTAACGGCAGCTGAAACAGGCTCTTTACCGAACGTAGGTCTCCTTCGAGTAGTCGCCTTTGCGGCGGCCGGGGTCACCGTGACCATCGACGCGTACTTGGGCGATCTGTGATGGCGCCGAGCAGCCACGAAACTCGGTATAAAGTCGTCTTCCGGCGCCCAAGATGATTCCCAAAGACGATACGGTTTGAATGCGGGCGCCGCCGGAGGCGCAGCGACCTTGGCGGTGAAAATCCGACCAGTCCCGGTCTGATTTGCGGACGAGGCCGGCTCCCGCGGCTCCGGCGCCGGCCAAACTTTCTCCACCACCAAAGGCGAACACCACAGGTCGTACTTTGGGTATTTCTGCGTTGCCGAATGGTATCTGCCGTCTGGTAAAAAATACGACGACGATTCCTCTTCCTCCAGCTCCAGCAACATCGACGAGCTCGTCGATCCGGTACCGCCGCTGAGTTCGTCTTCGGTGCTATTTTCCACCGTCAATGTAGCCGAGTGTTTAGACGACGACGGTTCCATAATTTTGACAATAGGCGCAGCATGCTGTAGACGTTTACGTTGCTGTCTCATGGCAACCTCTCGTTTGAGATTTTCGGCGTAGCTGTCGAAATCGATGAATAGTTCGTCGTCGATGGCCACAGCTGGGCAGACCGGAGGTGCCGGAGACGGTGCTGCGATCTTCTCAGATGTTCCAACCACCTCTTCGTATCCGTCGTTGATAACGTATTCGCCTCCGGCGCCGCCGTAACACTCGATGATTATCTGCTGCACTCGCTGCGGCTGTTCTCCGGCACTGGCCATTTTTCGTTTCGATTTCAGTTTATTTTTAACCGCTCGTTTCTTCCAAATTACACGATTTACGACGGCGGTGGTGGTTCTGGGGACTCTGTTGGCGCCTCCGCCGACTTCATCGATACCGCTGTCGTCTTCGTCGTCGTCGTAGTAATCCAACACGTCGATGATGTATTTACGTCTGACGCCGATCATCTTTTTACCAGATCGATTGGTCTTTTTGGACATAGGCGGAGGTGTCAAAACAGCTGGAAGTTTACGTCGTTCTTCCGCAGCTCCGATTACTTTGAAGTTCGACTCGGCAGGATGAGTTTTCCGAGCTTCGGCGTTCTTCTCGCCTCGACGTTTCGACGGAGCAGTCTTGGCATTGGAGGGTTTGATGGTTTTGAAAATACCGCAATTGTTGGCCAAATCGCGTAGCACTTTTTCGAACAAATCGTTGAACAGTCTGGCCTTCGAATGCTCGGCCCAAGTTAACAAATTACTCCCGGCGTAGTTCTCTGCCGCCGCCAAATCCCACAGAAAATCGTCCTGGTTCAAATTACCTGCTCCGGCCACCACCAACACGACATCCGGGCAGCAAATCTGCAACTGGAGATTATTCTGCAATGTGCTAAGGCTATCGCTGCCGTTGCCCGGATCATGCTGCATTAACAATTGCTCGCTTATACCGCCGTCCAAAGGTGAAACGGCTGCCTTCCGTTTGAATACGTGATCTCCTTTGGCCAACACGGTGTTCAGGCAGAAAAACCAGTACAAGGCGACACTGCGAACCAATCCGACCAGACGTTTGTCCGTCAACAAGACCGAAGATCCCAAACACAGCGATTGACTTTGGCTCACAGTGCCGCAGCCTTTATCGGCAATGGTCAACGATGACAAACTGCAATCGGTGTTCACGTTCACGTTGCTAGGGTTATTTTCGACGATGGCCGAGGTAACGTTGCTGTTGACGGGGTTGCTATTCAAACGACATTTACCTACGTTGGCCGCCTCCGACATCAACCGGTTTACAGCTGGCTCGTTAATGAAGTAACGCTGAACGCTGGCTGGTTTGAATTTCGTATTGCTCCATTCCCAGAAATCATTCAACAGCAGGGTTTTCTTCGTATTATAATTGGGGCTGCCGCAATTGCACTGTTTGTCCACCATCGACGTACGACCGAAATATCGATAATCGTCGTTGAAGGCGACGTTATACTGGTTATTCTTTTTATTACGCAGGTAGACGATATCGTCGTCGAAAGCCTCCTCCAGATTAATCGCCGCAGCCTTCCTGCCGGATTTCTTCGTGGCCAGTTTGATGTCGTCGTCCGAGTCGTAATTCAACGACGAAATCACCACGGTTGTGGTAACATTCGCGTCGTTTTCTTTTTCATCTTCGATACAGCCGCCTTTATTCGTTCTGATTATTTCTTTGATTTTCATGTCGTAGGTTGAGTTTTTAGTATTATTTTCGTCGGTAATTGTTAAAAAAATTTCGTCGCAGGGGAAAGGGTGAAGTTTCGTAGAAGCTAAGGTGATTTTTATTATACGGTGTCCGATGAGGTTGAGGTTGATTGAAGAGTGGCGTTCAGACGCCGTTAGCGGTGGGTTTCGTTAGATCGACGATTTCGTCAAGTTTCGATTTCATATTATTGGTATAGATCGGCGACGGTTCGGTTGACGATGCGATTGCTGCTGCCGCTGATGCTGCCGCAATTATATGGTCAACGTGAACGGTGTTAGATTTCCTGTAACAGAAGATAAATCATAAAATTATAATACTTGCAAAATCATTGGGATTGATTGAAAAAAATATACATTGTGGATTTTGGCGAAAATTGGCCGAGTAGTTTAATTTGAATGGATGAAATTGTCTAAAAAATTTCAACTCTTTCTCTCACCTCAAGGAAAAACGAAGCTAAAAAATCTCAGACTGGGGTCATTTTTGAAAATCTCGACAACTCTTCCTAAAAGATGCGACTCGAGTTTCCAAACTGTTCTGATCCATTAACCAATTGGATATCATTTTTTGCACTCGACAAGGGGGTTGAAAAGTTACAAATCGCGAGTTCGCGGATTTTTTGATTTCTACCAAACTCAAATTGCTCACTCAAAAAACTCGAACTCGAGCCAACGATCATTTCGGTCGTCTAGAATAATTTTTGACGAATTTCAGAAAATTTCCATCACAATGCTGCTAACTGAACTTTGATATACTCAATTTTCATAATAATTCAAGTTCTTTATTCAACGACTTTAAAAGCAAAGACAATTTTTTTGACCATCAAAAATTCAAAATAAATTGAAAATTTTTTGTAGTAGTTCTGCCAAATTAAATTTCATAAAAATTGAGTAAATCTGAATGCAGTTGGCAGTACGGCATGAAATTTTTTGAGAAATTTCATCAAAAATTATTATAGGTAACCAAAACAATTTTTATCGTTGTCTAAATTTACACAGATCGGCTTCATTCAGGCTTCAAACTCGAAAGTACTCCGATTGACCGAATGATTCAGTGATCGCGACTCTTTGATATCTAACGTTTTTTTTTTCAAGTCCCACTCCAAATATTTTCAAATTTTTTTCGCCGACAATTTTTTTTCATCTCGATTTTTTCTCAATTTTTTTTGAGCTTCGAAGTTTTTCAACCTTGATTTTTCTCTCAACATGTTTCTTGACATTTTTTCGACTAATATGATTTCTTAAAATCGTTTCCAACTCGAAAAATTTCATTTCAAATTTTTAATTTCAACAAATCATAATTTTTTTTATCTTCATTCTCTATTTTTTTTCAACTACTTTTTCAAAAATTTATTCCATTTCAAGATATTTTTTAAAATACCCCTTTCAACTGCAAGATTTTTCATATTGAAATTTTTCAAGAGGGTAGGTTTTTGGGGGTGAAAAAATAGTTTTTTAAAAGAGTGCACAGAGTAATCCGCCATGCACAGATAAATATCAAAACCGACGATTACCTCAATTTCAGTCAACCTATCACCCATAAAAAAGTGGAATTTCAGAAAGTAAATGGTTTCACATGTTTTTTCGACAAAATCGCTTTCTAAAAACGTTATAACTGAGGTGAAATTGAATTTCATTAAATACTGCCTTACTTTTGGCTCAAAATTCTACACAACTTTGAACATTCGTCTTTTAAAGTTTGATAGCGATAGAAAAAGTTTGAATTTTGACTTCATTCAGCACAACATTCGGTAACTGCCCAAAAATGAAAATTTCCATGTTTTCTGAATCTATACACTTATGATTTGCATACCGTACAAGAACAGGGGGTCCACTGTATCTCAGGAATCATTTTTCCTGACTTTTCCAGGTTTTCCAGACTACTTTTTCGAATTTTTCCAGACTTTTTAAATATGATATTCGGAAGGGGGGGGGGGAGGGGATTTTGTGATGTACTTACATTCCGAATTTTGCATAAGAATGATACAAAATACATCGATTTTTTTTTTTCAAAATCACTAGGAACTTTTTACGAAATTTTTGGATGCTCCTCTTTGGGCTAAAAAAAAAAGATTCAAATTTAATTCTGAAAATTTTTTAACCCATCCAACTCCCCCTCACCACGAAAATTTGAAAATTCGAATTCATTACCTACAGAAAACATTTAAAATAAAAAGGAAAAACCAAGTATTCCAACAAAAATTAAGTTTTGAAATTTAAATAAATTATGCCAGGGTGTCTACAAATCAAGTAAATGAAAATTCGTAATTTTCCGGGCTGAAAATTCAAAAATTTCTTCCCTCCCCCCCCTCCCCACCCCAAGAGAGAAACACATGCCTCAAATTTATAAATTTACACAATCACCGAAAATTGTCTAGTTTGTACCAATAAATAAAAAAGTGAATGAGGAGGTGAAATTTTTTGAAAAATTTAGAATAAAATAAGCAAAGAAACACTTTTCTAAATGATTCATCTTTTTTTTGGATTTTCGAAAAATTCCAGAGAAAATTCCAAAATTTACCAACTTTTCCAGACCACCAAAATTCCCTGACTTTTCCCGGGGTTCCAGAGAATGGACACCCTGAAGAAAATATGGTAAAATTTTAAAAAAGTGATGAAAAGGTGTTTTCAGCCTTGAAAAGCTCGACTTTTTTTGGAAATTGAAATTTTTTCTTTCAAAAGCTCTTTCCCGATAAGTTGAGTTTTTCATGTTTTTGCCTCAATTTTTTCAAAACTACCCGACCAATTTCCTTTTTCTTTTTTTATTATGTTCGGGTAAGTTTTCTATGTAATTTAACAGAAGGGTTTACGGAAATTTCAAGTTTATCCCAAAAATTTCGTTCATCCATTCACAATCAGTGCAGTAATATTTAAAACAATTCTACGAAAAAACACAAAAAATTGGCATATCCCAAAAATCCTCCTGTTAAATTACAAAGAAAACTTCCCGATAAACCTACCCCCACCCTTAAAATAATTAAAAAGTAAAAGTTTACAGTTTAAAATGAATTTTAAAAAAACTATAACCAAAAAAATTCTGCGAAAAAATTTATAAAAAGCTTGATTTTGGAAAAATTATAATTTGATGAAAATCTGAGATGAAACTTTGGACTTGAAAGCAAATTTTGAGAAAAAATGCAGAGTTGAAAAAAAATCGAATATCAATTCGAAGTTCGAAAAAAATGAGAAATGAATTTTTTGTTGAAAAGATAAACTTGAAGAAAAATACAATTTTTTGAGAATGTTTGGAGTTGAACTTGGAAGAAAAAGGTTGAACGTCAAAAATCAAGAAAGTGAACGACTCTGACCTTCGCAACATTAAGCCAATCAGTGTAAATTTAATCAACGGTAAATCAAAAAATCTGCAAATTGCCTACTTCTTCGTAGATGGAAAAAGGTGGAATTCAATTTTGAGGTCACTGGTTCAGCAAAGTGTGAAAAGCTAAAAACTCAAATTGCACATTTTCAGGAAGGTGACTTGAGTTTCCAGCAGTTGAATTTTCCTAAAAATTGCAAAAACCACGATTTTCGAAAATAATTCAATTTTTAGGTTTGAGGTCTTCTAGCTTCATCATTTTTTAGGTTGGGGAAGGATCAAAATTTTTTAGTAGGTCTCCTATACTCGAAATAAACTACTACACTAATTTTAAAACTACTTTCAACTCGAGGTTATAAAATTGAATATTTTATCAAAATATTATCTCATCTTTTCATTATCTAATGACGAGGGAGGGAAAAGGGCTTCAACTTTCCTACTTCAAAGCAGGCAAAGGCCTTTACCAACCAACATTTCGAGCAAAATCGGAAGACGATAAAAAGTGTTAATTGGCATGTGATGACCCCGTGCTAATTCAAATCAACGCAACGCGGCAAACATCAATCAACATACCAAAGTTTAAAATACTTTTCGTTGTCATTACATTCGCATCGAATTTACAATATTCGATGAAAATAATTAACCGAAAATCATCGAGAAAAAATGGAAAAATCAAAAGAAACTATGCATCGCTTACACAAATTCATTTCACCATTCGAAGCCAATTCATCGCGAGTCACCACCCTCACCGAATAATCTACGTGCCGAGCGATTCACCAACGAGATAATTTTTCCAATTCTCAAACACGAGCGAAACAAATCTCGCGTTCGGCTCGTTTTTATCTAATCTACGATACCGTACCATTCTGGTACTTTTCCACGATTCGTATTTACATATTTACTATTTTTAACATCTGGTAAAACATCGATACGAACCTCATCATACACATGTTAAAGGAAACCGAAAACAAAAAACGAAAATTTGACAAGTTTTTAACAATAAGTCCTTATCTTACTCCAGAGTTGAGTTAGGCCTAGGACGAAGTCCATCGTCCATCCTTTGTTCCTAGAAAAAGTAACTTCTGCGACGGAAATGGAGTTCAAAATATTAAAAAAATCGCGATTATTTTCAGGTAGCGAATCGCGAGAAGATTTAAAAATACATAAGAAAAGGTGGTGGAAGCGACGCAAAGGTAAATAAACCAAACAAAGTGATCTTTGTACTCGACACCATTAATCGCGTAGTACGTTATTATCAGCTAAGTGAGTAAACGACGTACGTATTCGACGAACAATTAGAACAGAATGGCAATGTGATGAATAAAAGAATGGTAGAGGGGTAAAGGGAGAATCGTAAAAACTGGCAACATATTTGGCATAATTTTCGACCATACGAAAATCTTGTTACTGGACTCTGTACTAAAACCTAAGTAGGTATTCGCTAGTCACATTGTATTGGACGCTTATCGTTATTTTGTTTCAACGAATATGAAAACGATGATAAGATAATCATTCGTTTCGGTGATTCATAGCGATTTTCAAAACGAATTTATTTGTATTGTACTTCCCACTTTATCGCAAGTACCTAGCTACCTGAGTACCTGCTACTTATCCATAAACGGCGTCTCCAAATAAAATTTTAGACGATGATGCAAGACCTCGTCGATTTTTCAACATAGGCAGTTTCTTACTCATATTCATAAATAATGTACATATTTCTGCCTATACAGGGTGTTCCATGAATGGTCAGCCAAAAATATTTTTTCGGGTATAACCGGGTACCACTAAAAAAAACTTGACATGAACATGTTGCCTATTTTGAAAATTGAAGGGGCAAATGCTGCTTCTAAAAAAGTCACGTTAAATTTTTTTTTCAAATTTCAACCATTGGTATGGAACAAGACGTTCAACCCTGGAACTCGAATATCTTCGTGACGTCACTGCTCATACCTCTGATTGTCGTTTCCGACTTTTTTTTCAAAGTCCACAATATTCACGTCATTTTTTAAGGGGGGTATGAAATCAGTTTTTTTACGTGTATTTTCATGTTCCTTTTTCTCGATTACCAGAAGAGGTGGAAGGCTGAAATTTGGAGGGTAACTAGAGTCAACTTTGAGTCACACTTTAACGGGGGGATTTCAAAATTTAGTTCATGCTTCCGAAATTAAGCTTACACGTAGAAAGCTCTCTTGAAACACCATGTTTTTTAGCATACAAATATTTCCTCAGCCTGTTCCATGCATGATAAATGAAAAAGCCCCCGTCTATTTATAGAGTATAACTTGCTGAAGAAAACAAAAAAAAAAGTAAGTTGATCGATACAGTCGTTCCTGAGAAAAAGGTACATGAACATTGAAAACGTACATTTCGAGAAAAACAGCTTTAAAGTTCGAACTTTATTTTTCATACATGAACTTCAGTTTAGTTGTACTACTGAGGTCCAGGTGTGAATGATCATTTATTTTTTAAATTTTTGTTGAAGAACAAGGCTGATCAAATAATTCTAGTTGAGAATTTTGAGTTTGTGGCTGTTCGTTTGTATCAGCATCTGATTGGGTAACTTTCAGTTTGCCAAAATTTTCCCTAAATTCTAGGAAAATCTTGATCGTAAAAATGTAATTTTTCAACCTTAAGAAAAGTGATTTTTAAAAAGTATTATGTATCATTTTGAAAAGAATAAAATAGAGAATTCAACTCCCTAGGAAACTCAATTTTGGATTTCTTCACCAAAACTGATTTCATACCCCCCTTAAACAGTTATGAATTTTCTGAAGAAGTTTTCCAAATTTTTTCCTCGTGATTTTTTCTACTCTCAATTTTTTTCTCAACTGAAATTTTTTCTGATGTTAGGTACTTATTTTTTACGACCTAATTTTTTTCTCATAATTTTCTCAACTGAGAGATTTTCTGATGTTAGGTACCTACTTATTTTTTCACGACCTCATTTTTTTCTCATAATTTTCTCAACTGAAATTTTTCTGACGTAATTTTCTCCACTGAAATTTTTTTCTGAAGAATTTTTCCATCGTTGAACTTACATATTTTTTGAAAATAACGATTTCTGTTAGATTTACACCATGAAAAAAGTTTTTCTCACAATTTTCGCTTCTGAAATTTTTTCCTAAAGAATTTTTCCACGTCCAAATTTTTTTCTCTGAAATTTTTTAACTCGAACTTTTTTCCTCAAAATTTTTATGACGTCATCCAATCAGAAATCATTTTTTTCAAAAAAGATGTATCTAAGTTCAACACTGGAAAAATTCTTCAGAAAAAAATTTCAATGGAGAAAATTACGTCAGAAAAATGTCAGTTGAGAAAATCATGAGCAAAAATTAGGTCTTGAAAAAATACCTAACATCAGAAAAAATTTCAGTTGAGAAAAAAATTTGGAAAACTTTTTCAGAAAATTCATAACTGTGAAAAGTAAAATTGTTGACGTGTGATTTTTCATAGTACAAGTAAAATTTTTTAGTGTTCCGTCCTTTTTATTTTTGTAATTGCGTGAATAATAAAAAATTTAACTTGTAAAATTCATAACTGTTTAAAAATGACGTGAATATTCTGAACTTTGAAAAAAAAAGTCGAAAACGACATTCAACGGTATGAATACAGAGTAGTGACATGACGTCACGAAGGTATTCGAGTTCCAGGGTTGAACGTCTTGTGGGAAACGAATAGTACCTTGAAAAGTGAACAAATTTTTACTTCATAACTTTTTGCCTATCTTTAAAATTGAAGGGGCTACAAAAAAATTGTTCAAAAAAATCATTAAAAAATAAACTAATCAAGAGAATAGATAGTATTGTCCGTCCAACATAGCATGACACAAATTGTGTCAGTTTCCTGATCAAAAAGCAAACAAAATTTTGATTTTTTCCCATTTAACTACAGCAATTTTATTTTTGGCTTTCGAAATATGAAACTGACACAATTTGTGTCATGCTATGTTGGACGGACAATACCTACGTTGAAAACTGAAAAAATTTTGTTCTGTAAACTTTTTGCTCAACATCAAAAATAAAGGGGCTAAGGGTCATTAAAAATAGAGAAAATTTGAAAAAAATTTCAAGCTCGTTTATTTTGAGTGACCCGAAGCCCCTTCATTTTCGATGTAAGGCAAAAAGTCTACAGAACAAATTTTTTTCAGTTTTCAACGTACTATCCATTCCCTTGATTAGTTTATTTTTTTAGAACAATTTTTTTATACCCCCTTCAATTTTAAAGTTAGGCAAGACGTCATAAAGTGAAAATTTGTTCTTTTTTCAAGGTGCTATCCATTCCCACGATTGAAAAAAATTTTGACGTGATTTTTTTAGAAGTAGCATTTGCCCCTTCAATTTTCAAAATAGGCAACATGTTCATCTCAAGTTTTTTTAGTGGTGCCCGGTTATATCAAAAAAATGTTTGGCAGACGATTTTTGGAACACCCTGTACGGACAATAAGGAAAATCAAACCAAGAACTGGGTCAAAATTCTCCAAATCAGACTTCGGCGAAGTATTTTTGACATGTTCCAAATTTTACAATAGTTTTATAATATTATTCCTAGCAATTTTCATCGTATTTTTTCAACATAGTTTTCCTAAATCGACACTATTTTATCATGAAAGTGGGATGGATTTTACACCTTCGATGAGGGCTTATGTTGTTTCTAACACATTCCAATTTCAGCTTTTCAGCTCATTTCAATCTTTTTGAGGCCCAAAAACTTCCACTCTTACAACGCTATCTTTTCTACAAATCAAAAAAATAAGCAGGAGATCAAAATTTCGTACATAAAATCGGTAAGAGTGAATGAAATGCCTTTGAAGTTGTTGACCTTTAAAACAAAAATAAGGATAAAATCTATTTTTGCTAAAGTTTTAAAACTGGCTCAAACTAATTTTTTTTTTAAATTTATTTTCAGCACTATTAGTATCGATTAATAACTCCAAAATATTGAATTTCAGCTCCCTAGCTCGTCACCAATCCTTTATACGTTTTGAAGTCGCAAAACGTAAATTTTTCAGGCCCAATAAATGAGCAAGAGGATCAATGGAGATAGTTAGTGCCGGTGATGTGCCTTTTGAAAATTTTGATTTTCGAGATCTTTTTGGGGTCCCTTTACTTCCTTCAAAGATGAAAAAATTTGAAAATTTGCGTCTTTTTTTCATAGGTTTTAACGCTCTCTCTCATTCTGAATCAGTGAAAAGTCACTGATAAATAGTCAGAATTGCAGCACAGAAAAAATCAGCAAAATTCACTGACTTTCAGCGAGTTTTCACTGATTTTCTCCTGTGCTGCAATTCTGACTGTTTCTCAGTGATTTTCGATAATTTTCACTGATTTATAATCAAGGGAGTTGATAGTCCAGTTCACAACTTAAACAAACCGGCCTGGGGAACCAACCTTTTGGGTTATCGAGGAGTCTTTTGGCACTTCTGACGCTCGAACTCAAAATTTGGGAGTATGCTCTTTCTAGTAGGACCTTAAAAACGAACCAAAATAAGAAAATTTTCTAAATTTTTCACCAATAATATCGAATTTTAGCTTCCCAGTTCGTCCTCATTTCTTTTTACGCTCAAAAAGTTAATTTTCATCGTAGAGGGAGTAAAAGTCTACTTTTACTCCCTCTCGCGAATCGCTCGAGTGCTCAAACTCGACTTTTACTCCCTCTACAATGAAAAATATCGTATGCAACTCGGGAGATAAATGATTTTCGACGATTTTGAGTTATTTCCCTCGCTTTGCTCGGGCAATAAACCTCAAAATTCGTCGAAAATCACTTTATCTCCCTAGTTGCATAATATACTATTTTTGACATTTCATCGACCCTCTTTACAAGAGGAAAAGAAAAAAAGACAGTTGGAAATTTTCATTTTTTAGCCATTTCAGAGTGTCCTTACTATTTCAGTAATGATTTTCCCTGTCTTTTCCAGGTTTTCCAGACCAATTTTTCAAAATTTTCCCAAAATTTTTACGTATGATATTCATGAAGCATGGTGAAAGGGGTAATACGACCTGAAATGGTGAAGAAAAATTATTTGAAATGCATGGTACCTAACGATTTTTTTTTCAAAAATCACTGCTTCTTACGATATTTTTAGGTGTTCCTTTTTCCTGCCTCAAAAACGACTCCAATTCAATTCTGAAAATTTTCGATTCCAACGGCTACCCGGCACAAAAACTTGAGAATTTTAATTTCTTACAGAAAAAATTTCGAATAAAAAGAAAAAACGCAAAATTACAAATTATGACGCGAGTGCGTCTAGAGCAAAAGTTTGAATTTTTCGGGCTGAAAATTCAAAAATTTCTTCACAATTCATCCCCCCCCCCCAACAACCGCATGCCTCAAATTTATCAATTTCACGAAAGCCCCTGCAATCTTTTCGTCTTGTCCCAGTATAAAAAATTAATGAGGGGTAAAATATCAATTATTTTGATGAGACATGAGTGTGACGAGCCCAAGTGAACCGAGAACGAAATTTTTTGAAAAAGACGACCTTCAAAAGTTGAAAATTCATCAATTTTTCCTCAATAAAGTTTTCCAAAACGTGACCAATACTTTCGAATTCTCTTCCATTCCCTCCCTTTTTTTAAACATCGTGATCAAATGCATCATGATATCCCTTTCTTATCACATAGGTACCTATTATTAAAAAAAAGTTTTTAAAAAAAATCAATTTTAAACGGATTCTGTTTAAAGAAAGAGTGTAAATTACGCCCACGTGTAGCAATAAAATTTTTGTATGAAAAAATTATAATTTGATAGACAAAGACATAAAAAATGATAAATAAAAAAATCAGTGAAGAGATGTAACAATTTGGCCCGAGGGGAGCGAGGGTGAAATTTTCTGAAAAATATATAATAAAATGAGCAAAGAAACACTTTTCTAAAACTTACAAAATTCTCTGAACTTTTCCAAGTTTTCCAGAAAGTGGACACCCTGAACCATTTTTCTACTAGAAACTTCACTTCGTTCCTGCCAACTTCTTTTACAATTGACAAAATTATTCACTTCATACAAAACTTTTTAAACTTGTTTAAATTGAAAAATTTAAGAAAATGAATTTTCCAACTTTCCTTTTCACACGTTTTTTTTTTTGAAACTTCGTTTAGTTTACAAACTACAGCCCGAACTAAATGACCTGGCAGGAGATCAAAGGGTAGCACTGAAGTTGTCTCTAGATCTCAAAACAACGCAACGCGGTAAAAATCTCCCCCTCCTTGACTCCACATTTACTCCCCACCCATCCACCGAGCATTGAAATTTGTCCAAAGTTCAATATCTCCTGAAAGATCGAAAAAAAAATGTTTTGAATAGTCAAGATCAAAAATACCTATCATGATACAGAAAAACATCCATTTCCTTTCAATTTTTAAGCAAAAAAGAGAGGGTGAAACTTTTACCACATCATTTCAAGATTTAGACACACCTTTAGTGCTACTACAGGGTGTCTAACAAAATCTCAAACCCCAAAAGAAGAACTTTAGAAGGACCTTGGAAGGACTTTCAGCATGAACTTTTCAAAATTAATATTGTACATCCCCCCCCCCACCCCACCAAAAAAATTCAAACTCATTTTAGGAGGACAAATTTTTTATGTTTCTAAATACTTCATTGTTTAAAATGGAAAAGAAGAGTTTTTACCATGATTTCGAAAAAAAAAGCAAATTTGAAAATTTTTGAAAAAAAGGGGCATCCAGAATCTAAAAATTTCTTCATTATGTAAAATTTGTACTTTTTTCCGTGTTTTGTTTAGACTTTAAAAAAAAAAACAATATCTATGGACCAGTTCCTTATTTCTTTCCAAAAAATCAAAACATTTTTGAAAATTGCAATCGAGATCGTTACCTCCTTTGATAAGTGAGAAGGACAATTTTTTCACTTGAAAATATTAATTGCCTAGGCTGAGAAAGGATGAAATTTCGTACCATTATTTTGAAAATAAAATTGTGTAAATTTACTGAGCCCGAGCGAAGCTTGGGCGAAATTTTTTGGAGAAAATAGCTTTCAAAAGCTGAACTTTTTTCAGGCACCCATATCATCTTTCATCATCTCACACAAAGTTGCCTCTAGCGACATTTCAAATATTAGTGATTTATTTTAACTTTTGCCGGGTGAGTCTTGAAATTTGAAATGGGAAGGACTTTTTACTCAATATAAGGACTTCGGAAGGACCGGAAGGACCCTTCAACCAATATAAGGACCGGAAGGACTTGTTAAGACACCCTCTGTTCAACTTTCGGAAAAAGTTGCAAAACGATCACGTTTTCAGTGTCAGTCTACTGGATTGACCTCTCAAATTTTCTTGATTTTTTATTTTATTTTTCATCAAAGCAGTTTTTTTTCCAAGTTCATGACTATGACTAGTAGACACCTTGATCTTACCTGAAAATTTGTTAGAAATTACTGATTCATTTTTCTAAAACAGCAACCTATCCATATCTTTACTTATTTTGACCTAATTTTCAAAAAAAAAATCAAAATGATACATTCCCGAAAGAAAACTCATCAATCTATCAATCAACTACGCAGAAATGGCACAACACAAAACATAATCATAACCAAGAATACTAGGCATCGACACATAGCCTACAACAATTCCACCGATCAATTGATATTCGGTACTCGAGTCTCGGTACACATCGATGGTACATTTCAGGGTCACTCAACTTCCTACCATTGGATTTTAGGCTAATCATATACACGCCTCATCTTCTGCACACCCTGTGCACGCGTATTTCGACTTTGACATTCACCCTATGCATATTCAACAAGAGAGAAATAACCTCTAAAACGCGCAGTGGGACAATAATAAATACAGTAAGAACGCCGGCCATCGTTACATATCCATACTACATAGTAACAAATTCGTAAACTCGTCTCGCGTGCGTACGAATGCGAAAAAACCCGCCATAAACACTCGATTATTTCTGTTGTATTTTTTGATCGTATGCCAGAATAGAAAAAAATCTCTTTAATAAAGACCAGTGGACAATATTACGTTTTATCAGCCGTTTAAAAATAATTTGCTGGCTGAAAGCGAAAACTAACAATGTATCGAATACATCGTAACACCATACGTATTACCTCGCCACAATAAACATTACGCTCGGATAACCTTGTGCCTGTGTGATTTTCTTACAACAAATACCTGCTAAATTTTATAACTGTACCTACAGCCCTCGATGCATTTTTTCCCAAACCATAAATCATCTTGAAAGAAAATTTCGCTACTGTGTACTCGCAGCAGATGTTCCATTGACGTAATCTACGTGGGTCTGGGTATCTGGGTGAACGAATTTTTCCAAATCGACCGAACACCTAGGCGTGTTTTCGAGGTTACGAAATACACATAAAAGTGATTCGATTTCGTAAAGTATCATTAACGAATGATTTTTTTTTCAATTATAGAATTCTATATCACAGGTGGTTTCATTTTGATGTATAGGTATTTTTTAATTATCGTATCGTAATTTATGATTCTTGAAATGTTCGCCAACGAGAGCGAGATTTTATTGACATGTTGAAACGATACATTCGATACTTGATGTACTTTGTAATCGACTAAGTATTAAAATTTGCAATCGAAACAGTCAAGATAAAACTGAGATAAGTCGATTTTTCAAAGGGGGTTTGATGAGTTCAAATTTTAGCTGAGTCAGTCGAAAGGAGTGATTAAGTCTCATCGATGAGATTGGAAAAATTATACTTGTTTAGGGATTTACTCGTACCAGAAATGATAAGGGAATAATTGTCTTGGTCGACAAAAACCCCAATACAATACGAATAATTTGAAGAGCCAAAATATAAAAAACTCTCCTTCATATTTAAATACCATAAAGAGAAACGACTTCGGCAATTTTGAGATCCTGCTCAGACCGATTTCACAGAAAAATCTATCAGACAAAATTCAAAATCTTGGAACTACTTCACGATTTTCATCTAGCTGGTCGAGTACGAATTTTACTGACACTCTGTACCCGGTTCCGACATAATATAAAATTCACACAGTCACATCCACAAAAAAAGTTCAAACTTGGCAATAGAAAAACTCACATGAGTGTAAAACGTAGCTACGGTTGAGGAAACTGAACGGAGTGCACTTGACATCAAAGCCACTGAAAAACACCAACACGATGAAATTAATTCGATAATCAAAGACAATGATATGGCAGAATAAGACACTCACTTAATTAGATCGCTTCAAAGTATTTACGCAAAAATGTGCAACTGAACTGTTCATATTACGAGTACGTAACTTAACGAACCTGAAACCAAACGACGAAATTAGCAAATCAATCGAAGTGAAAAACTTTCGACCGCTGCAAAATCAAAACCGCAATGAAAGAATACGTAGTTTATCGGTAAATCTCGCGTATTTACATAGTTTATCTATTCTCGTTGACTCATTTTCCGCCTTTTTTGCGGTAACTGTAAGATAATAACGAGTTATTGTTTATTTATAGTAGATAAGCGCGGCGAAATGCGAAAAGATCACTTACAGGAATCTTGACTGTGGCCTAAGAACGATTGAATTCGACGAACGTTACGATCATTACGTGTGTGATTCGAAATGAGAAAATTTACGAAGATAACAAAAGTTTTGGTAACTTGCGAAAGTAATAAAAAACGGAACAAAGAACTAAACTTAAACAGAAAAAAACGATAGGAATTTCAACAAGAATCAGATTAGATGTCGGAAATAAGGATGGATAGCGAGTCAAATGTGTTGTGTGGTAGCAAGAAGTACAGAAAGTCCTGAAACAAAAATATATCGCTTTGAGTCACCTGAGATACAATAATAAAGCAAAAACTACGTTTAAAGTGGGTTCTTGGAATGCATTGTTCACGTAAGGTGTATCCTAACTGCGCATTTATCAACAAAAACTAAATACGACAGAAAGTGGAGTTTAGATTTAGAATGCGAATTTTCTTGACAACTGGTACGATCTGAAATCGTATCATTTATAAAAAATACTGACAACGAAGTGAAATGAGATTTCAGCCATGTAATAATTTTGGCGGTTAAACGAACTGATTCCTTATAACGGTGAATCGGGGACACTGGGTTCGATTCAGATATGATACACTAAGAAATTTAAAACAGAGAAGATGATGCAAATGAGTTCGAAAACTAAACAGTGGTGTGAAGTATGGAATTGAAGTTGATTGAAATTTTTGGTTATCACGAACGCGTAGTAGAATTGGAACAGAATTGAAACACCTTGACATGCCACAGAAAAGGTGCGACTCAGATTTGTAAACAAATGAACGATTTAATTATTCGCTAGTGTAATTATGATAGCGCACAATAATATTTACCTGTAAAACTCGACTGCAACATTTCGTTTATAATGATGCAATAGAGATGATATGGGCGACCTTCCGTTTTTGGTAAATTTAGCGGGTAAGCGGATTATTCATTTTGAAAACGGTGAGTGGGTTTGAGCGTTGACTGTCAACGTAATTAGAAGCCAATTACTGACATCATATTGAGGCGCGATTTCATTTTATTAAAGCGGATTTGAAAAAACGATTAATTTACAACCAAAATAACGAATAATGTAACTACTTGATACCACAAACCACGTTTCACACTCTTCCACTAGACCATCAGGCCATAAAAATAAGGAAGAAGGTTACTAAAACAAAACATCGAGAAATTCACATCATCGACGCGTTGCAAAGAAAAATCACAGATAAAGTAAATAGAAAAATATTCGAAGAAATTTTTTTTGACACAATTTTACTGTGATTTTTATAAAATAGGCATATAAATAGGTGATTGTTTGATCGTTTTTTCATTTTTTTTAAGGCTTAGTTTTGATTTTATGCATTTTCTGAATTACAGATGAAATGTAGTAATTAATAAATGTATTCAATTGGCAAATGCTAACTGGTGATTGCTGACCACTATAATCACTAAAAAGTCATCTAATACTCTAGCCTATGAGTTCGGATCATTTTTTAATTTTCATGCCATGTTTTTAATTTAGTATCTAGTATCTTCTGTTAGTATTTTAGGTAAGTAAATGGCTATTTAAATAATTCAAAATTGAAAGAAGATAATATCAATGAAATGAGTGATAAATAAATTATCTTTAGCCGTGGAACATGATGAAGTAATGGAACAGCATTATTGATTTCGACAGTGATAAAAACACTCACGAAGCTCTTTTCTCTCAAAAATTCTTCGAAATTCATTATACAGTAGAAATAGACTTCGAAATATTCTAACAAAACTTTTTCAACTCGTGTGAATATTTAGCAATAGTGTATTTTTAATAAATAAGGTACAGAACAAATCATATCGGTATAAAATTATAACATCGTTGCGTACAAGTTAGGTTTACGCGGTCGCCGGCATGGTATTTATGGTATCAACAATAATGTCCAATCCTTCTCGTAATTCGGCTTCGGTAATGGTCAACGCTGGAGAAAATCTTATAATGGTAGGTTTCATCTGTTTAGCCACCAAACCATTATCTTTGAGCTTATAAGATACCTTCTTGGCATCGAGCGAATCTATAAAATGATATAAACAGCAGATTAGAAAAAATTACCTACCCACTCAAAAATTTTTAACGTAAGTAAATAAAATATATAATCAAGCCGACAAATTCTAATTAATTAAAACGCTATAAATTATTAATAAACGATAACACGAGTTCGTAGCAATATTTACATTCATTTCTCAGATGATATTTCGATAAGCCTTCGTTTTCGGTTTTAATTATCATGCCGAAAAGTTAAACATCCGGATAGAATTTAGATAATTTTTATATACCTATGTCGATAGCATTTTACTCACTTTCATTAAACACTACAGCATTAAGCAGTCCTTTTCCACGCACGGTAACGACTCTTTTTTTATCCAAACGAGCAGTCAATTCGGAACGGAATATTTGCCCCAATTTTTCAGAATTCTCTATTAACTTTTCATCCAAAATGACATCCAACGCGGTTTGTAAGATTTTACAAGCTAAAGGATTTCCTCCATAAGTTGACCCATGAACTCCGGGGGTGAAACAGTCCATTATCGGAGCATCGGCTAACACAGCGGCGATCTGAAAACAATTGATGCAATTTATTCACGTAATCTTGACGTGTTTATTATCTCAACGCGTGGAAAAGTTTCCGTATTGATTACATACCGGATAAACTCCACCGGAAAGTGCTTTACCAAGAATAACAACATCTGGTCTGGCGTCTTCGTGATGGACAGCTAATAATTTACCGGTACGACCGAGTCCAGTTTGTACTTCGTCGTCGATCCATAATACGTTGTATTTCGTGCATAATCTTCGAACTTCTTGCAAATAACCTGGATCAGGTACAATAACACCACCTTCTCCTTGGATCGGTTCGACCATAAATGCGCAAATATTCGGATCTTTTAATTGCTCCTGTAAAAAACATCTTGATGAATATTTTTATATCGTAAAAAAGCTAAGTAGGTATCGTATACGTACTTCAAGTTTTGCTAGATCATTGTAAGGAACTATATGGTAACCGGGCATGAGGGGTTCAAATTCGCTATAAGCTGAGGGGTCGGTCGAGGCGGAAATGGCGGCTAAAGTTCTGCCCCAAAAATTACCAGCGGCGAAAATGATACCGGCTTTTCCGGGAGGGATTTTTTTCACTCGGTAGCCCCATTTTCTGGCCAATTTCACAGCTGTTTCTCCACCTTCGACTCCTATAATTTACATATCATATCAGTATGATATATTTAAACAGCATCGACAACGATATAATATTGACACATCGAATGGCGATGATTACCGATAAACATGTTAATTTTCAAATAGATGCTTGTAAATCTAATTTAAATGACATGCAGCAGTAAGTACCTGTATTTGTCAATAAGACTTTATCGTATTTAAACAACGAAGTCAATTTTTCCGATGCTTCGTATAAATTATTATGGCAAATAGCTCTGGCAGTGTGATGAAGAATTCCCACTTGTTCCTTCATCGTATTGATTATTCTCGGATGGCAATGGCCTTGATTCAAAGTGGCAAATCCGGCGAAAAAATCTAAATACTTTTTTCCTTCGACGTCCCACATGTGCACGCCTAAACAAAAAAAAATTCAAGTTAGAAAATTGATAATTGCTCAGGATTTTCTGATTGATAGGTAACTATAACTGGGAACCAGTAAGTAGTCGCTTTGAAAAAGGTGTTTTGAAGAACAAAAAATTCAGTCAACTTCCTAATTCATTTTAATAAATAAGTAGTCAATTTTTATTTTAGAAGATTCTGTCAAGGTAAAATACTTGGGTGGATCAACTTATCTTGCCATTTTTATATTTTTAAAAATCGATTTTGAACAATAAAACATAATTTTTTACTTCGAAATGATGGTTTTTTTCTTCAAATTTTTCTAAGAAATTAAAGAGAACAAATGACCAAATTGAAAAATTATCGTTAGATTCGTGTACAGCACCTCAAAATACTCCAAAAACACTCTTTTCTGAATTATCTTGATCAAATTCTCAAAAAAAAAATCACTTTTTCGCCTATCAATGAAAAAAAGTGAATTTTACACTTCGAATAAACTAGTCACTCAAATAACGTATAAAGGGATAAGTTGACTTACTGAATATAAGTCTGACATTAATTTTTCGACCTGGTCACTTCTCTTCAATTTAGGTGAAAAATAAAAAATAAACCCCAGTTTTCAAAATTTTTTGGAGTGCCATCTCTTAAAATTCTGGAAAAATTCAAGTGGGTCCAGAATACATCCAAACACACGTGAGATTTTTTTAAACTCATATTTGCTATTTTTACGATCATTTAAAATTTTTAAACCCAATTTTCAGCTTATTTTTGACGTAGGTACCAATTTTTTTTTTCAATTTATGGATTTTAATATTATGCAACTTTCCCTACTACTCACCAAATTTCATTTCAATTGATAGAAAGATGTCATTTTGGGGACAAAAATAATTTTTTATTGCATGAAATTGATTTTTGGAAAGATAGGTATAGAAACCATCAGAGCCAGAGTTCAATTAAACTAGGTATTCAGAAATAACAACCATCAAAAATTCAATTTCACAAACCCATCGAATTTAAATATCAAGGACTAATATTGCAAACGAGCATTCAAAAAAATCAATTCAGTTTGAATTAAAGACTAAACCAACCAAGCTTGATAAAAATAGGCATAATTACATACCGCTGCCTTTGCAGATAACAACTGGTAAAGAGTCATAATTATTCGCAACGACTTTTTTTTCACGTTCGACTATTTCTTGAGAAGAAATTTTCCGGTTGCTGGAAGCGATTAACCGGGGAACGTTGGCCAATCCCAGGCTTCTTCGAAGGAAAGTTGTATTACATACTGATGCCATTTTTGTGAAAAACCAATTATCATAACTGAAATCACGAATAAAAAAAATTATAAGCTCGATTTAATATTAAAATATTCCACAACGAAAAAAAAAACAATTATAAGTACCTAATTGAAAAAACTCAACCAAATCAAATTACTATTTGAAAAAACTAAAAGGATTAATTAGTTATAATTCGTCGAATAAGAATAAATTATAAAACACCTACGAGATCAATTCAAAAACCAATATTTACGTTAAAATTTATCAATTCTTGCAATTATTATAGATAAGTACTTCATAACCGCGTGGATTTATCTAATGATGTAAACGAGATCAAATTTACGCAAGCAGTATTTTGAAAGATAAAAAAATTCAAAGAAAAATTTCGAATGCAATTCGCGAATAAAAAGAAGAGACTCACCGTTGAAAATAAAACGATAAATGAACTGCTCCTGGTATCCTCACGATACAGCTGAATCTGATTTATGAATCCTGTCTCGTAGGTAGCTAGGTACTTAATCGATAGATTTTTGTTCGGGGTTTTTATAGGCACCTTATCGACCCAACCGACGCCATATCGCTAAAGATAACAGAAATTTTTTTCAAGTAGGGACGGTCGGTGTTGGTACAAAAAATATTCGTAGTGAAGAAATGAAAAATATTTTAGCACCTTTTTTTCCTTTTTTTCCCCTTCGAAAACCTTTGACGTTGACCGAAGCAGGTAAAATCGGAGCATGATAAAGAAAGACTACCTAGAAAAAAAAATGCACTTAAATATACTTAGGTATACGAATCAATTCCAAAGATCTAAGAATCGTCGTCCATGTACCCACCGAAATGCCCGTCGCTATGTCACATTTGAACGTTAAATAATAGAAATTAATTACGAGTAAATTATTTCTAGGCCACCACATTGCCATTTTCGCTATTCCTGGTGTCAGAATATACAAGATCGAAGCACGTGCTCGAACAGTAATTTCAATTAGTTCGTTTTATGCATTCGAATGATTAAGTACGCCAGCCAAAAATCAGTTTTCAGTTTCGTGATCGTTTCATCGATTTAGGAAATATCTGAAAAAAAATCATTCGACTGATTAATGTAACGTAAGTATAGATAGGAAAACGATATATTAAAAACTTACTCGAGTGGATTGTTGAACTGATTAAGAAAGCTCGTTAAATTATCTAAGCAAGTACACGTTAAGATCATACGTAGCTCTTGAAATTAACAGACATGGGCATACTGATATTCCAGAGTGGTGCTTTCCTGTAACTTTTCAATATCTGCCATATTAGTAATTTCAATCTATCTTATTGTCTGTTACAGGTCGAAAAAAAATCCGTCGAACAATCATAGAATAACTAATCATCGCAATTGTAACAAACAACACCTAAATTTACTTTAAAACACCTCGTTATCTGCGAATTGAAATAAAATCGATGGATTAAATTTTGATCACGTTCCAACATCCAGACAACAATAATCTACTAAAATTCTTTAAATTCTAACTCCGCCTATTGAACTCTCAATCCCAAATTCGCAATTTGAATACCGGCACAGCTCATCTCCATAGCTGAAAATAATTGTAACTAGGTTTTATCCAAGATTAGGCGATCTACTTTTAGGAACTAGGTACCTACAAAAAATTGAACATAAAATTAAGAATATTGGGCTATTCCATACCAACTCTCGAACCAAAAATGAAGTCGGATCTTCCGATTTCGCTTCAATTTTTTTTTACAAGTTCTTCCTGGTGGACTATTCACATATCCATTATTATTTCCCTTCTAACCCTTAAGGGAGCTGAGTGTGGGTCTCGTAAAATTTGTATGCAATTACGGTTTTTTGCCAAATCACCCAAATTTGGAGGCTCATATCTCGAGAGGTTGTACTTGGGAGAAAACTATTTGTGAGGTTTGAAAGAGAATTGATAAAAGACTCAAAAACGATAATCACATTTTGAAAAGCTCAAAGTTGAACTTTGCTGATGAAAGCTCAACTATCACGATAAGTTCAAAAGATGGAAGCTACCATTTAAAAATCTGAAAAAATTACAGTAAGAAGCCCTTTTCACATTTTTTTCAACCAACAAATTTTCAAGATGGGATTTCTACACCCCTGGGAGGTACAGAGATCCACAATTTTGACCAAAATTCAAAAAAATCTAAAAAGTAAGGTGGCATATCGATTTCTACTTATTCAAAGGTGCTGAGTTCGAATATGTGCTCAGTTTTTTCATTCGACCCCTCCGAACCCCCTCTTAGCCCCCTTGATTAGGTCAAAATTCAAAAAATGTAATATAACAGGGTGTTCACTATATCTCAGAAATCATTTTCCCCGACTTTTCCAGGTTTTCCAGTCTAATTTTTCGAATTTTCCCAGACCTTTTAACTATGATATTTGTGAACCGGAGGGGGGGGGCAATTTTTCACGTGATGTAATCACATTCTGAATTTTTCATAAGAATTATACAAAATACATCGAGTTTTTTTTCAAAATCACTAGGAACTTTTTACGAAATTTCAAGATGCTCCTTTTGGGCCAAAAAAAGATTCAAATTCAATTCTGAAAATTTTTGAACCCATCCAACTCTCCCTCACCACAAAAATTAGAAAAAATTTCAAATAAAAAGGAAAAACTATAGTATTCCAACGCAAAATTAAGTTTTGAAAATGAAGTGAATTATGCCAGGGTGTCTACCAAATCAAGCGAATAAAAATTCGGATTTTTTCGGGCTGAAAATTCAAAAATTTCTCCCCCCCCCCAAAAAAAAGAGAACACATGCTTCAAATTTATAAATTTAGACAATCTTCGAAAAATTTTTAGTTTGTACTAATAAATAAAAAAGTCAATGAGAAGGTGAAATATGAATCATTTTATGGAAATATAAAAATCGTGTTGAACCCAAGCGAAGCGAGGGTGAAAATTTTTGCGAAAAAATATCGTCAAAAAATAAAAATTCACCACTTTTTCCTCATTCACGTTTTCCAAAACATGATCAATAAATTCGAATTCTATTCCATTCCTTCCCCTTTTTTTCAACAGTTTTTCATCACAGCTCATCAAAAAGTTTTCAAAAAACTTAAAATTTTAATTTTTGAACGAATTCTGTAGAAAGAAAGAGTGATGGACAAAGACATACATTTTGAATATCAAATTTGTTGTATATTATGATCAACAAAAAATTATGAATAAAAAAATTAGATATAAAATGCAATAATCTGGCCCGAGCGGAGCGAGGGCGAAATTTTTTGAAAAATTTAGAATAAAATCAGCAAAGAAACACTTTTTTAAATGATTTATCCTTTTTTTTGATTTTCGAAGAATTCCAGAGAAAATTTCAAAATTCCCTGACTTTTCCAGATTTTCCAGAGAATGGACACCCTGCATAACGTGTGACCTGTCGTTTGTTAGGTTTTTGAAGGCACTGAGTTCGAATATTTGCTTATTTTTTGGATTTGGCCCTTCATTGGCCTCTGGTCCTTCAATTTGGGGGAAAGTATGTTAAAAAATGAAAATAGCGCGTGGCATATCGATTCTCAATAATTTGGGGGCGTAGAATTCGAATATCGACTTAATTTTTATTCCTACTTAGTATTCCAGTGCAATTAGATAAAAAAATGGCAAAGTACAGACAGAAATTCCGATCCAAGATTTTTTCGACTTAATTTGCTCAGGACATTATACTAAACAATATGATGAAAAGTCCTGTTCTCCAAAGGGTGCGGGACTCTCCTGGGGGGGGGGGGGTTAAACCTCCCCAAAATCGGATTTCTGCGTATAAGTCGTCCAAAACGCCATTTTCGAAAAAATTAATCATGTCCAATATTACTCTACGTCAAATTTTCTACAAAAATGGTCATCTTCATTTTTTGTGCGGAACGCGAATTGAACCCACAAAAGCCCTCCGCAAAAAACACCCTTATAAAGGAATACATTCGCGATGACTCGGTGCCTTTAAAATTACCCCAAAGGCATAGAATAAAGATAGGACTTTCTGGTTTGCAGCATTCGATTCCTTGAAAAATGTCGAGTCGAGAAAAATATTTTCAAAAATTTTCCCCGGTGTGAGGGGTTAGCCAGAGGTGATTACATAGTGTGACTGAAAGAAAAAACAAGCTAATTTTGATTAAAATATTTCAAACAGATTTTTCGGGGGGGGGAATGAAAATTTGGTTCCAGAGAGTATTAAAAGCTTTCTAATCCATTTCTGGGATCATTTTGACCTGAAACTCGAAACCCAGAGAAAGCAGGAGCGAGGGGGCGAGTGTTAGAAAAAAAAATGGTGAAGTACGGAAAAAATTCCGATCCCAGGTTTTTTGGCCTAATTAACTCAGGAGACTACACCAAACAATATGGCAAGAATTCCTGGTCCCCGAAAAGCGTCGCGTCAGACTCCTCTCCCGAAGGGGGAGGGGGGGGGGGTTGAACCCTCTAAAATGGATTTTTTGCCCTCAACTCAACGAAAAAACATCTCGCCCCTGTGGGTTCTGGGTTTGAGTTTGAGGTCAAAATGACCCCAGAAATGAACTTGGAAGCTCTGAATACCCTCTGGAACTAAATTTTCATTTTTTTATTCGAAAATGGCGTTTTGGACGAGTTATAGGCAAAAACCCGATTTTGGGGAGGTTTAACACCCCCCCCCCCCCCCCGGAGAGTCCTGCACCCTTTGGAGACCAAGACTTTTCATCATATTGTTTGGTATAGTGTCCTGATTAAATTAGGCCAAAAAAACCTTGGATCAGAATTTTTGTCTGTACTTATGTCTAATTGCACTGGACTATACCCCCTGTCCCAAAAATCGAAGTAATTCGATCAAGTTTTTTTTTTTTTATCAAGTAATGTCCGGTGTTGGAACCTGGGATTTAATCTTTACATTGCATCCATATTACATGTATAGGTATGGAGGATTTTTGTTCAAAATTTTATGAAATATTCAATTCCGTGATGATCACTCAAGACTTGTTCTCATTACTTGCATGAATCATTATTTAAAAGCAAATGAGTGAAAAAGTGCGATTTTAGGTGAGTGATAGGATTAAAAAGTAAGTCGTCCATATTCGAATTCTACGCCCCAAAATTATTGAGAATCGATATGCCACACGCTATTTTCATTTTTTAACATACTTTCCCCAAAATTGAGAGACTAGGAGACAATGAAGGGTCAAATCCAAAAAATAAGCAAATTTTCAGACTCAGCAACCTCAAAAGCCTAACAAAAGACAGGTCACACGTTATTTCTCAAGGAGGTGGGGGGGGGGGCAGAGGAGTCGAATGAAAAAACTGAGCACATATTCGAACTCAGCACCTTTGAATAAGTCGAAATCGATATGTCACTTTACTTTTTAGATTTTTTTGAATTTTGGTCAAATTTATGAATCCATGTACCTCTCAGAGAGCAGAGATCCCATTTTGAAAATTTGTTGGTTGAAAAAAAGGCAGAAAGGGCACCTTACAGCATTTTTTCAGATTTTTCATCTTTTGTACTTATCATGAAAATTGAGCTTTCGCCACCAAAGTTCAACTTTGAGCTTTTCAAAATGTGATTATCGATTTTGAGTCTTTTATCAATTCTCTTTCAAACCTCACAAACAGGTTTCTCTCAAGTACAACCTCTTGAGGTATAAGCCTCCAAAGTTGAGTAATTTGGCAAAAAATCGCTTACGAGACCCACCCCCAGCCCCAGCTCCCTTGAGGGTTAGAAGGGAAATGATCGTGGTTATGTGAATAGGCCATAAAGGGGAACTCGTAAAAAAAATTAAGCAAAATCGGAAGATCCGACCGACTTCATTTTTTATTCGAATTGGTGTATGGAATTTCCCAATACACTTTTTGTACTCTACTTAGGTATTTTAAGTACTTCGTGTATAGATACGAACACATTTCGAATTTTTCTTCACTTTTCACCTGAGCTCTCCTCAGTTATCGTTATCCATCAAAAAAACTATCATTTTATTTTAATAGAATCGTATTTACACCTTACACGAGAGTTGTCAATGTGATAACACTGTTCAAATAATTCTATCTCGAAGACACCTTATATTTACTTTAAGTTTGATAAGAAAATTGAAAACCCTTTTTTTTTTTTAAATACAGATGCTAAAATATCGTCAACACTACGTATACCTGCTCCATCTAGGTACCTATCTTTTGTAATAATGCCGAAAACTAAACCAGAACAGCCTTTTTTAAAATTGAAACTTGTAGTCGATATTTGGGCCTAAGCCTAATAAACGAAAGTGCACGGACACATGAAAGGTCTCATAAATCATACCCGAATCTAGGTAGTAGGTATACTCAGGTATTTGTACTCGAAATCGAAACCCTTTGAAATGCCCTACAGAAATTTCTCTTTCGTTGTTACACGAACATAACATGCTCGTGTTGCGCTGTACTACACCGGAATTACAATCTTTCAAATCCCACCTAGGCATATCTACCGCGTGTATTCGAATTCTTTCTCAGTGTAAATATTTTTAACAGCCGGAAATTGAGGAATAATTTTAATTAACGTGGGTTTTTTATGTCAGGTAATTTTACGTTACAAAGCTTCAAATTTAAATTATCTATTTTTGAACCAATCTAATAGTTCAAGGACAGGGTATTCAGAAAGTACAAAAAAGTTTTTTTTGAGAATGAATGAAAAATGGCGAGATGGAGGTAACCAAAAAGTTGCGCCTAATCCTTTAAAAAATCGAAAAATCGTTTTGACTCAACTTTGACCCTCCTTCAAATTTGATTTAGTTTATTCAAAAAAAATTTCAAAATAATTTTCTAAATTTTTTGTATAAAATTTAAAAAACATCAAAAAATTTTATGCGAAAAATTTGGCGAAATCATTTTTGAAAAAAAAATTATTTCCTCAATTCTAGAAAAAAAATTCGAATTTCGAAAGATGGTTAAGTTGGGAGAGGAAGAACGGGGAGAAATCCAAACCGATGATTTTTTGATTAAGAATGACCCTCAAAAAAATAATTTTTTAATTTTTTGCAGAAAATTTTCAAAAATGGGAAACCGATAAAACAAGGTAACGATAAAAAGTAGGGTCCAAAGCAATTTTTGAGTAAAAAAATCCTCAAAAATGTATACTATTTTTGGTAAAATGTAATAAATTTCTTAAATTTCTTTGAAATTTTCTGAGAATTATTGTACTGGAGCAAAGGTCGAGTCCGGGGGGGGGGGGGATTTCTATCACTCTTTCTGAGATCTAGCCACAGTTTCCTGGTCATATCTGCCCCTCCCTTCCCTCATTCAATAACATAGATAGGTTAGGGACAAGTTTGGTTACTTGACTAAAGAAGTTCACTTTGACGTTCTTAAAAACCTTTTTTAAACAAAAAAATTACATTTTTACAGAAACCACCCGTTTGCAAAACTGAGATTTCGTAAGCCCCATTGTTCACCTATACCTCATTCTTTTTTCCTCGAAAATATGTTAAAACTTTGATTTTCTGATTACAACACCGCGGAGAAGTTCCTATTTTGAAAGACTAAAAAAATGAAAGAAAATTGAAAATCGTGTACGTAAAATCTTTCGAGTGAGCATGAGCTTTGAAATTTTCAAAAAATTTGCTTAAAATTCAATAGAATCAACTCCAAAAATTATTCAAATTAATTTTGGAGCTCATTTATATATGTATTAGGTACTATCTGAACTAAAAAGCACAATTTTGTTGAAAAAAAATCACTGTTTTATATTTTTTTAAATTTCAACTATAATTTCATGCACGGAGCAAAGTACATAGGTACATAATATTTTTTCCAAAAAATTGATCTTTTTGAACTAAATGGTAAATCAGGGTTGGGCAAAATCCGGGACAAAAGGATTTCAAATCCAAAATCCTTTCCGGAAGCGTATTTGAAATCCAAAATCCAAAACCCTTTCCGAAAGTGGATTTAAAATCCAAAATCTACGTAATAGGGTACTTAATGAAGAAAAATAAATAAAAATGATTCTCAACTTCATTTTCCTCATTTAATTTTTCTAAATTCACAATCACATCCCTTTTATTCATCTTTAAAATAGACACAAAATTCACAGATCGTTCACTTTTTTTTCAAATAAGTAAATTGAATTATTGAAAGTAATTTCACAAAAAAAATAAATTGAACTAATCACGTTTTTAAAAATACAACAAATACAATGCCGATACCCGATTCTAGGAAAAAAGGAGAAAGTGGGCTAAGTGGATGTATGGTGGTGATCTGGAAGCCTTTGGAATGTAGGATCAGTAAGGATATTAGGTAAATATACCTACATCTCACTCGTACAACTTCCAAACAAAATGTGGTGGTGCCTAACCTGAAACCTGAATACCTACTGATCATCTGATCACAATACACAAAAATTAATGGATTTTAAAATAAAGGATTTTGAAAAAAAAGGATTTCAAATCCAAAATCCAAAATGGATTATGAGAGTGGATTTTAAATCCAAAATCCAAAATCCTTTATGAGAGTGGATTTTAAATCCAAAATCCAAATCCGGATTTTGAGATTTTATGGATTTTAAATCCGAAAGGATTTAAATCCTGCCCATCCCTGCTAAATATGCGCTTTTTAATTTTTCTTTTGGAATATATCCGATAAAATCGAATTTTTGGAAATTTTTGAAAACTTTAAAGCTCATATCCAATTGCAAGGTATTATATAATCGATATCAGTTTTTACCCATTTTCTTAGTCTTCCAAAATCCAACTTTTCCACGGTATTACGACTCAAAAATCAAAATTTTCAACTTTTCGAATCCAGCGTGTTGTCGTATGGTCAAAAAAATCATCGGCGCGGCGGTAATTTTCCACAATTTTCTAAATTTTGAAAACGGGTAAATTTTTCTTTATTTTTGAAAAATGGTAAAGATGAGAGGAGGAGGAGGAGGAGGAGGAGGGGGCGTGGAAAATGGTCATCAACAATTTTTACGGTGATAATTAACTATACTAACAAGGGAGGTATCCCAACTCAAAGTAAAATTTTGAGCCCGAACAAAAAAAAATCGAAAGTACATCATAACAGGACCCCGTATCCAAAATTTCAGATGTTGAAGTTCATTTCTCGATTTTTTGCGAATTTTTGAAATTTCAGAATTACCTTCGCCCTGTAAAATATGAAAATTTGATCTAATCAACGAAAAAATCTGAAATTTGGTATATACCCTATTTTCGAACTCCCGAATCGATGAGAAGAGGTTTCGAGACGTTTCGGAGCGATCAGAAAATTTTCAAATTTTTTCCAGGAAAATTTCTTGGCCAAAAATGCAAATTTGAACTCAAAGTTACGAATTTTGGAAAATTGTGTTTTAATCGATCAAATAGGTTACCAATATGAATAATCCGCGATTATAGGTGCTGAAGTGCATATGGACCATTTTTATGGGCATTTCTCCAGCGCTGGAAAATTCCAAAATTTTCTGGTGCCTCCGAAACGTCTCGAAACCGCTTCCATTCGATTCGAGAGGTCAAAAATAGGGTATCTACCAAGTTTCAATATTTTACTATAATGTATGCGCATTAAGCGAATTTTTAAATTTTTTCCAGGAAAATTTCTTGCCCAAAAATACGAATTTGAACTCAAAATTACGAATTTTTGAAAATTGTGTTTTAATCGATCAAATAGGTCACCAATATGGATAATCCGCGATTATAGGTGCTGAAGTGCATATGGGCCATTTTTATAGGCTTTTCTCCAGCGCTGGAAAATTCCAAAATTTTATGGTGGCTCCGAAACGTCTTGAAACCGTTTCCAATCGATTCGGGAGGTCGAAAATAGAGTATATACCAAATTTCAGCTTATTTCGTTGATTAGATCAAATTTTCATATTTTGCAGGACGGAGGTACTTTTGAAATTTCAAAAATTCGCCAAAAATCCAGAAATGAACTTCAGCATCTGAAATTTTGGATACGGGGTCCTGTTATGATGTACTTTCTATTTTTTTTTTGTTTGGACTCAAAATTTTACTTTGAGTTGGAATACCTCCCTTGTAAGGTCATTTTAAGATGAACTTGTTCAAAAATGACTTTTTTCGGGTCTTATGGGAAATTTTTCAAAAAAATGAAGGAAATGATTTCTTTCAAGTACCTCTCTCTCAAAAAAAAAAGGAGATACAAGAGAAATGTGAAATGCAGTGGAGTCATACTTATGGTAAAAATATCTATATTAATATTATATTTGGTCAAACGTACAATTTTTTGGAAGGGTTGAGGACTGGTGAAATTTTCGCCAAGGCTTTTTGGGCCTACACTTGAGACATGACTTCCTAGCTACCTCCCTATCAAACTTTCAAAAAAAGTATGCATTCAATTCACCTTTATAACACTTTCTATTTGATCGAGAATTTTTTATCAATTCTTTGAACACTCATCGAAAAAAAAAATTGACGTCGAAAAGTACACCTTAATCACGAACCTCAACATCGTTTAAAGAAGGACTTGCAACTTGTGAAACATGCTAGCAGTCAAGTACCTACATCTACTTAAGCTAATAAGCAGTTTTTGTATGCTACGTACAATAATCGAATCAATTTTCAACCATAGAATTTCTCCTCTTATCAAAAAAAATATGATGTAAATCTAGATATAAAAATATATTCGTATAAATTACAAAATAAAACGAATAAACCATCGAAAATGAAATCAACTATACGAAAACTTGAGAAAAAGATTAATCCAAGACGCATATTTGAAAGTCGGCCAACACAATGAGCATTGGAAATATTACAATAGGCGGGTCACCATCATAAGCCATAAGGAGATTCGTTTTGAATATTAATACCAATAGAGGATGACTCGAATGATCGAATTAAAACAAGACTCGATGGTTAGTATTTTGAGCACGAGGTGACATATATATTTCAAAATATGAGGTAGGATATACCTTATAATTTTGTTGCGATATTTTCACCATGGATGGGTTCAAAGCCAAGGCCGTCGCAGTTCAGTTTAAGGCACAATGACATCCGTTAATTCGTTTCGAATTCGTAAATTATTGGTATCTTCTGATTCGGATAGATTTTAGCATCAGCGGTCCAGTTAGACCAGAGGTGTTTTGGTGATTGGTTTTTGTGCGGTGATGTAAGGAAGTGTCCTATAAGTGATTTGAAGAAAATAAAAAGGATTAAATTTTAAGGTGAGTTTCGTTTGGAATTTCATTTTTTTTAAATATCTCAATTTTTTTTTAAAAACCGAAAATTTTTGAATTATTTACACACTTGTAAAGTTAATTAGAAATCATTATTCATATTAAGCGAGTATTTATTTACTTATTAATTGGTTAGTATGCAATAGTGTCACTTACCTAATAATATTAAGAGCAGGTACTCATAAAAAACAATTAAAATGATAAACTGATAACACGACACTCATTGCATTTGTATATTTTAAAAAAATAAATAAACAATACTAAAATGAAAATATTACCATCAGATAATTTCAAACAAGTTGTTTGACACATTCTCCTCGAGAAGGAAAAAAATTGCATAAAAATTGTGACTGAGTTTTGACAAAAATTGGTGAGGTAATTTAATTTGAGTAATAGGCCTTCTGAAAAAATTTCAAGTTCCCAAGTCCAATGGGGGTACGAAGCCAGAACACCTCGAAGTGGGGTCGTTTTCGAAAAAATCGCGATCATTGCCAATTTTGAGGAGTGTCACCTGCTGGAAATCTCGCCCCCCCCCCGATACGTTTTGATTTTCTAAGCCTCCCTGAACCATTCATTTCGAAACTGGATACCAAGGGGTTGAAAAGTTGCAGATCATGAAGTTGATGATTCTTCAATTTTTAAAAAATTCAGACTAGACATCTTAAAATTGGGCCCAAAAAGTTGTTGGTCATCTAGAATAATTTTTGATATTTTTCAAAAAAAAATTCATGTTAATGACCTGCACTTTGTTTTACGCTATTTTCATAACTTTCGAGTCCTTCATTCAATGGCTTGAAAACCAAGCCAACTTTTCTGACCACTAAAAAAAATTCAACTTGATTTTTAAACAATTTTTCGTATCAGTGCTGCCACCCAAAATTCTATTAAATTTCATCAATCAAAATGCAGTTGGCAACACTGTTTTGAAAATTTCATCAAAAATTGGTTCAAATGACTAACTAAAAATAATTTTTTTTGGGATCGATTTTAAGGAAGCTAAGTGAGTAACCTAAATCTGATAAAAATAAGAAAATCTTCAAATTCACGATCTACAACTTTTCAACCCTTTTGCAGAGGACAAAAAATGGTATCCAATTTCAAAAGAAACTTGAATCGCATTTTTTGGTGGTGATCAAAGTTTCCAGCAGGTGGCACCACCCAAAAGTGGGAAAAACTTGTTTTTTCGAAAATTACCTCACTTGGATGAACTCTTGCTAGCTCTTGCTCCGTCCTTTGGGTTGATAGTCAGGTCTCAATCTTACAAAAAAAGGCTTCCCCGCGAAATTCCTGTTAAAATTGATTTCATGATTGATTCTTGTTCTGAACACTAAAACAAAGAAATTAAGCCCGTATGCCTTTTTTTCCCCCTCTCCCTTTCCCTAAGGTCCACCCCCAACATTTCAAACGCGTGTATTACCTTATCTATGGGTCGTAATGAAAAAACTTTCAAACAAAAGTTGTTTCTCAGCACCTAATGTACATTTTCATTTTTCATCAAAATCCGTTTTGGAGCAACTCCTGCCCCCCAAATTTGAAAATAAAACAGTTTTCAGAAAACTTCAAAATCACGTTTTCTTCATTTTAAGCGAAAAGTTTCAGAGATACGGAAAAATTTGTAACTACAAAAAGTATTTAGAATTGAATTTTCTTTCCAATGAGCTTTATCATGACCATTTTCACCAACTTTTCCCGACAGGGTGGATCTCTCCCCCTCCCCCTTATCTCAAAAGTTGAAATTGAACGATTTTTGTTTTTCGATATCTAATACATAATTTCATTTATTATCGGAATTTATTTTGGAGCAAATTTTGTTCGTGGGTCCAACTTTTGTGAAAACGAGAAGGGGGAGAGGTCCACTCTGTCGGGAAAATTTGGTGAAAATGGTCGTGATAGAGCTCATTGGAAAGGAAATTCAATTCTGAATACTTTTTGTGATTACAAATTTTATCGTATCTCCGAAACTTTTCGTTTAAAATGAAGAAAACGTGATTTTGGGGGTTTCTCAAAAACAAATTTTGTTTCTAAATTTGGGGGGAAGGAGTTGCTCCAAAATGGATTTTGATGAGAAATGAAAATGTACATTAGGTGCTGAGGAACAACTTTGGTTTGAAAATTTACTCATTACGACCCATAGATAAGGCGATACACAGATTTGAAATGTTGAAGGTGGACCCTGGGGAAAGGGGGAAGAGGGGGAAAAGGGTATACGGGCCCAATTTCTTTGTTTTAGTGTCCAGAACAAGAATCGATCATAAAATCAATTTTAACAGGAATATCGCGCGGATGTACGATTGAGACCTAACTATGAGGGCACAAAAATTCTTTGGAAGATTCCTCCTCTCAAATTAAACACCTCACTTTCCTATTCGTCCTACAAAGTAGATAAAATAAATATTAAAATTAAATTTTTTTTTCGAAAAATTATGATTTTAGAAACTCAAAAAACTGCGATGGCATTCACCTCAAACATATTCATAATAATTGTCTTCCTAAGACCAATTCTGGGAATAACAAACAATAAAAATATCAGAGATTCTTATTTATCAGCTTACATGGATTCCCAAGGAACAAACGAAGCACCTGTGGGAGTGGTATATCCGGAGCCATCACATCATTATGGACCGCCACAACCAAACCCTATGTATGGCCATCCGACGATACCTTCTGGAGGCCCTTTAATGGAAATAGCAGGGCCTACGTTTTCAATAATGGATATATTGTCACAATTGCCACAGAAATTGGAATTTTTACCGAAACTTGCTTCGGTACTTTTGGCCGTTACGAAAATCCTACTTAAAGTAACCGTTTTGAAAATAATCCTCAAATTCGTATTCATATTTTGCCTATATTTCTTCTTACCGAAAATGGAAATGTTGGATATGATGACGAGTATGACGGGTATGGAAACAAGCGAACCTCCTACTACTGTAAAGACGCCAGTAAATGCTACAACCGCAGCAGCTCCGGACACAGAAGGTAAGTTCAGAATAAAAATAGGTATCATATTTATACTTAATGAATTTGAAAAAAAATTAATTGTAAATCGTTCCCCATATTGATAGATCAAGATGAAATGCGTTTAAATAAAATGGCCAGTTTCGTAATGGATTCGGTAGAGACTCAGAAATTCTTGAGTAAATTTTGTAACTCGGACGAATCACATTACAAATGCAAAATTTTGAAGAACATTTTAAAGCTGGACAGTACGATGTCAATACCGAAGTAATTAAATATTAATGTTATTTTCAAAATAGAGAAAAAAAAGTCATCTACGTCAAGTAATCGATAATCTAAATTTGTTTCAGACTTGTCTCCTCAATTTGGATCCCTCATCGAGATAAACTTTCCAAAAAAGAATCAACCAAAGATAAATATTTAAGGTGATAAGTATAGTAACAAAACATTATTTATTTATTGAACAAATATATTATACAACTTGGTATCTAAGATTGTTGTTTCAAAATAATTCAAATCGATCACTCACTTACAACAGACGTTTTATTACTTTCGGCAGACGTTGTTTCTTCTTCTGCGTCAATATCTGGAGTTGAACTTAATCCCGAGTATTTACGTCCATCACGATCGATGGCAAAATTGAAAGTATGAGGCGGTGAATTTAAAATCTTTTCGATAGTTTCGTCGATATTATCCGCAGTGATGAAATATTTAGAAGCTTCCTGTACATAGGAAAAAAAAACATCAAAAATGGAATGTTCGCATACGTCATGTAATCGATTCACGATAAATCATACTTTTTCTTGTCGCACGATTTCCTCCAGTTTTGCAAGTCGTTTCCTCTCTTTTTCGTCTCGAATTCTCATTTCTTTTCGAGCAGCTTGCATTTCATTTTCTAATTCTTCAGCATCTCTTTGGGCTCTTTCGATGGCTATTTCTTGATTCCATTTGTCATTCAATTCCATACATTTTTTCCAATAGTCTTCTTTCTCTTGCTCAAATTTTTGTATGACTTCTTCTCCAGTTTCGTTGGACCGATAAGCCTCGTTGAATAAGTTTCTGGATTTGAAGATATCTCAATTAATTCAGGAGAATACCCAATGTTATTATAATTACATATAATAGGTGTAATTACTTACTTAATTGATTTCAGCTGAGTGATATAAATTTGATATACTCTTTTCATTTCCGCTGCTTCTTCTGGAGGTAAATTTTGCCGCTGTGGTACTCGAAAAACCTTTGTTTTTGCTGTCGGCAACCATCTCGGTTTCGTTGCCCATCGAACATTTAAGTGATATAAAGAAGGAAGATATTGGATGTTACATTGTTTTAGAGATTGCAACAGAACTGACATATCGACGGTTGAATCAAAAATAAATAATTATAGTGATTTCACCGTAAACGTCGAATTAAAAAGACATTTTTTCAAAAAATGCAGCTTTCAAAACTAAATTTTGATAAAAATTGAAAATGCTGTTTTCTTGATAAGGCATTTCATAGCACCAGGATGAAGAGTACGGCCAGGTGCAAAGTTGAACGGATGAGTTTTCGGGTCAATGTCGTTTCTCGTGATTTTAATTTTTAAACATTTTTTTTTATTCAATTTGGAATAATAAAGCAATTTATTTTTGAAGAAGTGGTTCAATTTTGAAGATAAATAGATCAAATGAAAGGTCTGGAAATGTACTTTTCATTTTAAAAGTTTTCACTTTTCATTTTCAAGTAAAAAAAAATTATTTTCATCATGAAAGAAAAGTCTGTTTAAAAAAGTTGACATCTTTAAGCATATGGGAAGTACGTTCATTTAACGTGGTTTCACTTTACGTTGTGCACCAGCAGAATTTTTCTCTTATCACAAATTTCATCGTTCGCGCAATAAATTGTGGGCCTCTCTCTGATCGTAGCGTTGCAGGGGCAGGTGCAGTGCAGGTGCCAAAAAATCTGTACCTGCGCTATCCCGGGAATAAGACATTAAACCCACATGTCAAATGGCCACTACTGTCAATTGACCCACAAATTAATTGTTTGTAAAAAAAGGTGTCAAATGACCAACAATTATTTTTTTGTAAGGTCAAACAACCACCGCGACATTAAACCACTCAAAAAATTATGTCAGTTAACCACCCAGTCGTACGACCCCCCAGTTCCTCAAAATAATAAAACGTCAATTGACCACCATTGAAAAAAGTAATATGACAAATAACCCACAGTGTTGATTTTGAAGTGTCAAATGACCTCCACGTAATTTCAACAACAATTTTATTTAGGTCAAATAACCCACACGACTTTCAACCTGCAAAGAAAAATGAAGAATGGGGCAAAAGTGAAACGTCAATAGACCCACATCCCTGATTTCTGTATGACAAATAACCCACAGGTTGAAAAATGAAACGTCAAATAACCACCACAAAAGCCCTATATTGTGGTGGTTATTTGACGCCTCATTTTTCAACCTGTGGGTTATTTGTCATACAGAAATCAGGGATGTGGGTCTATTGACGTTTCACTTTTGCCTCATTCTTCATTTTTCTTCGTGGGTTGAAAGTCGTGTGGGTTATTTGACCTAAATAAAATTGTTGTTGAAATTACATGGAGGTTATTTGACGCTTCAAAATCAACACTGTGGGTTATTTGTCATATTGCTTTTTTCAATGGTGGTCAATTGACGTTTTATTATTTCAAGAAATTTGGGGGTCTGACGATGTGGTGGTCAACTGACGTACTTTTTTGAGTGGTTTAATGTCGGGGTGGTTGTTTGACGTCACCAAAAAATTATTGTTGGTTATTTGACGTTTTTTTGGTGAAAAATTAGTTGTGTGGGTCAATTGACAGTAGTGGTCATTTGACTTGTGGGTTCAATGTCCTAGTGCCCGCTATCCCGAGCCGTCAAGTTTTGTACAGGTTCGCGTACGACTCGTCTCTCACTATGATAAGATCGGCTGTCGTAATTGATAAAATACAACATCCGTCGTGGTCAGTGTTCCACGAATATCCGAATATCCGGGTATGGAAAAATACTCGGATTTTAACGAGTATTCGATTGTGCATAACCGGTTATCCGATCTTTCCCGAACATTACACGAAGGGGGCCCGAATGCATTATCAGCAGGGAGCAAAATTCGTGGGAACATGACATTTAACCCACACGACAAGTGACTGCGATGTCAATTGACCAGAAAAGGGACGTCACAATGATCATGACCAATCGTATTCGTAAATAAATAACCGGGTATTTTTTCCGAATATCCGGTTATCCGGTTATATTCGTAATATCCGATTATTCGTGGAACACTGGTCGTGGTGCGGCGCGGGTATCGTTCAATGTTCATTTGCAGTGCTAGTATCAGTACGAGTACATCCATTGGAACTTGAGTATTGATCACATCTTTCATCTCTTTTGTATTATTTTATCTATTTTCCATAAAATTGCATAAAGAACTATTCTAGTCGTTTATTTCTATCTTTGGCGTTTGCTCGAGAGTTACCAACCAGATAAATTCGTATTTGGTTTGCTGACCATCATAACAGAAGGAATATAATTTTACAAGAAACTATCGGATTGGTGAGTCTTGTTTCTTTTTTCTATGTCCCACAATTATCAAGTGTTTTCAAGTAGTAGGTATTTATTGTGTTGTGTACGTATGTTCAATTATTTCGGTGGTGGTGAAGAGAATGCTATACGCTGGATGTTTTGATGAACTTTGCCTTCTCAACATCACATCCTTATTATTCAAGATTGATTAGAATTACATCATGTATGTATTGCATGTACATTAGGGTGGAGTGAAAAAAATCGATGGTCTTCGATTTTGCTCATTTTTTAATATGTTGTTCCTTTTGAGTTGAAACCTCCCCACACAAATTTTTAGCCCCCTAGGTCACTCTGGAGGGGAGCTAGGGGGTCTCAAAGAGGGGTCATTTTCGAAAAAAACGCGGTTTTTCGCGTTTTTGACCCCGAAAACCCCCCCAAACAAAACTCGTTACGTCGGTTTCTAGGTGCAATTTGAGATTCTGCGTCGATCTGTGCAATCGGTTTTTCGATTTGAAGCCATCTTCCTTTCCCCACCCTCGCTTTTACATGTGCAGATTTGTGTTTTTTGAGTATCATAAAATCGTTTTTCGCGTTTTATGCAAAAACTAAGCTTCCTACGAAAAAAGTGTAGTGACCAATTTTGTAGAGCGTGAAATTTGCCACCTAGTGCATGTAGTAATATTTATGTCGACTCGATATTACGAAAAAAAAAAAACAAAGAAAACGAAAAGGCTCCAGTGCAATAAGGGGGTCATTTGGCCTCAAGTGGAACTTTGTAAAAATTTTTATGCCTTTCGATTTGGATTGGTAGAAGATGATTTTAGAGCGCATGAGCGAATTTTTATCTCACCCCTGGGGGGCTGGGGGCCCAAAATACGTGATTTTATAGCTAAAAAATTCTAAAAATTCCCTCTCCGCGAGTTTTCAACCGATTTTTCTCAAACTTGGCACAAAGGTAGAGGTACTAGAGGGGAGTGCTCTGAAATTTTTTCGACCACTTTAATGACCTTGAATTTGACTTTGAAAATTTCAAATCGCCCTGGGGAGCACAGCTTTGGAGCTGTCTCAAAATTTTTTTCAAATTAAAATTTCCCAATGTATTTTACACTCTTGAGAATTTTTTCAGATTTTTTCAAGTGGTGGAAAGTGGTCAAACATCAAAAAAACTGGTGTAATTCATCATTTTTTTTGCTTAAAATCAGTGTTTTCCATCAATTTCTCATTTTTTATAGTTTCTTGCTAAAAATATTATTATTCACTTACCGTGTCCCATTTCGACCTTTATTCATTAATTTCTTACAACTATGATGTTTTGAGCGAATTTAATGCTTACACCATTGCAGTAGTCCGATGTAGTCCCTGCGGTTAGCTCAGGCATACTGCACTTTTTGGACACGAGTTGAAACGTGTTTTTTCTATTAGTATGTGACCCACAGGAAAATTTTTAAGAAGTAAAGTCATTAAAAATTTCTCTTATGGGGTGAGCGTGGGGGAGTTTTGGGAGAGGGTTAACCCCGCTTTTTTCACAAAAAAGGGTCGGGGTAAGTTTGATGTCATTTTCATATAATTCGATCCCCTTGAACTCTATTCTGCGATTAGTTTTTCGATCAAAAGCGTAGAATCCGCTTAATCGTACAATTTGTATTGCGAAATGTGGCCGATTTTGAGAAAAAAAGAGGTAAAATTGTGATTGTTTTCTGTAGAAATATCGACTTTTTAGTCGAATAGAACGTTAGAAAATCGCAAAATCGATACTTGAAAACGATGAGTTTTCCGTTCCTTCGGAAAAGTCGGGAAACTCGACTGGAACGCGATTGGTCGTAAGACGAAAGATAGAGCTTCGTAATTGGTCGATTCTGTTTTTCGCTGCTTTTCAGCTAGTACGGTCGAGATCCGCTTCGGGGACCTTTACGATGAATTTTCCTGACTTAAACTTCGGTTTAAGCAGGAAATAGGATACCCGCTTTTCCGACGGTTCGGAAAAGCTCAATCTACGTTAACGTAGATTTTCACGATATGGTATCTACGACGAAGTAGGCACGTAGCTCGAAATACGAAATTTTCACGTCACGTCGACCAATTAAAATAGAAGGATTACGATACCTTTCATCTCGTGAAAATACGATATTAATTCAAAACGATACTTTTCAAAGAAAAACTCGAGAATTAATTTTAGCTAATTTTTATTCGGAAAAATTAGACATTTACACGATAAATTTGACACCGATTTTCAGCAGAAAATCGATGCCTACATACTAAGTTTAATGACCTTTTCGCGACAAGGTTCTATACGATACAAAGAGCCGCGGTTAACGAACGATCGCGAAGAAACAACGAATAAATAAATTAACGGCCGTAGCCAACAATAACTATAATTACATAACCGCGTATAAATCGAATTTTTTAAACGGTAAAACTAACACCGCCCCTCGGACGATAATTTATTTTTATTTTTTTAAATTAAAATCAAAAATCTCGTTCGACAAACGTTCGAAGACGATCCTATTGGTCGATTTTGTCAATAGATCGGCAATGTTATCGCTCGATGAAATTTTCACGATGTGAATGACACCGGATCTGATAAGATCGCGAATATGATGGTACGATACATCAATATGTCGAGTACGACGAGATTCGTCGGTATTTGCTATCGAGATAGCAGCATTTGAGTCGCAGAAGATCGGTACGACATCTGTAACCAAATCGAGACTATCGAGTAAGTTTATCCACGATCTCGCTTCTTTTCCGGCCGTCGAAAGAGCTACGTATTCGGCTTCCGCCGACGATAGTGCTACGCAATTTTGCTTTCGGACGATCCAGTCGACGATATTTCCATTCAACATGACGACGATACCGGTAGTGGATTTACGATCGGAGTCATCACCGGCGAAATCGGAATCGGAGTACAATTTTAACGGATACGATACATTAAGGTAATTCGAATTATAAACTAACGACCGATCGATTGTCGTTTTTAAATACCTAATGATACGTTTAGCATAATTAAAAATTTCAGCATTAGCGAGATGCTGAAATCTGCACAAGAAATTAACGGCGAACGCGATATCGGGACGAGTACCTCGCGATAGATACGATAACGATCCTAAGATGCCACGAACTTTCGTTTTGAACGATTTATCCAGCCGTTTATCTTCGATTTTTAAGCCGGGTTCCATCGGCGACGATATCGGATTCGAATCTTCAAGATCATATTTCACGATTAATTCACGGATGTACGATTTTTGATGTAAGTACGTTACATCGTCACTTTTACGTTCGATTTTGATACCGATGAACTTTTCAGGTTCTTTTAGATCTCGAATTCCAAATTCTTCATTAAGCTGATCGATCAGCCACTCGATTAATTCGGCGTCGGAACCGGTTATTAAGAAATCGTCGACGAAAATTACAAAAATACAGCGAGTTTTATCGCCGTCTTTATTTACATAAACGCACGGATCGTTTGCAGACTGTTCGAAACCTAACTTTTCTAAAATTTTCTTTAATTTTTTGTTCCAGTTCTGCGGCGAAGTTTTGAGTCCGTAAAGGGACTTTTTTAACACGAATACGATTTTACGTTTTACGGAGGATCCTTTCGGTGGATCGAAAACTATCATACGAGTCGCTTCGCCATTTAAGAACGCCGTCGATACATCGGCTTGACGAAGTTTCCATTTATTCACAGTGGCTATGCAGACGATACCACGGACGATCGATACGTTTGCAGTCGGCGCGTAAGTCTCATCCAGCTCGTATTGGTGAGAGTCCTTGTATCAGCGGAGAACTAATCGAGCTTTAAATTTTACGACGTGATTAACCGAGATTTTCTTTCGCAGAACCCATCTCGTATCTACTTTGGAGAAGTCCTTGCCTTCCAGCTCGTCCTCGGTGACTTCGTACCAGACATCTTTCACTGCCATCGCTCTCAGTTCTTCCTCGATCGCCTTTTTCCACTCGTTACCTTCAGGACCGTTTACTGCCTCTTCATACGTGAGTTCTTTGCCCTGCTCGGTGGCTATTAACGCAGAGTATTCGATACGATCGTCATCGTTACACAGATTGGATTTTATCGCGACTAACGAATTTTCGATTGTTTCAGGTTCAAGATTTACGGTACCGTCGTACGAATTTTCATTTAACCGGTCAGCATAAAGCTGATTTTCATCAAAGATGACGTTTGACGAATACGATAGTTTATTTCGCGGTACATCGAGTAACATGTAACCTGTTTCAGTATAACCGACTAGCATTTTTTCCACGGATTTCGGATCTAATTTTGTTCGTTTTTCTTTAGGAATAAATTCCCTAGCGACGCAGCCGAAGATACGAACATATTGGAAAGTCGGATCGCGATCGAACCATAAACGATACGGGCTTTTATCGGCGATAGCAGAACACGGAAGACGATTGTATAAAAACATAGCCGTGTACAACGCATACGGCCAAAATCGACGAGGGAGCTTCGAATCGAAAAGAAGCGAACGGAGTTTTTCACTGATGGTACGTAGAAAACGTTCGGCCGTACCGTTATGTTCATGCTCATAAGGCTCCGAAGCCATTAATCGCATACCTTTTTTCTCGATTACTTCGCGAAATTTACCGCCTATAAATTCGGTCGCGCTATCGCAACGTAGTTGCTTGATTTGACGATTCCATAGATTCGTTACTATGTTATCGTATTTTTCAAAAAATTCGCCGACTTGCGATTTAGCCGTTATCGCAAACGTTACCGCGTAGTGAGTGAAATCGTCGACGAACACAAGAATATACCTTTCGTTATCGATACCGGCGCTCAGCGGACCCATTACGTCGACATGGACTATGTCTAACGGTTGCTTCGCCTTTTCGCGCTCGGTGTTGTAAGGCCGACGGTGCTGCTTCGCTTTGGCACACGTATCGCACTCGTTCGTAAGAGGGCAGTCATGTTCGGTACAACTAATGTCGGGTATTTTATACATAACCGATCTACTCGGATGGCCTAACCGACGATGCCATAGAGCGTTTAGCGCGAAATCAAAATTATCGGTAACATTATTTAGCTTAAATTTTACAGTAAGCAACCCGTTCGACTGTTCGAAAACATCAGTCAGTTTTTCACCAGTGTCGCGGTGAACGATCGAAATTTTATCGACGATTACGGTATCGTACCCCAGACGACGAATCTGGCTCACGGACATTAAATTGTACGATAAATCGGAAATGTAACTCACGTTTTGCATGATAAAGTTTACGCCGCTATCGTTAGTGACTGGTAACTCACCGACCGACGATCGTACGATGGCTGTATCTTGTTTCGCGACGATAATTTCAGCGTTCGACGTTACTGGCTTTTCGTTGACCAAAATACCGGGTATGTTTATCATGTGGCTGGTGGCGCCGGTGTCGAGCACGAAGACAATTTCACCGACGGTCGAAATTAGCGCTACATTTTCTTCGGATGTCATGAGAGCCTTTGGACGATTCGACGACTCAGCATTCGATGGAGATTTCGGCGCCGGCGAATTCGAACTGGAGCTGGAACTCGGTTCAGACCTTTTTGAATTCGCTTCATCACCATACCGAGGGCACTGCTTTCCTATGTGGCCGGTGCCACCGCAACGATAGCATTTTATTTCTCCTCTCGGCGATTGATTTCGATTGGCCCAGCAATTTTTCGCGAGATGGCCGAGCTTTTTGCACTTGGCACATTTCGGACGCGGCTTACGATCGTTCTGATTTCGATTATTCGACGCTGAAGTTACTAACCCCGAGCCTTTGTTGATATTCGTCGTCGCCTTTTCGGATTTATCTTCGTCGCTGGTTAATAATCCCCTCAGGAATTTTGGGTCGGCGGGTGCGATATTCAAGAGGGCTTCTGCCGGTTTTTTAACGGACTTCCATTTCTCGATATTTTTGAGTCCGGAGTTCAAAAACGCATACTCCTCATCCTTCGGGACCTTCGTACCGGCGGCCTCCATCTGGTTCACTAGGCTGGAGACTTCATCGCAGTAATCGGTAGCGGACCTAAATTTGTCGATATCGAGGGCCGCTAATTTTGCACGACATGCGATTACAATCTGCTGATTCTCTTTCGCATATCGTTCGTCGAGTTCGTTAAGGAGTTTTTCGGGATCCTTTTCCTCGCGTATGAGCCGGAAAACCGCGTTCGTTGTGTGGCTGACGATTTCAAAATACGCTTTCCTTTTCTCTTTATCGGTCGCGCCGCCATTCGTTGTAATTGCCTTTTCGAGATCTTTGGCCAAAAGTAACGATTTGATTCTCTTCTTCCAGATGATGTAGTCGGTACCATTGAAAATCAAGTGCGCTGGAATATTCGACGACGATTCTCCAGAAGCCATTTCGGACGCTGACGATTCGTTTTCGGAGCACGTAGCAGTTTTCTCGCTTTCGGATTGGTCGTCGGAGATGATCGACGCTGCGTCGGATTCGTTATTGGCTGATACGATGCACGGAGCTGACGGTATCGGCGACGCAAAAGATTGACCGACGAGGGAAGTATTCAGTTCTTTCGATAACCGTTTACGAATTTTACGTTTTTGTGACCGAGTTAACACTCTTTCAGATTCGCTCGACGCTGGAAAACCACGGAAGTCTTCTTCGTTGGAGGTATCGTTTGCAGCGTCGCCTCGACCAATGAGCTTCGACAGACGAGGTATCATATACCGAGTCGATTCGCCGTTCACAGGAACCACGATACTATGCTACCATGTAGAAATATCGACTTTTTAGTCGAATAGAACGTTAGAAAATCGCAAAATCGATACTTGAAAACGATGAGTTTTCCATTCCTTCGGAAAAGTCGGGAAACTCGACTGGAACGCGATTGGTCGTAAGACGAAAGATAGAGCTTCGTAATTGGTCGATTCTGTTTTTCGCTGCTTTTCAGCTAGTACGGTCGAGATCCGCTTCGGGGACCTTTACGATGAATTTTCCTGACTTAAACTTCGGTTTAAGCAGGAAATAGGATACCCGCTTTTCCGACGGTTCGGAAAAGCTCAATCTACGTTAACGTAGATTTTCACGATATGGTATCTACAACGAAGTAGGCACGTAGCTCGAAATACGAAATTTTCACGTCACGTCGACCAATTAAAATAGAAGGATTACGATACCTTTCATCTCGTGAAAATACGATATTAATTCAAAACGATACTTTTCAAAGAAAAACTCGAGAATTAATTTTAGCTAATTTTTATTCGGAAAAATTAGACATTTACACGATAAATTTGACACCGATTTTCAGCAGAAAATCGATGCCTACATACTAAGTTTAATGACCTTTTCGCGACAAGGTTCTATACGATACAAAGAGCCGCGGTTAACGAACGATCGCGAAGAAACAACGAATAAATAAATTAACGGCCGTAGCCAACAATAACTATAATTACATAACCGCGTATAAATCGAATTTTTTAAACGGTAAAACTAACATTTTCATTAGAATTTGAAACCAGTTTGTAATAGAATCCAAACCTTCTGAATTCGAATTTGTTGTTGGTTTCCAGATAGAAAGTGAAATACCCTCTTGATTGTCGATTTTTGGAGCCGAAAAACAATTTGAAAAAATTTTTGAGACAGCTCCAAAGCTGTGCTCCCCAGGGCGATTTGAAATTTTCAAAGTCAAATTCAAGGTCATTAAAGTGGTCGAAAAAATTTCAGAGCACTCCCCTCTAGTACCTCTACCTTTGTGCCAAGTTTGAGAAAAATCTGTTGAAAACTCGCGGAGAGAGAATTTTTAGAATTTTTTAGCTTTAAAATCACGTATTTTGGGCCCCCAGCCCCCCAGGGGTGAGATAAAAATTCGCTCATGCGCTCTAAAATCATCTTCTACCAATCCAAATCGAAAGGCATAAAAATTTTTACAAAGTTCCACTTGAGGCCAAATGACCCCCTTATTGCACTGGAGCCTTTTCGTTTTCTTTGGTTTTTTTTTTTCGTAATATCGAGTCGACATAAATATTACTACATGCACTAGGTGGCAAATTTCACGCTCTACAAAATTGGTCACTACACTTTTTTCGTAGGAAGCTTAGTTTTTGCATAAAACGCGAAAAACGATTTTATGATACTCAAAAAACACAAATCTGCACATGTAAAAGCGAGGGTGGGGAAAGGAAGATGGCTTCAAATCGAAAAACCGATTGCACAGATCGACGCAGAATCTCAAATTGCACCTAGAAACCGACGTAACGAGTTTTGTTTGGGGGGGTTTTCGGGGTCAAAAACGCGAAAAACCGCGTTTTTTTTCGAAAATGACCCCTCTTTGAGACCCCCTAGCTCCCCTCCAGAGTGACCTAGGGGGCTAAAAATTTGTGTGGGGAGGTTTCAACTCAAAAGGAACAACATATTAAAAAATGAGCAAAATCGAAGACCATCGATTTTTTTCACTCCACCCTAATGTACATAATATGTTGTAATGAGTGTTATCGAATGTCGAGGACGTATGTCTGTTTTCATTGAATTAAGGTGTATGCGGGAGATGCACGATTTTTTTTACTGAATCGTTCTGGTACGTCTCATTCAGAATAGAATTTTTTCCAAGTTTTTTTTTCAACTCCAATTTTTTTTTCTTGAATTTATTCAGACTTCAGAGTAGAATTTTTTTCCAAGTTTTTTTTCAACTCCAAATTTTTTTTCTTGAATTTATTCAGACTAGAATTTTTTCCAAATTTCATTTCAACTCCCAAATTTTTTCTATCATGCGTCACCAAATCTTGCGACACCAAAAGTCAAAAACATAAATGTTTATATTTTCGAAATTAACTTAGTGTAAGAAAGTCAGAAACTCATAGATCGTTACCTATGGTCATTTTAGAAATTTAATGTAATACCAGAAAGTCAGAATGACAGGAAAAATATGTATCAGAGATCTAAAAGCCGATTTTTAGATTTTAAAACTTTAAAAGCAAATTTTTATATTTTTGAAATTAACGAAGTCAGGACAGTGGCGTCGACAGATCAAAAAAAAAATTAAAGCGTTTTTTGCTTTAAAGCAAAAATCTTAGAACATGGATATGTCTTTCTTTAACTAGACAGATTGTTGTTATAAAAATTATATTTTTCCTCAGCTACCTCTACCACCACCTTATAATTTCACTTTTGCTTAATAAAAATATACAGTGTTGCCAAATACCAAATCTTTCACATCTCTTATTCACATTTTGATTTTAATATTACATTACTTGCATCACTGCCTCTTTTACTAAGCAAAATAAAATTCACAAAACCTCAGCCACCATAAATAATCATGTCCCTATATCCAGGTCCTCTACTTCCACAGCACCTGCATGTTTGTCAATGTTTAACATATTAACATCACGTCTTCACCTAAAAGTGTTGTGTAACACCTCTATCATATTTTCCCAAGTCCAATACATATAATGTTATTCAATCTTAAACTAAACACCAGCCAGTAATTTATTACACCTCCAAAGTGTTTTTCCAAGTCCAACAAAATCTCGTCTTTTCTAGACCTTTCTCATCTTTTCTTGTCTTTTCTCATCTTTTCAAGTATTTTCTCTTTGTTCCTAATCTTTTCCAGACTTCTTTTCTAGACCATACTTGACTTTTCTAGACTTTTCTAGACTTTCCTCTTCTTTTATCTTGGACTTGAAAAAACTTGGAAATAAAAAAACATTATTGTGGATCAAAACATTATGACATTATGTTAGACTTGAAAAAACTTAAAAAAAACGGATAAATTGAAAAAATGATTTTAAAATGTAGGAAAAATAATTTTAAAAAATTGAAATTGAGTACATCGTGCATTAAGTTATAAAATGCCTCCCTTCTGTCTTTTAGTATCTTTTGTCTTCAAATTAATATCACTATGTCTTTATTAGAAATAAAATTTTCCAAGTTTTTTCATGTCATATATAATGTCTTCATTAAAAATGATGTTTTTCAAATTTTTTTGTGTCCACCATAATGGCATTATGTCTTGACCTAATCTCTCCAAGTCTAACATGTTATCAGCAAATTATCATGTTCAAATATAATATTTAATTTTATTTATGTTTTTTCAAGCCTAACATAATGTCATTATGTCTTGATCCACTGTGATCATTACACATAACCCGTAACTCGTCCAAGTCTAACATGATATCAGCAAATTACGAGTATTATGTTCAAATATAATATTTAGGTAATTTTATTTATGTTTTTTTAAGTCTAACATAATGTCATAATGTCTTGATCCACCATAACAACATAATGTCATTATGTCCTGATCCACTGTGACCATTACACATGACCCGTAACCCGTCTAAGTCTAACATGATATCAGCAAATTATTATGTTCAAATATAATATTTTATTTTATTTACAAGTTTTTTTGAGTCCAACATAATGTCATAATGTCTTGATCCACCGTAACCGTAAGAATTTTCGACCGTAACCATTTTCGACTGTAACCATTTTCGACTGTAACCATTTTCGACCGTAACCATTTTCGACCGTAACCATTTTCAACCGTAACCATTTCAAAATTTTACCCCCCAGGCCTAAAGACATATCCATGTCAAAATTGGGGGGCACGGGGGGCCATGTTTTGGACAACTTTTTTTTAGATTTCTCGAGATGAAAAAGAGGGGGTATTTTTCCCCATTTAAAAATGCATACAGTGGCGTCGACAGAAAGCAGGGGCCACGAATCTTAAAATATGAGAAAAATTTCAAAAAGGAGCAGGTAAAATGGAGCATTTTTTTTCAAATTTTCATATCATAAATTATGGAATTGCGATTTTATTCATGTCCGAGCGAGGCGAGGGCGAAGCTTTGAAAAAATTGGATTTTTTATGTCCAAAAAGTACATTTTTCCAGTAAATTTATAAATACGTCAAAATTTTTTTGGGGGGCCAAGGGGGGCAGAAGTTTTTCCGGGGGGCCTGGCCCCCGGGCCCCCCTTGACGACGCCTCTGAGTCAGGATGAGAGGCAAAAACATATCCATGTTATTAACATTTCCTTTCAAGGAAATTTTATACTTCATTTTATTTTTTCTTGTCTTTTTTTGTAAATTTAAAAATTCCTTTCACTAACAAAAAATTTTTGAAATTTTAATTTTTAGCTGTAATTTTGTAAGAATTTGGAAGGATAAATTATCTAGAAGTATTTTCCTCTGATTTTATCATGATTTTTTGAATTGTCTTCGTTCCGCTTGGACGCTTGGACCCAATTTTTCCCCTCTTTAATAGATTTTTCAATTTTTTTTTTAAATCATAAATTTAAAAAACTGATATTTGAATGCATAGCTTTGTTCATTAAATTATGAATTGATCGAAGAAACCTGCTTGGGTGTAATTTATGTACTTTCCTTCATTTTACTAAGTAACTTAATACTGTTTAATCATGTACTGTTCCCGCTTCGGCGGTACCTACTACCTAGTACTTACATTACTAAAATTGGAACTGGTCATTGAAAAGTTTTATTTTTAATGAAAAACTACCTAGTAAGTGTTGATTTTTCTGCCGTTTGAAGGCTGAAAATGACTTGAAAATTTTTTGAATGCAGGTTTTTTGGTTTACATTAGCATTTTCCTTAGCTTTTCCTCTACAATAAAGAATAAAAAAAAATTAATTCAAAGTATGAAAGCATTGGAAGCTAGTAATAATAATAGTCTCTTTTATTCTTTTTAGAAATGAATGCCATTCATGACGGCGAGGATAACTGTTGGAAAACATTACTGGAAGACAAATATGAGTTGGTGAAATACATTGATCGAGGTCATTTTGGAAAAGTGTTCAAAATACGAGAATCATCCACACACAAAATTTTTGCTTTGAAGCTAATTTATAAGAAGAATGTTGAGTTTGATGAAGTGGTGCGTATATTTAATTGCGATGTGATAATGATTGGAGAACATTGTTGGGTACAGAATTGCAAGGATGAACATGGGATGTTCAAAATTTTCGCAGTAAAAATTTGAGAAAAAAATAACCACCGAATTTTCTATTTGGCATGTTCATATTAATCGAAACCACCCCTCATACAGCCAAGAAAAAAACAGTGATTAATTACCATTAATTATCATTATCACTCATTGAAAATATATTAGATTTGTTGCCTGCTTGAGAGGAGGTCAGATTGGTGTAGCAGAGTAGGTAACGCTAGGTTGCTTATACCCCTGCGCCACAAGTCAGCGGTGTAGCTGACAGTAAACCACCTGAAATTGCCCGAGTTTATCTGACATCTTCCAGAGCACGGAGTAGGTGTAATTTCATCAGGGCATAGGAGTCAGCAAAAAAGTGGACTACCAACTCCAACGTGACTTCGGAGTCAAGATAGAAAGTTGACTCCTGACTCCGGAGTCAATTTGGAGTCAGTTTGACTCCGACTCCAGTCGTCTCTTATTCCCTGAATTTCATATTTCATTGTTTCTTGACGGATTTTCTGCTGACTTATGGCACAAGAGTGTAGGTAACCTTGCGTTATTCTGCGGTTTCTATTTCTTTTTTCTTTTTTTTTGACACATTTTCCACGATCGAACTTGAATATATGCGCTCTCATTTCGCACACGCGCAGCAAGTTGGACCGAACGAGAAACTCATGTCATGACGCATTCCGCCGGGGGGGGGGGCAACTGGCAAAATCCTAGTCTCATATGACATCACTAGGGCGGGGGAGGGGGTATAAAGAGTCGACCTGCATGGTGTCTAACGGTCCTGATACGTCGAGCATTCTACCAAAAGGTCATGCTGAACCTGAAAAGTCAAGATTTACGACTAATTTACTCAAGATCAAGCTTTTCTTTTTTCAAAAATTGAAGTAAAGAAGATCAATCATTTTAGAAAAGTGTTTTTTTGCTTAATCCATTATCAAATATTTCAAAAAATTTCGCTCCCGTTCCACTTGGGCCAAATCATTTCCTCTCTCAACTGATTTTTTTATTCATGCAGTTTTGTTGATCGTGATGTAGGTGTACCAAAAAATTGATATTTAAATACGTGTCTCTAATCTTTATCCATTAAATTATAAATTTTTCAAAAAAAAAAAATGTATTCCTCGCAACGATCGGAGGTACTTAGACTATTTTCAAAATTCATGTAAAGTAATTTTTTTGTGAATGCGTGCATATTATTGAGCTGTTAGGTATGAAAATAAACTAACGTGATGTCTTGAATCAAAGTGTTGACGAACAAAAGAGAGAATAGAAGAGAATTTGTAGGTATTTATTGACCACGTTTTTAAAAACTTGAAAGGGGGGGGGGGGGTAAAAGTAGGTACCTAGCGAATTTTTATGCTTCAAAGATCGTTATTTCACAAAACGTTTTGCCCTCGTTTTGTTCGGATTTGACCCATTGCTATTTCTGAGAAAAATTATTAACTCAAAAGCATATATTTGGGCAGATACCTAACTACATGCCATATTTCAGCATCTGGGGTGAATTGACCTAAAGGCATTTTTCATAGATAGTGATTTACTTTTGCATTAATACCTATTAACAAAAATGTTTACAATTTTAGGATTTGGTGCAATTTGAACGGGAGAAACGGATATTAAAAGATATAAAGGAGCATCCGTTTGTTCTGCAACTTCATGGCGCTGTAGAATCATCTACTCATCTTGCGTTAATTATGACTTTTGTCGAAGGACTTACGTTTCCTTATTTGTTGGAACGCTTCAAAACCAACGTGCTATCAGAGAAGGATTCCGCATTTTATGTGGCTGAAATCAGTTTAGCGTTGCACCACTTGCATGTGAATGGTAAGTATGTAATGTATCATAATGACGTTAATAACTCTAGGAGGTCGACCAGTCGACCTCTCCCCGATTTCAAAACTAAATTTAATTTTAATCCATATCAAAACGGAAGCATGGCATTAATTTATGCGCTGTCAAAAAATCACATGGTGTTGAAGAAGAATAGTTGATAGACCTGCGTAATTCTTAGGTACCTATTACACAAGTTCACACGATTTTTGTGTCTGGGTCTGGGCTCCGATAGAGATTGAGAAGTCACGCTAGGTTGCCTATACCCGTGCGCTTTAAGGCTTCGTCGTAGCCAACATCTATCCACTAAAATTGTCCGAGTCTATCTGACGTCATCTTGAGCAGTGGGTTTCCTGTTGGCTATGACGAAGCGTTAAGGCGCAGGGGTATAGGCAACCTAGCGTGACTTCTCAATCTCTATTGCCAAGTTTTGGTTGTTTCATTTTATGCTTTTATGTAGGTAATTCATGAACATGCTTTTTGGGGTAGCGGTCGAAAAATAAGGTTTTTAAAGAACAATAAACGTGCTTGAGAAACAAAATTTTTATGCATGCCTTTGTCTAAGTATTGAAACGATTTTTTGAAAAAAAATCATCTTGCTACAATCGCGTTAAACTTCAAATTTCGAAAAAAATTAACAAAAAATTAAGATGGGTGTTGAAATATGGGATAGATATTAGATATAGATCTGAGCTGGTAAGGAATATTCCTACCAAGATTGCACCATTGTGGGCGAGGTAGGTAGGTAGATTTGGGTAGGTACGCGGAGCTTAGGCGAACTGTATGCACCGACTACCTATCTACGAGATAACTCGCTTGGCTGATTGAACAATGTATAACTAGAAATCACAGTACAGCGACTCGTACACCTGCTAATGTTACGTACATAACGTTGCGTTATCATAAAGATAACGCCAGGTAGAATTAGGGATGGCAAATGCTCGCGCATTTTGTTTTGTGTGCGCTTTCTCGAGCATATGCGCGCATATGCTCGAGCACGCGAGCATTTTCTGTAATTTTGTACCTCACTCTATTCTCTACAACATATCCAAAATTCATCGAATTCTGTTGAGCCGTTTTCAAAAAATCCTGCAGAAACGTTTGTCCTATTCCACTGACTCTGATAATTTTTATAATTGAAAAGAACTCCAAATATACAGCGTTTCAGTCACATCTGACATATAATAATGAAAAATTAGAAGAAACTGAAAAATAGGAAATACGAAATACTCACGAGTTTATCAATTATCAAACATGTTTTTATCAAGCCGCAATTGGGCTGTTTACTGTAGAATTTTTTCTGATTTTTTTTTAGAAAATGCTCTTGCTCGCGCACATATAGAAAGTGCGTTCTCGCGCATTTGAGCATATGCTCAAAATGCTCATTTGAGCATTTGAGCATGCCATCCCTAGGTAGAATAGCACTCGATAGTGCACAACTTTGAGAACCTTTGGTAGCTATCTACCTGAGCATTATGTCACATCTCGCTACTGTGATTGGCCCATTGGCTGCTAGAGGACATTATTTATCAACCAATCAGGTGTGCTAGCTCAACACCACCTATAGTACAAGGCCTGAGTACAGGCAGCCATATTTGCTCGTGACGTCACAGGTGTAGGCGATTAATGGCAGACATTTACATGGGTTTATATGGGAGAATGTGCGTTTTTCAATTTTTTATTTGAAAAGGAGGGTAATTTTCATGGTTTTTGGATCAGATCTTACATAAAATTCAACGAGCTTTCCGATGGTGTAATTGTTTTTTGATTTTGAGTGATAGTTTTCTGATAAATTGAGATAAACGAAAAAAAAATCTGAAGGTGTCGTCGAATTATTGAAAAATAAATAAGAAAAATTGATCATAGAACAAAAACTAATATACCATTAGAAAGAGCATAAAAAATGCTACATTTCGTTCATTTAATGTTTTTTTTCATGTGCTATACTTTTTGAAATATTTCAACTCAAACATTTGGAACGATGTACTTCAAAAAGTATACCGCATGGAAAAAAACATGAAATGGACGAAATGTAGCATTTTTCATGCTCTTTCTAATGGCATATTCGTTTTTATTCGACGATCAATTTTTCTTATTTATTTTTCAATAATTCGTCAACACCTTCAAGTTTTCCTTTCGTTTATCTCAATTTATAAGAAAACTATTGCACAAAATCAAAAAATAATTACACCATCGGAAAGCTCGTAGAATTTCATATAAGATATGATCCAAAAATTATGAAAATCATCCTCCCCTTCGAATAAAAAATTGAAAAACGCACATTCTCCCATATAAACTCGTGTAAATTTCTGCCATTAATCGCCTACACCTGTGACGTCACAAAACTTGTACTCAGGCCTTGTACTATAGGTGGTGTTGGCTAGCTTCCTAAACGTAGCTCGCGAGTATAAATAGCGGAGCAACCCAGCGCGAGCTTCATTACGTTTTTTACTTGTATACCTGTCGCACCTTCTTTGTGCATATCACGTTAGTGTATTTTTAATCGTGTACTTACGTACGAAATGTAATACTTCACTTCGCTACGTATACTAAGGAGTTATTGTGCGTTAATTAAATATCGAATACAGTTCTCCCACGGTTATTCATGTATTATTTCGTACATCTCGATACGTAGTGTATGAGCTGTTAGATTTTAGATTCAGATCTCCTGCTGCACCTATCTGAGACAGACAGGCAAACCTAGACCTTGTGCCTACTTGACCCCCACAAGGAGATAGGTTGGAATAAGCTCATCCAGCATCCATTCACCCGATTGGATGCATAAAACTCATCTACAATCAAGGAGAAAATTATCTCATCAGTTCAGATCACGCTGATTTCAAATCTTTCAACCATTTTTGAGTAAGACCTCCATTGAGCCTACAAAGCGGTCAAAATCCAAAATTTTTCAGCATTTTAAGATTGTCGTTGAAAAATGTATAGGTTTTCGGATGCGCGGATTTCTATCACATAATGTTGCATGAAATGAAAATTAGCCTAAATTATTCCTAAATATACCTACGCTCTTTCATTTGTACCAAACATTTTTTGCAACCAGCTGCAGCTGGATTTATAATTCAGAATTTAAGCTTAGAAAATATGTAAACTAAGAATTTGGCCCCAAGCAAAATGGTTGAAAGATTTGAAATCAGCGTGATTGATAACCCATATCTCAATACCATATTAATTTTTTGGGGAATTTTTTCGAAATTTTGAAAAATGTTGGATTTTGACCTCACTTTCTTAGGGGGCTTATTTTGAGATCGACTCAAAAATGGTTGAAAAAATCGAAATCAGCGTCAATTTTTATCTCTATACCCAAGTTTTTGGATTTTTATTTCAATTGGAACTTTCGAAATTGATTTTTGACATGCTAGAGCTAGATTTCTTATCTGACCCATTGTGTTTCGAGGGGAATTGCATCACTTACTCTTCATCACAATTTTAAAAAATAGGGGGAATTGGGAAAGAATAAAAAAATCTTTGCTTGGAAACCCTTAGCGAGAGAAAAAAGAAAAGTGATGCGGTATTTTCGCCAAAATTTTCACCCTTGCATCACTCCGTTTCAGCACATTAATATTTTATCACCTTAATTGCATGTTTTTTTTTTTTAACAGGAGTTATTCATCGCGATGTTACCATGAATAATGTGATGGTTGAAATTGACGGGCACATTAAGCTGATTGATTACGGTTTTTCAAAAGATGGTATGGGATTCAATACTACAACATCAACAATGTTAGGCCAACGATTGTTCTTAGCGCCGGAAATTATATTCTCACAGCCGTATTCATTTACGTGAGTAAAGTTACCTACCTATCACAAAATCATCTAATATTTCTCTTGGGCTGTGTATCGACGAGAAGTATGTAACACACACAATAAGAATTTTATCACCACTGGTGCAAGTACCTTAAAATAAACAGGATCCTCAGCTTTTGTTGTTACAAGTCAAAAGAGGATGTTTGTTCTTTATTTTGACTATTATTAGATGACTGGTAAAACTCCCGTGGTTTTGAATATAACTGGTTAATATTTCGAAAAATTTTGAAATATGCCTCACAACAAAGTCGATCATTAATTTATATGCACTATTTATTGATGGAGACGAACGAAATCTATAACTTTTGATTTGGCTTCAGAATTATGTATTTTTGTAAATTATTTCGCCCCTGTTTACCTCTTCGTCAAGTCTTGAACATAGGTACCTATCTATCTTTGAACGAAGGTCAAATCGCGTCTATTTTACTATGTGAAATGAATAATATGTGAAATGAATAATTTCATCAACTAAAATACAGACATCTCTGGTACTGCTTTTTTTCGCTAGACCAAAGAAATCAGTTGGTTTACTGTAGGCGTGGGTCATGCATTCCTCAAAACCCGCATTTTGGAAAATCTAAAATATTTGTCTCTAACATTTGAAAAAAAAATGATTGATAACAATTTTCACGAAAATTTCCTAGCCTGAAAATTGTTGAAGTTTTTGGTGTTGAAAAAGAAGTCCCTTTTTTTGAAGGGGGGAGGAGGAGGAGGAGGAGGAGTATACAAAAGTAATCAAAGTGAAAATTGTAAAACGTTATACATATTCGTTTTATTTTTCAGAGTTGACTGGTACTTTTTGGGCGGTTTGCTCTGTTGCTTACTGACCGGCGATCATCCTTTCAAATCAGTTGCAACCAGAACGGATGAATTCAATGTAGACGAATTAATGGAGCTGTATAGAGGTTATTAGGCTGGAAAAATTTTCTCAAGGAAATTCGAATTAACATCATTCGGAGGGGAAAAAATCATTTTCTCCTACTCCTAGCTAAGCTTATATGCCGGAAGTGGTCAAGAGTGGTTCCCTGGGTAACCTCAAAGAGTTGCTACCCCACAGACCTTTGGCTGAGGGGAGGGAGGCAACCACCCTAAAAATTGTTTTCTTGCGTCAACTCTGCAGAGTTTTTGTATCCATGAAATAGTCGTTTTTGGTGAATTTTTTTCTTGGAACATTGAAATTTATTTATTTACACACGATTTTCTTAACTTTCATATGATTTCAATTATTTCGCTTCTTTTAACATGGATGTGTATGTCTATTGTCTTGGAGGGGGGATGGGGTGGAATATACGTCAAGACATACCTTAATAAATGACATTGTGTTAGACTAGGAAAAACAAAAAAATTGAAGTGTTGATTTAATAACATTTTATTAGACTTGAAAAAACTTGAAATATTTTTAAATGTTTAAAAAATAAGGAAATTATTTTTTTTTTTAAACTGAAAAATTATTTTAAAAAAAAAATTAACGCACTTTTTCCTTTAGGGTAAAAACCTTAGAACATGGATATGTCCAAATAAAAGGTTCAGATAAACCTAAATTCGTGACATTTTTTTGAAATATCAATGCTCTTAAATTTCAAGTCCAACATAATGTCACTATGTCTTGATCTAAGTCTAGCATCATTCTTGGGATATTACTATTCGAATATACATGATCCTAGAATAACAAGACCCACACCCACTCATGATAGAGAATCCAGTTTCCATCAACACTAACTTAATATCATTATGTCTTCATCTGAAATACATTTTCTAATTCTTTTCAAGTCTAACATAATGTCATTATGTCTTTGATCTACCGTAACGTAGCACTTTTCAAAATTTTCAACCCCCACCCCTAAAACATAATGTCATTATGTCTTTGATCTACGGTAACGTAACACTTTCCAAAATTTTCAACTCCCACCCCTAAAACATAATGTCATTTATGTCTTTGATCTATGGTAACGTAACACTTTTGTCATTCCTCACCCCTAAAACATAATGGCATTATGTCTTTGATCTACCTTAACGTAACACTTTTCAAAATTTTCAACCCCCACCTCTAAGACATATCCATGTATAATATCATTATGTCATCATCTGAAATAAATTTTCTTAAGTTTTTTCAAGCCTAACATAATATCATTATGTCTTGATCCACTGTGATCATTACACATAACCCGTAACTCGTCCAAGTCTAACATGATATCAGCAAATTATTATGTTCAAATATAATAATTATTTAATTTTATTTACAAGTTTTTTTTAAGTCTAACATAATGTCATAATGTCTTGATCTACCGTAACAACATAATGTCATTATGTCTTGATCCACTGTGATCATTACACATAACCTGTAACCCATCCAAGTCTAACATAATATCAGCAAATTATTATGTTAAAATATAATATTTAATTTTATTTATAAGTTTTTTTTAAGTCTAACATAATGTCATAATGTCTTGATCCACCGTAACCGTAACCATTTTCAAGCGTAACCATTTTCAAGCGTAACCATTTTCAAGCGTAAGAATTTTCTAGCATAAGAATTTTCTAGCGTAACAATTTCAAAATTTTACCCCCCCAGGCCTAAAGACATATCCATGTCAAAAATTGGATACATTGACATTTTAATAAAAATTTATAAATTTGAGTCTACTTTTGTGTAAGGTTTTAGATCAAGACATAATTACACTATGTTAGATTTGAAAAAAAATTGATCCAATATCGATGACATAATTATTTACCTGAGAATAATCTCGAAATTAAAAAGGTATCTTTCCCTATTAAAAATAGGTAAAATGGTTAGAATCGCAAATTTTGGAATGATACCGATGATTGCATTTGTACCTTTAATTCATTTTCCATTTCACTAGGAAATATTGTGACAATTTTCTTTGAGTACTGAGCCCTCTTTTGCGTGTTCTTTTTCAAAGCATTTTTTCTTTTCTCTTTTACCGCGAGACAATTTTTTAGGGTCTTCATTGATCTATATTTTGAATTTGATTCTTGAGATCTAGATATCTCAAAAAACCAAACTAAATTCCATGTGCATTTTTATTAATTTAATTTTGGAAATGAAGCATTTTCCTAAATTCATTCTTCTATTTTTGCAGCGGCCAGGGATAAACAATATATCTTTGACCCGAACGTGTTGAGCAGCGAAGCATTTGATTTAATAGATCGTCTACTAGATCCAGATCCAAAAACGCGTATGGGAAGCTGTGATGATGAAAACAGAATGGAGATCAAGGAACATCCGTTCTTCAGCGAAATTGACTGGACTAAAGTGAGTAATCAACTACAAACTGTCCTGTATAAGTGGCAGCGTTGTCCAGACACATTGTGCTTCTAAATATCTGAAAACAGAGTTGATTTGGAAGATACAACTGTCAATGTTTAAAACTTGATAAAATACATTTTTGACAAACAAAAAAATTTGAAAACCAATATGTGCATAATGGTAGGGGATGGTGATAAGAGCAATAGTTGTGATATGCATGTTTTGCCTAACACAACATTTGAAGGGGCAATTGAATTTCAAAAATCATCATTTTGAAAATTACCAATTAATTTTTGTCAATTTTTCAGTTCATGTACGTCCTGATTATTTATTTCAAATTTCGCGTTATATTGCAGTTTTAATAAATACCTACTCAAATTGGGATAATGAATTTTTCAATGTTTATTATTTATAGATACCTATCTAACGCAAGATTGTATAATTTCAGGTGTTGAATAAACAAATGAAACCTCCATTTGTTCTTACAGACGAAGATATTTCAACAAATGAAGGTGAAGATCAAGACAACTTGTTGGTTTAGCCATATTTCCGTTTGATTATCTTCGTGAAAATGTAAACTGTATCTTTAATATGGTATTGAAAAGGAAGTATAAATAGTGTTTTCTAATGTTAGAATTCTGTTAAAAAATCGAGACTGAATACCTATTGTTGGAGTTAGGTATCAAAGTAGTTTTTTTTTCAAGTACATACCATATTCATTTTTTTTAAATTAAAGTAAAACTCGGTTACTTTTATATTTTTTTTCCAATTTTTATCTATGTAGTTCTAGATTTCTAAAATTATAGTGATAATCTTTTAAAATCAGTTTTTTTGACTTCTATTTCATTTTCTTTGCATTTTCATCAAAAATACATCGCAGATACTTATTTTATTTTAAAGAAACTTCTCTACAAAATGAGCAATCGATAATTTCTATAACTTGAATATGAGTGAAGTAAGTGGTGTCATGAAAAAAGGGGGTTTGGTGGTCGACTTGCAATAAATGATTATAAATCGACAAAAAAGTGCTCGCAATTTCAATTGTGTTTATTGGTGACCATTTTACCAGCCAATTCAATTACCTAACTTGAGTTATACGAGGTAAGGCTTTCTCTCAAGAGGGAGAAATATGGAATGTGCTGATTGGTCGTTCCTCCCATTCAATTCAAGAAAATGATTTGCTCTGAAGTAAAATGTCTGTGATGAATTTTTTCATAAAAATACAAATAAATAAAATAAAAAGGTGTACCATGAATCGCCTACCAAATTTTTTTTGGATATAATTTAATACCATTAAAAAAAACTTGAGATGAACATGTTGCCTATTTCAAGAATTGAAGGGGCAAATGGCTTTTGAAAAAAACACGTTAAATTTTTTTCAAGCCATGGGAATGGATAGTATGTACTTCAAACACGGAGAAAATTGTTACTTGATGAGTTTTTGCCTGATTTGGAAGTTGGAGAGGTTACAAAAAAATTTGTGGAAAAAATAAGTAAGGTAATGGATAGTACCTACGTTGAAAACTGAAAAAATTTTGTTCTGTACACTGTTCGCCTCACATCAAAAATAAAGGGGCTAAGGGTTACTCAAAACCGAAAAAAATTAAAAATTATTTTGAAGCTCATTTATTTTGTGAGTCGTAACACCTTCATTTTCGATGGCGGATAGAAAATGTACAGAACAAAATTTCTTCAGTTTTCAACGTACCTACTATTTATTCCCTTCAGTAATTATTCATTTAAAAAAATTTTTTGGACAAATTTTTGTAACCTTTTCAACTTTTAAGTTGAGCGAAAAGTCATGAAATAAAAACTTTTTGTTTTCAAAAAAATAATAATCCATTCTCATGAAAAATTTTTCAACTTACATTTTTTTAGAAGCAACATTTTCCCCTTCAATTTTCAAACTAGGCAGTTAAACATGTTCACCTGAATTTTTTTAGTGGTACCCGAGCAAAACTGTTTTTGGATGATTTTAATTTATCGTGGGGGGGGGGGTATCCATAGAGGTGATTGGAGTGGATAGACAATGTTCAAAAAAAAACACACTGGTTTCACTTCTTAAAAATTTTCAGTTTTCCCTACAAATTTAAGACTCTTAAATTTCAGACTATTTTTTGTACAAGTTTTAGAATTTAAAGAGATTTTTCTGAAGGGATTTCAAAATGATACAATTTTGAGGATATTTTCATCGACAATAATAGTAATTTTGAAATTTTCGCCAAGTTTATCAAGGTTTACCTGATCAAATTTTATTCCTCGTCGAAAAATAAAACCAGAGGTATTACGAGGGCCGTTAGAAAAGTAACTTTCCCACCCCTGTACATCGGGTAAAAATGGACGAAAATTCAATATCTATATCTCATTTTATTCGTTGAAGATTCTAGTTTTTTTCGATATAATTACCTTCTACATATCTGCTAAGACGTATTAGAGTTGAGAGTTTTTCAGATAGGGTTTAATTTTGCCACTTTTTTAGTACGTTGATTTTATGGTAGTCCTAGAGTGAAATCCTCCCATTTAAATTTCCAACTTCCTAATACTATTAATAGTGATGTTATTGGTCTTAAATGCGGTTATATTTTTGGAAAAAAGGTGTTTTTGTGTTTTTGACCAACAATGCTCCCCCCCCCAATGCCTCCCCCTCCCCTAGAAAATCAATAATGAATTAATTTTGTACAGTGCAACATCGAGGTGTCAAAATGACAATTAGGAATATCTGAAAAAAATCAAGCATCTTCGATGCCCTGCTCCTGTTTTCTTGAAACTTTTTTCAATCTCGAATTGCTATGTTGATTCTTGTGGAAAAATTTCAAAAAATTATTGTTCGAGATCTGGGCGCGCAATATTGAAACTCATTGGTACGATTTAATGCCAAAGACATGGAGGATACGTGGAAAATAAATTCACCATCACTCCTCTTGGACGGTTTCTGTTGCTGAAATGTGACTCAAAAAATTTTAAATGGAAAGATTTTAGTTTCCGACTAATTTTGGGTCGTAGAACACAAATATGACATTAATTATTGTGTATAATAATTTTCTTGCTCGAGAAACCCGATTCAAACTTGAAAATGAGGACGTTTTAGGGAAAAATGACGAAATGAAAAAACCAAATCCATATTCGTGTTCAGTAGGTCAAAATACCCCGAAAAATACGTTTTTCGCGATCGTTTTACTCGAAGTCTCGAAATTCACTTTTTTTCATTAAAAATCAGTGAGAAAGGTGAATTTTGAAATTTTAATCAAAACTATTACGAAAAGGGTGTTTACCGGGGTATATTGACCTGCTGAACACGAATTTGAAATTGGTTTCCTTATTTGGTTATTTCTTTCTGTATAAAGCGCTCAAAATTTGAAAAATCTGCTAAAATTACAACATTTCTGTACGGTTTTTCGAAATTTTCGGCCCTTAGTTCAAAGAAATCGCCAAAACCAAATACATAGTAAAATTCTACATAAAAAAACGTATTTTTTTAGGAATTTTTCCAGGGTGGTCGCTCTTCGCTTATATGGCATTTTTTACGATTGAAAACTTCAAATGACCGAAAAAACGTGAAGGAGTGCACCAAAATTGTTGAAAAAATTATCATGAATACACCTCTACCAGATGTAACTTTGTGCCAAAGAACAGAAAATTTCCTTCACTTCTGTTGAAATTAAAAATTCTTGAAAATGATGCAATAAAATGGCCATTATAGCTCCGAAAGAGAGGAGGGTAGGGGTCCAAAATTTTGTGAAAAATTATTTCTATTCAATATACACGACTTGAGGTGTTTAGGAGCCCAAAAGCGCCGGGGGCTAAATTCACCCCTTATCCGTCCATACCCTTTGATATAAAAAACGAAGTAGGTACCTAGTTATTTTGCCTTCAAGGCAATCCCTGGAGAAATAATGGGAAGAAATTTATTTTGGGGAGACTCAGTCCCATAAAAAAATCAGAAAAAGTGTGGGATGTAGTCCAGGCATTTTAGGAGTTGACCCCCCAAAAATTAAAGCCTGATTTTTTTTTTTCGCGTTTTACGTTCGTAATGGTCCACTACACAACATACTAAAATGGACACCCCCACAACCCTCCGCTACCACCAGCGGAGGGGTAAACGTCCGCTGAAAACCGGTTTTTCGAATATCTCCTCAAATAAGCCTCAAAATTGAAAAGTAGTTATCAACAATCTTGTTCTACGCGTAATTTCCTATCGGAAGGGGGGTTTTCTTTTTCAAAAACACTCACTTCTTTGACCAAGAATTGAGGGTAAAAAACACTTATTTTTAAACAATTTCCAGCATTTTTGGAAAAAATCGAAACTTTTGGGAATATCTCCTCAAAAAAGCCTCAAAATGGAAAAATGGTTATGAACAATCATGTTCTACGTGTAATTTCCTATCAGACAGGTTCGTTTTTTTTCGAAAACACCCTCTTCTTTGCCCAAAAATTAAGGGTGAAAAACACCTATTTTTCCAATATTCTCAGTATTTTTGGAAATTATGGAAATACGAAGCTGAAAATATTGTTTTTGAATCATTACGATGCAAAGAAATGTTTCGTATCACCAATAATCAGCAATAAAACATCACGTTTATAGTACTTTTTCGTTCCGCAACTTTGATTTTTTAAATGCAGTATTCAATTTCAATAACCTCCCTTATAATGAATGGTAGGGGTTGGAATTTTTTCGGTGACTTTTTTTGGAATACCCTACCAGCATGTATAAAAAAAATACTCATTTTGGGTACTTTTAGCTTCGTATTTCCATAATTTCCAAAAATACTGTGAATATTGGAAAAATAGGTGTTTTTCACCCTTAATTTTTGGGCAAAGAAGAGGGTGTTTTCGAAAAAAAACGAACCTGTCTGATAGGAAATTACACATAGAACATGATTGTTCATAACCATTTTTCCATTTTGAAGCTTTTTTGAGGAGATATTCCCAAAAGTTTCGATTTTTTCCAAAAATGCTGAAAATTGTTGAAAAATAGGTGTTTTTTACCCTTAATTTTTAGTCAAAGAAGTGAGTGTTTTTGAAAAAGAAAAACCCCCTTCCGATAGGAAATTACGCGTAGAACAAGATTGTTGATAACTACTTTTCAATTTTGAGGCTTATTTGAGGAGATATTCACGAAAAACCGGTTTTCAGCGGACGTTTACCCCTCCCTTGGTGGTAGCGGAGGGTTGTGGGGTGTCCATTTTAGTATGTTGTGTAGTGGACCATTACGAACGTAAAACGCGAAAAAAAAATCAGGCTTTAATTTTGGGGGGTTTGGTACATTTTCTCTTTTATTTGCCTGGACTAATGGTATTTTTCACGAAACGAAATCCCTCCCTTCCATCCATCATGCCAAATTTCGTATATTATTCTTGGTATTTTAAAATATAGAAATTGTACCCCTTCCAAACAGAAAAAATTTGACAAAATGTTGACCACTGATAACCTTTTTTTTCCGATTATTTCACTTGGATAGGTAACTAGCATATCATCACCTCATGCAGAATTTTAAAAATCAACATCGAATTTACATCAATATTTATTGCTTTTCTTAATTGCTTACTTTTGTTTCAATCTTTTTTTTAAAAATATCGATTCACGCGTAGAATTAAATATTAAAACGTAAATTGAACTTACGCCAATCTAATAATAATTAAGTACTAGCATTCACAAAATATTAAATTAATAGTAAAAACAACAATGGACGGAATAGTTTTTGTTGCAATACAAATAGCAACATTTATCACTACAAACTATAGTAAAATTTATAAGTAAGTAACAAAACCATAAATAAAACGCCCTTCGTCAAATTGATATGCCATTCTTAAGAAGAAAATGCAGACATTTTCGAATTAAAATTAAACGTAGGTATAAAAGCTCGACAATTTATGTATACAGAGGTATTTGTTTATGTATAAGAAATAGAAAAGAAAAATATCTACATCATAGGAATACATGTACGTAGTAGACTAGAAATTAACCAATAAAAGGCACAATTACACGATATGAAGCTCATGAATTTCATATTTTTTTTAAATTTAAACGTTATTCAATCTGTAATAGAAATTTCAAAGTTTCATTCTCATATATCTATGGTAACAATAACGACTAGTATATGAGCAGAATTTTGTTAAGAATCAGTTCAATCGTAAAGCTAATGAAAGTTTTTATAGAGATTCCAGTAGCGAATCTAGAATATCGAACTGACTGTCGTCCCAGCCAATGTTGGATAATATGTAATTCGATATATCATCCTCGGGTAAGGGTATGCTAATCTGTGACAGGGTCGTAGTGCTTATTGGAGAAGACAAATCTGAACTTATTGAAGTTAAATCAGGCTCAATGACTGGTAAATCGGCGATAATGTTGAAATTTTTATCGTCGATTATTTCAATTTGCGCGGAATCCACGAAGGATACCAGTTCTGGAGTTTTGTACATTTCTTCGGGTGGCGATTTTACCGGCTCGACGGGTACTTTGCGTCGGTTTCTGTTTCTTTTGTTGTTCACGTTGTGATGGCCTAAAAAAATGAATAAAATTAGGATATATTTCAAAATTTCGGGTACCAAGGACGATATGAATTTAGGATTTTTTTTTGAGAAAATCGTATTTGGTTGATGCGGTGGAGATGTAGGGATAATCAGTAAAAGCCTAGGCTACTTACGAAGATGTATCTATCTGATGGGGTGATGGGAATATTTGAGAAAACTCACCTAAACGTCTTCTTGTTCGCTGACCTTCTTCGAGTCGATCTAAATCTAATTTCCAAAATCCGCCTTTTCCGGGCTCATCTTTGGATCGTGGTACTTTGACGAAGCATTTATTTAACGATAAATTGTGCCGAATCGAATTCTATACAAACAAATAATGAAGAGAAATCTATTTAAAAATTCAGGTCCAGTGAAAATACTAAAATAAAAGGTATCCCCTGTTCGGTAAATAGTCTGTCAAACAAAAAATTACGATGCAAACCGGATACTGCATAATACAGGGTGTTCCATGAATCGTCTGCCAAACATATTTTTTTGGATATAACCGGGTACCACTAAAAAAAACCTTGAGATGAACATGTTGCCTATCTTAAGAATTTAAGGGGCAAATGATGCTTCTAAAAAAATCACGTAAAAAATTTTTTTGACCATGGGAATGGATAGTATTTTGAAAACTGAACAAATTTTCACGATATGACTTTTTGCCTAACTCAAAAATTGAAGGGGCTACAACAATTTTTTTTCAAAAGCAATTTTTAAAAAATCAACCAATCAAGGGAATGGATAGTACGTTGAAAACTGAAGAAATTTTGTTCTGTGCACTTTATGCCTAACGTCAAAAATGAAGGGGCTACGGCTCGCGCAAAATACGTGGGATTCAAAACATTTTTGAATTTTTCCAATTTTGAATGACCCTTGACCCCTTCATTTTTGATGTTAGGCAAAAAGTGTGCAGAAAAATTTTTTTTCTGTTTTTTAACGTACTATCCATTCTTTTAATTAGTTTATCAGAAAAAAAAAATTTTGAAAAAAAAATTGTATAGCCCTTCAATTTTTAAGTTAGGCAACAAGTCATATAGTGAAAATTTGTTCAGTTTTTAAAGTACTATCCATTCCCATGGTTAAAGAAATTTTTTGACGTAATTTTTTTAGAAGTAGCATTTGCCCCTTAAATCCTCAAGTTAGACAACATGTTAATCTCAAGTTTTTTTTACAGTTAGTGGTAGCCGGTTATATCCAAAAAAAATATGTTTGGCAGACGATTCATGGAACACCCTGTATACCTAAAAAAATGACTGTTAAACATGTTGCCCATGTTTAAAATTGAAGGGGCAAATAATCTACCACTTTTGATGATTAAAAAATTTTTTCCGTTGGATTTCATGATAGATATTTTTAAAAAATTATGATTTAGAAGTACAATTTTTTCTAGTTTATTTCTGTGTCCACCCCCCCCCCCATACAAAAAATTCCGAATGTGCAATTATTTTCTATAAACTGAAAACTAGACATGCCTTATTCAGATGATTTTTTGCCCAACTTCAAATCTGAAGGGGCATGAATTATGCAATAAATCATCAGAAAATATTTATTGCAAACATGGATAATACTTAATATGAGACGCAGCCAGGGATACCCGACCATATGTCGGAAATTTTTTTTTTCGTTTTTTTGGCTCTTTAAGTAGTACAGACTTGTACCTTTCGAATAGCGCAAACCGCATTAAAAAAGGTTGAGAAATGAATTTCCTATGATTTTTCAAAGTTTGTCAAAAAATGATTTTCAAAAATCAAAGTTTTGAGAAAAACGCAAAACAAAATTCGGAACTGTTTTCAATGAATAAAAAAAAATTATGTTCTGTAAACGACTTTTCTCATCGGAAATGGTTTATTTACGTCCTCTTACATCACTTTAGGTCATTGACCCCTTCCAGAAGTTGCCGGCATCGAAAATCGAAACCATACCATATGTCGGGAATCATCTTTTTTCAAGAAATAATGACATTTTTGGTACAAAATTTATTTTTTTAATAATCGTACACCACTGTAGTTCATTAAAACGAACCTGAAATTACGTGCATTGAGAAATTAAATCATAGTGCAAGTCAAACAACTTTACAAACCAAACGGTGAAAATCATGCTTTGAAAATTAATTAGTGTTCAACAAATATCCGGATAATCGAAATGAAGAGTTTCAACAGGAAAAAATTAAATTTTCGATTTCGATAATCGATTTTTCAATTTCGATTTTTCGATTTCGATAATCGATTCTTCAATTTCGATTTTTCGATTTCGATAATCGATTTTTTAATTTCGATTTTTTAATTTCGATTTTTCGATTTCGATAATCGACCTTTAAATTTTGTGAGGGTTCGTGAAAGAATTCGGGAACTCTCGGAAAAGTTCAACCGTTTTCGGGATGTTTTCGGAGCTGTTCGGCAATTTCCGTGTGATATCCGGATAATCCAAATAGTATTTGGTATTTGGATATCCGGATATTTGTTGAACACTACTACGTTTCAATAATAGGTAATGAAAGTTGTAAATTTTAACATATTTTTATAAAATTCCGACATATATATGGTATGGTTTCAATTTCTCAGAGGCCTTCAGCAAAATTCGTTTTTTAACCAAGAAGATGACACTTTTGGGACCTGAACCTATTCTCATATGAAAGTAGAGGGTTCATAGTATACAAATTGATAAAAAAAAAAATTTCCATATTTTTGGTCATTTTTTCTTAATTTGCGTTTTTCTCGAAATTTACTTTTCCGACATATGGTCGGGTATCCCTGGCTACGTCTCATATGTTATTGTGCAGGGGGTCAAGCTGGGATCAAATGTTGGAGGCTGAATGACATTTTCTTAGACATGACATAAAAGAACAAATAATAATTTAGGTTTCGAAAATTTCAAAAATTTTTGGGACACAATGTCCAAATTGGATTTTTTTGAAACATATGACCAAATTTTCACATTTGTTTTTTTGGGACATCTACTACATGTTCAAAATTAAGTTTTTGGGACATTATGTCATAATTAAGGATATTTTCGACAACCATGTTGAAATTGTCGAATTGTTTAATGGGACATTTTTAGACAGTACGCTCAAATTGAAAAGTTTTCTGACACAACGCCCAAATCAAGGGTTTTGGACTTTTGAGATCAGTCTATCCAAATCGAGGATTTCTTGGACGCTATGTCCTGAATGGGTTTTCGTCCAAATTGCTAAATTGATTTTTTTTTGCTTACCTAACAATTTTAAAAACTTGAAAAAAAAACTTGTAAGTATGTAAAAAAGAAACATATCTCGGATTTTGACCAAATTTGGTGGAGTGGTTTACTTTGAGTGGCAGACGTCACAAAAAAAATTTGAGCCCCCGAGGGGTAAGGGGAGGAGAGCAGGAGGTGCTCAAAGCGCACCTCCTTTTCAAAAAAACGCTGTTTTTTGCGTTTTTAGCCAATCAAAATTGTGTGAGAAGCCTTCGTAGCATTTAAAAGATGCGATTCAAGTTTCTACATCTCCCTAAACCATCGCCATCCTTCTCCGATCAAAATTCAGACTTCTACCAGGGGGTTGAAAAGTTGCAGATTGCAATATTTCAATCATTTGAAATTTTCACTGAGCTGGAATGATTTTTTTCATCGAGTAAGGGAACAAAAATTTTTTTCAACCACTGAAAGAGAATTTTGAAAAAAAATTGAAAATTTTATACACCAGTGCAGCCAACCGCAAATCATAAAATTCCAAAATACGAAATTTATATCGACTTTGAATTGATTATTTTTTCGCCTGAAAATATAATGCATTTTTTTCAATCTCTGAAAGTATATTTCGAAACTGTTTTCGAAAATTTCGTATGTCAGTGCAGCCAGTTACAAAACGTTGAATTCGAATTAATTTTTTTATCGTTTGAAAAATTCACAATAATTTTGTTTTCAATCATCAGAAATAAAAAATTTAAAATTTTTCTATGAAAATTTTGTACGTCAGTGCAGCCAGTTGCTTATTGTGTTATTCTGATATTATGAACTCGAATGTATTATTTTTTCATCAAGTGATGGACCAATTTTTTCTCCCAATCAATAGAAGTATGTTTTGAATTTGAATACATCAGAATATCACAATTGGCAACTGGCTGCACAAACGTACAAAATTTTTAAAGAAAATTTTTTTATTTTTTATTTCTGATGATTGAAAACAAAATTATTGTGAATTTTTCAAACGATAAAAAAATTAATTGTACTCGGATGAACGTAAATTCCATAGTGTAGCATATCACAATTTGTAACTGACTGCACTGACATACAAAATTTTCGAAATATACTTTCAGTGATTGAAAAAACAAAAACATAATATTTTCAGGCGAAAAAATAATCAATTCAATGTCGATATAAATTCCGTATTTTGGAATTTTATGATTTGCTGTTGGCTGCACTGGTGTATAAAATTTTCAATTTTTTTCAAAATTCACTTTCAGTGTCTGAAATTTTTTTTGTTTCTTTACTCGATGAAAAAAAAATCATTCCAGCTCAGTGAAAATTTTATATTATTGAAATATTGCAATCTGCAACTTTTCAACCTCCTAGTAGGAGTCTGAGTTTTGATCGGAGAAGGATGGCTGGTTTAGGGAGATGTAGAAACTCAAATCGCATATTTTAAGTGCTACGAAGGCTTCTCACACAATTTTGATTGGCTAAAAAACGCAAAAAACATCGGTTTTTTAAAAAGGAGGTGCACTTTGAGCTCCTCCTGCTCCCCTCCCCTTGCCCCTCGACGGCTCAAATTTTTTTTGTGAAGTCTCCCACTCAAAGTAAACCACACCACCAAATTTGGTCAAAATCCAAGATATGTTTTTTTTCGATCCACCCTAATGTAGGTACCTATAACTTTTTTTAATTTTTTAAAATACTCATCTATCTACTCTTAAATAATTTCCTCGATTGATTTTTTAAAAAAAAATTTTGTATAAATTTCATTTTGTAGACCCTTCGATTTTAGAGGTGGGTAAACAACCATAAATGGAAAATCAGTTCAATTTTGGAAACACGAGTAGAAAGGCTAAATAGTAGGTAACTTATTGCTATGATGAAAAAATATATTTTGCAATCATTTCTTTAAAAATACATTGGCTTCTTCAGTTTTAAAGATAGACAACAAATTGCTTGGTTGACAAACGATTTACCGTACTCCAAATATTTAATATGTACCTACGTATAAATAAAGAAATATTTATAATAATTATACATAGGTATTGCTCATTAGTGCAAGGTACGAATAAACGAACACGTGCATTTGATTAATTTATAGAATAGTATTAAACGGCTGGTTCAGTTCGATGTTAGCTTCATCTCCATCAAATCTGCATGACTAAAAGTTTAACAAATTCATTCAATCATTATTAAACCTCTAGTTCACACAGATCTGATCAAAGATAGTAAACGGATAAGTAGCTTTCGAGGTCTGCTTCTCTTCAATTCTGAAATATTAAGTAGAATAGTGGAAACCTCTAAGTAGGTGGTACATATTTTAGTACAAATAATCTCGGCATTGACTAGAATGAAAGTACAGAGTAACTTAGGTAGTAAGTAGCTTTCTACCTATTTCATCATCACTTTGAAAGTAAGTACTTACCTATGTAGGGGAGAGTATCCGAATATGGAATACTTAAACTAAAATCTCAATTACTCATTTCCTATTAAGAGAGTTATCAAACTCGTTTTTGTACCAAAATAAGTACGCGTATGTAAAAAACTTCAAATTCCAACATACTAAAAGCTCAACTTTATCGACCTTTTCTTCTCCTCAAAATTTGAGAAAATTTAAAATACCTATGCACTTTGAAAATTAATAAAAAAAAAAGGGTTCCTATTATGGAATACTATATTTTCGTCAAAATACATGCACTCAAAAAAGTAAAAAATAAATTTTATTAAACGTAATAATAAAAAGGCACCATTCACAAAACTATAGTCGGTACAACAAAAGAAGGCACTTTTCCCCTACGTTCTCCCACCGCAAAATTTAAAAACGTTGAGTTGTGATTGGGCGAAATTTGAAATCAACGCGCGTCGTTGGTTTCCGCGTTACGAGTGAAATAGGGGAAAAGTGCCTTCTTTCGTTGTACCGATTATAGTAAAATTTATTCAAAAAATAATAATATTTATCGCAAAATAATAATATTTATCGCAAAATTGACAAACTTTATTTTCTATGCAATAAACTTTACTTACCAAATTTCGCGATAAATTTTATTATTTTTTTTGATAAAAATTGCTAATTTTGCGAATGGTGTCCCGTTATTATTTTTTTTGGATAAACTTTATTTTTTTTGATAAAATTTATTATTTTTGGATAAAATTTATTTTTTTGGGATAAAATTTATTTTTTTTGAATAAAATTTATTTTTTTAAAATAAAATTTATTTTTTTTGAATAAAATTTATTTTTTTTGAATAAAATTTATTTTTTTTGAATAAAATTTATAATTTTTTGCAACACTTTCTATTCATTTTTCATTCTCCATTTTTCTCAGTGTAGTAATTATTTGCAAACAAAATTCTCAGGTGAACTTTTTACGTCCTTTGTACCTCGCACACACCACCTCCGACATTTCCCTCTACACTGCACCCACTTTTCACCTGGGTGATCCAAAAATTTTGAATTACAGTCATAGGCGCACCCAGAAATTGTGTGGGGGCTCAGATTTTGAGAAAAAATTGAGGGGGTCAAAATATAATGAAAAAATGAAGTAACCTGTTATTTCAGTAGGTTCGGAGTAGTTGGGGTATTTTCAGTAGATAGGCAAATAATATATATCTACAGATTTGAGGGAAGAAAAATTGAAAAATTCCGATTTAATGATTTTTTTTAGTCAAAATGACTTATTTTTTCTGATAAATGGGACATTGACTGAGAAATTAGTAATTTTTGACCAAAAAAATCAGTAAAAAAATTACTAATTTACTGCCCGAGCGAAGCGAGTGCGATTTTTTTTTAAATCATACTCTTTTTCGACATTTTTATGATAAAAAAATCTTGCTAAGCTTGGGGGAGGGGCCTCAAGCCCCCCGAGCCCCTCGCCACTCTACAAAAGCATATTAAAATCATTACTTCCTCCGCAGAATTCAAAAATCATAAATAATACAGCTTTTTATCACTCCAGTAAATAGTAAGGTTTTGGAGTTACGACATTTTAGCCTAAAAGGGACGATTTGATGGAGTTACGACCAAAAAGTTTCAAAATTTCTAGAATGTGGAGTTACGCCAACATCTTTTTTTTTTTAATTTTAAGAATTTGTTTCACTTTTGGGTTGAAATGATATTATCACCAGATGGAGGACGTCCCTAAGTTATCATTTCAGAAAAAGAAAAAAATTGCTAAATTTTGGAGTTACGACCTTTTAGCATTATAGAGGGACGAAATGTCTTTTTTGGGCATTGAAAACCCTATTTTTTCAAAGCTTCGCCCTTGTTTCGCTCTGGCAGGAACAAAATCACAATATTTATTTGAGGCGACAATGTGAAAGAAGGCGGTCCCCCCCTCAAAAGAATCCTTCTGGTGTTCCAAGTCATCCCTCCCCCCCCCAAAAAAAAGATTCTGACACCACTTGCTGTTGCTGGTGGATTCTGACGAAATTTTTAATGACGAAATATGTGATAATTTGAACTCAGATTCTGATTCAGGAGTTTTTTACGTTCTTTCGACTTCTAAAATCAAAACAAAAATGACAGAACACAAAATCGTTGATAAAATCGAGAGATGTGAACCGATTGTTGTGATTTTTGGTATGTAGTGTGATTACACACTACTACTAACGCGACCAAAAAATTCGGAATGTGCCAGTTACCGGGGTCAGGAGACTGGTATTCCGTATTAGAATCTCATTCCATATTTGGCTACTCTCCCCTACATCGAAAATGTCATAAAAAATGACCTAAATTAATAACACAGGCCTGCACTGAAATTCGTATTCAACTTCAGTGGATGATTTTGATCGCATTTTTCACACTGATCATGGGCAAAAAAATATTCCAGCATGTCAGAATTTTTCACAATTTGAATTTTTTGCTGAAAGTTTTTTCTTTACTTTTTTGATTTAATTTTTGACACTTGAAGTTAATTTTCTGAGCAAAGAAAAGGTTCTACAAAAAAATGAATATAACATAAATTATAGCACGTAAAATTTCCTTTCTGTAAAACTCAATTAATTTTTTTCTAGGGGCTTTGTTTTTGAGATGTTGTTAATAAAAAATAAAGGTTGTTTTGAAATTTCAGCTAAAATATCTCAAAAACTAAGCTCCTTAGAGAAAAAACCGACTGGACTTTACAGAAAGAAAATTTGATGTTCTACAATTTATGGTCTATTTATTTTTTTCGTAAGACCCTTTCTTTGGCCAGAAAATCGACTTCGAGTGTCAAAAGTTATCAAAAACGTCCAAAAATTTAAAATTAACCAATTTTCAGCAAAAATGTCTAATTATAAAAAATTCTGACTGAAATCGTATCCGAATTCAGCACTAAAAAATAGGCCAGAATCATACATATTGTATCAGTGATGACTACGTAAAAAAAAAAAGTTTAAAAATGCTGCATATAAAATAATCGTAGGCTAATTATCTTGAATTATTTCGTCGACAGTCCATAACACAGGGCGACACGAATTTTGTTTTTGGGTTCTCATTGCCAAATTTGGGTTGCTTTTATGTAACTAATAAAGGAAAAAATATTTTTTTTGACCAAAGTTTGCTTTGGGGGGTGGGGGGACCAAAAAACTGATTTTTCGAGGTCAATAAGCCTGAGCATTACAAAAAAATTGAAAAAAAATTTTTTGGACTAATCTTGTAGGAAATTTTACGGCAAACCCAATGCCGTAAACCGCAGACCTCCGTCTCTTTTTTAAAAAAAGTTACAGCTCATTCTTTCCAACATTTTGTGAAAAAATCACATTTTTTTGTTTTTTTTTCGCAAAGAAGTGAAATTTGAGAGAAAAGTAAGGATTTTAAGGCCATAATGACCATGGTGAGAGTTGTAGGAAATTTCACAGCAACTCGAATGCCGCAAACCGCGGACCTCTATCTCTTTTTGAAAAAAAGTTACAGCTCATCCTTAAAACCCTTAGTTTTCTCTCAAATTTCACTTTTTCGCGAAAAAGGCACAAAAAATGTGATTTTTTCACAGAATTTTGTAAAGAATGAGCTGTAACTTTTTTTCAATAAGAGATAGAGGTCCGCGGTTTGCGGCATTTGAGTCGCCGTAAAATTTCCTATAACTCTTACTATGGTCATTATGGCCTTAAAACCCTTACTTTTCTCTCAAATTTCACTTCTTTGCAAAAAAAAAAAACAAAAAAATGCGATTTTTTCACAAAATTTTGGAAAGAATGAGCTGTAACTTTTTTTTAAAAAGAGACAGAGGTCTGCGGTTTGCGGCATTGGATTCGCCGTAAAATTTCCTACAAGATTGGTCCAAAAATTTTTTTTTTCAATTTTTATTGTAATGCTCAGGCTTATTGACCTCGAAAAATCAGTTTTTTGCCCCCCCCCCCCAAATCAAACTTTGGAAGCCAGGATTGAGCAAGGTGATGTATTTTGATGTCTAGAAACAGAATTTCGGCATGAGAACCCAGACACAGAGCAAAAAAATTTTTTGTCGCCCTGTGTAATGCACTGTGATTCGCATAATTTTATTAGAATTCAATCACAATCGAAGCTGATGAACTCAGAAATCATCGATACTTTTTTTGCAATAGTTTGACACTTATATACGTAACAAAGTAGGTATAAGGTTACATACGAGTACCTAAAAATTCAAGTGCAAATTACAAAAGTGAAAATTTTTTCTCAAATAAATCGTGAACCAATTAGAAAAGTTATTTTCAACAACTCGCAGTATATCCATAATAGTGCAGACACTCAAATTATTGCGTGATTTAACATAATAAAAAAGTCTAAATTTTATACAAGTAATAATAATACATAGGTAGGTAGCTAGGTACATGCACCAAGAGGCGCGAAAAGTTACACAATTACCAACATAATTGATGCTGTTAATTTACAACAGTAACAGTACCTTGAACATAAAAATTACTTAACATGAAAACAATATTTTGGTGACAGTTTAAATGCAGGTGCTCGTGGTAAAGGTGATGCATTGTTATCGGTGCTGAGTGCAAAACGATTTCACTTTATAAGGCCACATGGGCCATGGGCTAACCTGCCAGCTTGGATCTGCATTTCGATAAAACATAAAATTGTCTTTGATCCAATTGTAAATAGCATTCAGTGTCATTTTATTATTGTTAGCTCTCATAGCCATGCATATTAGTGTGGAATACGAAAAAGGAGGTTTCTTATCTCCGTTTATTTTATATTCTTCGGCTGCGGAGGGAGCTGTAAGTAGAATTGTTATTAAACGTTGTCCATTCTCAGTACATTGCCACCTTGAGAATTTACAAAGGAGCTACGTAGGTCACATTATTGAAAGATATCTTCAGATAAATTTACTAGGTAGGTATCTAAAAATGATCACAATGATCTGGAAATTCACTCAAACTTACATAACTGAAACCGAAGCATTGGTAAAGTTTTCTTGATGGATTTATTTGTATGAGGAGGTGGAGCGATGTTACGTGGAGAATTCGGGGGCGTTGGTAATGATGGCACACTCATTATATTCAAATTCTGTAACCAATTTAAACTCGTCAAGTCCACGTCCACCGGAGGAGAATTATCCATTTTAATTTGTTTAGTGTCTAGCATCATCATTTGTGCGAAATCTCAATTGTGCGATACAGGTCGTATTTTTCATGAGAATCTGTAACATTTTAATAAATTGCGAAATTAGCAAAATTATATGTTCAAGGGCTAAATTCAAAATAACCTATGGTCTTGGAGTCTTGGAATAATGCAAAATATGCAGGGGCACGATGATTAGGGTTGTGAGGGATGTCTCATCCTTATGTGAATTCAAAATTGGAAGCTTTGATGAAAAGTTGAAAAATTTAATGGTCGAAGAAGGGGAAAAAATCTGGGAAAATAGGAGGAAAGTTGTTAAAAATTACGAAAAATTCGTCTCGAAATAAAATTGCAGCCCTCCTTTTGCTCGGATTAAGTATATTCGTTTCGCAACTTTCTCGAAACTTCGTGAATTTAGTCGCTGGGATTTTAATTTATTAAAATTTACGAATAAATTTCCTACTTTTTTTAGTTTTTTCACATCAAATATCGTGGATACGAGAACGTGAAAAATGCAATAAAATTCTCTCAGAATGACTTTTCTGTATTTAAAATTTCAATTTTTGAAATTTTTGAAATTTTTGCACCCTTCCTGCCGCTCCCGAATCAAATTCTATTTTTTTATTGCAAATATCGAAGGAGGTAGGTAAGTACTTCCATATCGAAATTTTTTTCAATTCAAAATTTTGATTTTCCAAACAAATTTTTACCGTTTAGTATGGGCCAAAGTTGTCACTGTAGTCTTCTAGATCCATTTTGCGTTTTTTTAAAAATGGACGCTGCGCTGATGCGTTTCCTTCTTTAATAATTTTCAACCAATAAATTTCAGATCTTCCTTAAATGGATACTAATGGAATGGGTTAGACAATAATTCGAGGGAAAAATATGAGGTAGGCCTGAAAAAAGGCGTCTGCGCCTTCGAAAGTTAGACCAATAAATTGGGAAAAATTGGGAAAAAATAGAAGGGATGATTTGAGACACCATCCCACCATACATTGCTTCGTCGGGTCTCTTACATTAGGCATAAAAATTTGATCAAATCGAAGTGTTAAGCTGAAAATTGGTTGCCGTATTTTCGATATCTCGAATCGATTGAAATAAATGGTTTCAAGACGTTCTGAAGCTTCCATAAAATTTTAACGTTCTCCAGCTCATGAAAGAAAACCCATAAAAAGGTCTATGAATAGATTTGAGCTTACCTACAAACGTGAATTACCCCATACTGGTATAAAAATCGATTTCTCGGAGTCTACTGAGTCAGCGTAGCTATTTTTTCAAATTTCTTCAGCTTTCATAGAGGTTGAGCCAAATTAAATTCCAAATTAAATCCGAAAAAAAAAACAATGAAGAATTTTACATAATACAAAAATATTCCAAATAGATACCTTCCGAAAAAAAATTAAAAATTGGACTCTACAGGGGTGCTTCAAACCTAAATTCAATTCTAATGTATTTTGATCCCAAACCTTATCTAGGCCCATAGAGGAGATGAAGAAGGGATCGAGATGAAAACAGTTCCAATGATATCGAGTGTGGTATCGAAATTCAGTTTTTTGGCCCCTCGAGTTCATTTCCGAGGTCATTCTCCTTAAAAAATCTCAAGAATGATTTTACGAGTGGAGGATGGGACAAAACTGAGAACTTTTCGAAACGTTTGAGTGAGGAATCGAAATATGTTTTTTGACCCTTAGAATTCATTTCTGAGGTTCATTTGATCCCCCTATTAACCTGAAACCAAGATTTTTGGGCCTTCTGAGATAGGGAAGAAACCGTTTCAGCCCTCTCTCTAACACATAAATCTCAGGTAGCGAGGGAATAATTTTCCAAAAATAACACAAGTCTGCATTTTTTCAACTTTTTTCTGCTCAACCAACCCTGATAGCTGTTTCTGATATACTTTTTGGTGCTGAGCTGGAATATGATTTCAGTTTCACTCCATCATGTCGAGAACTTTACAATTTGAATTTTTTATTGAAAAAATTTGTTTTACAGTTTTTGATAACTTTTGACACTTCAAGTTACTTTTTTGGGCGAAGAAAGGGCCCTCAAAAAAAAAATTATAAAACATAAATTGAAGGGAGTAAGTGCAATATATTATTTCATTGGGTTCAATTAAATTTTTTTAGGAAGGAAAATTTTTGAGATATTTTAGCTGGAAGTTCAAATTTTAACTTTCGTCTATTATTGAAAATATCTCAAAAATGAAGTCTCCGAGAAAAAACCAATTGGACTCTACAAAAAAAAGATTTCACACTCTACAATTCAAGTTCTATTCATTTGGCTATAGCTTGATTTTCTCAGAAAATTGATTTTTTTATAGGTAATGAATCACATTTCCAACATTTTTTATTCATAACAACTTGAATTATAAATTTTTCTTGCGTAATCGAATTCTAATAGCTGATTCTGATCTGCAGAAGTAATTTTTAGTGCTCAGTTCGAATATGATTTCAGTTTTTTTTCTCATCACGTTACTTAGTGTTTTGTTTTCTCCCAATTTGAATTTTTTGTTGAGATTTTTTTTTGTATCTTGAAGTCGATTTTATGAGCACAGGAAAGGTTCTTTAAAAAAAATAAATAGAATATAAATTGCTCTCTCATTTTTGAATCAGTAAAATTTATCAAAAATCGCCGAAAACAGTCAGAATTGCAGCGCAGTAATAAATTAGTGAAAATTTTTTCACTGAAAGCAAGTTAGTAAAAGAAAATTACTGAAAATCAGTGAAAGAGAATCACTGGAAATCAGTGAAAGAAAATCACTGGAAATCAGTGATTGAAAATCACTGGAAATCAGTGATTGAAAATCACTGGAAATCAGTGAAAGAAAATCACTGGAAATCAGTGAAAGAAAATCACTGGAAATCAATGAAAGAAAATCACTGGAAATCAATGAAAGAAAAATCACTGGAAATCAGTGAAAGAAAATCACTGGAAATCAATGAAAGAAAATCACTGGAAATCAGGGAAAGAAAATCACTGGAAATCAATGAAAGAAAATCACTGGAAATCAGGGGAAAATAAATCACTGGAAATCAGTGAAAGAAAATCACCGGAAATCAGTGAAAGAAAATCACTGGAAATCAGTGAAGGAAAGTCACTAGAAATCAGTGAAGGAAAGTCACTAGAAATCAGTGAAGGACAGTCACTAGAAATCAGTGAAAGAAAGTCACTGGAAATCAGTGAAAGAACACTGAAAATCAGTGAAAAAAATCACTGGAATAAGTGAAAGAAAGTCACTGGAAATCAGTGAAAGAAAGTCACTGGAAATCAGTGAAAATTCACTGAAAACTCAGTGATATTTATGAAATTTATTGAAAAATCTGTGAAATTCTTTGAATCATCAGTGAATTTCACTGATTTTTGCTGTGCAGCAATTCTGACTGTTTATCAGTGACTTTTCACTGATTCGGAATGAGACAGTGTAGAACGTGAAACTTCCATCGTGTCTATTTTTTTTTAAAAAGTGGAGGTTGTGTCAATGTTTTTGTTTTTTTTTTCGAAAACTGGACATTTTTCCCTGTAGTTTCGATAAATGGACACTATGACCCTATTTTTCAAAAATAGACACCATGTCTTTGTTTTTTGAAAAATGGACATTGTGTCCCTACATTTTTTTGATAAATGGACATCTGGCTCTATTCTTTCAAAAGTAGAAATTGTGTCACTGTTTTTTGAAAATTGAACGAAATGCCCCTGGTTTTTTTTGAAAACTGGTCATTTTGCCACTATTTTTTTTGAAAACTGAACACCTGTTCCGGTATTTTTGATAAATGGACACGGGTTTTTTTAAAATATGCATCGAGTCCTTTTTTTTTTGAAAAATTGACATTGTGTTTCTACACTATTTTATTGATTAATGGGCATTATACTCCTGTTTCTTCTAGAAATTTTAGCTTTCAAAATATTTTCAATGAAGGATAGAAGTTGAATTTGAGTTTCGACTCTTCAGAAATAAAATTTTACAATCAACAATTCATGTTCTATTCATTTTTTTGCGGGACCCTTTCTTTGCCCAGAAAATCCATTTCTAGTATTAAAAATTACCAAAAAGTGTAAAATAAATTTTCAACGAAAAATTTAAATTGTAAAAAATCTTGAAGTGCTGGAATTTTTAAATATATTTTTCTAACGATCAGTGCGAAAAAATCCTATTAAAATCAACCTTTAAATTTCAAACCGAATTTTCTATGTTGACTTGGGTAATCAATGTAATCATTTAAATTGAGAAAAATTACTTATTTACTCATTTATTTGATTTACGTGTCGTATACAGGAACTTAAAGCCTAAAACTTTTTAATAATTTATCAATTATCATTCAACATTCATAAAATTTCATCAAGTAGGTATAAATGTTATTTCTTTAAAATTTTGAAATTGCACAATTTGCAATGAAACTGCAATCATTTTTTTGAAGCTACACAAAATATATACGGCTGCACGTTAGGTTAGGCCCTGAAAACTTAATTTTCAGACATTTGAAACCCTATTATGGTCAGTAGGTACGATTCCATTCGAGATAATTATCGAACTATGGAAACTTTTGAAGAATCGATTCGCTATCATTATTTAATCGTTACCTACCTAGGTATTTTAAATAATTTACGGTTTCATACTCGAATAATTCCAATACCTATATAATCCAGGTATTTCTTCACCTGCAAACCACCCGAACAAGAAAAATAGGTACCTATCTGGAAAAAGAATGGCTCTAGACTTGAAAAAGGTCAAAGGAATCGAATGGCTAATCAGCTTTTGAAAAAACCACGGTCTGGCTCATTTTATAGCAGAAAAAAAAAGGGAAAAGTTGCACGAAACGCGCGCATAATTAAGTTCCCAACGTAATCTTTTATGATGAAATATTAATCTTTATAAGGCGAATAAAGAGAAATAACGCAGCGTTGCCGGCTCTTTGATTCAGGCCTTCATTCAATCTACCTATTCTACCCGACGATGAGTAAAAATTGAAAATTTTACATTCATTATGATGTCTGTTATCGATCTTCTACCTGCGACTGCTATTAATAACGAGACACTTATTACCGACGCTTTAATTTTTCAGTTTGTTGGCGAACGCGTAAACAAAATAGGCAATTTACCTTGGGGGAAAAGTGAAACTGTTCGCATCGGCGTAAAAATTTGACAACATTCAACAATAACGAACCTGCATCCGCATAAAGAGAACTTTTCCTAGAGTAAAAAGTTGGAACCTTGATGGTTTAAAATGATAAAGGGCGAGGATATAGGGGTTTTTAGGGTATCCGATTATTACTGTGGCTTGGCGTGACTGGATAAAAGTACTGCGCAGAGGTTGCAATGCGATGAATAAGCCATAAGAGGTTGTTTGCTCCTGAGCCTTTCGCCATTAATTATTCAAAAAGAAAAACATAGATCTGTTCGTTGGTCCACGTCACTCGACCTACGTCCCTTTTCACCTGGTATCGATTGTTCGTCGAAGTTCGCACCATTGCGTAATACGCTTACTGTTGTTCGGAAAAGCGCTTCGTTTATAGATTTAAATGCTTCGTACGCATATTTTTTTTAACCACAGACCATCGTCGACTCATCGTCGCGAACAACGAAAGCTTTTTCGTGTTTGTTCATTTAACTTTTTACATTCGTCGATCAGATAATACACCAGTTTTAATTTTTACGCTTTAATCAACCCCCCTCCTCCCCTCGTGGGCCGGAGCAGACGACGCCCCGCGACCGAAAGGGGTTTAAATTGATTTCGAGAATAGAATTCCCATACATTGGCACGCTATGGTGACAGAGACGTACCTGTAGGTGGAGGGGGCAGCTTCCCCTGAAGAAATTTTTCACTTGTGAGTTGGAAAAATTGAACATTTCAACAAATCAGTTAGGAAAATTGGGCAGTTGTAATTTATTTTTTTAATGAAAAATAAATAAATAAATGGTTATTTCAAGAATTGGGAATCAGAAAAATTATCACTCTTTAGTTGGAAAAATTTGTCATTTTCCCAACTGATGAGTAAAAAATGTTAGTTCGGAAAATCGGCTCGTGATAATTCATGATTTTTTAGGAGGAAAAATTAATCAATTACCTAATCATTTTAAAAATGAAAACTGAATCAATTTTCACTTCATGACTTTTTGCCTATCTTTAAAATTGAAGTGCTACAAAAAAAATTGTTGAAAAATTGTTTTAATGAACTGATCAAGGGAATGGATAGTACGTTGAAAACTGAAGAAATGTTGTTCTGTAGATTTTTTGCCTAATATCAAAAATAAAGGAGCTAAGAGTGGTTAAAAATTGAGAAAATTTGAAAAATTTTCGAAGTCCATTTACTTCGAGTAACCCTCAGCCCCTTCATTTTCGATGTTAGGCAAAAAGTCTACAGAACAAAAAATTTTCAAATTTCAATCCCGTCCCTTGATTAATTTATTAAAAAAAATTTTTTTTGAACAATTTTTTTAATAGCCTTCCAATTTTAAAAAGTTATTTAGTGAAAATTTGTTCAGTTTTCAAAGTACTATTCATTCCAATAGTTGAAAAAAAATTTTGACTGATTTTTTTAGAAGCAGAATTTGTCCCTTCAATTTTCAAAATAGGCAACATGTTCATCTCAAGTTTTTTATCCAAAAAAAAATACGTTTATCAGACGATTCGTGGAACACCCATATTTTTGTCTTTCAACTGGAGAATCAATATTGTAATGATTCATATTAAAAAATTTCAAATCGTAAATTATATTAATTAATACTTTGAAGTTTAAAAATTGAAACCAGGAGTGCAGAGAACCCTAATTTCTTGAGGATCAAGTAAGTCCTCAAAAAGAATTTCGGTGTAAAGTGTCCCCTTTCACAGCTTTTACCTCCCAAATCTAAATTTTTCAAAAACTTTGACCCCGCTGCGCTCGGTCCCATCATATTTATCCTTTCATAGTTTTGAAGTAAAAGTGACCGATTTTTTTATTCAGGTTTGTTGATCCAAAATATTGTTTTATTGCACCTTAAATTTGAGGAGTTCTAAAATTTCGGCCCGAGAACCCGAATCCATTTCCCCGCACCCGAAAGTTTCCAAAATTAATTTTTTTAAATATTACTTATAAATTTATATCATGTGCTAATGAACTTAAAAATTCTAATTCTTGGCTTTCATCCACGTTACGACAAATTACGGTAATTTACCCAAAACTTTCGACAAATTACGGTAATTTACTCAAGAATTACGACAAATTACAGTAATTTACCCAAGAATTACGACAAATTACGGTAATTTAATAAAAATTCTCGTAAATTACGGTAATTTAATAAAAATTTTCGTAAATTACGGTAATTTAATGAAGATTCTCGTAAATTACGGTAATTTAATAAAAATTCTAGTAAATTACAGTAATTCTTTTGAAATTACCGAAAGTTGCAGTAATTGATTAAAAATTATAGTGAATTACAACAATCGATCAAAAATTAATGTATCGTAAATTACGCTGATTACCAAATACAACCAAATTACGATCTCCAAAACAGTGGCGTAGCCAGAAATTTCTCAAGGAGGGGGTCCGAAATTTCATGATTTTTGAAAAATTGTAAGTTCACCCCTCCCCCCCCCCCCATCAAATTTTCTTTTTACTATAAAAACACAAAATTCAAACTTTATTAAATTTTCATGCGATTTGCATAGCACGTTTAAGGAAAAAAACTGATGAAAATGTAATCTTGTAACAAACAACTTACATAGGTACTAATAAAAGCCAATACAAATACCTAATAAATCCAAGAATTGGCGTCAGAAGCTTTTTTGGGAAGGGTGCAAAGTGGGTATGGAGACTTGGAATATCAAAAAGGAACTATTTTTTGCATAGTTGATTCAAACGGTTTATAGAATTAGCAATTTCTTTCATGCCCGAGCTAAGCGAGGGCGAAGTTTTGAGAAAATTTGATTTTTAATGCTTCAAAAAGGCATTTTTTTACGTAAATTCCTGACTATATACATAGGTAATTATCAAATGTGATTTCTGTCATGCCCGAGCGAAGCGAGGGCGAAGCTTTGAGAAAATTAGATTTTTCATACTCCAAAAAGGCACTTTTTCACGTAATTTTCTGACGCCAAGGGGGGGGGGGGGGGCCCCCCCAGACCCCCAGAACCCCCCCTTGGCTACGCCACTGCTCCAAAATCGATTCAATTTTCTACCAATTTGAAGCCTCAGCTATAAAATTTCCATCTGCAAAAACTTCCAAAACCAATCCAATTATGAATTTTTTTAGATAAAAGATTGACTGACGAATAATTTTATGATTTTTATTTCATCTTCATGACTAGAGCTCGAATTTTTATGCACGAAAAACTTCGAAATATGCATTTATTTTGGGCGAAATATGATTAACACCGTATGCTTTATTTTATTGTTTTATTTGCTTCAAAAATGTTAGAGTAATAAAAAGATTCGATTTCATATAATAATTCATTGAAATTATCAATTATAAGTTCTTAAGATTAGGTATTCATAAATCATAAATTTAGTATTTTATCAATTTTTTCCGCAAAAAATTTTTTTTCGATTTTTGTCTTCAAATTTCGTGACTTTTTTTGCAGGTCACTTTTTGTTTAAAAATCGGTAAAAAAAAATACAAAATTTTGAAAGTTTTGGCCAAAATATGCAGTAAAACGCAAAAAATGAGGAAAATATGCAGAAACATGCACTTAAAACACCCGAAATATGCAAAATTATGCATTTATGGCCGAAATATGCAAAATATGCAATAACAAATAGGGCTCATTCGACTTAGAATTTCATGAATGGCAAAGATCTGTTCAATATGCCCAATCATCTTTCACGTAGCAAAATATGCAATTGCATAAAAATCCTAGCCTTATTCATGACCAATAAATAGAAGGAAATGAACTAATATTTTTTCAATATCTTCCAATTCGAGGATCATTTGAGGCAGCTGAAAAAAAAAAGCATAACCACGTAAGAGACTTTGGAGTGGGTAGAAAATTAATCCAATTGTTTCTCGTGGCAAAAATGATCAAAATTTTAACATATTTTCATTCTCGTGGCAAAGGCATTCGAAGAATGGATTCGGGTTTAAAAAAATCAGTTTGTTTCGTGCCTGCATAAATTAATTTTCAGAATTTTTCAAAAATCGAGTCGAAAATTTTGAGATTTTATCCTCCCAATACCCGGATTTTAGTACGTCACTAATTTAATGTTAATAATCGCCGGTTAGAAGTCTAAACCCAGAAAAGGGAAAGGGGAAATTTTTTTCAATTCTATTTTTTTTTTAATTTTATTGATATATCAATAATATTGGCTATTTAGGGTGTCGGGTAAGTGGTCTGCCATACTTCATTTTTAGATATAACCAGATACCACTAAAAAAAAAAAAGGTTAGATGAACAAGTTGCATATCTTGAAAATTGAAGGGGCAAATTATGTTTTTTAAAAAATCGGGTAAATTTTTTTTCAACCATGGGAATGGATAGTACTTTGAAAACTGAATAAATTTTCATTTTATGACTTTTTGCATAACTTGGAAATTGAAGGGGCTACAACAAATTGTGTTCGAAAAAAGTTCTAAAAAAATAAACTAATCAAGGGAATGGATAGTATGTTGAAAAATGAACAAATTTTGTTCTACAGACTTTTTGCCTAACATAAAAAATGAAGGGGCCAAGGGTCATCCAAAATTGAAAAAACTTGAAAATTTTTTGAAGACCAGTTTTTTTGAACGACTCGTATCCCCTTCATTTTTGATGTTAGGCAAAAAGTCTGTAGAACAAAATTTGTTCATTTTTCAACATACTATCCATTCTCTTGATTAGTTTATTTTTTCAGAACTTTTTTCGAACATAATTTTTAGTAGCCCCTTCAATTTTCAAGTTATCCCAAAAATCATAAAATGAAAATTTATTCAGTTTTCAAAGTACTATCCATTCCCATGGTTGAAAAAAAAATACACGTGATTTAAAAAAAAAAACATCATTTGCCCCTTCAATTTTCAAGATTTGCAACTTGTTCATCTAACGTTTTTTTTAATGGTACCCAGTTATACAGGGTGTTCCATGAATCGTCTGTCAAACATATTTTTTTGGATATAACCGGGTATCACTAAAAAAAAACTTGAGATGAACATGTTGCCTATCTTAAGAATTTAAAGGACAAATGCTGTTTCTAAAAAAATCACGTCAAAAAATTTTTTTGACCATGGAAATGGATAGTATTTTGAAAACTGAACAAATTTTCACTATATAACTTTTTGCCTAACTCAAAAATTGAAGGGCTACAAAATTTTTTTTTTAAAAACAATTTTTATAAAATCAACTAATCAAGGGAATGGATAGTACGTTAAATAATGAAGAAATTTTGTTCTGTGCACTTTATGCCTAACGTCGAAAATGAAGGGGCTACGGCTCGCGCAAAATACGTGGGCTTCAAAGAATTTTCGAATTTTTCCAATTTTGAATCACCCTTGGCCCCTTCATTTTTGATGTTAGGCAAAAAGTGTACAGATCAAAATTTTTTCTGTTTTCAACGTACTATCCATTCCCTTAATTAGTTTATCAGAAAAAAAAATTGAACAATTTTTTTGTAGCCCCTTCAATTTTCAAGTTAGGCAACAAGTCATGTAGTGAAAATTTGTTCAGTTTTTAATGTAGGTACTATCCATTCCCATGGTTAAAAAAAAATTTCGACGTAATTTTTTTAGAAGTAGCATTTGCCCCTAAATCCTCAAGTTAGGCAACATGTTCATCTCACTTTTTTTTTAGTGGTACCCGGTTATATCCAAAAAAAATATGTTTTGCAGGTGATTCATGGAACACCCTGTATCCAAAAATGAAGTATGCAGATAACTTATCGGACACCCTGTATGTAGTTGGGAATTTTGAGAATTTTAGTAAAGATTTTCACCTCCCCCTGCCTGGGAAATACCTTCGGTACGACACTGTACGGTGAAATAAAATCGTCGACGTGATGGATTTTATGAGAAGATATCCTCGATACATATTTCCCCCTATTTTCTTTCTCTCGAAAAGTTCCATTTTACGATTTTGATTTAATACGTTCTTCTCACCTTCTACCAACGCCTTCCTGCACCGAGGATTATGGATACGATTCATCCCCTTTTTCAAAGAGAATTTCAACAGTAGCATTGGAAAAAAGTACGCTTTTATTGCGCTATTTGAGAAGCCAAATGGAGCTTTCACCTTATACACATACGCAGCTCAGACGTCGAAGCAAAAATTACGTACCACTTCACATTGACCACTCGGTTGTATACATTTATACGAAATACGAACTGGGTGCTGTATTGCGGTACATATTTGTTTTTTATTTATATGCTATAGCCATCGACAGTGCTACTGCCACAACTTCTACTCCTGGCGAGGGTTTTTTTTCGCGTTTGCGTGCACACACACACACAACCATGGTATCGTCCAAGGTGACGTCATTATTTGTGAAACAGAAAGAGAAACGGCCGATATGCGCGATGTTATCGTGTCAATTTGAGTCAGTGTCATTAGTAATGTTTGTCATTTTGCTCATTATACTCTACGTGCATACGTGCCCCGTACCTGTATATTTTTTACATGTTTGTAAAGTTATCTGCTCGATTGGTCGTATCATTATCCCCCTGATGCCGATATTTCATACGTTAACAGACTCTATCGATTGATATTTACATAACTACCTGCGCTTTTTTTTGTCGGCCTCATGTATCAGATAGGTACGTACTTGAGCACGAGTAAATATCTTATGGTGTTGCGCAGCCGATGACAGAATCACGTGTGGGGTGGATTGGTGTGCTGCGCTGAGGACAAGCAATCAAGTTGGTGACGATTGCTTGAGATATGTAATCGAGGATTCCTTTTAATGGTATGACTTTTGTATGTTATCATTTTTTATTTGAGATGTTTCGTTTTCAGTTAGTTGATTAGATTGGAGGGCTGAGTTGAATAGATGAAGGAGGGAGTAGGGGAAAATTGAGGAGTGAGTGAGGTCAAATAAGGAGAGAGAGAGAGCAAGAATCGAAGAAGGAAGAGAAAAAAGGGAAAAGGAAACAAAATTTCTGCATAGGAGCGATTGAGATTACAATTTTTTGTGTGTAAATAGGTACCTATTCATCTTTTTAGATGAGTATAGGATAGGTACCTATGAATTCCTCAGGGATCCCATGATCTAAAGGTATGTCTGAAAAGAGACTGAGCAGGGTCTGCCTTCTCAAAAAAGCTGAAAAATTCAGCCACCTAATACATTTTTCACGCTTGAGTTCACCTTCGATGAATATCAAATTACTAAATGTCAATTTTTCAAAAAACAGGAACATGATGCCAAATGCCAATCTTTCAAAAAAAGAGAAAAGGACACGATCGATGTCCGTTTTTCAAAAATTAGGGACACACGATGTCCATTTTTCAAAAAAAAAAAAAAAAATAGTAACATGATACCAAATTTTTAAAGAATACAGACGATATCTATTTTTTTAAAAACAAGGGCATTATACCTATTTAGAAAAAAAGGATATGGTGTCCATTTATCGAGAATACAGGAACAAATGTCCTTTTTCAAGAAAATAGGGAAAAATATCAAATTTTCATTTAAAAAAAAACAAGACTAATTTTGTTCAATTTTCAAAAAACAGAGACACATTTTTCTCTTTTTGAAAGAATAGGGACAGATGTCCATTTATCAAAAAAATCTGGGAATACAATGTCAACTTTTCAAAAAACAAAAATATGGTGAATATTTTTCAAAAAAAAAAGAACACTGTGTCCGTTTATCAAAAATTCAGGAACAGATGTCCATTTTTCAAAAAAATTGGGGGACAAAATGTCTAGTTTTCAAAAAAAGAAAAACAGAGACATTTCATTCTTTTTTCAAAAAATAGGGACTCCATTTCAAATTTTGAAAGATAGGGACAGATGTCCATTTTTCAAAAAATGTATGGACACATTGTCTATTTTTCAAAAAAAAAATCAGACATTTTGTTCAATTTTCAAGAAACAGGGACGCAATTTCCACTTTTGAAAGATAGGGACAGAAGTCCATTCATCAAAAAATCTAGGGACAATGTCAATTTTTCAAAAAACAAAGACATGGTGCCCGTTTTTCAAAAAAAAAGAACACTGTGTTCATTTATCAAAAATTCAAGAACAGATGTCCATTTCTCAAAAAAATAGGGACAAAATGTTCAGTTTTCAAAAAAAAATACGGACATTTCGTTCAAATTTTAAAAAACAGGGACACGATTTTTACTTTAAAAATAATAGGGACAGATGTCCATTTATCAAAAAAATAGAGACAAGATGTATAGTTTTCAAAAAAAGAAAAACACTCAAAAAACAAGGACCCAATTTCCAATTTTGAAAGATAGGGACAGATGTCCATTTATCAAAAAATGTATGAACACAATGCCTATTTTTGAAATAACAAAGATATAGTGCCTATTTTTCAAAAAAAAGGACATAGTGTCCACTTTTCAAAAAAATAGGGTCAAGATGTCTAGTTTCCAAAAATTTCCAAAAAAAAAACCAACAGACATTTTCATTCATTTTTCAAAAAACAGGGACACAATTTCCACTTTTGAAAGATAGGGACAAATGTCCAATCATCAAAAAATCTAGGGACACAATGTCTATTTTTGAAAAAACAAAGACATGGTGCCTATTTTTCAGAAAAAAAGGACATATCTATTTTTTTAAAAAAATAGGGTCAAGATGTCTAGATTTCAAAAAAAACAACAGACATTTCATTCATTTTTCAAAAAACAGGGACACAATTTCCACTTTTGAAAGATAGGGACAGATGTCCAATCATCAAAAAATCTAGGGACACAATGTCTATTTTTGAAAAAACAAAGACATGGTGCCTATTTTTCAGAAAAAAAGGACATATCCATTTTTTTTAAAAAAAATAGGGTCAAGATGTCTAGATTTCAAAAAAAACAACAGACATTTCATTCATTTTTCAAAAAACAGGGACACAATTTCCAATTTTGAAAGATAGGGACAGATGTCCAATCATCAAAAAATCTAGGGACACAATGTCTATTTTTGAAAAAACAAAGACATGGTGCCTATTTTTCAGAAAAAAAGGACATATCCATTTTTTAAAAAAAATAGGGTCAAGATGTCTAGATTTCAAAAAAAACAACAGACATTTCATTCATTTTTCAAAAAACAGGGACACAATTTCCACTTTTGAAAGATAGGGACAAATGTCCATTCATCAAAAAATCTAGGGACACAATGTCTATTTTTGAAAAAACAAAGACATGGTGCCTATTTTTCAGAAAAAAAGGACATATTGTCCATTTTTCAAAAAAAATGGGTCAAGATGTCTAGTTTTCAAAAAAAACAACAGACATTTCATTCATTTTTCAAAAAACAACGACACATAGAGCAGGTGTCCACTTATCAAAAAATGTAAAAACAACAGACATTTCATTCTTTTTTTAAAAAACAGGGACACAATTTCCACTTTTCAAAGATAGGGACAGATGTCCATGTATCAAAAATGTATGGACACAATGTCTATTTTTGAAAAAACAAAGACATGGTGCCTATTTTTCAAAAAAAAATACACGATGTCCAGTTTGTTCAATTTTTAAAAAACTTTTAAAATAATAGGGACGGATGTCAGCCTTCAAAAGAATAAGGACAGATGGCCATTTTTGAAAGAAAAAAAAACAGCGATATGATATCCACATTTCAAAGAACACGGGCATGATATCCGTGTTTCGAAAAAAAATAAGTATATACCTACAATTTATTTCTCAAAAAAATAGGGACTTGATTCTCATTTTTCAAAAAACATGGACAGGATGTCTATTTTTTTTTTTTAAATAGGGACAATCCATGGGGTTGAGGAGAAAAAAGCCCCACGATGCTGTGTGAAATCATAAAATTTTGAAAAATTGTTGTACAAAACGTCTTAGGTACTTTTAAAAAAATTCAAGTAATTAGATATTTAACCTTATTACATAGGTACAATATTATACGTTTTATTTTGAACTTGAATATTTTATTTGAAATCGGGGTGATCGTTTTGCACTTTTTTCGAAAACTGAATGCTGGGAAAGCCAAAAAGTTATGTCCAGATCTCAAAATAATCTGATGAAAATTTCAACACCCAAATCAACCCCATCTTTCTCCACTTACCCTTAAAATTCAACTAAGTTCAAAATCCTCTTTTCTAAGAGTACCAAAAAAAATCAATTTTTTCACGTGTTTTGATATTTTTAGGTGCTAAAAATCATCTTAAAAAATGAATAATAATAAATTTTCGTGTAAATCGTTTTGGGGTGACTATTTCTACACAAAATTATCATCGTTTGCAATTTTCCATTTTCACCTTTTTTTGATAAATGGACATCTGTCCCTATCTTTCAAAAGTTGGAAATGGTGTCCCTGTTTTTTGAAAAATGAATGAAATGTCTTTTGTTTTTTTTGAAAACTAAGCATTCTGACCCTATTTTTTTGAAAAATGGACAATATGTCCTTCTTAAAAAAAAAAAATAGGCCCATGTCTTTGTTTTTTTCAAAAATAGACATTGCTTCTATATATTTTGCATTTTTTTCGAAAACTAAATGCAGGGATAGCCCAAATGTTATGTTCAAACCTCAAAATGACCTGATGAAAATATCAACCCCATCCCTCTCTACTTACCCTTAAAATTCGACCAAGTTCAAAATCCTCTTTTCTAAGAGTACCAAGAAAATTCAATTTTTTCACGTGTTTTGATATTTTTAGGTGCTAAAAATTATTTTAAAAAATGAATAATAATAAATTTTTGTAAAATATACATCGTTTGCAATTTTCCATTTTCACCTTATTCTCGAAAAAGAGTCTTCATTTTCGAAAATTCGCCGAGTCGTGAGGAAAGAGCGGAAATGTTTTCGAGTTTCAGCAGAGAAATCAAAAAACACGAAGAAAATTATTTTAAAAAAATACTCGAGTATTTTTTTTAAAAAGGGATTCAATGTGAAAAGAAGTTCAAAAATGATATTTTTTAGTAAGTAACATCTTTCTTTATACGTATTTGTATTTAAACCATTGGCAACATTTTTTCAAAAAAATTTCAATTTTTAACAGTTGGTTGTTACATTTTAAAGGTAAGTAAGGGGTAAGGGCTGAATTTTTAGTTGAGGGCTGTGATTACCAGATAGTTTTGAGGTCTGAACTCTGAACACACCTAATGTGCTATCTCCTTTAACTTTCGAAAAAAGTTGCAAAACGATTAGGTACCCCTGGTGCAAGTATATACCTATATTGATGTTATACCAAAATTTTTCCATTTTTAGCCTAATCAAAGCTGAAGCCCGGTTTTGATTATTAAACACTACAGCTGCTAAAATAGTTTGTAGATACGTTTTCTCGTACGTTCTGCATTATATTCATTCTGAAATAATGAAAATCCCATATCAACTTCCCAGCACCCTCGCACATATTTCAACCATCACACATAAATGTAAAATGAAATAAATATGGCACTTATCGAGAAAAAATCCTTAGTTTTAGTTTCAGGCTACATTAGGCAATGCTCTAGGTCAATAATACATTTGCTTAGTCAAGATGTACGATAACGAACCATATGGCAAAAGAAACATAAGTGGCGCACTTTGCATCAGATGATGTTGAGTGCAACAAGTTGAATGTGGGAGGTGGAATTGTAACGAAAATAATACGATCAAATTCTCACATTTGTTTTTCAAAAATTCCTGCTATCAAATTGACGAAAAAATTTACTCCGAGTGTAGGTAAACATAAAATGGAGATAAAAATTGTCCAGATATTCTCTTTTGGAGTCAAAATTCTCTGCTGAAAATGGAATTACCTACTTATTGGATTAGTGTTATAAACTAATTACTTACTCATTCGATGAAAAAAAAAATTCTAAACGAATCACTCATTTAGCTTGGTCATTTCGCGAAAGTTATTGAAATATACGAGTACGTCCACCTCTTCCCTCCTCTTCCATCATCACACACTTTGCTTATGGGCAATCACCAACTAGAATAAGAGATTCGAGGACCGACGTCCGCAACCACAATCGATCAAACTGATATGCAAATTGCCCCGTGAACGAAATTCTTACATCCTTCGGTTACCAAAGACTCGTAATTATAATCACGCTCATGCCCTCATGCGGCCTTCCACGTGCCAAACCCTGGGCTTATTTTTTACCATAAAAAAAGGGATATAGAGTTATCATTGTTATACACTTACATACGTCAACGTACCTACCCACGTAAGCAGAAGGGTAGGATTTTTTCGACAGATGTTCAAAACGGGTTCACGTATCAGTTACAGATGTAAATACATCCTGTCTCTTATTTTTATGACAAGCTGTTTAAAGCAGTCGTTTTGTAGCAAGTACAGTTCACCTAATGCGTCACTATCCTCAATATGGGAGCCAATTTGTTGGAAATTTTTATTCGATGAAACTTACGTATCAGTGACGCATTTCTACCTACAGACGTAAGTGTTTCAGATGAATGCGGTAATTCGACTATTCCACTTTATTAAGCTTTGGACAATTTACACTCGAATAAAAATTCAAATTTTTATACGCCTTTTACACTCACATTTTTCATCAACTCACATGTAAGTATTTTGTTTCAGACGGGTGCGATTAATCGTTAGAAATAATTTTGAAAAGGGTATCTTCGAATGCGTCATGTCTGTATCATCTGCAGGCATATAACTTACAAATTAATTTATAGTTGAGAAAATTTTCGAAAAAATTTACCGGTAAGTTGGTTCCGTTATTTGAGGCAGAATAATTTTAAAATCGAATTTTACAATTCAAATGACTGGTTCGTGTGATTGGCAGGTATAGCTGTCAAATTCATACCTACATAAATAATATTTACAGATAAATAAATTTTCCAGTCCATTTGAAATTAAGAAATACACGACTGAATAAACTAACAAAGAAACCATTCGAGATGTTCAGATTCGCGTGTAATGAAAATGTGATTTAAAAAACAAAAGCACTTCTCAATTTCAAAATCTTCGTGACCAAAATTTCGGTAGATAAATAGTACCTACGAACATTTTAGGTTTTGATCCTAAGAAAATAAGCAGAAAGGAGAAGTTTCGTATATAAACCCAGTAGAGTATGTATTTCAATATTCCCGAACTGCCCAAAAATTGCGGTGGGTATTTTGTCTCCCTTTTGAGGGGCGAGATGGTTCAAATTTTGGTTTTTCGGCTATAACTTTCGAAATTACACACCTACGAAAAAAAAGTTGAAATAAAAGTTATAGAGCATAAAAAAACAAACAATTTTGTTATTTATAGTTTTTCCCTAGAACGTCATGGGGAGGAGCTGGAGCTTTCAGAAAAAAATCAATTTTAAACATTTTTCATTAACAAAATGATTTTTAATAGTCGAGTTAATCAAATTTTAGGAGCGTTCTTTTGTATGTTACATTCTATGTGTACTATGTAGAATGAGAAAAATGTATAACCGACCCTCATCTCAAAGTGGGGAGGGGGTGGTGAAAAATTCGAAAAATTGGTTCAACCAAACGTTGCATTGTTGGAGCATTGAAAGACAAACATTTTACTTTTTTTACTTTTTTTCTAAGAGGGGGACGAGCTATTGCAAAAAAACAGCATTCGAAATTTTTTCATTAACTCAATAAATTACGCATGTGTATCCCTGGTACATATAAAATCTAGCGAACCAATAGTCGAACAAGTAAATTTCTGGGGGTTTCGTGAGCGTTGAGCTCGATTTTTATAATAATTTGACCCCTGAACCCAAATTGGGCCCAAAAAGGGGAGTAAAAATTCGAATTTTCAACGCCGTTTTTTTCCTTTTTGGAATAGCTTGTTCTCAAGATTAAGGGTGCGGTGATCCCCCTGAGTTAACGATGAGTGCCCCCATACAAATTTTCCAACCACCCTCCCCCTCACAGCTTCATCAGTGCCCTCATTTTTTTTACAAACTTTTATATGTTAAGGGGTACAAAAAATATAAAACCATACCAATTAATGACTTATTTGATCGAATAAAGCACAATTTTCCAAAATTCGTAACAGGAAGTTAAAATTCATATTTTTTTCCAAAAACCATTTTCAGTCAAAAATAAGGTTTTCAACTCAAAATTATGGATTTCGGAAAATTATGATTTAATTGATCAACGTCACCAATACAGATGCTGATGGACTATTTTTATGGGCTTTTTTACAGTGCTGGAAAATTGTAAAATTTTCTGGGGGCTCCATAACTTCTTGAAACCACTTCCAATCGATTAGGAAGGTCAAAAATAGGGTACCTATATACCAAATTTAAGTTTTTTTCATTGATTACATCAAAATTTTACATTTTACATGGCAATTAGATAATTTTGGAATTTCAAAAATTCGTCAAAATCTGAGAAATGCACTTCAGCACCTTAAATTTTCGATATAGGGTTCTTTTATCATGTATGTATGTACTTTCGATGTATTTTTGTTTCGGCTCAAAATTTTACTTTGGTACTTCGTTAATTATTATGAAAAGGTAGTGAAAAATGCGTGTTTTTTTTTTTTGGTGCACCCAATTTTTGAATCAGAAAAAAATATATTTGGTATCTGACGACTTGACAAAATCAAAAAAAATTTCCATCCAGGGATGTCTAAATTTTTTTGAAAATTTCTACATTAAAAGTGGAAAAATGTGAACAAAAAATTTTCAAAAATTTTTAATACATACTTACTTACTTACTACCTGTCAAAACCTATAATCTGTGAAAAATTCAAAATTTTTTATTCACTCCTTCCAGAGATATCACATGTTGAATTTTCGGCATTGGAGTTGCGATAATTCTGGAAGGGGGATTTGAGGGTTAAATTTTTTAGGGAATTTTATACTAAAAGTAACATTTTGGGTCAATTTTGACCGAATACATTTACTAGTAAACGCCCCAGGCCATCATAATCAAGGGTGTACTCAGAAATCTTACTTAGATAATAAATATCAACAGTCTAATTTGAAGGGTCCGTCTAATTATAGGGTTTTTGAGAAAAGCCCCCAAAATTTTCAACGATGAGTTGCTTAAGTAGGAAGAAAAATAAGGAACATGTATAAATATTCTACAGTTGATTTGATTTTCCAAACTAAAATTTATGTACACGATCAAATATTCGTAAAATGTGACGTTATTTTACTTTGAAGTGAGATGAAAAGAAATATAATAGAAGAAGTGAAGAAAAACTGTTCAAAAAAATGCTAAAAAAATAAATCATCCAAGGAAATGGATAGTAGGTACGTTGAAAACGGAACAAATTTTGTTCTGAAGACTTTTTGTCTAACATGAAAATTGAAGGGGCTACGGTTCATTCATCAAAATTAAGAAAACTTGATATTTTTTTCAAGCCCATTTATTTTGAATGGCATGTACCTCCTTCTTTTTTGATGTTAGGCACATAGGCGTGACTGGACCTTCTGAGTGTGGTGTGCCAAAACTTTCGGGTCCTCCAATAAAATCAAAAAGAATGTCTACCTATGTCCAAAAAATTCTAATCAAAATAATAAATAATATTGAATCAAAATCGAAATCAAAAGTATTTTTTTTTTAATTGCATGGATCAAATTTTCATCTTTTGATGGGCGATGAGGTAATTTTGAAATTCCAAAAATTATCCAAAATTCGAGAAATGAACTTTAGCTTCAGAAATTTTAGATATTCCAACTCGAAGTAAAATTTTGAGCCCAAACAAAAATAAATCGAAAGTACATCATGAAAGAACCTCATATGCAAAATTTCAAATGCTGAAGTTCATTTTTCAAATTTTTCCGAATTTTTGAAATTAAAATTCAGCGAGTGACTTTTCATCGGAAAATATGACTTGAGGACTTTTTCACAACGTGATAAAAAATATCCCATTAGAAGAATGTAAATTAGTGCATTCAACGTTATCTAAATTTTCAGAGATTGTGTTCTCGAGTTTGAAGGATTTTTCCATAACTTGCAATGACTTTGCAAAAACTGGGAAATTATTCAAAACTTTGCATAATTTTCCAAAAGTAGGGCGACTTGTTTCCACAGCCTGAACGATTTTTCAAAAATTGAGGAATTCCCAAAACTTGGACAATTTTTTTAAAAAGAAAGATTCTTTACAAATCAGAAAATTTTATGAAATTTACATAATATCATAAAAATTGCAAGGTTTCCCAAAAAAATAATAATTTCTCAAGAAATTGGGCTGTAGGTGAGTTTATTCCCGACAAAATACCCATGTGAAAGAATGAGCTAATAGATTCCCATTTTTTCGGGGTAGGTACCAGTTGAATCTCACTTTTTCTCAAAAATTTCTTTTAACTCTGAATTTTTATCAAATTCCAACTCCAAATTTTTTTTAAATTACTTATTCTCAACTTTTATTTTTTTTTCAATAGTCCAGGCAAATAAGAGAAAAAATGTACCAAACCCCCCAAAAACTAAAGCCTGATTTTTTTTTCGCGTTTTACGTTCGTAATGGTCCACTACACAACATACTAAAATGGACACCCCACAACCCTCCGCTACCCCTAGGGGAGGGGTAAACGTCCGCTGAAAACCGGGTTTTCATGAATAACTCCTCAAATAAGCCTCAAAATTGGAAAGTAGTTATGAACAATCTTGTTCTACGCGTAATTTCCTATCGGAAGGTTTTTTTTCTTTTTCAAAAACACTCACTTCCTTGACCAAAAATTAAGGGTAAAAAACACCTATTTTTCAACAATTTACAGCATTTTTGGAAAAAATCGAAACTTTGGGGAATATCTCCTCAAAAAAGCCTCAAAATGGAAAAATGGTTATGAACAATCATGTTTTACGTGTAATTTCTTATCAGACAGGTTCGTTTTTTTTTCAAAAACATCTGTTTCTTTGCCCAAAAATTAAGGGTAAAAACGCCTATTTTTCCAATATTTACAGTATTTTTGGAAAAAATTATGAAAATACGAAGCTAAAAGTACCCAAAATGAGTATTTTTTTTATACATGCTGGTAGGGTATTCCAAAAAAGTCCCCGCAAAAATTTCAACCCCTACCATTAATTATAAGGGAGGTTATTATTGAAATTCAATACTGCATTTAAAAAATCGAAGTTGTGGAAATATAAAGTACAAACGCGATGTTATTGCTGATTATTGGTGATACGAAACATTTCTTTGCGTCGTGAGGATTCAAAAACAATATTTTCAGCTTCGTATTTCCATCATTTCCAAAAATACTGTAAATACTTATTGGAAAAATAGGCGTTTTCACCCTTAATTTTTGGGCAAAGAAGCGGATGTTTTCGAAAAAAAAATGAACCTGTCTGATAGGAAATTACACGTAAAATATGATTATTCATAACTATTTTTCCATTTTGAGGCTTTTTTGAAGAGATATTCCCAAAAATTTCGATTTTTTCCAAAAATGCTGTAAATTGTTGAAAAATAGGTGTTTTTTACCCTTAATTTTTGGTCAAGGAAGTGAGTGTTTTTGAAAAAGAAAAAACCCCTTCCGATAGGAAATTACGTTTAGAACAAGATTGTTCATAACTACTTTCCAATTTTGAGGCTTATTTGAGGAGATATTCATGAAAAACCGGTTTTCAGCGGACGTTTACCCCCTGGGGGTAGCGCAGGGTTGTGGGGGTGTCCATTTTAGTATGTTGTGTAGTGGACCATTACGAACATAAAACGCGAAAAAAAATCAGGCTTTAATTTTTGGGGGTTCAACTCCTAAAATGCCTGGACTACAAGTACATATTTCCAACACCAGAATTTTTTTCAACCTAAAATTTTCTCAGATTTTCCATGTTTAAAAAAATATACTTTTCTGGAATTTTTCTCAAAATAGTCTTCAATATTGAAAATTTTCATGAAAAAATGATATTGCCACCAGGACACATTGGCAAATTTTACCAAAAAAATTATCCCTGGAGAAAAAAAATTGAAAAATCTGGGAAAAGTAGGGTGTGCCAAGGCGTTTCCAAAATATTATCCATTCCCACGATTGAAAAAAAATTCTACGTCATATTTTGGAAACATTTCCCCCTTTAATTTTCAATATAGGCAACATGCCCATCCAAAGTTTTTTTTGAAAAAAGCATCGGTTTATTTTTAGAACCGACGTAGGGCAGACGACTCACAGGACACCTCTAATAATCTACTTTTCAGCAGGTATTTTCGCGAGAAGAATATGACTATCGATGAAAATGCGGTAAAAATCAATGACACATTAATACGCTATTAAAATCGCTTTCGCGTTATCCGACGTTGTTAGTTTAAGCCTTAAAACGGCTGTCATCGTTTGACGGCGGTTGGAGAGGGTTCGAAGGGATGGTTTGCTCTTCTCTTAGCGAAAGGGGTTCGGCTCTTAATAAAATATGTATTGAAGTGCTAGAAAACTCGATTGAAAGCGAATACAAAACGTACGTAAAAAACGAAAGCAAGAAAGAACGAAAGAAAGAAAAGAAAGAAAACTACTACACAGTTCTCTTCGTTCGGACGCGGACGATGAAAAGCGTGGGCACGGGCGGGCCGAGGGCCAAAGTTGTGTTTGTCGAAAGAGAATATAATTGACGAAATGAAAAACTCGCTCTCGACCGCGTATAGGCGCGTACGGCGCCGCCGCCCGACTACGCGGTAGAAAAAAAAAAGAAAACCCAGGTAAGGAAAATTCATCACGTCGAATCATTGCTTCTGCTACGCCAGCCAACTTTTCCTTTATCGAATTCTTGGAAAATGAAAAGTATAATTTTTCGCGGACTATACGAGTAGGTATACGAGGTTGTTGCGCTTTACACCCGCGACCTCCTCTTTGCCCATCTACGAAATACGCACGCTATTATGCTGAAAAATCTACCTTTACCTATTCCCCTCGCCACTGGATACCCGATCCTCCGTTCTTAATCTGTTTTACTTCGTCAACGTTCGAGTTAGATTCCTTTTTTTTTTGTTTATTCAAGCGGTTCTTCGTCTTCAATTTACTCTTTTTTTCCACCGATGTGTCAGAAAAGCCTTCATGTATTCTGGTTCTTACGTTCTTATCTTATTATCGCATAAAATCTAGGTTATTCGCGATCAATCGGTAAATTGAAAATTCGACGCTGTCTTTTTAAATATTTATGCGAGTTTTCTGCCTTTGCCACTACGTCGCGCCGCTGCCACCCAAGGCCTGTCCGGCAATCTTCTGTGTATGAATGTAGTTAGTACGACTACAAATGCCTCGAGCTCGAAACCCTCTCTAATTCGTTAGTTTTTTTTACTTCTGTTCTCCTTTTCTCTCCTTTTTTTAACCGATTCTCTTATTTCTTCGAAATATTCTTCCATGCGATGAAAGTTTGTAGGAAAAGTTATGCTTGTTTTTGGATAATTTGGTCGTTGTTTGCCTTACGAAATGACCTTTAATTTCGTTTTCGCCCAAAGATATAGGTGTTGTTCGATGATAACACAGGGCGACAAAAAAAATTTTTTGCTCTGTGTCTGGGTTCTCATGCCGAAATTCCGTTTCGAGACATCAAAATACATCACCTTGCTCAATCCTGGCTTCCAAAGTTTGCTTTGGGGGGTGGGGGGCCAAAAACTAATTTTTCGAGGTCAATAAGCCTGAGCATTACAAAAAAATTGAAAAAAATTTTTTTGGACTAATCTTGTAGGAAATTTCACGGCGAATCCAATGCCGCAAACTGTAGACCTCCGTCTCTTTTTTAAAAAACATTACAGCTCATTCTTTCCAAAATTTTGTGAAAAAATCACATTTTTTTGCTTTTTTTCGCAAAGAAGTGAAATTTGAGAGAAAAGTAAGGGTTTTAAGGCCATAATGACCATGGTGAGAGTTGTAGAAAATTTTACGGCAAATCGAATGCCGTAACCCGCGGATCTCTATCTCTTATTGAAAAAAAGTTACAGCTCATTCTTTACAAAATTCTGTGAAAAAATCACATTTTTGTGCCTTTTTCGCGAAAAAGTGAAATTTGGGAGAAAACTAAGGGTTTTAAGGCCATTATGACCACAATGAAAGTTGTAGAGAATTAAATTTACTATCGAATAGGCCCTGGATGATTTCTCTGGGAGGCATAGTTTTCAATATATTTTCGAATATAAGTTTTGCTGTTTGTAAGTTTTAATAAAATTGAGCAAATGACAAACATTTCCACATTTAAAAAATTTCTCTAGTTGGTACCTAATAAATTCGAGAATTCATTACTCGAAAACGTAATAGACCCATCTGACTCTCAGAAAAGAATTGCAAAAAATTAATGTAAAACAAAAAAGTAGTGAACAACTTTTACAGTAGAACAAGACCCTAAAGAAACAGCGGGAAAGAATTGAAGGGCTTAGTTCCAAAACTCACTTTTGCCAAAAAAAATCGATGTCGTTTTTTTTGCGGATTCTGGTTCAGTTTTTCATACTGAATCGAAATCTGCAAAAAAAACGACATCGATTTTTTTTGGCAAAAGTGAGTTTTGGAACTAAGCCCCTAAATTGTTGGTGGGGGGGGGGGTAAAATTGGTATTGGGTCGTGGCACATCATCGATGGTCATAATGGCATTAAAACCCTTACTTTTCCCTTAAATTTCACTTCTTTGCGAAAAAAAAAAACAAAAAAATGTGATTTTTTCACAAAATTTTGTAAAGAATGAGCTGTAACGTTTTTTTAAAAAAAGACGGGGGTCTGAGGTTTGCGGCATTGGATTCGCCGTGAAATTTCCTACAAGATTAGTCCAAAAAAAAATTTTTTCAATTTTTTTTGTAATGCTCAAGCTTATTGACCTCGAAAAATCAGTTTTTGGCCCCCCACCCCCCAAAGCAAACTTTGATAAAAAAAAAATTCCTTTATTAGTTACATAAAAGCAACCCAAATTTGGCAATGAGAACCCAAAAACAAAATTCGTGTCGCCCTGTGTAATGTTTATGGATGATTTTTCAGCATTCTGAACGAATCCTGTGATATTTTTTCCGGAGATGATGATTTTCATTTGCAGAATTTGGGTGAAATTAAATGCTTTTGGGACATTTCGTATCGACTCTGCTGAAAATTTCACGATAGGGAGTCGATTTTTATTTATTTTTGGGTGAAAGTATGAGCTTTTGAGATTAGACAGGATTTTAGATAGTTGAAAATTTCGAGTGAGTAAGGATAATTAGAATACCTATAAACAAATTTTTTTCGAATTAGATTATAAGTACTTCCCCTAAAGCAAAAATTTTTGTGAAACAACTTCAAAAAACCTCAAAAAAACGTTGTAAAAGTTGGCGATTTTTTGATCAAGGCTCAACGCTTAATCTCCTTTGACAGAAATTCGAAGTTTCGAAATTTTAAAGTTTTTTCAAAAAGAAAAATTTGATTTTTATTACCCACAGTAGGTCGATTTTTTGAATTTTTTACGTCTCTGGTCTAAAACATCATTTTGAAAATTCCTAATTTGAAATTGAATAGAAAAAAATGACATACGGTTTGATCAATATCAAGGGGTTGGTTTTCATTCTTGATAGTCATTGGATGATCCTCGACACCATTTTCTTTTTATAGATGTTCTCAAATTTCCTTACATTTTAAATTGATTCATTAAACGACGTCAACTCGTAATTTCACCTTATTATTTTTTCGGTAATTTGAGAAGCTCCAATAAAAATGAGAATGGTTGTCATCTTGGGTTCATTTAAAGTAAAAATCAACTCCCTTATATCGATCAAACCTTTTTCATTAATTTTAAAATATCTCCGAACGACGTTTTGGCTTTGCCCAACGTACCCACGTAAATCATATAAGCACATACAACTACAAAAAAACAGGAATTTTTCGAAAAATTCCAAATTTTGAAACTTTGAGGTTTTGCTGCGAAGGAGGGGAGGGTAAAGATTGATCGAAATATTTCAAATTTTTACTACGTCTTTTTGAGGTCATTTTTCAAGAATTTTTTTTGCTAGGGTTCATCAAAATCAAAATTGGGAAAAAGTTGCAAATCGATGTCCACTAATAGGTAAACACCCTAAAAAATAAATCTAGATTTTTTTTACTTTCCAATAGTTATAATATGACTCTATTAACAAAAAAACAAAAAATCTACATTTTTTCCAAAAAAATTTAACAATTTTCAAGCTTTAAGATTTTTTCAGGTGAGGGGGTAAACATTGATCAAAAAATGTCAAATTTTCTCCAGGTTTTTATTTTGAAAACAACTTTTCACTGGGTTACATTAAAAATCGAGGGACAAAATTGTTAAAGGAGATCTTCTTTAGTCAAATTTCCCCTTCGCCCTTCTCTGACAGAGCGATTAACCCAATGCAATTCTATGTAGGTACCTACCAACAATTAAACATTTTTTATTCAGAAAAGTTTGTATGAAGTGTTTACTTGCTCGAAAGAAAATGAAAAATAGATTCCCCCTGTAAATCTGAATCAGTCGAATTTGGTGAAATTCTTCCCTTCTGATTTTTGAATCAGTGACAGCTGAATAAATTGTCTGAAAAATCAGTAATTAGTGGAATTCATTTCACTGATTCGAAAAGGCAGAATTTCACCAAATTCGATTGATTTAGATTCGAAGAGTAGACAAAAATTTTGAATTTTTTTTCAAATATCTGTTACCAAATGTTGGCAAATGTTACAAAATTTTATTAAATGCGGTGATTGATTGAAATTGTTGAAATATCAAATTCGAATTTTCTCAGCAGTTTGTCAATTTCTCAAAGTTTTACCTCGCATTCGAAAGTTTTCTTAACAAAAAATGACTGGGTATTTACCACCCCTCCCCTCCTCTCTGCCAGCTCTAAATTAGCGTAATTTTGAGGAAGGTATACAATTTCTAAATTCATACAACCAATGATAAAAATAATACATAATTAATTAGGAAAATGTTATAAGAATTTTTGACAAAAAATGAAAAATTTGGGCATCTATTAATTTACACGATTTTTCGATCCTTTAGATATCTGTGTGCCTTTTTAATACTCGTATTTCATCGGACTGAACTCAAAGAAATGTTCTTTGATAGGTACCTACATAAAATTCCCTTTCCTTTCCTTTCCTTTCCTTTCCTTTCCTTTCCTTTCCAAAATAAGTACTTCACAAAAATATTGGAAAAATTGAAAATTAAAATTTTTTATGAAAATAATTTTACTCCTCAGAAATTAGGCAGGGTGTTCCATGAATCGTCTGCCAAACATATTTTTTTGGATATAACCATAGAGTAAGAACCGGGTACCGCTAAAAAAAACTTGGGATGAACATAGGTATTGCCTATTTTAAAAATTGAAGGGGGCAAATGGTGCTTCTAAAAAAAATCACGTCAAAAAAATTTTTCAACCGTGGGAATGGATAGTACTTTGAAAAAAGAACAAATTTTCACTTATGACTGTTTGCCTATCTTTAAAATTGAAGGGGCTACAAAAAAAATTGTTCAAAAAAAATTCTCAAAAAATGAACTGATCAACAGAATGGATAATACGTTGAAAACTGAAGAAATTTTGTTCTGTAGACTTTTTGCCTAACATCGAAAATGAAGGGGCTACGGATCACTCAAAATAAATGGGCTTCAAAAAATTTTCAAATTTTCTCAGTTTTTAATAACCTTTAGCTCCTTTATCTTTGATGTTAGGCAAAACGTCTACAGAATAAAATTTCTTCAGTTTTCAACTTACTACCCATTCCCTTGATCAGTCAATTTTTTGAGAATTTTTTTTGAACAATTTTTTTGTAGCACCTTCAATTTTAAAGATAGGCAAAAAGTCATAAAGTTAAAATTTGTTCACTTTTCAAGGTACTATCCATTCCCACGGTTGAAAAATTTTTTTGACGTGATTTTTTTAGAAGCTGCATTTTTCCCTTCAATTTTCAAAATAGGCAACATTTTCATTCTAAATTTTTTTTTAGTGGTACCCGGTTATATCCGAAAAAAATATGTTTGGTAGACGATTCATGGAACACCCTGTATACCTATCTACAGAAATTAATTCGTATACAGATCGAAATTTTTAAGCTTTTGAAATGCTGTTTGAAGTTTGATGGGTGATTTTTATAGTATTTTTCACGCTGATCACGAAAAAAGTAGTGAAAAATCCCATTACCCAAGGATTTTTTACAACTTGAATTTTTTGTGGGTAATTTTTTTGCACTTTGTGGTAATTTTTGACACTTGAAGTCAATTTTCTGGGCAAAAGAAGGGTTCAACAAAAGAAAATTAATACATCATAAATTTTAAAACGTAAAATTTCCTTTCTGTTAGAGTCCGAATAGATTTTCTTCGTAAGGTTCATCTTTCGAGATATTTTTGTTGAGAATTTAAAGTTCAAATTTTTTAAATGGAAAATATCTCAAAAACCAAGATTTTTAGAGAAAACCTTTGGACTCTACAAAACGGAAATTTTATGCTCTACAATTTATTTTCTACTCGTTATTTTCATTGAACCTTTCCTTTGCTCAGAAAATTGACTTGAAGTGTCAAAAGTCATCAAAAAGTGAGAAAAAAATGTTCAAAAAAAATCCAAATTGTGAAAAATCCATGGGTGAAGGAATTTTTTCACTATTTTTCTCATAATCAGCTTGAAAAATACTAAGTATAAAAATCACTAATTAAACTTCAAACAGAATTTTCCTTGTCGACCTGTGATTATTATTCGGTGGAAAGCTCTACTTCAACTCTGAAACATCACAAATATAAGCTGAATTGGAAAAATTGCACAATTATAGAGAAATCCGGATTTAAAATCGGGGTTTACTTTTTTTTTCACCTCTCAGTATTTTTTTTCTAATTTGAAGGCTTGAACTGAAATTATCAATGGAATCGAATCATGTACCAAAATTGAAACATTTTGCTAGTACCTATTCCTACTATTTTTTAAGAACAGCTAGGTAAAATTTTTTCTCTCTCTCTCTTTTAATGGGTTCGGACTACAACATTCAAGGACAGACTGAATGGAAAGCAGAAGAGGCCCATCGATCCCTCATAACAAAATTGCATTTTTCTTGGAAAAAATTAAGATGGAATCAAAAAATTTGCGAAAGTAACGACTTTTTTCGGGTTATTGTTGAAAATATTCAAGAAGATTGCATTTGATTCGGGAAAATTGAAAGAAATTGCACGTAGGTTGAAAAATTTATGAATTTTTAGCCTCATCCCTTCATTTATATTTAAAATTCACGAATTTGTCCTCAATTCAATGTCGAAAAACAAAAATGTAAGTACCTATGCAAATCATGGCATTAAGAAGGTACAAGTCCCTCGTTCCCTTTATAATTTTGATGCGATGCATGGAAAATCAAAATTATTCGTAATTTCGAAATACCTGTCGTGAAATTGACCCTAACGAGAAGAATCGGATTAAAATTTGTTTAATAACTTCAACTTTCGATTTACATTTGACGAGCTTTTGAATCTCCTGAGAGAAGAAACTACCTACATATGGGAAAATGTAATAATTGCAATAATACATACAAAAGTTGACCTCAAACCACTAATTTGCTCGCATTATGAATTCTTTTCCCAGCGAAATTTCCATTTCGCAATAATTTTAATAAAGTTTTGCAAATTTGAAATTTCTCGCTGGAAATTGAACCAACGAATGAATCTGATTATTAGATTTTTTACCCCTTCGGGAACCATCCTAAAATATCATAAATTCAACCGGATAAATTATAATTTGATCGCGTTATTATCTCAATCGAGACTCCACAGTCTGGATAAAAACCACACGCAAAATTATTCTGCGGTTCGATTATCAAGAGAAATAATACGACGCAATCGTCAACGAAACAGCCTGCGAGAATTAAACGACGGTTTTACGCCATCTCGCGCAATATTCCAGCTATTAAAATCCAAAAAAAAATGCTAAAAAATGAATCCCCATAATGGCACCTTGCTCGCACAGTCACACTCTCGACCCTTACTCGCGTCAAAACTCATTTCATTTCTCTAATTCATGAATAAATCTGAATAACAATTTCACAATGAATTTGAACCGGGTTGAATGCACTTGGTATTTCAAATTTTCTACTTTTTGCTTCAAGTTTTATTGTAGAGCTCTGCTGTAAACACGTTTTTCTCATTAGCTTCATTCTGTAAAACCCTTTATTCCATCGGGCCGTTTAAAAAACCACATCAGTGAGAACGAAATCAGAATTTAGTCGGCGAAATCGCAGTAAAAAGGGAAAGGTGGCACGTACCACGAAATTTAGCATAACAAAAAAGAAAAAAACACTATGTGGTGTTATTTCGTTCTGGTTAATCTCGGCTGCTCCTGCTTGGCAGCCATCAGCAAAACGTGAAAATTTTTTAGCCGGTATTCTATGTGCTGGTGCACAGAGGCATGGCTTTGATATGCGGCGATTACAAGTTTTACCCTGCATTGGCACTTGTGTAGTACCCAAAGTTGTGCCGCCGTATGCCCCCCTAGCGCCGTTCTCTGCAGCCAGCTGCTACAATATATCGATTTTCCGCCTGTTCTTATAGACACACCTCGCACCCTCGCTGCACCGTAATATTCTTCTGAAACAGATGATTTGCATTAATTCAGTCCGTGTGTATGTACCTTTTTAGCTTTAGCGCGCGCGGTATTCAGGCCGTTGATATTTATTAAAAAGAGTATGTACAGATTCATCTAATATTAATGACTTCATCGAGGTAATTCCGATTTCGCGTGTGCCTGCGTTGCGTATTTTCCATCCACGATACGCGAATGCGAATTCCTATCCTTTGGTGTAATATTTTGTACCTATTTTGCTGTGTTTGACCGAAATGGAGCATGCTGGTGAAATTTTCTACTCCCCAGTGGCCTCATAACCCCTATGCATATGGCTAATAAGAAGGAGTGGGGGAAAAGGGGTCTTGAATTTCGCCAATTTTTTCATGTAATGCAGTTTGAGTTGAAATTCTCCCAGAAAATCGTTAAGGCCCCATTGATGGCTTTGGAGCGAGCTAGGGGGTCTCAATGTAGAGCTATTTTCGAAAAATTGCTGTTTTTCGTGTTGAAACTCCAAAACCCCTGACATTTTTGAACGATTGGACACTGAAAAAATGCAATTTGAGATGATGAATCTCGTAGTGCTTCTGGATTTTTGATTGGAGGTCAATTCATCTTCTCTTCTTTTTGTGAAAAGTTGCAGATTGATGGTCAGGGCTCAATCGTATAAAAAAAGGCTTCCGCGCGAAATTCCTGTTAAAATTGATTTTATGATTGATTTTTGTTCTGAACATTAAAACAAAGAAATTGAGCCCGTATGCCCTTTTTTCTCCCTCTCTCTTTCCCCAGGGTCCACCCCAATATTTCAAACGCGTATATTGCCTTATCTATGGGTCGTAATGAAAAAAATTTCAAACAAAAGTTGTTCTTCAGCACCTAATGTACATTTTCATTTCTCATCAAAATCCATTTTGGAGCAACTCCTGCTCCCCAAATTTGAAAATAAAACTGATTTCAGAAAACTTCAAAATCACGTTTTCTTCATTTTAAGCGAAAAGTTTCAGAGATACGGCAAAATTTGTAATCACAAAAAGTATTCAGAATTGAATTTCCTTTCCAATGAGCTCTATCACGACCATTTTCGCCAACTTTTCCCAACAGAGTGGACCTCTCCCCCTCCTCGTTTTTACAAAAGTTGGACCCACGAACAAAATTTGCTCCAAAATGAATTCCGATAATAAATGAAATTATGCATTAAGTATCGAAGAATAAAAATCGTTCAATTTTTTTTCGTGGGTTCAACTTTTGAGATAAGGGGGAGGGGGAGAGATCCACCCTGTCGGAAAAAGTTGGTGAAAATGGTCGTGATAAAACTCATTGGAAAGGAAATTCAATTCTGAATACTTTTTGTGATTACAAATTTTGCCGTATCTCTGAAACTTTTCGCTTAAAATGAAGAAAACGTGATTTTGAAGTTTTCTGAAAACTTTTATTTTCAAATTTGGGGAGCAGGAGTTGCTCCAAAATTGATTTTGATGAGAAATGAAAATGTACATTAGGTGCTGAGGAACAACTTTTGTTTGAAAATTTTTTCATTACGACCCATAAATAAGGCCACACACACGTTTGAAATGTTGGGGGATGAACCCAGAGGAAAGGGGGAGGGGATAAAAAGATCATACGGGCTTAATTTCTTTGTTTTAGTGTTCAGAACAAGAATCAATCATAAAATTAATCTTAACTGATATATCGCGCGGATGTACGATTGAGACCTGACTAGCTTGAAATTCATCATTTTTAGTTGAAAGTCAGTGGCAAAAATACCAAGTCAAACAAAAATTGGAAGATAAATTGATCAATATGAAAAAACAAACATCAGATTTGTATTTAGCAGATCAGATTATCCCTTTATACACGATTAGAACGATAATTTTAATAATATTTCCAAAATTCATTTTTTTTTACTTCAGAAAAAACATCGATCTGCGATTTTCAGTGACGTGACGAGCAGGTGTGGGGTGGAGTGTCTCACCCTCGTTCCTAAGCGAATTCAATTATGGAGATTTTGATGAAAAGTTGGAAATTTTTGGCAAAAAAGGGGGAATTTTGACGAAAAAAATGAAATTTTGGAGTGAAGTTGGAAATTGAGATAAAAATTGAAAATATTTCTCAATTTGATGCAGAAAATTTTGCAATGAGTTGAGAAAATCAAAAAAGCTGGAGAAATTGTGAAAAAGTTGTTTAAAAATCACGAGGAATCCGTCCAGGCTTTAGGTAGGTACCTTTGTTTTATTTATCTTTTTTAAATTCAAAATTCCCGGTTTTAAAAATGTTCGCCCTTGCTCTGTTCGGGTCATTTATTTTTTCATCCCATGTGAAAAAATATTTCATAAAAAGTCTTAATTTGTATAGTTCAGCCAAATAAGAGAAAAAATGTACGAAACCCCCAAAAATTGAATCCTGATTTTTTTTTTCATGTTTTACGTTCATAATGGTGCACTACACAACATACAGGGTGGGCCAAAAGTGTAGTACTGATTTCAAACGCCCATTACAGCGGCTAGACTGGATGAAAAAAAAAACTGAATACGCCAAAATACTCGTAAAACTATGCAATTTATTTTATTCATAATTTCCGAGTCGCTTTTTAAAAATTACAGACGGCAAATGCTTGCCACCATTTTCGATACATTTGCGAAGTTTTTTAACAAAATTTTTACTCACGTTTTCTAACATTTCGCGATTTACATTTCTCACTTCTTCCCTTATAAAAGCTTTCAATTTTTCAGTATTTCGCGGCTTTCAAACATACACTTTCGCCCTTAAATGGCCCCATAAAAAAAATTTGGAGGCGTGAGGTTTTGGCTCCTTGGAGGCCAACAGAAGTCATGTGTTTGGAGATGATTCGATCTTGAAAATGCTTTAAGGCAATCATGTCTTTGGTGGTGTGAGATGTGGCGCCATCCTGTTGAAAATAGGCTGATTTAATACGCACACATCTTCGACGAAGCTTCGGAATGGAAAAAATCTCCAACATATCCAAATAACGCTGCGAGTTCACCGTGACATTCGCACCATTATCCTCGAAGAAAAAACGGTCTGATGAGGAGCCCAAACCTCACGCCTCCAGATTTTTTTTGTGGGGCCATTTAAGGACGAAAGTGTATGCTCGAAAGCCGCGAGATACTGAAAAATTGAAAGCTTTTATAAGGGAAGAAGTGAGAAATGTAAATCGCGAAATGTTAGAAAACGTGAGTAAAAATTTTGTTAAAAAACTTCGCAAATGTATCGAAAATGGTGGCAAGCATTTGTCGTCTGTAATTTTTAAAAAGCGACTCGGAAATGATAAATAAAATAAATTGCATAATTTTACGAGTATTTTGACGTATTTAGTTTTTTTTTTCATCCAGTCTAGCCGCTGTAATGGGCGTTTGAAATCAGTACTACACTTTTGGCCCACCCTGTACTAAAATGGGCACCCTCACAGCTCTCCGTTACCTCCAAGGGAGGGGTAAATGTCTGCTAAAAACCGGTTTTTCGTGAATATCTCCTCAAATAAGACTCAAAATTGAAAAATAGTTATGAACAATCTTGTTCTACGTGTAATTTACTATCAGAAGGTTTTTTTGTTTTTTCAAAAACACTCACTTTCTTGACCAAAAATTAAGGGTAAAAAGTACCTTGGGTACTTTCAGCTTCGTATTTCCATTATTTTCAAAAATACTCTAAATAATTAGAAAAGTAGGTGTTTTTCACCCTTAATTTTTGGGCAAAGAAGTGGATGTTTTCGAAAAAAATGAACATGTCTGAAAAGAAATTACTCGTAGAACATGATTGTTCATAACCATTTTTCCATTTTGAGACTTCTTTGAGAAGATATTCGCAAAAGTTTCGATTTTTTCAAAAAATGCTGTAAATTGTTGAAAAATCTGAACTTTTTACCCTTAATTTTTGGTCAAGGAAGTGAGTGTTTTTGAAAAAACAAAAAATGTTCTGATAGGAAATTACACGTAGAACAAGATTGTTCATAACTATTTTTCAATTTGAGGCTTATTTGAGAAGATATTCACGAAAAACCGGTTTTTAGCAGACATTTACCCCTCCCCTGGAGGTAGCGGAGGATTGTGGGGTGTCCATTTTAGTATGTTGTGTAGTGGACCATTACGAACACAAAACACGAAAAAAAAAACGGGATTTAAGTAATTTTTGGGTGTTCAACTCCTAAAATAATGTATTTTTGAAATTAAATTCAAAGAGCATTTGCTGGTAAGATGGTGGAATCGGCCCTTGAACTGATCGGGACAAAAATCACCCAGAATGTTGGTATTGATGTAAAACCACCCCAAAAAATTCTCAAAGCTCAAAATTCAATAATTGTGGTTAAAAAATTTTGAAATTTTCACAGATTATAAATACAACATACCATGTAGGAGTAAACGTAAAATTTTCCGGGGTTTTCCACGGTTTAAAAATTTCAAAAATTCATCAAAAAGGTGGAGGGAAGCCCGAAATTTTTTTCTCTTCAAAATTTTATGACACCCTTAGGTACATTTTGAAGGCCCAAAAATGGGTCCAATATGGTCAAAAAAAATGAAAACCATAAAAAACACGTTTTTTAGATGTTTTCCCACCGTTCTATAAGAAATTTTAAGGTCGATATTTCCAATAAAATAACAATTTCGGGAAGATTATGTCGAAAGACACTCAAATGAACATTTTCAAGTGTGTTACTCCCTTTTTTGGGACTCCAAAAAAATATATGTTGTACCTGAGAGTGTCATAAAATTTTGGAGGGAAAAAATGTCGGGGCTCCCCCTCTCACCTTTTATGACAAATTTTTGACATTTTCAAACCACAGAAACCCCGAAAAATTCGGGAAAATGTTTTTGAAAAAATTTTCTCGTTCACTCCAACAAAAATTTCCTAATTTTTGGACTACCCCTTCCAGAGATAGAAATGATTGGATTTCGAGCATTTATGGCTCCATAATTCTGGTGGGGGTGGGGATAGTGAATAACAATTTTTTGGGGGTGATTTTACATTACTATCAAAATTTTGGGTGATTTTTGTCGCGATCAGTTCAAGGGTCGATTTCACCATCTAACTAGGAAATGCACTTTCCAATATTTTTACCTGAATTTTTTACTATCATTTCTTCAATTTTTTTGACATCAAGTATTTTACCAGAAATACAACCAAACGTAATGAAATTTTCTCGGATTGCCCTTCTAAATTAAAAATTTAGATTTTCCAAACTTTTTTCCTTTGATCTGCTCGGGTCATTTTACTTTCACCAAACAAGTGAATAAAATATTTATGTTTTTAAACATGTTTTTTTTTTGATAAGTACCAAATTTTAATTTTCCAACATTTTTACCCCCCAATGATTGGATTAATTCCACATGCTAACACAAATAATTCCAGAATATAAATTTTACTAATGATATCAAAAATGAAATGAATTCAGGAGGGGGGGGTTAAACAAGAAAAACAGAGCTTTTTCGAAAATTGCCCCACTTTGAGGCACCCTGGCTCATTTCACAAGCATCGAGGCGTCTAACAAAAATTTCTGAGTGAATCTCTCAAACTATATCGTAGAAAATCGAAAAACATTTTATTCCACTCCACCCTGATGTCAAATACATATCCGAAATAAGATTTTCGTGTGGGAATTCAGTGTCATCTTCGATTTCACATATAACACTTCCCCCTTCCATTCATATTATTTTACTGCACAAGCCACGGGTATGAGAACGAGAACGTTCGAAAGATGCGTGATGACTGTTTCTAAATTATTCATTGTACGCTTTTTTTCCACCCCACTCGGCCCTTTCCTTCCTATTCGTACACTTCAGTCATATGGTGTAGGGCGAATCTTTCATAATTCATAATAACCCTATAACATGAATACATCTGTAACGCAATCTTAATGATTTCATTTGTTTCGTCGACTAATTTACAAACTTATATATTTCTGGTTTTATCGTCTCACATACCTATAGCCGGAGGATAAACGTTGATGAAGCCATCTTTATTTACACCAACGCTTCTTTATAGCCAGCAGGTTGCTAAGTTTAAATTGTAAAATTTGCTTTTTGTCGTTATACCTAACTATGGAGGGCTTTGCTGCATCGTGCAACTTTTTAAAGATGTTCTTTCTTCTGTTCAGCGCGTTTATACAACCGAAATAAATGGAAACGAGTTATTTGGTTTTCCTAAAGGGATTCATCTCGTTTTTTACGTCGTTCGTACTCGCAAAATCAATTAAAAACTTTCAAATTAATCCTTTTATGTTGGCAACCTTCGGAGATGTTTTTCAAATTGAAAATATCTCTCGTTGATGGAATTTTATTTTTTGGATACTCTTTGCTATGGCTTTAATGGACTTACCTGACTATAACAATGAATAATTATGACTTCGGTATCAAAAAAAATAATGAGAAATATCTAAAAAAAAAATTAGGTGGGGGGAAAAAAAGGGTGAAAGGAAATTTCAATCGCAAAGATGAAAAACAAAAAAAAAGATGAAAAGGACTAACTTTTGATATTATTTTGAGAGGGCTAAAATTTAAAATTTCGAAACTAAATTGATTTTATCGATTTTTCAGACTTCAAATTCAATTTTTCAAATTGAGGGAGAAGCGTGTTTTTTGGTCTCTAATTTGGTCTGGCTTTTAGATTGAGCAATTGAGATGATAACATATTAGCACAATTATACCTCGAAGTGGATAATTTTGCTTGTACTTGAGATCAGGCAACGTTCAAAAAAAATTTAAGTTAAAAAAATCTGGAAAATATTTGCCAAAAAAGATGTAAGTATGTTTATTCTCGAAAATGTCGTTTATGCCCACTTTTTAAATAACCCCATTTTGAAAAAATAAATTTTTTTGTTTGTTGAATTTCCTGCAAAAAATTTGAACTTTTTTTTAGAAATTTAAAAAGCATAAAAAAGTGATTTTTTCCAAGTTTCCTAAAAATGAGGTAAGTAAAAGTGAAAAGTGAGCACCAATATTGACATTTTTTCAATTTTTCAACTTTATTTGATTGTAGGTACTTAGTCAAATTTTATGGACAATTGAACGGGGATAAACATTCGTTCAGGCCATAAGATTTTTGCCATATATTTTTAGAGTCTCATTACACCTTCTTGAACCCTTAGCCCTATTGCACATTAAATTATTTCTCTCTCTCCCTCTCATCTCTTGATTTTGCAAAATCGTATTTGAAACTGATGACTATAAAAATGAGAAAAAGTACTTACCTACTTATTTTTTTTTAGCAAAAAAATGGATTTTTCACGGTTTTCAGTGATACTAAAATTATTCTTAGGTTCTTCTTAAAGCTTTGGCTTTGGCTTAAGGATGGGGTACGGTAATAAGTTTTCACATTTTTGAAGAGCAACTTCCTCCAAAAGAAAAGGATCTTTCCTCTTGCTTAGGAATCATTTGCTCTCCATGATAAAATTAGAAAAAATAATGTATAACTCCTCACGGAAATTATTTTGAAAAATTTATCAAACTTCCCGCTGATTTTCGAAAAAATCCTCAACTTACTAAAAAACTTGAAAAAATTAAGAAAAAATTTGAATTTCTAAAAAATTGGCCAAATTTTTTTGACAGAAGTTTTGCAGAATTTTTCGACATTTTAGAAGTAATTCTCATAAATTGAAACTCAATTATAATATTCCTGCCTATTTTAAATTGGATAATTTTTTTTTGAAATTTAGACTATAATTGAGCGATAGAAATAATACGACAATTGTCAAACTTGATAGCAGGACAATTTATCTGAATTTAATTTGACATTCGATACAGAAAAATTATGTAATAATATTGTTAAAAATGCATTTCATCAACATTTTTTCCTTGCTTTGTTCAAGCAGTAAAATTTCTGTTTAATTTTTGCAGATTTTTTTTTGAAACTGAAACAAAATTTCTTTGTTATTACCTATATAAGAAGGTACATAGGTAGGTGTAATATTGAAAAAATTCCAGTGTTTCCAAAATGTTGGCCAAAGAGTGAAATAAAATGAGCCATAAGGAAACAATGTTTTTGGAAATTTTTTTAGAAGTGGGTGTGCGGGGTGGGGTGGAGGTAAACATTTTAAGGGGAGATCAGAGAACAGTATTCGAAAAAAGGGGACTCAAAGGTTCACAACTCTTCAATTTTGGCCCATCGTTCGCATAGATGATTTTTTTCATTTTATGATCTTCAAAAGAAAATCAACCGAAGTGATAGTATTCTTTTTTTCAAAAATTGTTTTTTTTTACCTGTTTTGACTCAAAATTTGAATTTTTATTGAAAAGACCAAACTCAAAATTAGCAATAAGAATTTTATTGGTTTGGTGCTCGAACCAAAAACTAGAACTGAGAACATTTATTGTAAAAATCTTATGAGGATCTCTAGCATAGGTCTATATTTTTGAACTTTTAAAATGCTGTTTGAAATTTAACGGATGTTTTTTTTTTTTAGTATTTTTCACACTGATCACGAAAAAAGCAGTAAAGAAATTCCATCGCCCAAGGATTTTTCACATTTTGAATTTTTTGAATATTTTTTTACACTTTTTGATAACCTTTGACACTTGAAGTCAATTTTCTGAGCAAAGGGAGGGTTAAACGAAAAAAACGAATAGAACATAAATTGTAGAGGGTAAAATTTCCTGTCTAAAAAGTACGATTAATTTTTCTTAGGAGGCTTACTTTCCGAGATATTTCAGTAGAAAGTTCAACGTAGGTACAAGTACTTTTTTTATTGAAAATATCTCAAAAACTAAAATGAAAATGTACATTAGGTGCTGAGAAACAACTTTTGTTTGGAAATTTTTTCATTACAATCCATAGATCAGGCGATACATACCTTTGAAATGTTGGGAGGTGGACCCTGGGGAAAGGGGGAGGGGATAAAAAATGCATACGGGCTTAATTTCTTTGTTCTAGTGTCCAGAACAAGAATCAATCATAAAATCAATTTTAACAGGAATTTCGCGCGGAAGCCCTTTTTTGTACGATTGAGACCTGACTAAATGCTGAGTTTGAATATGATTTCAGTTTACGTCCATCAGGTCAGAATTTTTCCTATTTAATTAAAATTCTTTGTTGAGAATTTGTTTTACATTTTCTGATTCAACTTTTGACCCTTAAAGTCAATTTTCTCAGCAAAGAAAGAGTTCAAAGAAAAAAATGAATGGAACATAAATTGTAGAGCATAAAATTTTCTTTCTGTAACGATCAATTGTTTTTTTTTCTTCAAAGGCTTAGTTTTTGAGATATTTTCAATTTTAAAAAAGTTGAACTTTCAACTTTCAACTGAAATATCTCGAAAGCTAAGCATCTTTAGAAAAAACTAATTGAACTCTACAGAAAGGAAATTTTACGTTCTACAATTTATGTAATATTAATTTTTTTCGTTGAACACTTTCTTTGCTCAGAAAATTGACTTAAAGTGTAAAAAGTTATCAAAAAGTGTAAAAAATGTCCAACAAAAAATTCAATTGTGAAAAATCCTCGCTTGATAGAATTCTTTCAAAATACTATAAAAAACACCCATTAAACTTCAAAAAGCATTTTCAATTTCAACCTGTGTAGTGCATGAAATCCGCCCAAAAAATGTGCCTGGTTACGAAAATAAATCATATCAAAAATCAATGGGCGTTATGGGGGAAGGGGGTAGCAACAGATCAAAAATTTCTTTCTGAAATCTATTTTTTTCATTTTTTCAACTCAAAATGTAATTGTTCCTATTTTAGTACGGACGATTTAGCTTACAAAGAGCCAAAAGCCAAAAAAAATCCCAGAAACGGGAAAGTTCGTATATAAGCTTTGTAGAGAGTGTATTTCAACATACCCGACTTTCCCTAAAATCGGTGAATATTTTGACCCCCTTTTGGGGTGAGGGGGGTTCAAATTTTCGTTCTTCGGCTATAACTTTCAAAATTACGTATTTACGAAAAAATAGTTGAAACAAAAATTGTAGAGAATAAAAAAGCAAACAATTTTGTTATTTACAATTTTTTCCTAAGACGTCATGGGAGGGAGCTAGGGGCTGCAGAAAAAAATCAATTTTGAAAATTTTCCATTATCAGAAAAAATCACCAAAAATCGGGTTAATCGACTTTTATGTAGGAGCGACTCTTTTGCATAGTACATCCTATTAATATGTAGAATAAGAAAAATGAACAACCGACCCCTCATCTCAAAGTAGGGGGGTGGATCCCCTGTAGAAAAAGTTGGATTTTCCCCCTGGAATATCTCAGCTACAGTGAAAAATTCGAAAATTGGTTCAAACAAACGTTGTAGAGCGTTAAAAGACGAACACTTTCCTTTTTTTACATTTTTTCTACGTGGTCTTGGGGCCGAGCTAATGCAAAATGAAAAAAGATCGACGAGGGGTTCGAAAATTTTTCATCAACTCAATAAATTACACGTGTGTAGGTCTGGTATAAAATCTAGCGAACCAATAGCCCAACAAGTGGGTTTCTGGGATTTTCGTGGTCACTAAAGTCGATTTTTATAATCATCTAATCCCTGGACCCAAATTGGACCCTAAAAGAGGGGGTTTAAAATTTTGTGAGAAATTTTCGAACGCTGCGTCGATCTTTTTTCTTTTTGCATTAGCTCGGTCCCAAGACCACGTAGAAAAAAATGTAAAAAAAGGAAAATGTTCGTCTTTTAACGCTCTACAACGTTTGTTTGAATCAATTTTTCGAATTTTTCACTGTAGCAGAGATATTCCAGGGGGAAAATCCAACTTTTTCTACAGGGGGTCCACCCCCTACTTTGAGATGAGGGGTCGGTTGTTCATTTTTCTTATTCTACATATTAATAGGATGTACTATGCAAAAGAGCCGCTCCTAAAAGTCGATTAACCCGATTTTTGGTGATTTTTTCTGATAATAGAAAATTTTCAAAATTGATTTTTTTCTGAAGCCCCCAGCTCCCTCCCGTGACATCCTAGGAAAAAATTGTAAATAACAAAATTGTTTGTTTTTTCATTCTCTACAATTTTTGTTCCAACTATTTTTTTCGTAAATACGTAATTTTGAAAGTTATAGCTGAAAAACGAAAATTTGAACCCTCTCCCCCCCCCCAAAAGGGAGTCAAAATATTCACCGATTTTAGGGAAAGTCGGGTATGTTGAAATACACCCTCTGCAAAACTTATATACGAACTTTCCCGTTTCCGGGAATTTTTTTGGGGTCAAAACCTATAATGACCGTACTATTTCTTATCACTCGAAAAAAAATTCTCCAAGAACTATAATTTCTTTCGAAAATTTCCCTTTCCTCGAATCAATTGCAATTCTCCCTAGTAAAACTGCAATTTTATCGGATAGGGGGGGGGGGGTATCCCTGCCTCTTCAGTTGCGTCCTTGAAACCAATCAATAATGATAATTTTAAAAAACATAATTTCTCTGAATATGGACTCATTTTCAACTTAATTTTAATGAACACATTCGATTGCAAACAGACCAAAAATACACATGAATATGAAGGTAGGTACGCGAATTAAATTTTCATCAAACTATTTTTGAAAGGGGAGCAACAAAATGATTCATAATAATGACTCATTTTGTTCCAAAAGTTTTCATGGCTTGTACTTGTTTGCATTGCACCACATTCTTTATTGATTAGATTTATCCACAGAAAAAACAATATCATAATGATTCACATTTATGTACGAATCTTGATAAGCCATCAAGAAAACATGCTTATAACGCATAAAAATATAGAATTTCAACGGTGAACCAAAAAATCATATGCATATGTAGTGTATTATTTTGAGATTCCTAATGATTAACTACATAAATGTACATATGTGGGCAGAAAACGAACAACTCGACGATTTCTTAGAAAGCTTTGTAAGAAATTTGGCAGGGTAGTTATAGGTAATACATATTAAAAGAAACTATTCGCCAATCATCCCCTTTTTCTCGGATAAACGACTAAATAAGTAGGAAAAGTTACCAAAAAACGTTTCCTCGTTCTTTTTATTAGGTTGCTTCCTTTACAAAATACGAATAATAAAAGGATAGGTATAGGTACATAATAAATTGAAAGACATTCTATCCTGATAAATGCACCTCGTAAAAGTGATTTTTTTCTTTCAATTTATCGACAAAACCAATATCTATACTCGTAGTTCCTTGTTCCTTATTTCTTTTGTGTGCTCGAGAATAAAATTCCAAGCTTTTGCCTCTCACCAAACAAAAAATACAATTTTAAATACATAAATAATAATTTTAGGTTGAGAAATTTCTTAACTCTTCCTCCCTCCTCCTCTTCACTGGTATATTTTCCAAAAATATTACCCATTGTAAATTTCACCTACTGCGTATATTTGAAAATTGATAAAGTATAAAACACGTCATACTTTGTGAAACTTTCAAAACACACATGTCATATCGAGTGAATCTTAAATTTACTTTAATAAGGCAAATTATTTATTACTCTGCTTGATTAGCAGCTAAAGTGCCAATTATGCGAGAAAGTTTAGAAAGCAAGTTGCTCAAGTCGAGTATTTTCCCCTTGAAAAATATAATAAATGATTGTACTTTCGCCAATTTTTCTTTTCTAGAAAAACTGCTTAATTTTAATGGAATAAATCCAAATAGTTTTTTCTATTCGATTTTCACTTTTCGTACACTCGAGTTTGTTCAAATCGACGACAATCTTGGGAAAAAAATATATCTAAAGATAGATTATTAAAAAAATGAACAAAATAACTCACCGAAATTCGAAGACGAATATAAAAAACTAGCTTGTAGCACAAATTAGAGTATAAAAAAATCGCATATAACGCGTGATGAATTAATATAAGTGCGGGAGAGAAACCGCGTGCTGATTCGAAAAACTTCCAAGAGACTGTAGCCGCTTTCGCGTAAAGGGGTAAACCGGCAAGAGGCCGCGGATGTTCTGATTTGCGCTGGCTTGAGAAATACGGGAAAAACTTTTACCGAGGACGGCGACCGTTGCCGAGTAGAATCGACACGAGCGAGCGCGGGAGATGTGCTCGTGGAGTTGTGGAAGTCGATCGATCTCCGGCGCGATGGCGAAGAAGCAGAAGGTGGGTAGGAGTACGGAAAAACGGCGGCGGTTGGACCGGACAGGTGAAAATTACCCAGCATCACATTCGCCGTTGGCGCGTTTTCGTCGTGGCGTTCTTCCCCTTTGAGAGGGCGCGCGCAGCCGCTTCGTCGGAAAATCATACAGACCCTTTGGTATATTCTACAATTATTTCGGACAGATTTTCTTTCCAATTTGTACTTTGTTTTCAGGTACGCGACGAGAACTGTGGACGCCGGTTAAGACGTCAGTACCTGAGCGTAATTCTGGGTTTAATCAATTAATGGCTGGATAGCGATAGTTTTCGAGCGAGGGTGAATTTTTTGCGGATTCTGAGTCTGGTGAGTGAATAGGTGGGATAGAAATTAGATTAGGTAAGTCGAGGAATATCGTAGAAGACATAAGATTCTCATTCTCTTGAGTCGGGTTCACCAAAAACAGATTATTAAATTTTATAGGTACTCATTCGGATAGGTAGTAGGTACGTACCATTCTACTTTAGCCAATTAAAAAAACAGAAGTGTACTCAGGATTTTCTCAAGAGGGAGTAAAAAATCTAGGTGACCACAGTAATCAAGTGAGAAAATTTGAAAAAAAAAGGGCTATTCCATACCAACTCTAAACAAAAATGAAGTAGGTCGGGTCTTCCGATTTTGCTTAATTTTTTTTACGAGTTTCCCTTGTTAATAGAGGCGAATTGAGAAAAAAAAACCATTTTTTTCTAGCAAAGCTCTTATTGTGGAAAATTGTCGAGAGTGGTCCCCTGAGTAACCCCAGAGAGTTACCACCCCACAGACCTCAGGCTAAATCTTTTAGGCCCCAAAAAACGGATTTTTCGCATTATCTCCCCAGGGTTTGATTTTAGGGTAAAAATAGTTCTGTATTTTTTTGTTCTACGCTTAATTTACAATATTTTTTGTATGAACAATTTTTTTGTACGACCATTAGCGGAGGAGATAGAGGCTCTTGAAGGAAAGGGGTTCTGGGAAATCATCGAAAAATAATGGAAAATTTCAAGTAATTTTTAATCATGAATTTAAAAATTTTGTAGCTCAGCAATGTACCTACTTTCAGAGTATCTATTTGATTTTTCAATTTTAACAAATATTTACGAAACTGTGATCGATGTTTTTATAGAAAATTAGTGGAGGGAGACGAAATTTGGCTCACATTTTCTCTACATCAAAAAATGACCAGTTTTGGTATTTAGCCTGAGACTCAATATGATGAAAAGTTGGGAAAATTCGATCGGGGGGGGGGTCCTGACCGAAGGTTTCAACTTTAAAAAAAAAGGAGGAAAAAAGTATCCAGATCACTTTTTGTTAGTTTCAGAAAATCAAATGGCGAGGGCGCAGGGGCGAAAAAGGCTATGAGTGACGGTATTTAGGCCAGGTACCTTGTGAATGAGAAATAAGGTGGGGGTAGGCACATAGCAGGGATAGAGGTAAAAACCCAATTTACATAATATTACTATTTTCATGCCCACAAAATGCACTTTAGTAATGATTTTATACCGATTATCACGTTTTCAATAATACTCATACATTTCCCAGAACCTCTTTCCTTCAAGGGTCTCTATCTACTCCGCCAATGGTTGTACAAAAAAATTGTTCATACAAAAAATGTTTTAAATTGAGTGTAGAACAAAAAAGTACTGAGCTATTTTTACCCTAAAATCAAACTCTGGGGAGATAATGCGAAAACCCGTTTTTTGGGGGTTCAACTCCCCTAAAAAATTTAGCCTGAGGTCTATGGGGTGGTAACTTTTTGGGGTTACTCTGTGGACCACTCTAGACACTTTTCCGCAATAAAAGCTTTGCTAGGCAAAAATGTTTTTTTTTTTCAAAATGATGCTAATTCGCCTGCATAATGTTGTCTACAGTCCAACCGGCATAAAGTGCTCTAGAAATCGAAATCAGCGTGCTTTTTTCCGGGACAAAAAAATCAGTTGGGCTTTTTATGTGTATGGGCCCCATAGTCCCGAAAAAGTGTATTTTGGATTTCTGCCCTTGCACAATAGGGGGCTGCAGCTTAACCCCCCCCCCCCCCCGTTTTTCCCATTTTTTTAAAATTTGGACAGGGACAAAATATTTTTTCACAGACTGGTATTAGTGGACACTCCCCTGACTCCAACTGTATGTCTATGGGGTACCAGCGCTCATAATATGTGATTTTTTGCGAAATTATTTGGCCATTTTTGGCTCAATAATGGCTCCATAGGCGTCATGCAAAAAAAAAACATCTCAACACATACAAGGATTCATTCCATACTCATTAAGCCAAAGTTTATGGAAAACGGTCGGCATAATAGGTTGTGGTGAATTTTTGAAGTTGAGAAAACGCATCATTTTCGCCCCTTTTGTTAAAACTGAAATACTGAATTACCGAAAAAATTTCAGAAACTGGGGTTGTGACCTATCAAAATGGGTTAAAATTTTACGAGCAGAACAAAGATATTGATGAAAATGTAATTTGAGTATTTTCGAATATTTTTGAGCAATTTTGAGCCCAATATTGGGTAAATTTTTAAGTATTTTTCAAAAATAGACGTATGACCTATGAAATCGGGATAAAATTTCACCAAAAAATTGAAAATGTTGACTAAAACTTTTTTGAAGATTTTTTGAAGATATTGAGCATTGGCCTATTTTTGAATAAGTAGGTATTTTTAAATAATTGACATGTGACCTATCAAAATGGGGTAAAATTTTACGAGCAACACAAAGCTATTAGGTAGTTAAAATGTAATTTGAATATTTTTGAACCATTTTGAGCCTAAAATTTGGATAATTTTAGTTTTGAGAATTTTGAGCACAGGCTAATTTATGAGTATTTTCAAATAATTGACATATGACCTATCAAGATGGGTTAAAATATGTAATTTCTGCATTTTTGAGCGATTTTGAGCTCAAAATTAGGTTAATTTTAATGTATTTTCCTTAAATTGTTTTTTTTTCAACAATTTTCTTTTAAATACTAATTCATAAAATCTAACAAACGACAGGCCACAAGTTATGATTCATTTTTTTGAATTTTAACTTTATCAAGAAGGTTGGGATGATTATTAGAATGGATTTTCATCCCAAAAAAGTCATCTCACAATTTTTCTGAACATTTTTCAGCTGCGATTAATTTTGGATGATTTTTCATCGCAGAATTAACCGCACGTTTTTTTCTAGATCTTGAGGCCTGGAATTGATTTTCAACCCAAAAAAATCATCTCGCGATTTTTTCGATGATTTATGGGCCGCAATTAATTTGGGATGAATTTTCACCGCAGAATTAATCGCACATTTTTTCTAGTTTTTGAGGCTGGAATGATCATTGGAATAGATTTTCATACCAAAAAAATCATCCAACGATTTTTCCGACCATTTTTGAGCTTCAATTAACTTGGGAAAAATTTTTATCGCAGAATTAATAGCACGTTTTTTTCTCTCTTTTATGAGTCCCGGATGATCATTGGAATGGATTTTCATCCCAAAAAAATAAGATGGGGGTTCAGAAGAATCATCCTTCAAAGTTGGGTAATTTGGGAAAAAAATCGCATTTGCATAAAAATTACGCCCCCTCCCCCAGCTTCCTTGAGGGTTAGCAGGGAAATGATCGCGGTTATGTGAATAGACAATCAAGAGGAACTCGTAAAAAAAAATTGGGTGAAATTTGAAGACCCGACTTCATTTTTGGTTCAAGTTGGTATGGAATAGCCCTTTTAAGTTTTTTTCATAGATTTTCATTTTTTAGTAAAAAAAAAAAAAAAACAGAAATTTAAAAATCTAATGAACATTGTTTTGACCTATTATGCAAATTACAAAATAAAGGTAATAAACAATCCCATTTCAGTTTGTAATTGATTGAAATGAACTTTTGAGCTTTTTTCAGTAGTACCTAAAATTTACTTCTAAAATTTTTTAAAAATTGAAAAAATTTTCTCAAAAGTGGTTTGGTATGAATTTTTTTACTGTAAAGTTTCCCTGGCTTCCATTTTTTGGTGATTGTTGAGAAATGTCGCCATTTTTTTGTGGTTTTCAAAATAATCAGTAAAAAAATCATGAAACTATTTTTTTGAAATTTTTCTCGAAATGATGTTGGTACCTACTTGAGTACTTACCACCTTCATACTCCTTGAAAATCATCGACGCCGAATTTCCACCGCAACCTCCTTGTCCAGGTGATTTTTTCAAAATAAGCAAAATTTAGTCTTATTCAAAAAATATTAAAGTGAAAAAAAATCGTCGGTGATGATTTTAAAATGTTAAAATAATTATACTTGCATTGTCTCAGGAAAATTTTTTCAAAAAAATCGTTCTTCAATAATTTGTTGAAGATTTATGTAGATACCTACCTATTTAAAAAACATTAAAAAGTGAAACTTTTTAGGATCAGTGAAAAATGAAAAAAATGGATGCTAGTGGTATTTTTAGGTAAAAACATTTATTTACCTATTCTAAAACAATTTCAATTTTTTTCAGTTTTTCAAAATTTTTAAATACATATGATCAAATTTTAAGGTCGAGTGGGAAGAGTGATTGAAAAGTCGAAAAGTGATTTTTTTACCAAGTTGTTTTGAAGTGTAAACATTTAAACACAATTTTCTACCTACTTTCTCTTCAGCTGTCAAAATGCTTTAGGCCATTCAACTTGAAATTCCAACCGAGGTGGGACACGAAAACGATATTATTGGAACTCCTTCTTTTTGCAGAAATCGTATTTTCTTAAACACTTGATGAAATATCGCAAACATTCGGTAAAAACTGTTGAAAAATCATTAAAATTATGCCAAATCTCATAAATCAGCAGCTCAAAGACTGTTTGAAATTTCCAATGAAAAATTATTTGTAAAATTGGGTAAACCAAGTAGGTACGTGCCTATTTGAAAAATTCAATTTTCAAATTCTTTATAATTTACCTCGAAAAAAACAAAAGACAAAAAATTTAAGAGAATATCCAATATTTATTGTCATACCAAGATTACATTTTCAAACGAAATTCTCGTTTATAATTATTTAGTAGCAACCGCATCTTTCACCACCAATGGGAAACGGGTAAGGCTGCGGCAATGGAACAACAACCGGAGGTGGACGAATGATTGGTCTTGGTGCACAGGGAGGTTTTTGATTCGGTGGCAATAAGGCCAAGATGATATTAGGAATGGTTACAGATTGTCTTTGAGGTTGAGGTACTCGAATTGGGACTGGTTGAGGTACTGGTAAGAATGAAATCGGTGGCGGAATGTGACCGAAACCGAATTCTCTTCTGCCGAATTCTCTTTCAAAAGGAAATCTACCTTCGAATTCTTCGCAGCCACATCCTCCAGGAAACAATGGTTTGGCCACAGCCGAGTTCAATGTCTACAAAAACGAGGCATTTTTTCAAAAATCTGAACAAAAATAATTAAACGAAAAAAGATATACTTACTTGGATGCAGAATACAATCGCGAAGACGAAGACAATGTCCATTTTAAAAGCCATCGTAAATGTTTTTTCGTTCGAAACAAATTGTTCACTAAATCACAATTAGTAGAATTCGAAGACTAGTTAGAGAACTGAATGATTTTTCTCAGTACGATCGGACTTATTTATACGAAAAAATTACACGAGTGTATCTTCAACGCGTGACATCTTAGGTGATTTGATGAGCCTATCGTGAATAATGCGTCAGTATTTTTTCCTCTTATCGAGGCACACAACTCGCAGATAAAATTGTTTTGAATTAGGAATGCGATTTTTTCACTGAGCGATTATTGGTTGTGAAGAAGGAAACCGACGTGAAATGATAAAATTTTTGATAACTTTCGGAGGAATGATCGCATAATTCGTATAGATCATATGCAGCAGGGTGGGCTGTGTATGAAAAAATGTCTTCGATTTTGCCAATTTTTTGGTAAGTAATACAGCTTAGGAGGGACACCTCGACCTCCCAGAAAAATTTTGGGCTCCCATTGACTCCGTGAGGAGAAGCTATTGCTCCCAAAGTAGGACCATTTTCGAAAAAACACTGTTTTTTGCATTTCCACCCCCAGAATCCGTATTATTTTTGACCCCCCCCCCCCGCATTGAAAATATGTGATTTGAGATGCTGAATCTTGTGGTATGTTTGAGTTTCTGATTGAAGCAGAGGCGTTTTTTCAAGGGAAGTTAGAAAATTCAGACTTTCATTGTTTTTTTCAAGGCTTGAGATTTTATCAAAATAATAATTTTTTGGTTAAATGTGTCCAGAAAAATATGTAAATTGAGTATAAATTTCATCCTAAAACAAAGATTTTTTCCCAGCACCACTCTTTCGAGTTTCGACTTTGAACTTCAAAATTTTTCATTTTTCAATAGCTTCTAATTATTTTTTTCCACAAACTGGATTCAACTATCTAAGTTCAAATTTATTCTAATTTCTGAGTTCCAATTTTTTCAATTGTAAATTTCTTCAATTAAGTACTCTGATTTTGATTTTTTTTCAAAATTGTATCCAATTCCCAATTTTAAAATTTTTCCAACAGTAAAATTATTTTAAACTTGAATTTTCTCAAAATTTTCCCATTTTTTTTCAATTTAATGTTCTTTAAAAAATCCTTTTAATTAGGTAAAAAAATTGAAGAAAATTTTGAAATTATTGGAAGAAGTTTTTGAATTGGAAAAAATTCCATGAAATATACATTTAAAAAAAATTTTAAATCCCCAAATTGAAAAATTTCAAAGAAAATTTGAATTAAAAAAATCTCTTTGTTGGAAAACATTTTCGTATATTATATTAAAAATTTTTCAACTTAAGACTTCTTCATTTTTCTTTCAAATCTGTGTTTTTCAAAATTTCTTCCCAACTCAATGAGTAATTATAAATGAAATTTTAAAAAGAGGGTACAAGAGACAGACGTGAACCTATTCTTATTTGTGATTTTTTGATAAATTCGTATTGGAAAGATTTTTAAAAATCTTTAGTTTCTTCAAATTTTCCCACTTCCTCAGATTTTACCTTCCAAAATTGCCGCTGGATTGAAAGTCATTTCAACCCTTGAAATTTTTTCAGAAAAATCGCAGATCGATTTTTTTTTCAAGGTCTAAAAAAAGTTAATTTCAAGACTTTCACCAAAATGGTCATTAAACTAATGTAAAAGGAGGTAACCATATTATAATTTTTGCTCAACTTAAAAATTGAAGGGTCTACGAAATAAACTTCAAAAATACCGAAAAAATCGAAAAAAAATCAGCCAAGAAAATGAATGTCTTTTGAAAAGTGAATAAATTTTGTTCTGATGTTTTTTCGCCCAACATCAAAACTAAAGGGACGACGAATCGTTCAACAGATTTCTGAAAATTTTTCAGTTTTCTCATTTTAGCAGAAAAAATCTTCAGAATAAAATTTGTCCATATTCAACTTCTTTGATTGATTTTTCAAGGATTTTTTGATACAAAATCCAATTCGTAGTCTCTTCGATTTCAAAGTTGAACAACAATTCATAATATGGAGATTTATTCAATTTTTGAGGCACTGGTACTACCCATTTCCATGATTAAAGATGTTTTGCGATAATTTCTTTTTGAAAAGACAGTTGCTCCTTAGATTTCGAAGATAGACTACTTGTTTTTCTGATCTCTTTTTTCTTTTTGGTTCGACAGATCATTTACCGGACACCTCGTAGAGAGTGAATAAATTAAATTCATAAAGAGGAAAAAAACAGATGAAAAAAATTTTATGAATCGTAAGTTTGAAAAATTTTTTAAAATCTAAAATTAATTCAAATCTACCCCCAGATCGTCCCAAACAACACATTGACGAAAAACTGCCACTCTAGATGAGGGAGAGCGAGATCAGCTCTACATATATAATTTCGCGAAAAAAAAATAAAAGAATAATCCATTCCACATCACTCAACCCTTTCCCCCTTCGAACCCTCTTAGATCAGCAATTACTCGACGAAGGACTGCCACGGTCGATCACACGAACGTTTCATTTGCATTAAAAAGGTACAAGAGCGTTCGCTGAACCACCCCTCAAAGCAGGTGTTTTTTTTACCAACGTGCGTTTTCATTTTTCTAAATTAGTTTCCTTTCAAATCAGCCGACCGGTATGATGCTTTGTTCTTATAACAATTCCTATGTCCAGCTTCATGGTCCAGTGACCTTAATCATATTGAATAAAGGGGTACCATCGGTTTAAGTTGAAGACCTTTGATAAAAAGGTCAAATTTGAGAATAAATGTCTAAAATATGCGAGATAAACGTGAATTTCAAAACTTTGACCAAAATGTTAGCTAAAATAATATAAAATGGGGTAATTTGACATAGGTACTGATGTTGGGTTTTCCATTTAACCCCTCATTCGCTTGAAATTTCAAGTACCATGAAAAGTTTCCGATGAACATGCTGCTTATTTTCAAAATTGAAAAGGCAAATGTTTTTTCAAAAAAAAAAAAAAAATGAAAATCATGTGCAGGTAGTAGGTATTTCTAATAGGAATGGACGTCATTTTAGGCAACATTTTTTCAATTTGAGGAATTTCTTTCGCAATTTCTTGAAATAAAATTTTTACTACCCATTTTTTTCCTTTCTATAGAAGATCGATCATTGATTAAATTTTTGTTCAAGAACGTTAAGAAGCTAAATAATGTAGGTAAGGAAACTACACATAGGTGAACTTAGATACTTGCCTGAATACTGATTTGTAAAAAAATGTCTCATTGTCTTTGCATGAAAATCGAAAAACAAAAGTCAATTTGAGTCATGAGAGTTGACCAAGCGACCAAGCCTAAGCAACCCGTTGTTGTGGGATTTTTTCTTTTTTTTTAATCTCGAAGAAAAAAGCTCAAAGGCTTAAAGTTCAAAGCAGTGTATCAAAAACGTAAAATTTTTGGGGTTTCGTTTTCGTTTTTGCTCTGTTCGTTTTTAATGAAGTTGTAACTTTTTTGTTTTTTAAAAATGTTTTTTTTTTCGTTTTTAATTGTTTTTTGGATGTCAAAATGTGAATACGTAGTAATCAAATATAACGATGAAAACTGAAGTGAAAAGTCGAAAAATGTATCAAAACAGCAAGAAAAATGTGCAAAATATTGTGTTTTTTAACGAATTTCTTCATAAACTGGAATACAAAATGAACAGCCATTATATGAAATGAAAAATAGAAGGACAGCTTCGTTAGGGTGGCACTTATTTTTCAACTTTCGAATTTCTATCGGCACCGGGCAGAGCTTCGTTAGAATATACCCCAATATGATGTAAAAAAAATTTCAGCTCATTTCATTCATATTAACACGTGCCCCACCGGCGTTGAAGTTCAATGTTGTACATTAGCTCGTGCTTTCAGCACTATACCCGCGACTCGTGTCACTCGGGCGACGCAACGTGGTTCAGTTGGCTTATGAAATAAGGCGTAAAACTTACAGAATGTGAGTCGTGGGGTGCTTAGAGCTAACACAACTCTGGAATTATATTTTTATAAAAATTAATCAAGGTTTAAATGGGTAAAAAATGAAGTTAATGACTTTAAATTAGCTAGTTTACTACTAGCACGCTGCTTTCTGGAATCCTAAATGATCTGAGAGATCAAAAAAAAGAAAAGTGTATACTTATAGATCAACTTGGGTACACCTTAGGGGGAGTTCAGGGAGGCTCGAGTCCCCTCCTTAAGCTTGCCAAAGAAATTGTTAATAATAAGTAAGAATGTCAAAATAAAGTTTTTTTTTTCTTTTCAAACAGGATTTTACATCCAAATTTTATTGAAAATCAGATTTTTACTCATCTTTCAGTCAGAAATCACCGTTTTTCAGTCAATTTCCAGTTTATCAGAAAAAATCAGTAAGTTTGTTTGAGACCAAAAAACAGTTATGTACTGTTTTTCAATCTTTACTTCTGAAATTGACACCGTTGTTGGTTCATCGTCGTCGGATCCCATCTGACTGTCCTCATCCTTTATCTCTCCTACAGCTTCGTGCTGTGGAGGCAGGGAGAGGGCAAGTTCAGAGGTCGATGTGCTGGGCTGCAGCGTGGGGGAAGGCTGAGCTGCTGCCGGATCCGTCCTTAATGGCGTGGCGATCATCGGCCTCCAGCGCATGTAGTCGTTCAAGTTGGTGGTGATCGAGCAAAACGGGTGCAGACAGCTTAACTCTGGTACTGCGTCTCTTTCTTGGTTGTAGCTTGGGTGCTGTTGTTTCAGCATTGTATCCGTACATGATACATGGAAGGGATGCAGGCAGTTCTTTGATAGGACGATGTAGTCCTTGGTATTGACAGGGTCGAGCTGTGCTGCGTCCGTTTTGTGGAGATCGGGTCCATCACCCGCGATGTGATTGCCACAGCGTGAGCAAATGACCATCGGAGCGGTGGTGTACGGGTCAGTCGTGAGATCGCTACCCTACGAGCCTTCGCGCTCAGGTAGCTTGAATCGACGGGCGAAGTGATGGAGTACCAGGATCGGAAAAACGAATACTGTGCAGCCGAGTACTTCGAGCGGGAAAAGCCACGGCGTTTCAGGCTACCATCTTATAAATTAATTGACCTACAGTCATATAGTACAGACATTTTAGCTAAAATAAGGCCCTAACCCAAAAAAAATTAACAGGAAGGGGAAGTTTCGTATATAAGCTCAGTAAAGTATGTATTTTAATATTCCAGAACTTCCCTAAAATCGGTTAATATTTTGACCCCCTTTTGGGGGGTGAGGGGGTTCAAATTTTCGTTTTTCGGCTATAACTTTCAAAATTGCGTATTTACGAAAAAATTGTTGAAACAAAAATTGTAGAGAATAAAAAAACAAACAATTTTGTTTTTTACAATTTTTTCCTAGGACATCATGGGAGGGAGCTAGGGTCTTTAGAAAAAACCCAATTTTGAAAATTTCCCATTCTCAGAAAAAATCATCAAAAATTGGGTTAATCGACTTTTAGAAGCGGCTCTTTTGCATAGTACATCCTATTACAATGTAGAATAAGAAAAATGTATAACCGACCCCTTATCTCAAAGTGGGGGGGGTGGACCCTCCGAAGAAAAAGTCGTGTTTTCCCCCAAGCGTAGCTCAGCTGTAGTGCAAAATTTGAAAAATTGGTTCAAACAAACGTTGTAGAGCATCAAAAGACGAACATTTTACTTTTTTTACTTTTTTTCTACGTAGTTTTGGAGGCAAGCTATGGCGAAAATGAAAAAAATCGGCATTCGGAAATTTTTCATTAACTCAATGTAATAACCATGGGTAAATCTGGTAAATTTAAAATCTAGCGAACCAATGGTCGAACAAGTGGAGTTCTGAGGTTTTCATGAGCGCTGAACTTGATTTTTATAATAATTTTGATCCTGGGACCCAAATTGGGTCCCAAAAGGAGAGTTTATTTAGTTGATGAAAAATTTTCCAACGCCGCGTTGCTTTTTTCTTTTTGCAATAGCTCGCCTCCAAGACCACGTAGAAAAAAAGTAAAAAAAGTAAAATGTTCGTCTTTTGATGCTCTACAACGTTTGTTTGAACCAATTTTTCAAATTTTGCACTGCAGCTGAGCTACGCTTGGGGGAAAATACGACTTTTTCTTCGGAGGGTCCACCCCCCCCCCCCCCCCCTTTGAGATAAGGGGTCGGTTATACATTTTTCTTATTCTACATTGTAATAGTATGTACTATGCAAAAGAGCCGCTTCTAAAAGTCGATTAACCCGATTTTTGATGATTTTTTCTGGGAATGGGAAATTTTCAAAATTGAGTTTTTTCTAAAGACCCTAGCTCCCTCCCATGACGTCCTAGGAAAAAATTGTATACAACAAAATTGTTGGTTTTTTTATTCTCTACAATTTTTGTTTCAACAATTTTTTCGTTAATACGCAATTTTGAAAGTTATAGCCAAAAAACGAAAATTTGAACCCCCTCACCCCCCAAAAGGGGGTCAAAATATCAACCGATTTTAGTAAAGTTCTGGAATATTAAAATACATACTTCACTGAGCTTATACATATACGAAACTTCTCCTTCCTGCTAATTTTTTTTGGGTCAAAACCTAAAATGTCTGTACTATCACTGGAACAGACGATAGTGACCCTTCAAAACCTTCCAGTGGCGGACATCCCTCTACCTCCCTCGCCCCCTGCGCCGGTGTCCTGTGCGTTGGAGCAACGGACAGCGGAACAGGAATGGGCGATGGAGGTAGAGCTCCAGCTAAAAAACATCGAAAGGGAATACCCGGTGGCCGACGATTTCAGCAACTTACACCCCCTCGAGGCCCAAAGGGGGTTAGAGTGAAAATCGGAGCGAGGACTGATTCAGATTTAGAGAGTATATTACTCTCTAAATCTGAATCAGTCCCCGCTCCGATTTTCACTCTAACCCCCTTAGATGGTACCCCTTTTGATGTAAAAACATTCTAGAAAAAATTTTGACCCCCAACCCCCTCCCTTCTGGAGTTATGGCCATTCTATTGCATTATTTTCAAGAATTTTTAATTTCAACTGAAGTGAAGGAAATTTTCTGTTCTTTGGCATAAAATAATCTCGTAGAGGTGTATTTATGATAATTTTTTCAAAAACTGACGCACTTCTTCATGTTTTTTTCGGCTATTTGAAGTTTTTAATCGTAAAAAACACCATATAATTGAAGAGTGACCACCCTAGAAAAATTGCTAAAAAATGTGTTTTTTTCATGTAAAATTTTGCTGTGCATTCGGTTTTGGCCGATTCTTTGAACTAAGGGCCAGAAATTAACTCTATGAGATGTAACTTTGTGCCAAAGAACAGAAAATTTTCTTCATTTCCGTAGAAATTAAAAATTCTTGAAAATATTTCAATAAAATGGCCATAACTCAGAAAGAGGTGGGGTAGGGGGTCAAAAATTTTTCCAGATTTTTTTTACATCAAGGGGTACCATTTGGGGGAGTTAGATCAAAAATCGAAGCCAGGGCCAAATTCACGTCTTACCTAGCTATACCCTTTAGGTGTAATATCTTTATAAAAAAGTACTCGATTGAGCACAAAAAAACGCCTTTTCAAAGAAAAAAATGAATGAACTCAATCACAATTTAATTCGAAAATTTTTTCCCACCAATTATAAACCTTTGCTATAATCGCCCCGCGTAAAAATTAGTTTTACAGTTCACACATGTTGATTGCGCTCAATTTTCATCAGGGTGCCAAATTACCACATTTCCGGTCATCATTTTGGCATGAAATGAAAGTAATTTATAATAAAAATTTCGAAAAATTTACCCCACTACGTTGAAATACTCTATTTTTTAAATCTAACTCAACTTTAAACATTGAAACCGGCGCAGTATTCGATTTTTAATCAATATCTTCAGAGGCGTGACTAACGGGGGGTGTGGGGGGGTGCGTAACCCCCCCAGACGATTCCAAAGTTGAGAAAAGTTGGGAAAATCAGGAAAAAGTGGGAAAATTGTCCCAACTTTTCCGCAGTTTGAATTTTGGAAAGTCGAAAAAATTTAAGAAAATCACAATCCCAAATCAAATTTTAGGAAAACTGGGTACAATTGAGATTTTCAACTTTTTTCCAAATTTTCCCAACTTTTTTGAAGTTTGGATTTGGGAAAGCTGAAAAAATTGAGAATATCACAATCCCTAATTTGGACTTGGAAAATTGTGTGAAGTTGGGATTCCCAACTTTTTCCCAACTTATTCCAATTCTCTCAAGTTTAGATTCAAAAAAGTTAAAATTCCCAAGTTTTTGAAAAGTTGTACTTGGGAACGTTGAAAAAACTTGAGAATATCGAAAAAGTTGATTGCAAATTGTGTAAAATAGCTAAAATTTCGTTTAAAAAAACATTTAAAATCGCAAATTTTTTATATGGAAGTAATAGAAATTTTTCAAAGAATAATCTATTGAAAAAATAATTATTTTTGTTTTAAAAATCACTAACTTTTCAAATTTTAGCCCTCGCTTCGCTCGGGCATATACCAACACCTACGCAAACCAATGTAATTACTTAAGAAGTATGAGTTGAGGACTTCACCTATTAATTTGAAAAATGAAAAAATTTCAGCTTTTGTATATACTTTTTCTTCAAAAATTTTCGCCCTCGCTACTTACAATGATATGAACACTCTCATCTTCTATCTCAGACAATATTGAATACTTTTTGAAGGGGGAAAAAAATTTCCTTCTCATTTATTATTGGTTTTACAGGCCTCAGACAGAAATCAGCTTTTAAATGGCTGTCCCCTATTTTCACGCTTAGTCACTAAAGCCACCCTTTTTCGCCAAATGATCACTATTGAACCCCTTTGTTTTTTTTCAAGACACACTTTTCAAAAATCTTTAAGAAGGAATTCAGAATAGTGGTTCTTTTGCTTACCAGCAAATCTTTTATTTTCACCCCTTCAGACTTTTGCCTAAGTTTCGTCTCTGTCCATATCACTGCCTCTCAAGGCTGCATTCAAGTTGAAATTTGAAATTTTGTCAAGTGTGTTTATTTGTTTTTTTTTTCACAACACCTGGGCAGCCACGATAAAAATTACCTAGTTGGGAATTTTTTTTGGGAAGTAGGAAAAATAGTTGGGAATTTCTCGGAAAATAGTTGGGAAAATTTGAGCTTCACCCCCCCCCCCCCCCCCAGAAATATTGCTTCGTCACGCCTCTGAATATATTAATCTTGTGTGTAAACAATTCTTGAAATCTCAAAATTAAAGAAATGTGAATATTTTTTGAAAAACCACCAATATTTTAGACTTTTTGCAGGTGACGTGTTCGAGATTGGGGTGGGTACTGAAATATCCTAAAAATACTTACCGAATTTGGACTACCTCCCTTTTGATAATCTTTTCGCTTCATTGTTTGGAAAAAATGATAGATTTTGTTGCACTTTTTCATGAAACCCATTTTTTTTAATAATAAAAAAATGAGATAGCCAGAATACGCGCTCGTAGTTATTTAAGTATGGGTCTACTGTACATATTTCAGCTGTCGTTTTTTGCGTGCGCGATTAGTGCGGGCAAGCAAAAAAGATTATGCGCGCATTTTGTCATCACTATATAGTCAAAATACCCCGATAAACATCCTTTTTGAAATAGTTTTGCTTGAAATTTCTAAATTTTCTTTTTTCGCTGATTTTTCATGACAAAAAATCTGAAAAAAGTGAATTTCGATACCTTGAGTGAAACAATCGCGAAAAGAGTGTTAATCGAGGTATTTTGATCTGCTGAACACGAATATGGGATTGGTTTTTTCATTTGATAATTTCTTTCCTGAAAATTCGCCATTTTCAAGTTTGAATCGGGTCTTTTGAGCAAGAAAATTAAAATTCAAAGTAAGAGCCTCTCCGCATAAGATGGTGAATTCCGCACTCTCACCGATTGAGCTGAAACTCACCCAAAATGTTAGTATTGATGTAAATTCACCCCAAAAAATTTTTTGGCTCGATCCCCCCACCCCAGTCCGAATAAAATGGCCGTAAATGTCCAAAATTCAAAAATTCGTATCTCCAAAGGGGGTGGTTCAAAAATTTCGAAATTTTCACAGAAAATAGTTAGTGGGTAGATGTATACGTGAGAATTTTTTCAAATTTTTTTCGCGTATTTGGGGGGGTTTTGAGGGGTTTGAAAATTTCAAAAATTCGTAGAAAAAAAAATCGGGGGGGACCCCCGGCTGGAATTTTTTTTTAAAAGTTGGTCCTACCCTCAGGTATAACATATATTTTTTTCAGACCCCCGAGGAGGGGTGCAACATGGTCAAAAAAAATAAAAACAACAAAAAAACACGTTTTTGACGGTTTTTTGCAATATTTACTCCCTTTAAGACAAATATTTTGAAAAAAAAATTAATTTTTGTGGAATACATTTGAAATGAACCAGAATTACACTTTTTGATCATTGGGCTACAAACCGATAATGATAGCATCGCCGCTGCCCGTGTAGTACAGTCGCAAACTGTAAAATATTCAAGAAACGTGGCTTTTTATGAAAGAAGCATGAAAGTTGGTATGATGAACAATAAGACCAAAACAAAATTTTAGAGAACGGGACCCACTTTGTATCTACCATAGGGGGGTGCAGGGGGTGGTATTTTGAGGTCCCAGCCCCCCTATGTGGCGGGGTTGAACAAAGTCGGCGTTTTTGAACTCGATTTCATATATTTCAACCTCCCTGGACACGAATATGCCATTACTTTCAAAATCGGATAATTATACGTGCCCCAAAATAATGTTAATTTGTGTTCTACGACCTTGAAAATGTTGATGTACTCATATTACACATCATATAAAGTTTCCCACCCACTCATCTTTCACCCCTTCAAGAAAGTCACATTTGAAAAAACAGACTTCAAATTTGTTTAAAATTACTTCAAAATAATGGGATTTCTCATTTTCATATCAGAATGACAAAATTTCACTTCCAACACGACCCTCCCCCCCCCACTTCAACGACCCTTTGGGAATACCGCGGCTCTTACTCCTACTCCTCCCCATGAAGACGTGCGAAGCTCGTAGGTATATGGTCTATTTTTCGAATATCGTATTGAAAATTCGTTTCTGATCGATGTGTGAGGTGTAGGGGCCAAAAACCACGATTTTCGGGTATTTTTCATGAATATTGGTAATTCTAGTCGGTACAATGAAAGAAGGCACTTTTCCCCTACGTTCTCCCACCACAAAATTTGAAAACGTTGAGTTATGATTGGACGAAATTTGAAATCAACGCGCGTCGTTGGTTTCCGCGTTACGATCCGAGTAGGGGAAAAGTGCCTTCTTTCGTTGTACCGACTATAGGGGTATTTTAAATTTGAAATTTGGGGCACGTATAATTATCCGATTTTGAAAGTAATGGCATATTCGTGTCCAGGGAGGTTGAAATATATGAAATCGAGTTCAAAAACGCCGACTTTGTTCAACCCCGCCACATAGGGGGGCTGGGACCTCAAAATACCACCCCCTGCACCCCCCTATGGTAGATACAAAGTGGGTCCCGTTCTCTAAAATTTTGTTTTGGTCTTATTGTTCATCATACCAACTTTCATGCTTCTTTCATAAAAAGCCACGTTTCTTGAATATTTTACAGTTTGCGACTGTACTACACGGGCAGCGGCGATGCTATCATTATCGGTTTGTAGCCCAATGATCAAAAAGTGTAATTCTGGTTCATTTCAAATGTATTCCACAAAAATTAATTTTTTTTCAAAATATTTGTCTTAAAGGGAGTAAATATTGCAAAAAACCGTCAAAAACGTGTTTTTTTGTTGTTTTTATTTTTTTTGACCATGTTGCACCCCTCCTCGGGGGTCTGAAAAAAATATATGTTATACCTGAGGGTAGGACCAACTTTTTAAAAAAAATTCCAGCCGGGGGTCCCCCCGATTTTTTTTTCTACGAATTTTTGAAATTTTCAAACCCCTCAAAACCCCCCAAATACGCGAAAAAAAATTTGAAAAAATTCTCACGTATACATCTACCCACTAACTATTTTCTGTGAAAATTTCGAAATTTTTGAACCACCCCCTTTGGAGATACGAATTTTTGAATTTTGGACATTTACGGCCATTTTATTCGGACTGGGGTGGGGGGATCGAGCCAAAAAATTTTTTGGGGTGAATTTACATCAATACTAACATTTTGGGTGAGTTTCAGCTCAATCGGTGAGAGTGCGGAATTCACCATCTTATGCGGAGAGGCTCTTTATGTGATATTCTTATCCTACGGCCCAAAATTAGTCAGAAATCGACATTTTTCCAATTTCAGATAGAGTCACATTACATATGTATGCCAAGTTGTTATGTATCACACCTAGAGCAACTAGTTACAGATACAGTTCAAGTGGAATGATGGAGAAAATTTTATTCCACACATCCTCCACGTCTTTGACATTGAATTGTGCCGAAGGGATACATACAATATTGCGCGACCAGAACTTGAACAAAACTTTTTGACAATTTTTCACTAGCAGCAACAGCAACATATGTAGCAGATCGAGATCAAAAAAATTTCACGAGAACAAGAGCAGGGCATAAAAGATGATTGATTATATTATGAAGAGGGGGGGATACAAGAGATACGACCAAATGGAAAAAACAATTTCATATTCGTGTTCAGCAGGTCAAAATACCCCGAAAAATACTTTTTTTGCGATCGTTTTACTAGAAGTCTCGGAAATTCACTTTTTTTTCATTAAAAATCAGTGAAAAAGGCAAATTTTGAAATTTTAATCAAAACTATTACGAAAAGGGTATTTACCGGGGTACTTTGACCTGCTGAACACGAATATGGAACTGGTTTCCTTATTTGGTTATTTCTTTCTGTATAAAGCGCTCAAAATTTGAAAAATCTGCTAAAATAACATTTCTGTACGGGTTTTTTGCAATTTTCGGCCCTTAGTTCAAAGAAATCGCCAAAACCAAATGCGTAGTAAAATTCTACATAAAAAAACGTATTTTTTAGGAATTTTTCCAGAGTGGTCGCTGGTTGCTCTTCGCTTATATGGTATTTTTTACGATTGAAAACTTCAAATTACCGAAAAAACGTGAAGGAGTGCACCAAAATTGTTGAAAAAATTATCATGAATCCACCCCTACCAGATGTAACTTTGTGTCAAAGAACAGAAAATTTCCTTCACTTCCGTTGGAATTAAAAATTCTTGAAAATGATGCAATAAAATGGCTATAGCGTTGCTATAGCTCCGAAAGAGTGAGCTGGTAAGGAATATTCCTACCAAGATTGCACCATCGTGGATGAGGTAGGTAGGTAGATTCGGGTAGGTACGTGTAGCATTCGCGATACATATGCACCAACTACCTACCTACAAGAGAACTCGTTTGGTTGTGTGAATAATGTATTAATGTTCGACTAGAAATTACAGTACAGCGACCTGTGTACCTGCCAACGTTACGTACTAGAGACGAGCACGATGCCGCTTATTTAGTCGGCGATGTAGCAACGATGTTGGTTTCAACGCTGCATCGCTTGAAACTGGTAGTGTCAACATCGTAGAACATCGTACACTGGTATCTAGACATCAGGACATCACAAATATCGACAGTGTTGCAATAAAAAAAAATCCCTTACTTTTGATTTTAAAGGGAGATACGGGTATTGTAACTATTGTGCAGCATAAAATACAAAAGAAGATGACTTCACCTACTACGCGTCATACGCATGAATTGACGATGTCTACGATGTTTCAACGCTGGCATCGCAGGATCGACATCGTAGATATGGTCGCTAAAAGTAGCGTAGTAGCGGCATTGCATAGGAGGTATTCAACATTCAACACTTATGATGTGTAGCGTATTCACGATGCCGCTTATCGCTACACGCTTTTCAACGACTAAAAGCGGCATCGTGCTCATCTCTATTACATACGCATATGTTGCTTTATCGTAAAGATAACGCTAGGTAGATTAGCCTCTTGATAGTGCACAACTTTGAGAACATTCAGTAGCTATTCGGGACTGACACGGAAACGTAAAAATGGACGTAGCGGCGTTAGTGGAGTGAAGAGGGGCCAACTTGAAAACGGTGTAGAAAATAATTTTTACATAGCGTTTATATGGGAACGTTCTATTATTTTACAAATTTCTCCAGAACGGTGGCAGATGCGTAATTTTTTGTAAGAACTGAATTTAAAGTAAATTAAATTATCTTTAAATGCTATTCAAACAAAAAATTACACAAATGTCTCGTTTTCGAGAAATTTTGTAAAAACAAAACGTTCCTGTACAAACCTTATGGTGACGATTTCTTCTACACCGTTTTCAAACGAGCGCACACTAGCGCTACCTGGACGGATGTCAGTCCCGAATCTACCTGGGTATTATCATTATGTCACATCTCGGGACTGTGATTGGCCCTTGGCTGCTAGAAGACATTATTTATCAGCCAATCAGGTGTGCTAGCTTCCTAAAGCCAGGTAGCTCGCGAGTATAAATAGCGGAGCAACATGGCGCGAGCTTCATTACGTTTTTTACCTGTATACCTTACACATCTTTTGCATTTCATACGTGTTAATGTATTTTATTCATGTATGTGTGTATCAAACGTAACCATTCGATACACTATCTGTATTAGCAGTTTACTGTTTGTTATTCAATACTTGAATACACTTTAATTCAAGTGATTCGAATATTATTTCGTCCAGCTCAACAGATAGTGTGTGGGCTGCTGAAATTATATTTCTCCTCACGCATCTATCTCACGTAGATAGGCGAACCAATCCTTGTGCCTACTTGACCCCCACAAGGATCCAGGTTGGGTACAGCACCCTTCACCCTTCGGTGCTTCTACTTTTCAAGAAGGAGAAGATTAATTCATCAGTTCAAGAGAGGGGGTAGGGGTCCAAAATTTTGTGAAAAATTAATTCTAGACAATATACACGACTAGAGGTGTTTAGGAGCCCAAAAGCGCTGGAGGCCGAATTCACCCCTTATCCGGCCATAACATGCCATACCCTACCCTTTATCAGAAACGTATAAAATTCTTAATTTTAAGCAGAAGTGCTCAAAGTTGGCAGCTCTAGAGTATGGCAGAGTTTCATGAGAGAAAAAGTGGATTGGTGAGAAAAAATGAGTGAAGATTTTTGAAAAATATCAGTCTAATTTTGCAAACGAAAATCCCCCCCCCCCCCCCCCCCAGAGACATTCAAAGCCCAAATTTGCATCACCTACGTAAATTTTTAACTTGTGAGAGCTTAAAAAAATATATTTAAAAATTATTTTTCATCTCGTACATTGATGTTTAAATAAAGATCACCATGTTAAGGGTACTGTTTTTATTTGTAGTTCGGTTTAGGTAATAAAGAGGTACAGTTTTACCTGAAATACAAAGTACACAACGCACGGTAATGATTAAAGTGGAAACGAAGATAGGTAACTGCCAATCCACGTATATACGCGGCTCAATGGCGCAATTTTAGGGAGAAAGATCAGAGACGACGCGGCGTTATGAGAGTGTGTGCCCCCCCCCCCCCTTCCAAGTTAATTTATTCGGGAAATTTCAGCAGATTCGGTAAAATTTAGGAAATTTTATAGTAAAAATAAAAGAATAACTCAATTTAATTTTTTGTTTAAAATAAAAGAGAATATTCAACTGCATCTGAAATGAAGGAAAAATGATAAATTTTCATCTTTTAAAGGTCCTTTTTCACAAAAATTTTCGCCCCCAAGCTTCACTCGGGCTCTGGAAATTTTCTCATTTTTTTGAAATAGGTACCATAATACTTAGGTATTTTAAAAAATTCACAGCATTTATTTTTCTTTCAAACCTCAATTTTTATTACCTATACAAAGAAAGAAGTTTTTATTTTTTTTTTATTTACCAGGTATTTCTAACGAAAAAGGGTACGAAAAGTACGAAAAAAGTAGGTACATATTAATTTTGTGTTCCCCGTGTAGTAGACACTGTGGAATGTCAATTTCCTATACCCACTATTTGAATTTATGTAACGTGTATTTCCAAGATGTTACTTCACACGTTTTTGCTGCAATCATTGCAAAAACAATTAGTAAGGGTAAGTTGCCCCATTATCGCCTAGTGCCCAATGTCGACCACCTCGTCTATCTCCGGCGCTATGGGCGACAGCGAGCCGAAATTTTTTTTTCATATTGTTCATCTAAAATCCGGAAAAATAAGACCACTCCGACATCCTGAAAGCCAAAACTCGCGGAGAAAAATAGAAAAGAAGAAGTTGGAAGGCCAAAAACTTTTTTTAGCAATTGCTTGCATGCCTTGGAATTTTTTCTTAAAATTATCGAATTAAATGTTTCTAGTGTTTTTGTGATTGAGAAAGTTCAAAGTTTCTGATGTAATCATCGCATTTTAATAATTACAACTTTAAGTAAAAAAGAAATTCACTCAAAGTTCATTTTTATGGTCAGAGGCGTGACGAAGCAATATTTCTGGGGGGGTGAAGCTCAAATTTTCCCAACTATTTTCCGAGAAATTCCCAACTATTTTTCCTACTTCCCAAAAAAAATTCCCAACTAGGTAATTTTTATCGTGGCTGCCCAGGTGTTGTGAAAAAAAAAAAAACAAATAAACACACTTGACAAAATTTCAAATTTCAACTTGAATGCAGCCTTGAGAGGCAGTGATATGGACAGAGACGAAACTTAGGCAAAAGTCTGAAGGGGTGAAAATAAAAGATTTGCTGGTAAGCAAAAGAACCACTATTCTGAATTCCTTCTTAAAGATTTTTGAAAAGCGTGTCTTGAAAAAAAACAAAGGGGTTCAATAGTGATCATTTGGCGAAAAAGGGTGGCTTTAGTGACTAAGCGTGAAAATAGGGGACAGCCATTTAAAAGCTGATTTCTGTCTGAGGCCTGTAAAACCAATAATAAATGAGAAGGAAATTTTTTTCCCCCTTCAAAAAGTATTCAATATTGTCTGAGATAGAAGATGAGAGTGTTCATATCATAGTAAGTAGCGAGGGCGAAAATTTTTGAAGAAAAAGTATATACAAAAGCTGAAATTTTTTCATTTTTCAAATTAATAGGTGAAGTCCTCAACTCATACTTCTTAAGTAATTACATTGGTTTGCGTAGGTGTTGGTATATGCCCGAGCGAAGCGAGGGCTAAAATTTGAAAAGTTAGTGATTTTTAAAACAAAAATAATTATTTTTTCAATAGATTATTCTTTGAAAAATTTCTATTACTTCCATATAAAAAATTTGCGATTTTAAATGTTTTTTTAAACGAAATTTTAGCTATTTTACACAATTTGCAATCAACTTTTTCGATATTCTCAAGTTTTTTCAACGTTCCCAAGTACAACTTTTCAAAAACTTGGGAATTTTAACTTTTTTGAATCTAAACTTGAGAGAATTGGAATAAGTTGGGAAAAAGTTGGGAATCCCAACTTCACACAATTTTCCAAGTCCAAATTAGGGATTGTGATATTCTCAATTTTTTCAGCTTTCCCAAATCCAAACTTCAAAAAAGTTGGGAAAATTTGGAAAAAAGTTGAAAATCTCAATTGTACCCAGTTTTCCTAAAATTTGATTTGGGATTGTGATTTTCTTAAATTTTTTCGACTTTCCAAAATTCAAACTGCGGAAAAGTTGGGACAATTTTCCCACTTTTTCCTGATTTTCCCAACTTTTCTCAACTTTGGAATCGTCTGGGGGGGTTACGCACCCCCCCTTCCCACACCCCCCGTTAGTCACGCCTCTGTTTATGGTGTGTCCCTTTATCGACCACCTATAATCTAATGTAATTTGTTGTTTTTAAGTGATTTCGTTTTTTTCAATTTTCTCGAATTTTGGTTGTAGGGTTGTCATTTTGGTCTCAAATTGTTCACCTGTGAAAGAGAAACACAAAAAAAATATTTTCCGGTAGATTCCGTTCATAGCGGACAAAATCAGTCGGTAGTCGATATTGGGAACCCAAAATTTCGACCTTGCGTTTTGACATGTTTCAGAAAAAAATTCCTAAAAAATACTAAATTTTAACGGATGGCCCCGGGGCTTTCCACAATTGTAGGGGAAGGATGTAGGTATCCATTAAGCCATCAATGACATTTCCAGCCCTTAAACTTTTGAAATGGTGAGACTTCAAAAAAAAGTGGGCGATAATGGGGCACCTTACCCTTAGGCATTTTTGAATTTTTATTCAATTATTTTCAATTTTTTATGCGGCAATATTTTAAGTTCTGTTCAAATTGTCTCTGTCCGTGTTCCGTCTTCAAATGATCCGGTGGAACCCTGACCAGCTGCTAGTAAATCAGATAGTACGCAAGAGTTTGTAGTTGAAAGTTTTATGCATAATATATTCACGTCGCGAATAAGTTGGATTAAACGTGAAAGATCCTCTTTTTCTAACAATTCATTAATATATGCCTTTCCATCTTTAGCGTCATCAACGTACTTCTGGATTTTACTTTCTTTGCGCCTCAGAACACGGCAGTAGCTGTTGACCAAATGAAAGTACCTGCTGGCTTCTTCTTGGAGTAAAACCTGTCCATTGGTCTGTTTTTTCAATATTTCATCGGCTGAGGCATTTGCCTTCGTATACACATTTTTTAAAGAAGAGATCTACAAACATGAAAACCTTGAATTAGAACAAGGATGTTCTGACCATAACAAAAGTCAATAATGGTCGGTAACATTGTAAAATTAGCTCACCCGATATCTTAATAATTTTGCTATTAGCATTCGATGAACTGTATGAAAATAACCAACCATTGGTTTTCTATGCACACAGCCCAAAACACTGGTAACAATATTAACCAAGCCTACACCGATCTCAATTGCTACTTCACCTGAGATATGGGAAAAGAATTTATTACTTTGTGGTAAAGTCAAAGGCTTAGAAACGCTCATTTTGAATTAATTTTGACCAGTGATGTGGGAACGCGAAAAAAAATTTCCATTTCTAGGAACGTTTCTAGTTTTAAGCACAACGTTTCCGTTCCTGGGAACGTTTCCGTTTCCGTTTCCGTTTCCAGAAACATGTTCAGTTTCCAGAAACGCGTTTCCGTAATTTTTTTCCAAATTACAGGGCACGAAAAATTCATTTAAAATCAACGAAAATTGATAAAATTTGGCATTATACCCTATTTTTGACCTCCCAAATCGATTGGAAGCGGTTTCGAAACGTTTCAGAGTCTCCAGAAAATTTTAGAAATTTTTAACGCTGGAGAAAACCTCATAAGAATGGCTCATATAAATTTCAGTACCCTGTAACCTCAAATTACCAATATTAGTGATCTATTTGATCGATCAAAACACAATTTTCCGAAATTTAGCAGAGTTGAGTTCAAATTCATATTTTTTCTAGGAAAATTGTTTTCCAAAAAAAACCATGGATTTGAACAAAAAGTTACAAATTTTAAAAAACTATGATTCTATTGATCAAAGTAGGCCAGTGCTAGGAAAAAAATCTGTATAATTTTGAATCCAAGCTACCAAAAATCGCAAAATTTTTCACAATAAAAAAATTTTCTCTCAATCCTCTATGGGTGTATAAAATTATATACTACACCTTGCCATGTAAATTATAATTGAAGAAAATTCAATATTTTCGACATTTCGACACCAATTGAGATCAAAATTTATGAAAAAAAATTAAAAATGCGTTGGAAACGCCGGAAACGCGTTTTTTTTTACATTTCCGATTCCGTTTCCGTTTCCTTAAAAGAAACGTTTCCGTTTCTCTTAAAATTATTGCAGGCGTTTCTGTTCCCGTTCCCGTTTCTCAAAATTGAGCGTTTCCGAGCGTTTCTTGGAAACGTTTCCGTTCCGTTTCCACATCACTGATTTTGACAAAAGAGTAACCTTACCTATGCACATAAAAGTGTTCTAGAAATCAATTTTACTGAAATTTTTTAGCAACCAAAAAAATGTGCTACCGGAATGTTGGTACCAGTAATGATCCGGAGGGGGAATCTGTTCCCTCCGGACGACCCTCAGAGTGAAATAGGTCAAAAATGATATTTCGACATTTTCTGATATAAAAATGTACTTACCTACGAGGAATCGAATGGAACAAATCGCAGCTCAGTCGGAGCAAAACCTGCCGAGTTATGACACTTTAAAGTTGAGAAGTACTAAAAACAACTATTTGAGAAAAAAGCTCTGGAAGTTTTCCATTACATTCTTTCAATTTCTACATCTCTGTGAAAGTATAGAAATGAAATTATGATGAAAAATTGATGATTCTATAGTACCTATAATTTAACGAGGAATTTAATGATGTACGTTCCACAAAATATGAATATTTGATCTGCTTAATCAGAAAAAAAAAAAACTAAAATTTGGAATACCTTATTTTTGACCTCTCGAATCGATTGGAAGCGGTTTTGAGACGTTAATCGGTTAAAGCACAATTTTCCGAAATTCGTAATTTTGAATCAAAATCCATACTTTTTGACATAAAATTTTCCTGGAAAATTTTTTTAACAAATACGCCAACACCGCACGCATAGAGGTAAAAAGCTGAAAGTTGGCAGAAAACCCTATTTTCGACCTCTCAAATCAATTGGAATCGATTTAGAGACGTTTCGGAGCTTCCAGAAAATTTTGTAATTTTACAGCATTGGAGAAATGACCTATTCGATCGATTATAGCACAATTTTTTAAAATACCCCCAAACAGGTTTTTGAAAAAAAACGCGTTTAAAAAAGTCACGTTTGAAAGTTGAACTTTGAACTTTCGACTGAAATATCTCGAAAGCTTAGCTTTCTAGAAAAAAACTGACTGCACTCTGCAGTTAAAATTTGTCTCAAAATACAATAAAATAATCGATTTTTATATTTTTTATATTTTTAAATAATTATAATCGTCATATCAGTCATATGTTTGATTTTTTTGTGGGGGGGGGGGGAGAGGTTCCTTCATTTTTAAACACCATTTGTGAGGAAAGTAATGAAAACCGAAACTTATGGTTTGGGCCATTCGAAAGGGCCAAAAAAATGAAAATTCATTTTTTGGTCCCAGAGGTCCCTTTTCGTGGAGCGGGTCACAATACCAAATTTCAGATCTTTTCGTTGATTAAATCAAGTATTCATGTTTTGCAGAGCAAAGATAAAGTAATTTAAATTTTTTCAGCAAAACTTTTCTGAAAAATTTTTTAAAATACCCCCAATTTCTGTCAAAAAATATAGATTTCAATTCAAAGTTACAAATTTCGGAAAATTGTGCTTTAATCGATCAAATCGTCGCGCTATAGGTAACTAAAACCAGCTACGTGCCAAATTCTGTTTTTCACAGGAGAGCCAAAAAACGTAACAAAATTTGCATTACGCTTATGGACTTCGCAAATTTCAATCTCATTTTTTTCAGGTCTAAATTAATTAATTTACGTTTTTTAAATTTTAATCGATGTAGCTTGATTCAGATAACTCGAAATTGTAAAAAACTTAAATTTGAAAAAAATGGCACTTAGCTGGTTTTAGTTAGCGCGACGAAATAGGTCACCGATATGAATAATCCGCGATTATAGGTGCTAAAGTTCGTATGAACCATTTTTATGGGCTTTTCTCCAGTGCTAGAAACTCCGAAACGTCTCAAAACCGCTTCCAATCGATTTGGGAGGTCGAACATAGTTTTTCCAAGAAAATTTTCCGTCGAGAAGTATGGGTTTTAACTCAAAGTTACGAATTTCGGAAAATTTCGGGAGGTTGAAAGTAGGGTAAGTATTGTGACCCGCGCCACGAGAAGGGACCTCTGGGAAGAAAACAAATTTTTGGTTAAAAAAGTCACATTTGAAAGTTGACCTTTGAACTTTCGACTGAAATATCTCGAAAGCTTAGCTTTCTAGAAAAAAACTGATTGCACTCCACAGTTAAAATTTGTCTCAAAATACAATAAAATAATCAATTTTTATATGTTACAATCGTCATTATTTTTGAAATTTTTTGATTTTTTTTGGTGGGGGGGGGGGTCCTTCGTTTTTAAATACGATTTGTGTGAGAAAAGTAATGAAAATCGAAACTTGTGGTTTGCGACATTCGAAAGGGCGTATTTTTTTGTATAAGAATCGCCAAAAAAGTGAAAATTCATTTTTTGGTCCTAGAGGTCCCTTTTCTTGGCGCGGGTCACAATACCAAATTTCAGATCTTTTCGTTGATTAAATCAAATATTCATATTTTGCAGAGCGGCGATAAGGTAATTTCTAATTTCTAATTTTGAAATTTCAAAAATTCGCCAAACTTCGAGAAATGAACTTTAGCACCTGAAATTTCTGTTTTAGGGGTTCTTTTATGATGCACTTTCGATTTATTTTTGTTTGGGTTCAAAATTTTACTTTGAGTTGAGAAGTTGAAATACCTTCCTTGTTAGGATAAAACGGCTGTTTTACTCTCAAAAATCGCTAACAATACGTAAACGTCGCATTCATAGTGCAATAAAACGCAGATTTGCTGGATGTGGCGGAAAAAAAATACGTATTCAGTATCAAGATAAGACCCTCATCACAAATCCGCAGTTTTTTCGGTTCCAAAAATGTCCCTAAAATTACGTTTTCAAAGGTTCATCCCATTACTGCGCAAATTAAAAAATTTGAAACTGTACTTTTTGAATAAGGAGAGGTGGTTGGTGTCAATATTTTGGCTGCACATTTTTTTGGTTCTCATAAACGTTTAGTGGATTACCTAATACTTTTTCATATTTGGATTGTAGACTACCTATAACCATTGAGTTACTCTATGCTATAACCTATCACGTCTTACTTACCCATATCATTGACAGCACTCCAACACGCGTATCTAAATTCACAAAAAATTTAAAACATTCTAAAAACGATAAGCAACGTGTTTTTTTTACTATACCAAGCATGCATGACTCAGTAATATTGGTAGCAAACAGTTCTTTTTTCTGAATGAGGTGATAAATGTAATGTTTATATGTTTCCCTGGTTACCATTCGCCGACCATACATACAATAAATGTTGACTACCCCCGACTCACGCCCTCCCATCACTCGAGCTGCTTGCTTGGTCTGGTCTCAATTCATTCGGGCTGCTCATTTATACGATTCCCATTGTATTTTATGAAAAAAATAATGGTGTTATTTATATTGGATTTAAAAAAAAATTTAACACTTTTTTTGTGTTTTTGAATCAACGGTTTTCGAGCTTTTTGTTTAAAAAACAACCATAGTCCACCAGGTGAACTCTGATTGGTCGTTCATAACCAATCAGAATCAACCTGTTGGACTATGGTTATTTTTTAAACAAAAAGCTTGAAAACTTTGAAGTTTTTTGATAACGTTTCTACAACTAAAATTTCGATTGATCGTATATTAGTTAGTTTCAAAATGTAGACTGAGGGCCTAGAGAACAGATTTAACTCTTTAATAATTATCAAAAATTGAAATGAAAAATTTTCCCATGTGTTCCTGAATCAATAGTCCAATGCTCTTGCTGAATTTTGTTTAAAAAACAGCCATAGTCCAGAATCTAAAATTTTTTATTTCAATTTTTAAGAATTGAGAAGAGTATTTAAAGGTGAAATTTGCTCTGTTGGCTCTCAGTCCACATTTCGAGATTAACTAACATAGGTACGCCGAACCTAATTTTTCGTCTTGAAAACGTTCCGAGAGCATTATTTTACTCTCCTGCAAAATTCCATTTTTGGACTATGGTTGTTTTTTAAACGGACGCTTCAATTACCTACTTATTAAATTGCAAACATCATTTTCTTTTTTTTTCGTTTTAATCACTGGTTTTACTTTTTAATTTTAAATTTAGTGTGATGGAGAAAATGAATCAGTGCTAAATTTTAGACTGAAAACAGTTGAACGTGTTTTTTCAAAAAAAAATTATATTGTCGACCTTCTAAATCTTGGAAATTTTTGCTACACTCAGAAAAATTTTAGGTTTTTCCCCTCCAAAAATCTTGGTTTTGCTTCACCCGGAAAAATTTAGGATGCCAGCACTGGGGATAATACTTATACACTAGGGTGGATCGCGAAAAAAAAACATATCTCAGATTTCAACCAAATTCGCTGGGGTTGTTGGGTCATCATCGGAGACTACCCAAAAAAATTTTGAGCCCCCTAGGTGAAGAGGGAGGGGAGCTAGGGGCTCTTAAAGGGCACCTCCTTTTGAAAAAAACGCGGTTTTTTGTGTTTTTTAGCTCGAAAATATGGTGTACGATTCACGAAAGAGCACTAAAAAGGTGCGATTTGAGTTTCTACACCCCTCTGAGCAATTGCCGCCCCTCGAAAATGAAAACCCATTCTGCTACCCGGAGGTCCAAAAGTTGCAGATCGCGAAATTTCAATGTTGTGAAATTGTATTTGGCCTCGAATTGATTACTTTGACACCGGACAATTTTATAATTTTTTTTCTAATTTTTGAAGAAAATTTTGAAAATTTTCTTCGATCAGTGTGACCAACCGCAAATTGTAATATTCAAATTTATGGGAATCGCGTTGTTCTGATCATCTATATCTAATTGCTAAAGAAAAACACCAGTTTTTTGTTGTTTTTTAAATGATTGGAAATCAATTGTAGAGAAAATTTTTTATACCAGTGCAGCCAATTGTAAGTTATGAAACACCAATGTATGGAATATAGATTAATGAATCAATTTTTTTCATGGCTATAGAAATCATGATTTAAAAAAATTCTCATGCCAGTGACTGGACCACTAAGAAAAAAATTTTGTCATTTTTTTACCCACATTCATTTCCTGAATTTGATTCTAAAAAAAATTCTTCATTTTCCGCTCATTTTTCCGCCAATACAAATTATCTTATTCTTATTCTACTCGACGAATATGTAACTTCTGACCAAATTCGATTTTTTCGGCATTCTTGTCTAAACAATTGATAAAATGAACCATCAATTTTCTAGGTACAAACCAAAGAAAAAGTTGCATGTAATTTAAAACGTTCGAAATTTTTGTATGTAGATTGTAAATGAGTTTTTCTCTTGTTCCAATTTTTGTATTCTTTAAGTTTGATTTAAAATGTTTTGAAATTAAAAATTTTTTTGGCGATTAGATATAATTATCGCGAATCCCATAAATTTGAATATTACAATTTGCGGTTGGTCACACTGATCGAAGAAAATTTTCAAAATTTTCTTCAAAAATTAGAAAAAAAATTATAAAATTGTCCGGTGTCAAAGTAATCAATTCGAGGCCAAATACAATTTCACAACATTGAAATTTCGCAATCTGCAACTTTTGGACCCCCGGGTAGCAGAATGGGTTTTCATTTTCGAGGGGCGGCAATTGCTCGGGGGGGGGGGGTGTAGAAACTCAAATCGCACCTTTTTAGTGCTCTTTCGTGAATCGTACGCCATATTTTTGAGCTAAAAAACACAAAAAACCGTGTTTTTTTCAAAAGGAGGTGCCCTTTAAGAGCCCCTAGCTCCCCTCCCTCTTCACCTAGTGGGCTCAAAATTTTTTTGGGTAGTCTCCGATGATGACCCAACAACCCCAGCCAGTGGCGTAAATACGGGGGGGTTTTGGGGACAAACCCCCCCCCCAGAAGCCCTTCAAAAATGAATTTTTTATTCGAAAGTGTTTGTGATCTTAAAACCATATTTTTTCGATAGCAATAACGTATATTCTACAAAAAAATTTTGCCCTCGCTTCGCTCGGGCTGAGTTTGCTACTTTCATAACTTCATTAAAAATCAAAATCACCTCAATTTATCTACTTTTGAAACATTTTCTCACAACAATTTTTTGAATTCAACGTAAGAAAACTTTTCATGTCAGTTTTTCACAACCCTCTCCCTTTTGCTTTTCTTTGTTATGTAATAAAAACTGATAATTGAACGTTGAAAAATGTACCTGTGGCGTCGGAAAATGGAGTTAGAGGAGTACGTTGTACTCCCGAAATCGCGACCAGGGTACAAAATATCAAATGTACTTCCTCCTCCCAAATTACATCACGTAGGGATTTTCAAAGCATTAAAACGCGAATAAATGTCTTTTTTTGGACATTAAAAACCAAATTTTTTCAAAGCTTGGCCCTCGCTTCGCTCGGGCATGATCAGAATCACAATTATATCATCTATTTAAGACGACGTGCGAAAAAAGGCTCCCTTTTTACCCCCCCCCCCCTCCTCGATCCTTCTGGTATTCCAAATCTCCATACCCAATTTTTACCCTCCCAAAAAAAGCTCCCGACGCCACTATATCTCAGACCCCCCCCCCAGAAGGGACGTCCAGTTACGCTACTGACCCCAGCGAATTTGGTTGAAATCTGAGATATGTTTTTTTTTCGCGATCCACCGTAATATACATACCTACTTAGTTGTAGACAGTCTTCTACAAATCTAAACATATCCCTAAATAGTTTGTGTCAAGAATTGAAAAATTTTCTTTCTTAAATATTCAGCAAATCCACATTTGAAATTGTGGTTGAAAAAAAATTGGAAAATATGCCCATCAAAATTTGGAAATCATGCAATACCTTACAGAACCTTGGCCAATTCTATAGATTCCAATTTAGAATGCATCCAGAATTTAAAAATTTTTCTTCCAAAATTTTCTGCCCTTTCACATTCCGGCTTGCAGTTGAAAATTTTCAGCAAAGAATCTCAAAAACATTTGGAAAATTCAAATCACTGTACTTACGAACATGCTTCGATGACTGGAGCAATTATTTATTATTCACGAGAATAGGCAAGCGAAAATTGTCATGTTGCGTTTCCAAAAAAATAAAGGATATAAATTTTTTAATTTTCATATTATTTTTTAGCGGAAATGTTATTTATTTGCCAAGGATGAAAATTTCACAATTTTTTTCTGCACTCATTTTAAATTATTTTATGCCGTATCACCCAGCAGTTTTTTTGAAATTTCAAAAATTTAGTGTCATTTTCCAAATAAGTAATCAGTAGAAATAGAAATTCAAAAATTTTTGTAGTGATACTTTTTCCAGAATCGTATGTTTCGATATAGCTGAAAATTTTTCCAATTTTTTCTAAATTTCAAAAAAATTTTCAATGTGACCTTGAAATTTAATTTCCAAAAGTTGTGCGATACCCAAATGAATTTCGTTCTGTACATGTCTTCGTTTTTCCACGAAATATTTTTCCACCGGAAAATTTTTTTTCCATGATGAATAAGTTTTAAAATTTACGGCGAAACAGGTCCCACCTTTTCTGAAAAAATTTTCAATTTTTTTTTATCGTCCTACTTTTGAACTAATAAGTATAATTTTTACGCTATCTTACCAAATTTTAGGTCCTTCACATTTTGGCGCAATTTTCACTTCCATAACGGCTTCGGCGAATTTGGAAACGAATGCAAGCAAATTTCAAAATTTTTAAAAAATCACTCATTTCCAAATAAAAAAATTCATCCGCGGCAAATTTTTTTTGGGCTTTCGACTATTAACCTTTTGCGTATTTCAGCAGTATTTAGATTTTCATCCCCATGTTTTCGAAAATAAAATTTCCTTCCATCTAAGGGTAGACAACATGTTCATCTCATTTTTTCCTAGTTTGTGTTTATATCCATTCAAGTCGCTAAAAATATTCCAATTTTTTCAAAAAATACCTACACCTGTATGAATAATGGTGTGCCAACTAAGTTTTACCTACTATAAAGGCTCACCAATACAATATATGTATAGTACATAGTACATACCAAATATTAGTATTTTATGCAACAAGGGAATAAAGTGATTTTCGACGAATTTTGAGGGTTATTTCACGAGCGAAGCGAGGGAAATAGCTCAAAATTGTCAAAAATCACTTTATTCTCGAGTTGCATACGATATTTTTCGTCATAGCGGGAATAAAACGCGAGTTTAAGTATTCGAGCAATTCGCGAGAGGGAATAAAGTAGCACTTTATTCCCGCTATGACGAAAAATATCAATAATATGTTAGGTGTAATATAAAATGGAGAATAACTCAGCCAGTAATAAATAATAATGAAATTTATGATGGGAATACTCTTTGGACATTAGGGACAGACTGACCATCATCACGGATGATTTAGTAGAAGACGATTACCGGAACCGTTTAGCGTTGTAAAGGCCGAACCAGAATTCGGCTGGTTACAAACACGACGAATTTACTTTATACCTCTTTTTGAACATTCATCATTATTAATCATGAAAGAATCAATTGTTATGTAATAACATTCAACGTGATTTAACCAATTGTGCATAACAAAGGAAATTGATTTATTAGTTTTTACTCCCCGTCTTAGCGAAAGCGATCTAATCGCGATGTATTGTAAGTTTCACACATGTTGGGTGTTTCTTCGGATATTGGTGGTGTGAAAAATATAATTTGGTCGAATTTTGGGTTTATTTACCATAATTAGTGATTTGTGCAAAATAAACATGGTGCAACGAAAGCGCATTACAGATACAGCGTACCTAGATATGAGTCGAGGCCTAGATTTTAATTGAAGCCGGAAGGTTCGCGATTAATGTAGGACAATTGAGAGCACGCTGGGGGGGGGGGGTAACATAAACGCTGAAATTACTTACGTTCATGGCGAAATCTTCGACGTCAACTTTAAATCAACGTACGGTGCCTAGATTTGAACTCGTACACGAAAATCGTGGTTAAAAAGGTATTTATTTTCGATGGAAAATACATTTGAAACTGCTTCTCATTAGAAACAAGGCATGACTGAACTGAATAAAGAGAGGAGAATCAACAACAGAAGCAACGTTTCCAATTGACCAAATGAGAAAATTGTATTTTAATGGGAAAAATTATACTAAACCTTTTGTGTTCTTGAGAAATCTGATAGATAAAATTTAAAAGGTGTTTTGCATAGACTATGACTCACTTCGGAATGAGAAATAAAATAAAAATTACCTACTCCGTATTAATTTCTTATTCGAATTTTACTAAAATCGATTCATTTTTTTACAGAACCCCTCGACCTTGAAAAAAAACAAGGGATAGAAAACTTTCAATGTGAAGAAAACTTTTTAATCTTATGAATAAGATTTCTCCAGAAAGGGCAAAAATAGTGGTGCCCTTTTTAAAAATTTTGTAATGCAGGTCAACAAAATTGAGAAAAATGGTACAAGTAGATTCAAATCGAAAAAATTGAAATTTATTGAGAAACATTTTTGATTTTCAGTCTCCCTCTCATGTCATTTCAAAATCAAAATTGGGAATACCGCGGCTCTTCCTACTCCTCCCCATGAAGACGTGTGAAGCTCGTATAGGTATATGAGTCTATAGATCGGGTTTGAGGTCTATTTTTCGAATATCGTATTGAAAATTCGTTTCTGATCGATGTGTGAGGTGTAGGGGCCAAAAACCAAGATTTTCGGGTATTTCTCATGAATATTGGTAATTAGGGGTATTTTAAATTTGAAATTTGGGGCACTTATAATTATCCGATTTTGAAAGTAATGGCATATTCGTGTTCAGGGAGGTTGAAATATATGAAATCGAGTTCAAAAACGCCGACTTTGCTCAACCCCGCCACATAGGGGGGCTGGGACCTCAAAATACCACCCCCTGCACCCCCCTATGGTAGATACAAAGTGGGTCCCGTTCTCTAAAATTTTGTTTTGGTCTTATTGTTCATCATACCAACTTTCATGCTTCTTTCATAAAAAGCCACGTTTCTTGAATATTTTACAGTTTGCGACTGTACTACACGGGCAGCGGCGATGCTATCATTATCGGTTTGTAGCCCAATGATCAAAAAGTGTAATTCTGGTTCATTTCGAATGTATTCCACAAAAATTAATTTTTTTTTCAAAATATTTGTCTTAAAGGGAGTAGGTAAATATTGCAAAAAAAAAACGTCAAAAACGTGTTTTTTTGTTGTTTTTATTTTTTTTGACCATGTTGCACCCCTCCTCGGGGGTCTGAAAAAAAAATATGTTATACCTGAGGGTAGGACCAACTTTAAAAAAAAATTCCAGCCCCCCGATTTTTTTTTCTACGAATTTTTGAAATTTTCAAACTCCTCAAAACCCCCCAAATACGCGAAAAAAAAATTGAAAAAATTCTCACGTATACATCTACCCACCAACTATTTTCTGTGAAAATTTCGAAATTTTTGAACCACCCCCTTTGGAGATACGAATTTTTGAATTTTGGACATTTACGGCCATTTTATTCGGACTGGGGTGGGGGGATCGAGCCAAAAAATTTTTTGGGGTGAATTTACATCAATACTAACATTTTGGGTGAGTTTCAGCTCAATCGGTGAGAGTGCGGAATTCACCATCTTATGCGGAGAGGCTCTTTATTGAATTATTTTCTCAAGTGTGTGTGGTTTTTTGAATCGAATATAATGATTAATAGGGCTGAGATTTTTATGATATCGCATATTTGATAGCGTGATAGTAGATACCGCATACCATGGTTTCTTTTGCGATTCATGCATTTCTACGCCGAATTATGCAATTTGATATCGCATATTTTTGCTTATTTCGACGTAATTGCTTGAAAATGCTTATTTTAGCCAAAAAAAAGGCCCTTAAACCACTTATTTAACGCTTATTTCGACCGTTCTCGCATATTTGAAAAAAAATCACTAAAAAACAGCATAAAAGTTGAAATTTTGAGCTTAAAAAAAATCAACTATTCAAAATTAAAAAAAAATTCAAGATTTTGTCTATGACTTGTCGAACGAGTTTTCGATTTGTAGTCGCATCGTTTTCACGAAAATTTTAAAATAAAAAGTTCGATTTTTTTTCTTCTCATAATTCATAATTTTATAAAAGTTCGATGATTTTCTCACTTTACTTCTTTCCTTATTCTAATTTAGTAATTTTGAAAGCATTTCCGCATTCAGATTAAAAATACCTACATTTTGATATGCTGCATGGTGGGGTTTGATAGCGCATATAAATGCTTTTTTAGGCAATTTTAATCGCTTTTTATAAGCGCTTATAATCGATTTGATAGCGCATAAAAATCTCAGCCCTAATGATTAGGTAGGTATTAAAAAAAAATCATATAATTCTAAATGCTAATAATAGGTAGAAGGTACTTGTAAAATATGATTTAATAATTTGGCGAATTATTTTGTTATAAGACGATGATTCAGATCCCGATGATTCAGATCCCGATAAGGTAATCGGGATGATACGTTCGGATCTCCACATTCTGCGAAAAAAATCAAACTTGAATGGTGCCGAATGGTGATAGTACGGGTACGAGATCCCTGTATCGTTTCAAAAATGCGAAAGTATGTAGCTGGTCTGCTATAAAATTTTTGATATGTACGATTGAAAGGGGACCCCTCCCCGACCCCAAAACTGCCATCACATTTTTGAGATCGAATTGCAAACTCATTTCAGGGGTCCTCAAAGTCGTGAAAATACCATCACTACCTTGTATCCTATTATTCCTATTTTGGTTTCCCAGTTCTCACAGAAAGGTTGTGACGAGGTGTTCTATGGCTCAAATTACTAGTAATTGACTACCCTTGACACGTTAACAAGAAATACCCCCCCCGCCTTGCGATTTTCACCCAGTCAGGGGTTCCCAAAGTTGAAATTTTAAAAAATTAACGCTTCAAAGTGAAAATTCAAACGAATTTTCCGGGATGGGTGATCATGCAATTGAAAAATGTTTCATACAAAAAAGTTGGAGAATTTCATGAGGATTTCAAATATGTATTTGTTTTTTGTTCAAACTTTGATAGAAATCGAGTATTCGCTCATTAAACTTTAAAAAACGTGTTTTGTCGAGGGTGGCGAGTATTGGAAGGGTGGTCCACATTTACACAGGAAATTTTTTTTTGTTAGATATCGGCCGTGCCACCCCCTAAATTTTTTCCTTTGTAGGTAGGTATTACACAAAAAAAATTCAGCCCAATCGGAGGGGGTTAACCCGTGCCTCTCCCCCCTCAAATTTTGACTTTTCATCAAAAATCACACAATTCATCACATAACTTTTTTTGTAAATGGAAAAACGAGGTCATGGTAATGACAAAAATTGTTCGCTGGAGTGTAAAGAATCGAATGACACCATAGTCCCCCTCGTAGACGTATTAGGGGCTCAATACGAGTGAGGGAAGTACCAAAAACGCGAAAATGAGATGTCTATACTGGAGTTGATTACATTTACATGGAGAATTTTTTTTGATTGATATCGGTCGTGCCACCCCACCAAGTTTTTCCTTTATAGGTAGGTATTACACAGAAAAAATTTCAGCCTGTTCGGGAAGGGGGAACCGGTGCCTCGCCCCTCCCAAATTTCGACTTTTCATCAAAAATCGCACAATTCACTAAATAACTTTTTCTGTAAGTGGAAAAACGGGGTCACGGAAATAACAAAAATTATTCACAGGAGTATACGGAATCGTGTGACACCATAGCCACCAGTGTAGACATAATAGGATGCGTGATACGCGCGGGGGAAGTTCCCAAAATGCAGAAATGATTTCCTTTTTTCTATACCAATCGAGTCTTTGAAAGTACAATTTTTACATTTCTGAATTCGGAGTATGCTGTTCAAAATGTACTCCTCCCTCCCTCGTACACTGAAAAAATATAAATGACCGTCACCTTAATGGTGAAGGGGGGGGGGGTGTAATCATATTTCCTTCTTTGATTAAAAATACAAACACGTGTGTTTCATGAATTGTATGCACAAGGTAGTCGAAAAATTTACCAATAAAATAAAATTAATTTTAAAAAAATGATTCGAATATGTTTTAATATAATTTTTGTTTATTACTCCATTATTTCATTCAATTGCTCAATATTATTTCACTTCCATTTCTCTCTACAATTCATGAAACACACGTGTTTGTATTTTTAATCAAAGAAGGAAATATGATTACACCCCCCCCCCCCCCCTTCACCATTAAGGTGACGGTCATTTATATTTTTTCAGTGTACGAGGGAGGGAGGAGTACATTTTGAACAGCATACTCCGAATTCAGAAATGTAAAAATTGTACTTTCAAAGACTCGATTGGTATAGAAAAAAGGAAATCATTTCTGCATTTTGGGAACTTCCCCCGCGCGTATCACGCATCCTATTATGTCTACACTGGTGGCTATGGTGTCACACGATTCCGTATACTCCTGTGAATAATTTTTGTTATTTCCGTGACCCCGTTTTTCCACTTACAGAAAAAGTTATTTAGTGAATTGTGCGATTTTTGATGAAAAGTCGAAATTTGGGAGGGGCGAGGCACCGGTTCCCCCTTCCCGAACAGGCTGAAATTTTTTCTGTGTAATACCTACCTATAAAGAAAAAACTTGGTGGGGTGGCACGACCGATATCAATCAAAAAAAATTCCCCATGTAAATGTAATCAACTCCAGTATAGACATCTCATTTTCGCGTTTTTGGTACTTCCCTCACTCGTATTGAGCCCCCTAATACGTCTACGAGGGGGACTATGGTGTCATTCGATTCTTTACACTCCAGCGAACAATTTTTGTCATTACCATGACCTCGTTTTTCCATTTACAAAAAAAGTTATGTGATGAATTGTGTGATTTTTGATGAAAAGTCAAAATTTGAGGGGGGAGAGGCACGGGTTAACCCCTTCCGATTGGGCTGAAATTTTTTCTGTGTATACTCTGTTTCAAATAAGAAACGCCAATTTTTTCAAGGGGCAAAAAAAGACGTTCACACTAACCTGCAAGGTGGTGCATGATACAAAGCCAACAAAATTATAACATGAAGTTGTTTCTTAATTAATATTTTGTGTCATTTATATTCATTTTTTTCGAATAAATAAATCAAATTCATGATCCCGAAAATACGCGAGAAGAATATTAATGAGCGATGTTCAGTTGTGCTGGTAAGTGTAGAACACCTCCCCATCAGTTCCCCGCGATACACCGCCAGCGCCCAAGTTGGCCGTGTATTGCGGGTTGCGGTTGGCGTTTCTTATTTGAAACAGAGTATAATACCTACCTACAAAGGAGAAAATTTAGGGGGTGGCACGGCCGATATCTAACAAAAAAATTTTCCTGTGTAAATGTGGACCACCCTTCCAATACTCGCCACCCTCGACAAAACACGTTTTTTAAAGTTTAATGAGCGAATACTCGATTTCTATCAAAGTTTGAACAAAAAACAAATACATATTTGAAATCCTCGTGAAATTCTCCAACTTTTTTGTATGAAACATTTTTCAATTGCATGATCACCCATCCCGGAAAATTCGTTTGAATTTTCACTTTGAAGCGTTAATTTTTCAAAATTTCAACTTTGGGAACCCCTGACTGGGTGAAAATCGCAAGGCGGGGGGGGTATTTCTTGTTAACGTGTCAAGGGTAGTCAATTACTAGTAATTTGAGCCATAAAACACCTCGTCACAACCTTTCTGTGAGAACTGGGAAACCAAAATAGGATACAAGGTAGTGATGGCATTTTCACGACTTTGAGGACCCCTGAAATGAGTTTGCAATTCGATCTCAAAAATGAGATGGCAGTTTTGGGGTCGGGGAGGGTCCCCTTTCAATCGTACATATCAAAAATTTTATAGCAGACCAGCTTCATACTTTTGAGATTTTCTGGTCCTGGTACCCGTACTATGAACTGAAAGTAGATCGAAAGATAACTGAGTGTAAAAATACAACGTCTCGAAACGAAAAGGACATTTCAATTTGTAGTTCAATAACATCAATAAGTAAGGGTGTTAATGTTTGTCAACAATATCTAAAAATAACCCATTAATCGTTCTGTTACGAAATTTTACACAAATTACATTCCAGTTACCCAAATTTTACTCAAAGATTGATAAAAATCTATCAAAATTGGCTGAAAAATAGTTATGGAATGTAATTAAGTAGGTACCTATTTAATTCGATTAAATGAAGCAATTCTTGGGTAAAATTGATCAATATTAAAGTACCTATGCTCAATTTATGGTAACAGAATGTGGCATTTTTAAAGAGTAAAATGGATAGGTAGGTAGGTAATTATGTAAAAATCTACTTATTCCGTTATGTAATCGAAACAAATGAAAAGTAAACACTTTGATTCAAAGCCAAATTAAACCGAATTGATATCTAGAATGAGTCTGTCAACGTGTATTTTTTGTTCTTATAATACCTAATAATACGTTTAGCTAATAACGAACGGCAGAATCAAGTTTTAAGAATATTTCTAGGCAAGATTCACATCGGCTTCGCGTACGTATTACGACCGAGTTATTTTCGCTCGGTGGTAATTATCGACTCGTCAATTTAATGTTATTAAACGGTTAAAAATCTGTTTACAAGAGATGCAATTCCATTTGCGACATCTAGGTCGTTTATTTTATTGACGAATCGAACACGATGAGGATGAATTCTGCTTGCTTGTTGTATCGTGCAAAGATGAGTGAAAGAAATGAGTCAAATTTCGATAGATGGAGGTACTTGGTACAAAAGATTGCTTTTTGTAGAATAAATAATGAAAAATATACGCATCGAGTGAGATAAGAACAATTGATATGGGTAAATATCCAACCCCACTCAATACCTGCCTAAGCCTAGTTCAACCATCAGAGATAATCTGAAACAGGCGATCGAATCATTTGCTATCTGATTATTGATGTGATATGTGCGATTGTAAATTATAAAAATTTGTTGAATGGTTAATTTAATGATTGCTTATTGTGACTAAGTACCTAATTTGTTAATCCGTTGGTTAATACGATTTCGTTGGGGAAAGCATCCCGATATCGAGTTGTATATTCGAAGAGGTGAGTTTCGTTTGCTTATTTTCGCGTAATGTTTGCTCATAATGCTAGAAATTTCGATGTTAGGACAAAAAATAACAAGTTTGCTTCGGTTGGGGTAAAATAGGTGAAAATTTTTTGTGCTTTTGTTACATAAAGTAGCCAGGAAGGGTTCTTGGATTGGGGTTTTATCGAATGAGATCGACGCGACTGAAATTTAAGTGTTTATTGAAAAATTCTGACGAAAATTTCGTTATTGTGATATCAAATAACGAGGTTTAGCCTTTAATAACCAAATTCTTCATTACTTTTTACTAGGAAAATTACCTAAAGGTCTGGTGCAGGATGAATTTCTCCGATTTTATCCCAGACGTCCGATCTGTGTCTTCCAATGTCACCGGTGACATGATTACCAAAGGGATTTGTTTTATCGGTACCGCAGGAATAATGTGGTGTTTCCGAAAATCTATCAAAAACTGTTTTCAACGTGCCGCAGGGACAGTTACTCGACCCATTTCCGCCGCAATGAATCAACATAAAGTGAGTTTTTAATATGTACGATATGTTATAGGTACTCTATACCTATACTAATGCATATACTGGTATATTTAGGTTGATTCATTAAGACGACAATGCCATGTCGTGCAGCAAATATGCGAAGAAGTCGAAGAAAAATGTAATGAAGGCAATGTACTGCAGGATGCAGAGAAACATCGATACCGAGTATACGGAGATAAAGAACTATTAAATCTGACGACGAAAATTGAAAACGTCTTTAATCTTCATAGTCGTGTAGTGAACGGTGAAAGGGTGAATGATTTTACGTCTGTAGAAATAGAGAATATTACTACCTTATTAGAGCAGGCAAATGATTTAATTAATCGGTATAACCGAATGCGAGTCGATTATTTGTTAGAACCGATAGCCCCGGCCGTAGTACTGCCAATGGTGCAGATGTAATTGTATCGTGATGTAATTTTGTTAAAAATTTCAACTTGATCATACTTTTTTTTCAACATGTAGTTGTAATTTTTTTAAATGATATTGATTTCGGCGGGTAATGTAAAGGAAGGGAAACGTTACCAAAAATCTTCCATCGAAATTTTGAGAAGGAAGCTGTCGCTGTATCGTCACACCCACAGCTCCAAGTACTGACATTTTCTTACACAGATGTGAGAAATTTTTGACGTTTGATCACATTTCTTCAAAGATTTAAACGACACGGATTTTTCTGCAAATTTGGTACATTTTCTCTGGGAATCGACGAATATTTGAGATGATGAGCAACTTTTGGGGGGATGTCTTCCGTTTCGTAATCGGAACCGAAGTCTTCTATTGTTACCTGTTCAGGTTCGGAATCGTAATTTCGCGAAGTATCTGAAAAAGAAATATTTTTGTACTTCATTGCTTGTTGGTTCTGATGTGATTTCTTTCGTTACAAAAGAAAGGTCCGTTTGAAATTTTTAGTCCATATACTAGTGGAACAAGTAACAGAAGAGCTGATACGTCTTAGATTTTTTATGGTGATCAGAAATGGCCCAGATCTCAAAAATTGAACAAATCTCTATCTACTTATTATGATTTTTTGCTCAACTTAAAAATTGAAGGGCCTACGAAATAAACTTATAAAAGACAAAAAAAATCGAAAAAAATCAGCTAAGAAAATGAATATGTACTTAGGTTTCTAGTAGGTACTTTGAAAAGTGAACAAATTTTGTTCCAATAATTTTTCGCCCAACATCAAAACTAGGTAAAAGGACCTCGAATCGTTCAATAGGTTTCAGAAAATTTTTTTGTTTTCTTATTTTAGCAAAAACAATCATCAGAATAAAATTTATTCATATTCAATTTTTTTTCCTTAGTTCAATTTGTAGCCGCTTCAATCTTAAAGTCGAACAAAAATATTGAAGTGTCCTTTTGAAAAACAGCCATAGTCCATTTTTGAAATTCTGACTTCCGAGAGTTATTGTGAAAAGAAATTTGCACTTGGGAAAATTTTAACAATTTGAATTTATTCTCAAATGTATATGTTTGGACAATTCATAGAAACAGTTACAATTTTTCTAGGGATATAATTTTTTTCACAATTACTATCCAAAGTCAGAATTTCAAAATGAACTATATTTTTTAAATGAACGCCTTAATTCATAACATGGAGATATAATGATTTATTCAATTTTTGACTTTAAGGATTTTCTAGTGATTCTCGATTGTCCAACTTTTTGCTTTCAAAACAGAAATCGTGTAATACATTAATTCATACAACCGAGTGAAAAGAGCTTCAAGTAGGCCAATTTCAGGTCAAAAACGTTTTTTACAAGCTAGAATCTGAAAACAATTTTTTAAACTCAAATTTAATTTGAAATTTCGAAATTGAAAAAAAAAAAACAATTTTTGATAATTCAAAATCAGCTTTTGGCAAAAAATAAAATTGTAAAATAAACTTAGAGCATGCTACAGACCTTTTTTTTTTTTGAAATTTCAAAGTTTATGTCAAAAATTATCCAGGTCTTCTTTGATACTTGAAAGTGCCCAAAAAAACGTGGTTAATTTTTGACATAAACTTTGAAATTTCAAAAAAGGGCTCTGTAGCGTCCTCAAGGAGGTTCTTGTCTAGTTGTCTACAACATAATATTAAAATTTCATCAAAATTTGTTCAGTCATTTTCGAGAAAAGTTCAGAAAACGGTCACGGCTGGCGAAGTTGGTTAGAATATTTCCCTTCAAATAAATGTCTTAAATGTGAGAGACAAAAATTTATTATGAAAAAAATAATAATGGGAGAGAAAGAAGGAAAATGAAGGAAAAAGTAAACAAAAATTATTGAGAAGCTGCGGGTTGCATCATCTTCAATGTGTAATTGATCAAGTGAAGATCTTCCATCAACGTATTCAAACGTTGATTATGCCTAATTGTATAAGCAATCAATCCATCTAAATGTTTATCTGGTATTTTGAGTTTCTTCTCCGAAATATCTTCGAGCATAAGAGAGATGACGAGCTAGAAAGAATAAATTTTACATTATTATTCAACCTCGCCAACCCATACGAATAAACAAAGATAACATTCGCGAGGAATTTACACGTTTCGTGGAACCTATCAATGAAAAAACCCACTTCTATTCCGTACCTGTGCGATAAAACAATGTTTACTATTGGTGTTCCACGTAACCGCGTAATTCAATAATGTTTCTTTATGATCATCTCTCAGCTGATCGATTAAATTCTTCAATGCATCTGGTTTTCCGGAAGATAAACCTTGAGAAGAGATTTCGTTCACATTAGTACGATCCTCGTGTCAGAAAAAAATAGAGAAATTATAAGTCTAGTTTAGCTTACTTTCCAAGATTTTGAAAGCTTGCTTAGGTCTATCCAATTTAATGGCCAATTGCAACGCCGGAAGTAACTCGTTGGCTTTGATTAAATTAGCTAAATGTTGTTCTTGTTCAACTTTTTCTTGATTCTGTTGCAAATTTTCTAAACGACTTTCCTCAGTTTTATCTTGCCAGAAGACAATTCTGGAATCGGCACCTCCGGTCAAGATTTTCGATTCATCTTTGCCAACTATAAAGAGTAAATACGTTGGTGAGATGTTCTTCGAACGTTTTTAAAATAATAATGGTGTATTTACTGGCTATAGCCCACACCCTGGCAGCGTGGTGATCCAGTGTGGTCAAACATTCGCCGGTTTTTATGAGCCAAACTTTCAAAAGTCCATCGCTACCGCTGCTGATGATTTGAATACCATTGTTTAGGAAATCGCAGTTTAGTATCGCGCAATCTTGCCCTTCCAAGGTCTGCAAGAAATAAAAAATCGTAAGTACTAAAAATAAATTTACTAATATGGAGTTATAGAAGATTTTACACAAAAAACAACCTCAGACTAGTATTTCCTCCCTCCAAATGACTATTTCATAATTAATTAATGGACGAACCATTTTCCTGAGTTCAAGTTCTCTAAATAAGCTAAAATCACCTTTAAGCAGCTGAAATCGGTAACAGACCAAAGTCTCAAGGTAGCATCTGCCGACGAAGTCAACAAAACTTGATCCACAGGTGAAAATTTGGCACACCAGACACCTCTTCGATGACCTCGTAATATTCCAACGATGGAAAGATCATTAGCTGACCACAACTACAAAACAAATATTTCAATAAATTGGTCCATCGACGATTACAAAATGAGCATAAAATCAATTCGGTTTACTTTAGCTGTCTTATCCTGAGAGGCGGTAGCGATAAGAGCATCGTTGGGAGAAATGCATACATTGTTGATCGCTTTCTCGTGAGCGATCTCCGTTTTAGACACATTTAATGTAAGACAGGTTTCTAAAAATTATTCAGAAATAAATAATCCATATTTTAAAATACCACGTAGACTACTGGTTGAGAAAAATCGTACTGTATTTTAAATTCGGTAACTTCCACAGCTTCAGTGTGTTATCTTCACTTCCACTGACAACAAAAGGATTCAATGATGAATTAAAAGAGATGGCTACTGATCCTACGGAAGCAGTATGACGAGATCCAACAGCTACACAATTCATGACACCGTCTTTCATCATCCAGACTCGAATTGCATTGTCCTACGAAGCACGTGACGTTATTAGACCAATAAATCAAACAAATTCGCCAATTAAATTAATACTAAAACATACTTTGCCACCGGATACTAGAAGGTTAGGAAACCCACGAGATGCAGCTAGAGAAACTACTAAATCTGTATGTCCTTTGAGCAAAGAACAATTCATATTTTGATCGTAAACATGAATATCACAACTGTTCGCTGCTACAGCAAAATAATTATCATTTTCGCCAAAGAAAACAATATCTAAAATTTCATCCAGGTATCCTGTCATCTGTCAAAAAAAATTTCATAATAAATTGAAATCAATCGAGTAATTACGCGAATCGAGAATACTTACGTGTTTACAATTTGTAAATTTATCGCTTAAAAGGTACGAGGTAATATTATGATTAGAATTCACTTCGTATAAGCATCGTTGGCATTCGTCATATAGTAAATGAACAATCGGAGGATTGGATTTCTCAGAATTACCATCGCAGCAGTATAATTCTTTACCTTTCTCCACGTCAAAGATTCGTAATTTTCCTATTGAAAATACAAAACATGAGATGATCTTGTAGCAAAAATTTTATAGAAAAATTCATAAGTTACCAGTATCGCCTCCTACAGCTATAAATTTGCCAATTACTGGTTTTTCGAATCCAGGTAAATCTATACAATTTGGTAAAAGTACTGCAGCTTCTATGCTTTCGTATACTGGTATCGTTCGTATAATTTTCTTTTCCTTTAAATCCCAATATATCACAGCTTTATCTCGACCACAACTGAAAAATAGACACTTCATTTATGTAAAACGAACATCGTATCTGTTTCGAGACCACGTTTTACTTACCTAATTAAATGGGAATTCTCATCGTCAAATAAAATCCTGGTAACGGGGCTGAAATGACCGCTTAATTTGTATTGTAATATCTGCTTATTATTTTCTAGCAATGACCAACCGCGAATCGAAGTTTCATCGCTGGCCGCGAAAATATATTCTTCGTTTTCAATTTGACGGAATTGTATGACACTGCGTACAATGACAATAAATCAGTAAACCGAAAAAATGATTTTAGTGAAGATGTAATGCAACTCACCTGATAACTCCTAGCAAACCTCCTAATCTATAAGAGCAGGAATGACCTTCTATGTTCCATACTTTGACACAAGAATCTGTACCTCCACTAGCAACGTAAGTATTATCTTTATTGAAACACAGTTTGCCCAGTACTCCTTTGTGGCCGGATTTCCAGCACGTGATTAATTGCGACTCTGCGAGCATAAGCACAATCATGGATGAGTAAAATCATAATCAGGAGTATATACCCGTCAATTAATATATTTACCTTCCCAATTCCATATACTAATAGTTCCACTTTTATGACCAGTGGCGAGTAATTTATTGTCAGACGATAATGCAAATGTTAGAATATAATCATCCGAATAATCGCTTTCTTCAAACGAGTTATATGTGGTTAATCCATCGGGTATGGTACGTTTTATAGACACATCATCGATACTGACGACAGCGACGTGATTTCTACATTGGCACAGCAGAGTTTTACCATCGTTCGTGAGCTGGAATAAGAAATATTATGTGTTTTACAGTACGAATAATAATCTACGATATTACGTCCATCATGACTTACGGTTATTAGGCCTCCGGTGTAAAATTCCTTATGCACTGATACCGGTTTAAAGCTGAAAATAAAATACAAGATTGAAAAGTGTTTTCAAAATATAAAAATGATACAGTATAATACTCACACGTCTTTGATTTTCACTTGACGTTCCATCGCGGCGGTTTCATATATTCTGCAGCATATTTTCCGTTCCGAATGCGGTTTTTTATACAAAACAAATTGTGAAAATTTGTAAATTTTATTGTTATATTACACGCGAAAATACGATTTCCTTATCTTAACCAGGATCTGATCTTTTATTGCCAAATTTTCAAGACTCGGGGGTTAATAATACCGAAATTATGCCAGAACAGCTTACACATACGCTGAAAAAATTCAAATTACGCGTATTTTTTGTCATAAATGAGGAAATTATAAGCTTATTCGACGAAACGAACTTTCGAACGAGCTTTTTCCATCAAATTTATAATCACAACTTACAGCACGTGTTGATTTTTTTACTGATTTTCACTCAGTGATGTAAAAGTGCAAATGCAAAATGTGTTTTCGTAATCGAATGGCACCACTGCGGAGCTATGACGTCATGAGAATTATGTTTGGAAAAATCAACTCTGTACTTAAAATGAATCAATGTGATTCATTTTCGATTCTTTTCTGCGATGGCGCCAAATATGACGTCATTCGCAGTCATCTGTTTCTTATCACAATTTTATAGCGTTTGATTGTCTTTAAGTTTTCTCCAAAGTTCACCAAAAAAGCTCACTGTATGAGATTTTAATTTAGAAAATAAAGATGCCTCAAGGTCGAAGAAAAGTCCCTTTTAGTGCTAAACAAAAAAAACTCCAGCTTCAAGCTAAACGCCAGAAGAAACTAGGAATTCTGGGTAAGCATATTTGAAAATGAATCAATTTCAAAATTTGCATAATCCCATGATACGTTGTTTATGTGTCTACTACAGAACATAGCGATGATTCGGAACGATCGAAAGAACAACCGCGAGTGCAGAAAATTAACCAGCAGCCAAGTACTGCAGCTGGCAGATCGAATAGGTTAATAGAAAATAAACAGTATAAGTGTGCAAAGAACATGTTCATTTTATCTATTGTGTTACAGATACGCCTTGCAATTCTTTAAAGAGAGTAATGAAGAAATACAGCAACGTAAAGAACAGGCTAGGCAAGCCATCGTACCTGTATCCGAAGAAGAACTCGAAATTAACATCGATGATTACTTTCTTCCGGAGTTAGAATTCCCGAAAAGGCCATTATGGGATTACGAAATGACTAAAGAAGAAATTGATATGCAGGAGAATCGTTACTTTAGGGTATAATATTTACCTACGTTTGTTGATGCGATTAGTTCAACTGGTCATTCGGTTTACTCTTATTATCTTGTATACGTATTTTATAGGAATACTTGGCGGGAATTGAGAAGCAGTTTTCGTTGAAAGACTTGAGCTATTTCGAATTGAATTTGGAAACATGGCGACAATTATGGAGAGTCGTTGAAATGTCCGATATTATCTTAGTCATTGTCGATATCAGATTTGCAGTACGTAAAGATATTTTAGTAGGGAAGAATAATTATGTATGATGTAGATTCATAATGATACGTAATTCTAGGCACTTATGTTTCCTCCATCTTTATACAAGTTCGTAGCCGACGAGCTGAAGAAAGAAATGATTTTGGTATTGAATAAAATTGATTTGGCACCCGCTGAATTGGTGGTTGCTTGGAAGTATTACTTTTCATCAAAATTTCCATCTATTCATATCCTTACTTTTACGTCCGTTCCTGATTATAATCTGCATGGAAATATGGAAAGTAAGACTATTTTCATCTCGGGTGTTTTCTGACATAATTTAATCTGTTTCGTCGAACCGTAGATAAAATGAATTCGAAACGAAGAGCTCGATTGAGGATGTCTTTCGAAGGTGCTCAAAAACTTCAAGAACTTTGCGATAAAATCGTGGGCAACGAAGGTATCTGAATTATTAATTCGAATTGAATCATCGATGAAGTAAATATTGAGCAATAATGTTATTTCAGTCGATTTGAGTTCTTGGAAAAAGAAAATAATCGAAGAAAAGAATAAAGAATTTGATAACGAAGAACTTGAAGTTGAACAAACCACAGAAGTAAGTTGGCCAGTCTCTGAAGTCGACAAATTTTACAGAATAAATAAAATTTTAAAAAACGTATTGCAGATTTCCGCTATTGATACGAGTTACCACAAACATACGAAATTTCGCGATGGTATTTTAACAATTGGATGTATCGGACAACCTAATGTTGGAAAGTCTTCCTTAATGAATGCGATTATTGGAAAAAAGGCATTATTTTATTTTATTTCAAAATTATTTATTTATTGAAAGAAATATGAATGTTTTAAATTACTTTTATATCTGTTTTAAGGTGGTAAGCGTATCGAAAACACCAGGCCATACTAAACATTTCCAAACTATATTTTTGACCCCTACAGTCAAAGTTTGTGATTGTCCGGGATTAGTTTTTCCATCAAAAGTTCCAAAAGTTTTACAAGTGAGTAATATTTTATACGGTAAAATAAATTTTTCTGTGATTGTAAGATATTAATTTTATGTTTCCGAAAAACCAGGTACTCATGGGAAGTTTTCCTATCGCTCAACTCCGCGAACCGTGCACTGCTGTTAAGTATATTGCTGAGAGAATAGACTTGGTTAGATTGTTGCATATTCAACATCCAAACGATGACGAAGAGTGGTCGGCGCTGGATATTTGCGAAGGTACCATTGTCTTGATTCGCCATCTTTCATATCAGTTGGCATATTTTTTCAATATTGCCATTTTTTTTCACAGGCTGGGCCAAAAAACGAGGCTTTTTAACTGCCAGAGCTGCTCGATTGGATGCTTACAGGGCAGCGAATCATTTACTAAGATTAGCTCTCGATGGAAAAATCTGTTTATGCCTTCGACCTGCAGGATACTCTGCGAAGCTTGGTATTTTGATCGTTTAATTCGCGAGTAGTTACTTCGTGGTAAAGGATAAATTTCTGATCATTTTGGTATTTCAGAGCAATGGAAAACACATCCGGAAATCGAAGAAATAGTGTGGATTCAAGCTAAGAACAAACCTCAAGAAAGCCAGCCGAGTAATTTTGCGTCCGATGATGATGAAAGCGATAGCTGTTTAACTGATGGCGAAAGTGACAGCGGAGAAGATAGCGATGAAAGTGATGTTGAATCTACCGGAGACTTTTCTGCCACTAATAAATTTGCTGCATTGAGCGAAATAGAATAATTCTCTATGAAACACAATTAGTTACAAATAAAATAATGCTTTTGAGAGTCCGTATTTTTATGTTTTTTTGTGATGCCATAATTAAGAACGTAATGAGTGTTCAATTTAATGAACGATTTTCCATTCAGAGTAAAATTTCTCCAGCTCAGAATTTGAAGATTTATGAGGTTAAATTCAAAAATATGACCCTCTAGAATGACGTAACTAAACCATTTATATTTTTCTCCAAGTCTTACAATGCTCCGTTTTAGTTCAACAAAAATTAAACTCATCGTTAAGAGTACAAGAACATTATTACAAACTTTTATAACCTACATTACAACTCTTCCTACGAGATTGCATTCCGACGAATCGTGTTCAATTCCAATATTACCGGATTAAACCGGCTCGTCTGGTAATAGTTACTCTGTAACTGTATGAATTAGAGAAATAAAACTCAACACCATGTTGATCATAATTTTTATATTCATCAGAACAACCGTGCTGATACATTAAGAACGAAAATAAAATGGGGAGAGCGAAAGATGGTACATACATAAAATAAATGAAGGGAAAAAAATAAAAAGAAAGGCGTGATCTACAAATAACAAATTTTAAAAACATTAAAAATCTCCTACTTTATTGCTTTTCTATTCAACACTTAAAAATAATATTATGCGTAGGTAAATCTAACTCGTTAAAAAATTGAGTCAATAGCGATGAAAATATTGCAGATTGGGATACATTCACAGCTACTTTCCACACAACGAATTCCGCCTAATCAGCGATAATTTAAGTTCAACAAATGCACACAGCCTCGCACATACATCAACACTCCAGCCTAAAACATTTTAATTTCGTGAGAAAGTGGCAATTACATTATAATCACAAAATTATACAAATAAATATCCGAAAAATAAAAGGTGGTAACAATTTCAACAACGACTAGCACGTAACTTACATACATGTTCTAAGACTAGCCAAGGTTAAAACAAGTTAACGTGCTCTACTCACAACAAAAACCCATCCTCTCTGAATAACTTAGAGCTTATTAACAATATGTAAATTAAAATTATACGCATCACTGGTGAAAGTACAAAATATACTGGAAGGTTGTCTCATTCTATCGAATCTTCATTCTAAATAAAATTTTCAGTAGTATATTTCACACTTAAAATTACACAGCTGTCCTTGTATAGGTTTTTTTCTTTAAAAGCAATACAGAGAAATAAATAACGAGGAAATCAAACTACGATCTCCTCTCGAAAAAAGAGAAACTGTCTTAGAGAATAAGTTATAAATACGGACAAGTTTAAAATGCATAATACTATTCCGTAAGTTTATTCGCGCATTTTTTTTCGAGGATCACTTTTGCACGAAAAAACTTAAGGAGGCGGTAAAAGACTCACGTTCTATAAAATTTCTTACATTAAATAGAATTTAAAATGAATTTGGAACCTAGAATTGATTTTTTTTCCTTTTTACGTAGAAATAACAGAGTGATAGCAACAATAACAATCAACAATAACAACAATAATAATATTACGTGGAAAATGGGATCTTAAAATTTATCTACCATTCGAACTGATACCGAGGATCGCCTGCGAGGTCTTGATTCGATGGTGAAATCTTTATACTGAGCAAAAACGCAGATCTACGAATAACCCAGGAGATTAGAACGAAAGAGGGTAATCGTTAAGATAACTCAAGATACTGTACCTTATCTTTTAATTGTTGACATAATTGTAAAGCAACGGTAAATAAGACCAAGACTTCGTTGAGCCATGGTATCGTACATTCGGCCTGATATGCGTCGCATTTCGTGGTCGAGCCACGCATCGTACTCGACTGGTAAACGGCTAGTATCAATTTATGACTTTGCACGTAAAATGTGATCGCTACATCATCGGGTAACGTAGGAAACAGGCACTTCTATAGAACACAGCCGCAAAAAACACATGTACAATTATACGCCGAATTAGAGACATCTCAATTGTTTTGGTGCGAAAGGTCATCAAATGACCTTAATAACTACAGTATGCTCCACAAGTTCAACTCATACAACGATGATTGCAGATTAATATTCGTTGATTTTTCGAAAAATAATTAATATGAGCATTGTATTTTTTCTGAACATTCTGCAGATTTAGAAATTGATTAGTTCCATGAGTTGAGAAAACTTCCATAGCAAAAGCGTCATCGAGAAGAACTTATGGGAGATACTGTATAAGGGTAAACTATATTTACAAGTAATTTAATAAACGAAGTTCTGTGAGAAAAACCGTACCATATTTCCACTTTTTATTATCTCTTCCATGGGTTTCTTTCGCGGAACAATTAGACATGTTCGTCCTCGTTGAAGACATCCTAATATTTTAGCTAATATATGCAATACTTCTTCAGAAGAGCTGTAAGTTGGCGAAAACAAATTACAATAAGAATTTTATAAAATGAAACTGACAAAACACGTTGAAAATAAAATATTCGTACCAAAACGAACATCGTTTTTCTATGTTATCAATATGAAGTAACGCCTCTTGAACATGATTGCCAGCATCTTGCAACTGATGTAATTTCCAGGGATGCTCATTTTGTATATAAGTTCTATAAACGATCGGCTGTTGATGAGGTCTTTGCACTCGAAACTGTATATCCTACGAACATAATAAAATTCAATTATTATACTGTATAAAAACAGTGGACAGATTTTAAACGAAAGAACTCACCGCATGAGCAATACTATCACCATTGACAGATATTACGGTTTTCAATTGATCTGGCGGTGAAGTGAGCACGTACTTCTCTTGCTTGAAGTTATTGGCCGAATCATTACCATATAATGGCAATGGGAATCTTCTAACACATTCCTAATTGTGATAAATATTTAATTAATTAAACAGCGAAATGATACAAGGACATTGGTACGTGTATTGGTGTGGAACTGTGTCAAACTCACCACTAAAATGATGTGTAATTGGTTTAATACCGCATGAACCTCTTCTGTTAATATCCATTCGAATTCTTTCTGCTGTAATTAATCAAACCAATTATTGAGGAAACGCCCTAAGTTATGAGGAAATTTCAAAAACCAAAAATACTTTGGTAAATGAAAATTTTGTGTATAAAGTGAATCATTGGTAAAATAGAGTACGAAGAGTTCGTATAATAAAAATAGATATAATTTCATCGGTATTTTGAAGTACAACGAAGTACTTCAAGTGAAAGAGACAGAATTAAGTTTTTTTTGCCGAATTACGTACTGAACTAATTTAGCGCCAAGTACATCAAGCAGTAAGCTGAGGGGCGATCGAAATATCGTTGAGGCGTTTTCCACGTATTCCTTTGGTACTCGACTTATGCATTCAAAAGGACAAAATTTTAGCTTATGCAAGCGACTTTTAGCAGAAAACTTACCAAACAAACGGCTTCTTCGTTTTCTACATCGACTATTTTACTAGTTTGCATTGTATTTGCTACAGGCCAAGTTTCAGTGGGATGATGGTTGTTGAAAGATGATAAGGAAACGGATGTTTAAATAATAAACCGTTGCGTAAATTTTTTGCCAAATTGTCTTAATTGGCCCATTACAACATGTAATAATTTATTCACAGCACTAAACTTCACCTACAAAAGTGTAATTTGGCGTAATTAGTATCGTTGAAGCTCGACGCACTCGTACTGCTGTACTACAGGGCTGAAGACACAGATGAAAGTAAATAAATGAATGAAAACTGGAAAGAAAAATTCACAGCTTGAAAGCTCTACGTTTTTAAAACGTGAGCTTGACCTTGAAATCCCGTGAAACGTGAGCTGAGCTTTCAATTTTAATTTTTTTTAATTTTAATTTTTAATTTTTTTGATTTCTAGTTGTTCTCTACGAAAATAAATGAATGAAATCAAAATTTTTGAAATTTCTGTACCTATTTTTTTCTATTTTTTCACACGTGATGCTAATTTGCATTTTATTATCAAACTTTCTGAAATTTGAACTTTTGAACTTTACTAGCTCCTAAATCATTTTGAAGCACTAAGGATTTTTCATAAATTTGCTATGTTTCACCATTTTTTTCGCAGTATTTCATGATGTGGTGCAACAAGAAGTGAAAAAATTCGTAGTAGGGATGCCGCCGAGCGGTACGCGGGGAGAGATGCCGCCGAGCGGTACGCGGGGAGAGATGCCGCCGAGCGGTACGCGGGGAGAGATGCCGCCGAGCGGTACGCGGGGGGAGATGCCGCCGAGCGGTACGCGGGGAGAGATGCCGCCGAGCGGTACGCGGGGGGAGATGCCGCCTCGCTTCGCTCGGCGGCATCTCCCCCCGCGTACCGCTCGGCGGCATCTCTCCCCGCGTACCACTTGAGATTTGATGATATATTTTCATTTTTCAAACGAATTGTGAAAAAAACAATTTTTAATTTTGCAAAACGTAATTAGCTAAAAAAAATTGATTCGTGAGAAAAAAAAAAAAATTTTACAAAAAAATAACTTGTAAAATATTTTGGGACGTAAAAAATTTCAAAAAAAAATCTTAAGCCAGCGGGATTCGAACCCATGACCTTTTGCATAGCGAGCCGTCGTCTTCCCAATTCAGCTACCGGTGCTGCTTGCCGAAATGCGTTTCACAACGGTACACATATCACTCAACTACGGAAAACTACCCCCCCACGCACGCGTACGCGTATACGCGTACGTATGCGTACCAAAAATCCTTACTGCTTCAAAATGATTTAGGAGCTACTTTGAACATTGAAGTTGAACAGATGAATCTGATCGAGTTCAATCAAATCGGTAAAGAACGACTTTTTCACCCGGACCCATTCGTTCTTGATATGTTATTGTAGTAATGGGTGGTGAAACGAAGACGAAAAGCGACTAGCGTGCTTGATCATCGATCTGTCCGATGCATTTTGCAAAGTTCTGAACTTTTTGAAGTGTTTTAAATGAAGTGTAAGCTTTCATTTTTCAGTGATGATTTGTGCGGTAGATTTAAGAAGTGTTTAAGAATGAAATTCCTGTACGCGAACTCGTGGAGTTAACCGTGTTTCTGCCCTTAAGTATAGTCATCCAAATGTCCTTTGTGTTCATCGAAGTTTTTTTAATTTCCTATTTTTCATAATTCAATCATTAATTTGTAATCATTCTTGGTTTATTTAATTTTGTAAGATGTGCGTAATATCAAAATGTACCATATGCGAATAGTTATTTTATAAAATTATGCAGTCATTATTTTGGACAGGCAGACTAGTAAGTCATGCGTTATGGAACCGAGTTACCAATTTTTCCACAGCTCCGGAGCCATTAGCTAATAAAAAACCTCATCTGTTATCCGCCGTTTGCGGCTTTCCTAAAGACTTCCACGAAAGTAAATTACCCAAAGGAAAATTTGGCGACGATGCTTGGTTCGCTGCTAAATGGAAATCAGCTGATGTTCTAGGTACGATGGTGTTTCACAGATAAGACAACTATCTCATTTGTAATTGAAAAAATAGTCGTATTTCTCAAATTTGAATGTATTATTGTACAAATATTAGAGTTTTCTAACCGTAAACTTCATTTCGTTCGATTGTGTTTTCAGGTGTGGCAGATGGTGTCGGTGGTTGGAAAGATTATGGCATCGATCCTGGAGAATTTTCAAAATTCTTAATGAAAACGTGCGAACGATTCGTGACTACTGGTAAATTTAATGAAAAAGATCCATGCAGACTGTTAGCATCGAGTTATTATGAAATATTTGAAAATAAACAACAGATATTAGGTCATTATAAAATTTCTACGATAAATTATCATCTTCCCCTGCATTTTTGATGACAAATTACGTATAATTCGTATTTGATTTACAGGTAGTAGTACAGCATGTGTATTAATACTGAATCGAGACACTTGTACAATATATACAGCCAATATTGGTGATAGCGGTTTTGTAATTGTCAGACATGGTAAAGTAGTTCATAAATCTGAAGAACAACAGCACTATTTTAATACGCCGTATCAACTGGGAATACCTCCAGAATCATGTAGGTCAACTGTGATCGCAGACAGGTAATGAAATTGAAACTTGAAAAATATTTTCTCGTTTGCGAAAATATACTAAAATTATTTTTCATTGTAGCCCAGAGTCAGCAGATACGTCTAATTTTCACGTCGAAGACGGCGATGTAATTTTATTAGCAACCGACGGTGTTTTTGATAACGTTCCACAACAAATGCTGTTAACGGAACTTAACAACTTGCAAGGAGAACGTGATCTTGTTCAGATTCAAAAAGTAGCTAATAGTATAGCGTTGATGGCACGATGTTTAGCTTTCGATCGTAATCATAATTCGCCCTTTACGACTGCAGCTTGGAAACACGGTATTCGTACCCAAGGTAATGAATTACTGTTGCTTTCTTTGTATATTATTTATCACAAAACGACTTATCTCATCGCTAAACAAATTTTTGTCGCGATATTGACACTGATTAGAAATGTTTTGTTTCAGGAGGCAAACCCGATGATATTACAGTATTGTTAGCTACAGTTGTTTTTTCGTAACAGCAGACGAAAAATCGTAGCGTGTGAAAATAACAATAAGTTGTACCGTTAAACGTATTGTTGATTTTTTTTTTCATTTTTCTACACTACTACGATGTTACCAATTTTATGAAATTGGGTACATCGTTTATTTTTCCTATTTTTAGTCGGATTTATATGAATACTTATTATGTAATAAATTTGTTTTGTACATATATACTTTGAAATTTCTCTGGAGAAGAGAAGTTCCGTTTGTAAATAAATAATTCTTGTTTAGGCCAACTTTTGACCTTAAATTATCTCTCGAATACTTTGTCGACGATTTAAGCTATTGAATTGTCAAAAATTGCTGATTGTCGATTAGTTTTATCGCAATTACTGTTGCGTCTTGGATTGCATCGAAGTTTTTAGCTCAATACTTCATTTTTGCGAATTGAAGAATTTAAATTTCTAAGTACCTTTCGTTTCGTTTTTCGCAATTAATTTCAATTTTTTCTTGGAATTTTACAAAATTGAATTGAAATTCGCGTTCATAAAAATAATTAAATTTTGACGTGCTATTCTTTTATCGTATGCTATTGCGTGACGCGTGACGTCGTCGCTGATTGGTGAATACAATAGGCTAGAATGGATACCAAATGAAAAAACTGTTTTCATTGGCTTGATCATTTCCACTTGATATCTTGATAATAATGTATGTTGTAATATATTTTACGATTTTGTGATGAAAATATTAATTTTATAAATGTAGTACATTAAAGCAAACGTGTAATAATGTCAACACTCTTTGATACATCTTGATTGGAAATTGAAGATAAGTATGCAGTAATTTCCATCGCCCAGCTGTCCTATTCTAAGTACACGTATTGGTATTTCCTGAAAAATCTATCAGAGATGGCATATCAAACACTAATTCAAGAATATCTGCAGATGCCTGTCGTTACCAGAGCATACACGACGGCTTGTGTTATTACTACTACAGCTGTGGTAAAACAATCTATCATTATTACTAATGTATATTTCGTATATTAAATCATTACGTAACTAATTCGAAATTGTTCTGTTGCACAGCAATTAGATCTAGTATCTCCGTTTCAACTCTATTTTAATCCAACACTGATAGTAAAACATTTCCACGTAAGTAAAATTTATATCCCTGACGCATCGGATTCGTGTTTGTAACACTTGTGCCTAATGTTTTTCAGGTATGGCGACTGATAACAACGTTTTTATATTTCGGCGCCATCGGTTTCAATTTCTTTTTCAACATGGTATTCACATATAGGTATTGTAAAATGTTAGAAGAGGGTTCATTTAGAGGAAGAACAGCTGATTTTGTTGTTATGTTTATATTCGGAGGCGTTTGCATGGTTGTATCCTTTCTCATTCGGAGTTCAGATTATTTTACGTAGATAATTTTGATGTTGTATCGTTGATCCAAGCTGATTTTTCCTTAACTATGTATTACAGTGCTGCGCGTTTTTTACCAATTTATTATTCTTAGGTCAAGCATTCACTATAATGTTGGTTTACGTTTGGGCTAGAAGAAATCCCTACTTGAGGATGAATTTTTTCGGTTTATTAAATTTCCAAGTAAATTCCATTGATTAAGAATTATATTTATTACCGTTATATCTTGGCAGTTGAAATGCTAATTGAAAATAGCAACTCCTATACAAATTTAATATGGAACTGCTGTTTTCACTTACTTAACACCAAAAACTGCCAAGATATAACGGTCAGACAATAAGTGCAAATTATTCAAGATATGCTAATTAATACGTTTTTATTTCAGGCGCCGTATTTGCCTTGGGTTTTATTAATTTTTTCAGTACTGTTGGGTAACACAGTAATTGTGGATTTCTTAGGTATGGGTGTTGGTCATTTGTATTTCTATCTTGAAGACGTGTTCCCAAATTTACAAGGTGGCTTCCGTGTTCTACGTACCCCAAATTTTCTGTAAATTTCTTTCATCATATTATTTTATATTATGTAACTCTAGTGATTTTGCTATCAAAGTTATCATTTTTTATGAAATTATGTTTCATTTAGGAAAGAAATTTTTGATGGTCGTCCGACTGATCCTGATTATAATCCTCTACCGGTTGATGACGATGATCGTCCTGGTGGTTTCAACTGGGATGGACCTGAAGAATTCAACGAACGTAATCGTCCTAACGAAAATTAATCGTGATCGATGTTCCAAAAATAATCGCGATTTGATTTCCTATCTAGTGATTTAATTTGTTGAAGCGAATACAATATAAGTGTAAAGGTTACCAAGATGGTTTGAGAATAGAAATTGAAAATGAAACGTCAACTTGATGGACGCATTTATTTATTCAGCAATAGTCGTTTCGTTCGATAATTTTATATTTTAATTTATATTTCAAAACGTTTCCGTGTAATTGGAAGCTTGGCATGTGTTGTTTTCTTCATTAACGTTTTTTCTTCCCCTTTTTTTTCATTTTAAATAAAAAAAAGAGATGTCACTGAGCTAAAGTGCTTCATTTGTATTTTAAAATAGATACATTTTTATGTTAATATTGATTCGTTTTTATTCGTGAAAAGTACCCAATAATTTGATATTGGAAATTATCTTATGTAGAAAATTTTGTAAATGGAAATCAAGTTTATGAAGCTGTAGGATAGATTAAATCGATGTTATCAAATGTGCATGAATCAGACAGTGTAGATTACTGTGGTACGTAAGTTTTTAAACCCCCGTTTTCAATTGACGTTTGCTGATTTTATGGTTATCATTTTATTAATCAAAAAATTGAACACGATGAAGATAATTTTCAAACATTAACCTAGACCTAATTATTATTTGTCTTTGAGTATTTTTGGTTATAGAGGGGTATGGGAATCGATAGAATTTTCTCATTCAGTCTTCAGTGGCTCAACATTGGATTTTTACTGAAAGGTGCCACGTAACATCACGTATTCCGGTTACTTTTTTATCAGTGAGCTTAATTCTGAAATTATTTTCGGTCATCCAAAATGATTTTTTACAAACGTAACAGTATTTTTACCTTTTTTTTACTCTTCTGTATTTTATTTATAGTAAATTTTAATTTATTTACATGCAGGTAAATTTGTATCTTTTTTAAAGGTAAATTTTGATCTATACAATTTTGAACGTTTCGCTTCATCATTCTAATCACATTTCAGTATGAGTAAATTCAGGGAATTATTATCTAAAGTCGAAAGAGCAGCTATAATTACCGGCGCTGGTATTTCCATAGAATCAGGATTCCCATCATTTCAAATAAAAAAAGGTCCTGCACAACTTCAAGAACCTATATGGCGTAATTATTCGTATATGCATTTAGCTAGCGACGAAACATTTACCAAAGACCCAGATATAGTTTGGGAATTCTATCATTATTTAAGAGACCTTTCATTAAAAGTGAAACCAAATAAGGTGTTTTAATTTTTAAGTAAAGCTTGTAAAATAAGTCGAACTTTGAATCAACTAAAAAATGTCAACTGCTTATTTTATTACTTCGCTATATAGGCTCATTATGCTATAACTGAGGCTCAAGAACGGTTCGCTAAGCAGGGTCGTAAGCTGTCTGTGATCACAACGAATTTTGATCGATTACATACCAGAGCCGGTACTAAGAATGTCCAAGAAATGTACGGTTCGATTTTCAGAACGCAATGTAGTTTATGCGAAGAAGTGCAAATTAATAACAAACAGCCTATTTGTGAAGCGTTGAGGGATCGTGGGTTGGTGTCATTTTGCTCAAAATTTGTTAGGGTGAATTTTCAAAATGATTGTAGATTTTTGACCTGTACAGATCGCCGGATGAAAATCAAGCAGGAGCTAGGATACCTCGAGAAGAATTGCCACGTTGTAAAAGATGCGGCGGTTTATTAAGACCTGATGTAATTTGGATGGATGAATTTGTTAATAGAACTGTAGTATCGAATGTTGGTTGGTTATTGATCAATTTGTTATTTTTAATGGAAATGAATTCGATGAGTACATCGAGTTGATCAAAAAAATCTTAGATTATGACGAAAGTTGATGAGGCAGTTTACTTGTTGGTCCCTCAGTGGGTAAATTTTTTTTAAAATACGTATTTTTTTCTATTTTTAGGTAGTGCCGCCAGCTGGGAACCTCGGTTTACCTCCCAAAGTGCGATTCAAGTAACAGTATTTCCCTGAATCTTTGATCTCGAATTTGAATACCACTTTTCGCTTTCAAGATCGCGAATTCGAAGATTAATTGCTCTTCCAAAACCTCATTATTGAGCCAAAAAATTTTGATCGCTTGGAATAATTTCTGTTGATTTTTTTTTTTAATTTCATGAGAGAACTACCAACCAACCTTAAATCACGCAATTTCTTTAAAATCTCAGTTGAAAGCATTGCTAGAAAAAATTTTAAAAAAATGATTTTAAATTTATTTTAAAGGCCACAACATTTTTTTACTTTTCAAACCGCTCTATGAACAACTTGAAATTTTTGAAAATTGTGCTGTTATGATTTTTTGTTGAAAAATTCCTCACCAAACATAATTCTAGGTAGGCAACCAAAATTTGTTTGGCTCGACTTTGAGGTGTTTGAGTAAGCAATTTGAATTTGGTAAAAATCAAAAAAAATTTAAATTGGCGATCTGCAACTTTTCAACCCCCTTTGCTGAAAGGTAAAAAGTGGTATCCAATTTCGAGGTCAATGAGGGAGGGGGGTGCATATAAAATCGAATCGTACTTTTTTGGAGATTCGAGTTTCCGGCAGGTGATTCGCCCAAAAATAAGGAAAACCCCAGTTTTTTCGAAAAAATAACCCCACTTTGAGGTCCCTTGGTTTCATCCTCCTCTAAGCTGAAAAGCTCAACATTTTTTGGTCGGTTTCCTACTCTAATTATACTACCTTACCAATTTTCGTCAAAATCCAGCACTTTTTTTCGATCCAGCGGTTCGTAAAACATGTTAAATTTCTGTTCTAGAGGATATCCTGGACAATACGCAGCTCTGTTTAGTTGTAGGATTTTCTTGTATAGTGCATCCCACCGGTGCTTTAATAGCGAGACTTCTGGATGCTAAAATCCCTGTCGCTGAGTTCAACATTGCTGAAACCGAATTGACGCCAGAAGCTCAGTACGTTGATTTGAAATTATTCAATGAATGAGGCTGCGATTTCATCTTTGTTATATTTTGTGGATAAACAAGAAATCTTGTTTTATTCTAGATTCTCCTTCAATCGTTCTTGTATTCAAACTCTCCCAGAAGCTTTATCATAATCCTTACCGAAGAACGATTTTAATGCGAAATTTTCGCATCAGATTATAAATTTCCAGTGACGATATCCTCTTTTTAAGAAAAAATTGAAGGAAGGCAAGAAATATAAATGCTTTAGGATTTAACTTATTTTATTCTTTTCGAAATAGTTACCTATCTAAACTTACAGTCTGCAGAAATTAGATTCCACAAAGTCAGCCAAAAATTAATTGCTGGTAGTAGGTGCCTATTTGCTAATAATTTATTTGTCAAAAAAGTACTCAGGTACTTGACGATTATTTTTTTAATTTTTTAAATTGAATAGGTGAATAGATAGAACGATAGAACTACGTATAGCCCACCAATTCTGAATTAAACATTTAATTTAATAATTCAAATTACAAATATAATTATGAAGAGCTGGATTGATGAAGCAACAAGCAAACATACCTACATCGAAAAATAGAAAATCAGAGGAAAATACGAAGGTTTACCTACCAAGTTCCAATCTAGATATCTATAATCCAGCGCCTATTCAAAAAAACTAAATTATTAGAACTCAACTTATTTTCATTGGGAAAAGCCTTATAGTTTCCAAGTTTCCATTTCCTCCACATGTCTGAAACCACCATACCATCTTGCTTCCCCACACGTACGCAGAAAAAAAGAGAAAATAATTTTCTAAAATTCCAAACATTCAGTTTTGAAACTTTCACCAACCCCAGAGCTTTCATTGTTAACTTCCGAAAATTTCAAGTATCGGTCAATCTGTAAAAGCTCACAGCTGCTCGTAGTAGAACATTTTAAAAACCGCCTACGTGGTAACACTGGTATTTATTGATAAAAGTTGGAATGTCATAAATGATTTTGGAATTTACGAATTCTTATGAGAGACCAGTCGTTGTGTCTCTACTGCGTTATGTACGTGTTTGTAGTTAAAGAAGTACTATAGTTTATATGGGTCGTGTTTCGATAAAATGTTTTAAAATAAGTTATTTTTTGCAAAAATCGTTTTCGTTTTCGTGTAGTTTTTTTGGTTCGATCTGGTCACCCATCAGATAGTTTTAGTCTAGTATGCGGAGTAAGTTTACAAGGTCGTCATAATAAAATTTTAACCTGATTTTCAGGCATCTTTTTCGAAACCCCTGTTCAATATTTTAACATTTTACCATCGTTAACGATATAATTACGTCCTAGATGGACTCGTCGCTCGTCCCCATTACATTTAGTTGGCTAATTTATCATACAATATACATTCATCTGATAACTAATCGATATTTGCAGGGTAGTGTAAGCTATTAAAATGGAAGTACAAATAGAAATTGAAAACGAACCGGTTACCGTTGACCAGCTGCAACGTTGGAGTGAGACATCTACCATACTCGACACGATATATCCGATAAACGAAGCTCACAGAAGCCCTTACCGCCATCATCAGAAGCTCAATCATAGGATAATTTTATGGTAATTGTATTCCTACCATCGTACCTGGCAAAGTTTCCAAATTGATTTACATCTCTGCTTTTATGTATTTATCGCAGGGAGGGCGATATTACCAATATTAGAGTTGATGCCATCGTGCATTCGTCGAATCGTGTTTATAGTGATAAAAGCAGTATTACCAGAAGATTGCTTTCAAAGGCTGGATTAGAACATAGACACGAAATATCTCAAGTTATCAAAGGTAATATATCATACGTTACCTTACTCAAGTGATACTTGTCGCGATGGTGTTTGCCACGCGAGTATTGCTTGAAAAATTACGCTATTTTTCATTTTATCATTTCACGCTATGCTTCTTGTCTAATTTGGCTTTTCATCGCTGCACCTGCACTGTAATATTTTTCACTCGCGTGTTTGTTTTTCGCTTGTTTAATTGTCGACACGCCAAGTTTGATTTCAATTCGTTTAATTTTCTTGGTGTTTTTCAGGTTGTCCCACAGGAGAAGTTAGAGTTACTCATGGATATAATTTACCTTGTAAATATATCATTCATACAGCTAGTCCTCACTATAATACTAAGTACAGAACTGCCGCTGAAACTTCATTAGCATCGTGTTACAGGTACCTTCGATATTTCTACAGATAGACGTACTTATTGCTCTTGTTTTATCAGTTTAGTTGACTCGAGTGATTTGTAACGTAATCGTACTTTTAACCACCGTTTGCACTCGAAAGTTTTACAATCGCTGGTTTTTGTCGTTGTCACATTTCACTTTTACAAACTTAGATTCGCTTGCTAAATGCACAGAAATAATAATCGGTATTTGCCATTATGATTGGATCGTTCAAGAGATTTGGCAAATGTTTATCTTCGTATTTCTAGATTATTTCGTCGTCTTTGGTCCACCAGTTCAGCTTAATTTCAACGCCCATTTATATCCAAAGTACTCGTATCTTTTCCAGTTTTTTAAGGCTAATTGCGAAACCAGTTCCTTCTTTACTCAGTCTATTCGCATCCTTTTAAATTTGAAGCAGATCGGATGGTGATATAAGGTCAAAATAATATTTGGTAAATTTGAAAAAAAAAAAGTCAGAACGATTCTAATAAAGTTCAGGAAAAAACCCATCGAAAACTCGTTCCTATGAAACAGACGATTTCATCATTCAGTGTTAACCTCGCTATCATTTCTGATAAGTGATAAACTCATCAACACCTAACAAGGTTCACCTGACTTCCGATACACATTGTAACAACTGATAGAGTAGGTTGAAAAAAAATCCTTGGATTTTGATGAAAATTGGTGATGTAGTTCACTTTGAATATGAGAGTTTCCAAAAAAATTCGAGTTTCCCAACCCAAAGGGAAATGGAGTTGGGGAACTGCAAAGTGGGGTCATTTTCGAAAAAGGTTGCGATTTGAGTTTCTACACTTTCTTGAACCATTGACCTCGAAATTGAATATCACTTTTGCTCTCTACAAGGAGGCTGAAAAATTATAGATCGCGAATTTCAGATTTGTTTATTTTTATCAAATTCAGATTATTTATTTAAACACCTCGAAATCGAACCAAAAAATATTTTTGAGTCACCTAAAATGAAACAGTTCAACATAGAAAATAATGGGTTTGAAAGGGATTTTCGTGCTGATCACGGGAAAAATAGTAGAAAAATTCTAACACGTCAGGATTTTTCACAATTTTAATTTTTTATTGAAAATTTGTTTCAAGTACACTTTTTGATAACTTTTGTACTTGAAGTGGATTTTCTGGTCGAAGGAAAGATCCTTTAAAAAAAATGAATAGAACATAAATTGTAGAGTGTGAAATTTTATTTCTGAAGTCGAAATAGTTTTTTTCCTTCAAAGCTTAGTTTTCGAGATATTTCAACCTAAAGTTCAAAGTTCAACTTTTATCTTTTTTTAAAAATATATCGAAAGCCAAGTTCTCTTGAAAATCAAAATTGAACTCTACAGAAAGAAAATTTCACATTCTACAATTTATGTTTAATTCATTTTTTTCATAGGATCCTTCCAGTGCTCAGAAAATCGACTTTAGGTGTAAAAAAATTCAACAAAAAATTCAAATTGAAAGGAACACCAATGTGAGGGAGAAAAACTTAAAATATATTCAAACTCAGCTCTAAAAATTAGGTCAGTCGATTCTCTGAAAAAATTAGGCCTCCATAAAAAATATGAATGGAACATGCTTAGTTTTTAGGATATTTTTCAATAAAAGATGAAAGTTGAATTTTGAACTTTGAAAACCTTGCTTCCTTGGAAAAAATTAATTGGACTCTACAGAAAGAAAATTTTACGTTCTACAATTTATATTCTATTCATTTTTTTCGTGGGACCCTTTTTTTGCCCAGAAAGTTATCAAAAGTGTAAAACAAATTTTCAATAAAAAATTCAAATCATGAAAATTTCCGACCGACGTGATGGAAGAAAACTGAAATCATATTCGAACTCAGCATTAAAAAGTAAACCAGAATCTCCGGTCAGGGTTGATTGAGCCATATCGCCAAGGTGATTTTTTATCGTAAAAATGTCAAAAAGAAGTGAAATTGTTTGCTTTTCGAACTTTGAAAAAATTTTACCCTCGTTAAATATATAAACATTACCTATTTATTCTCTAAATCTGAATCAGTCAAACTTGATGAAATTTTGGCTTTTTGAATCAGTGAAATAAATTTCATTAAAAATCAGTCATTTTTTACTGATTTTTCAATCAAATGCCACCGATTTCTCAGTCAATGTCAATTTCCAATTGACCAAAACAAATCAATTATTCTGACAGAAAAATTGAGTATTAGTTAGATTTGTTTTACTGATTCAAAAACGTATAATTTTACCAAATTTGACTGATTCAGAATTTAGAGACTACCTAATTATGCTGATTGTTCCAAACATGCCACAATTTTCAGGGTGTCTAACAAGTCCTTCCGGTCCTTATATTGGCTGAAGGGTCCTTCCGGTCCTTCCGAAGTCCTTATATTGAATAAAAAGTCCTTCCCATTTCAAATTTTGAGACTCACCCGCCAAAAGCTAAAATAAATCACTAATATTTGAAATATCGCTAGTGGCAACTTTGTGTGAGATGATGAAAGATGATATGGGTGCCTGAAAAAAGTTAAGCTTTTGAATGCTCTTTTCTCCAAAAAAATTTCGCCCTCGCTTCGCTCGGGTTCAGTAAATTTACACAATTTTTATTTTCAAAATAATATGAAACTTCTTCCTTTCCCAGCCTAGGTAATTAATATTTTCAAATGAAAAAATTGCCCTTTTCACTTATCAAAGGAGGTAACGATCTCGATTGCAATTTTCAAAAATGTTTTGATTTTTGGGAAGGAAATCAGGAACGAGTCCATAAGTCCATAGATATTGTTTTTTTTGAAAGTCTAAACAAAACACGGAAAAAAGCACAAATTTTACCTAATGAAGAAATTTTTAGTTTCTGGATGCCCTTTTTTTCAAAAATTTTCGCCTTCGCTTCGCTTAGCCTCAGTGAATTTACTTTTTTTCGAAATCATGGTAAAAACTCTTCTCTTCCATCTTAAACAATGAAATATTTTGAAACAGAAAAAATTTATCCTCCTAAAATGAGTTTGAATTTTTTTCTGGTGGGGGGGGAGGACAATATTAATTTTGAAAAGGTCATGCTGAAAGTCTTTCCAAGGTCCTAAAGTCCTTCTTTTGGGGTTTGAGATTTTGTTAGACACCCTGATTTTTCAATTTTTCTTTGTTGAAGAAATGTACACCGAATTTAGAGTAATTTCAAAGGTTTCATATGCCCCAGTGCAGGTAAAATTTTGATTCGTAATTTCGAAGTTCTTTTGACCCTGGCCCCAGTCTGAACCCCCTTCTCGTTTGAATTTTCGTAATTTTAAATTTCTACCATATCCTGCTTTTGACCCTGATAACAGATTACTCGATTTTTTTTCATTGATTTTTGACCGTCTTCCCTCCCATTTTTCCTCGAATTTTCAGCCCCTCCCTTACATAATTTCTGGATACGTTTATGCTGAGCAGAAAAATGCTGAAAAAATGCAGGCCTATGTAGTTTTTGATGTAATTTTTCAACAATTTTCACTGCATTTCGATTTACGAAATTTTCATTAAAATTCAAATTGTTCATTCATTGGTTTGAAAAGTAAGGCAGCAATTTTGCGGTCGTTTAAATCAATTTATTTCGAAATTTTTAGTAGTAAGTACTCGTAATTTTGCCAACTGAAATTTTATGAAATTTGCATGAATCAAAATGCAACTGGCAGTGGCAGCATTGCCATTAATTTTTTTTTTGAAAAATTCCATCAAATATGCTTGATTTTGAGTTGTTTCAGTGAAAAACTTGGATTTCGTAAAAAGAAATCTCCGAATTTATGATCTGCAATTTTTCAACCCCCTTGCAAAGAACATAAAGTGGTATCCAATTTCGAGGTCAACGATTCAATAGAAAGTTGAAACTCGTAGCATCATTTTATAAGGCGACCGAGGTTCCCTGGAGGCATCTAAAAATATCCAAAAATCGTATATTTTCAATAACCACCCCTCCAGCTCTGCTCCCTCGCAGGCAATTAGGCTTGAAATTGTTCTAGAAAGTAGCTCCCATTCAATGCAACCCACACCTCATCGATTTTTATCAAAATCCAGATTTTTTCAATCTACCCTGTCGATTAGTCGAGAAAAAATGTACAATATTCAATATGCAATCTGTAAGTCTTGAACAAGAACAATGGCACCATCGCTATCATCCAATCTGTCTGATACCGGTATGAATCGAAAGCACTTCCTTTTTTCGTCGGAAATAATTGGAAATGGTAACGGAGCGAAGGAAGAACATTGGGTAATGAAAATGCTCGCTCGTAATTCGCGATTCGACGTATTCTCGGAAAATCTGATTAGTTTGTTTACGTGTATAAACAGTGACATGATAAAAAGGAAATTTTTTCACGAAAATGAAACGCCAAATTGACTATCGACTGGCGCTAGCGTGTATTCTTGGCTCATTTTTTTCCGTCGCTTTGCTTTCCTTATTCATTAGAAAACGCTTCGAAGCATCGAACGAACTAACACACCAATCTAAATAAAGAAAACGTATCAAAGGATTAAACCTATTCTGTTAATTTTATCGAACCGTCTTGGCGATGTTACATTTATAGGCAGAGTTATTTACTTTGTATTTATTATTAAAGTAACATGGCTCAATTTTAACTTTTGACCTTCTTTTTTATTATTTTCACATATAAGTTATATCGAGTTACTCGTTCGCGAGCACCGAGTACGCCTTCACACGTCGAACTACGTGTTTGGATCGTATAAAAATTCCTCTATCGGTTCCAAGAGCTCTGTGTACCTAATTTACTCATTTATTTTTTTATTTCGACGTAGTTGTGCGAAAAAAAAGGCGCAGAAAAAGGTGTAGATAAATTTTTAATCAAAACGATAACACGACAAAAATTTAATTATGTTTTGTGTCGGAGCAACGAATCGTTGAAAAAAAATTACTACACAGGGAATAGACTTATTAGCTTTCCACGTTCACACCCTGCCCTTTTCTAATCGAGCATCGAGCACGTAGGGGGCGTCCCTTCACCTCCGTTCCAGCATTTCGCTAAATGACATAGATGAACCTTTTTCATTTTTTTACCTTTACGCGCGTTTATTCGGCCATCGCCATCGTATCCGCAGCCACCACGATATAAGGATACGGAACAAGACGCGGCAAATTTTCGCATAATTTGTTTCTACTCGATGATTTATCGTCGCGAAAAATTACCGAAAAAATATCAAATTCGTAGCGTTTTTCTACCGCTATGACAAAACTTCTGCCATTTAATTGGCAAAAGGTAAAATATTAACGGTGTTAAAAAGGTTTCGTTTCGCGAACTTACGTAATTAAATTTAAAGCGGCGCGGTGAAAAGCGTTTCGAATTTTTTGAACGATAAATTTTCAACCCTATCGTCGTATCATCCAATGTGTATAACGAGACTGACGATGACGTCATCATTTACACGTATTTTATTTTTATGGACGTAAATTACTCAGCAGTGAAATGTATCAAAGTTTATTTGGTTGACGGAAAATTATTACGTCATAGTTACTGCTTTCCTGTCCCCATCTCGACAGTCGTCTTTTATACAGCTTTTTAATCAAAAAAGGGTAATTGTAAAAGTTATTTTATCGACGACTGACGAGTGTTCGCCCTTTTCGATGCAAACGAAAAATTCTCCATTTTTAACCGCCAAACGAGTAGAACGTTGAGTGAGGAAGGACAATAGAAAATCAGATAATCAATTAATCATGTCACACTTATGCTAAAGCTAAATTTATCTATTGGTATGTGTACGTATACAGGGTGTTCCACGAATCGTCCGCCAAACGTATTTTTTTTGGATGAGATGAACATATTGCTCATCTTGAAAATTGAAGGGGCAAATGCTGCTTCTAAAAAAATCCAGTTAAAAAAATTTTCAACCATGGGATAAATAATACTCTAAAAACTGAACAAATTTTCACTTTGACTTTTTGCCTATCATTAAAATTGAAGGGCTACAAAAAAATTGTTCAAAAAAATTCTCAAAAAATGAACTAATTAAGGAATGGATGGTACAGAAAATTTTGTTTTTAAAGACTTTTTGCCTAACATTGAAAATGAAGGCGTTACGAGTTAATCAAAATAAATGGGCTTCCAAAAATTTTCAAAATTTTAAATGATCCTTAGCCCCTTTATTTTTGATGTTAGGCAAAAAGTCTGCAGAGCAAAATTTCCTCTGTTTTCAACGTATTATCTATTCTCTTGATTAGTTCATTTAAAAAAAAATTTTGAACAATTTTTTTGGAGCGCCTTCAATTTTAAAGTTGGACAAAAAGTCCTAAAGTGAAAAATTTTTTAGTTTTCCCATCGTATAGTTGAAAATTTTTTAACAGGATTGTTTTAGAAGCAGAATTTGCCCCTTCAATTTTAAAGATAGGCAGCATGTTAGTCTCAAGTTTTGTTTTTTGTGGTACCCATGGGCTGGTAAGCCAATCAATAAAACTTAAATTTAAGCTTAAAACTTAAGATGAATTTTTAAAAATAAAGCTCAAAGCTGAGCGGTCAAAAATCAATGGCTTACAGCTTAAAGCTTAAATCAATTTTTTATAATTTTTCTTGTTGGGGGGGGGGGGGGTGTTGCGGTGAAGGAAGTTCGAAACGAGATCGATTTTTTACATTTTTTTTTGTGATCAGAAAATTGATTGTATTTGAATTAAAAACGAAGAAAAAAAATAAATTCAAGTTTTTTTCTCTAAATTTTTTCAAGCCGCTAAATTTTCTTCTCGAAATGTTTTCAAACCAAATTTTTCCCTAATATATTTTTAAACTTGAAATTGCTTCTGAATTCTGAAACTTTTTCAAACTCGATTTCTTATCTTAAAATTTTTTCAAACCGAAGCTTCAAAATTTTAAACTTCTTTTCAACATTTTTCCAACTCAATTTTTGTATCCAATTCTAATATTTTTTCATACTTTGAATTCTAAAATTCAAAAGTATTATGTAAAATAATGTCTCCTGTTGCACACCTGCCCTACCCGGGGAAAAAAATTGGATCCAATTGGATCTGATTGGATCTGATTGGATCCAAAAAATAGCGCGATCCAATCGGATCCAAGTGGATATAAGTAGATACAAACAAATCCAAATTAATCCAAATTAATCCAATTAAAGACATTTTTCTCTTTAAATTGAAAAAATTTGGATCCAATTGGATCTTTTTGGATCTAATCGGATCTTTTTGGATCTAATTGGATAACATTTCATTTAGATTCAATTAGATCCAATTAGATCCAAAAAGATCCAACTGGATCAAATTTTATCTAAATTCAAAGAGAAAAATGTCTTTAATTGGATCTATCCAAATGGATCAAATTAAAGACATTTTTCTCCTTGAATTTAGATAAAATTTGGATCCAATTGGATCTTTTTGGATCTTTTTGGATCTTTTTGGATCTAATTGGATCTAATTGGATCTAAAAGAAATGTTATCCAATTAGATCCAAAAAGATCCGATTTGATCCAAAAAGATCCAATTGGATCCAAATTTTTTCAATTTAAAGAGAAAAATGTCTTTAATTGGATTAATTTGGATTAATTTGGATTTGTTTGTATCTACTTATATCCACTTGGATCCGATTGGATCGCGCCATTTTTTGGATCCAATCAGATCCAATCAGATCCAATTTTCCCCGGGTAGTCACATCATGAAATTGTTTCTCATTTATTGAAATTTTTTTGGAAAATGAAAAAATGATAAGTATGTGAAAAGAATCAAATTTTGAGTTGAAAAGCGATTGGAAAACAAGTTGATGAAATATCTAAGGAAATTTCAAATTGAAAAAACTTCAAGAATGTAGAAAAATGTTTCAAGAAAAATTTCAGGGCTGAAAATAATTTGAGTTTGAAAAAAAAAATTATCTCAAAGTCAGAAAAAAATGGGGAAAAATTCTGAAATTTGAAATAATTTAAAGTTGGAAAAAAATTGAGAAAAATTTTTTAAGAACAATTGGTGAAAATTTTCAATTTGAAAAAATTTCTTAAATTTCAAGGTTAGAAAGAAATGAAAAAAGTTAATACTTAGTTCAAAAAAATTGAAAAAATTGAATGAAAATGGAAAGACGGTGCAAAAAATTTCAAGTTTTAAGCTCAAAAAAATAAAACTTCAACTTCAACTTGAAACTTAAAATTTTAAAAATAAAGCTTAGGCTTATTTCTGAAAAAGTCATTGGCTTAAAGCTTAAAGCTTAAGGCTGACTTACCAGTCCTGGTGGTACCCTACCCACTACCCAGTTATCCAAAATAATACATTTAGTAGACGATTCATGGATCACCCCGTAGTTCTCGTTACCGAGTGTTTTTCTCTATCATACGTTTAAATTACCTATCGGTATGGAGTACGATGGGAACGTATTTTATTATTTTCCCCTTTCACCTCATTTTAGCGGTTGATATTGCCGAGGAAAGGAAAATGAAGTAAAGTCAGGGTGTTCACTTTCTGGAAAAGTCGGGGAATTTTAAAAATCTGGGAAAGTCAGGGAAACGAGGAATTTTGGAATTTTTCCTGCAATTTTTTAAAAATCCAAAAGAGGGATAGTCATTTACATAGAACAGGTTTCTTTGCTTATTTTATTATAAATGATTGATATTTTACCCCTCTTCGATTTTTTATTCATTAGGGTGAGTCGAAAAGATTACAGGGGCTTGCGTGGAATTTATCAATTTGAGGCACGTGTTTTTTTTTATTTCTTTGGGTAAGGGGAAGAGGAGGAATGAATTGTAAATAATTTCTAAATTTCCAACTTTGAAAAATCCGAATTTTCTTTCGCATGATTCGGAAGACACCTTGACATAATGTGTTTTATTTTTCAAAACTTTATAATTCTGCTTTAAAACAGAATTTTTCTTTGATATGAAATTTTTTCTGTAATAAATTCAAGTTTTCAAGTTTTTGTGCGGGAGGGTGAGAGGCTAAAAAATTTTCAAAATTGAATTTGAGTTTTTTTGTGGGAGGAAAAGAGCCCCTAAAAATCTCAAAAAAGTATTGATTTTTGAAGAAAAAAAATCGTTGGACATGATGCGATAAAATTACCCTCCCCTCCGTGCTTCATGGATATCATATGTAAAAAGTATGCAAAACTTCAAAAAATTGATCTGGAAAACCTGGAAAAGTCAAAGAAAATTATTTCTCGAAAATTGTAGACACCCTGAAATTGAATGGTGAAAAATGGTGTGAAAAATTAAAATCAGCGAGAACTAAACCCGAACGAGTAATTTGTATCATTTTTGTTTTATCTCTTTCATTTTTAAGATGAAGATTTTCTCAAGTCTTGATTTTCAAAATTTCCTCGAATTACTGGCTAAAAATAAAGGTTTATTGGCAAATTTCACGATTTGCCTAAAATTGGACGAATATAATTTCATTAAATCGTAAAAATGGTTATGATATTTTTGTAGTTTTTTTATTTTCCCATTTCCTCTTTTTGCAAAAATGCTCCATTTATTTTAAAAAATTCGGAAAGAATGGATTTTGAGAATTTATATAAAATAATAGCCTACAATGTGCGAGATTTGCTAATTACGAATCTTAAGGTTGATTTTTTCATTGGGTCATATTTTCTTTTTGAAATTTTAAACACGATTAAAAATTTCTTGATTTTTTAAAAACCTGAAAAAGAATCAATTGAAGGGTCCGGGTTCATCTTTGATTTGAACGAGAAGGCGGTTTTTGAAAATAGTATTGTATTTATTTTGTATAAACCCCTTCAAGCCAAAATTTCAGATGTTCAAACTGATTTTTCGATAATTGACGAACTGGAAATTTCAAAAAAAACTGTTTTCAGCAAAAATGTGTTTTTTCGTTAAATAAAATAATTTTTCAATAAAAATGATGAAAATTAGTTGTTTGCTCAATGTCGAGCTTTCGAACTCGAATTTCGCCATTTTCGGCTATTTTAGAGCCTCCAGCTCGATTTTCATTTTCTCCAATATCTTGAAAATCGTGCCGAAGGTTCCAGAATAATTGAGAGTGGTGAAATTTGGATTAGAGGCGGTATTGGGCAAGAACCGAATCATTTCCGGCGACGAAGCGAATGACTTTCTGATTTCACCATTTTCGATTTCCTCCCCTTCTTCCCTATTTGAAAAAATGGAATGTCGAAGAATCCATGAAGGATGATTTTTTGCGCCTTCTGGAGCAAGTCAAAGATACTGAAAGAACTGAAAATCGCTCTATGGAGGCTCCAAAATGATCAGAGATGGCAAAATTCGGGACTGGAAGGTCTTTATTACCTAGAGAACTAATTTTCATTGATTTTCTGAAAGTACGAGGTGGAAAGTTTGACATTTTTTCGATTTTTTTTTTTTAGTTTTTTCCTATAGCTGATTGAAACTTTTAGAACTCTGATTTTATAGCAACAATTTGAATAAAAACTGGACACATTTTGGTTAGTTTTTTGAAAATTGTGAACGGAGCAACCTAAAAGTTGTGTCCAAATCTTTAGAGCTCGAAAACCCGAAATGATATTTTCATCCCCTCCCTCCCCCTTGATTTTTATGCCCACTTTTACTCTCAGCGGTATCAACAGGTCGAAATTATCTCAATAGAGTTAATTTCATCCAAAAATGATTTTATTGTTCTCACTCTTACCACTATTTTAGGCGAGTAACGTTGCAAAAACCTCATTTTTGTGTTTCTTGAAAAAATCGAAAAAAATAGGAAGAAATTATTTCTGAAAACGTTTCCATCAAAGTCCAATTAGTCACAAAATCCTAATTTTTGCTCCAAAAAAATCGCCAGCTGCATTTTTTTTTCACGTCGCCCCATAAGCGCGACCAAAAATTATTTAAGAGAGGGGCTGAATTGGAGCAAAATGGGAGAGGGAGAGAGGAAGTCAAAATTCATGGAAAAAATTGAGTAATCTGTTATTCAGTGCACGAAAAATGTCATTTTAATTTCGGAATATATTTAACAACACTTGAGTCGATATATTCGAATGTTCATAATTAGTTTGTATGTCCCATTTTCAATGAATAAAAATTTCAACTTTATATTTTTTTCAAATATTATTTTTCCAATATCAGGTCATCATTTGTCAATTAATGATTAAAAACTTTCAAAATATTGATCTTATGGCTAGAATATGGGAAAAGAGTATCGTAACGCTGAATTTATTTATTTTATAACTGCCACGAAATTACTCGACGTTCCAGTTTTTCACGTCGTGAATTAAATATAAACGAATAAACGACGGCCAAAAGAAATTACCATGCGACAAAAATCAGCGAAAACCCTCTTAGCCGATAATTTTAGCGAGCCAGGGAAAACGATAATGGCTCGTTTATGCGCTTTCTGACGGTCGTGTTGCTTTTTCTTTACCTACTAACCGTTAATTTTTTGTGTTTGTTTTTTGGCGTGCCATTTTCCATCAGGAATGTATTGCAAAAAGCCTACGACATGCGATTGGAGACCCTGGCTTTATGTGTGATTAACTGCGTACGTTATAATTATCCTCCGGACGAAGGAGCTCATACCGCTTTACGTAAGTATATTAGTGTACTTGCATATGGGATTTCAAGTGTGAATTCTTGGTCGACTGATCTTGATACCATATTGAAAATAACACACGTACACGTGGTATAAGATAGGTACCTACTTACGTAAAATCATGATCGATAACACAAGTCGACATTTTTAAACTTTTGAAATGCTATTTGAAGTTTAATGAATGATTTTTATTGTATTTTTTACGCTGATCACGAAAAAAATAGCAAAAAATTCCATCTCCCAAGAATTTTTCACAATTTGAATTTTTTTACATTTTTTGATAACTTTGACACTTGAAGTCAATTTTCTGAGCAAAGGGAGGCCTGAAAGAAAAAAATGAATAGAATATAAATTTTATAGCGTAAAATTTTCTTTCCTTAGAGTTCAATTAATTTTTTCTTAGGAGACTTAGCTTGCGAGATATTTCAGTTAAAAGCTCAAAGTACAACTTTTTTTTATTGAACATATCTCAAAAACTAAGCCTCCTAGAAAAAAATAATTGGACTCTATAGAAAGGAAATTTTACGCTCTACAATTCATGTTCTATTCATATTTTTTGTGAAGGCTTGATTTTTTCAGAAAATCGATTTTTTGTTCCTAATGAACTACATTTTTAACATTTCCCATTTGTAACAATGAAAATAACAAAAGCCTGCAAATCAGCAATTTTTTTCTGCATAATTAATTCTGATTGGTGATTCTGATCTACTTGTAGTGCTGAGTTTGAATATGATTTCAGTTTTACTCAAGTCAGGATTTTTCATAATTGGAATTTTTTGTTGAGAATTTGTTTTACATTTTCTGATTTAAGTTTTGACCCTTACAGTAGATTTTCTGAGCAAAGAAAGGATTCAACCAAAAAAATTATTAGAACATAAATTGTAGAGCGTAAAATTTCTTTTCTGTAACGTCCAGTTAGTTTTTTCAGGAGATGCTCAAAACCGCAAAAATATGAGGTAGCGAAGTCGTTCGCGATGAACGATTCTTTATGCTTTCCTTTTGCTATTCTCCACTCATCTTTGATGTTTCTATTGTATTTTTTTTTTCAATTACTTGATATCTGAATAGTCGTTACATTTTAACTTTCCAAAACCCAGCCTGTATTTTAAGATTGTTTTGGAGCTGCCCTATTCTCTCATTCTGAATCAGTGAAAAATCACTGATGAACAGTCAGAATTGCAGCACTGGAAAAATCAGTGAAATTCATTGATTTTCAGCGATTTTTCACTGATTATTCAAAGAATTTCACAGATTTTTCAGTCAATTTCATAAATATCACCGAGTTTTCAGTGAATTTTCATTTCCAGTGATTTGCTTTCAGTGAAAAAATTTTCACTGATCTTTTACTATGCTGCAATTCTGACTGTTTTTCAGTGATTTTTGACAAATTTCACTGATTCAGAAATAAGAGAGTAATTGAAAAATTGACGTTTTTTATAATTTTTTACCCACCCGGCTACCCTCACCCCCTCCCTCCTTCAGAGATAAAAATATGCAGTCCAATTTCAACTTCCTGTTCCATATGAAAATCTTCAGCAATATAAGTACTTAAAAATGACGAGGGTAGGAATCAGGGACGAAGCTTAGGAAAAAATCTCGGGGTAAAAATGAAAAATTTGCTGACTCATATTAAATGAAAATCTGCCGACCAGTCGTATTGAAAAAGAAAAACAAAAATTCGCGCTTTTTCGAGCTACTTTTTTGGCTTCTAAAGAAACTAATTACTTAATGGTCATTTCCCTTCTAAAAAAAATCGAACAATTTTTGAAAATTTCATTCGAGATCGCCATCAAATCTCCTGATAAAGAAGTATAAATTTTTTCTGTTTCAAAATATTCAATTACTTATTTGGAATGGAAAGGCATCATTTTGAGAATTATGTAATTGTGTGGCTAAAATTTTTGAAGAAAAAGGCATCCAGAAGCTGAAATTTCTTCATTAAATTCGTGCTTTTTTCGTTTTTTTTTTCAACTTCCAAAAAAATCTATATTCCTTAATGAGCTCCTTTCGTTCAAAAAAATCAATTTTTTTGAAAATTCTATTCAAGATTGTCACCAAGTCCCCTGATAAATGAAAAAGACAAATTTGTTACCCTTGAGAACACAGGGCGACAAAAATATTTTTTTGCTCTGTGTCTGGGTTCTCATGCCGAAATTCTGTTTCTAGACATCAAAATACATCACCTTGCTCAATCCTGGCTTCCAAAGTTTGCTTTGGGGGGTGGGAGGCCAAAAAACTGATTTTTCGAGGTCAATAAGCCTGAGCATTACAATAAAAATTGAAAAAAAAATTTTTTGGACCAATCTTGTAGGAAATTTCACGGCGAATCCAATGCCGCAAACCGCAGACCTCCGTCTCTTTTTTTAAAAAAAGTTACAGCTCATTCTTTAGAAAATTCTGTGAAAAAATCACATTTTTTGTGCCTTTTTCGCGAAAAAGTGAAATTTGAGAGAAAACTAAGGGTTTTAAGGATGAGCTGTAACTTTTTTTCAAAAAGAGATAGAGGTCCGCGGTTTGCGGCATTCGATTCGCCGTGAAATTTCCTACAACTCTCACCATGGTCATTATGGCCTTAAAATCCTTACTTTTCTCTCAAATTTCACTTCTTTGCGAAAAAAGCCAAAAAAATGCGATTTTTTCACAAAATTTTGGAAAGAATGAGCTGTAACTTTTTTTAAAAAAGAGACGGAGGTCTGCGGTTTGCGGTATTAGATTCGCCGTGAAATTTCCTACAAGATTAGTCCAAAAAAAAATTTTTCATTTTTTTTTGTAATGCTGAGGCTTATTGACCTCGAAAAATTAGTTTTTTGGCCCTCCTCCCCCCAAAGCAAACTTTGGTCAAAAAAAAAAAATTTCCTTTATTAGTTACATAAAAGCAACCCAAATTTGGCAATGAGAACCCAAAAACAAAATTCGTGTCGCCCTGTGTAATGTTCAATTGTCTGGGCTAAAAAGGAAAAATATTCATTGTACCATCATTTTGAAGATTAAAAGTGGAGTTACTGAGCCCGAGCGAAGCGAGACCAAATTTTTTTTAGGGAAAAGACATCCAAAAGCTGAATTTTTTTCATTTATTTAATCAATACTTTAGTACTGGAAGAAAAGGGGTTTCAGATTTTTTTTTGTAATTGCCCAAATTTTTTTGAAGCTGCTGAACATATTTTTGGAGCTACCCAAACAAAGCATAAAAATCCCTAAGAATACACACTGCCAATACCTTTATTTTAGTTTAGGAAAAAAATGACTTACGTCTTCGAAATTGAATTCCAGGGAAAAAATGAAGAATATCGAAATAAGTAAAAAATGTATGAAAAAATTGAAACTTATTTCTAAAAACGAAAAAAATGACCAAGTCATCGGTAAAAAAATGAAAAAAAATCGAGATATGTAAAAAAATATGGAAAAAATTTAACATCTTATTCCTAAAAACGAAAAAAATTACTTTAGTCATCGATAAAAAAATAAAGGAAATCGAAATAAGTAAAAAATTTGAAAAAAATCGAAACAACAACTAAAATAAAGGTTTTGGAAAGCTAAAATGTAACGATTATTTAAATATTAATAAAACTTTGAACTTTGAACTAACATATCTCGAAAGCTAAGCATCTTTAGAAAAAACCAATTGAACTCTACAGAAAGGAAATTTTACGCTCTTCAATTTATGTTCTATTCATTTTTTTCGTTGACCCCTTACTTTGCTCAAAAAATTGACTTTAAGTGTCAAAAGTTATCAAAAAGTATAAAAAAATTAAAAATCACACATTAAACTTCAAACTGCATTTTCTATGTTGACCTGTGTAATTGACGTCTTTGAATACTTACGTTTTGGGGCATATTTTGAAATGTTTTTACATATATCAAATACCTTTTCGTCGCGTCGTCGAATGCTCTTGTCTTTTTACTTTATACTCTAATGTACCATTTTATACGTATAGGTGCCAGAATAGATATTAGGTATATATTTGACGCGGGGGCGTAAAAAATTGGGTCATGTGCATATTCTCCGCATGGTACTCGAGGGTTGTGAAAAGATGACGGCTGCGACGACGATGACGATATTTCGAAGAACGTGCTAGCTAGTCGAAGAATAATACAAGTTATTAAAATGCTTAAATGCGAAAGCAGGAAAAAAATTATGCTACACAGTACATCGGCTATATACGAAAAACAAGCAAGCGTTTTCCTTTCTAGCCGGAGTTGCTGAAAAGGCAGTGCATAAATGTGTGCATTCGTATAGATATGCACAGTTTGTCTAAGAATAGCGAAGGAATATGGAGCTCTGTGTGCGTCTGTGTGTGTGCTAGAGAAGGAAATTTTGAATGAGGTGCTTTGAAGGAAATATGTTCTCTGTGTACCTGAAACTAGGTCAGTATCGGTTTTCATGTTTTCATAGGTACTATAGAAAATGACTCGTCTATTGTACACGTATGCTTATTCGAAGGAACGGCGACGAGCAGCGAGAGTAAATATTAATGAAAACTACTCTACGAGTGCGAGTGAGGAAGGGGTGCAGACATAAAAAGAACTAGACGCGATACGAAATTGAGTACTGGGTTGCGCTTTAGCAATAAAACGTGCTGGAAATTTTTTTATGTCTTGCGGATCGTTGAAGTCAAATGGATTGCAGACGACAGAGAGTATAGCCGGTTAAGTATGGTGAATCCGTCCTTGAAACTGATTTCGACCGTTCTGTCCCAAAAAGGGTCGTGTATTCTGGCAAATAATTTTTACAACTATTTTCGACCCCAGGTTCAAGTATATGGCGAGGAAGGGGCCAAAAAGTATGTTTCCTTTATCAATTTTCTCATTTTTTGACAAGTACAGAAAAAAATTCCATATTTTCTGTATGCAAGGTCTGGATATATGTAGAAAGCTAGAAACCACTCTTAGGCGTCAAAAATTGGGTCTTGAGTTGAGGTTCCTCCTTGTTTCTACTCCTTCTGAAAGGCCCAAAATCAAAGAAAAAACTTGAAAACCAATTTTTGTCACCTAAAAGTGGTTTCTATATCCAGGCTCACACATAGATTCTAGAATGTTGAAGGAATCCTCAGAATTTTTTTTCAAAATTTTTGAGCATTATTTCGCCGAGTTGCTCTCTTTTGAAAATTTCTTTGTAATGATAGATCAAAGGTGCAAGGAATTTTTCATTGTAGAGGGAGTAAAAGTCTACTTATACTCCCTCTCGCGAATCGCTCGAGTGCTCAAACTCGACTTTTACTCCCTCTACAATGAAAAATATCGTATGCAACTCGGGAGATGAATGATTTTCGACGATTTTGAGTTCTTTCCCTCGCTTCGCTCGGGCAATAAACCTCGAAATTCGTCGAAAATCACTTCATCTCCCTTGTTGCATAATATACTATTTTCCCTCAAATTTTTTTTTTGATATAATCGGGTACCACTAAAAAAAAACCCTAAGATGAACATGTTGCCGATTTTGAAAAATGGAGGGGCAAATGCTGTTTGTAAAAAAATCACGTCGAATTTTTTTTTTCAACCATGGGAATGAATAGTACTTTGGAAACTGATAAAATTTTCGCTTCATGACTTTTTGACTATCTTTAAAATTGAAGGGGCTGCAAAAAAAATTGTTCAAGAAAATTTTTCAAAAAATTAACTGATCAAGGGAATGGATAGTACGTTGAAAACTGAAGAAATTTTGTTCTGCAGAAGTTTTGCCTAACATCGAAAATGAAGGGGCTAAGGGTCATTACAAGTTGAGAAAAATTGAAAATTTTTTGAAGCCATTTATTTTGAGCGACCCGTAGCCCCTTCATTTTCGATGCTAGGCAAAAAGTCTACAGAACAAAATTTCTTCAGTTTTCAACGTACTATCCATTCCCTTGATCAGTTAATTTTTTGAAAATTTTTCTTGAACAATTTTTTTGTAGCACCTTCAATTTTATAGATAGGCAAAAGGTCATGAAGTGAAAATTGGCTCAGTTTCCAAAATACTGTCATAGAGTAACTTACTGTATGGTACTATCCATTCCTATGGTTGAAAAAAAATTTGTCTTGGTTTTTTTAGAAGCAGCATTTGTCCCTTCAATTTTCAAAATAGGCAGCATGTTCATCTCAAGGTGTTTTTTTTAGCGGTACCCGGTTATATCCAAAAAAATATGTTTGGCAGACGATTCATGGAACACCCTGTATATTCATAGTATACCACAAAAATTTTAAAAATTTTGAAGTGACAGAAGTTTGTCAAAAAAGTTAAAACTGACGCCCCGAGCAATAAAAAACGTAATACAGGGTGTTCCATGAATCGTCTGCCACACATATTTTTTTGACTTAAAAGAACTTAAGACGGATATGTTGCCAAGCTTGAAAATCGATGGGGCAAATGCTGCTTCTAAAAAAATGATGTTAAAAATTTTTTCACTAGTCTGGGAGAAATATGTAAAAAAAGGAGATTTATTCCAACTAATTCCTACATGAAATTTTTTTGCGGGATTCTGTAGTGAAAGAGGTCCTTCTCAACATGCTATAAAGTCTACCTCGAAATCACGCTTGCGTTGCGCGTGCGGGCGTGAAATATGTACCGCCACGGCGTTTTTTGCTATTATCTCACGAAATGTTGCGTTTTTCGACAAAGTAGTTATCACAAAAAATATTCCTCATCAAATTTGCAATCGAAATGGTCATTATGATTTTTTTCATTTAACTCGTTTTTACCCCATAAAACTATGATTTTTGTGAGGTAATATTTCACGCGCCGCCACAATCGTTCATTTAGACTGCTGCAACTGTATTGTATAGTCGGGGAGCCAAATCTACCGAAAGTGGGCCGAAATAATTGAAAAAGCTGGGACCTCTCCCAACAGTTGGTGTATGAACCCTTAAATTCGAAAACTACCAATCTGCCGATCCGCAGCTGCTGCTTTTAAGCACAGCAAAAACTCGAAATTTCACAATTTTTATGTACTTTTGGCTGAAAACATTTATGGTCGAAATAGGTGTCAAATTACAGGATATTTTGCTCTGAATCGGAATATGTAGGTCTGCTGACTCCCAAGTGCTGCCGAAGGGTTGGCCGGCTGGGTTAAAAGGGAGAAAACTGGAAAAATTCACAGATTTTTGGTAAAATTCTAATAAAAGTCGCATATTTGGCTTGAAAGGGGGTTATAAATGGTTCTAAGCATTACTCAAGAATAGGTAGAGATGACTTTTCAACTTCAAAATTTCACAAAAGTTTTGTATTTTAAGGGAGCGAGGCGTAGGGGAGTATCAACAAACTCATGCATATGAACATGTGATATGGGCGCATCATCAAAATATACGTTTTCTGGGCTGAAGAGCTCGATTATGACAATATTTTTTTGTTGGAGGTGAGGGTGTGATAGCTGTTTTCATGAATCATAGGTAGAACCACATTTGCTTAAGGGTGATTTGGTCTAAAAATCAGGTTATTTTTGTTTTGTAAGCATTCTCAGCAGTTGTTTTTTTTATGTACCTAACGTTAAGATGAATCGTGTGTTCGTGTCCACCCATGGCATAAAAATATGTAATTCGCGAAATTTTGATTTCTTAAATGAGGTTTTGTGATTCTATCCCCGATTCATTTGTCAGAATCGAGTTCTACAACCCAGAAAACGTATATATTTTGATGATGCACCCATATCACATGTTCATATGCATGAGTTTGTTGATACTCCCCTACGCCTCGCTCCCTTAAAATACAAAACTTTTGTGAAATTTTGAAGTTGAAAAGTCATCTCTACCTATTCTTGAGTAATGCTTAGAACCATTTATAACCCCCTTTCAAGCCAAATATGCGACTTTTATTAGAATTTTACCAAAAATCTGTGAATTTTTCCAGTTTTCTCCCTTTTAACCCAGCCGGCCAACCCTTCGGCAGCACTTGGGAGTCAGCAGACCTACATATTCCGATTCAGAGCAAAATATCCTGTAATTTGACACCTATTTCGACCATAAATGTTTTCAGCCAAAAGTACATAAAAATTGTGAAATTTCGAGTTTTTGCTGTGCTTAAAAGCAGCAGCTGCGGATCGGCAGATTGGTAGTTTTCGAATTTAAGGGTTCATACACCAACTGTTGGGAGAGGTCCCAGCTTTTTCAATTATTTCGGCCCACTTTCGGTAGATTTGGCTCCCCGACTATACAATACAGTTGCAGCAGTCTAAATGAACGATTGTGGCGGCGCGTGAAATATTACCTCACAAAAATCATAGTTTTATGGGGTAAAAACGAGTTAAATGAAAAAAATCATAATGACCATTTCGATTGCAAATTTGATGAGGAATATTTTTTGTGATAACTACTTTGTCGAAAAACGCAACATTTCGTGAGATAATAGCAAAAAACGCCGTGGCGGTACATATTTCACGCCCGCACGCGCAACGCAAGCGTGATTTCGAGGTAGACTTTATAGCATGTTGAGAAGGACCTCTTTCACTACAGAATCCCGCAAAAAAATTTCATGTAGGAATTAGTTGGAATAAAAAACATATCCCTCCCAGGCTATAGTAAGTACTTTAAAAACTGAACAAATTTTCACTTCATAACTTTTTGTTTTAAAATTGAAGGGACAACAAAAAAAAATATTCTAAAAAATTCTAAAAAATAAATTAATCAAGGGAATGAGTATGTTGGAAACTGGAGAAATTTTTTTCTGAAGACTTTTTGCCTTATCGTCGAAGATGAAGGTACTAAATAAATAAATGAGCCTTAAAATTTTTTTAAATTTTCTTAATTTTGAATGTCCATTAGCCTCTTGATTTTTGATGTTGGACAAAAAGTTTTTAGAACAAAAATTTTCATTTTCAACGTACTATCCATTCCCTCAATTGAAATTTTTTTTATCGTGATTTTTTTAGAAACAGCAGTTGCCCCTTCAATTTTTAATGTCGGCAACATGTTTGTCTCAAGCTTTTTTTTAGCCAAAAAAAGATGTGTGGCAGACGATTCATGAAATTATTTTCTCTTGAAATGAGACATGAGAGGTTCCAATTGCATATTTAATTTCATATGCGTACTCAGGATGTTCGACTTATGCGAAATCGACACATTGCCTGCATTATATTGACACGAAATGAAGGCGGTGCGGGACCTAAAATAGGGTTCCGAGGGTTCGAGTCCCTCGATTATGATTTTATATTGGTTTAAATGACCGTAAATCGTACTTTTGGTGATGAACTTTTTTTCCTTGCTACTAAAGTTCATGCAGCAAAAGTATTTATTACTCAGAGCGTCAGTTTTAATTTTTTTTGACATTTCTACCACTTCAAAATTAAAAAAAAATTGTGGTATGGATAAATAGCACTTAGATTGAGGAAAAAAATTCCATTGGTTACCTATTTGACTCTTTATTACAGAAGGAAGGTTCAAAATTTTCAAAAAAGCGTAATTCGGCTAAAAATTATCCAAAATTTTGAATTCTTTTCAGAGTTCCTCCAAATTTCTAGAAACTCTCTAAAAAAAAGCGAAATTTTTATCTGCATTTGGCGAAAAATGAGAAAATTATGAAAGAAAACACACATTTTGGTCCCTCCTCGCCCCCCCAATACTTGAGCTAGGAGTCCAAAATCATTGTAAAATTATTTCCAAAATAGGCGACTTTTTTGGGGTTAGGATAAGTCAAAATCGGTTTCTAGGGCAATACACCCTACTTTACTGGCTATACTCTTCATCAAAGAGCTGAAATATTTTCAGTTTGTCTCTTGCTTTATGCGATTTTCTGTTTTTAGATTTAAGTATGTACAATGCCAGACCTGTTGAAAAGTTCCTAATCGATTTTTTGATGTTTTTTAGGAACAGTCAGAAAATTCTTGGAGATGCAAGAAGAATTGGGATGCGTTATCGTCCATACAATTGTGTTGGTTGTGGAGAGCTGCGACGCTGGCATTTACGAGGTCTTGTTACCATTGTATTTTCCTCGATCTTTGCAAGAAGAACGTACAGCCGTGTTGCGTTTACCATTGGACAACGATTACGTGCATAATGATCGAAGAATACGCATTATTGATAATCCTCAGCATTATACCTACGGTGAGTTGTTGATTTTATTGTATTTGGCTCATTTTACCTAATATTCGGAGTATCCTGGGGGTACATATACCCCTTCGAAATAGCGATACAGCTACCTGAATTATGGGAAGGCGAAGGCGTTGAAATTCCAGAAAAGAAAAATTATACTTAGTTATTTAAATTGAGAAAAAGAGACGAAAAATTTTATCGCCATTTTATTAAAATTTGAATTAGTATAATTTTTCATGTCAGAGGTTAAGAGGTTTGGTTTACGTCATCGTAAAAGTTCAAATTTTTTCAGTCATAAATATAATCATAGGTCTTGAGAAATAAATTTAAGTGAAAGTTATGCATTAGAGTGGATTATTTTACCCTTTTTTGAAAGATGAATGGAAAAGGAGGTACTCAATGAGAAAGTTGTGCGGAGACTTCCCAAAAGACTTGATCAAATTTCAATCTTCCATTTATTACCCTAAAAGTCGGATAATATTCAAAAAAAATTTGAAATTTGAAAAAAAATGCCATTGATGCTAATTTTTCCTCTTTGTCCCATTTTTGAGAAATTCCCTTAAAAAAATCACTTTTTTCGTGTTTTAAAAAAAAAAAGTAAGTAAAAAATCGAGACTTTTTTGAATATGAGTGGAAAGCTGGCAGGAATGACATTTTTAGGTAAAAAGCTCAATTTTGATACCATTTTTGGTAACTTTTTTTCTATTTTTCAAAATTTTTGATCCAGGTACACAACTTTCTGACCACCTTTCCTTTTACGCGATTTCTTGATTATATACTGCAGTGTGGAAATAAAATTTCTCCGCCAATTTTGGTCGTCAAACTGTAAATTAAAAAAAAAGGAAAAAGTTAAAAAATAAATTTTTATGTGGTTAGTTTCGCATTTGTATTTAAAAAAATGAAGCAAATATACCTGTAATTAGTCACTGAATAAAAAGCCTTATTGCTGCCCTGAAATACCCTGTATTTATAATTTGTGTGATAAAAAACGAAATATTATATTCAATCAACCTTCCAATCTTCTTATCTCAGCATTCGAGGATAACACTGAAAATACGTATAATTTCACCCCAGGTCGAATAAGTTCTCAAAATATCGATATTCATAAATATTTCGAAACTTGTCGAAAAATAATGATTTTTTCCTGTGATTTATTTCCCAACGACCTCCCTCATATATTTACATTTGAAAACACGCTACAATGAGAAAAAAATTCCCATTATTAAATTACCTGCGATGCAATTTCTCGATTTACGAGAGATACTGTTGCTATATTATTTCATACTCATCGAAAAATTGGAATTTATGTAATACACGTATTGATTGCACACAACCGACCTTATTTCGTATCAAGATAAGCGTTCTGCGATTTTGACGTCAAAGAGTGAAATGAAAATGATAATTTTATCGTCAAATATTATTTATGGTTTAAAAAAAATTACCATTACATAGACTTTCCACTCGAAGGTTTTTTTTTTCGTCGACGTACGTATGTGGGCTATTTTCTTTTTCCTCCTACAAAAAATACCCATGTACACTGAAAAAAGAAAAGAAATAGTTAATCAATGTACGTCAAAATGTCCAATACGGTTGATTTTAATTATCAGCGGAGGTGTTTTCAAGGGTTGCGTGTTTAAAAACTGACAATTTTTCAAAAGAAATAGTGTCACTTTTGTGCATTGGTCTTCACAAACTGTACGATTAAAAATAGAACCTGTTCTTTTTGTGACGATGGAGTTTTTTGGAAAAATTCAAATTTCGAATCAACTGGTGACTATAGCTTGTTTTTTAATTTGGTTGTTTGGAATAATTCTCTCAAGTTACGAAGTTGACGAAAGAGTTATCAAAGTTAAAACATAAATAAATCTTTTTATCGTGAGATAATGCTAGATGTATTTTAGTTTGCATGTGAACTGGCGTGTAAAATAGGTAGTCTATCCGCTGTAATGCAGGAATTTCGAAAGAATACTGATAAAATGTGTGTTTTAGATTTTCTTATTTCACTTTTCACTGGTATCAAGTTATTAGCTCATCACATTGGAATATTTAATGATTTTTGAACTTGGATTATTAAAATGAGAAGGAACTTTGAATTTTTGAAAAATCAATATTTTTTCTCTTTAGAAATGACGAATTTTCATCTTAAATCGGTGGAATTTTTTTGAAGTTATTTTGATCTAACGTTGGTATTGTTTTAAATATTCGATTTTTTTTTTGGAGGGTCCCCAATTTCCACGGGGATGAGGCTATAGTTTATTTATTTTCCATGCTACTTTTCGTGTAAATTCGTAACACAAAATTTTTACCATCACAATGTAACGAGCTCGCAAATTAAACCTAGAAAAATGTGCAATTTCCCCGCACAAAATCTGACCACTAATTGCTGCCGGTGCTTATATCGTTTTGGTGATTTATACATCTAGTTTAAGTAATTTAATTTGCGGATAAAATTGTATTACGTAACCTTGGCTACTTTATGTGAGGAATTTGTTCAATTTCATGTTAACGAAAATGCGATTTTTTTGTAATATTACAATTCCACCGTTACAGACCTTGAATATAATGTACATGTGGATTGTGTAACCCTCGACATTAAAAATTTATTTGAAAGAAAATACGATTTATTGGTCGTATTCAAGTTTCCAATTTCCATAATTTTTTTGAAAAAGAAAAAAAAAGGGGTAGTATTTGTGTATTGTGTATGTTCTTCGTGTCTCTCAATCGGATTCCGTGTTACAGGAATGTAAGTAGCTAGGTAATAGGTACCTATTTTGTTGAAAATTTTTGAATTTTTATCAGATGATGGTTTGTAATTGAAGCAAATTTATCAACATTTGGAAGAATAGGGCAAGGTGACTGCGCAGGTAACTTGAAGGATTTATTTTATGGTTCCAAAAAAGGAAACGATTCTTCAAGTTTTTTTAAAAAATAATTGGTTCAAGATTGCATTTTCTTTTAAAAAATTTGTCTAGTTCAAATTTTTTTTAAATTTGTTTCCACTGCCTAATTTTTTCCAAATCGGCCAATTCTCCTTCTATCTTGAAAAGATCAAAAAATCTATATTTTATTCAATTCTATTTTACGTATTTTCAAGTCAAATTCTCAAAATTTTGTCAAATTTCTCAACCCTTTATTAACTGAAGTTGACTTTTTTAAAAACAATTTTGAGTTGAAAAAATGTTAAGAAAATTTAAATTGGAAAAAATTACAGTGGAAAAAAATTTGAGAATGGTAAAAATTTTAGTCGACTTCAATTTTTTCAATTTTTCCACAACTTTTTAGTTTTAAAAATTTTTTCAACTTTGAATTCTTAAAGAAATTTTCAACTTTGTGTTTTATAAATTTTTTTCCCTCTCAATAACTCAGTAGAAAAAATTTTAAAACGTAATAAATATATGAAATCGAAAAAAGTTGGAAAAATTTTGAGGAAGTTTAAATTGAAAAAAATACTAATGAAAAAAATGTAGGAGAATCTTATGCCTACATTTATTCCACAGTACCAACTGATTAAGTGTACCGCTAGTCGGCTACACTGATCAGATAAGTACCCGGTAACTTTACGCGCCAACGCCCAGTACACTGTTCAGCTTAGTAATTAGTGTCTTTCTGTTAGTACAAGCGAGCAGGAGTACTCCTTGGTGGTCTCGGCCTAAATATTCGGTGCGTAAACGTGTAATATTCAGATAACTTTAATTATTCATAGAACGCGAATAAGTCGACGGATAGGTATTTTTAAGGTACTTCACTGTTTTCAGTAGTACATAAATACACCAGTGTAAAGTAATTCTCGGGTTATTCTTTTTAATTGCAATAGTTGATCTTACGTATTAGGGATAGTGCTTAAACCAATAATCTCTTTCATATGGCGCCCGAACCGCGTTCTTGTTAAAAGCCTACAGCTAGACTCAAGAAAGCACCTAAATTTTCCGGAGGAGTGGCTAGAGACCGATTTTTTCCGAATTGGAGACGTCCAAGGAGGTGAGCTGAAGTTGAAATCTGCTCCGAGCACAGTACAACAGGTCAGAGTGTGAAAACACGCGATCAGATAGTAGGAAGATTTTTTTTTTCTTTTATTTAACTGCGTTTTTTGCAGTAATTTTTTTAAACGATTAATTAACGAGTGACGTTCGTCACTAAATCCGAATTTTTAATTTTGTGTAGAATTTTAAGTTATTTTAAGAAATTCGTGACGTGGCATTAGGCCTACTTTTCAGACGAGTTATTTCCGTCAGTTCAGTTATTGTTAAGCAAACGTACAGTTCAGTGGGTACTATGTCTCCGCTAAAGCCAGAACCTACGTTGGAAGACCCAGCTGCGCAAATTAAACGGAAAGCGAGTGAAAGTGCTGCTACGAACATCGCGAATATGTACTCATCTGGAAAAAGATCGAAACCGAAGACAGATAGTGTCAAAGACTTGGAGAATATTTTCGATACGAGTTTCGATAATCTCAATAAGTCGATGGAATCTCTGTCAAAAGAACTCACGAATAACCAGACGACAGTACAGAATAAAGAACAGAAAAGTATTACGCAACCGAAGGTGATCAAAAAGCTAACGGCGAACACAGAGGCGATTCAAAATCCACCGCTGATACAGAACCAGTTGAAAGGCAGCGAAGTAATGTACGCTATCGAAAATGGAAAGGAAATATCAGAGCAGATGTGGAGAAATGAAATGGAACGTCTAATTACGTATGCGAGTAGAAATGACCAACGTGTCGAAGCAGTTGGAAGAACAGCTACGGTAGCGTTGAGTACAGCTAAGCAAGCATCCGAAGAGGTCGCGATTACGACCAGGCGCTTAGCGGCATTCGAGCAAAGGCACGCGTCGGAGGTAGAGCATATAAAAGGCACCGTATCCGGAACCGATCACCGTCTAACCAGACAGATAGGCGAGGTTAGAGAACAGGTAGGCGAGTACCAATCTGAACTGGAAAATCGTTTCACCGAAGAGAGACAACTTAATTGTCAATATGCAAAGAGCATTGTAGAACCGATAGATTCCCATCTGTGTGCGACTATCTTGCAAGTCGGAGATATAAGGAAAGAAATCGATGAGCTGAAGAAAAGACCAGCACCGAGCACCGCTCCGGCAACGCAGCATGTAATCTACAAAAAACAGAAGAAAGTAAGCGCTCAGTTGCTTAGAGAGATAGGCGTAGTATACGATGACGCCGAAAAGTATTTTCCGCACGAATTTATCGAACTTTTTGAACAACATACCAACGACTCCGAAATCGAGGAGAACGACAGAATAAACGCATTCAGAGGCTGTGTAATCTGTACAGATGCCAAGGAATGGAAAAAGACCAGCGTGAAAATAAAAACTTTCGCAGGCCTAAAAGAAGATTTCCTCAGCGACGTATGGAGCCCGCCTATACAGATGAAAGCGTTGGAACATTTTGACTCGGTTGAATTTGACGGTAGTACCAAACAGTTTGGCATTTTCCTGGAAAAATGGAAAAAGGCGCTGTGTAACATGGAAGACATGAACGACAGAAAAGTAATCGAGCGCCTAAGGGCGAAATTACCCGATTATTTCTATCAGCTATGTACAATTTCGGTGAGAAGTTCAATGCACAGCTTCATGGAGTTCATTGAAGTGATGAAACAAGATCTTGATCACTCGTCAGTTAGACAAGCACCGGCCAGTTTAAACGATCAGCCCAGAACTGAAAAGAAGAAAACGTTTAAAAACACAACAAACCAAGGTTACACGAACTTGGTTAGGCCGAGTCCAACTACTAGCAATACCAGCACAGCTAGTAACGGTCAACCTCGAGATAACAGAGGTACTTACCAGTCAGGTCAGCCGCGTTACGACAACACGAACCGAAGTGGAGGTCCCAGGCCACAGACAGCTAGGCCTAGTACTGGGGCAGGTACCCCAAGTGACCCGATAACGATCCATCACGTGGATCAAGACGCAGAGCCTTCCGGTGAACAGTACGTACCAGGAAATTTCCATCAGCCTGAACAATTCGCGCCGCCTGTAATTACAGACATAGGCGCAGAACAGACACCGGAAAACGGGGATTTAAACCAGTAGCGGACGAGTGCAACTCAGCACAATTAGTCGCAGCTCCGTCTGCGGGTAACGCTACGTGTCAAAATCCGTCAGTACACTCGATCGAAATAAACAGCAATCGATATCAGCTGATAGGCGATGGAATTGCGTATTTTCTCGCTCGGAAGGACAACAACCCCGATCCAGTCCTGCAACAGTGTCCATTTTTGAGAGAACAAATACCTCTGGAAAATCTGTACCTGTCGCTAGAAAAACAAGAATTTGACTTAGAGTATGCGTTAATTTCGCTCGATCAGGCGGAATTGAACTACTCATCCAAACCGAACGAGTATATCGAAGAAACGGTCAATAAAATCATACGACTGCTGATACAGAAGGGATTCAAGCATATTGCAGTTCTGATGCCGATTGTAAAGCCTAGGCTAGAAGGTGAAAATTCTGTTAGCCTAAACAGATACTACGCGCATATGAACATCTTGCTGCGCCTAACGAGATTCGAAAATGTCTCGGTGTGGCGAAATCCAGCAATGTTATTCCTGCAAACAGAAAACAAAATTGTCGATGGAAAAGAAACAGCTAGTAAACGGTTAACGGTCGATAAATCTAAAAATGTAATACCAATCGAGAAATCGTTCTATTGGTCAGGACATTATCGCAAATTTTATCCACGACAATCGATGAAACCAGACGTCATTGCAGAGTTGAAAAGTGACGAATGGAAATACGCTCAGGAACGCCAGCGCAGACCACCGCGTCCGGTAAAAGCTAAGAAAAAACACACAACGGTAAAGCGCGAGTTCTCTGAAAACATCGTAAAGGATGCAACGGGCGAACGTTACTTGGTTACAGAACAGAAAGTAATCACAGCTACGAGGCTATGTAACAATGAAAATCTGCCAAAAAATCTACGGCAGGCCCAATCCAATCAGACGTACAACGCACCAGAGTGTACCTGCACCGGAGAAGCGACCTGTGAACCAGCGGTAACGTTAAGTGAACAGGAATCGGATGTACAGGTGAACTACGTAGCTACAGAATCACCGGTTCAGACAGAAGAGGCCGAAAAGTATGAGAGCTGCTGCTTGGAATCAGAATTTGACAGGACAGGTCCGACTGACGTCCTACAACCACCCGATACTTCGATTGATTGGAAGAAAATGCTCGCTGGACGGCCAAAACCGGAAAATTCATTGCTGAAAGTAATGGAAGAAATGAACGACCGGGTTAAAAGCCACCTAATCACAAGTGGAAAAGGCCTACGCTGCATAGTACCAATTACGATCGAAGGAATGAAATACCCAATGCAGCTGGATACCGGCTCGACGATCAACGTATTATCTATGGCGATGGTGCGACATCTAACGTACCAACACAAGCTGAAAGTACGGTACATGTACATTGGAGCTGGAATTACGGTATCGGTAGCGAACGATCAGCAAGCTACGACTCGTGAGCACGTGCTGGTAGTACAATTTCGCATGGGTCCACACGACTTGGAAATCCCCTTCTATATTCTGGAAGGAAATAAGAAAATTTTTATAATGGGCACAAATTCGATGCTACAGCTAGGTATATTACCGATCCTAGCGTCAGGTTTCGCTATCTGCCATCCTCCAGGTGAAACGGATCTAGTAAAAATCCCATTTTTGGCTGAAAAAGAGTACAAATCGATCTTAACCGTCTATCACGCTGACGTAACGGAAAAGTACCAATCAGAAGCGGTACACTTAACTGGAAAATATACGAAGAATTCCAGATATGCAGACCTCCATCCCGAAGACTACGACGACGGACCAGAAATCTTCGTACGCAAATTATGGACATCGTTGAACGGCGAAGTTGAAGCCAAGAAAATCACGATGGAAGAAGCTCTTGAAGCCTTCGATGTACTGAAAGAACGCTCAGATGCATTCAGTAAGTTTCCTGGAATGTATAAAGGTGAGCCAGTACACTTTAAATTTAAAGATCCAGATAACATACCCAAGTTTCGAGGTGAAAAATACAAACCGAGTAATAAACTGATGCCAGCGTATCGACGGAAAATGAAGCAAATGCTACGGAAAGCGTGGGTCTCTCCTTCAGACACCCCGTATATCAATACCACGACGCTGCAAGTAAAAAAGAACGGAGAAATTAGACCATGTCTTGCACCGTTCGAGTTAAATCCGTTACTCGAAAATAATTATAACGAAGCTCCGTTACTCGATAGAATAATCACCGACTGTCCAGAAGCCAAGTATTTTACGACCCTAGATTTCGTATGTGGGTTTTGGCAGCTAGTACTAGACGAATGGTCGCGTCAGTTCTGTGGCTTTCAGGTCGATGGCCAGGTGTACCAATTTGAACGGTTACCGTACGGTCTGAAAATAGCATCAGCAGAATTTATTAAGGTAATAAATAAAATAATTCCTGATCGCGATAATATTTCGAAGTACGTAGACGATATCCTACTTCGAGCAAAAACGTTTAAAGAGATGGTGGCGTTGATTGTAGAAATTTTAGATATAATACGTCAGAACGGTCTAACGCTAAACGCCAACAAAACAGAACTTTTTAAGAAATCAGCCGATCATTTAGGGTTCAGACTGGCTGAAAACAAGATTAGTAAACAGAATGCGAAAATAGAAAAGTTCCAAGAATTTAAAGCTAAACACACGAAGAATGGAGTATTCGCTCTCAAGACCGAAAAAGACATCCAAACTCTCGCAGGATTGACCGGCTTGTACAGACGTTTTATTCCTGATTACCAACAGATTCTGGAACCGTTGTACCGCATGACGAGAAAAAAGGACCCCGCGGAATGGGGCAAAGATCAGATAGAAGCTTTCAAGCGATTGGAAGCGAAGTACTGTGAAAATTTTAAGCTAACACCACCACGACCGGATCTCGATATCCATTTAGACACGTACTGCACAGAAAACGCGATGAATGCAGTAATGTACCAGATTATCGACGGCTGCGAGGAAGTAATTATGTATTCGAGTCATACCTTCAAGGAACATCAGCTGAAGTACACTATGATTGATAAAGAAGTCCAAGCCCTGGTTTCAACGATAAAGAAATTGCAGATGTGGCTTCATGGCAGAATCATACACGTCCGATCGGATCTCCGATCGATAGTAGACATTTTCGCTGGAATGGCGCAGACGCACAGAAAAGCAGCCAACTGGATTACATTTCTGAACGGTTTCGATCTGATATACGACCTAAAAACAAAGAAAAAGTTGTATAAAAATCAGGATGCAGAAATAACCGTGTACTCGATAGAGACGAACCTGGAACCGTATGAAGTGAATTTTCTGGAAACAGCTGAAGTAGCACTTTTAGACCTACTTAATAACATCGACGTTTGGCAAAATCAGGACCCAGATTGTATGCGGATCATAAAGACGATCACAGAACAAGACGGCGATCTGACAGTGTACGAACGTAAGGTCAAACGAGCGAAAGCTAGAAAATTTGTGATGAAACGAAGAAATTCGGACGATGTACAGGTATTATACAGAACGTACGCAGACGGAACAAGCGTACCAGTTCTACCGGACATGTTATTTGCAGATACGGTAAAATATCTGCACCATATATACGGTCACGTAGGAGCGTTGAAAATGGAGACGATTTTCCGGCGTCTTTATTACTCACCAAATGCTCTGAAGTACGTAAAGAAAATAACAACAGCTTGCGTAATCTGTAATATGAACAAAATTTATGGAAAACGCAAGAAACTTGAGTACGCACAAATCGAAGCGTATGGAGTCGGTGAGGTGTTATCGGTCGATCTGTTCGGCCCTGTAGCAAACAACGATGACGCACCAAAGTATCTGTTTGTAGCAAAAGACATATTCACGTCCAGATTATGGATTCGTCCAATGCACGATATGAAAGCGGAAACCGTCGTTGATCAGATGTCAGAAGTAATCGCCAGCGTAGTACAAGTCGGTGTAAAAATCCGGAAGATAATAACGGATAACGGAGCTCAGTTCACTTCGAAGCTCTGGAACGAAACACTGAAACACCATAACATCAAAATAGCACATATTACTCCATATTGTGCAAACAGTTCAAGCGTTGAACGAAATATGCGCTGTATAGGCGATAAACTGCGAGTAAAGATCAATACCAACGAAGAAACAGATGAGTACACGCATCATGGTTGGGACCAGTACATCGAAGACATCGAGGAAGAACTGAATAATACTCCATCCATGTTCGGTATAAAACCATTTGAAGCGTGGGGTATAACGGACGCACTTGCTGAACACCTACCGACAGAAAACAACAAAATCAACGCGAAATACGAGCTGAAATTACTGCGCGAGCAGCAATTGAAAAAACAAATAAACTCGATTACCAGCGAAGAGCTAGTCGATGGTAAATTTGACCCAAGTTTACTGTTGTACGACAAACACGGATACTTACGTATATTTGTCGACGGAGCCTGCTCAAATAACGGCAGAAATGATCCAGTCGCAGGTATCGGTATCTGTATCAGACCAGAATGTGATTTTAACATCTCAGAACAGATTAGTCACCCAGCATATACGAATACAAACAACCTGGCGGAAGTAATGGCGGTAAAAAGAGCGTTGGAAATTGCACTCGCATCCGATGTAAAGAAAGTACACTTACGTACAGATTCGAACTACGTTGTACTAGCTATCAACAAGTACATGAAGAACTGGACGGAGAACGATTTCAAAAACGCTGCCAAGAAGCCGGTAAAACATCGTATGCTGTACAAGGAAATAAAAGAACTGATGAGCAAATTCGAAGATTGCGAAATTTCACACGTAAACGCAAGAAAATTCGAAGAGATGAACATGGTTGCAGATGAACTCGCGAAAAAAGCAGTATACACGAAACAGTCCGTAACACAGAAGATAGAAGATCTCACTGATTTACAAGCCATCTCTGAACTGATACGTGAACGAAGACGTATACAGCGAGAAAAAGATGAGTACCTGCATAATAAATCCATCGGCGAACCAACCATCTTGCAACCAGGAGATCTCGTCGTCATGACTGCTCACTCCCAATCGAATAAGGATTTGGGTACCTCTGCAAAATTGTACGCAAAACGCTATGGTCCGTACAGAGTAGTAACACGTATCGATACGAACAACTATAATATCATCGCACCGGACGATCCGAAGGACGACAAAGTCGTCAACATCCGACAACTGACTTTGTACTTGACGAAGGAGCAGCTGCATGATCTTCGTACCGACCCGAAACTAACCTCTAAATTAGACTCAAGAACAATAGAACAGAGAATACAAACATACTTAAATATAAATAAACCTGACGCAGTCAGAATACAGAATGAAAATACAATAGTAGATAACAATTCAAAAAATATACGCAAAAGAGCCGCTATCAGAATTCGTTCTGAAATCGAACAGTACGAACCACCGTTTCCAGATGGTCCGAGTACTAGTCTTCCAGCTGACCCGCAGCCAAGTACAAGTGGAGTTTCTGCGAAGGACTCCAATCCACCGGCTAAGTACCAGACTCGTAGCGGTAGAGTAACAAAAGCAGTAAATTACGATGAAACTGGAGTCGATAGACTGAAAAAGAAAAGCAAATTCACCACCGTTATGATTAATTTAATAAATATTATCCGTAAGAAACCGACTATACCACCGGTAGACTAAGTTAGTAATTAACAGCGTAAATGATAAGAGACGAACGAAAACAGATCAGTTTTTGTTTTTAAATTAATATCTAAAAAATAAACAAACGCACGTGAGAAATTACCCCTCTACCCCGCCTATTCCCAGGGGAGCCTCTGTTACCGATTATGTACTTGAAATCCCGAACTAATTTTCGACTCGTAATTTCAAAATGGTATTACCAACGCAACAACAGATTGTACATTTTCGAGTACAGGGGCAAATTACCCAACAAAGCGACCACGGCAATTTATTGCTATAAGGTACCGTTTGGGACTGAACATCGGCACTGGGGCAGAAAAGTAATATTTTTGAATGTGGTTTTTTCAAAATGTCAAACGGCGGCGGCGAGAAAAACGGTGTAAAAATTGTTTGGCAACACTGACAACTCACCGTCAAACAAAAAGGTGGGGTGGTGTGTCGCGGCTGTGGCAGGTCCGGATCGTGTCGTTTGAGTAAGTCGAACATCACCGGTCCTCCTATATCTTGTAATGCCGGGTGCTCCCAGATTAGAGGAATGTAACTAATAGATTTGAATATACAAAGGCCGCATTCGTGTCATATCCGTGAGAATAAAATAGAGGGACGTGCTGAGGGGTGGTTGGCGGTCGTTGATCGTTATGGTATGCGGAACCACAGTCATAAAAATACATAAATGCGGTGTATTTTTTTTAGATATGTGATTGCTATTGTGGGTTGGTGGGAAAGCAATGTTTGGTGCTGAATTACTTGAGCATCAGGTTACGTTAAGAGGACTAAGCTGTAAACAGAGGAAGTAGAACATGAGTTTTTATCGAGGTTGTTAATCGTAACCTTAATTTCGGCATTTTTTCTCAGCGAAGACGCCTTGTGGCAATTCTCTCAGTTGGTAGTAACCGCTATTCCTTGGAGGAATACACTTCGAATCAAACCGGCCAGAGTACTGATATAAAGGTAAATACGTTCGAATAAAGTTTGAAATAATAGATGTACAATTGCAATAATCGAAATTGCTCGTGCAGATGACGTCAGTGCGGTATCCGGTGTGTCGGCTATGTAACCTTAATCTGTCGGATCCTGCTCCCGGTACCTGAAAGGAAAATCAAAATCGTTGGATTGCTCTCGAATGCCCGACATGTATTCCATATGAAATGTTACGCTAAACACGATACCGGCGCAGCAAAACAAGAGTGCCCGCGATGTCATCAGACCTACAGCAAAAACACGCGCTTAGAGGTCTACTTACCGAATGTGATACATTACTGTCAGATCGACGAAAATGCTGAGGATCGTGACTCCCGTCAGCAACAAGCTCGATTAAACGAACAAAATGCCGCTCTCCAGAACGATAATGCCACTCTGGCAAACCTCGTGTCCAACTTGACGGTTGAATTAGAAGAATCGCAGGAAGCGAACATTGAAATACGCTCGGACCTTCGTCGAAAATCAGATCTGTACACCGACCTTGAAAGAAGGTATGACCAGTTGAGCGCGGACTACGAGGTGGCGACGGAGAAGTTGGCCAGACAGGAGCACCAGCTCAAATTCGTCAGATCTGAAACGAACAGATGCAAGGTAATTGTCAATCGTATGATTAGGTACGAGAAAATTATGTTATTCGAGTCTCAAAATTTAAATTTACCTGTACAGCTACAAAGTCCGATAGTAAACGAGGCGGAGACGCAAACAGATCAAGCTGAATCACCTACTCAGAACAGAAATGTAAGTACTCACGAGTTTTTTACAATATACGATCTTCGTGCTGCGTTCTATCAGATCTCTTTGAATAAACAGGATTCTGAGTCAAAATCAGAAAGTACGGTCGACAATACGATGAAGACGCCAGACGAGGTTGCGCTACCGGATTCCGATGGTGAGTTTGATGAACCAAAGTCGCCCACGAAGAGGATGTCTCCAACATCTGAAATATCTGAAAGTAAGTCTAGACGATCTATAAATAGAAAAATAGTTCGAAAATTATTTAGATTCCACTATTCGTGCTCGGTTACAGATGATGACGTTCCGATAAAACGGCAATATAGCTCAGAACAGTTTGTACAGCATATTACACCGGAGATGGTGGATACCGCCGTTGCGGAGGTATCGGAAGAATTTAGAACTGGAAAAGTCAGAATACCAACTATCAACGAAGGTAACCTAATTACCCTTACCCCGCAATTCATAGATGCGAATAACGACATTGATTATTCAACAATCTTGTGGAATTCAGATTCCGATGACTCGTGGGCGGACCTAAAAAAGCTAGATACAAAAAAGAACACAGAGACCGATGAAAGCGAGATCGAAAGCCAAGTGCGTACGTTCGATAAGTCAGACAGTAAACGTGTCAATTTTCCTACCGAAACCGGAGGAGTAAAAATCCAAATAGACGTTTCTGGTACGTTGCGGTCGTTAACTCAGACACAAACACTCCGAGATGTACGTTTGTATTCGCCGTCGGATCCGATTAATGTAAGTCCGATAGAGTATAGTCCACAACCGTACGTTGATACTGATTCTGAGTACTTGCAGGTTAAACTCGAAGCCTCAAAAACGGAAACAAAGTCGATTCTAAAATACGAATCTCGTTCATCTAACCCGCCGTCACCGCCGGGTGGAGTTCCACCGCCGACAGTAACGCCGAATTACATTCCGATTCCGTCAACCTCGCGTCAATCCGATGAACAACGGGCCCAGTTGGATGTGGAGGAAAGAATTCTGGCGTTTGAAGCACAGATCGATCGAAGACCGGCGAACGTCCGTGACATTCCGCAGGCCCAGCAACGCGCTCCGGTCAGAGATTTTTGGGGACGTGAGCTCGATAACGAAGGTAATCCGATAAGGCGTACGCAGGAAAGACAGCCCGTCGTAAGTACACACCCTCACCCGCCACCGAACTGTGGAACGGTACCGGCCAATCTTCAGCGGATTTTTAAGCTAACTGGATGGACGGAGCGCCAGATCACGCAAGCCCAGATCGGACCGAAGAACTACACGTATTGGATTGACGATTGGCTCCTTTACGGAGACTCAATCCCGTACATGTGTGCGCGTGGATCGATAGTCGAAGAAGTTCTGTTCGATGATGCGCTCGCGCGCGTAGCGCGTTTTATGCTGGGAAATTTCCCACGAAAATAATCGTACGTAACCTCCGTCTGCTTGAGCGGCTCCCGCTGAAAGTAATCATCGGCCTCGGAGATAATTGTACCGCGACAAACCATCTCCAGTTGTTGGTGATCCAACAGAACGTGCGCCAGACATTCGCTGACCTCTATTCGAGAGGAGTACGCTATGTGATTTTGACAATGCCGCTGCTGTACCGCGAGGCGCCGGACCGTCGAAAGGCGTTTGAAGATTTCCTGCTGTCTGCCATCGATGAGTACAATTGGAGGTGGTATTACTTCGACGAACCCCGAAACCTCATCTGGAACGCTAAAAACACGATTCCCTCTGGATTTCTTCGTTTTCTCCACCCAGATGACATCAAGACCGTCACCGAAATGTTGGTCGCATTCGCTCGTAATCCACAGTTGGAGATCGAAAAAGAAGAGCCTCTGCTGGTACGCCGCGCGCCATACGACGAGTACGATAGGCTCACCAGGACGCAGAATCAATTACGTGAAAGAGAAGCGTACCTCCAGCAACAGCGACAGCAACAGCAGCAGGTTAACCTATAGATTGAAAAAGAAGAAATGAAATCGAAGCTCGTTTTTTTTTTTAGTTATTATTTTATAAATTAGTCGATACGTTAAAATAAAAAGCGGTTACTACGGTCCCATGCGGTTAGATGTGGCCAGTTTCCGGTTTGTACTCGTTGAAGGTTTCGGCGTCCTGAAATCAAAAGAAAATACATCGTTCGAATTAAAAAACTTGAAGAAAAATAAATCATGGAACTTAACTTCAAGAAAGTACCTTTTTTCGTCGTCGTCCGCCGAAAGTATTCTTCCATGATCTCGTCAGCAGTACTCCATCGTCATCGTCATCGTAATGCGCTTCGGCCGGCATCCCTGGACTGGAACGTGGAGTATCTGCGAAAAAAAAAAAAATAGACTGTTATTAGAATTAAGAAATTTTTATACTTATCTTATAAGAAATTTACCTACCGTTTATGTATGTTCGTTCGTCTTTTTCATGCGCTGTTATATTACGTTAAAAGTTAATTAAAGTTTTTGCATGTTGAATCGGTTCTTGAGTATTACAATAGGACTCTTTTCAGTGAGTAACCGAGACCACCGGACATAAGAGACCATTAAGATTAGATGATGGGGCAGTAGGTATATACCTTCCTAAGCAGAAGCTAAACTAGGATTCTCCTTTTAGACGATTCATCAAACTGAACTGTCTTTAAGTCCGATGAATGGGGCATATGTAGGAGAATCTTATGCCTACATTTATTCCACAGTACCAACTGATTAAGTGTACCGCTAGTCGGCTACACTGATCAGATAAGTACCCGGTAACTTTACGCGCCAACGCCCAGTACACTGTTCAGCTTAGTAATTAGTGTCTTTCTGTTAGTACAAGCGAGCAGGAGTACTCCTTGGTGGTCTCGGCCTAAATATTCGGTGCGTAAACGTGTAATATTCAGATAACTTTAATTATTCATAGAACGCGAATAAGTCGACGGATAGGTATTTTTAAGGTACTTCACTGTTTTCAGTAGTACATAAATACACCAGTGTAAAGTAATTCTCGGGTTATTCTTTTTAATTGCAATAGTTGATCTTACGTATTAGGGATAGTGCTTAAACCAATAATCTCTTTCAAAAAAATTGAAATTATTGGATACAGTTATGATAAAAAAAAATTAATTAAAGATATTGAAAAAATTTGAACTTGAGTAGTCGAAATCCATTTTGCGTCAAAATGATTTAGGAGTTAGGTTTAAAAACCCTGTTGTTGATATTTTGAATATTAAATTTTGCTGGAGGCTTCGAAACATCTTGAACTCGCTTCCAATCAATTCAGGAGGTCGAAAATAGGATATACACCAATTTTCAGCTTTTTTCGTTAATTAGATCGAATTTTCGTATTTCGTTGGCTGATGAGGAAATTTTGAAATTTCAAAAATTCGCTAAAATTCGAGAAATGAACTTCACCCCCTGAAATTTTAGTTATGGGTTTTTTTAATGATATATTTTTGTTTTGACTCAAAATTCAATTTCGAGTTGGGATACCTCCAATCCATTGTAAGTCGAATCCCTTTAAAGACACCTAGCTCAGTTTCTCTTTGAACTTGGGAGCAGTGGCGTCGGATGGTGGGGTACAAGGGGTGCATTGCACCCTTCCCCTCCCCCAAATTGTATCAGATAGGGTTTTTTGATGCATTAATACATGAAAAAAGGCCTTTTTTGGGCATTAAACATTCAATTTTTTTAAAGCTTCGCCCTCGTTTCGCTCCGGTATGAACAAAATCACAATTTTATGAATTATTTGAATCATTAGTACAATAAAAAACTCTTTTTGCCCCCTCCCCCGAAAATTCTTCTGTTATTCCAAATTTTTGTACATACTTTGCACCCTCCCAAAAAAAACTTCCGACGCCACTGCTCGGGAGCTCAAATTTTTACTTGAAAGCTCCTGACTCAAAATGAAAACTTCGACCGATGTTATTGAAAATCCGATACTCCTAGTTCAATTTTTTCGATCCTCCAAAGTGTCTAACAAGGTAAGTATCCCAACTCAAAGTAAAATTTTGAACCAAAACAAAAAAAAATCGAAAGTACATCATAACAGGACCCCGTATCCAAAATTTTAGGTGCTGAAGTTCATTTCTCGATTTTTGGCGAATTTTTGAAATTTCAAAATTACCTCCCCTAGGAAATATGAAAATTTGATCTAATCAACGAAAAAAGCTGAAATTTGGTATATACCCTATTTTTGACCTCCCCAATCGATTGGAAATGGTTTCAAGACGTTTCGGAGCCACCAAAAAATTTTGGAATTCTCCAGCGTTGGAGAAAAACCCATAAAAATGGCTCATATGCACTTCAGCACCTATAATCGCGAATTATCCATATTGGTGACCTATTCGATCGATTAATACACAATTTTCTGAAATTCGTAACTTCTGAGTTCAAATTCGCATTTTTGGGCAAGAAACTTTTTTCATGTGCTGGAAAATCCCAAAATTTTCTGCTAGCTCCGAAATGTCTCGAAACCACTTCCCATCGATTCTGGAGGTCGAAAATAGGGTATTTTCCAAGTTTCAGCTTTTTGCCGAGTTATGTGTGCAAGGGGGATATTTTGGAATTTTTTCCAGAAAAATATCCTGCCCAAAAATGAGGATTTGAACGTTACGAATTTTGGAAAATTGTGTTTAAATCGATCAAATAGGTCACCAATATGGATAATCCGCCGATTATAGGCGCTGAAGTGCATATGAACCATTTTTATGGGCTTTTCTCCAGCGCTGAAAAATTCCAAAATTTTCTGGTAGCTCCGAAACGTCTCAAAATCGCTTCCATACGATTCTGGAAGTCGAAAATAGGGTATCTACCAAGTTTCAACTTTTTACCTCGGTGTATGCGCATTAGGTGAATTTTTAAATTTTTCCCAGGAAAATTTTTTGCCCAAAAATGCGAATTTGCACTCAAAGTTACGAATTTTGGAAAATTGTGTTTCTATCAATCAAACAGGTTACCAATATGGATAATCCGCCAATTATAGGTGCTGAAGTGCATATGAGCCATTTTTATGAGCTTTTCTCCAGTGCTGGAAAATTCCAAAATTTTCTGATGGCTTCGAAACGTTTCAAACAGTGGCGTCGACAGAATGGAAAATTGGGGGGGGCACAAAAGGGCCATGTGTTGGACAATTTTTCTGCTTTTTCGAAGTGCAAAAGGGGGACTGACTTTTTTCACCTGCTAAAAATGGGGAGGTGGTAAAAAGGACACATTCTTCCGCACTTTCGTCTCAATTAATTAAAATGTTACAATGGTTCATAAATTATGGCGAAATATTCGAATAACTCACTTATTTCGTACATGATCTCATTATTTCAAAGGAATTGACAGATACTTACAATTAAAAAAGTGTTATTTTGTTAGTGCCCGAGCGAAGCGAGGGCGAAGTTTTGAAAAAATTGGATTTTAAATGCCTTAAAAAGACGTTTTTTCATGTTTTAATGCTTTGAAAATCCCTATTTGATGTAACTGTAACGTAAATTTATAAACACAACATGAATTGGGGGGGCCAAGCGGGGGCCAGAACTTTTTCCGAGGGGGGCCTGCCCCCCCCCCCCCTTGACGACGCCTCTGGTTTCAAAACCCCTTCCATTTAATTCGGGAGGTCGAAAATAGAGTATATACCAAATTTTAGCTTTTTCCATTGATTAAATCAAATTTTTGTATTTTGTAGGGCGATGAGGTAATTTTGAAATTTCGACAATTCTCCAAAATTCAAGAAATGAACTTGTGAGAAAAAGAGACAGTTTTTTGACACCTGTGAGTAGTGGAACCTGTGTGTTATCCCATTCCTCCCCCCCCCCCCCCCGGAAAAGTGCTATTTTAGTGATGGAAACAGAAAGATATCAGTTTCAGTTTTCAGTTTTCAGTTTTAGGTTTCAGTTTCAGTTTTCAGTTGGGGTTTTCAGTTAATTCGAATTTTTTTTCCTTTTGCATTTTCTGAAAGTTAATTATATTTTATTTGAGGTGTTTTTTTTTAAAAAAAAGGTGACCATTTAGTCACAAAAGTATTTAGGTACTGAATTCTGAATCTATATAAAATTACATTTCAAATGAGCTATTAGTGACCGTTTTTGGCTTTTTTCATGCAAAATTGACGATTTTATCGTAGGAATAATTTATAATTTGTTGTTGAAAAAACGCGTTCAAAGTTGGAGTTTTGGAGTGAAAATTTTCAATAAAAAATATATCAAGTATTGGGTAAAATATTGATTTTTTAAATTCGTCGAATTGGAAAAAGTTGCTACTGGAGCCATATCAGGCTTCTGAACATTTTCCTAATACCCCAAACATAGATAACCCAACGCAAAACTTAGTATTCAAAATATGAACAACAGGGTTTTTAAACCTAATTCCTAAATCATTTTGACTCAAGTTCAAATTTTTTCAATATTGATGACCCATTTCATCGATTGGAACACAATTTTCCAAAATTCGTAACTTTAAGTTCAAATTTGCATTTTTGGATAAGAAATTTTCCTGGAAAAAATTTAAAAATTCGCCTAATGCGTATACATCGAGGTAAAAAGTTGAAACTTGGTAGATACTCTATTTTCGACCTCCCGAATCGAATGGAAGCGGTTTCGAAACTTTTCGGAGCCACCAGAAAATTTCTGAATTTTCCAGCCCTGGAGAAAAGTTCATAGAAATGGCCCATATGCACTTCAGCATCTATAATCGCGGAGTATCCATATCGGTGACCTATTTGATGGATTAAAACACAATTTTTCAAAATTCGTAACTTCGAGTTCAAATTTGCATTTTTAGGCGAGAAATTTTCCTGGAAAAAATTAAAAAATTTTCTGATTGCTTCGAAACGTCTCGAAACCGCTTCCATTCGATTCGGGAGGTCGAAAATAGGATCTATACCAAATTTCAACTTTTTTCGTTGATTAGATCAAATTTTCATATTTTACATAGCGAAAGTAATTTTGAAATTTCAAAAATTCGCCAAAAATCGAGAAATGAACTTCAGCACCTGAAATTTTGGATAACGGGGTCCTGTTATGATGTACTTTCGATTTTTTTCTGTTCGAGCTCAAAATTTTACTTTGAGTTGAAATACCTCCCTTGTAAGCACTCTGTACGAGTCATACATCTATTTCCAAATCACCCGGCATATTTCAGGCCGTTTCCCCGAGGAATCCCTGTTTGCGTCATTATCCGTCGAATAAATTTTTCAAAGGCGTCATTAAGAGTATTGGTATTTATAAATGGTCAATATCCGGTATATGATTACGTACCCACGCAATGTACATTACCTACGTAATATTTTACGTGCATTTGTTTACCTCTATGAATACGCCATATATAAATAGTACTCACGAAAGGCAGTCAGCACACCGAATTCATACTCGGAGACACTGAAATAAAATGAAAAAAAAGTCGCGTCGATAACACGAGGAGCAGGAGACACGAAATGGAAAGTGAAATCGATAAATGCTTGAATAGATAATGCGTTTATACGTATTGTTAGCCAGATACCTATAATGGTCGCTTCAATATACACACACGAGCAAAATGTAAAAAAAAAAATTTCCTTCAATTAGGATTTCATTGGTATTAAATTTATTTGGGTCGTTGAGTGAGGTGCTGTTTGTGCGAGCACAGCTTGGCCAACGAAGCAGGTATATATAAGGAAAGGAAAGGAAAAACTGTAGGCTAGCTTAAGGTTTAGTGTCCTCTCTGCGCGATGACGTTGATATGGCTATAGGTCAAGCTTCGATTCGATAATGCCATTAATACGTAAGAAGACGACAAAAAAAGCTCGATGAAGGTATATTTATGGGGCTTCGAGACGCCATCGCATATCGTCCTGCCACACATCGGTATAATTACTGCATACGATACGCCTTCGTACCCATACCTTTACCTACCTGAACATATACGAAATATACATATGATTTTTTGACGAGTGTCTGTTTCCCGAAAATGCTCTGGTGCAGAAGGCTCATTTTTTTTTTCGTTTTTTTTCTAAGTCCATTATCTGAGACGTTCAGAGGTCCAAATTTTTTTCCAATCTTAATTTTCACACACCAAAATTTTTTTTCTCAACTAAATTTTTTTCAAAACGTAATTTTTACGAACCTAAATTTTTTTCTCAACTAAATTTTTTTCAAAACGTAATTTACACACACCTAAATTTTTTTTCTCAACAAAATTTTTTTCAAAACGTAATTTTCACACACCTAAAACTTTTTCTCAACAAAAATTTAGGTGTGAAAAAATAACGTTTTGAAAAAAATTTTGTTGAGAAAGAAATTTAGGTGTGTGAAAATTACGTTTTAAAAAAAATTTTGTTGAGAAAAAAATTTAGGTGTGTGAAAATTACGTTTTTAAAAAAAATTTGGTGTGAAAAAATTACGTTTTGGGTTTTGAAAAAAATTTTGTTGAGAAAAAAATTTAGGTGTGTGAAAATTACGTTTTGAAAAAAATTTAGTTGAGAAAAAAAATTTTTGTACGTAAAAATTACGCTTTGAAAAAAATTAAGTTGAGAAAAAAAATTTAGGTGTGTGTAAATTACGTTTTGAAAAAAATTTAGTTGAGAAAAAAATTTAGGTTCGTAAAAATTACGTTTTGAAAAAAATTTAGCTGAGAAAAAAAATTTAGGTTCGTAAAAATTAAGTTTTGAAAAAAATTTAGTTGAGAAAAAAAATTTTGGTGTGTGAAAATTAAGATTGGAAAAAAATGTGGACCTCTGAACGTCTCAGATAATGGGCTTAGAAAAAAAACGAAAAAAAAATGAGCCTCCACCAGAGCATTTTCGGGAAACAGACACTCGTGATATTTTGGCAGAAATGATGCGCGATCTAGAGCCGAATGATGGCGGGAAAAAACCGACTCGCGACGTACTCGAAAGTACGAGTACATTGCTAGAAGTAAAGAAACACACGATCGTGTTTCGTTTTATCGAGCTAATTACCGTTCGTGTTTTAAACGCAATTAGTTTCGAAATTTATGGATTCTGTTATCTGTTGCATATTCTTTACTCGGTGCGAATGTGTACGTTGGTCGAGTGCTATAAGAATAGGTAGTGACGATGTCTCATAGACAAAGAAGTTTTTTCCCCAAATGAGATGTTTATGACGCGATGTCGGTATTACAAATGTGCTCTTTGCCGATCTGCTGTTTACGTACCTGACGTTATAAGTTCGCGATTGAGTAAATAACCTGCCCCGACCACGTTGCCGATAAGATAAGCAAAATTCGTTTTAAATTGGCGTGTAATTTTTGTATACGCCAAAACGAATGTCGTCGTTTAGCGTCGAAATAATACCTCGATTTTCTCTGTAGAATTGTTGTGTCGTACGATTTCGTTATGAAGGCGAATGGCACCGGTAAGTTTTACTCTTTTTTTCATCCATAATCCCAACTCCGAAGGGTCGCACGCGGTTTTTTTCCTTCCATGTTTCACGCTACTCGATATTTTTTATCTTCGAGTAAACCCCCATTCAGGTAGGGTTTCCTTTCGCGTGCGACACACGGTAGAAATTAAAAGCGGTGAGGGACGAGAAACCGATAATTTATGTTTTTGAGTAAAAAAAATACACCCCTACGTGTTTACCATTCCTTCGTCGCGATTCCGAACTCTGATCAGTGGTCGATTGATTCGACGATGATAAATAATTCGTCGTGTTTTCCCTTCGCTTCGAAGGTATCGTCAAACCGTGTAATTTAATTCGTATAAATTGAGGTAGCATTTTTTAGCATCACGTGGGAGTTAAGTAGTTTATTTTTTAATATTTGTACATGTTACATGATGATGGGGAAGGGGTGCAGAGCGTGGTGGAAATTTCGAATTGAAAAATTTAAGTTGAAGGTAGTCGTAATCTATTTCGTTTAACTATTGTAGCGTTGTCTATTGGCATTGGCATGAAAATGAAAAAAAAAAAATGGAAAATGGAAAAAATTTTCATGATTGTGCTGCAAAAGCAAGAATTTTTAATATTTTTCTCTTTTCTGGAATGTTTTAATAGAAGTAGTTACTAAAAAAGGGGTTCTTTTTGGGGTGAATTCGAAGCAAGATAAATCCAGAAAATTGAGAAAATTTTGATTTCTCAGATCCAGTACATAGACATTAGACACCATGGTTATACGTACCAAAATGTTGAAAATATCTCAAATTTTTAAAAATTTGCCATCTTGATAAAAAAATCAATCAAAAAATGAAATGATGAAATGTTGAAAAAAATTCAAAATTTTCTGATATTTTATTAAAAGTTTATTAAATTACCCCCCCCCCCCCCCCTCTACTCAACAACCCAACGAAAGCAAAGCAATCGAAGTTAGCTTTATTGGCAAGGAGAGGAGATTTAAAAAATTTGATTGATTTTTGGAGAATTTCGGACTTGAAAAATTTATAAACGAGAAAAGTTACAAAAATGTCATTTTAGTTGGAAAATTGCCGTTTTTCAGTCATTATTTCATCACAATTTTTCCTGCTCAAAAGTTCAATTTTTCGAATAAAATTATTCAAGGTAAAAAAAAGTTTTGTTATTCTTTGATTCAAATTTCAATTTTTTGACGTAGAATTGCAATATTTCCTGCTCAAGACAAAAAAAGTTTACAAAAAATTATCCACTTTGCATTTTGCAAAAAAATTGACGAATTTTCACAAAAGTCGTTAAAAAGCACCGTGAAATTTCGATAATTGCATCCTTAATAAGTAAAAACTTATTCAGAATTTAATTTATTTTTTAAAGAAATTAGCATTTGTCTTCAATTTGATAATTCTAAGTATTTTAGTGTCTTTCAGAAAGGGGGTGGCCGGATAAGGGGTGAATTTGGCCCTGGCTTGGATTTTCGGTGTCCCCCCCCCCCCCACCAAAACTGATGAAAAAATTATCATAAAAAACAGAAAATAACAAAAATTTCTCTTTAGTAGCAAGAAAACTAGAAAACAGCCACAATTTTAATGATTTTACTATAAAAAGCAAGAATTTTCAACATTTTCTTTTTTCCTTGAATTTTTTAACTGAAGTATCAAAAAAAATTATTTTTTTGGTAAATCTAAAGCAAAAAAAAATGGCATGAAAGGGGCCAGAAAAATTCAGAAAATATAGCAAGAATTTTCAGTATTCAGATCCAATAGATATGTACAAAGACGATATCCATAAAATGTTTAAAAATGATTAAAAAGTGGTGTTTATATGTGATTTTTCTCTGATTCAGACTGTGAATGAGACCAATTCGAGTCAGTCATAAGCGCACCGAAAAATTATGTAAGGGAGGGACTAAATTGGAGAAAATGGGTGAGGTCAAAATCGATTGAAAAATTCAGTACCTAATCTGTTAATTTAGGTGGCGTACTCTGAACATTTTCAATAGGCGATGCGAATGATACAAGTACAAATTTAAGTGAAGGAAAATTGAAAAATTTAGCGATTTTTGGAACTAACAATCAATGCACTGAGGTACTCTCTAAATCTGAATCAGTCAAATTAGGGTGAAATTCTGTCTTCTTGAATCAGTGAAATGAATTCCACTCAAAGCCAGTGATTTTTCACTGATGTTTCCTTCAAAAATTACTGATTTTTTCTAACAAATTGAGAATTGACTGAGAAATCAGTGATCTTTGACTGAAAAATCTGTGAAAAATCATGGATTTTTAGTCAAATTTATTTCACTGATTCAAAAAGGTATGACTTTTTACAAAATTTGATTCATATTTGGAGAATAATGTTCATTCAAGAAATGAATCTGCAAAATTTTTTTGAAATATCATATTTGAAAACTTCTTTTCGACTTTTTTATGATGAAAAATTTCTTTGGCAAACTTAAGGAGGGTGCTCGAGCCCCCTGAGCCCTCCCCTTGGGTGCGCCTATGGAGACAGTTATTCTTGGATGATTTTCGAGTTATTTGCTCTAATAATCGATTGAATCAATGAAAAATCACCAATTAAATCATAAGATTGATTTTGGCTTTTCAGTGGTAAAAATTTAGCGATTCGTGTTTAATTTCCTAGATTTTAGATGTTGAATTCCGTTTTTTTGCGAGTAATTTCCCTCCCTCCCCTCCCCATTAGTTTTTGGTATTTGATTTGCCAGTGAATTTCCACTAATTTTTTAGTAAATTTCACAGATTTTTATTGATCTTCCTGTAACTTTTTCCACTGATTTTTTGTGCTCCATTTCAGACTGAATTTCTGTGATTTTCATTTATTAATGAATGAGATGATAGTTTCTTTCAATTTTCCCAACATTTATCATTATATAATTACGTGTAATTTACCATAATTACTATAATTTTACCATGAAATACCATTATAGGAACGATAATTTTTAGGAATTTGCTCTACTGCCTTCGTGCTCTCGTGTAGAAATGTACCTTTCAGTGGATCAGAACAAAGTCGAACTATTTGATATCTGTGCCCGCTGATTCTGCATACTTTTAAGACCGAATTTTTGTATTGACCTTTTTGTACTCTCTCAATTATCACTGAGAAACAGTCATAATTGCAGCACAGGAGAAAATCAGGGGAAATTTTTTCACTGAAAAATCTGTGAAAATTCACTGAAAAATCTGTGAAATTCTTTGATTAATCAGTGAAAAAATCACTGAAAATCAGTGAATTTCACTGATTTTTCCTGTGCTGCAATTTTGACTGTTTATCAGTGAATTTTCACTGATTCGGAATGAGAGAGTATAATACCTATTATAAATGATAAAACGTTTATTCGAGAATTAGTTTCGATCTAGTACGTATTTAAAAAACGAATAGACAATTGTTGTAAACGATATATGTACAACGAAGTGATAGCAAAACGCTGCCATGCCAAGTTCAGATGTCGAGGAGAAGTGAGAGACGCGAACACCAAATGTGCGACCTTGCTTCTCGTTACTATGCCTCGTACCTATAAACCTAGACCTACGTGAAAAATTAAATGGCTCAATCGTTTTTTCGAAACGAATACGTGGCTGCGTATGCGTGTGATAGATCATAGATATCTGTATCAAACATTTATAAATTAAATCTCGTGTATTTGTGGTGAATTATGTTCAAGAATTCCTTTCCTTTCAAAATGTTCAGAATTTGATTTCGATCTTGGTCAGTAAAATCTACGTACATAAGAATACGATTCAATTACAAACTACTTTAATAATTTCTTTTCTATCTACTCTCTCATTTCGAATCAGTGAAAAATCACTGATAAACAGTCAGAATTGCAGCACAGGAAAAATCAGCGAAATTCACTGATTTTCAGTGATTTTTCACTGATTATTCAAAGAATTACACAGATTTTTCAGTGAATTTCATAAATATCACTGAGTTTTCAGTGAATTTTCACTGATTTCCAGTGATTTTCTTTCACCGATTTGTTTTCAGTGAAAAAATTTCACTGATTTTCTCTTGTGCTGCAATTCTGACTGTTTCTCAGTGATTTTCGGTAATTTTCACTGATTTATAATTGAGAGAGTATGTATGATCATTGATCACTAAAGTGGATCAGTATGCAGTTTTTTTTTCTAAATTTAGATGAAAGGAGAGCAAAAAAATTGTGTCTAGTATGTAGACCTCTAAATCACTTGGTAAAAGTTTCTGGATTGTCCTTGAAAATTGATTTATGCTTCAGAAATTCATGAAAAACAACAAACAATTTTTTATAATGTAATTGAAATTGATCTCAGTATAACGTTTTTTTTTTTCAAAAGTACACTTAAATATTTGAAAATTATACCCGCCCTCCCATGACAGAAACGTAAACGAGTCCATGTTTTGCTGGTGGACCCAATTTTTTCTGATAGGTATTTCAATAATATAATGTCATGATATAAAAGTGAAAATGTGAAATTTGCCCAGAAAAACTTCTTTCCTCTTTTGGGAAACAAAAATGCAAAACTATTTCGATAATAAAATATTATGATATAATAGTGAAATCCGCCCAAAAATATTAAAAAAATTCAATAATTATCGAATCATTTCTTTAATTTTTTATGTAAGTTGTAATCCTTCAAAAAAATTCTCCAAAAAAGAATTGGCACAAAAGCTAAAAATGAGAAAAGAAATTTTAAAAATGGAAAAAGTGGAGGGCGAACACAACTCTCACATAAGCTTAGTAATCTAACCTCACTCTGGGAGCTGTGTTCGCCCTCCACTTTTTCCATTTTTAAAATTTCTTTTCTCATTTTTAGCTTTTGTGCCAATTCTTTTTTGGAGAATTTTTTTGAAGGATTACAACTTACATAAAAAATTAAAGAAATGATTCGATAATTATTGAATTTTTTTAATATTTTTGGGCGGATTTCACTATTATATCATAATATTTTATTATCGAAATAGTTTTGCATTTTTGTTTCCCAAAAGAGGAAAGAAGTTTTTCTGGGCAAATTTCACATTTTCACTTTTATATCATGACATTATATTATTGAAATACCTATCAGAAAAAATTGGGTCCACCAGCAAAACATGGACTCGTTTACGTTTCTGTCATGGGAGGGCGGGGACTACTTCTCTGTCAGAGAATTTTTTTCGCGGATATCAGTTGTTTTTTCTACGTAGACTCGTATACTGAATTAACCGGTCATTTTAAGATTAATATGGCCGAAATCAGCTTTGATTTCGCGATTTTATGACCGTTGTTGCGAATTCAGTGTTATGAGTGACGATAAAAAATTTAAAGCTGCCATATCTCAGGCAAATTTAAATATTTTTTGTCGCGGTTTCGATTTTTCTGTCCCTTATCAAGATCGTTATGTTCGCGGTTCATAATTTATGCAAATAAAAGCAAAAAAACTGGAAATCACATTTTCCGGTAATTTCGATGTATGGTAATTGCCAAAAATTACAAGCACCAGTGCACCACCTCATAAAGTAGCACCACACCACGAAAACAAAAGGTTACAAAAATGTATCACAAATATCACAAATAATAGATATTATGAACCGCGATCTCGATGAAAAGAATTAAAATCAAAACCGCGGCGAAAAGGGTTAATATTTGCCTGAGATATGGCACTTTTAAATTTTTTATAATCAGTGATAACACTGAATTTGCAAAAAAGGTCATAAAAATGGGAAATCAAAACCAATTTTGGCCGTATTGGTCTCATTTATAATGACATTTTTCACATCACTTTACCAGTTTACCTTACCCTCACAGACGTAGACTCGATCAATTATTATTTGAACTTGAAAAATACTTCATTCACAATTATTAAACACTTTGATTCAATTAAATAACGATTCGTGATTCTCAAACAATAACAAAACTATAAAAATTATGAAAAATTGAAAAAATGATCTGACAATTTCAATTTGTAAAATCAATCAATCCAGAGTTGAACGTTTCAGAATGCACATCTATTCTATTTATGTATCATTGTACATATCTATGTACATAAACAAATTATTGATGACTAGAATACGAACTGAAGTCTTACTTTACATCTTACATCACCATTTTTACTTTCTTGATATCATTCAATTCACTGAAATACTTTATTTGTTATATCATTAGGTATAATATTATTAAACCAAATTTCTATCAACTTGTTATCAGGTTATCAATCAGTGCTTGAAATTCTAGAGAATATGTTTAATTATTTTTTTCTTCCCTATTCTGGTAACACTGATTTCAACTCGATGTTATCACCAGATATTTCATTGAACTTTACTCAACCTTGTACTTGAGCTGCAGAGCTTTTGACAACTTTAATTAAAGTAAAACTAATAGACATGTATACTTTATACATGCTTGAAGTGCCTTTTACTATCCCCAAACGTCAACGTAGTACACTTTTTTCTTATTTGGGATTTCAAAATTGCCATTTTTGATAATTTTCAAAAATTTCAAAAAGCTCTGGAATGCAAGAAAAAATTTCATTTGACCCCAAACTTTCACCAACATGTGTAGTTTGACCCAAAAAATCGATTTTTGGAGTCAATTTTCAATTTTGAAAATTTTTGGGGCTCCAAAAGGGGGGTGAAGGGGCAATTTTCAAAATTTCAAAATTTTGGTCCCATCAAAACATTGGGATCGAAGAGTAAAACCCAAATACAAAATTTCATACAATTTGATCTGAAGGTCTCTTCTCCAGCCTTGTTGTAATTTTTGTCCAAGTTTACTAAAAACAGTCAAATCAGTGGTTCTGGAACTCGGCGAATTCTTCATTTACAACATTCGTTTTTGTTTTATCAGGAAGAGCTCAAAAAGTTAAGAAAAGTTTGTCTAAAAAGTTTTTTAATTTAATGAGTACATTCTGAAAAAAAAGAAATTAAAAACGCGAAAAACGCCCCTATTATCATCAGAGAATATAAGGTTACGCTAGTGTCGACATGACATTTACAGTTTTTACGTTTAGGGGGCGGGGTGGGATCACTAGCGTGATCCTTGATTTTTTGAAAAAAAATTCGGTAAAAAAATGGAAAAATTATTTCAGAAAATTTTACTTGCAATGGATCATGTGATCTAAATGAATATTTCCACTGGGTGAGGATGAGGGTTTACTGATATCTTATTTTTGAAAGTACCTACTACCTACCGTACCTAGCTATCTCTGAAAAACTAACACGAGCGGTAGTCCGGGCATTTTAGGAGTTGACCCCCCAAAAATTAAAGCCTGATTTTTTTTTCGCGTTTTACATTCGTATTGGTCCACTACACAACATACTAAAATGGACACCCCCACAACCCTCCGCCACCCTCAGGGGAGGGGTAAACGTCCGCTGAAAACCGGGTTTTCGTGAATATCTCCTCAAATAAGCCTCAAAATTGAAAAGTAGTTATGAACAATCTTGTTCTACGCGTAATTTCCCATCGGAAAGGTTTTTTTCTTTTTCAAAAACACTCACTTCCTTGACCAAAAATTAAGGGTAAAAATCACTTATTTTTCAACAATTTACAGCATTTTTGAAAAAAAAACGAAACTTTTGGAAATATCTCCTCAAAAAAGCCTCAAAATGGAAAAATGGTTATGAACAATCATGTTCTACGTGTAATTTCCTATCAGACAGGTTCGTTTTTTTTCGAAAACATCCGCTTCTTTGCCCAAAAATTAAGGGTGAAAAATGCCTATTTTTCCAATATTCACAGTATTTTTGGAAATTATGGAAATACGAAGCTGAAAATATCGTTTTTGAATCCTTACGACACAAAGAAATGTTCGTATCACCGATAATCAGCATAACATCGCATTTATAGTACTTTTTCTTTCCACAACTTCGATTTTTTAAATGCAGTATTCAATTTCAATAACCTCCTTTATAATTAACGGTAGGGGTTGAAATTTTTTGCGGTGACTTTTTTTTGAAATACTCTACCAGCATGTATTAAAAAAATACTCATTTTAGGTACTTTTAGCTTCGTATTTCCATAATTTCCAAAAATACTGTGAATATTGGAAAAATAGGCATTTTTCACCCTTAATTTTTGGGCAAAGAAGCGGATGTTTTCGAAAAAAAACGAACCTGTCTGATAGGAAATTACACGTAGAACATGATTGTTCATAACCATTTTTCCATTTTGAGGCTTTCTTGAGGAGATATTTCCAAAAGTTTCGATTTTTTCCAAAAATGCTGTAAATTGTTGAAAAATAGGTGATTTTTACCCTTAATTTTTGGTCAAGGAAGTAAGTGTTTTTGAAAAAGAAAAAAACCCTTCCGATAGGAAATTACGCGTAGAACAAGATTGTTCATAACTACTTTTCAATTTTGAGGCTTATTTGAGGAGATATTCACGAAAAATCGGTTTTTAACAGACGTTTACCCCTCCCCCGGGGGTAGCGGAGGGTTGTGGGGGTGTCCATTTTAGTATGTTATGTAGTGGACCATTACGAACGTAAAACACGAAAAAAAAATCAGGCTTTAATTTTTGGGGGTTTGGTACATTTTTTCTCTTATTTGCCCGGACTACGGTGTTTTTAGATAAAAGTGTTCATACTAACAAAAGGAGTATCTCAACTCGAAGTAAAATTTTGAGCCAAAACAAAAACAAATCGAAATTACGTAATAAAAAAATTCCATATCCAAAATTACAAGTGCTAAAATTCATTTCTCGAATTTTAGCAAGTTTTTGCAATTTAAAAATTAGTTCATCCTGCAAAATATGAAAATTTAATCTCATCAACGAAAAAAGCTGAAATTTGGTATCTACTCTATTTTTGGCCTTCCTGAATCGATTGGAAGCGGTTTCAAGACGTTTCGGAGCCTCCCAACAAATTTTGGAATTTTCCAGCACTGGAAAAAAGGCTACAAAAATGGATATGAACTTCAGCACCTATAATCGTAGATAACCAATATTGGTAACCTATTTGATCGATTAAAAAGAATTTTCCGAAATTCGTCGCTTTGAGTTCAAATCTATATTTTTTGGCAGACAATTTTCCTTAGTCCAGGCAAATAAGAAAAAAAATGTACCAAACCCCCAAAAATTAAATCCTGATTTTTTTTTTCGCGTTTTACGTTCGTAATGGTCCACTACACAAAATAAATGGACACCCCACAACCCTCCGCTACCCCCAGAGGAAGGGTAAATGTCTGCTAAAAATAGGTTTTTCGTGAATATCTCTTCAAATAATCCTCAAAATTGAAAAATAGTTATGAACAATCTTGTTCTACGTGTAATTTCCTATCAGAGGGTTTTTTGTTTTTTCAAAAACACTCACTTTCTTGACCAAAAATTAAGGGTAAAAAACACATATTTTTCAACAATTTACAGCATTTTTTGAAAAAATTGAAACTCTTGTGAATATTTCCTCAAATAAGCCTCAAAATGGAAAAATGGTTATGAACAATCATGTTCTCCGTGTAATTTCCTATCAGACAGGTTTGTTTTTTTCGAAAACACCTACTTCTTTGCCCAAAAATAAAGAAAAACCTCCCTTATACGTAATTAAAGGTACGGGTTGAAATTCTGGCGGTGACTTTTTTTGGAATACCCTACCAGCATGTATAAAAAATTACTCTTCACTGGTATAATTTTGGGTACTTTCAACTTCGTATTTCCATCATTTCCAAAAATGCTGTAAATATTGGAAAAATAGCCGTTTTTCACCCTTTATTTTTGAGAAAAGAAGTCGGTGTTTTCGAATACAAACGAATCTGTCTGATAGGAAATTACACGTAGAACATGATTGCTCATAACCATTTTTCCATTTTGAGGATTATTTGAGGAGATATTCACGAAAAACCGGTTTTAGCAGACATTTACCCCTCCCCTGGTGGTAGCGGAGGGTTGTGGGGTGTCCATTTTAGTATGTTGTGTAGTGGACCATTACGAACGTAAAACGTGAAAAAAAATCAGTATTTAATTTTTGGGGGTCAACTCTTAAAATGACTGGACTACCTGGAAATAATTTTAAAATACGCCCAGAGCACACACATCGAGGTAAAAAAGCTGAAAGTTGGTGGATACTCTATTTTCGACCTCCCGAATCGATTGGAAACGGGAATTTTTCAAAATTCGCAACTTTCGAGTTCTAATTTACATTTTTTGGCAGAAAATTAAATTTTTTCCAGGAAAAGTGTCTACCAAAAATATGGATTTCAACTCAAAGTTGCGAATTTCGAAAAATTCTGCTTTAATTGATCAAGTAGGTCATCAATATAGGTAATCCGCGATTTTAGGGGCTGAAGTTCATATGGACCATTTTTATGGACTTTTCTTCGGTGCTGGAAAATTTCAAAATTTTCTGGAGGCTACGAATAAGATGATTGGAAATAGGTAAGGGGTGGAATTTTGTGTCAGGTCAGTTGGACATCTACATCCAACTTTTATGCAACTGTCTTCCCCTTCAATATTCATTGTGGGGAAAAAATAAAAAATCATTCTCTCTTGGTATCGCAATCACTGATGAGTTCTTCGAGTAAACTTAAGATACTTTTAAGGTTTTAAATAGGCAGATTTATACTTTACTCCTATCAACCCCCCCCCCACCTTTAGATTTACATGCAATATTTGTATCAATTATAAAATTGTTTATCACACCAACTACCTATACATTTACTTAGTCTGGTATCTTGTCGGTGACCTCCACATTTTCAGTTCAATGGAAAAATTTCGCTTATTGCATATTACATCGATAATATTTTCCATCCGTTATTGCGTTTAAAAGTACACACAAGCCACATTTGTAGTAGTGTAACGATAATGCTGATAAAAAATTACAACGATATCGTGTTTAAATGGGCTATATGTCGTCGTCGCACCCTCCCACGCAGCTCACTCTGGCACACGATGCATGTACATAGGGTATCCATACATTGTGTATAGATGTATAAGTATATGAGTAATAACTGTAATAAGTATACACGGTAACACGAGCAGCGAGGAATTCTAAAAGTATTTAATTTCATCGTATACAAGTCATATTCGCGAGATGCTTGTTTATAAAAGCGCGAATAAAGAAATACCAAACCTTAAGGTATTTCTCAATTATTGTAGTCGTATACTGTGCCTTATCTTCATGACGCCGACGAGCCAAAAAAAGAAGTGGAAAATTTTATTTTTTTATTTTTCACCACCTAACTATACCTCTCTAGGATACCTATCGATTTACCTGTTGTGAAAATGATCGGAAAATACTTACATATTTCGCTAATTATTATCCATTCGAGAGCTGATTTAAAAAAAATTACACGTATAATAATCTAGTGGTACCAAATACCTATTGTCTGTTCACCAGATAGACTCGAGCGATTACAACCTTAATGGAGTTTTTTACTTAACGTTAAAATTATTTCACTGTAGTGAAGGTCCATTAGTCATTATCGCGTCAATTAATCGCTCGCCGTAATGAACTACGTACAAGTTGATTTCTTGGGTTTAATTTTTTTATACCCGAGGGTAAGTGAGCAGTGTAATGGCTTAGAAATAGAGCAATTCATTTTTTTTTGTCGAATTTCCTGCCTCAAAAGAAGGAAAATTTTCAGACAATTGTCTGAAAGGGGTTGAAAACTGTGAAAATTGATTTATTTTCGAAGCATTCGGCGATTGCACTCGAGTTTTAAGTTTTTTCGTGATATTTGTACGGTTGGAAATTTGTTATACGAGGGGTGTTCAAAAAGTAATGACAGCGAATTTTTTTGGAGGTCTAAAGAGTAATCCAACGTATCGTTGGGAAACTCATTATTTCTGCCATCTATGGTAAAAATTCCATCGAAAAATATTAAATTTTTTTGTGAGCACTAGTTTCATTTTGCTTTCGTTATTGAAAAAAAAAAAATGAAAAAATACTCCAATTTCTGCTCCTTCGACCCATTTTCAGTTTTGAGAATGGCCAAAAGTCTCAAACGTGTCTCCCCAACTGTGCCCAGGGTTGGATAAATTTGACTTTTGGCCATTTTCAAAACTGAAAAATGGTTCGAAGGAGCAGAAATTTGAAACTTTCATTCTTTTTTCGTAACAAAGGTGAAATACAACCAGTCTTCACCAAAAATTTTATGTACACTAATGGCAGGTTGTCCATTCTCTGGAAAACCGGGAAAACCTAGAAAAGTCAGGAATTTTGATGGTCTGGAAAAGTCAGGGAATTTTGGAATTTTCTCTGGAATTTTTCGAAAATTCCAAGATAAATCATTTAGAAAAGTGTTTTTTTTTGTTTATTTTATTATAAATTTTGCCCTCGCTTACCTCGCTACGCTCGGAGTAATTTACAGAATTTATGTAAAATCTTAAGTTTTTGGAAACTTACTTTTTAATGAGCTGTGATGAGAAAGAAATGCCATGATGCCCTTGACCACGATGTTGAAAAAAAAGGGAAGGGAATGAAAAATAATTCGAAATTATTAACCATGTTTTAGAAAACATGAATGGGGGAAAAGTAATAAATTTTTATCTTTTGAAGATCTTTTTTTACAAAAATTTTCGCCCTCGCTTCGCTTGGACTCAACACGATTTCTATATTTTCATAAAAATGATTTATATTTCACCTTCTCATTGACTTTTTTATTTATTGGTACAAACTAAAAATTTTCCGGGAATTATGTGAATTTATAAATTTGAGGCATGTGTTTCACTTGGGGGGGGGGGGTGAAGAAATTTTTGAATTTTGAGTCCGGAAAATCCGAATTTTCATTCCCTTGATTTGGTAGACACCCTGGTATTATTTATTTCATTTTTCAAAAATTAATTTTGCGGTGGAATACTTTGTTTTTCCTTTTTATTTGAAATTTTTTCTGTAGGTAATAAATTCGAATTGTCAAATTTTTGTAGTGAGGGGGAGTTGGATGGGTTCAAAAATTTTCAGAATTGAATTTGAATCTTTTTTTTGGTCCGAAGAGGAGCATCTAAAAATCTCGTAAAAAGTATCTAGTGATTTTGAAAAAAAATCGTTACGACCCCATGCAATTTATATCATTCTTATGCAAAATTTAAACAAAAATTACCCTCCCCTCCCCCCCATCGGTTTACGAATATCATATTTAAAAGATCTGGAAAAATTCGAAAAATTGGTCTGGAAAACCTGGAAAAGTCAGGAAAAATCATTTCTGAAATATAGTGGACACCCTGAATGGCTTCAATATTTCGCGATGAAATTTCTACCAGAGATAGCCGAAAGAATGAACTTTCCAACGATGTGCTGGATTACCCATTTCAACTTTTTGAAACTACCAAAAAATTCATTGTCATTACTTTTTGAGCACCCCTCGTACTCGTTCTGCTACAATTATGGATTAGGAAAATAAAACCTCCCTCTTCCCCTCCTCTGTCATCTGAAAACAGCTGATTTCGTTCCGGATTCCAGCGGATTTACTATTAATAATGACGAAGGAAAATAACGTTCCATAGACATAGAGTGAGAGATTTAAAGTGAGCTTACTCTGGTAACACTGATATTCCGTTGACGTAATCGTTTAGACGAATCAGTCGACAAAAAATTTGCTAGCCAAACGTTCAAACCGGTTTCGCTTCCTTGTGGTCAACTTAATGATTGTCTTTGAATTGGAACTTTTTTTCGCCTTCGTATTGAAATACGCTAAAATGTGTAATTTTTCTAACACGATAATGACCCATCGAAGCAACCTTAATTTTTACGATTTGCCACCAGCATAATTTTTTGAAAAAAAATCATTTTTGAAATTCCTGTCACCCAAAATTGGGATTATTTGAAATTAAACACATTTAATGCTTCCTTATTTTTTCACATAATCATAACATTTGTAATTGTATAGAAATTATTGAACTGTAGTTACATCCAAGGATAACTTGTGTATTTATAATCCGTAATGATTTTAATGCAATAATTGTTGATTCATCCGACACAAATAGCAAAGATATTGATACAAAAAATTCCTTATTTCGAATGTGACTTTAGATATTCAACTACACATATGCGATATCTTAAAAATAGCTCAAATTACAAAGGTATCCGTGTTTCATTATGGAAATCTTTTGATTTCAAGGTTTGTACGATGTAATCTTCAGATAAAAATAATTCGGGCCATTAGATTTAGTTTCTTAATTATCTTTCTTCGTATTAAAAAAATACGCACCGTGACAAGATTACAGTGGAAATTGATTTTCGAATGTGAAAAATTATTTACGTAATTGTGTGGATACATGGACTATGTTTTATGGAAAAAATTTGATTCAAAGGTTTTTTGTGAGGTTCAGAGAATTTTAAATTCAAAAATTTGAGGTGATAGAAAAGTGTTTTCCTGTAAAAATTATTAAAAAATAGATACGATTACAAAAAATTGTTTAAAATTAGGTACGCAAAAAATTGTTGAAATACTAAATTACGACAAAATTTATTCAGAATAAGGGTAGTAAAAATGTTTGAATTCTTTAAAAATTGTTTCTATGCCCAGAAATGGTTAAAACCTTTATAGAATTGAATTTTTTGATATTTTCCCAATTTTTTTCAGCTTTTATAGAAATTTAACAATTTTTTTTGCATTTTGAAGAAATTTTGGTGAAATTTTGAGTAATTTTCACCCCATTTTACCAACATTATTTAGATTTCATCAATTTTTTTACAAGTGATTTCTCTAAACATTGGATCACGCGTTACGGCGTTACGAACAATTTTTATGGTAGTTTTTGACGTTTTTTTTTATTTTTTCCTCCATTTTTACTGATTTTTTTTTCAATTTTGAAATTATTTTGACTTTTTTTTTCCTATACATAATTCATGCTACCTATTTTTTTCTGGAACATACTGTCCCAATTGAGTTTTTTTTTTGGAAATGACAGGTTTTTGGGATATCATGCCCAAATTCAGTGTTTTAGGACATTATGTCTAAATTGGTTTTCAAGGACAGCATGTCCCAATTGAGCTTTTTTAGGACACTGTGTTCGAAAGGAGATTGGAAATGATGTCTAAATTTAAATTTTGAAACATCGTGCCCAAATTAAAAGTGTTTTGGACACAAGTTCGAAACTGATATATTTGGGACACCATGTCCGAATTCCTGTTTTTAGGACACTATGTCCCTCCCCTGTAAAGTTTTTCCCAACAATATGTCCGAATTCGAGGTTTCTGGGACACTATTCAAATAGCCAAATTGGTTTTTTGGAATATTTACTAAATGTCCAGAGTCTATGATAAAGTTGCCCCGTCCCAGCCCTTATTGCTTTTTGCGGGGCGGGGGGTTGGACATTTTTGGCTAAGATGACAAAAAAACGGAATTTTTCGATTACAAAATCGCTTCAAAATTTTAATTAAAAAAATTTCTGGTATTTTTTATACACGTTTTGAGATGATGAATCCGACTAGCCTATCAATTTTTTCATTCAGGGTGTTTACCATTGCCCCCTCCCAGTCTCTACGAAAGTATACAGCAAAAAATCCCTTTGAATAAATCTTGGCTACATTACTGGCAATGAGACCACAAGAGGGAAGGAAACGGATAATTATGAGGATTACAGCCGTATATAAAAATTATTGCCTATGGAACGGATTTATAGTTTATGACAACGCTGTCGCTGTCTTCTTACTCATTAAAGTAAATCCGTCGATTGTAACTGGATTTACGCGACAACGACGTCGACGACGACCCGACGCACGTACGAGTACACTTGTCGAGATAATAAACAAAGCTCATTAGCGAATATCGGTTTCTATAGGTGGTTGACGAGTCTGTCGAAGAAATAACGTCTTGATTAAAGAGATAGCATTTGGATTTTGGATTTTCATCGCATACGAGTATATCTTTTAAAATTCATATGTGGCGTTCCTGGGCAAAAGGGCTTATTTGGTCGGTATTGAGTTAAGCCCACCACGCCGCGCCGTACTGTGGTCCATAGGCTACAAAATGAGACCAGAACGAGCTCTTAAGATGCATATTTGGACCCACCACAGCTTTTTGAAGTTTTAGTATCACAGAAATCATTTTTCTCAATTTTCGAGAAAAACGAATTTTAAGTTTTTTAACATGAAAAAAAAAAACATAAAAAGATTTTCAAGTTCAGATTTCGCGGGAAGACTGTCCTGTGGCATTCATTTAGCTGTCCTTCAATAAATTTTGCAATATTGATCAACCAGCCAAATGGGCCCTTTCTTCATGGAATTTCGTCAAAAATTCAAAAATGGCATCCAAAACAATTGATAAGCAACTTTTGAGAATTTTGAGCTCCAAATAGGGCCAATTTCTGAGTATTTTCGAAAAATTGACACGTGGCCTATAAAAGAAGGATATAATTTCACCAAAAATTCAAAAATGTCATCCAAAACTTTTTTTTGAGCAACTTTCAATAATTTTGAGCCTCAAATTGAGCACATTTTTTAGTATTTTCAAAAAATCGGCATGTAATTTATGAAAATGGGGCAGCATTTCGTCAAATATTTAAAAATGTCATCCAAAAATATTTTCGCATGATGGGTTTTCGAATCTATCCAAAAATTTACTGAATCAAAGGCCCAATTTTTTTTGAAAGTTGCTCAAAAAAAAATTTGAATGACATCGCAGACATCATAGCAGGTCACTTTTTTAGGGTGTTTGTCACTTTTTTCGGCTTTGGTCACTAAAAGTCACTTTTTTCATCCAAAGGTCACTAAAAGTCACTTTTTTCCTCCCAAAGTCACTTTTTTTCGCATTGCCATGCAAAAATTCAAATTTTCACGTAGAAATTGTTATTTTTCAAAATTCTTCAAGAAAAAAAATTAAAAGTTGATACCGATTTTTCAAAAAAAATTTGCCCTCGCTTCGCTCGGGCAGTATTTCAATGATTCTATTTCTAAATTTGAAAAAATTCTTCTTTTCTAAATCAGTGAAGTAATTGATTTTTTAATCAATTCCCCATTTGACAGAATAAATCAATAATTTTGACTAAAATAAATCAATCAAATAATTGAAATATCACAGATTTTCAAATAAATTCATTTCACTGATTCAAAAAGACACAGTTTTACGAAAATTGACTGATTTAGATTTAGAGAGTAGATATTGGTCATATATTAATTGTTTGTTCCAAAAATCTCGCCATTTTTCAATTTTTCTTTGCTCAAATTTTTTTTAATGAAATTAATTATGTATATCTGCCTCCTAAAGTGCCACTAAAAAAATTGGATTTTTAGATTACTTAATTTTTTCATTGAATTTTGGCCTTCTCCCCTCATTTTTTCTTGAATCCTCAGACCTCTCTTAACTGTAAAAAAATTCCCCCGAAAAAATCGAATTTTTGGTCACTTTTTGGTCACTTTTTTTCTTAAAAAGGGTCACTTTTTGCCTTTTTGGTCACTTTTTTCTTTAAAAAGGTCACTTTTGGTCACTTTTTTCTTAAAAAAGGTCACTTTTTGGTCACTTTTTTCTTAAAAAATGTCACTAAAAGTCACTTTTTTTCTTCGGAATTTCGATTACTTAATTTTTTTATTGAATTTTGGCCTTCTCCTCTCATTTTTTCTTGAATCCTCGGCCCTCTCTTGACTGTAAAAAAATTCCCCCGAAAAAAATCGAATTTTTGGTCACTTTTTGGTCACTTTTTTTTCTTAAAAAGGGTCACTTTTTGGTCACTTTTTTTCTTAAAAAGGGTCACTTTTTGGTCACTTTTTTCTTGAAAAAATGTCACTTTTTGGTCACTTTTTTCTTGAAAAAATGTCACTTTTTGGTCACTTTTTAAAAAAAATGTCACTAAAAGTCACTTTTTTTCTTCGGAATTTCGCCATCATGCCTGATGATATTTTTGAATTTTTTGCGAAATTCTACCACTCTTTCATGGGTTACATGTTAATTTTTTGAAAAATACTCAGAAATTTACCCTATTTGAGGCTGAAAATTCTCAAAATTTGCTCAAAAATGGAGTCGGGAGAGTGTCTGCTATCACATTGTGAAAAAATTTTTTACGCCCGGTCAAGTTGAAAAAATGGGAAAAAAGGGAATTTTTAGGCCTCTGCTCCCTATTGTGTAAGGGCAAAAATACAAAATACACTTTTTTCATATTACGGGACCCATACCCACAATAAGCCAACTGATTTTTTTACGTCCCAAAAAAGCAAGCTGATTTCGATTTCTAGAGCACTTTTTGCCTGTTGGACTGTTAACTATTCTGTCTAGGAACGCCACATGTTGTCGATTCGATCGCGAAATCGATTGAAAAGTCTGAAGATTCAGCAAAAATATGTCGAAGCGATAATCGGAGCAGGCAGTGGGTGAAAACGAAACGGTTTTATTGACCTATATAAACAAGCCGTTAACCTTTTTCATACTAACCAAGTCGAACATTTGTATTTCGTACGTAAACGCAGCGGCGCTGATAAGTGCGATGTGTAAAAGTTGCGTCTGGCGCTTTCGAGATGGAAAAAGCCCTAGCAAGTTGCCGTCTGCCGGACGCCAAATAAACGCCAGGGCCGGGGCTATGGCCGATCTTCTCGGCTGCTGCGACACCTCGCGTGTAACAGTTTCGCTGTACAAGTTTCGGCGGCTGAACCGTGCGTCCCGCGTCGTGTTCGACCACGAACCGCGATCGCGAATACGAACGTGTTGACCGGTGGCCAGGGCCATGAACTCGGCTATCTCGCTCGCGTCTTCCGCGGTGGCTCGCCATCGCCATGCCACCGCGGAGGGAAGAATCGTAGCATCCTGTTGGCTACACTGATGGGACCGGCTGTAGGCGAGTTATTTTCAATTTCTGCGTGTGTAATGTGTATGCAGCGTCGTCATTAACGATGATATTTTTTTTTTCACTTTATTGCAATGTCTTGAAGTCTTAGTAGTGACATAAATATGTTTCTGTGCGATATTTGCGCGCGATAAGCGAGTATATGTGTCGGCATCGGTAATACGATTTTTTGTGTCGGGGTTCGAGTTCAAAGTGATTTTCGAGTGTTTTTCGAGTGATTTTTTTTAGGTATTTGATAATCGTTGGTAATTTTCGATTATGGACGAAGAAGGTAATTCATCTTTGCGAGCTATTGATAGTCAGTATGATGCTTAATGGTGGTTTACGCCGAATCTATTAGTCAGGGGCTCGCATATGACTCGTGGGTTTTCTGTGTAATGTATTAGTACTCTAACGGCAACTTGTTTGATTTTTTAACTTCTCTGTTTCGTTATTCGATTTGCTGTGGCTAAATGTTTCCATAAGTCGGTGGCTATATTTATATTTGGAATATTTTTAGCTTTTTCCTCAATGACGTTGGTTCAGTCCCAATAATAATAAAATTTCTGGTATGTAGTCATCTGTACGATTTTGGAATAGATTTTTTTGCTGAGGTCATTAGACACACAAAGAGGAAAGAGGGAGAAATGGAGAAATTAACGGGTTCTAGATTGCATAATTTAACATCATTTTCAGTTTTCTTTACCGAATCAATGATTCGAAATTGGAAGATTGCCACAAAATTATACTCATATCGACGAAAAATAATAAATTGTGAAACACATCAAAGAATGCATTACGTTGCAATCGAATATTTCAAGCATCTTGTTCAAAAATACCTACTTTTGTGTTGAAACTTGATATTTCTCATAAACTAGATTTTCTCTGCCTTGACTCGTCTGAGTTCGTTTGAATAATAATTTTTTATATTGATTGGTATTCGATTTGGAGATTTTTCAAGAGTTCATAACCCTTCAAGGAAAAAATTATTCGTATTGATTTTTTTTTTTTTATCAAAACGTGAACGATTTTTTCATATTCTACGTGCTTACTTACCTACCAAGAATTATAAATTTCTGGTATTAAAAAAAAGTGGTGTCATGATCGTTTTGAATTGATCAGTGCTTTATCAGTAATGTAGTCAGGGGATTCATGGGGTTCGGACCCCCGATCGAAAAAAATTGAAAATTATTTCTAGATTTAAAACCAGAATCCTTGAAAACCTTTATTTTTCTTCACAAAACTTTGAGAAATTCCCTTTTCGATGATTAACAAATCCCATATCTTAATTTTTAAACGTCGAAATCAGGAAAAACTGGGTTTTTTATACCATAAATATTTCATAAAAAATTTTACAATTACTCCAATGCTCGAAGAAAAATAGGGTCTCCTCCATGAGAAATTTCTGGCTACGTCATTGGTGTTTTGCTGAATTTCTTCCTTTGAACCTCTGACACCTCTGAGATGGATAAAAGACCAAAATTGTTTCTCTTCTCCATTTCAGAACTTTCGGTTTCAGGTGAGAAATAAAAAAAAAAACTTGGAAATGGATTCTCTATGGGTCGACAAACATTTATTTTGATACCTCACTCGAAAAATGTTGAAATTTTGGCCCCTTATCCCAACTTCCGTGATCTCCTTTTGAATTTTTTGGGGAAATGTCGCAGGATTAACTCGGGGGTTGGAAAAAACATGGATTTTGATACTTCGCTCGATAGTTTTGAAAAATTTTCAAGTTTGGTCCATCTCCTCTCCTCTATGGGGTAGGGGCTCCTTTTGTTTTATTTTGAAAAATGACTGATCTCCCAGAAATAAACTCGAGGAGTCAAAAAAATATAGATTTTGATATTTTCGGCGATAAATTTTGAAAATCCTTGATTTTGGCTTATCCCCCCTCCATTATGAAGTCCCTTTTGGTTTTTTGGAAAAATGACCCCGAAAATGTTCGGAAGGTCGAAAAATATGGATTTTGATATCACACGCGATATTGCCGGATTTTTTTCACTTCAACACCCCCCCCTCCCTCTGTACCTGTGGACCTGTGTTAGGGGGTTTGGGGTCAAAACAACCTTAAAATTGGATTAAAAGACTTCGAATACCTCTGGAGTTCAATTTTTAATTTTTACGAATTATTTCTCTTTTTTTTCGAGCTTTAATTTTGTTAAAAATTTGTTTTCTTGTCCAGAAATAAATTTTAGGATTTTTATTGAATTTTTTATAAAATTTTTGTCAAATTAAGTATCTATTTCTTTGGAATTTTAATTTTGTCGAAATTCCTGTTTTTGGCATTGAATTGAATTTCACAATTTTTATTGAAAATTGGCTAACGTTTTTTTTGAAGAGTTTTTGGTAAATTTTGGCCAATTAAAATTTTGGCTAAAATTCTTATTCTAGGCCTACGGTTAAATTTCAGAATTTGTTTGAACTTCAACTAAATTTTTTTGAAGATCGTCTTATCAAATTGTCAATTCTTTGGAATTTAAATTTTTATTGCATGATATCTAACAGGTAGTAAAAGTATTGAAAAAAAGAGTCATTTTTAAAAATGGGTATGTGAAAGTAGTGAAAAAGTAGGGAGTTCAGTCGAAATTCCAAGAAAAAGTTGTAAAAAAATGAAAAATCCCTGAAAACGTGAAATATTTTTGGAAAATTTACAAAAAAAAATTATATTTTTGATGAAACACTGAAAATTTTTTATGTAAGTATTGGCATTCTTCTAATTTGAAAATTATTTCTGTAAATTTGATCTTGTTGATTTTTTTATTGGAGGGGGAGGGGGAGGGGGTGGGGAAATTTGAAGGTTTCTAGAAATTCGGTAAAAAGTAGTAAAAAAGTTGTGGTTTTCCCCCAAAAAATATTTTAGATACCTATTGAAAAAATTTCATTTTTCGCAGTTTGAATTTTTTTTTGTTTTTTACACTTTTTGATGACTTTTGACACCTAAAGACAATTTTCTGAGCAAAGGCAGGGTGTAAAGAAAAGGGGTGGGGAAATTTGAAGGTTTCTAGAAATTCGGTAAAAAGTAGTAAAAAAGTTGTGGTTTTCCCCCAAAAAATATTTTAGATACCTATTGAAAAAATTTCATTTTTCGCAGTTTGAATTTTTTTTTGTTTTTTACACTTTTTGATGACTTTTGACACCTAAAGACAATTTTCTGAGCAAAGGCAGGGTGTAAAGAAAACAATGAATAGAACATAAATTGTAGAGCGTGAAATTTCCTATCTGTGGAGTGCAATTGATTTTTTCTTAGGAGGCTTCGTTTTTGAGATATTTTCGATTGAAAAAAAAGTTGGACATTCACCTTTCAAATAGAATAACTTGAAAGCTGAGCTTCTTCAGAAAAAAATTAATTAAACTCTACAGAAAGGAAATTTTCCGTTTTGAAATTTATGTTCTATTCATTTTTTTCGTTGAACCCTTCCTTTGCTCAGAAAATTGACTTTGAGTGTCAAAAGTTATCAAAAGTGTAGAAAAATGCTAATCAAAGTGAAAAATCCTTTGGTGATGGAATTTTTCAGTATTTTTCTCGTGATCAGAGCGAAAAATAATACTAAAATCACCCATTAAACTTTGAACAATATTTTCCACGTCGACCTGTGTAATTATTCCGACATAAAAACTCCAAGAAATAGAAATGTCCATTATAAATGATACATTGTTTAATATTTTTATGACGGGGGGGGGGGGGGGGCTCAAAGGTTCAAAATTCGTAAAATCACGAAAACTCCTTAACACTTGCCCAATTCATAATTTTTTGAGTACCTGAGTTGAATTCGAAATATACTTTTGGGTATTACTAATTTCAAGTGACAATCACACCTCACGAGATGTCTCCAAATTTCTGCAGGTATAAATTTGATGAAGCTTCTTCCAGAGCAAAATTCTAGGTATCTCGGGAATGCAAACCCCATAAATTTTGAGTTCAGAAATTATTTTTGAAATCCGTGCATAACAATTTTTGAATCGCTGGTTTATTACATTTCTCATTTTTTGTCTAAAGCAAAGCAAGATTATTTCGTGATTCGTACGTAAATTGAAATTTTTCAATACGTGTGCTATCGAAAGGAACATAATATCTAGATTATCATTTCGATGCGATAACACGATCTCAATTTGTAATCGATACCGGAGTGAAGTATTCGCAACCTTATTCGTATTGGGAAAAAACTCCTCGGGGTACGATCTCGCGAATAGAACCGATTCGCGTGACACTGCAGCTCCCGTATGATCTGCCTTCTGCGCAGCACAACAAAGAGATCAATCAAATCGATTACCTGTTGTAGACGTTTGACACCTGCGGTAATGCTTTGTCGTCTGATTGCTGCGTCATAATACAATAGCACCGTTTTAAACGGTGTAATTTTTTTTGAAATTCTCGCAGAAACGGGGAGAGAAAGAGTGAGTGGAGGGGTTTATGGAAACAGAAAACAAAAATTACTCTCGAACGAACAATCGGATTGGAGGAAAAAAGCACACGCCGTTGTTTTTAGTGAAATCGACATAGCTTCGCAGTTGTTTTCGAATTGTTCGCTCACAATGAAATTTCAATGTAATGACGTGTCTTTGGTCTGTTTGAAAAGCAATACGTGGTTTTTATCAGCTCGTTAAAACTAAACAACGCGATACGTGTTGAAACATCTTTATTCCATTAATTACTCCGATATTTGCATGAAAAATTGACATTTTATACAAAGGTTCCATACTTTTTAAGCTGGAGAATTGAGTGAAAAATACAGACCGGTGATAATGATGAGATGCGCAGATCATCTCGGATCAAGCGCGTGAACCAGTTTAGCATGGTTTTTTATTCCCTAGATCGATAAGCAAAAATTACGTAAGGTTTTGTAAACTTCTTCTGGATACGTTTTTTATTTCACGATCGCGACCATCGGCAAATTATTTTGTTATGGTTTTCGATTTGGAGTTTTTTTCTCGTTGTTATTTTCTATACCCACGATGATTATGTATACTTCTGAACTAGTCACGAAGCGTTTTTTTTTCTTTTTTTTTTTGTTATACAGTACGACACAGAAGTTCTGTTCACTTGAAACACTTTTGGATATCTCAGAACTGAAAAGAGATACCAAAACAGTTCAAACGGTAATGTGTTCCTGGTGACGAGGACATTGAAGATCGCCAAATTTTCAGTCCTACAGGGTGTCCACAAATTGAGAAACCGGTTTGGGTCTAAAAATTGGGGTCGGTTTTTTTTTTATTAAAATAGAATCTACAAAATGACGCGATTAAAATGTGGTATATTTTTTTGAAACCGGTTCAGCAATTTTGAACCAGTTAACAATAATATCCGAAAAAGTGGAGATATGAAAAAAAGTTTGAAACAAAAGTTGTAGAGAATTAAAAAACAATCATTTTTCGTTCCATAACTGTTTTTTCCATCTTGCAATGGAAAGAAGTTGTTGTAGAAAAGGTTTTTGTATAATTTTTTCTTTTTCAAGCCATAACTATTCTCCATTGCTAGATGAAAAAAAAATTACAGAACGTAAAATGTTCAGTTTTCAATTTCCTACAACTTTTATTTTACACTTTTTTCGAAATCGCCACTTTTTTGAAACCCTTCGTGGGTGTTTTTTTTTTCAAGTCGATAACCATTTATGAAAAAGTGAAGATATCAAAAAAAGTGTCAAATAAAATTTGTAGATAATTGAAAACTGAACATTTTACGTTTCGTAATTTTTTTTTTCATCTAGCAATGGAGAGTAATTTATGGCTTAAAAATGAGACAATTATACTCGAGTTCTTTGTACCGTAACTTCTTTCCATTGCAAGATGGTAAAATAGTTATGGAACAAAAAATTATTGTTTTTTTATTCTTTACAACTTTTGTTTCAAACTTTTTTTCATATTTCCACTTTTTCGAATATTATTGACAACCGGTTCGGAACTACTGAACCGATTTCAAAAAAAAACGAATCATATTTTAATCGGGTCTGTGTGTAGACTTAATTTCAATAAAAAAATCCCGGACCCCCATTTTTTAAGCCAAACTGATTTCTGAATTTGTGGACACCGTATTGGTAGGACTGAAAGTTTGATTATCGATCTTCAATGTCCTCGTCGCCAGAAACACATGACCATTTGAACCGTATTGGTATCTCTTTTCAGTTCTGAGGTATTGAGATGTGTTTCAAGTGGACGTGACTTCTGCGTCATACTGTAGAACTCGATGGATCTAGCGGTCGTAGGTTGGAAAGAGGTGGGTTAATTACTGGTTTTTGTATTTTCTTGGTATTCGTGGATGGTGGTCGTGAATTGAGACGACGATATTGAAACTTAAAAGATGAAAAGTTGTATTCGAGAAACGAATAGAAGCGAGGAAGTTGGTACAGGCGAATGCAAATCGTATTGATGTAAAAATACTCCTATTGCGTTCTTGGACAATGAGCTCTGTGTGGAATCATTGGATAAGAAAATTGGTATCCAAGTTCAGTTCATGTTGGTTTCGACTGCGCGGTTGTTATTTCGTATTACCAGCGCCCAGCAGCTAACAGATTACCATCTGTTCTTTGTGTATCACTGTTGTGTTCTCTCGAATTAGTGTGATGAAAGAATGCGGGCGTTGAAAATGTGTATCAATGATGAGAACGCGACGTAATGACCATGGTCTAATTTTTTGAGGTTTTTTGTTTCGGTTTGAAAAATATCTTTGTGACTTGGAATCATGTACTTCCTCTTTGACAAAATTATTTTTTGCTTTTTATTGTGTCTTATGACTAATAATTTCATCTCTCAAAAAGTGTCATTTTTTTATAGTGAACAAGTCAATCAGTTTTAATGTGAATTGTCATAAGAATTTTTAAAACATTTTTTGAAAAATTGAGAAGACGATAGGTATTTATTGTTCCTCGAAATCACACAAATTTTTAAATTTTGAGAGAATTTCGCATGAGTAACTTTCAAAATGAAATCGAAAAAAGTGACCAAGCCAACGTTAAAAAACTTACTCTTAATAATGTCAACAATTGAAGCCCTAGTGGAGCCAAGGGCGAAATTTTTTGTAGAAATATTTTATTCTATTCTGTTTTTCATCATTTCAGTCCTAGAAGAAGAAATATTACAAATTTAATGGTTAATCAGTTTTTAAAATTCATAAATTCAGATGTCTTTCAAAAAATGAAAGATTAATTCGATTCCAAATAAGAATGCATCATACTTACACAATTTCAATTTTTTTTTGAAAAGAAGGAAAGTCATTTGTTTTCCGTGAAAACACCTAGAAATTGAACTTTTGATCATTTTTTGGAAAAAAAGTTCCCTGAATTTTTTTTCAAAAGTAAAATTCAAATGTGACTTCTAAAATTGTTCGTAATGCAAACATAATTTCTAAATTTTATATGAAAATTACGTAAAAACAAGGTGTCTAATGGTCAAGCAAAGTCAAGCTTTTGACCAAGAGGTCAAGCTTTTTTTCAAAAATTGAAAAAAATTTCCATCCGTCCTCGATAAATAATTTAAATTTTAAAAAAACAGCACCTAAACACAAAAATAGAAAGTGAAGAATAATAAAACGCAAATTTTTCAGTTGAATTTGTCCGTAAAAATTTTAATTCAGTAGCTCATTGTGATTTTTTTGAATTGTATTTGTAAAAATTAATTTTTTGGGAGGTGGGAATGGGGGTACCCCATAAAAGTCAAAAAAATCATGTAAAAAGGTCAAGCTAAGTCAATCGTTTTGCTGAAAATTGAGATGAATAATGTCGATTAAATCACTTTTTATTGTTTTTTGCAAAATTGTTGAAACGTTTGAAAATTTTCTAATTTTGCAATATCTTTCAATTTTGCTTTATTCGATTTTTTTGCAATACATATTTTAGACATTTTGAATTATTTTTAACAATTTTGTTGGCAGTTTCATCTATTTTGCCGCTATTTTGAGTTAATTTTGTAACATTTAATGATTTTAACATTGAGAAATTGTTTTACGATTTAAGACAATTCATTTCTACATTTGAGTAATGAAGATAAAAACCGTGGAAGGAAACTGATTTTCACGACATTTTAAACTAATGACCTTTTAAACTACTTTTTATTCATTTTTTAAACCCGTTTTCACCATAATTCAAACAGTTTTGGCGCAATTTCAACAATTTTTGTAGTACATGTCGCATTTTTAATAAGATGCTAATCTATTTCCTCTCCCTATCGTCATTTTACCACAGTTCATTTCATTCAATTTATTATGTACCGTGTTATTAAATTGAGCGAATTGCTTCGAGCAGCTTTTCAAGAGATTTTTCGAGGGCCATCGGTTGCAAAAAGATTGATTAAAAATCAAAAAAAAGTGGTACCATAATAATATTCATAATATCGTGAAAGATGATTTCCGCCGAAGTGGCTCTTGCACTACCATTTTTATGAGGAGGTGAAAAAACTTTTGTTGCGATTTTGCTCCAATTAAGATGAGAAATCATTTCACAGTTTAAATCTTGAAAATAGGGGTGGAGGTGGCTCTCTAGTGAAAACCACAGAGGTTAGAGCGATGTATTTCTACCATGCTATCAAGGCATCAAACAGAACATCTCATAGGAACAAAAATTAGTCCTTTTTCGAGCACTTTTTTCGTTCTGTTTTTCTGAAAAAAAAATCCAGAATTCTTATTTTTCAAAACGCCACTACTTTACAACTATTGAATTTACAGAAATAGTTTATAGCTCATTTTGCGAGGTACAAGGCGCCCACTTTCTGGAAAACCTGGAAAAGTCAGAGAATAGTCACGGAATTTAGAAATTTTTGCTGGAATTTTGTAAAAATCCAAAAGAAGGATAAATCATCAAGAACACTGTTTTTTCGCTTATTTTATTATAAATTTTTCAAAAAATTCGTCCTCGCTCCTTTCGGGCCAAAACAGTTTCGAGCGTTTAATTTTGTGAAAAATACAAGAAAAATTTCACTTTTTGATTTTTCAAATATCAAAAATTTCTATCTTCGTAACTAAATGAGACCGAGATATTTTGTTTGCAGCATTGAATTGACCAAGTACATATTACACTACACAACATAGGAATGATATACTTTAATTTTGCACATAAAAATTTTTTATAGAAATTTTTTCAATTTTTTTGACAAAATTTTTTTATGTGGAGTGGGGTTTGCTCCATCGGAAAGATCAAAGTTTTTCCTTCTAGAAACATTAATAATAATTCACCCAATAGAGGACAACTTTTTTAGTTATTTACAAAAATAGAAAAAATCGTCAACTTTTTTTACACGTTTTTTTCGAATATTTGATGCGGTACACCCACCGCATAGAAAAATTCTAGAGAAAGTGTACTATCCGTTGCCGCAAAGCGCAACTTTCTACCTATCTTGGTTGTCGAGTAACGCTCGGTAGAAAGTGCGAAACGAAATTCAAAAAAAAAAATTTTCAACGAGCATAACTCAGCCACTGCAGTTCGAAGGTTAGGCAAACATACATACTTGTACTCAGGATGAGTGGCCCACTCACTGGTTGGAAGGAGCGCGGTTAACTTTGAAACACCCTGTATAATATTGTTTTAAAATGAAGTTTTTCCTTTTTATTTGAAATTTTTCTGTTATAAATTCAGGTTCTCAAGTTTTTGCGGCAAGGGGGAGGGAGTCAGAAGTTTTCTGAATTGAATTTGACTCGTTTTTGTAGCTGGAAAAAGGAATATCTAAAAATCTTTCAAGTAGTGATTTTTGAAAAAAAATAATGTTAGTTACCATGAATTTAGGATCAACACAATTTCAGCAATTTCAGGTTGTAAGTACTTCACGCAAAAAAACTACTCTCTCAATTAAAAATCAGTGAAAATTGCCGAAAATCACTGAGGAACAGTCAGAATTGCAGCACAGAAGAAAATCAGTGAAAGTTTTTTTACTGCAAACAAATCAGTGTGAAAAATTACTGGAAAATCGGTGAATATTCACTGAAAAGTCGGTAAAATTTATGAAATTTGCTGAAAAATCGGTGAATTTTGCTGATTTTTCCTGTGCTGCAATTCTGTCTATTTATCAGCGACTTTTCACTGATTCAGAATGAGAGAGTAGGTACCCCCTTCTCCATGTTTCATGAATATCATACGTAAAATGTCTGGAAAACTTCGAAAAATTGTCTGGAAAACCTGGAAAAATCAGGGAAAATGATTTCTGAAATATTGTGAACACCCTGAAGGAATTTGTTGTAGAATAAAATATCTATAAGACATTTTCTCATTAAATGAAAAAAAAAATGAAAATAGAATCCAAAAACTGATCTGGAAACCAGAATTTTAATACAATTTCTGAATGTTTTGCCTCTAAATAATCTCGTGGGGAGCAAAACCCTCCAAAATCATCAATTGCAATTCCCAGGCATCATAGCAGGTCACTTTTTTAGGGTGTTTGTCACTTTTTTCCTTCCAAAGTCACTTTTTTTCGAAATTTCAAGCAAAAATTCAAATTTTCTCGTAGAAATTGCTATTTTTCAAAATTCTTTAAGAAAAAAATTGAAAGTTGATGATGATTTTTCAAAAAAAATTGCCATTGCTTCGTTCGGGCAGTATTTCAATAATTCTATTTCTAAATTTGAAAAAATTCTGTTTTTTTAAATCAGTAAAGTAATTGATTTTTGAGTCAATTCCCCATTTGACAGAATAAATCAATAATTTTGATTAAAATAAATCAATCAAACAATTGAAATATCACAGATTTTCAAATAAACTCATTTCACTGATTCAAAAAGGCGAAGTTTTACGAAAATTGACTGATTTAGATTTAGAGAATAGATATAGGTCATATATTAATTGTTCCAAAAATCTCGTCATTTTTCAATTTTTCTTTGCTCAAATCTGTCTAATTAAATTAATTATGTATATCTGCCTCCTAAAGTGCCACTAAAAAAAAATTAGATATTTAGATTACCTAATTTTTTCATTGAATTTCGACTCCCTCGCTTTATTTTTTCTTGAATTCCCAGTCCTCTTTTTTTTAGCTATAGTGGTGGTGAAATACAAAACCGGAACTTTTTACGAATTCCGGATAATTTTTGGGAACTTTTCAACATTAGAATTCGGCAACACTGTGTGTTACAAACGTAATGAAATTATTATTTGTTTGTAGTTTTGACGAAGGAATTTAATAAAATTATTCACGTCGTTTCAGTTTATCTTTAAAATTATTGCAGGACACTTCAAAAAAAATTGCCCTCCCCCCATCTAAAAAATTGAATTTTTGGTGACATTTTGCTCATTTCTTGATTACTTTTTGGTTATTTCTTTGTTCGAATAAAGTTACTAAAAGTTACTTAATTTTGATAGAGTTTCGCTATGATACCTGGAATGAAATTATTCACATCATTTCAGTTGATTTATCTTAGACATGTTTGCAAAAAACTACAAAAAATTTCCCCCCAAAAAAACTATTAAAAAAATCCCCCCCCCCCCCCGAAAAAATCGAATTTTGGGTTACTTTTGGTTACTGTTTGGTCATTTTTTGGTCACTTTTTGGTCACTCTTTGCTCAAAAACAGTCACTAAGTCACTTTTTTTCTTCAAAATTTCGCTATAATGTCTGAATTCCCAGCCCCTGGTTTTCTCGAAATTACAAAATTGATCAATAACACAAATTGAACGAAGAAATTGGCCATTCGCTCTTCCGCTACCACACCACCTAACACCATCAGATCTGCGATAGTCATGCTACCTCCTCCTGTTCCCCCTTTCCTGCTAATCTGCAATTTGGGCAGACACCGATGCAAAGTTGACGTACAACGGTTTTTCTTCAAGTATCAAGTATGTAGTCAGACGTTTCGCGTAGGTGAAGAAATTAGGTTAAGCGTGGAATTAGGTATATGCGTGTACGTCTTCGTATGTATATGTAAGTTGGTACGCGAATACTACACTAATCTAACCGCGATTACGGTTTTGTGTTTATTGTCAGCAATACGATGTATAGCAGTACAAACGGCGCGGCGTGTACATAATTGGATTAGCATGTCTTGTGTCTAAGTAGGTACATACTATACATATACCAGCACACACATACACAATAAGGTGACAGAGTGAGCGAAATACTGTAGCAAAATAGCGTATATTTTTACACAAGTGTGCGTCCGTCTTGAGCGTCGCGTCGCCGGCGTCTCCGAAGAAACCCCACATCAGATCGTGCGTTTATGCGTACTATGCTTATGCTTACGTTAATCGTTTCATTCTGGAGTAAAATGGCGCGAGCTAATATGCTGATGAATTTATTATTCCGTTATGTTAATCGCACGCAAGACACGAGAAGACCCGAATGCCTTCGTATATAACTTACGCTTGCCACTTGGTAAAAGAATCACGATTAGATTGAGGATTGGCGTTTAATTAACGCCCATTCGATAGTAATCGTATAATACGTGGTATAGAAATTACCACTGAGTACTATGCCAACACGTGGTCTTGAATACATCTATTTTTAGATTAAGTCTGACGCTGACGTTGCTACGTGTGTCGATTTTCAACGGAAAATAATTCCAAATTGTCGGTCGTGATGTGTATTTTTCTAATCGATGAAAACACACGCCGCAGACCGCAGCTCGTACATAGTGAGATGTCGCGCGAAGGAATATTAACCGAAGAAACTACGAATGTCACCCAAGTCACCTTCTGGAAATGATTTTTTTCCTTTTTCTTGCCTACAAATAACGCATATTTGAAAAGCTAGCCGAGTCGGAGAGTGAAGGCTTTTACACGAAAAGTGCATCAGGCACAAACTACTTTTACGTATTTTTGTAATAATGGGAAAATGTTTTTTTTTTCAATCAGTGTTTGAAAAATGACTAATTATTTGCTTTACTCGATTTTCGGTTTACATTTTCTCAAAAGTGTATAGCAGGATAATTATGGTGTTTTGGCCCTTGAAAGGGATTTTGACGAAAACTATACCGAAAGAAAAGTCGTAATGGGGAAAAATTCTGACTAAAATTTTGGAGCCCTAGTGCACGTATTTTTTTTGGGGGGGGGAGGGGCCAAAATGTGTTTTTCAAACTTTTTTTCTAGTTTGGCAAGCGCAGATGAAAATTTTGTGTTTTTTTAAAAATTTGATTGTAGAGAGTTAGGTTAGGGGACCCCCAAAAAATTTTCTAAATTTTTGAGCCATTTTTCGCCGAATTATCGCGTTTTAAAAACTTTGAGCGGCCATTTTGTAAAAAAATTTCATAGGTACAGTCGTCATTTTTTTTCAGAAAACGTGTTATTTAATGTCAATATATCGCATAAGTTCTAATGAGTTGAAATTGGTGCAACTGTGTCAAAAAAAATGAAAACTGACCATCCGTCATATTGAGCCCGAACAGTGATTTCCATTTCCCACGCGCTCTGGTGGGAAGTACAGTGTTCGCGCGCGCTATGCTCGACGATTGTCACTTCCTACGAGATCGCCGCGCCGCGTCCTCGTGGGAAATGGACATCAGTGACATCACTGTTCGAGCTCACCATGACGGGTGATCAGTTTTTTTTTTTTTTGACACTGGCACCAACTCCAATTCATTGAAACTTATGTGGTATAATTAACACTACTCTCTCATTCTGAATCAGTGAAAAGTCACTGATAAATAGTCAGAATTTCAGCACAGGAAAAATCAGCATAAGCTGATTTTTCAAGGATTTTCACTGATTTTTCAACAAATTTCATAAATTTCACGACTTTTCAGTGCATTTTCACTGATTTTCCAATTTCCACTGATTTTTCTCACTGATTTGTTTTCAGTAAAAAAAATTCACTGATTTTCTCATGTGCTGCTATTCTGACTGTTTCTCAGCGATTTTTGATAATTTTCACTGATTTCTAATTGAGAGAGTGAATAAAAAATTTTCTGAAAAAATGATCACTGCACCTCTAGAAATTTTTTCACAAAATGGCCGCTTAGAGTTATTAAAACGCGACAATTCGGCGAAAAATGACTCAAAAATTTGAAAAAAAAAACATTTTGGAGGTTTCTCTAACTCCCTACAATTAAATAAAACAACACGAAATTTTTGAACGAAAAAAGTTTTAAAAACACATTTCAGCTCCTCCCCCCCCCCTGAAAATACAGGTGCTAGGGTCCAAAATTTTTGTCAGAATTTTTTCTCATTATGACTGATTTTTTGGGGTAGGTTTTGTCAAAACCCTTTTCGAAGCCAAAACACCATACCTTCTTATTCTGCTATGTGAATCTAAAAAGGTCCCACTTTGTCGGGATTATTTACGGAGTTATAGCGATTTTTCTGAAGTTGGGTCGAAAATGACGTTTTTGAGATTTTTGACGTTTCTGATAGTGGCAACCCTGCTCTTTCGAATGCCGCAAACCGCATCTCGATCCGACCTTGCGTTTCGCTGTTATGGAGTGAAACGTCAGCCTACCTCGATACCTCGATACTGCGAATGAAACAAAAAAAGCTCAAAGTTCGAAAAAATGCCGAATGCAACGGAAAAAGCTCAAAGTTCGAAAAAAATGCCAAATGCAACGGAAAAAGCTCAAAGTTCGAAAAATACGCTGAATGAAATGAAAAAACCTCAAAGTTCGAAAAAAACGTTGAAAGAGACTGAAAAAGCTCAAAGTTCGGCGAAAAGTGTGAAAAAAATGGCATCAATAGACGAAAAAGGTCCAAACAAAGTCGCCGAAAAAAAAAAATACGAAAAAGGTTGATTGGACTGCTATTAAAAAAAAAATATATAATACTTTGTATTCTTAATTTTTTACTTTTGTAATTAAGTTTGTATTATTTTTCTTTCAAAGTTATGCTCAAATTTCGTATTGTTCATGATGTATAACAAGTAAAATTTTTTTCTGCATACATTTTATTGAAAATATATAAAATTTCTAATCGAATAAGACCTTTCCAAGCCTGTATGGTGCACATCTCTCAGAGATATTCGAATTTGAAGTTGAAACTTTCTTTAATTTTGTTGCAAAAACTTTAAACGCGTTTTTCTCGAAATCGTGTTTTTTGAAATTTCAACTTCAAATGCGCGTATCTCTGAGAGATTTTCACCATGGGCTGGGAGTGGTCTTAAATGATCCGAAATTTTATCTAGTATTACGCTCCGGTCTTAACTCAATCCCGACAAAGTGGGACCTTTTTAGATTCACGTACACATTTTATGTTTCATACTTTCATAAGTCATAACTATCCTGAAAATTTTTTCCGTTTCAAAAATTCTCAAATCCGCATTTTCATAGTTTTTAAAATTGTTTTTTTTTCAAATTCTAAAATTTTCAAAAATTACAAATTTTTTTAAACACTGAAATCTTTTATGTTTAAATTTTCGTAATTTTTTCATGGATCATCGATTCACTATAACGGATTACTAGGTTTTCAATTGCTTGTAAAGGTAACAAAACTCCCCGGAAGATGCACACTCAAACTTTTTTATGTACCTATGTACTTAGAGGAGAGCCTTTATTATCTATGGATGCGATTTTGGATATTAAAATAACCCCCTCCCCCCCAAAAAAACAAGTTTTTGAGAAAAACACGTTTGAAGTTTTGGTGGTGCGGTGGGGGAGGAGGAGGAGACAACAGAAGAAGTAGAGAGTCGCCGTTATTGAAACATAAAACCTAAAACTTGAAACTTGTGATGACTTTTGAAATAAAATTCATTTTTGCATAATCATTTCATGTTTTTCTCGAGCTTGCGAGGGTGAGATGACCTTTGAGATGAAAATCAATTTCAGAAATCATCCCAAGATTTTTCCAGACGTAAGATGACCTTTGAGATGAAATTCATTTTTACAAATCTTTTCAGCTCTTAATATTGTAGCGTAATTTTTAAGCTACGATCAACCTATAACTTTCCTCACTTCAAACGTTATCGGTAGACGCATTACATGACAAAAAAAATTGAAAAATTCATTGAAAATTTATAATGTTCATAAAAATACATTAGGGTTATTTTAACATCTAGTATGCCCCCTTAGGGTTATTTCTATATCCAGGCAAGAAATTAGCTGAATTTAGGTTGTTTGTAATTCCCAAACGTCATCTTCACAATTTATAGGTATTATTTTTATGAATAAAAATCAGTGATCCGTAATTTATAGCATTTTAAAAAATCACTTTTTTGGACCTTTGAGAAAACAGCTGTAGATGATCAGATGTTCAATTTTTTGGAAATTCAAAGGTTCTGACATGTTACTGAGGTCCCACGCCACCAATTAGGGCCATTAAACTAAACTTTTAGGGCATACAATCGAGTAGGGGAGGGGGCCTGGAGAAGAAATGTGTTCCATGGTTGGCAGGTTACCTCATAATTTTAATTTAAAATTCTTTAAAATTCAATCTCAAATTTTTCTAATACAAAAATTGTCGAGTTCAAATTTCCATAATTTTCTCGGATTTAAAAAAAAAATTCCAAGTTTGAACTTTCAATTCCAGAAATGTCCCCAATTTGAAAAGACGTTTTAAAGAAGTATTAGAAACTTGATAAATCAATATTTTGCTAAATAGTAAAAATTTTGGAGTAGAAAAGTTTATTTCGGTTTACAGTTTCAAAACAACTACTATTTTGGCAAAATTTCTTCTTCAGAGCTTTGATTGATTGACTTGACCTGAAATAAGTTTTTTTTTATTAAAAAATTAGTTAAATAACTTTTAAGCAAACAAAAATTTTTGAGTTGAAAAAAATGTTTGATTTGTAAAAACTTTTGAACTTGGAAAAAGATAAAATTGACTAAAAAATCGAGAAACTTGAAAAAATTTGAAACCATTATAATCATTTTTTGAACCTGCAAATTTCTTAGCGTGAAAAAATTTGAGATAATTTTCGACTTGGATGAAAATCTTTGAGAAAATTATGAAAATGGAAAATTCTAAATTTTTGGAGTACTTGAGTGAAAAAATATAAAAAATTGAGAAAAATTGAACTTGACAAATTTTTGAATGTAAAGAAATGAGAAATTGAAATTTCGACAAAATTTGGATCGAAAATCAAGCCAAGAAAATTATTTACTTATCATTTCCCAAACATTAATAAAAAAATCTTCCCATTATTACAACAATGTTAAACATTTTCGAGTTTGGTGCCTGATTCGTATTTCGTGTAAATTTATCCTTCGATGAGCCAAAGTCGAGGAGGCTGATAATACGCGCAGTTCATTTCGTCGTCGATGTTTTGTTTGTTATTGGAAAATACGAATAATTTACACTTGGCCGAAGCTAAGCTATGTCGGAAAATATCAAGCTCTTTTAATTTTTACCGCTTTACCGCTTTGCCCTAGGTAGCTATAACAAAGCAAACGAATTAATTAAAATATCGTTCGTTAACGACGCCGTTTCAACGTAAACTACGCGTATTCATAATTTTTTACTAATGTACAGCTTTGAAAATTGAACGTGGATAGAAAATAGCAAGGACACCGTTGTCTAAAGTTCTCCATATTGACGTTGACTCGGTGACGAAACCGCCGAAGAGTTACATCGCCCATCGGTCGTCTCGTCTGTTTTTCATTATCGCCCTTCAAATAGATATCAGCAGACTCGCGTTGACAGGTTGTTTTGGGCGGGAAACCGAAAAAAAAAGGGTGAAGGGAGGTAAATAGTTATCGTAGGTGAATTGAATTTGATAACGATGGTATGACCAAAGGTCACGTGCTCACTCAGGTGGTGACGGCGAAATGTACTCCCATCCCTCCCATGAAGTCTATATCGAGGAACCTTGGTATTATACGTATTGTAGCGACAATTCGATTAATTATATACGTATTTTAATGTTTATTCGGTGTTTTTTTTGTGTTCTTCAGGAGGAGATACCATTTTGAATATGAATGATCATGCGTTCACACAAATGCAAGGCGATTTGGATCAGCAACGGTTGCTCGGGGATAGACCTCAATTTCCCTCCATCGTAGATCAGATTTTGGCCAAAGAAGTACACGATAAGGAAAGGTGAGCTTATCTTCAAATTATGGTTTTACGTAATATGTACTTACGAGTATTTTGTGGTTTATTTGGTTGGGCAAATATTGACTCGAGCGATTATATGTGATGTGAAGATGGTTCTTGGAACTGACGAGTTATTTGTTTGAACCGGCGAAGATGGGATCGCGAAAGGGATAGAGAAGGGAAGGGGAGTCTTTGAAATACGTATTTGAAGTGCAACAGGTTCGTGGAGTTCCTAAATTTTTTTTATTTAAGGCAAAAGTAAAAGAAAATAATTTTTCGAATCTTGACGAAAATTGGCGAGGTATGGAATTTTTTACCGAGTCTTTTACGAGAAGGTTGAAAAGTTGCAGATCGTGAATTTGAAGATTTTTAATTTTTATTAACGAGAGATGTATCCCAACTTGAAGTAAATTTTGAGCGAAAACAATAATAAATCGAAATTACATCCCAAAATTTCAGATGCTAAAGTTCAGTTCTCGAATTTTGGTGAATTTTTGGCATTTCAAAATTACCTCATCACTCTGCAAAATATGAAAATTGGATCTAATTAACGAAAGAATTTGAAATTTGGTATTTACCCTATTTCCACCCTCCCGAATCGATAGTTAGAAGTGGTTTCTAGACGTTTCGAACCTCCAAAACATTTTGGGATTTTTCAGCACAAGTGAAAAGCCCATAAAAATAGTCCATGTACTTTAGCCTCTATAATCGCACAATTTTTCAAAATTTGTAACTTCGAGTTAAAATTCATAATTATTTCCAGGAAAATTTTCTGCAAAAAAGTATGGATTCAACTCGAAGTTACGAATTTCGGAAAATTGTACTTAAATGGATCAAATTAGTCATCAGTATGGGTAATCCGCGATTAAAGGTGCTAAAGTTCATATGGACCATTTTTATGGGCTTTTCTCCATTTCTGGAAAATTCTAAAAATTTTCGGTAACTCCGAAACGCCTCGAAACCGCAGGTCAAAAATAGGGTGTGTACCAAATTTCAGATCCTGGCATCGAGAACATTGAAGATCAATAATCATACTTTCAGCCCAAGGTATAGGGTGTACACAAATTGTGAAACCGGTTTTGGTCAAAAAATGGGGGATCTGTTTTTTTTTATTGAAATGAAGTCTACACACTGACGCGATTAAAATGTGATATGCTTTTTTGAAACCGGTTCTGCAGTTTCGAACCAGTTGCCAATAATATCTGAAAAAGTAGAAATATGAAAATAAGTCTGGAAAAAAGTTGTAGAGAATTAAAAAACAATTATTTTTTATCCCATACTTTTTTTTCCATCTCGTAATGGAGAGAAGTTATGGTACGAAGAACTCGAGTACAATTTTATATTTTTTAAGCCATAACTCTTCTCCATGGCTAGATGAAAAAAAAATTACAGAACATAAAATGTTCAGTTTTTTATTCTCTACAAATTTTATTTCACACTTTTTTTGATATCTTCACTTTTTTTCAAGTTTTTTTGGTGGTTTTTTTATTGGAAGTCTATAACCAGTTATCAAAAAGTGGAGATAACAAAAAAAGTTTGAAATAAAAGTTGTAGAGAATTAAAAATTGAACATTTTACGTTCTGTAATTTTTTCCTCATCCAGCAATGGAAAAGAGTTATGCCTTGAATTAGGAAAAATTGCTTCAAACCTTTTGTACAACAACTTCTTTCCATCGCTAGATAAAAGAAAAGTTATGAAACAAAAAATGATTGTTTTTTCATTCTCTACAACTTTTGTTTCAACCTTTTTTTCATATCTCCATTTTTTGGGGTATTTTTATCAACTGGTTGGAAACTGCTGAACCGGTTTCAAAAAAACATAGCACATTTTTATCGCGTCAGTGTGTAGACTTCAATTCAATAAAAATACCGGACCCCAATTTTTTGATCCAAACCGGTTTCTCAATTTGTGGACACCCTATACGTCGAGTTGAAACTGTTGAAAGCCTAATTTTTGATTTTCACTGTTCTCGACGCCAAGAACACATTGCCGTTTGAACCGTCCTGGTATCTCTTTTCAGTTCTGAGATATTGAGAAGTGTTTTAAGTGACCAAGACTTCTGTGTCATACTGTATTTTGCAAGGCGATGAGGTGGGAGTTGGTGAGTTGATTCCCTGAATTCAGAAATGTGTTGATTGATTCCAATTATTTCTTTTTCAGGATATGTAAGTACGAATTCATTCTCCTTTTTTCGGGGTATGAAATAGTTGATTTCGAGCCTCTTTTAGTCTCCAGAATTTGAAAAATCAACTTTAACTGCTCAAAATTTGCTTCGGAGGTGTAGGTGAAATATTCTTTCCAGGAACGTATCGATTTTTTTCCAAGATTTAAATTTTTTTACTATTAATTTCATTGTACCAACGTTTTTTTTTTCAAATTTTTTCAACTCTAAAATTATTTTTAAGGAATTTAAAAACAGATTTTAACATGAGGAGATATTTTCAATTTTTTTCAAAATTAAAATTTCTTATCAAATATTTTACACTGAAATTTTTTCAGTATTATTTTACGTTTACATTTTTTGAAAATTATTTATTTCAACTGTGAAATCGTTTCTCAAAAAGGTAAAACTTTTCAACTAAAACATTCTTGATTTTTTTCAATTTAATATTTTAATTTTTTTCAATATTCAATATTTTTATCCAATTTTAAACTTTTTCAAAGTCTTTAGGTACCAACTTTAAATTCTAAAAATCTGTTTTTAACTTCCATGAAAATAATCGTTGAGTTGAAAAAATCTGAAAAAAACCGTTGGTACATAGAAATTAAAAGTAGAAAAAAATTAAGATTTTGGGAAAAAAAATATGTAGATACCCTCCTGACAAGAATATATCACCTACACCTACGAAGCAAATTTTGAGCAGTCAAAGTTGATTTTTCAAATTTTAGTGAATTTATATTTTAAAAATTTCTGAATAGTATGTTGTTGTGTTGATTTTTCACGAAAATAGTAAATCACGAGATGAAAATCTAAAGATTGGCTTGAAATAGATCCCCCTCTCCTTAAATCAACTGTAATCATTTTCTAGTCGATCTAGAGCCTCCAGAAAAAGTTGGATTTTTATTCAGCTCTCTTGAATTGCTTCAGAAGACGTTATTATCAACCTGGACAAGTCAAAATTTGGTTTTGAGATCTTGGTGGCATACTCTTTCAGTGAACGAAATTTGGTCTTAATCAGCGAGGATGGGTTATGATTGAAGGTTCCTTTGTTAGAAGAATTGGAATAAAACACTTTGACGAGAGGATAATTTGAAAAAAGTCAAGTAATTCGTGTGAAAAACCGCTTTAAAAGTCCTAGATCAAGTTCTTTTTTGATTTTAAAAATTAGGCTGAAAAATATTTTTGCCAACGTTTCCAACTGCATTACATAAAATTTAGATGCACAAATTTTTCGAAATTTCAGTTGGCAGAATTCAGCTAAGAAATATTTTCTACAAGATTACCTATTCTTGCTGTCCAAAATAATTTTCAGTCAATTTTGAGGTGTTTGAGGGAGCAATAATCTAGTAAAAATCAAAAAAAAATGTCTACTGTGCGATTTACAGTTCTTCAACTCCTTTGTCTAAGGCAATAAGTGGTATTCCTTTTTGAGCTCAATTGGCCATGGGAGGGTTAGAAACTCAAATGACACTTTTTCGAAGTAAGTATCTATGATAAAAATACTACGGAAGTGGTATAATCCAAAATTAACAAAAATGGATTTTATTAAAAGTTTGGATCACTTTGAGGATGGAAGGCTCAAATTTTTTTTGGAAAGTCTCTCACTCAAAATAAACTACCTCACAGTTTTTGTCAAAATCAGGATTCTTTTTTTTCATATTTTACCTTAGTGTACATTTTATGTACTTGATGAGATGATGACCTATCCAAGTCTTCAAGATTTGTATCTACTGTGGAAGAATTTTGATTGTGTCAATTTTCAAATTCCCATAATTAGTCCAGTCATTTTAGGAGTTGACCACCAAAAATTAAATCCTGAAAAAATTGGCGTTTTCACCCTTAATTTTTGGGCAAAGAAGTGGGTGTTTTCGAAAAAAACAAACGAACCTGTCTGATAGGAAATTACACGTAGAACATGGCTGTTTATAAACATTTTTCCATTTTGAGGCTTATTTGAGGAGATATTCACAATAGTTTCGATTTTTTCCAAAAATGCTGTAAATTGTTAAAAAATAGGTCTTTTTAACCTTAATTTTAGGTCAAGGAAGTGAGTGTTTTTGAAAAAACAAAAAACCTTCTGATAGGAAATTACAGGTAGAACAAGATTGTTCGTAACTATTTTTTAATTTTGAGGCTTATTTTGAGGAGATATTCACGAAAAACCGGTTTTTAGCAGACATTTACCCCTCCCCTGGGGGTAGCGGAGGGTTGTGGGGTATCCATTTTAGTATGTTGTGTAGTGGGCCATTCCGAACGTAAAATGCGAAAAAAAAATCAGGATTTAATTTTTGGGGGGTTTGGTACATTTTTTCTCTTATTTGCCTGGACTAAATCTGTTGTCACAAAATGATGATCACCTATTTGTTTCAACCATGGAAAATATTTATTTACTCAGAGAAATTATGTGTTTTCATCCTATAGTTCGATAACATTAAATTGTAGTTTTCATTTTCACCATAATAAATTACGAAAGCTTTAGTTTCACAAATACTTGACAATTTCTATATCACCTACTGAAGTGAGTAGTCTCAAATTATTTCATACGTTCATTTACGATACCTACGTAGGTATTTAGTTTTGAAAAAAAATATATAATATATAGTGAAAGTAGGTCGTATTTGCATTTAAATGTTTATCTTCTCATGCTGGTTTTATGGCGTTTATATTTAATGATAAATTTTTCTCTAATGTCATGTACATCTACATGTACATACCTATGCAAACAACGCTTGATAATTTCAGTTTAATCGCTTAGAAATCGTGCATAGAAAAATGAGGGACTTGGGAGATATTCGACGAAATCGTTGCGCAATATTTTTTATTATAATTTTGATTTCGTTATACCAAAAAAAAAAAGTTGAAAAATATTTCGAATTGTTTCGAACGAAACTCCTCGTACAAATATTTAATTTATTACAAAGATCGGCTCATTTTGAAAAGAATGCGAAAGTTTTTCCATTTTTTACCCTTATTTTGGCGTAATTACCAAAGCAAGAACATTTTTTGGAAAGTATCGGGTACTTCGCAGGAAAACAGCGTGCTACTAAATTGGTTCAAGTGAACTCTGAACTTTATTTCCCATTTGACGATTGATTTATGTATAAGAACTTGACCTACGATAAGTGTACCGGCAGCGATATCTGACGATGAGCTTTGAAATTGTGCCACTGTCTAGTTTCAGTATTGATGGCGTAGAGTGCGTTAGTGTGATGGCGGGCAACTTTCAGTTTCGTATTGTATAAGTATTGCGTAGTAGTGTACCAAAGCTCGTCGTGAAAGATTACAATGGAATTTTTTGCAATGATGTTTTGCTCCTGTCATGTCAACGGAGGGATAAATTTTGCTATTTACGTCGTGCGGTGATTTGCACAATGTCGCGAAAGTTGCGAAACTTCTACATATAGATATTCTGTAGCTGTAGAAACATTCCAACTGGCAGTAAAATTTTGGGCTGAAACTAAAACTTATTGAAAATACGTCATGAAAGAATCTCATATTCAAAATTTCAAACGCTAAAGTTCATTTCTTGAAATTTGACGAATTTTTGAAGTTTCAAAATCATTCCAAGGGTATGCAAAATATTAAAATTGATGATCCGATCAACGCAAAAAACTGAAGTTTGGTATACCCTATCATTGGCCCACCCAAGAATTTTTCAAGGGGGGGGGGGAGCTAAATTTGAAACAAATTGAGTCTCAAAATCTGATATTTTTTCTGTACTGGAGGCATAAGCACACCGATAAATTATTCAAGGGAGAGGCTGAGAATTCTAGAAAGAATGGGGGGTCAAATTTCTATGAAAAAATTGAGCAACTTGCCATTTCAATGGTACTGGCGTAGTTAGGGTATTTTCAGTAGGCTGATGATACAAATCATAAACAGATTTGAGCAAAAAAAAATCGGAAAATTGCAGAATTTTCGGAACAAACAATAAAAACACGCCTTAAATCTGAATTAGTAAAACTCACCTGTTTGAATCAGTGAAATGAATTTAACTGAAAAACAGTGATTTTTCGCTGATCCTTCAGACAAATTTACTTATTGATTTTTTCTGACAAATTGTGAATTGATTGAGAAATCAGTGATTTTTAACTGAAAGATCAGTGAGAAATAATTAATTTTCAATGAAAATTATTTTACTGATTCTCAAAGACAGAATTTCATAAAAGACTGTATCAGATCTAGAAAATCATGTTTATACTTATTCAAGAAATGAAATGACAAAAATACTGCCTCAGTGAAGCGAGAGTGAAATTTTTTTGAAAAATCATGTTTAAGAGCAAAAAATGCACCTTTTTTTCATATTTTTGTAATAAAAGATCTACTTTTCGAGTGGGGGGGGGGGGTATAGCCTCCTAGCCTCCCTGGGTGCGCCACTGTATCCTATTTTCGATCTCCTAAATCGGTTGGAAGTGGTTTTCGAGACTTTTGGAGCCTCCAGAAAATTTTTGGAATTTTTCAGCTCTGAATAAAAGTTTGAAAAAATTCAGCGAAAATTGAAAAATACGTCAAATGAGTACGCTTCAAGATGAAATGTCAAAGTTTTGTTTATGGATATCTTATTTTTCACCTTCCAGAACAATTAGAAGCAGTTTTAAATCGATTTAAAGCCTTAAGTTCATTTAACTTTTGATTGGACATGGACATGTGTTTACGACCCGGATTATAGTTATTTTTGATCGAACTCGGGGTAAATTCGAACAGCAGATAAAAAGTAATCAAATTGGGGTGAAAAATGTAAAGTAATTTTCATTTTATTACAAAAAAATCATTTTTTGGTGTCAATATTCATCATTACTCATCACAATTTTTTTTTTACTTTTTAGCGATTTAGTGCAAAATTAAATGATGAAAATTTGAATAATAAATTGAGAAATTTTTAACGGTTGCAATTTAAAATTTATGCCTTCCGAAAACTTCAATTATTACATGAGAAAAATGAATATTTTTGGCTCATATATTTTAAATGCTCGTGGTCTGAACAAGACTCTTTATTTTGAATTTCATCCAATCACACCAAAACTAAAGGATTAATTGTTCTCAAAATTAAATCCTACATTAGATAATACTCTGAGGAAATTTAAAAAAAAAAAATAGCCAAAAATATCCATGTACATGGGAATATCGACTGATTAAAGTTGAATTAGTGAAATTTGCGTTTGGACTTACCTCACTACATCTTATGGACCATTTTTGTAGGGGTTTTTCAACGTTGGAAAATTTCTAAATGTTCTAAAGGCTTCAAAACGTCTCGAAATCACTTCCAATCAATTCAGGAGGTCAGAAATTGGATAATTATGTACTAGATTTCAGCTTTTTTTGTTGATCACATCAAATTTTAACATTTTGCAGGGACTTGAGGTAATTTTGAACATTTAAGAAATTCACCAAAATTCAAGAAATGAATAGCACCTAAAATTTCGGGTATGGGCTTTTTTACAATGCGCTTTTCTTTATCTTTTTGTTTCGGACCAAAATTTTTCTACCGATCAGATACCTCCTTTGTCAGGTTTAGAAAAGTCGTGTAAAATTAATGGAAATTTTGGTGACGAATCAAAGTTGGCTTATTCGAGGGACAAAAAGCCAAATGAAAATTTCACCAAAAAATAAGCTCATCATCTTCGAAAATTTTTCGACTCAAACTTATTTTTTTCCGAGTAATAGTGAAATTTTGACATTGCGACAAGCGTCCCCCTCTACCCTTTTCAAACCGTCTTACAGTGGGCCAGGGTTCGTTTTGCTCAAATGCCCCGAAAGATCGTTCAAAAAGTAGTTACCTTATGTTTTTGGGGTTGCAGATTTCAAATTTTGAGGAGAAAATTTTTTTCGAGTGAATGGGGGGGCAGGAGAGGGGTTTAAAATTGAAATTTCACAATAATATCGTGTAATATGTCTAAATATACGTTTTCGGGGTCGTAGATTACGAATTTCGTACTCAAAAATTTTTTGGAGTGTGGGAAGGGCAGAAGGGAGGGTGAAAGTTGAAATTTTACAATGATAATGTACATATAATATCTCAAGTTATACATTTAACAGGTCGTAGGTTACGAATTTTGTACTCAAAAAATTGTAGAAGTGGGGGTATTGCGAAATTTTTATTTAAACCCCACCTACTGTCTCACCTTCTCCTCCTACAATTTTTTTAGTGCGAAATTCGTAATCTACGATCTCGAAAATGTATATTTTGACATATTGCGCGATATTATTGTAAAATTTCAATCTTCACCCCCTCCTCCTGCCCCTGCCCCTACTCCTATCATTTTTTGAGCTCGAAATTCGTAATCTACGACCTCGAAAATGTATAATGGTGATATATTATACAACACGATAGCATACCATACCAAATTTTTAATTGGATCACTTCACAAAAAACGTGAATTTTTTTCGTGTTTTTGTCCGGAAATTGCCCGTTTTTGGAGGTCTCCTGGCCCACTGTGCGTCTCCGGGAAATTCTAAAAATTGGACGTTGATTATTTGTTGATGTCTTTGAAAGTTGTTTGAATAACTGCAGGATTAAAACATCTATGAAAAAATATTAAAAGATTTTTAAAAAAATTTTAATTCAAGTGCATAAAACCGTACCCACAAAAATTCTTTAAACTATCATAAAAATTGTACAAAAATATCACAAAACTGTTTGAAAGCGACGCGATGTAAAAATTTATCAAAATATCAATCTGCTTCACTCATTGATTTTTATTTCAAATACTTACTCAAATTTAAAAAAGAAACAATGAATAAAGTGACATGAACATCATTAAAAATGTTCAGAATTTTAAATGTTGAAAAATTTGCTTGAAATCAGTCAAAAAATGAAGAAACTTCTTAACAACATTGCAAAAAATGATTTAAATATCGAAAAAATGTATTTACTATGTACTTACCTATAAATGTTTGTCAAATTTATCAAAAATGTTCACTAGCGTGAATTCAGCCTGGACTAGGGAATTTTTCCTATCAGAGTCATAAAAGGGCTTGTAAAATGTCGAAAAAATGGGCATATTAATAATTTTCATCAGTATTTTAGAGAATTTTTTCAGAAATAACGTAAATTTTCCGTTTTCCATCGTGCTTACAATCCTTATGTTTTTTGATATTCTGACATTAATATTGAAGTCTCGTACATGTCCCCCCTCCCCTCACGATAAAATCCAAAATGTGTTTTGAAACCGAAAAATATTGAGTTTTGATATCAAATCAGTATTTCTTTAGTCTTTTGAAAGTTGTCAAATTCAACATTGAGTAATTTTCACAGTAGCTACGAATATTTCAATCATTTCTAAAAAATAATTCATTTTCAAGGGATTTTACATAATTATGAACTTGGATTTACTTTCGTTTTGTGATATTTTAAAGATTTTTACGAGTTTTAAAAAAATTTTACGATGTACGAATCGCCATTTTTACGTTTATTAAAATTTTCTACAATTTTTACGTTATTTCAGGCATCAAACAAAGATTTTGGGTAAAAATAATGACTTGCGTGATTTTTTACGAGGCAAAAAGTGACCAATTTTTCAATTTTTTTCTCATAAATAAATACTACCCCCCCCCCCAACCCATATTTTTTTCATAACTCAAACTGTATTTCTCTCTGCGATAGTGCTGAAAAAACATTTTTTTCTGAAAATTTTTTCTATAAAAGCATAAATCTTTGTCGAAGTATCAATCAACAAGGCTGGTGAACTAATAAGTAGGTAAAAAATATTTGATTGGACTTTTTTTTTTTTAGAAATATCAATATTTTTTTAATTTCATGCAAGAGCGATAAGCTGCTTGAACGAAAAAAGTGACTTCAGAATGAAAAAAGTGACCAATAGTGACCTTTTGGCAAAAAGGGGACAAGTCACTAAAAAACGTGACTCTGTTTAATGCCTGTTAAGTGTTATTTCAAATTGTTGCAAATTTTTTTCACGAAATTCTAACGAAACAAAATAGTCCAGGCATTTTAGGAGTTGACCCCCAAAAATTAAAGCCTATTTTTTCACGTTTTAAGTTCGTAATGGTACACTACACAACATACTAAAATGGACACCCCTACAACCCACCGCTACCCCCAGGGGAGGGGTAAACGTCCGCTGAAAACCGGTTTTTCGTGAATATCTCCTCAAATAAGCCTCAAAATTGGAAAGTAGTTATGAACAATATTGTTCTACGCGTAATTTCCTATCGGAAGGGTTTTTTTCTTTTTCAAAAACACTCACTTCCTTGACCAAAAATTAAGGGTAAAAAGCACCTATTTTTTAACAATTTACAACATTTTTTGGAAAAAATCGGAAATTTTGGGAATATCTCCTCAAAAAAGCCTCAAAATGAAAAAATGGTTATGAACAATCATGTTCTATGTGTAATTTCCTATCAGACAGGTTCGTTTATTTTCGAAAACATCCGCTTCTTTGCCCAAAAATTAAGGGTGAAAAACATATATTTTTCCAATATTTACAGTATTTTTGGAAATGACGAAAATACGAAGCTGAAAATATCGTTTTTGAATCTTACGACGCAAAGAAATGTTTCGTATCACCAATAATCAGCAATAACATCGCATTTATAATACTTTTTCATTCCACAACTTCGATTTTTTAAATGCATGTATTCCAATTTCAATAACCTCCCTTATAATTAACGGTAGGGGTTGAAATTTTTGCGATGGCTTTTTTTGGAATACCCTACCAGCATGTATAAAAAAAATACTCATTTTGGGTACTTTTAGCTTCGTATTTTCATAATTTCCAAAAATACTGTGAATATTGGAAAAATAGGTGTGTTTCACCCTTAATTTTTAGGCAAAGAAGCGGGTGTTTTCGAAAAAAAAAACGAACCTGTCTGATAAGAAATTACGCGTAGAACAAGATTGTTCATAACTACTTTTCAATTTTGAGGCTTGTTTGAGGAGATATTCACGAAAAACCGGTTTTCAGCGGACGTTTACCCCTCCCCTGGAAGTAGCGAAGGGTTGTGGGGGTGTCCATTTTAGTATGTTGTGTAGTGGACCATTACGAACTTAAAACGCGAAAAAAAAAATCAGGCTTTAATTTTTGGGGGTTTGGTACATTTTTTCTCTTATTTGCCTGGACTAAAAACAAAACTTGCTTTCTTGTCTTTATTCTAATTTTTTCGTCGAGTAAAAATTCAAAGTTCTAGTCAAACCGAAGGTTTGCGATAGAAACCACAGCCCATCTTTATGGTTAATGCTCGTTCGATAGAACATCCATCCTCTAAATGAAGTGTCCAATTAGATTAGGCGAGCTTTTGGCTTAATGTTCAACGCTATTAACTAAAACGACGTTTACTAATTGATTGATAATTGACGATTGAACTTGAGGGATGTTCCCAGTTCCCCTTACTCGCTCATGGGTACATTCTCGATTGTACAGAAATTGATTCAGGTCGTAGGCGAATACCTATACGAAATATTAAATCGTATCTGTACGATCGATTAAGCGACGTGAACGAAAAAGCCGAAAGAATCGCGTTTAAATTTCCAACCAACGGTGATTTCTTATTTCCTGTATCGATGACGTAATATCGAGAAGCCAACTGATCGGATGGTTTAATTTTACCAGTAATTTTCAATTTTCTACCCTCGCATAAGTGTAATTCCCCACGTCTGTCGTCTACGTTCGCCTGGTCTGCGGAATTATTCAATTGCTCAATTTTCGAGCAGCTCGAAATATACCTCGTTTGAGGAGGGGTCAGCTTTAGACAACTGTCGTGACGATTTGGTCTTTTTTTACCTCATTTCCTGTAATACGATTTGCTCGAAAAATATGGATCAATATATAAAGTGCGGTCGTTACATTTTACCTTAAAATGTCACGTTAGTTGATTATTTTTATTTTATTTTTTGGCCGTACCGTTGAACAAAGAAGTACATACCTACGTGCTCGACATCGGAGCTCTTTTTTTTTCTAATTTACGTAATGTTACTAGGACTGCTCCGTCGATGGTATTTTTTCTATCGCCGAGTAAATGCTCGAACGCTTACGAAAGGGCAATTTTCACGTTGATTTCTTTTACCGGACAGGTTTCCAATGCAGAAGACAAACGCGCATTTTATTTATTAATCGATAATAAATAAACACGTAGGGGTTTTTGAATTATTGAACGAGACGGACAGCGATGGAGTACATTTCATCGTCGCCGCTCGCCGACGACTTGAAACTCCGCCCGCCTTCCTCCATCTAGCCCGGTGATGTGCTCAACTCCTTCGTACGTCGAGTTCGGCAATTTTATTAACGTCCGATTCTATGCATTCGTTTACGTTCGACTGTTTACCCCGCATCACACTACCTCGTCTTGCACCTTTAACGCGAGGTGCTCTTATCGTATCCAAGTATATAAAATGATGAATCATATTGATATTACGAGCACTGACGAAAATTTCGCAGAAATTTTATCAGATTATTTAATCCTCGAAATGATACGTAGGTGCGTTGTCGTTGAGTAATTTTTTAAATTCGTTATGTAAATAAATTATAAAAATACATCCTGTTTTGAGAATAAAAAAATTGCGACTGATGTGTAACTTTAATCGAATTTCATTCCCAAGATTTGAACGAATTGGTGGCAAAGAATGCGAAAAATTAATTTCGTGGATTATAGCACGTGCGTGGTGTTTTATTTACGATGAATTATGAAATTGCAAAATAAATAGGAAATGACGAGTTATTTTTATGGCGAATGGTAGTGGTGGTCTCGGGAGAAAGGTGACGCGTGTGATTTTATTGCGCACCGTTGTAAATTGATATCGAGTCCAATTAGAGCGCTTAATGCGTCACAGATTATATTTTGGTGGCGTCGATCGTACGATGTAGGTACGGAAATACAAAGTTGATGGTATTTTTTATCCAATGTTGAGGATTCTTTGAACTATTATTTGTACAGATGTTGAAAGAGCCTCTCCGCATAAGATGGTGAATTCCGCACTCTCACCGATTGAGCTGAAACTCACCCAAAATGTTAATATTGATGTAAATTCACCCCAAAAAAATTTTTGGCTCGATCCCCCCACCCCAGTCCGAATAAAATGGCCGTAAATGCCCAAAATTCAAAAATTCGTATCTCCAAAGGGGGTGGTTCAAAAATTTCGAAATTTTCACAGAAAATAGTTAGTGGGTAGATGTATACGTGAGAATTTTTTCAAATTTTTTTTCGCGTATTTGGGGGGGTTTTGAGGGGTTTGAAAATTTCAAAAATTCGTAGAAAAAAAAATCGGGGGGGACCCCCGGCTGGAATTTTTTTTAAAAAGTTGGTCCTACCCTCAGGTGTAACATATATTTTTTTCAGACCCCCGAGGGGGGGTGCAACATGGTCAAAAAAAATAAAAACAACAAAAAAACACGTTTTTGACGTTTTTTTTGCAATATTTACTCCCTTTAAGACAAATATTTTGAAAAAAAAAATTAATTTTTGTGGAATACATTTGAAATGAACCAGAATTACACTTTTTGATCATTAGGCTACAAACCGATAATGATAGCATCGCCGCTGCCCGTGTAGTACAGTCGCAAACTGTAAAATATTCAAGAAACGTGGCTTTTTATGAAAGAAGCATGAAAGTTGGTATGATGAACAATAAGACCAAAACAAAATTTTAGTGAACGGGACCCACTTTGTATCTACCATGGGGGGGTGCAGGGGGTGGTATTTTGAGGTCCCATCCCCCTATGTGGCGAGGTTGAGCAAAGTCGGCGTTTTTGAACTCGATTTCATATATTTCAACCTCCCTGAACACGAATATGCCATTACTTTCAAAATCGGATAATTATAAGTGCCCCAAATTTCAAATTTAAAATACCCCTAATTACCAATATTCATGAAAAATACCCGGAAATCGTGGTTTTTGGCCCCTACACCTCACACATCGATCAGAAACGAATTTTCAATACGATATTCGAAAAATAGACCTCAAACCCGATCTATAGACTCATATACCTACGAGCTTCATACGTTTTCATGGGGAGGAGTAGGATGAGCCGCGGTATTCCCAATTTTGATGAATTTTACAGTTTTTTCGAATATTTGGATATCTGTACGTAATATAAAGGATTTCGAACCATTTTGAATTGCAAATATGACAAGTAGACACCTTGACTAACAAAACTAGGCATTTGCAAGGGTACCTAGAAACGCAGTTGAGGAGTCAGGGGGTAAAAAGTTCTGTCAAAATGGTAGGTATTTTGCAAACCTCATGCGATGTCCTGGCTGACGAATATATTTCGAAATATTTGATGCCATTTATTCGATATCAAGTTCAATATCTCGTATCTAATGGATAATATTGCAATCTAATCCCTCTTCCCCGTCACTGGAGTGGAGGGGTGGTGAAAGGGTGAGTAGTTACTTCACACATTTCATATTTCTGATGCACTTTTCAGTGAAATAATATGCACTCAAAATATTCCAAAGGGGCAACTTGTACGTAGCCCTTTGTATCTACTTGCGTTCCTTGAGAGGGGATGATGTGGGGTGTGGGGTGAAAATGCAATGGACAAATATAGCGTGCAATATATGTCTAAATCTACATTGTTGAGATCGTAGAACAAATACGATGATATTTTTACGTTTGAGAGCAAAGGGTCGTTGAAGTGGGGAGGGGGGAGGGTCGAGTTGGAAGTGAAATTTTGCCATTCTGATATGAAAATGAGAAATCCCATTATTTTGAAGTAATTTTAAACAAATTTGAGGTCTGTTTTTTCAAATGTGACACTCTTGAAGGGGTGAAAGATGAGTGGGTGGGAAACTTTATATGATGTGTAATATGAGTACATCAACATTTTCAAGGTCGTAGAACACAAATTAACATTATTTTTTGGTTGAGGAGCATCGGGGTGGAGTTATGAAGATGACACAAAAAGAATTATTTAAGTAGAAAAAGTTCAGAAAACTCACCATTAAAAGAAAGCAGTTCAAACTTTAGCCATAAATAAAGAAAATAGCAAGCATTCTGCCCTCCACCCCAACGACCCTTTAATCCTTTATATTACGGACAGATATCCAAATATTCGAAAAAACTGTAAAATTCATCAAAATTGGGAATACCGCGGCTCATCCTACTCCTCCCCATGAAAACGTATGAAGCTCGTAGGTATATGAGTCTATAGATCGGGTTTGAGGTCTATTTTTCGAATATCGTATTGAAAATTCGTTTCTGATCGATGTGTGAGGTGTAGGGGCCAAAAACCACGATTTCCGGGTATTTTTCATGAATATTGGTAATTAGGGGTATTTTAAATTTGAAATTTGGGGCACTTATAATTATCCGATTTTGAAAGTAATGGCATATTCGTGTTCAGGGAGGTTGAAATATATGAAATCGAGTTCAAAAACGCCGACTTTGCTCAACCTCGCCACATAGGGGGATGGGACCTCAAAATACCACCCCCTGCACCCCCCCATGGTAGATACAAAGTGGGTCCCGTTCACTAAAATTTTGTTTTGGTCTTATTGTTCATCATACCAACTTTCATGCTTCTTTCATAAAAAGCCACGTTTCTTGAATATTTTACAGTTTGCGACTGTACTACACGGGCAGCGGCGATGCTATCATTATCGGTTTGTAGCCTAATGATCAAAAAGTGTAATTCTGGTTCATTTCAAATGTATTCCACAAAAATTAATTTTTTTTTTTCAAAATATTTGTCTTAAAGGGAGTAAATATTGCAAAAAAAACGTCAAAAACGTGTTTTTTTGTTGTTTTTATTTTTTTTGACCATGTTGCACCCCCCTCGGGGGTCTGAAAAAAATATATGTTACACCTGAGGGTAGGACCAACTTTTTAAAAAAAATTCCAGCCGGGGGTCCCCCCCGATTTTTTTTTCTACGAATTTTTGAAATTTTCAAACCCCTCAAAACCCCCCAAATACGCGAAAAAAAATTTGAAAAAATTCTCACGTATACATCTACCCACTAACTATTTTCTGTGAAAATTTCGAAATTTTTGAACCACCCCCTTTGGAGATACGAATTTTTGAATTTTGGGCATTTACGGCCATTTTATTCGGACTGGGGTGGGGGGATCGAGCCAAAAATTTTTTTGGGGTGAATTTACATCAATATTAACATTTTGGGTGAGTTTCAGCTCAATCGGTGAGAGTGCGGAATTCACCATCTTATGCGGAGAGGCTCTTTAATTGAGATTTTGCAAATGTTTACCGATGTTACTCTATTGTCCTTTGAAGTGAACGATTTGTCAAAATTGTACCTCAAGGTTGTGATTTTTCATGGTGTCCATTCTCTGGAAAACCGGGAAACCCGGGAAAAGTCAGGGAATTTTGGAATTTTCTCTGGAATTTTTCAAAAATCCCCAAAAAATGTAAATAAATCATTTAAAAAAATGTTTTTTTGCTTATTTTATTATAAATTTTTCAAAAAATTTCGCCCTCGCTCCGCTCGGGCCAAATTATTACATCTTTTGTCCAATTATTGTCTTATTCATCATTTTTTGTCGGTCGTAATGTACAATAAAATTGATATTCAAAATGTATGTCTTTGTCCATTGAATTATGAATTATCCAAAAAAAATTCCCTCGCTACGCTCGTGGTAATTTACACTCTTTCTTTCTACAGAATTAATTTTTAACCTTAAGTTTTTTGGAAACTTACTTTTTAATGAGCTGTGATGAGAAAGAAATGTCATGATGCCCTTGACCACGATGTTGAAAAAAAAGGGAGGGAATGGAAAAGAAATCGAAATTATTGGCCATGTTTTAGAAAACATGAATGAGGGAAAAGTGGTGAATTTTCATCTTTTGAAGATCTTTTTCTCAAAAATTTTCGCCCTCGCTTCGCTCGGGCTCAACACATTTATATCTTTTCATAAAATGATTTATATTTTACCTTCTCATTCACTTTTTCATTTATTGGTACAAACTAAAAAATTGCAAGGGATTGCATGAATTTATAAATTTGAGACAAGTGTTTTTCATTTTGGAGGGGAAGGGGGGAATGAAATGTGAAGAAAGTTTTGAATTTTTAGCCCGGAAAAATCCGAATTTTTATTCGCTCAATTTGGTAAGCACCCTGGCATAATTTTTTTTATTTTTCAAAACTTAATTTTGCGTGGGAATACTTGGTTTTTCCTTTTTATTTAAATTTTTTTCTGTAAGTAATAAATTCAAATTTTCAAATTTTTGTGGCGAGGGGGAGTTGGATGGGCAAAAAAATTTTCAGAATTGAATTTGAATATTTTTTTGATCCGAAGAAGGGCATTTAAAGATCTCGTAAAAAGTATCTAGTGATTTTGAAAAAAAAATCGTAAGACCCTATGCATTTTATATCATTTTTATAGGTACAAAATTTCGGGATGTAAGTACATCACGCGAAAAAAAAATTACCCCCCCCCCCCCGGTTTACGAATATCATATTTATAAGGTCTGGAAAAATTCGAAAAATTGGTCTGGAAAACCTGGGAAAATCAGGGAAAATCATTTCTGAAATATAGTGGACACCATGTTTTTTGTATTAATTCAGGGTGTCTAACGATCAGTATAAGTCAGTCCAGTTAGTATAAATTAGTGTTTTTGACTAATTTTCTCAAAAGGTCCTGATTTTTTTTCAAAAATTCCAAAAAATCCTCAAAAAAATCCCATTTACCCTTGATAAATTGAAAAAAATGAAAAAGTTTCTTTGATATAAATTTAATTTGTTTGCAAAAATCAAGTTTGCATAAATAGCTATTAATAGTATATTATGCAACTAGAGTTGCATACGATATTTTTTGTTGTAGAGAGAGTAAAAGGCGAGTTTGAGCACTCGAGCGATTCGCAACTTTTACTCCCTCTACAATGAAAAAATTGGTTTCTATAATTTTCCATTAAATATCTACAGCAGGGTGTCTACCGGTCGTAAAAGTCGCAAAATTGGTCCAAAATTCATCAAAAATCGCAAATTTTTCCAAAATTACTTGAATTTTTTTCGCCAGAAAAAGTAAAGAAATTTCACCATTTTGAACATTTTTTCTAAAAATTTTCACCCTTGCTTCGCTTGGGCAGTAACTATTTATCTTCTTCAACATAAAATAACTCACTTCTAGAAAATTTTTGTGAAAAATTGTATTTTTTTAAAATTAAAGACGTATTTTCTTCCATTTGTATGAAATTTTTCTGTCATAAATTTGATCTCGTTGATTTTTTTTTTTTGGGGGGGGGGGTCAAATTGTGAGGTAGATACTAGATACCTTGGAAAAAAGTCGTGAAATTTGATTTTGAAAAATCGGCAGACACCCTGTACAGGTACACTGATGTATCGATTTGGGGGGGGGGTACTACCGGTAGGCATTTGCTCCAGCCACACAGATGCATAAAAAATTTGGGGGGGATGGAAAAGTCGCGAGATTTAAAAAATCCAAAAGAAAGGTAAATCATCTAGAAAGATCTTTCTGTTTCTTTATTATACATTTTTCAAAAAATTGTTGCAGATCTCTTCTGACTTTTATTCTTTATTTTCAATGCAGTACATTTTTTCAAATTTTGGAAATTTTATCGAGTTACATTTGAAATTTTGAAAGGATTGAAAATTGAGAATATGTACCAACCATACCCACTTTAGACATTAGCACACTCGGAAATTTTCCAGGGGAGGGAGCTAAATTTGAAATAAATTAGGTCTCAAAAATCTGATTTTTTTCTGTATTGAAGTCATAAGCCCACCCAGAAATTATTTAAGGGAGAGGCTAAGAATTCGAGAAAATATAAGGGGGCAAATTTCAGTGAAAAAATCATTTCAGTGGCGCTGGCGTAGGCTGATACATGAACAGATTTGAGCAAAGAAAAATTGGAATTGTGGAATTTTTCGGAACAAACAATCAATATACTCCTTGAATTTGAATTAGTGAAATTCACCTGTTTGAATCACTGAAATGAATTTAACTGAAAATCAGTGATTTTTCCTTTTCACCGATCCTGCAGACAAAATTATTGATTTTTTCTGACGAATTTGGAATTGATTGAGAAATCAGTGATTTTTGAAATATCATCAATTTTCAATGGAAGTCATTTCACTGATTTTCAAAAGCAGAATTTCATTAGAGGCGAAAATTTGAAAAAACTTATGTTTGAAGAGCAAAAAAATGCACTTTTTCATATCTTTGTAATAAAAAATCTCCTTTTCGAGCTTAAGGGGGTCTCTAGCCTGCCACCCCCCCCCCTTGCACACGCCACTGACTTTAGATATTGACATTGAGTCCATATTTTGTTTAACCGAATATTGATTATTTGATAATTTTTGAACGCAAAATGACTTTTCTACTTGTAGAAGATGATTCGTAGAGACATTCATAATTTCATCAGTTGATTTTTTTTTGGTCCCAAAAATGACCTAAAACCGGATTCTCGAAAACTTACTTCTTTGAAAATGGCGAATACGAATAGGAAAAAGTGAAAAAACCTCACGTGTGCTTGAATGTATTTTCTTCCTAACTGAATTTTTTAAGATTTTTTCAACTAGTAACGCTCTGAAAAATCGGAAAAAATCAGAAAAATGTCAGGAAATTTTGAAATTTCCCCTGAAATTTATTGAAAATCTTAAAAAACGATAAATCTGCTACATCTCCTGACTAATTTTTGTATTCGTCATTTTTTGTCGATCGTGACCTACAAAAAAAATTGATATTGAAATGCATGTCTTTTTCCATTAAATTATAGATTTTTCAAAAAAAATTCCCTAGCTACTTACTCTCGGGACTAATTATTTATACTCTTTCTTTCTCCAGACTTCATTCAGAATCTAATTTTTTTTAAAGACATACTTTTTGATAGTCCATGATGAAAAAGAAATGTCATGATGCCCTGAACCACGATGTTGAAAAAAAAAGAGGAAGGAATGAAAGAGAATTCGAAATTATTGATCACGTTTTGATAAACCTCAATGAGGGAAAAGTGATGAATTTTCAACTTTTCAAATGTCTTTTCGTAAAATATTTCAGCCTTCTCTTCGCTCGAGCTCAACACATTTACATATTCAACAAAATGAATATTTTACCCCCTCATCGATTTTTCATTTACTGAAGCAAGCCGAAAATATTGCAGGGGCTTGCATGAAATTTATGATTTTAAGGCAGGTGTTTTTTGGGGGGCATGATTTGGTAGACGACATCCTGACATAATTTGATTTATTTTTCAAAACTTTATCATTTGTTTTAAAATAGATGGATTTTTTCTTCAATAAATTCAATTTTTCAGATTTGTGTGTGTAGGGAGGAGGGGGGGGGGGAGATCAAAAATTTTCGGAATTGAATTTGAATTGTTTTTGTGGTCGAAAAAAATGAATCCAAAAATTTCACAAAAAGTGGTGATTTTTGAAAAAAAGCTCATTAAAAACCCAGGATTTCAAATCATTCTTCTGCACAATTTCTGGTTGAAAGGACATCACGTGAAAAATTACACCATCTCTATGCTTCATGAGTTTGAGTATAATATGTAAAACGTCTGGAAAACCTGGAAAAGTCGGGAAAAATCACTTCTGAAATATTGTGAACACTCTGTCTGGTGTATGCCCACCTTTTTATGAAGTTGTTTCGACTTTCGTCCCATCCAATACCCCTTTCAAAAAAACCTACCTCAAGTAACGTCTCCCTACTCACCTCCCTCTTAAAAACTTTTATTTGTTATTCGTAAAATCATCTTCGAAAATTCTATCCGAGCACTTGTTGCTCTTTTACGCCCGAATTCGCCGAGGGTATAAAATATATGTCAGCTTATAGGGGCGTCCCTTCGGTCAACTCTTTACTCGTTTTACGTATTAAAACTCGCCTTCTACGACCTTGAAATAATAATGAAAAACTCAGTCTAGGTATAAAATAAAATTTCCCATTCTGGCCGATATCATTGACAAATGGTCGCATACCAGTGTAGCACCACCACCCACTCGTGCAGTTTTCCATTCAATTTACTCGACGCAAATTTTTCGGTAGGTGTTGCGAATACAAACGACCGACGGTGCGTATTTGCGTCGAATGCGTAGGCGTTACGTCTAAAGTTTTGGTGACGTCATCAAAGGCTGGTACTGTACAGACTGCGTTGCTGTGTTGGTTGGCACTGGTAGTCGTGGATTATCATTTTTTGGTCTTCGTTATAACTTCGTTTTGGTATTAAACGAAATTTAATGAATGAAAATTAAAACGTATATGTATTAATTTGGACGAGGCGTTGAAAAAAATAAACGAGTATATTTTCCAGGTGGAAGTATGACGTGGAGTCAGAGGTTCAGAGAGGTATTTTATTGTCTAATGATATGAGTGGGTCGATGTAGGGTGGATCGAAAAAAAAAAACATTCTGTACTTTGAGTGGGAGACCTTTCAAAATGATTTTGAGCTCCCTTCTTAAAAGGAGTTGGAACCAGGAGACCTCGAAGTAGTGTAAGTTTTGAAGAAAAAAAACATAGTTTTGCCCTCAACAACGAAATCAAGGTGGAAAATTGCGAAAAGTTGGTGATTTTCAAACAGTTTTGACCTAAGAGTAATGAAATATGAAAAAAAAGTTATTTTCAACTGAAAATTGAACAGATTTTGCTTTGGAACAAAAGCTTTGAATCAATGATTAGTTTTGGAGATGACTTTTCTTTGAAATGTCTGATGAAAATCGTTTTAATTTTTTCAATTTGATAACTTTTTTGGTTACCTAAGTATTTTTCTGAATTTTTTCAGGTCTATAAAATTATATCAATTCGTAAAAATGTTTCCAAGTGTTTTTAAATCTATAAAAATGTCATTAGGCCAGTGGTGTCAAAAAAATTAATTGCCTGTTTTATAGATTTGCCTCCTCCCCTCCTCTCCAGTAGCATAACATATCCATGTTGAAAACAATATTCGGACATAGTATCTGAAACACCTCTAATTTGTACACAATGTTCCAAAATCTTGATGTGGACATAATTTCCCAATCTTTTTTGGACATAGTGTCCCAAAAAACTCAATTGGGACATAGTTTCTTGCATAAAACTGGTTTGATCATAGTCCAATCATCTCCAATCTACAAATAATGCCCCCAATACCTCGAATTTAGACTTGCTATCCAAAAAAAATCAATTGGGACATAGAGTCCTAAAAAAAAGTTCCTGAAAATTCAGTTTGAACATATTGTCCTTAAAAAACCAACTTGGACATAATGTCTCAAAAACCTCAATTTGTATATGTCTCAATCCCTGTTTTCGAACATAATATCTCAACCGTATCCCAGAAACCCTGGATTTGGAAACAAAGTTCAAGGACTCCGAACCAAGAAATAAATTCGGTAAACGGGGGTTGAACTAAAATAATGAGAGGGGAGTGGAGCTGAAGAATAGTGAAAAAGAAGTGATTTTTGCTGAGAACTTTCTGGTAAATACTTTGGGGTTGGAAAGTTACAATTACAAATAGAAAATCCTAAGATGTTTTAATTTTTACCTAATTGACATCTCTTATTCCAATACTTTAAAATCGATTCAATTTTTTTTCGACCTTCTGGAATAATTTTTTATGAAGGTTTTCAAAAAATTAGTCAAATAACATTTTTTGTGCAATTTTCGTATAATTTCAGCTGGTAGGACTGCTATAAAATTTTTTTGAAAGGAATGGATCAACATTCATTTTTTTCTCATAATTTAACACATTTTTTGACTTACTTTTCCCCTGCTACAGAATGAACAAGTTGAATTTTATGAAAATTGTGCGAATTGAAATGAAATTGGCAGCATTGCCATGCAATTTTTTTGAAGATTTTCATCAAAAATTATTCTAGGTGTTCAAAAAAATATGCTCGTTTTTTTGAGGTGCTCAAGTGAGGAATTTCATAAAGTAAGATTCTCAGTCTACAATTTTTCAATCCCCTTATTTTTTTGTGGGACAGAAAATAGTACATAAATTTCTAATTTTAAGATCAGTGATTCAGAAAGGTGGAGAAATTCAAATCGCATTTTTTTGGATTGTAACCGAGGTTCTTAGTATTCCAGCAGGTGGCATTACCCAAAAATGGCAAAATCCCTTTTTTTTGGAAAATGATCTTAGTTTTGGTCCTCTGGTTCCATTTCTCTTTAATTGGGGGGGGGGGAGATGAAATTATCCGATTGGATCCCTCTCTCGAAGTCCACTTGGGCATATTGCTCATTTCGTGTCCATTCAAGGAACCAAGCTTTATTCAGTTTAATTAGTTACTCTCAAAACACAAATACTCAAGGTCTCTTCTTAAAACTAATAACGATGATTCTTAGTACCTAAACCTATCCTACTGTGAATGAAAATTTCGGTCAATGGCTAAGAGAATCAATTATTTCATCGCTGCGTCATGTCAATGGGAAATAATAATACAGCGTGTTCCAATTTCCAGCAATCAAATTTAGCAAAAAGATTCTCGACTACAAAAATTAAAAACCTCGAAATGAAATTCCTCCTCGTGTAGATTACTGGTATACGGACATATGCTCGTCATATCGTGTTTATTGGCAATAAAGTCACCAACGAACCAATTTCGATAATATTACACGCTACTTTTAGCTGTTACAGTACCAAGGCGCGTGTATGTTGTGATATTTAACAAATGCGGCGCAGCGCCGCGCACACACAGCAATGTGCCTTCATCAGCGTTGCATAAAATTCGATGCATGTGTCGATGTCGTGTCGTAGTCCCAGCATCAACTCGGTCACATTTTCTGGTAGTGTACTGGCAAGAAAAACTAGAAAATAGCGAGAATTTGATAATTTTACTTCGGAAAGAAAAATTTTTAAACATTTTCTTTTTGAATTTTTCAATCGAAGGATTGCGTTTAAAAACTTTTTCAGCCTTAATTTTTCATAAAAATTTCCATGGTCTTTTTTTTTTTGAAGTAATACCATTATTCGACTTTTTCAGTCAAAATTTCGTAATTATGATTTTTCTGTCTGGAATTACCACTGTCGCTGCCTTCATATTTGGCTCCTTTCTATTCTTCAACATAGTTAAGAATTGATTAATTTTGAGCTTACCTAAAACTTTTTCGGATTATTTTTTGCTGATGAAATATTCACGCCCGGCTCTTTTTTGTGTGTATTTGATATTTTAATTTTTAAACATTTTTTCTCTGGCTTTGCTCGGGCCAAATTCTGACGTTTGGAATTTTGTTTAATTTTTATGGATGAAAATATCATGAAAATCATTCTAAATGTCTATTGTTCATGTTTTGTGTTGAATTTTGTTTTTGAAAATTTCACTTTCTCTTTATTCGTGTTGAAAAATCCCCCCCCCCCCCCCTTCCAAAAAATCAATATTAGTTTTAAAAAAAAAACATGGAATTTGTTCCAAAAGTAAATTATTTTACATTGGTGTTTGAAATATTTATTTTCTAAAACATTTGTCTTGGTTTCGTTGAGACAAAATTCATGGACGAATTGGAATACGACCTATTGAGGAGAAGGAGGCAATTGGAAATTAATCAAAATTTATAAATTGAAAAAAATATTGGAAAGTACGAGAGTATGGAGAAGGATGTTTTTCCAAAGCTCAGGAGAAAAGTTCTGCTAAAATTCTGCCTGCTGATTTAGAGAATTTGTCAAGACACCGTGAATGTTTTTATTTTGCTCGTTAGTATGTATTATTTTTCACCTAAGTACAATAAAATTGCCAAAAAAGTACTTGAAATTCCCAATCAGTGTTGTGATATCGTGGGAAATTTCCCATATCGTGAGAATTTTCAAGTTGAAAAGAAAAAGCATGGGGAATGGAAAAAATTGTGGGATATTCGATCAAAAAAGGGAAATTCACCCAATGGAGCGAAAAAAAAAGGAAAATCACAATTTTTATGAATTTTTTGGTATTTTATGAGAATTTGGTTTCGTAGCTAGAGTCTGGCCCATATTCGAACAACTTTTCGTCTTATCAATGCGAAAATCCTTTGTTGATAAGTATTTGAGACAATCAGAAAATGTAAATTTCGTCCATAATCAGAGATAATGATAAGACGAAAAGTTGTTTGAGTATGGACCAGACTCCAGGGTTTAGCCACAAAAAAAAAGTAAAATTTATGGGGGAAAAAGTGAAGGGAAAAATTTAGGAAATTTATGAATTTTTTTTGAAAAAAAGTTAAGGGAAAAACGTCGGAAATTTTTATGATTTTCTGTGGGAAACGAATGAAAATTGTAGTTTTCGATAGTGGAAAAACCAGGCCGATGGAGAAAGGAGGTGAAAGTAGTTTCCCCAGACCCGTTTTTTGGGGGGGGGGTCGTAGGGGCCCACCATTGTTGGAAAAGTTGAAAAATTTAGTCTTTTCACTGCGAGGGCCCTTGAAATAAACAAAAAAAATTTGCTTAACAAGAGAGGTATCCCAACTCGAAGTAAAATTTTGACCCCAAACAAAAAAGAATCGAAAGTACATCATAACAGGACCCCGTATCCAAAATTTCAGTTGCTGAAGTTCATTTCTCGATTTTTGGCGAATTTTTGAAATTTCAAAATTACCTCTGCCCTGCAAAATATGAAAATTTGATCTAATCAACGAAAAAAGCTGAAATTTGGTATAGACCCTATTTTCGGCCTCCAGAATCGAATGGAAGCGGTTTCGAGACGTTTCGAAGCAATCAGAAAATTTTTTAATTTTTTCCAGGAAAATTTTTCGCCCAAAAATGCAAATTTGAACTCAAAGTTACGAATTTTGAAAAATTGTGTTTTAATCCATGAAATAGGTCACCGATATGGATACTCCGCGATTATAGATGCTGAAGTGCATATGGGCTATTTTTATGAACTTTTCTCCAGGGCTGGAAAATTCAGAAATTTTCTGGTGGCTCCGAAACGTTTCGAAACCGCTTCCATTCGATTCGGGAGGTCGAAAATAGAGTATCTACCAAGTTTCAACTTTTTACATCGGTGTATGCGCATTAGGCGAATTTTTAAATTTTTTCCAGGAAAATTTCTTACCCAAAAATGCGAATTTGAACTCAAAACGAATTTTGGAAAATTGTGTTTCAATCGATGAAATGGGTCACCAATATGGATAATCCGCGATTATAGGTGCTGAAGTGCATATGGACCATCTTTATGGGCTTTTCTCCAGCGCTGGAAAATTCCAAAATTTTCTGGTGGCTCCGAAACGTCTCAAAACCGCTTCCATTCGATTCGGGAGGTCGAAAATAGGGTATATACCAAATTTCAACTTTTTTCGTTGATTAGATCAAATTTTCATATTTCGCAGGGCAGAGGTAATTTTGAAATTTCAAAAATTCGCCAAAAATCGAGAAATGAACTTCAGCATCTGAAATTTTGGATACGGGGTCCTGTTATGATGTACTTCCGATTTTTTTTTGTTTGAGCTCAAAATTTTGCTTCGAGTTGGGATACCTCCCTTGTAAGTATGTCGTATATAAACGTTCAAAACACCAAAGTAACTTTTTTCTCTTGCTTGTACATTTTCTCCCTGGGGCCCCGATTTCCTTTGCACTGCCCTAGGAAAAACTGCAATTTTGATATCCCAACACTGACCCTATAAAACGAGTATCCACAAGGGGGAAGGATGTGCCAAAATGTACCCGAAATTTCCTCTGATACGAGTATTCCCGATGGGTGGGGGAGGGAGGTATCTCTAGGCAAATTCGAAACAAGAAAAATCGCCTAAAAATAGCAATAAACCCCCAAAAAAAACAAAAATTCCCAATTTTCAGAACCACTATACACCCTGTCTTTTCCTCGTGTGAAGTTCCATACAGGCCAATCGGCCTAGGAAGAAATTCGTATTGTTTATTGGTTCATTTACGCGATATCTGTGTAATCGAATTACACCGTCATAATTTCCCGCGTCCTTCCCTAACCACGTTAAAGTTCATTCAAACGTAATAACAAATTTAGTTAGTTCGCGTCTGGCATTGGATCTAGCCACCCAGCCTGTACGGGTGAGAAACTCGACTACGCAAGTATGGCTTGTTTATCTTATTCCGTGCCGGTAAATTATCGCCTGGTTGTCTGAATTTTCGGTTATTACGTTTTTCCCGCCCGCCACCCTCGAGTCCCACTCTTTGCTGGTTTTTCCTCGCGTTGCGCCGCCACCCAAAGCCCACCCGCGCTCCTCGAACGCGTCTTAGTTACCAAGTGGCGTTGACTGTTCCGTTTTCACTTTTCACTATGTGTGTTGTTATTGTTGATGTTGTTATGGGTATCGTACATACATTCGCGTTATCAACAACGACCGCCTTACACTTTTATCATTGTGGTTTCGCGGTGCAATTGAATAGACGTGATTCGCGTTGTCGCTGATCTCCTTCTCGGATGCGTTTTCGCTTCTTTGTTGTTGCTTGCTCGAGTGCGTCGTTGTAGTGCCAAAATTTCGTGAAAATGACTTTTTCCGAAACCGAAGAGGAAAAGTAAGCTGGAATTTTCATTTTTTTCACCCCAAGGCGATTTTTTTCGGTTCTTTGTCTTGTGACCATAAAAATGAGTAGGCCCAAGTATCTACGAGTTTTGCTGAGATTTTCAAAATGATGTGGAATGATCTTGGGTTTTGAAAGTACTGTGGAGAATTTTTCATTAATTTGACGATTTTTTGAAATGAAATTGATTTTTTTGTCAAAAAATGTGTGATTTCTTAAACTAGCCTCGTTTCTTTGTTCGAGCTGCCTGTGATTCGTGAAAATCGATTTTTGAATTTGAAATTGATAAATTTTGGAAAATTTTTGAGATCGTTGCCTACAACGCGATATTTATTTATGGAATTTCCTTCCAAGCCTATCGCCTACGCATGCTATTTTTTACTTAATTTCTCACCTATATCTATATTTAGGTCTACACCTAATATACCTACGAAGCTATCACGACATCTATAGCTATAAATTACGCGAGTATTATTGTAGGGGGAAAAAAGGGCGTTAAAATCGTTTATTCGAAAAAAAATCATTCCGCTAATACCGCCGTTTGGAAGGAACAGGCGAACTCCATTAAATGCCAATGACCCAGATGATGCCATTTTCACGATGAAGAATAAAAATAAAAAATATAAACGCGCGGTATTCTTTCTTGTTTATATAGTTGCGTTGCTCCGTCATTAATTTCAATCGTTGCGGTGTTTATTTAGCTGGAAATAGAGGATGAGCACGAGTAATCGTAATTTTTCAACGATTCGTGTACATTTTTTTATACCTGGTACGCGTTGAAGGCGTGATAATGCGAGCCAAAAGCTTTTTCCAGTAGAAATAGCCGCGTACGTGTGTTTAGTTACCTGTGTAGTGAAAACGTGCATTTTTTTCTGTTTCAGATATGAAAGACTTTTACGTCGAGCGAAAACCGAAGATTTGAGCGAAATATCAGGTATCGGTTGCCTATACCAAAGCGGTCATGATCGTTATGGCAGACCTGTGATAGTATTCGTTGGCAAATGGTTTCGATTCAAAGAAATAAATCTCGACAAAGTAAGTGTTAGGGTAGAAAATAAGGTAATTGGTATTTAGGTGAGGCTACGAGAGATTATCAAATATTTTGCTCGGTATCGATGTTTCGGTGGGTCGCAATGGTCGACTGTGTACCTGTAGGTCATGCACAAATGTCACATTTAAGGGTGAGGTGCATTTGATAAATTGCCTTTGCCAGGGTTATAGCGTGTCTAGAGCTGCGTAGTTCACGATAAAGGTATGGCGGATAAAAAATTCTATCGAGTTCATTTGGTTAATGAAATTAGGTCTGCCAGTTTCGAAGTCTGATGCAATAGAGCTGAATGTGAGACTGGGATTACTCATAGGAGTGAAGTTGAAGTTTTGTAATGAAAATTGAACGTATTGTCGAGGTGAATATTTTGAAAGTGAGTGGATTTTTATTTTTTTATGAGAAGTTTGTCATTGATGAACCGCTGATCTGCTGCTATGTTATTGAATTTGGAATTTTAAGATGAAAATATTAATGGATATATTTTTTGCGAGAGACTTCGGTTTCGAATTCAGGTAATAATTTCTCCTCGTTCAATGAGAAGTTCTCTAATAACGATCCACTGCTCTGCTTCCATGTTAGAATTTCCATATGAAGAGTGTAGGTACCTAGTTGGAATCTTGGGTTGAGAATTATTGAACGTATTTCTTGTAAAGATGAACATTTGAAAAAGACTTCGGTTTTGAATTCGGGAAAGAATTCCTTCTTCATCAATGAGAAAGATCGTTGTCAACCATAAGCCAGAAATTACGGAAGGAAAAGACTGAGAATTCGAATTTGGTGAAATTGTGCCATTTTGAATCAGAAAAACGAATTTAGCTAAAAATCATCGATTTTTCTCTGCTCTCTAAATTTGAATCAGTCAAATTGACTGATTTAAATCGACGCAATCATGTCACTGTAAAATCAGTAAAAAAAATTACTGATTCAATCAGTGAATTTTCATTGTTGAATCAGTAAAAATGAAAATTCACTGTTTGAATCGGTAATTAATTACTGATTGATTCGGCGAATTTTTATTTTTACTGATTCAACAACGAAAATTCACTGATTGAATCAGTAAATTTTGACGAAATCAGTCAAATAATTTTTACCGATTCAATAATGAAAATTCACTAATTGAATCGGTAATTTTTCACCGATTGGCAGTAGAATGTCACTGATTAACTGGGGAATCAGTGGAATTTGACTGATAATCAGAGACATGATCCAGACTATTTCATCAGTCAATTTTGGCATTTTTGACTGATTCAGATCTAGAGAGTGATCTTTCAGTCAGAATTATCAACTTTTTCTCACAAATTGGTAATTGACTGAGAAATCAGTGGTTTTTGACTGCTGAACGATTAGTAAAAAATTACAAATTTTCAGTGAAAGGGTATTCAAAAAATAAAGATTGATTGAAATATTGCCCAAATGAAGCGAGGGAAAAATTAGTTTGAAAAACATTTTCATGATGGAAAATTTCCTTGTAAGCCTAAGGAGGGTACTCGAGCCCTCTGAGCACCTCCATCGGGTGTGCCTTTGCTATCGACGAACCACTGCTCTATGTGCGACTGTTTCTTATAAATGGAGGATTTTTTTTTTGAATTTTTGAGATCCTCGCTTTCTTTGGTGGCTCTTTTCCCTCTAAATAGAGATTTCAAAAATTTAAGGCCAAATTCATAAACGTTACCTGGGTATTCCTTGGCTAAGTAAGGATACAGATTTTTTATTCGAATCAATTCCGAGATAGAGACATTTCAAGTTAGGAAATTCATGAATTCCAGAAATACAAAATTTTGAGAAAAACGCGTTCAAAGTTTTTACTCCTGTTTTTCATGAATCGATCATCAAAAAAGCTGCTAAAACTATTTTTTATTCTAAAATTTCATGAGGAATTCGTTTCTGACGTCGAAAATGAAATTTTTATTCAATAAATCGAAAAATTTAATTAAAATATGACCCGTGCAGGGAAAAGGTACCTAAAGTCGGAATTTTCAAAAAAGAGTTTTTTTTTTTAGCTAAAACAATAAACGAGACCATAAGGAACATATTGAGACCTTAATGAGCATCAAGGGTAGATTTTTTTCCGAGATAGAGACATTTCAAGTTAGGAAATTCATGAATTCCAGAAATACAAAATTTTGAGAAAAACGCGTTCAAAGTTTTTACTCCTGTTTTTCATGAATCGATCATCAAAAAAGCTGCTAAAACTATTTTTTATTCTAAAATTTCATGAGGAATTCGTTTCTGACGTCGAAAATCACCTTAGGGGAAGAGAAGAATTAAAAATTCACCATTACGATGTGTTTAATTTTGAAAAAAAATTGATTACAAAAAAAATTGGGCATTATTATTATTATTAACTAAATTACAAAAAGTATACCTTATTTTCGACAAAGGGAAACCGATTTTGAAATTTCCGAAGTTTTTTACGTTTAGACTGACGAGTCTCCAAAAAGGTGACATATTTCATGGACCGCATTTTGCAGCGTTCCAACTTTTGGTACCTTTAATGTCATTTTCGAATCACATGCTCCCCTCCCCCTTCATTATTATGGAATTTAACATAGAATAAACCTCCTAAAATGCTAAGAATGAAAAGGAGATAATTATGTGAAATTTTCGAATATCAAAAAATATGACTCAATTTCTATCTTTTGGAATTAACTTCAAACCCGAGGGATTATCGGGGGGGGGGAGGGGGATTAGGCCAATTTTTACGGTCTAAATCAAAATCATGATGAACTTGGACAAATATAAACAAATTTGGAGCGTGGGAGGATCAAAATGAGAGATAGGGAAGGGACTAAAGTTGAAAATCCGCCGATTTGTTAATTTTTTTTGGCTTCGCTATCGATATTTAAAAAGCTATTGGGGTGAATGTTGAATTTTACCCCTTGCACCATAAATTTATTTAGCCCAATACGTATAGTCTTTTATGTATAGAATCACATATAATACCTATAAAAAAACTGCGAATGTTTTTTTTTAACTTTTTCGATAAAATAATTTTTGGCTATTGTGATTTTTGACGAAATTACGTGATTAAATCTGAAAAAATTCACATTTTTAAAATTGAAATTCGAGAACGAATTTACAAAAATCTTGCATAATATTGAACTAAACTTTTTTTTGGTAAATACCTAATAAAAGACTTGTCTTGAAAAAATATTATTTTCATTTTATTTTATCTGTAGGTATGTTGAGAGAAATTCGAAAAAAATTGAGAATGGAAAAAATACAATTTTTCAGGTTTATTTCCAAAGATTTCTCCTTCTCTTTCTCCTCCTTCCCCCCTCCCCTAGTTTGATCAACATACCGATAAAATAGTATATTGAAAAAATGAAAGAATATTTTTTTAGTTTCAATTTTGTTTTTTTCCCCAAAAAGTTGATTACTATGCAAAATTTGTTCTCGAATTTCAAAAAAGAGAGGATATTTTTAATTTTTTTTACTACATATTAATGAAATATCATATAGAAATATATTTTTTTGGGGGGGGGTACCCAGTCTCAAGAGTGAGGCCATGTAATTATTTTTTCAAATTAAATCGCGTAATTTTGCCATTAGTCACCAGCCTCTAAATTTTTTTTTTAAATATCAAAAAATATCGTTATTTTCGATGTTTTATTCTACAAAAAAAGATTTATTACTGAGAATTTTTGCTTCAGGATGTCTTATTTTTTCAATTTATCACCAAAAATGGGATCATTGATTCTTCCCTAAACAAAAAGTAAAGTTCAAATCTGTGAGTTAATTTTGACTCTTGTCTATACTAACTTGAAATACTCAACTATCTGCCATTTTGTTAATTAACACTGCCAAAACAAATCACCGAAACTTCTCTCTAGTTTCTTGCAAAATTCTTCACCCATTGTGTAATTTTTGATCGAGTTGATATCAAATGACCCATCATAGATTAGCCTGTGTTTTTCTCTTTATGATCAAAGTCAATAATTTTTGAGGATTATAAAATTTCAAAAAAAAAACAAAAACATTTTTACGTAATTCTCGACGTAGTTTCTTGTTTGATCATTTCGACAGAATGCCTTAAAGTACTAGGTATTTGGCATAGGCGGTGATAGGGGGGCATGGGGGGAGGGGCTGAAGCCCTCCCAAATGTTGAATTAGCCCCCTAAATCATTTTCGTGCATATGTTTCACTCAAAATAAAATCGCGAACACCTAATTTTCAAGGGATGAATTATCAATATGTGACGAATTTCCTGTTTTTTTTTTCAAGTTATCTACTAAAATGGTATTTTTGAGGAAGAAAATAATTATAGTCCCTGCGGTTAGCACAGGAATACTTCACTTTTTGAACACGGGTTGAAATGTGGTTTTTATTTTAGTATGACCCCTAAGAAAATTTTCCAGAAGGGGACCCATCAAAAATTTCCCTTAGGGGAGGATTGAGGGGGGTTTCTAGGGGAGGTTTCACCCCTATTTCTCCACATAAAGGGGTGCGGGTAAATTTGGTGTCATTTTCATATAATTCGACCCTCCTGAACTCGAATCTGCGATTAGTTTTCCAATCAAAAGTATAGAACTTGCACAATCGTACAATTTGTGTCGCAAAAAGTGGCCAATTTTGAGGAAAAAGAGGTAAAATTACGATTTTTTCAATCTGGAGACCAGTAATGTTGATCAATTGGGGCTTGAAACAATTTTTTTATATAATTCGAATCTCCTGAATCCGAATTTGTTATTGGTTTCCAGATAGGAAGTGAAATACATTCTTGATCGTCGATTTTCGGTAGCGAAAAACAGTCAATTTTCGCTAAAATCGACTCGAATCCGCAATTTCTCATTTTCTGAGCCCCATACCTCGAACCAATACCGGTATGAAACCTTTTTTATATTTATTTTGAACCTGCTGAACACGAATTTTTGGTTAGTTTCCCGATTGGAAGTGGAGAATTCTCTCAATTGTGATAATGGTTTAGCGTAAAACATCTAAATTTTGCTCAATTTTCATAAAATTGCGATTTTCAATCTTCCCAAACCTTATATGCCTGCTATTTACATTGTAAAATTTCTTTTCGCCCAATTTACCAACAAAACCTGACATTTGAAATACACCTGATAATCAATTAAATTAGCTTCACTCAACTACCTACCCAATGCAGATTTTTTTTTGGAAGACCCTACTTTGAAAAGCTAGAGCTCAGCCCCAGGAGTCTCAAGCTTTCAAGACCCGAAAAACTTTTAATTGTATTCTCTGTGCACAAGAAGTTTCAATCAGGTGAAAAGAGATTTTATAACATACAATTGGTAGGATTGAGAAGATTAGAATTCGTAATTTCATATCAAATTTAGCAAAAATAGGGCATTTTGTGCTGTACCAATTTCGCGAATGAGAAATTCTCCACTTCTGATCGGGAAACTAACTGAAAATTCGTATTCAGGAGGTTCAAATTAGGTATTAAAATGGTTTCATACCAGTATAGGTTCGAAGTATGGAATTGAGAAAAAAAAAAATTCGGATTCGAGTCAATTTTAGAGAGAATTGGACCTTTTACACTACTTCAATTTCACAATTGAGAGAATTCTCCACTTCCAATCGGGAAACTAACCAAAAATTCGTGTTCAACAGCTTCAAATTAAATATAAAAAAGGTTTCATACCGGTATTGGTTCGAGGTATGGTTCTCAGAAAATGAGAAATAGCGGATTCGAGTCGATTTTAGCGAAAAATGACTGTTTTTCGCTACCGAAAATCGACGATCAATAATGTATTTCACTTCCTATCTGGAAACCAATAACAAATTCGGATTCAGGAGGTTCGAATTATATAAAAAAATTGTTTCAAGCCCCAATTTATCAACATTACTGGTCTCCAGATTGAAAAAATCGTAATTTTACCTCTTTTTCCTCAAAATTGGTCACTTTTTGCGACACAAATTGTACGATTGTGCAAGTTCTATACTTTTGATCGGAAAAGTAATCGCAGATTCGAGTTCAAGAGGGTCGAATTATATGAAAATGACACCAATTTACCCGCACCCCTTTATGTGGAGAAATAGGGGTGAAAGCTCCCCTAGAAACCCCCCTCAATCCTCCCCTAAGGGAAATTTTTGATGGGTCCCCTTCTGGAAAATTTTCTTAGGGGTCATACTAAAATTAAAACCACATTTCAACCCATGTTCAAAAAGTGAAGCGTACCCCTCTTTTTTCATGCTAACCGCAGGGACTATTAGGTGATTACTGCTAATCGATTGTTGAAACAGAAATTTTTTCAAAAATTCTGTTAATCTTGTTTTACCATGAAGCAAAAAAATAGGAAATTTCGTTAAAAAAACTTCAAAAATCACGAAATTTCTACACCAAAGAAATGGAATTTTTTCAAGCAACAAACTATTAAAAAAAACGAATTACCCATTTCATTTCTGAAAATCATCATTTTTTCAAATTTTAGCCCTCGCTTCGCTCGAGCATATGAAAATAATACATTTGAGAATGAAAGGTTGAAGATTTCGCCTCCATTTTAATATTAAAATTTGATTTAAGTGAAATGAATAAATTTAGCTTTTGGATTCCTTTTTCTTCAACTCGAGCTTGATAACTTGAATTTTACACAATTCATCCTCAAAATGATGGTATGAACCCTCTTTCCTATCATTGATTCTTCATAAATATTGAAAAAAGGTTGAGTAAAAATCTCGTGATGATAAGGATAGAAAATTTGTTGAGAGGGTCGAAAATGAACTTTTTTTAAACTGGGGCTCAAGCCCCCCTCCCTCCCCCAAGAAAGAAATTACGGCCCATCTCCGCCTATGGTATTTCGAAAAGTCACTGATGTGCCAAGCAGTAGAGTGAGAATAGTCAGTTTGTTAATATTCGAGGGATTTTTAATGTTTCAATCTTTCGATCAATTCAATTCATTCTGAGACACCTTCCCATGAGAATTTTTCTCATTTCTCGCGAAATAATTAAATATTCGATTGTTGCAAAATCGTTCGTGGTCAAAACATAATCGATAAATGCAATTCGAATATTTGGGAAAGTCAATAATCTCTATTAACGGAAATCTTCAACTTTCTCGTTGCATTTGCCAATCTGCAAATAACCTCAGATTATCAGCATTAGGTATTCGCGTTTATTTGTACAAATCTTGGATTACTTTTGGCTTCCTAGAACCGATTTAAATAGTTGCCTGAGAAGATACAAATACTTTATCTACGTCGATTTGAAAATACTGCTATGCATCTGCCATTTATGGGTATAAGCTTGCTGACGTGTTTATGTACATGACTCATTACCCATATAAAGTACCTTACCTATATAGGTAGGTACTTGTTTTACAATCAAGTACACACATGTCACGAAATTCAATTCGCCGTGTTATTTGACAAGGTTAACGACTTTGTATGGTGGATCGGGGGATTCGGCCGCAGGAAAAACTCCCATGAGAGAAAGCTCGAGACAGTAATTAGTCGAGAGACGACAACGACGTGATGGTAAATTGGCGTCGCGTCGAATGAATGAAAAATGACTCCGAACGTGGTCAAATCAGCGACTCATCGTTGGTAATAGCCAATAGGGTTGCTCGCGTGGTCCAGCGACCAATAACGACCACGAAAATCGTCTCGCAGATTCGTCCGACGCACCGAAAGCTATTTCACGACAGCAAAGTTTTAATGAAAAATTTACTTTTTCGTCGTATGTATACCGAATATACGTAGCGCGAGAGGGAAAAAAATCAAAATGACAGGCGTTTGAAGGCGAAGACGCGAGATCGGATTTGTCTTTGTAGTTTCGTATCTGTCTACTTCGTCGTCTTGTTGTTTGTGTCCCCGGTATAATTTCATACTACGTATTTTTTTCAACGCTGCTGTACTTATATACGTCGCTGTTATGGCTGTAAACAAAAAAAAATGCATTTTTAATGATAAAACGTTTTGGTTAAAACAATACCTCGTGTTTAACGACGACAAATGTTTTACAAATGAAAATCTATATTTAAATGGAGCACATGCGGAAACAGATGCACTGTGTACGAATGAAGACCAACCGTTCCTTGTCGTTGTGTAATTACAACGAAATAATAAACTGACGTTACTGTCGCTACTCGCTGAATGATAATACGAAAAAATGAAACCGTTCGTTGAACTCGCCATCATCCATAGGAACGCATTCCAATTTTACGCTATGAATTTTTCGCCGAGTGTAAGGATAGGGCCTATTAGTCCAGTCATTTTAGGTCTGAACCTCAAAAAAATTGGGGGAAAGCTGAATTTCATATTATTTGTGTAGAATGACTTTCTAAACAACATTAAAATTTGCATTCTTCAAGGATCCGAAAACCTCCACAAGAGGGTAAAACCCTCCCAAAAAACCGATTTTTCCGTTTTCCGCCGAATATTGGCGTGACTGGACCTCTGAGTAAGATGTGCCAAAACTTTTCAATTAAAAGAATATTTTTTCTTAAAACAGTGAGACAATTTTACAAAAATTCACCTATTCATCAAAAATTGAAGAATTTTTCCAGATCGAAAGGTTCTGTATAGCTTGAAAATGTTTTCCCAAACTTTAAACGATTCTCCAAAAATTGAAAAACATTTCTAAATTTGGACCAGTTTCTCTAAAATTGAAAAATTTTCCAAAATTTGAACAATTTTCTAGAAATTGAAGAATTTGGGATGAAAATTCGTCCCAACTTCATCTCAGCCTCAGAAAAAAAAATCGTAAGGTGAATTCTGAATCAAAATTCATTTCAGCCCTGGAAGGTGAAAAAAAAATGTGGGATGAATTCATCCCTACAGTTGTCTAAAACTGGGATGATTTTCCGAAATTTTCATAAAATCAAACAGTTTTCTAAAAATTTAAACAATTGTACAAATACTGACCAATTTTACAAAAATTGAAAAATTTTACAAAAATATTTTAAAATCAAATATTTTTTGTAATTTTGTTTATTCTGACTGTTGATGTTGATGAAAAAAACCAAAAAAGGATATTGCCACCAGGACATTATTAGCAAATTTTACCAAAAAAATTTTCTCCGGAGAGAAAAAAATTGAAAAATCTGGGAGAACTAGAGTGTCACACCTGGCAGTCACGCATATGCCGCCGAAATCAAAGGTTCAATCTGAAAATGTCAAGAGGTGGACAGGGGAAGAAAGATGATGTTTTTCATAGAAATAACAACGGTGGTAAGACATATTCATTAGGTAGGAGCAAAAAAAAAATACCTGAATTTTGACCAAATTCACAGGGGTGATTCAGTTTAAGTTAGAAACTCATTATAGGAAATTTCAGCTCCCTCGTTCGTAGTGAGGAGGAGTTAAGGGTTCTCAAAATTGGAACATTTTAAAAAAAATCACAGATTTTATGTGTACTACATACATATATTGACGTAGAAAAAAGGTAAGAACTAAACAGGTGCAATTTGAGTTACTACGCCTTCCTGAACCGTTGGTGGCTCGATTCAATGCCACGTTTAGGATGGCCACAATGTAGCTGGTGCTTCAAAAGTTACAAATCGTTGATCGAGAATCGAGATGGTCTGTCTATCTTATCACGGAATGAACTACAAAATGTAAATCGTTCGTCCGAATCTCAACTTCGCAACCTGTCCAAGATAGCGGGGATGAAGAGCTAGCTAAATGCTAAAAGTTTAAAGCTAAAAGCCGAAAGTCGAAAGTTCAAAAGTTTTAAAAATAGCAAGGTAAAAGCTAGTCGAAATCTTTTTCTTACAGATTTATTTTTTAGCTTTTGACTTGAAAATTTGAAACCGAAATCAACAATTTTTCAACCAAAAAATTTTTTTCGATTCGAATAGTTTCAATTCTTAATTTCCTTTTCTCCTGATATTTTTCAACTCTTAAAATTTTTCCTCAAAATATTTTTCAACTCTTAAAATTTTTTCATCTGAAATAAATTTTTACCAATTCTGAAATTTTCTCTTCCAATTTTTTTCAGGTATAAAAATTTTTCAACTCTAGAAATTTTTTCTCAGAATTAAATCTTTCTCAAATTATTTCCCAGAAGTTCAATTTTTACAGCTTTTGAAATTTTTCCTCAAAATTCTATTTTTTAACTCAAATGTTTTTCTCAAATTATTTTCCAGCTTTGAAATTTAATTTTTAGAATAGAAAATTTTTTTAAAATTTAGGTTGAAAACATTTTAAGAAATTTAATGTGAGAAAAATTCGAGAGAATGTCAATTTTTTAAAAATTTTTAAATCAAAGAATAGGATTTTACAGTTGATAATTTAGATAAATTAGTAAATGAAAAAAAATTAACAAAAATAAAAATCGAAGAAATTGAAAAAATTCTTAGAGTTGAAAAAATTTAAGGAAGAAACTTTAGTGGGGAGAAAAATTTAATGGAGTCGATAAAATTGATATTATGAGAAAAAATTTTGAAAGCTGAAAAAATTAAAATTTTGAGAAAAAGGTACAGTTTACAGCTGAGATGATCAATATAGCGGTGAAGGTGATGAAAAAATGACGAAAAAATGAACTAGATCACGCATAGTTCGGTCATTTGTGAGGCGTTGTGCGATAAGGGGCGTTGTGAAAAAAAATCGGACATGAAATTTTCCTAATTCGGCCAGAAAACAATATTTTCTACACGAATCATGCAAAATCTGGCATTCAATTTTTTTTCACCATAAGGTCCCTTATCGCACAACGCCTCACATTTTGATATTAAAAAAATTGGAAAATTTTCATTTTTTAGGTTCCAACTTCCCATTTTGGTATAAATATTTTTTATTGCCTAAATTTTATAATTTTTCATCGCAAAAATTCATTTTTTGAACGGGCTGAGGCCACTCCAAAAGTAGTATCGAATCGAGCCGCCAGTGGTTCAAGGAGATGAAAGATATAAATATGAAATTAAAACTGGATATGAAGCTGCGGTTCCGTAAAAACGCTTGGAAAACTAAAAGGCCAAGCCCTTTTTTGCCAAGAGGCCAGGAATAATTAATTGAGGTCTTTAAGGCCTTTTGAAATATAGAATAAAATAAATGCTTAAAATCAAATTTCTAGAGCATCAAAATATTTAATTCAAGTATCCTATTTTCTTCCAATTTCGATCTTCTACCAGTTCTACCTTTTGATGGCGGAGCTTAATTTGCAAACATGATTTCCCTGTACATTTTAAAAGGGAGCTTCTTATCCAATTTATTTTCGAAATCTACGGTGTAAGATAAATATTGCACCATTAGCCCCCCTTTCCACGTTTCTATTCGATTTTAGGGAATTGATGTTTAGGCATGATAAACTGCGATTTTTTCAAAAAGACCCTACGTTGAGAACCCCTAGCTCCACCTCACTATGAACTGGAGGGCTGAAATTTTTCATGATGAGTTTCAAACTCAGAATGAATCACCGTGTGAATTTGATCAAAATTCAGATACGTTTATTTTGCTCCTACCCACTGGAGGGATGTCTTCTTTGGGAATTCGATGTGAAAATAATTTTGTTTCTCATGATTAGAGACCGGATTATTATGCGCTTAAAATCTCTGTTTATGCGCATAAAATATGCATTTATAATTGCCCAAATATGCAAAAATATGCACTTATGAGCAAAATATGCATAAATATGCACAATCGACATGGGTGTCTACGGAAAGCATTTTTCAATCAGATTTACACTGTTACTGTATTTTATATTTTTATTCTTTGAAAAAATCGTCAAACATTAATCTTTATTATTGAAACTCGAAATTGAAAAAAAAACTTTGGGAAAATGAAGCAAAATTTCCAAATATTTGTTAAGAATCTGAAAGTATGATTAAATTTTGATTTTCATACAGGGTGTCCGGTAAGTGGTCTGCATACTTCATTTTTGGATATAACCGGGTACCACTAAAAAAAAAAGTCAAGTAAATGAACAAATTTTTTTTTTTAATTCTGATTTTTTTTCGAAAATTTTGTGGCATTTTTTTCATTACGGCTCTGTTTTGTTTGGAAAACATTGAAAAAATACCAAATTTTAAATGTTTTGGTGAAAATATGCAGAAAAATAGTGAAAATACGCTAAATATGCACAAATATGCACTTAAAACACCTCATTTATGTCGATTTATGCATTTATGGCCCAAATATGCAAAAATATGCAACATCAATGGGGCTCTATGAACTCGAAATTGCATGAATCGCAAAGATCTGATCGATATGCGCAATCAACTGTCACATAGAAAAATATGCAATTGCATAAGAATCCGGTCTCTACTCATGATTTTTCATCTAAAAAAGCCAATAACCTTGTAAAATAAAATGAATTTTGAATTTTGAAAAATCGTCATTTTCAACCCCTTTAAAATCACTTGAAAAGGAAAATTTTTCAATAAGCTTTAAAACGTTTCTGTAGAAAATTCAACGTAGAAAAAACGCCTACTATTGACATTTTTCAATTAAACCTTTTATTTCGGCAAAAAACGCGAAAATCTGGTTTTGAGGGTGACTTTTACCCTCTTTCAGGGGTTTCTGGACACTTGCGGATTGCAAGTTTTAGTATGTTGCTTAGGACGTTATTCTACATCATAAATAATGTGTAATTTAGCTTTCCCCTAATTTTTTGGAGGTTCAGACCTAGAATGATTAGGCTATTATAGCCTAGGAAGTACACCACATACTCGACGACTACAGCGAAATTTCACCAAAAAGGCAAAAAAAAACTGGTACAATTTTCGTGGAGCTTTTATCCGACGTTTCTAAGTAATTTGATATTTTCGCAGTACACGAGCTCGCATTTACGAAATTAACGCAGGTTAACCCCAATACACCACCGACGTTAGCCAATTCTCGTTAAATTAATTGGCCGACCAAATACGTTACCAGTTACCACCCTTAAGTTGCCATATTTTTTTTGCCACACTTTTTGCCAATCTCATCGAGAAAAGAGTCGGCGATATTTGGCAGCAAATTGATGAAATGGCGCTGGCGTGTGTCAACGAACTTTCTCCCGAGATCGATTTCAGGCATGAGGTTAGCCGCAGTATTTATCGAAAAGTGTGTTGAGGTGAAAAAATGATTTCAAGATTAATCTAACGAGAAAATCCATTCAAGGCTTTCAATATTGAGTTTTCCATTGAAAAAGAGGAAAGAAGGCTGTTAAGAGTTGAATGTTCGTAACTGGGTTATTTTCCATATTTTTCCTAAGAATCATGAAAATGTAAAAATTGGAAGAATTTTCAATGTGGAATTGTTCATTATTTTCAGTTTTTCTAATTCTGATTTTTCAACATTTTTTTCCGATACTCCTCATGGTGGGGTTTTCTGAGAAATTTGTGTTACGAAAAAAACAACCAAAAAAAACTTGAAAATTCGAAAGGACAATATTTCTTGTCATATCGAGTAGTTCTCCAGTTTTGTTCTTTTCATTTTTCCCAACTTTTTTTTGAAGAATTTTGCACATTTTTCCATCTTCTGTTCTTTTTATCAATTTTTCGAATCATTTTAACAATTATTTTATAGACAGTCAGCCAAATTTTAAAAAAAATTGATGTTTTTTAAAAAACTTTTTTTTTTCATATACAATATGAAGATTTTGGTGAGGTTAGATTTGTTTTTGTTTGATGGTTTTATAAAACGTAGGCACCAATTTTTTCAACTTCTCGAATAATTTTAAAGATAATTTGCATATGCGAAGTTTATAGGAAACTGTAAGTACATATTAGTTACGAATTATTAAGTTTTCAGATTTTTTTCGAGTTTCGTACTTTCCAAAAAAAAATCAAAGCCCAAAATTTTGAAAATTTAAAAAGTTTGAATATTTAAAAACTAATACTTGACCATGATGGAGTTTTAGATAAGGATCTAAAATCATTGAATGCAGATTTGCCTTCCTTTTTTAAATAATCCCCAAAAGAAGTCTGGTTCCAGAATTTTTGGGTCACCCTATATTGTATTCAGTTCCCTGCAGATATAAAAAGACACCAATTCAACTTGCACAAAACCAAATCTAACTGATAAATCAAACTCAATCATTGTATCGAAGATTCATCTACTTAATCCTTTTAGAAAACTCAGTTCAACGACCAACTCAATTTTCCTCTTCGTAATTTCTACCATCGAGGCAAACGAATCGAAAAAGAATTCAACACAGCAAGTCGTACATATTAATAATTTAACGATGCGGCAGCGAAAAGCCATCCAGACCAGGGGTGAGCTCATAAAGGTCGACACACCAGTAACACCTCTTTAAATACCGATAACGCAAGTACCTCGGCTAAACCACAACGATTTTCTACCTTTGGCCGCGTATTCTCTCAAAACATTGAACTTATAAATATTTGACTGGATTTCATAGCCGAAGCAACGGCCACTATCGCCATCGCCAGCGGTAATTTCATGCGTACAGTATGACACAGAAGTCTTGTCCTCTTGAAACACTTCTCAATATCTCAGAACTGAGAAGAGATACCAAGACGGTTCAAACGGTCATGTGTTTCTGGCCACGAGGATATTGAAGATCGATAATCAAACTTTCAATACTACCGATAGGGTGTCCACAAATTGAGAAACCGGTTTGGATCAAAAAATGGGGATCTGGATTTTTTTTATTGAAATGAAGTCTACACACTGGCGCGATTAAAATTTGGTATTGTATTTTTGGAATCTGTTCAGCAGTTTCAAACCGGTTGTCAATAATGTTCAAAATGTTGAGATATGAAAAAAAGTTTGAAACAAAAGTTGTAGAGAATTAAAAAACAATCGTTTTTCGTTCCATAACTTTTTTTTCCATCTCGCAATGGAAAGAAGTTATGGTACAGAAAATTCGAGTATATTATTTTCTTTTTCAAGCTGTAACTCTTCTCCATTGCTAGATGGAAAAAAATTACAGGATGTGAAATTTTCAGTTTTTAATTTTCTACAACTTTTATTTCACACTTTTTTGAAACCGGTGCAAGATAAACCCAATCTTTTCCAAGATTCTTAGGTGCCCCTCCCCCCTCTTGATAACCGGTTATCAAAAGTGGAGATATCAAAAAAAAAGTGTGAAATAAAAGTTGTAGAGAATTAAAAACTGAACATTATACGTTCTGTAATTTTTTTTTCATCTAGCCATTGAGAAGAGTTATCGCTTAAAAAAGAGAAAATTACACTAGAGTTCTTCGTTGTGAGAAGGAAAATAAATTATTGTTTTTCAATTCTGTACCACTTTTATTTCACACTTTTCTTGACATCTCCACTTTTTTGAAACCGGTGCAAGATAAACCCAATCTTTTCCAAGATTCTTAGCCCCCCCCCCAATTTGATAACAAGTTGAACCGTGTTAAATCAAAAGAGACCAAGCGACATCAAAAATTTCACCAAAAAACAAACTTGAAAGTACGATAACTTCTGAAAAAGTTGAAGAAGGAATAATAAGTATGAGAAATATGAACTCTAGTAACATTAATCTATCAGTAATTTACGTATTCAGAAGCTTATTTTGTGTTCCCAGTGAGAAATACGTTAAAATCTCAGCACTCTCAAATTTGTCGCTTGGTCTCTTTTGATTTAACACGGTTCAGTTCAGTATCAGAAGTGGAGATATCAAAAAAAGTGTGAAATAAAAGTTGTAGAGAATTAAAAACTGAACATTTTACATTCTGTAATTTTTTTTTCATCTAGCCATTGAGAAGAGTTATCGCTTAAAAAAGAGAAAATTACACTAGAGTTCTTCGTTGTGAGATGGAAAAAAGTTATAGCACAAAAAATTGTTTTTTAATTCTCAACCACTTTAATTCACACTTTTCTTGATATCTCCACTTTTTTGAAACCGGTGCAAGACAAAACCCAATCTTTTCCAAGATTCTTAGGTGCCCCTCCCCCCTCTTGATAACCGGTTATCAAAAGTGGAGATATCAAAAGAAGTGTGAAATAAAATTTGTAGAGAATCAAAAACTGAACATTTTACATTCTGTAATTTTTTTTTCATCTAGCCATGGAGAAAAGTTATGGCTTAAAAACGAGAAAATTGTACTCGAGTTCTTCGTACCATAACTTCTCTCCATTGCGAGATGGAAAAAAATTTATGGGATAAAAAATGATTGTTTTTTAATTCTCTACAACTTTTGTTCAGACTTATTTTCATATCTCCACTTTTTCAGATATTATTTACAACTGGTTCAAAACTGCTGAAACTGCTGAACCGGTTTCAAAAAAATATACCATATTTTAATTGCGTCATTGTTTTGATTCTATTTCAATAAAAAAAACTGACCATATTCTTTTGACCCAAACCGGTTTCTCAATTTGTGGACACCCTATAGGTAGGGCTGAAAGTTTGACATGTCCTCGTCGTGTCGCCAGGAACACATTACCGTTTGAACCGCTTTGGTATCTCTTTTCAGTTCTGAGATATCGAGAAGTGTTTCAAGTGGACAAGACTTCTGAGTCATACTGTATACAGACCATAGATACCGGCAGAGTTCGAAGCGGGCTCGTAAATTGTCCCTTATAATATAGTTTGCGACCTCGATAACGTAACTTAGTTGCATAGAGAGTCGAATAGTGAAAAAATCATCGGTCGACGGAATATTTTCCACATAATATACTACGTTAGCCTTTTAATACACTCAAAAATTTATTAATCCGTTTATCTCGTACACAATTCCCATTTACCGATTCTGGCTGGTTCGCGATTTGTAATTTAATAAACGAAAACCTTCTCTGTGTACACGTTTACCTTCAGACTTTGGCTCGCAATTCAGACGAGTATACACAGATGCAAAGAGAAAGACAGAGACACAGCAGAGGCACGGGTGGAGGGGGTAAAGGGTAGCCCGGCTATAGGATCATGTATGTATATTAACACAATCACGGATACGTAACAATAAATTAACCTATAATTAAAACACACACACTAACGCCAGCGCCACTTCAAAGCGAATTAATTAAATATTCATGCGCTCGGTTAAATTAATATATCTACTCGTATGGCTATCGTATCGTAGGTGAAAAAAAATACATGTATGGTTGGACGTCGCATACCCTGGCATACCCTTACACCTTGGTCGAAATTTTACATAGGTACCTTTTCACCGACTACCTATCTAGTTTATTAATTCGATTACATCATGGGTTTTTGATACATGGCGAGAAAAACAAAACGTAGTAGTGAAAAAAAACAACGTCAATGTAAACTTATTTTCTTCGCAGCGTATAAAAAAACCGTTGACAAGCGGCAGTAAATCATTTTCGTGTCACAAAATCCATTCGCAGAACCCAAATTATCTCGTATTTAATTCGAAAATTTGAAGATAAAATTGCTGCTGTAAAATGCGACGCTAAATCACGACGATGTACGCAAATTAATGCACGTAGGTATGATATCTATGCGAGATACGAGTGTAATTATTTCGCCTCCAAAAATACGTCGAGATTTCAAATTCATTGCTGCCTCGCACACGTCGAACTCGAATTCCAAAGTTTAAAGCTCGTCTTTTTCAGTCCCCCTCGGTCTCGGTGGCCTGTGCCGGAGTGTCACGTCAGTCAGCGAAGATGTTGGTCTTGACATAAGTGTGAAGCAGAGTCTTTTCCGTATGAATAAATTTAAAAGCTATCTTCATTCGAGTTGTTTATACGCTTCGATGATATTCAATTGTTGTAATATGTGTAGGTCCTCGAGTACATTACAACGTATTGATAGCGTACTGACATTGACAGCAGCGAGCACAGCCAGCAAATAAATAAATAGATAAATAGAACAGAAGTAATGTTTTTTGTGTGTAAGTGCGAATGCAACCGGGGTTTTCACATTTTTATCTTTTGTTTCTCTTCTTATAAATGACTCGAACAAAACAGGCAGTATGACTGCAATCAAAATTTTGAAAAATTTCAAATTGGTCATTAAAGTGTGAGTTTTTCGACCTCAGGAATCCATTTCTTGGGTTTTTTGATTTTTTACGAATTTATATCAAAAACTGTTTTGGAATTTTAAGTGTGAGGGGAAGGGAATTGAAAAACGTAGATTTTAACACTTTGCTTCATAAAACGTTTGAAAAAATTCAATTCAGGTCTCAGAGGATCAAATTTTGGATTTGAGATCAAAATAACCCTAGAAATGAATTCAGAAGCTTTAAAAATCCACTTTTCAGACATCTTTCTGTTTGAAACATTCAGTTTCTAATTTGGAAAAAGAATTCAGGAAATCGAATTCCGCAAATGGAAAACTCTTAATTTGCTTTCTTCAGCAATGTCCAGTGACGTACCGATGGGGGGAGCTTCCCCCCTGAGGAAATTTTTTACTTGTGAGTTGGGAAAATTGAACATTTCAACACATCAATTGGGAAAATTGGACAGTTGGGATTAATTTTTTTGATGAAAAATAATAAATAAAATAGTTATTTCAAAAGTTGGAAATCAACAAAATTTTCACTTGTTCCAACTCAAAATTGGTAATTTTCCCAACTCGAAAATGGTAAATTTCCCAACTCAAAATTGGTAATTTTCCCAATTCAAAATTGGTAATTTTCACAACTCAAAATTGGTTATTTTTCCAACTTAAAATTGGTCGTTCTCCCAAGTGATGAGTAAAAATGTCAGTTGGGACGATTAGTATTTATTTTTTTAATGAAAAATGAATAAAATGGTTACCTATTTTAACAGTCGGAAATCAACAAAATTTTCACTTTTTAGTTGGGAAAATTAGTCATTTTCTCAACCTTTTCCAACTGAAAATTGATCATTTTCCCAGCGAGGAATTATTAAACCGTTGTAATAAATGCTTTTTTAGAAAAAAAATTATTAATTACCTTGCAATTTAAAAATTTTCACTCGTCAACCAAAAAAATTTTATAGTTGTACTTGTAATTTAAAAGAGATTTTTTCACCTTTTTCTTCAAAATTATTCCAATTAATTTCATTGTTCTTATTCTCCTTAAAACTTATTTTTGATATTTGAAAATCCAATTTTTCAAAAGCTTCGGCCTCGCTACGCTCGGCCATGATATATTTCTGCTTTAATCATTTCAAAGTAGAAACAGTCGATTTTTCATTAAAGTTTATTTTTCCAAAACATTATTTTATTGCACATTCAATTTGAGGTTTTCTAAAATTTTCGCCCTTTCGCTCGGGCCAAATCCATCTCTCTATTCTTTACATTGAAATTACAAAATTTTATTGATGTAAAATTATAATTTTTCTTCGAAACTCCACCCTTTTTTCGCTCAAGGCAAGTAAACTATTTCTTATGTTTTTTCAACTACAATGACATTGCTTGTAGGTTTAAAAAATAATAATTTGGAGCACCTTACCAATGAAAAACTTATTCCGATTTCTTATCTCAAAAAGTGTCTTATGGTAATGGGTTGTAAAAACTTCAAAAGTTCGCAAAAATGATGAAAACGAGTAAAAAAAAATCAAAAAACCTCTCGACTTGGGGAAAAATCAGTACCTACATGTAAATTTTAAGAAATCAGCCGGAAAAGTTTGAAAAAAATTGAATTGGTTCGTAAATTTGAATCTTACACCCCCCCCCCTCCGGAATTCTGATATCGACTATGTGTAGTTGGGAATTTTGAGAATTTGAGTTGGGATTTTCACCTCTTCTCCCCCCTCCCCTAGAAAATGCCTTCGGAACGTCACTGGCAATGTCTTACCAATTTTTACTTTTTTTTCGACATCAACTTACACAATTTAATTTGGTTCGCTTTCCTTAAAATGTGAAAAATATTTATAAATAGAATGAGTTCATATTTTTTGAGGAGAAAGAAGCGTGAACTTCATGGAATTTTATTATTCGTTGAACGTATTTTTACGAAGCAATTTTTGAGTTGCAGTATTTTTAAATCACCCTGTAGTTTGACGAGAAACCGAAATTGTGTACCTGATGCGAGATGTAAAGGCAAGATTTGGTAAAGTTTGATTATTGGAGTGGCAAAATTTAAAAAAAAATTGACTGAACGATTCGGAATGAAAATTACACAAAAAAGACATCATTTTTGAAAATTTTTAAACTCAGTTCTAATTTTTTCAATTGAAAATGCAATTTTACCATTATTAAGTAGTTAAGCTGCTTTAACTGCTGTCATTCGGTTCGGTTCTGAGAAAAGGGGCCTAATCTGAAAATTGAATTCCTGAACTCTACAGTTTGGAGTTTTGACGGTGGAAAAAATATTTTCAGAACATTTTGAAAAAAAAATACTAAAATAGGTAGATAGATATTAATGTATGTACTTGTATATTTCAGCCCAAAAAATCCCATTTTTGCCCAATTCTTCCCTCTCCCCGCGTTATTACCTTCTTTTTTTGAAATACTTACTCGCGTTTTTTAAATTTCCTTAACAAAATTATTTCTGGAAGAATTTTTCTCAAAATTTCCTCATACTAATAGGTAATTTTTTTCAAAAAATTGTCGATGCTGATTTTTCTCTTATTTTCTCAATCTTTTTTAGTTTTGAAAAATTACATGAAAGAGGGTTGAATCATCGTCGATGATTTTTTTGCATAAACTTTTTCGTAGAATATTTTCGATTCAGCCCTGGTTTGAAATGATCTTTGTGTTCAGTTTAGTACGAACGATGAAGTTGGCTCATGAGATTGAGTTTTTTGTATACCAAGATGTCCTCTTTTTTGGAAAATCTGGAAAGTAAAGGAAATGTCAGGGAATTTTGGAACTTCCCCTGGAATTTTTTTACCCTTAAAAAATAAAGAAAAAAAGAAGAGTTGTCATCAATGACATTTTTGGGTGAAAACGTCATTTCTTGACAGATTTTTTCATCAGTTTTCCAATTTTATTAAATTCAGTTGAACTTCGAGAGGGATTGGGCAGAGGTAAAAGTTGAGTTGGAGGGATGAATTTTTACTGGATCATTTTCGAGATCTCAAACTTTTGAAAAAATGGCGATATCCACTCTGCTGTTCACTTATTCCTAATTTGCAAACAGCCTCCATTACCTATATCTACTGAATTTTATAGAAGAAAAAAACGGAGGCGGTATAGGTTTTAAAAATTGAGAAAAACATGATTTTATTGCGTATTGTTCGATTCAACTTGTTTCCTCGCGCCCCCCTCCTCCGGCCTCCTTTCCACGACTGCAAAAAATTCGTATCTTTCTTTTCTTTACTTTTATAAATTCTTGGTGTTTCAAAGTAGTGAAAATCGATGTACCACTCGCTTTTTTCATCCTTTTTCATATTTTTGTCGAAATTATGGAGGGGGGGGGGGAGAACTAGGAAGTACTAAAAAGTGGCACTTGAAAAGTAAAGGGAAAATGAGGAATATTTGAACATCGTTGTCTTCAAAAACTTAATTAATGTGGAACGAAATTTTTCATTTCTTCGAAAATTTGACTTTGTAGGGGAGGGGGAGGGGTGGAGGAATGGATGAGATGATGAAAACTGAATGCATATTTGAATTCAGCACCTTCGAATCAGTAGAAATCGATGTGTTACTTAATTTTTTATATTTTTTGGATTTTGGTCAAAATTATGTACTCCTGTGCCCTCAGGGGTGTTGAGATCCTATTTTGGAAAATTGTTGGTTGCATAAAATAGTGGTTCTGGAGTTTCAGAGATCGTCTGGATGAATTCAAAAAGTAAGTTTCGTTTTCGCAATGGAATTTTTCGACCCCTGCGTGTGTACTGGGCGATCCTTTTGTTGGCGTTAATAAAGTTGCATAGCCAGTTTGCCGTAAATACGAAAAACGTTCATTGTCATTTATTATTCAATCCAGTGCTTCATCGATGACCCAATATCACTCAATCACCATCCCAAATAAAGGTAGTAACAACTTAGCCCATCTGCACCTCCTCCCCCCCCCCCCTCATAAAAATAAATTTTATTTTGGTTGGAAAATTTTCTAAACTGGAAAATTTTTTATTTTTGAATATAATAGAAAAAAATCAAAGAAAAGTTTATTCGGTTGGATTTTTTCGATTTTGCCCCTACAATTACAAAATTTTCAGTCTTGAATAAAAAAAATGAAAAAATTCTATTCTGGTTGGTTTTTTGATTTTTTTGACCCACCAATTACAACATTTTCATTTTTGAATAGAAAATATTCAAAAATTTCATTCGGTTGGATTTATTTACCAAAATTTTGAGTTTTGAATAAAAAAAACGAAAAATTCTGTTCTGGTTGGTTTTTTTGATTTTTTTGCTCCACCAATTACATTTTCATTTTTGAATAAAAAAAATCCAAAAAATTCTATTCGGTTGGATTTTTTTGATTTTTTGTCCTTTTAATTACTAAAATTTTGAGTTTTGAATTTAAAAAAAACGAAAAATTCTGTTCTGGTTGTTTTTTTCTTTTTTTTTTGCTCCACCAATTACATTTTCATTTTTGAATAGAAAAAATCCAAAAAATTCTATTCGGTTGGATTTTTTTGATTTATTGTCCTTTTAATTACTAAAATTTTGAGTTTTGAATAAAAAAAAAACAAAAAATTCTGTTCTGGTTGGTTTTTTTGATTTTTTTGCTCCACCAATTACAACATTGATTTTTGAATAGAAAAAATCCAAAAAATCTCTATTCGGTTGAATTTTTTTGATTTTTTGTCTATTCAATTACCAAAATTGATCAATCAATTTCAATTTCAATATTTTTCGAAATTTTGAGACTCTTTTCTTTTATTTTTGAAAGATTGGATGATGCTGAATGATGGTCTGAGAATCATAATTACAAACGAACCTATTTTCTGGAATTTGAGCTTATTTGTCAGTACTAGGATGAGCAATGGTGCCAATGGTCAATACCAAATACAAATTTAGAGTTGAAGGGAAATTTATTTTCAATTTTTACCACTTATTTCGCAAATCAATATATAAATAGGTAGCTTGTAGTTGTATCGTTGTTGTTGTGTGAGTTAGGAAATGAGAAAATTCTGTTAAAAACATCTCTCCTAGCCTACATTACCTATACCTACCTATACCTATACCTGTACCTATTCTATACCTATACTTAGGTAATAGGTACATATTAAGTACATACAGCCGTATCTAGAGATTACTATTCCTATACGTTGCGTTGTTGTCTTTTTAACCGAGAGAATTTAATTCTGTTTACAGGCTCTGTTATACTTAATATATTTATTAGATCCGCTGGTTAAAGGAGATTACGTTGTTATGTACTTCCATACGCTCACATCCAGCCAAAATTACGCATCGTTTACATGGCTCCGAGAAGTCTACAATATTTTACCATATAAGTGAGTAATTCGGCGGCGGTAGTCGGTACCGTGGTTTAGTTTTTGTCCCAGTGAATATACATAATCGATCTATTTGTGTAACCCTGTCTGCTCGATATACTTATAAGGTATCTTGGCTTTTCAACCCTCATTCCCGTTCGCCACTTGACAAAAATACGACAATTTGCGTAGTATCAGTATCGAAATAACACCGGCCTGTATTGTTCGGCGAACGAAATTTTTTACCTTTTTAATAATTCATCGAAAATAACCTCGCAAACTGGAGCATTCCGTTTAATTAAATTTCGCCAGCCGAAAAATCACGATACGTGTCAATTTCATTGCACCTAACGACCAAATTTACCGATACTTTTCGTAAAATGGTATCACTAAAAGAGGAAAAATTCGTTTTGTTAGATTGCGTCAAGTTGAGAAAGAAATTCTGGGGGTTTCGATTTTTTCTTAACGTTCATTTATGTTCATCCCAGGTTTGATCGAGGTGTTCGAAAGATTACAATTTGAAAATTCTCTCTCGTTCGGATTGATTTTTATTTTATTTTTTGATGTCATGCGTTGAGTAAATTAATCGATGTTAGGAATGGGTGAGGGGGCCTCTTTCTAATTTTAATTTGTTTACAACTTCTTCGGGTTACACAGGTCAACGTGGAGAATGCTGTCTGAAATTTAACGAGTGATTTCGATAGGATTTTTCACGCTGATCATGAGAAAAATGGTGAAAAAATTTCAGCACGTCAGAATTTTTCACAATTTGAATTTCTGTTGAAAATTTGTTTTATATTTTTTGATAACTTTTGACACTTGAAGTGAATTTTCTGGACAAAGAAAGAGTCCTACAAAAAAAATGAATAGAACATAAATGGTAGAGTGTGAAATTTTATTTCTGTAAGGTCCAATTAGTTTTTTTTCTAGGAGGCTTAGTATTTGAGATATTTTCAATTGAAGATGAAAGTCAATTTTATTTATTGTTTGATTACCTATTCTGACTTCAACCTATCAGATTATTTCGCCAGTTACCCGAAGGCCGAAATCTATTTTTCTTGATAATAATTCATTGAAAATAGTTCGTTGTCTGCTTGAAATTTGAAGCATTCAGATTGGATTTTTGGTTGACCATTTCTGGATTTCTTTGTCGTTTTTTTCTTTTCATTTGAAACAGGTAACACAGGGCGACAAAAAATTTTTTTGCTCTGTGTCTGGGTTCTCATGCCGAAATTCTGTTTCTAGACATCAAAATACATCACCTTGCTCAATCTTGGCTTCCAAAGTTTGCTTTGAGGGGTGGGGGAGCCAAAAACTGATTTTTTTCGAGGTCAATAAGCCTAAGCATTACAATAAAAATTGAAAAAAAATTTTTGGACCAATCTTGTAAGAAATTTCACGGAGAATCCAATGCCGCAAACCGCAGACCTCCGTTTCTTTTTTAAAAAAAGTTACAGCTCATTCTTTCCAAAATTTTGTGAAAAAATCGAATTTTTTTGTTTTTTTTTTCGCAAAGAAGTGAAATTTGAGAGAAAAGTAAATGTTTTTAAGCCATAATGACCATGGTGTGAGTTGTAGGAAATTTCACGGCGAATCAAATTCCGCAAACCGCGGACCTCTATCTCTTATTGAAAAAAAGTTACAGCTTATTCTTTACAAAATTCTGTGAAAAAATCACATTTTTTTTGCCTTTTTCACGAAAAAGTGAAATTTGAGAGAAAACTAAGGGTTTTAAGGACGAGCTGTAACTTTTTTTCAAAAAGAGATAGAGGTCCGCGGTTTGCGGCATTCGATTCGCCGTGAAATTTCCTACAACTCTCACCATGGTCATTATGGCCTTAAAATCCTTACTTTTCTCTCAAATTTCATTTCTTTGCGAAAAAAACCCAAAAAATGTGATTTTTTCACAAAATTTTGGAAAGAATGAGCTGTAACTTTTTTTAAAAAACAGACGGAGGTCTGCGGTTTGCGGCATTGGATTCGCCGTAAAATTTCCTACAAGATTAGTCCAAAAAAATTTTCAATTTGAAAAAAAAAAAAAATCCTTTATTAGCTACATAAAAGCAACCCAAATTTGGCAATGAGAACCCAAAAACAAAATTCGTGTCGCGTTTGAATTTCTTAATTCCTGAATGTGATGAATTGCTAAACTTTCAGCTAAAATATCTCGAAAACTTCGCCTCCCAGGAAAAAATTAATTGGAGTTTGAAAAAATAAATTTTTACGCTCTACAATTTATATTCTATTCATTTTTTTCGCGGGATCCTTTCTTTGCTTAGAAAATCGGCTTGAAGTGTCAAAAGTAACACAGGTCGACATTTTTAAACTTTTGAAATGCTGTTTGAAGATCAATGGGCTGATTTTACATTTTTAGTGCTGATCTTGAAAAAAGTAGTGAAAAAATTCCATCACCCTTGGATTCTTCACAATTTGAATATTTTGTTGAACATTTTTTTGCACCTTTTGATAACTTTTGATACTTAAAGTGAATTTTTTGAGCAAAGGGAGGGTTAAACGAAAAAAATGAATAGAACATAAATTGTAAATCGTGAAATTTTCTTTCTGTAACGTCCAATTCATTTTTTCTTAAGAAGATTAGCTTTCGAGAAATTTCAGCTGAAAATTCAAAGTACGACTTATTTTTTTTATTGAAAATGTCTAAAAAAAAATTGAGCCTTCTAGAAAAAATTTAATTATGTAGAATTTACAGAAAGGAAATTTAACGGTTTACAATTCATTTTCTACTAATATTTTTTGTGGCGGTTTGATTTTCCCAGAAATTCGATTTTTGTAATGAATCACATTTTCAACATTTCTCATTTGTAACAATAATGGAAATGACAAAGGCCGGAAAATCAACAATTTTTTTGCGTAATTTGTATGCTAATTGATGATTCTGGGCTACTTTTTAGGGGTGAGTTTGAATATTTTTTTCAGTTTTTCTTCTTCACGTCAAGATTTTTCATAATTGAGAGAATTTGTTTTACATTTTTTGATTCAACTTTTGACCCTTGAAGTCGATTTTTTGAGCAAAGAAGGGGTTCAACGAAAAAAATGAATAGAAAATGAATTGTGGAGCGTAAAATTTCCTTCTTGTAGGATCCAATTAGGTTTTTTTAGGAGGCTTATGTTTTTGAGATATTTTCAGTTTTAAAAAGAGTTGAACTTTCAACCTTTAACTAAAATATCTCGGAAGGTAAGCCCCTTTAGAAAAACCAATTGGACTCTACAGATAGGAAATTTTACGCTCTTCTATTTATGTTCTATTCATTTTTTTCGTTGGACCCTTCCTTTGCTCAGAAAATTGACTTCAATTGTCAAAAATTATCAAAAAGGGTAAAAAAATGTTCAAAAAAATTTCAAATTCTGAAAAATCCTTGGGTGATGAAATTTTTTTCACCATTTCACTATAAAAATCGTACCTACAATAAACTTCAAACAAAAAAATTTCAAATTCTGAAAAATCCTTGGGTGATGAAATTTTTTCACTATTTCACTATAAAAATCGCCCAATAAACTTCAAACAAAAAATTTCTAATTCTGAAAAATCCTTGGGTGATGAAATTTTTTCACTATTTCACTATAAAAATCGTCCATTAAACTTCAAACAGAATTTTCTATATAAAATTGTGTAAGTAATCAAAAAATGTAAAACAAATTTTTAATAAAAAATTCAAATTATGAAAATTCTCGACGTGATGGAGGAAAACTGAAATTATATTCGAGCTCAGCACTACAAAATAGATCATAAACACCTATCAGGGTTGATTAGGTAGAAAAAATTTGAAAAAAATGCAGACCTGTGTTATTTATCATTTTCAGCATAAGAATTTTTTCAATGATAAATAGACATGTTTTGTTTTCGAAATATTTTAATTTCATTCCATCTTAATTGATTTATCCGGTGTTTGTCTATATCGTGACGATTAATAATAGAAAAAAAATATTTAACGACCATCCCTGCTGACGAATTGCGAAGCTACTTCTAAAATAATTCTAAACCCAAGCTGTACTCGACTAACTCATTTGTATGGTTTCAGGTACAAGAAGAATTTGAAAGCGTTCTACGTCGTGCATCCTACATTCTGGACTAAGGTACGAATAACGTGAATATTTTCCATAAACTTCTACATAGATACGAATTTCCACGAAAGACTTCAACCTTTAGGTTATGGCGTAATCGATAAACCATGGCATTTCTTTCGGATCCACTTATTTAGGCGAATGACTGAAAATTCAGGCTGCGATGAAATTTCTGCGAAGTGGATAAAAATAGAATATAGAAAAGGAAAGAAAATTGATTGGTAAACAAATTTTATTACCGCAGAAAATTGAAAATTGCGAATACGTTGATTTCTCCTAAAAATTCGAGTAAAAATAGTCTCGTCGCGAGGCCCGAATTAAATTTTCCCGTATGGATGGAAAAATTCGATAAAATTTTTCATTTGAATTTTTTTTCGAAATGGCGACAACGCCAGCGTAGGTAGTTAGGTGTAGGTACTTCCTGGCTGATAGTTCTTTCACACTGAACTATGCTCGTAGTCGTAGTATTCGTGTTGTTGAATACGAAGTGACTATTAACGAAGCTCGCTACCTATTAAACTTGCTTATCGTAAGAGATTCAGCGTTTTTTTCTCACACATTAACGAGCGAGCTTGGTAGGTACCTACCTTTACAGTATAGATACATGACAAAGATATAATGATCGTAAGAAACGTAGTGTAGATTTTTTTTTCGTCTCTGACGCGAGATTTTCTCTTTGCAGATGATGGTTTGGTGGTTTACAACGTTCATGGCTCCAGCTATTAAGCAAAAGGTTATTAGTATATCCGGAATTGAATATTTATACAGTTTAATTAGCCAAAAAGAATTGGAAATTCCAGCCTTCATCACCGAATACGATATGACTGTAAGTAAATTATGAAATGTTGATCTATGCATTGATATTATTTTTTATCGAGTTTATTTTACCTCTTGTATGAGTCTTGTTGAAGTAATTATGACGCTGGTATCTTAAAAAGGCCCTTTTTTTTAGTGCTCCTTTTTTGTCCCTATTTTTAACGAAAAGTTCTTGAAGTTACTTTTCTTAAATAAATTTTTTTCGTTGAAGAGGAAAAAAATAAAATTCACTCCGAATGAAAAAACATTTTGAAAATGTGAAAATTCATTTTTCGTTCTCTTTTTATTCGATTATTTGAAATTTTGAACTATTTTTTTTTTTTAAATTTAATTTTATTATACTGGGAGTTTATAATTGCTAAGACTTTTACTGATTTTGGTTGAAGTTTGAGGAAATAATAGACAACAGAGCATCGCCGATACTTATTTTCATAGATTTAGTCAAGAGTAGGAAAGGAGAAGACCAAACCGATCAGTGGTGAAGGCCAAGTTTACATCCCTATTGACAAAATTGCATTTTTAGGTCGAAAAATTAGGTTTGAATGGCAAAATTTGCAAAAATGAAAGCTTCTTTTGTTTTGATTTGGAAAAATCTAATAAAAAATAGGGGGTTAGGCAGCTAAAACCAGAAAAATTCGGTTTGAGTCGAATATGTTCAAATTTTTATAGACATTCCTCTCAAAAAATTTAATTTTGGTTCTTTCTGAAGATGAAAGGAGGAAAGAACACTGATTGGTGAAATTTCAATATCTTTTAAAGAGTTGAAAGTATTAATAAGAGTGATTGTTTTGCACTTTTTTCGTAAATTAAAGAGGAGGTAGCTAGGAAGTTATGCATGGACCTCAAAATAACATGGTTAAAATTTAACCCTCTCTTTCTTCTTTTCTCACCAAGCCTTAAAATTATTTAATCATATTCGAAAAGTTTTGAAAAATTGTTTTTTTTTTTAAATATAAAAATGATTGTAGGAAAAATATACCCGTCATCTTCACCCTATTAATCAGTTTTTTTTTTAAAGATCGTTTTTTTTTCGTGTTCTTTTCAATATTAAGCAAAAATCTAAAAAATTAGCCCAGGACTTTTTTAGTTTTTTTTAAAAATACAATGTACAAAATTATGTTTTTTTCAAATATTGGAATACCTAAGCATGAGACATCGTAGCCGATTGTTCAGTGTGTATTCTAAGATTTTTTTGGAGCTGCTCAAATTGGAAAGTTGATGTTTTTTACAAATTTTTTCTACCCGGCGCTCCTCCCTTCCTCCGTCCTCATCTCCGGAGGAGAAATACAAAAATATGCAATCCAATTTCAATCTCCTGTTTAATCAGAAAATCTTAGTACTTAAAAATGATGAAGTTAGAATCCGGGATGAAACTTGGGCAAAAATCTCGAGGGATGAAAATAAAAAATTTTCTGACTCATATTTTTTAAAAAGATGAAAATTTACCGACCTGCAGTCATATGAAAATAAAAAACAAAAATTTGTGCTTTTTCGAGCTACTTTTTCAACGTTGAAAAAAACTAATTCCTTAATGGCCACCTCCCTTCCAAAAAATCGAACCATATTTTTGAAAATTCCATTCAGATCGCCCCCAAAGTCACCTGATGAAGGAAAAGGACAAATTTTTTCTGTTTCAAAATATTCAATTGTTCGGAATGGAAATGCATCGTTTTGAGAATTATAAATGTGTAAATCTATGGAGCCCAAGTAAAAAGATGGCGAAATTTTTCGAAGAAAAATGCATCCAAAAGCTGAATTTTTTCGTGCTACTTTTTGAACTTCCAAAAAAAACGACATTCCTGAACGAGTTTTTCTCCTTTCAAAAAATTCCATAATAATTTGAAAATTCCATTCAAGATTATCACTAAGTCCCTTGATGAATGCGAAGGACAATTTTTTCTACTTGAAAATATTCAATTGTCTGGGTTAGAAGGGAAGAATGAATGTTCTACCCTCATTTTGAAAATGAATTGTATTGAAATACTGAATCCGAGCGAAGCTAAGGCGAAACTTTTTCAAGAAAAAGGCATTCAAAAGCTGAAATTTCTTCGTTTACTTAATCAATATTTTAGTATTGAAAGGGAGGTTTTTTCAGAACTTTCTTCTGAACTACCCAAATTTTTTTGGAGCTGCCCAACAGATTTTTGGAGCCACCCAAACAAAACCTAAAAACCCTTTAGAATACACACTGCGATTATTTAGTGGGTTAAAATATTCATGCTTACAATCTACAATTTTTTTCAATTTTTTACTGATATTGAAAAAATAAGCCTTGAGAAATAGAACGAAGATGAAAATGGTGCCAATAGTATTTTTGGGTAAAAACATCCGTATTACTAAAACCATTTATTTAAAAAAAAAAACAATTTTTCAAAATTTTTCGGATATTGTCAGTTTTTAAGGTCCAGTGTGAAGGAGTAAATAGAGAGTTAGGGAGGCGGAATTTTTACCAAGTTTTTTTTTGAGATCTGGATACAATTTTTTATCTACCTTTACGTTTCAATTTTTGAAAAAAATTGACTGGTGTTCTAAGGGGGTCATTTAGCCACTGGTGGAATTTCGTCAAAATGTTTATGCCATTCGATTTGTTCTGGTAGAGGATGATTTTAGAGCGCATGAGCAAATTTTCATCTCATCCATGGGAGGATGGGGCCCCAAAATACGTGATTTTTAGGATAAAAATTCTATCTCAGCGAGTTTTCACCCGGTTTTTTTCAAACTTGGCTCGTAGGTGGAGGTACTTACTAGAGGGGAATATCCTGAAAGTTTTTCAGATTTTTCCAACCACTATAATAACTTTGAATTTGATATTGAAATTTTCAAATCGCCCTGGGAAACACAATTTTGGTGCTGATTGAAATTTTATTTTTTTACTCCAATGTATTTCAACTGGTCATCGACTTGAAAAAAAAACACCTAAGAAACTTGGAAAAATTGGGTTCATCTTGCAACGGTTTCAAAAAAGTGGAGATATCAAAAAAATGTGAAATTAAAGTTGTAAAGAATTGAAAACTGATCATTTCACGTTTTGTAATTTTTTCCCCATCTAGCAATGAAGAGGAGTAATTATGGCTCGAAAAATAAAAAAATCATACTCAAAATTTTTGTACAACAACTTCTTTCCATTGCAAAATGGGGAAAAAGGTATGAAACAAAAAATGATTGTTTTTTAATTCTCTACAACTTTTGTTTTAAACTTTTTTTCATATCTCCACTTTTTCGAATATTATTGACAACCGGTTCAAAACTGCTAAACTGGTTTCAAAAAAATATACCACATTTTAATCGTGTCCGTGTGTAGACTTTATTTCAATAAAAACACCCGAACCCCAATTTTTTGGTTCAAACCGGTTTCTAAATTTGTGGACACCCTATAGGTAGGACTGAAAGTTTGATTATCGATCTTCAATGCTCTCGTCGTCGCGAAGAACACATTGCCATTTGAACCGTTTTGGTATCTCATTTCAATTCTGAGATATCCAAAAGTGTTTCAAGTGAACAAGACTTCTGTGTCATACTGTACTTATTGAAGGGTAGAAGGGGGGGGGGAGAGAGGACAATTTTTTCATTTTTTTTTCAGCTCTGATTAGAATTAAAAATTTGAGTTCCTGTTTGCTTTTGGCTCATTCTATGTCAACTCGACCAGGTTTTGATCTTGGGTCTTCCGATATCGCTCAAAATTATTTTACGAGTTCTCCTCGATGGTCTAATGAAGGAATCGCCGTCATTCCGATCCTAATCCTTCAGGGGGCGGGGGGTGGCCCTTGTAATTTTCGTAAAATTGGGATTTTTTGCGAAATTGCTCAACTTTGAAGGAGCATATCTCGAGATTGGTTAGATCTAAGATAAATCTGTTCATGCTGTTTTGTAAAGAATTGAAAGGAGATTCAAAATTGATAATCACTTTTTGAAAAGTTCAAAGTTCAGCTCTTGTGATGGAAGCTCAACTTTCATGATAAGTGCAAAAGATGAAGGGCTCCATTAAAAAATCTGAAAAAATTACTATGAAAAGAACATTTAATGTATTTTTTAACTAATTACTTTTCAATATGGGATCTCAATATCCCTGGGGGGCACAGGGGTCCTAAATTTTGGTCAAAATTCAAAAAGAATGGAAAAAGTGAAGTGATATATCGATTTCTACTAATTTGAAGGCGCTGAGTTCGAATATGTACTTAGTTTTTTCATTTGACCCCTCTGACCTCCCATCAGCCCCCTAATGAGGTTAAAATTCAAAAAAATGAAAAATAACGTATGACGTGTCGTTTGTTGGGTTTTTGAGAGCGCTGAGTTCGAATATTTGCTTATTTTTGGGATTTGACCCTTTAGTGCCCCCCTAGTCTCCAATTTTGAAAAAACACTGATTTTTTAAATGATTTAGTAATTTTGGAGTCAGTGTGGAGAACGAAAGAGGCGGATCGAGAAAGTAAGTTGATAATCGAGCTCAGCACCCTCGAATTAGTAGAAATCGATATGACACATGCTATTTCCATTTTTTGCATGTGTTTTTTCAAAATTGGAGGCTAGGGGGCACTAAAGGATCGAGAATCCCAAAAATAAGCAAATATTCGAACTCAGCGTCCTCAAAAACCCAACAAACGACACGTCAGCGTCATACGTTATTTTTCATTTTTTTGAATTTTAACCTCATTAGAGGGCTGATGGGGGGTCAGAGGGGTCAAATGAAAAAACTAAGTACATATTCGAACTCAGCGCCTTCAAATTAGTAGAAATCAATATATCACTTCACTTTTTCCATTTTTTTGAATTTTGACCAAAATTTAGGACCCTTGTACCCCCAGGGATATTGAGATCCCATATTGAAAAGTAATTTGTTGAAAAATACATTAAATGTTCTTTTCATAGTAATTTTTTCAGATTTTTTAATGGGGCCCTTCATATTTTGTACTTATCATGAAAGTTGAGCTTCCATCATAAAAGCTCAACTTTGAACTTTTCAAAAAGTGATTATCAATTTTGAATCTCCTTTCAATTCTCTACAAAACAGCATGAACAGATTTATCTTATACCTAACCAATCTCGAAATATGCTCCTTCAAAGTTAAGCAATTTCGCAAAAAATCCCAATTATACGAAAATTACAAGGGCCGCCTCCCGCCCCCTGAAGGATTAGGATCGGAATGACGGTGATTCCGTCATTAGACCATCGAGGAGAACTCGTAAAATAATTTTGAGCGAAATCGGAAGACCCAAGGTCAAAACCTGGTCGAGTTGACATAGAATGAACCTTTTAGATTAATTTAATTACGTATGAAAAAAATATACTTCCACCAAAATGTTCAGAAATAAGTAACTTTCAGCTCCTTTTTTTAGTAAAATGTGGTCCTTGAAATGCCCTATTTTTTGAAAAACATTGCTCGAATGTATGATAATGGTAATTTTTTTATTTTTCAGATAAACGGGATACGATATTTTCAACCATTACCATCAACGTCGACTTGACAAGACGACTTCTGAAGGTAGTATTATGAACGGAAAGTCGAAGCCGACCATTCAGCGTGTTATTTTTGAATTTATATATTTATGAAAATAACAAAATGAAAATCGAAACCACGTTTTGTAGTTTCGAATAAGCATTAAATGTATGATCGTTATAACCCTTTAAACAAATGATTGATCTGCGTGTGTACGTGTATTTAACCCGGATCGTTACGGTTCTAATTTTTCTTTCGTTTACTAGTTATTGATTCGGTTGTTATTAATTATTGTTTCTGTTCTTTTATTATTTTCTTTAAAATTTGGGATTTCGGTCCCGATGGTATTGAAAATTGTGGAGTTGTTTTAATTTCGCACCTTATGCGCCTTTCATTCACTTTTTATATTTATTTTTGTTGTTCGAAAAAAAAAAGATGTTCTGGATGTGAATTTTAGGGTTACCAGTAGTGATGATAATCGAAAGGAATTTGACTGATGGTTTTACCAATGCCAAGGTATACGTTTTAATCAGGGTTTTTAATCGTTCGAAAAATTATTTCGCTTTTAATGTTCATTTTAATTTTTTTCGGCGTGAAATTGTTTAGATGTAACTGTTTTTTTTTTAACGGTCTTCCTTGAATTCATGTTCAAATTGACGCACGCGATTATTTACCTAGCTGCTTGATAGTATTTTTTTCTCTCCTCTAATATTATACAGGGTACAAGAAAGATAACAAGCTGATGCTTTTCTATGCCTTTATTTTCCTCTCTCCCTCTTCACATTCCATAAACTAATTTATCAATTAGATTTTAAATATTATTCTCGTACAATAATCTTATTTCGAAGCTAGAGACAATAACGCGAATCGTGCATTTATTTAGTTGTGAATGTTCTTAAGAAAAAAATTTTCGGCGAGGATTGCTTTTTTTTTGTCGTCGAGGTCTCTTAAGAATAAGTGCACGTTTTGGAAGGGATGAAGCTCGATCGTCTATTGGCAGTTTTTTCAACAAGTTGCAGTAGACGTCGTCCTTTTACGCACAAATTTAATAAATTCGATCATTTTGACTTTTTAAAAAAATTCTACAAATGCTGATAACTTTGGATTTATTTGACCCTTCCTCCCATGAGGTAATTTTGATTCGTCCCGGAGAGTGTATGTTTCCTCTATTTGGATTTTGAAGGGTGCAAAAATATTGAAGAGATTTTTGATAATTTGAGTATGAAATTTAAATGAAACTTGATTGATAATTAAAAATGAAACCTCCGAACAGGGGAAAGATGCAACTTCTGGCTTGGCAAAATTGTTTCTCCAATCAAAATAGTTGCGAGTTGAATCTAAGTTTTTTTTAAATTACCGTTTTGTGAAAAATTTTGTTAAAAAAATTGAAAAAAATCGTATGTACTTTTGAATCGAAAACCATCAGAAAAAAATCCACACCAGGCTGGAATTTTTAATTTTTCCCCTCCTTCCTCCCATCAGCTAAATACGGTTCTTCCATAAGAATATAATTATTTTTTTTGAAGTAAGAGAGTGAAAAAAATTGAAGAGCTTATACGAAATTTTGAGTATGAAAATTCAATGGCCCTTGAATGATACCTGAAAAATGAAGTTTTGAAAATTTTACTTTTTCTAATTATTTTTCAGGGGTATGATTGGTTTTGATGAAATATTTCGTGCCAGATTGAGCAGGAGAGGGGCAGGGGGAGGGGTAGCCTGCTTTCCGTGAATGGTAAAATTAAATTTTCAGGCCAAAAAATTCGACTTGAGTCGAAAATTTTTTGAATGTGGTGATCTTTTTTTGAAAAATTTTTCAAATTGAGAAAAAATTGAAAAAAAATATGCTTCGAGTCGAAACAATTCATCTAGTTTGGAAATCTACAATTTTTTGCCCCTGTTGCCCCTTCAGCAAGGCGATTTCAGTTTGTCCACGAATGCAATATCTTTTTGTAGTACGAAAATGGAAGTAAGTTTGGAAAATTCAATTATAAAATTTTGAAGAAAATTGATTGATGAAAAATGAAGTTTTTAAAATTTTCCTCAATTTTTTAGGGTTTTCATAGAGTATTTGGAGCCAGATCAGATGGAGGGGGTCGGAGTGTTTTCTGGATTTTTTCGCCATTTTTATGCAATTTTTCTTACCACAAATTCGCCCAAAAATTTTTATTCTTCGATAAAAAAGTTCAAAGGAGAGGGAAATATTGAAAATGCTTGCTATTTTCTAGATTCCTTTGTATCAAATTGAAATTTTTGCCATTTTCTGGGGTTTCTTGCCAGAAAACACATTCCCTACAAAAATTAGATTTCCAACATTTTAGCCATCCGCATTAATCTGGAGCCATGCGCTGGACCCTCCTTTTTCTTATGGAATTTAACATTAAGATAGCAAGCTAAAAACGAAAAAAAAAATGATTTTTTTGGAAGGGGAATAATCCAAAATTTCCAAATATTTCTGAAAAATCTAATATGACTCAATTCTGATTTTTAGAGATGAACTTCAGACCCAAGAAACCATCTTCGGGGTTTGAGGGGGCTCTATCATTGGATAAAATATTTAAAATGTACTATTTGAGGCCTCCTAGGAGCCTCTACTTTTTTCTCGAATTTTCAGCCCCTCTCTCACGTAATTTCTGTGTGCTCTCATGAAATGATTATCTACCTGAATTTTCGTAACGAGGTAAAAAAAAAAAAAACTGAAAAAATTGTTCTTCGGATCAAAAAAATCAAGAAAAATTCCATTTCGGCCGAGAATTTTCGATTTTTTGGTCCCAGAGAATATCATTTTTGTTTGTAAAATTTGGAAAGCAGTTGATAATTTTCTCGTTCTAAAAAATTGATTTTTGTGTAACGGAATGCTTGAAATTTTTTTTTTCTCTTTTTCCCATGTGTAGCATTCTCAACGCATGCCAAGTATACAGGAAACTTCAGCTATGCCCAAGCTATTACATCGTAAATTCTCTCCATACCATTCCACGTTTTGAACAATTTTCTAAATTAAGTTTTTGACTAGCTATAAAAAATTGTATATTATTTTCGACATCTCTACGTAAAACGATCCCACTTTTTTCTCGATATGGTCTACTTTTTGACTTTGGAATCGTTCGAAAAGCTTTAAGGGGCAGATTCGCCCTCCTTATCTTCATTTTTGTCAATTTCTCTCTCAAAAATAATTCTATTTAAAAAATATCTCAAATTCAGAAATAAATTCGAGCTTCATCCCATCCTATGATATTAGAAAAATAAACTTGAGAAAATCCAACGATGTGCACAGTAATCATTTTAGAGTTTGAATTGCATAACCGCGTTTTTTTTTCCTAGGTAGTGTATTGTAATGCGATTTTCTTGACTATTAGCAATGTTTATACTAAATTTAAAATTATAGTATGTTATTACTTCACTTTTTCATAGTTGTTGCACCAATTCGGTTAGGTAGGATGCGCTGTATACTATTAGTAGTCGTACCTATACATATATTTATACCTTTAAAAAAAATTGGCCATATTTAAAAAAGTTACTACCTACGTAATTATTCGAATTGATGATTTTGACCGATTATCAATATGTAAGCTATTCATATCGAATATTTATTATTTCTCCGCCGTAAATCTTCAATACTCGTGTTATATTTCTAAGTGCCAGTATCTACATATTTATTTAGGTATTCGTTATCGTTTTCTTTTTCTATTAGTATCGTCGATAGGTATGATTATAATTTTTTTCGTTTTCGTTTTCGCTTATCCAGTGATGATATTCTAAATAAGTTCTAAGCAAAATAATGAAAAGCGAGCGCATCTTACTGAGCATTTCGTAAAACGATGTTACATAAGGTGAAGAGAGCAAACTGAATTTATAAACAAAAGACTAAACATTATACCCGTTGATCTCATTATTCTGATAAAACGACGAATTAAAAAAAAAAAATACCGCAAGATTCATTATTGTATGTATAGGCAGATAAATTTGATTAGTCCGCGGTGGTAACTGCCTCATCTATGTTTTCCAACAATCTGCATTATAGCTGAAGTTTTCTACCTACGTGTATCTTCGACTATTATACTACTAATCGCAATCAATATTTAAAAAAAAGAAGGCTCGTGTGTTGTTGATCTTTTTTGTTTTATAATACATGTGATATTGAAAGAGATATTGCTTAAAAATCGGCACTTTTACCTCTTCTTTGTCTTTTTTGCCCTTATATTGGTTTTCTAGACAGCTTGAAAATGAGAGAAAAAAAATCGGCTGTTTTCAATGTGTGTTTTCTTCTTCGGCTATATAAGATTTTAGAACGGTGTAGATCGCATTCTGAAAAAATTTTGCCTTTTTTTTTATTTGACCGGTCGATTTAGATTATTAATAAGTATCTAATATCTCTATACCCAGATGTAGCTGTATGTGCTGACTGGTTCATATTACAGACTTATTGGGCTGTAATACTACCTCTGTAATCATTGTTATTTCGCTTTTTATAAATTTACTTTTTTTTTAATTGTTATCAATTTAGTTGTTTTTCAAGTTTTAGAAATATTGTTATTCATTGTAATTTTGAATTCATGTTTTAAGTCATAAATGAACATATTTAATTGTAAATAAATTATTTACTTGGAGATGGATTGTGGTTGGTTTTTAAATTCGGTATTCTGCTCGGATCGTAGTCGTGACTGGACCTTCTGAGTGGGGTGTGCCAAAACTTTTGGGCCCTCCAATAAAATCAAAAAAATGCCTACCTATGTCCAAAAAAATTTAATCAAAATAATAAATAATAATATTGAATCAATTTCAAAAATTATCCAAAATTTGAGAAATGAACTTTAGCTTTAGAAATTTTAGATATTCCAACTCAAAGTAAAATTTTGAGCCCAAAGAAAAATAAATCGAAAGTACATCATAAAAGAACCTCATGCAAAATTTCAGATGCTGAAGTTCATTTTTCAAATTTTGGCGAATTTTTGAAATAAAAATTCAGCGAGTGACTTTTCATCGAAAAATATGACTTGAGGAATTTTTCACAACGTGATAAAAAATATTCCATTAGAAGAATGAAAATTAGTGCATTCAACGTTATCTGAATTTTCAGAGATTGTGTACTCAAGTTTAAATGATTTTTCCATAACTTGCGATGACTTTGCAAAAACTGGGAAATTATTCAAAACTTTGCATAATTTTCCAAAAGTAGAGCGACTTTTTTCCACAGCCTGAACGATTTTCCCGAAAATTGAGGAATCTCCCAAAACTTAGACAATTTTTTTAAAAAGAAAGATACTTTACAAATCAGAAAATTTTATGAAATTTCCATAATATCATAAAAATTGCAAGGTTTCCCAAAAAAATAATAATTTCTCAAGAAATTTGGCTGTAGGTGAGTTTATTCCCGACGAAATACCCATGTGAAAGAATGGACGAATAGATTTCCATTTTTTTCGGGGTATAGGTACGAGTTGAATCTCACTTTTTCTCAAAAATTTCTTTCAACTCTGGATTTTTTCAAATTCAAACTCCAAATTTTTTTTCAATACATATTTCCAACACCAGAATTTTTTTCAACCTAAAATTTTCTCAGATTTTTCCATGTTAAAAAAATGTACTTTTCTGAAATTTTTCTGAAAATAGTTTTCAGTATTGAAAATTTTCTTGAAAAAAGGATATTGCCACCAGGGCACAGATGCGGAATTGAGGATTTTTCGGAATGAGAAAAATTTCAAACTGTGAAAAATTTGGCCAAGTGTGGGACATTTTTGTCGGATTCCCTAATTTTTTCAATTCTTCTGCTGCATCCCAAGGATCATTTTTTGTAGAATGAAAAAATGGTTTTAATTCTCAAAAATTCCTTTTTCTCATCCTAGGCATAAATTGTAGTAAAAAATAAAAATATTGCTGCGTCTAAATTTCATAAGACGACTGATGTGAAAACTCGTCGAAAAAATGAATAAAACACGAATTTTGTGCATTAATCGATGTTTTTCGTTGAGAAGGATATTCCGTCCTATGGGTTTATGGTTCGAGTAATGGGTCAAAATGACTTCAGAAATGGATTTTAGGGGTAAAAAACGTGCATTTTGACACCCCACTTGAATATTATTTTTTAATTTAGCCCTTCCCCCATCTCTCTTATGGACCCTTTTTGGATTTTTTGATGAAATGACATCGGAAACTGAATCCGTGGGTAAAAAAAAACGTGGATTTTGATACCACACTTGATTTCCATGAGACATTTATTCACCTCGATCCTTCCACCTCGGCCTAATAAATTCAAAAAAAATAGTTTTGGTTAGAGTTGTAGATCAAAATGACTTCAAAAAATTGATTCAGAAGCTCTGACTATTCTATGGAAGTAAATTTTCTCCCCGTCCTCGGAAAATCGACTTGAAATATTTTTATCGAATTTTCCTTGATTTTTTTTCGGTCACACTTTGTAATTTAATTACTTTTGCCCCCCCCCTCCTGCGGGCACAAAAAAATTGAAAAGGAAATACTTGGGTAGTTTTTTAACTGAAGATCAGTAAAAAATCACTAATTTTTTGGCAGGATTGAAAAAATCTTGTTAATGTGGGTATCTATCACGTAATTGGGAAAACTAAATATCTGAGTTGAGATTTTTCCAGATTTTCCCCCCACCCTAGCAAAATTCCTTCAGAACGTCACAGCGTACTTGCGCAGTAAAAAATAAATAAAACAAGGTTTTTTCGATTAAAAAGTTAAAAAATTATGTGGTTTTTGGAAGAATTTCTCAAAATATGTTATTTTGGTTAAATAAGAAAAAAATATCACCTGAGCAAATTTTTTAAAAAGAAATCACGGTTGAAAAGTAAAGAGTGCCCATTTTTTCCAACATTTTACAATCAGTTTTTGATCGCCTGAGGAGAGGAATTCCCTATTCCTCCTTCCTTAGGTCGAAGTCTGAGGTGTTTCAAACATTGGTATCGGTCAAAGTCTGTTTTACAATTACAATATTTACTCAGATACCTACTAATCTCATTTTACTTAGAGACGTGTTGTGGTTTACTCGTGTGAAACTTAGATCAGGAATTTATAGAATTTGAAGTTTATTTCGGTATTTGAAAATTTTGAATATAATGTTATTACTAAATCGTCGATATTAACCAGTAAATTGATTATTTCAATAAGTATCAATTAGAGAAAAAACCAGTCCGATAAAGGTAAGTAAAAAATGTAACTTAACGATTTATTACCTATGAGTAAGAATTGAAAAAATGATGCAACTGAGTAGAAATGTTGAGGAATTTATGAAAACAAGTTATCTGCATATTTTAAAATTCAAAACTGTCAAGTTTTTTAAATGCAACACCTAAAATAAAACTATAATGATTTTTACATTTCTTTTTTTTTTTTAAATTCATAAAATTCGTTCCAAAAGTATTGCTTTGGTATTTTAAAATTTCATTTCTTGAAATTTTTATCCCGATTTCGATGGATTGGTGAATGAAATTAGAAAAAAATATGATTTATTTGTTTAAAAAAATGTCTCAGGTTAAGGGTCAAACGACGACGAGACAAGTTATGACTCATCTTCTGGAAAAAAGCATAAGGAATTGCCTACATAAGATTACAGAGGCATAATTAAGATTTTACACTCAACAGTAAGAAATGTCACGAATTCCTGCAATGACGGCGTTATTATGGGGCTTCGACCATTTTAAGTAATGCCAAAAATATCAAAAAATCAATCCTTGCACGATCAGTTGACAAAAAAAAAAAAATGACGAAAAATGACGAAAGTAGACTGATGAGATTCTCAGATTTCTGTTGAGTGTTGGGAATGTTACTAACAAAAATTCGATGACTTTTGGTGTTTTGGTAAAAGTCTGTTGTTTTTTCGTGGACGATGATTCAATTTTTAGATATAACCGGGTACCACCACAAAAAAAACTTAGATCGACATGTTGCCTATTTTGAAAATTGAAGGGACAAAATGCTGCTTCAAAAACATCACGTCAAAAAAATTTTTCAAGCATGGAAATGGACAGTACATACTTTGAAAATTGAACAAACTTTTACTTCATGACGTTTTGTCTAACTTCAAAATTGAAGGGGCTATAAAAAAATATTTTAAAAAAATCTAAAAAATTAACTAATCAACGGAATGAATAGTATGTTGAAAACTGAAAAAATTTTGTTCAGTAGACTTTTTGCACGACATCGAAAATGATGGGGCTACGGGGCACTCAAAATAAATGGGCTTCAAAAAATTTTCAATTTTTTTCAATTTTTAATGACCCTTAGCCCCAACATTCTTGTGGTTAGGGAAAAAGTCTTCAGAACAAAATCTCTTCAGTTTTCAACGTACTATCCATTCTCTTGGTCAGTTCATTTTTTGAGAATTTTTTTAAACAATTTTTTTTGTAGCCCCTTCAATTTTAGAAATAGGCAAAAAGTCATAAAGTGAAAATTTGTTCAGCTTTCAAAGTACTTTCCATTCCCTTAGTTGAAATTTTTTTGATTTTTTTTAGAAGCAGCATTTGCCCTTTCAATTTTCAAAATAGGCAACATGTCCGTCCACAGTTTTTTTTGTGTGGTAAGTAGTAAGTATAAGTACCCAGTTATATCCTAAAAAATATGTCTGGAAGATGATTCATGGAACACCCGTATTCGAAGATGAAGAATCATCCTCCACTCACACGACTCCTGTGGATATTGAATATTTTTGCACGATTGGAAAAATCACAGACTAGGTATATATAGGTACTGACATTATTTCGGTTCCAGGTATCACGTGTAATTAAGTATCAATCCTGAATAAAAATAAATCCGAGCATCTTAAATGGACTGTGACCGAAGTGCAGAAATCGAAATCGGATGGAACTCGCCTGTAAAGGTACCAAGCCTGCAGAACTTGGCTCTGAACGAATTCATCGAGGATTTATGGCAAGCTATGTTGACCAACAATCGTCAAAATGGCACTCTGCCAGATTTACTGGGAACCTCCTCGACACCCTATTCATTCAGTTGTTTGCTGAACGGTCAACCATTCAGAGTGATATTTCCCGGATCCAATGTAAAAGTATTGCCCGAAGAACCGCTCAATATAATAACAGAAATTAAGATCAAAATGGAACGCCGTCTCTCAAATTTAAAATCGAACTTTAAAAAATGGCTGGACCAGCACGTCACATATTTCAGTTTCCACTGCAACCTTCCTTTTTACATTTTGAATCGTTTCGACGAGATCGTTTACGATTATGAAAACGATATCGACTACGTAGAAACTGCCAAAAAAATGATTTCTTGTCCAAATTTCAGTTCTATGGATAAATTCGTAATCGCGTGCGTTTATTGTTTCGAGGAAGAAATTAAATTATTCTGGCCTTCCGTAATGCGAGATTTATCTACAAATATCACCGAATACAAACCATTGAGTTGGTATGATTCGTTGGACTGCCGTAATCTGGTATATCATTGGTATCATCGTATGTCCAATCCGAACCACAATTACACCCCTGATCATAAAATATTAGCGGGACTTGTAGTCGATAATGTATCAGCGATGGAATATTTTTGGAATAAACTGAATGGTGTAGATCAATGTTATGTCGTCGAAGTTGTTTTCTGTTTTGACTACAAACCGCGTTCTAGGTTACAAGATACTAGAGCGATGATCAGCGCTAAATATTTATTTCCTAAATTAAACGAAACGTTTATCCAGATAATTGGAATGGCTCACAGCAAAGACATAATGTTGACGTTGTTAAAAAATGCAAATCTGTGGAAATTCGTGATACCTATTTGGTTCCGTGTAAAAAATTTTATTACTGGGTTTCATTTTGCATTTTTTTCTCTGCTCATATTGCATACTAAGGTACCTTGCAATACTTCCGATTACCAGCCTAGAAAATTTAACGAAGAATACGAGATGGCCAACATTACTGAAGACTATTTGATAAACCTTGAAAGAAAATTTTGTCGTCAAATATGGAACAGTGCTTCAGATCAATTGAAAGCAGGCGCATTATCATATATGGGTGGTTTGCCCAATTGGTTTCATATCGACGAGTAGATTGAATTTTTTTAATCGAAAATTGAAAAATAATCAGAAAATTGTGTTGGTACGAGAGGCTTACGTACCTAGGTACACCGACACCGTACACCTAATTATTCTTGATCGAAATGCCTATATTGGATATATTTCTTGAAAGTGAAAGATAATAATAAACTTATTCTTTTGTATGCCTCTATTTTCCTACCTTCCTTCCTCGTCGTATTCCATAAACTAATTTATCAATTAGGTTTTAAATATTATTATTCTTGTACAATAATCGTATTTCCAAGCTAGAAACAATAACGCGAAACGTACATTATGTATTTTGTTTTAATTGTGAATATTTCTAAGAAAAAAAATTTCCGGCAAGTACGAAGTTCGACCGTGTATTGGTATTTTTTTAATTTTTCCATTGTTACTGTGTGAACTTTGAACTTTTACACACAAATAATACATATAACGTATTCGATAATTTTGTCTATTTTCTATTTAGAAAAATTCTACAAAATGCTTTCAACATTGGATTTATTTTTTTTAAATTTCAATTTAAAATGATTTTTGGTAAAAACTACCCAAATTTGTACATAAATCAAGTTTCTCAATTTTTTTTAAATTAAAGCGCCAAACGATAATTTTGAATTAAATTAAATTTTTCCAAAACACCATTACATATTTTGTTGAAGAACTGGCAACACTGATTTCGGCGCAAAAATTATCTAAAAGTCGAAGCATTGTAACTTACTACGGTGTCACTACGCGCCAGGCCTGTTTTCAAAAACACGGTGGTTTGGCCATTGCGCAGTAAAGACCAAAATCTCCGGCGCTGCGACGGAAATTCATTAGTGAAGAAGGATAGAAGGTACACAAAACATTATTGTGTCGAACAGACATGTAAGTAAGTTGAATTTCACACCGAAGCGAATTCAATATTATTTTATTACGTCCTCAGTGTAACGATTATTAATGCGCGGTTCTAATTTCGGTGTTTGTGTGATTAATTTTCGGACAAATTGTAATCCACTACGTGCTTAAGAACACTCCGACAACTACACGGAAATTACCTGTTGTGCAGTTTTCAATCGGTGAAGATGCAATTGTGCAGTAGTTCATCGTTTTAGGGTAAGTTTCTCACATTTTCACTCAAAATTACTCGTAATTAATGGTGCATTGGTCGTTGTCAACCAACAGTTGACAGTTGAAAACGGTGATGTTTTGTTATCAAATCGTTCGGTTGACCAATCAGATCGAGGTGTTTCAACTTGTGAATTTTTTTCCACCAGCTTATTGTCACCGGTACAACAACGAACCGTAAATTTTTGATAAGATAATGGAAAAATTCTCCCCATCCGGTTCGAGTACCCAGCACCGAGGTAAATATTTCACCGCTGAATACCTTTTAATGGGAATTCTTTACCTGGAAGATCGGTCGAGTTCCCGTAACCTGTTCATGACTACACAATAAGGTATCCTCGATAACTCGCCGATACTTCGAATTTTTCTATATTTTTCACTCGTTAACGTGCCACGATGGCTTTTTATCCGCGGCAGAAATTACGCTTCGAAGGAATTCCCCGTATTTTAATCGTCTATTCGCCGATATCCGCAGACAGGTTGAATTCTGACGAACGAGCTGCTGCGGTGTTTTTTTTATACCGATCAATCGAATCGGTGAATTTTAAAACTCGCCAATAATTTTATAAACTGTGGAAATGGTCGTAGAAGAGAAAAAAGTTCAACGTCGGTTCGATGTTGACGTGAAAAACGAAAATAATAAATTGCCAACTTCGAAGCTCGTAAAATGTAACGCACCTGTCCCAGCACGTTGGTATTTTTTCGTCGCATAATTTCATCACTGTGGCGGAAATTGAAAAAGAAAAGGGTAAATATCGCGTGTATTGTTTTAATTAAATTGAATATTTCGCGAAAAATGTCCACTTCGGAATCCCCAATGTGTACGAGTCGAATATGAACGGCGAATGTTTTTTGGTCGCGAAATAAATTAAACGAATTCGTTATTCCAGCTGCGCCAATTTCTCTGCTCTTTTACTCCGCGTGCTTCTCTCCGAGGAATCGATTCTGTCGTGTTATGAGGGTCTTTATTATTAACTCAATTTTACTAATAGGTCGGATGTTTATGCAATGAATTTTCAACTTGTAGTTCGATGCTCCGTAAGGTCAATTTTCCTGTTACCTGAGTTTCGGTTTATATTATGTTGCCCGAGTGCCAAATTCGACGTAATTTTATTTGTAAACAGACGAATATTGTTAAAATTCCGCAGCTTTTGTTCCCGCCAATTTTTGAGCAACTTTATTGCGAGTGATGTTTTAGTGGTGACGAATTTTAATGAGGGATTTTCATACGTTCGGTGATGTGTAGAGACTGAACGAAGCATGGGAAGGGTGAGAGTTTCTCTCGTGGGGTTAGAGAGACCAATTAATTGGTAATTTTGAAGTATTGGTCGTCAATTTGGGAATTTCAGTTTTTACGATCATTTGTTGCTGAATTATAATGAATTGGGAAATTTTCATGCAGGAATGGGTGAGGGAGGGGTAGAGTTACAAGTTCGTAAGTGGTTCTTTGATTACTGAGATGTTTAAAAAAATGACAAATTTTCAATTTTTTGGGCAGTTATTGTCAAAAATTGTTGTCCTTGTTTCGCTCAACCTAGAAAAATTCCCAAAAAACTGAATTTTGGTTTATACGGGTATCGTGATATCAGTAATTACATACAAAAGGCCCCCCCCCCCCAGTGTGGAGGAAACCCCAGGAGATGGCAAAAAAACCCTCAAAAAATGGGGTTTCTTCTCTACCACTTCAGAAAGCCTCCAATCAAAAAAAAACAAAAGTAAAGAAAAAATCTACGCTAAATTTCCTATCAAATGGATATTTTACTTTTTGAAGTAACCTCACTCCAGTGATGGGCCGCTCAGCGCTCATGAGCGTGCGCTCACGAACGCTCAATGGTTTTTGAGTGAGCGTGAGCGGAGCGGAGCGTAAAATTTTGTTTCAGGAGCGGAGCGTGAGCGGAGCGCAAAATTTTATACTGAGCGCTATGAGCGTAACGCTCAGCTCCGCTCAAAAATTCTACTCTAAAAATAAAAAAAAAGTATTTTTCATGAAAAAAATTAAAATTTGAAATCGTAGAAATCAGAAATCATATTTTTTTTCCTTTTGATTTGAATTTCAAACCATTTTATTTACTTAATTGATATTGATAATATCCGATATCGCGATAATATGATATTATATTATGGACAACAAGTCCAAGCAAGAACAACATGAATTTAGGTCTGAGCGCATGTTGTGCGCGAGTGGTCTGAGCGCAAAAAAACCATTGAGCGGAGCGTGAGCGTGAAAACCCCCCATTGAGCGGAGCGCGGAAAAAAAATCATTGAGCGGAGCGTGAGCGGAGCGTTGGAATTATCCATGAGCGTGAGCGGAGCGTGAGCGCAGAAAACCTTGAGCGGCCCATCACTGCCTCACTCTTGACCCCAGTTAGAGCTGTTCAAAGTTGACTCCTTTTTTGCATTTTCTCAATTTCGGCCTGAAAATACACTTTTATTGGTTAAAAATGCATTCTACGTGAAAATTGGTAAGAACTAAACGTGTTACTCGTCCAATTCTACATTCGAAGGTGCTGTCATATTTTTCAAAACTCCCAAAAATGAGAGTGGTGAAAATTCAAATTTTGAAGTTCGTAACCTACAAGTCATTTTACTAGTTTTTGGTGGATGCTATAATGGTATAAGTGCTCTTTATGTGAACCAGTGAAAAATGAATCTCAGATTAGGTTGCAATGGAGGGGGGGGGGGGGGGAAGAGAAAACAAACATATTGAAAAACAAGCTTAAAATTCACAATTTTTCATGAACTTTTACCAAAAAATCCTGAAAATTCTAATGGGTGCCAAAGTATAGCATTTTTTGTGCTGAATGTGAATTTATAGGTCTGCTGACCTCATAAGTGCTGCCTAAGCCCCGGCAGACAAAATTAGAGGGGGAGAAAATAGAAAAAAAGTTCTCAATTTCTAAGTTAAGTTCGCATAAAAGCCTTTTATTGGATTAAAAAAAATTTTCAATCGTAAACTCAAAATTTCCAAAAATTTCTAAAGTTGGGGGCGAGGCATGAGAGAGGATAATTAGGTTCCTATTATAGGGTATAAAGAAGAAAAACCACTTTTTGAGGGGTTTTTGCCCCCTCTTGGGGTTTTCTCTTCAATGTGGGGGGGGGGGGACCTTTTGTATGTTGTTACTGATATTACCATATGAGATCAAAATTCAGCTTTTTGGGAATTTTTTCTAGGTTAGAGTTCATTTGATTGTATTATTTTTGCCCACTGTGAGGAGTTGAGAATTTGTAGATCGCGGATTTGAGAAATTTTTTACTTCTACCAAATTCAAATCGCAGACTTACCTCAAAATCGAGTCAATTTTTTTTTGGTTATCTAGAATAATTTTTGATAACTGAAAAAATTTATTTTAATTTATTTAATGGCCACGAAAATTATTTGGCCTTTTTTTCAAGCTACTGTAAACTTGAATTTTATGAAAATTGCGACAATAAAAATTTACTTGGCACTTGGTAGCCATGAAAATTTTATTGAAAAATATCGTAAAAATTTTTTTAAATGATCAAAATCATTTTTGGCTTGTTTTTGAGATGTTTGGATGAGCAATTTGAATTTGATAAAAATCGGAAATTCTTGAAATTATCCAAACTGGCTTTTTTGGGACACAATGTCCAAATTCTCCAAACTGGCTTTTTTGAGATATCGTGCCCATCGATCTAAAACTTTTCAATCTCTCTTGAAAAAGGCCAAAATTTTAATTCACTTTAGGTGTCGATATAGTTCAAGGAGGTGCGTGAGTACTCAGATCGTCCCTTTTTTTTAGGTGGAATTTGCTATTTGCCACTTCAGTCGTGAAGTGATTCCGAATTCGTTCACATGAATCTTCAGAGTTCAGATAAATTTCTTTCGTCCCTTTCGAAATAAAGTAACACGTTTATCTAAGTCCATTGTCCTCTTTATCTTCAATTTTTCATTAATTTAATTAATTTAAATTTTATTGATGAAGGTGTTGAATTTTTCGGTTTTTTTTACGACATTGTTCGGTAGAATGCAGTTTTACTCTCCCTCTTAAAATGCATAAGTAACTAATTTCAGTGCTGAGAAAAGTTTAACTGAAACTTTCAAATAACGTCAAGAGCATTTCAAATTAACTATAATGATTTTATTTAATTATCATTATTTAAAAAATTTTTCCAATTGATCAATGAGCAAAAATAAATTTTGAAAAACATGAGGTTATTTTTTTTGAAAAATTCGAAGTTGGGAAAAATATAGAAAATTTTTAATTGGAAAAATATCTACTGAAAGTAGCGAAATTTTTTCCAGTTGTAAAATTTCTAAAAATTTCTTCTAATTCAAAAATGTTCATTCCACTCAATTTTTTCCCTACCCTGATTTTTTAAAATATTTCAATTTTCAACCAACCTTCTTTTTCAATTTTTTTTTCCAACTCGATAATTGAAAAAATTTAAGAAAATTTTAATTTAAAAATTTTATACCATATTAAAAAAATTTAGAGGTACATAATTTGAAACTTGGAATAAATTTGAACTCACATCGTTGAAATCGCATTTTTTTGGTAATAATATTAAGAATTTAAGAGTTAGTAAAATATAGGAACGTATTAAATCTATATTCTATACTTATTCAATGCAAATTTTGCCATTAGAGACGTTTGAAAGACCATAAATTTCTTGTATTTTGGGATTTTTGTTTTGAATCTTTAGGATTCATTTTCAATTTCAATAATTTTCTACGTAAACTGAAAAATAAAGGCGAAAGAAAATGATGAAAAATCGAAAACATCAAAATACGTACATTTTTATAGGGTGGGCAAGATCGTTCACTCTTACGATCATTCTTCACGACTGAAGTGGTAAATAGCAACTCCCTTCTCGAAGTTCTACTTTATCAATTTTTTTCATATTCTAGGATTTTTTTTGATCCATTCTCTAATGGAGATTGTTCAAAATTTCAAATGAAATTTCTTTCAAAATTTTTTGATTTTTCTTTCAGAATTTTAAACACCGATTCCTCCCTCCAAAAAAATAATTCGAGCTGTCTTCGCAATTGACGGTTGAACACCTCATCACAATTAATTCTCTCTCTTCTCCCTGCTTCATCGTCTTACTCGAATCATCTCGAACGAAACCACGAATAAGGAAACCATCGAGTTGAATAAACGTGGCATTTATTGATTTCGGAAAACAGGACTCAGGTGTTGGTAATTTGGATAGATGGTCGAAAAGGGTAATAAATAAAAATACAAGCTTATAATTTGCCTTACAAAAGCCTGCATCCGATTAATACGTCATTTCTCCCCTTATCGTTACGTTTTCGCTTTACAAACAGAAACAGGGATTTTTCAATACAGCGAAGTCTACTTCACCGTTCGCAGAGGTATGAAACTCATACACGAGAATAAAATTACCTACGAATGTAAGATACGAAAACGTAGGTACGTTTTTTTTTTCAAAAAGGCCAAAAGAACCAATAGCTCGTCGTAAATTTCCGAATAAAGATTTATCTGGGGTTTTATCTTTATCCAAATGGGCTTTATGTAAACGTCGAAGAGATCGTAATTCTCGTAAACGTTCGCTGTTCGGTCGTTCGACAATATGTTATTCGATAAGACGAACAGACAGTGTGGAATATCGCCGAAAAAATACTCGTATAATCTCGTATACCTGCGTAGTCGTAGTCGTACTTTCAGCAAATTCATAGCAGTTTAAAATCGTACTTGACTTTGGTTTTCGTACATAATTTATCGATATTACTCGAAAGCATCTTTGTATGAGTGTAAACGTCATACTTGGTAAACCGGTTCCATGTATGGTAATTCTTCAAAAAAAAAACCACGTATGACGAATTCGAATCCACTTGTGTGTCTGTGTGTAAATTTTCTACGACGATATCAGAATTCGAGAGCGAATTCCATCGTATGTTTTTTTCACCGTATCCCTTTTCTCTTTACTCATCGTTTCGTCGAATTAGAAACGTCGTATTTTGGGTGGCGCAATGTGCTGGAATTTGTCATCGCGTCAACATCCCTTTTCAGTTTTTGGCGAAATGTAAATAATATTCTTTGATGTTCGATTCATATTTTGGTATGTTTACTCGTTCGGCGAACGTAAATATGCTGATCAACGACGTCAAACCGAGCGCAAAATTCCATATGTCAAATTACCCGCAAAACGCGTTAGACTTTTGCAGAAAACTCGCCAAATGTTTACCATCGTTTTCGGCTTGCAACTGATTTTCAGTATGAAAAATATGTCTTCTGTAATTATGATGAATCAGCGACGTATTTGCATCTTTTTAAAAGCGGTTCTCTCAATTTAAACTGAACGATGGGTGAAGTGGTAGGTGTCAGAATGTTAGTTTTTAGGGTTAGACATTTTGACAGATTATAGTTCTAAGTGGGGTGCTGGTGGAATTTACCGATTCAGTTTTATAGTTGTTATAACTGGTAATTTTAGGATCTGTGTTTTCCCAAGCAGGGATATTTGGGAAGGGGAGATCCCCAAGGTCGAAACTGGTCTGTAAAATGTGACCATTTTTCTCTTTCAAAAGTATTTTTTTTTTGAAATTTCGTTCTTGTTCCGCTTGGGCAATAGGGCTATCTTCATTTACATAAAATATCTTTGTATTTTTGAAAATTTTGTTCGAAAACCTTATTTCTCAATTTTTTTTATTGCACTAATCTTGTTTTTATTTAATGCCTGATATCAGATTGTTGCAATCTGGAAATGTGTTTTGCTTCTGCTTTCCTGCTTGAGAAAATTCCCCAAAAAATTGACAGGAAAAATTTTATGTTTCCCTTCCCTAAAATTTTCGTCTAGATCCGCAGCTGGGCGTAGTTTCAACATTCAAAATTGAGGAAAAAATTCTATAATTGGAAAGAGAGGCTATTTTGAGTTGAGAACGAATTTCAGTTTTTCTCCGCCAATTTTTTGACATTTTGGAAAATGAAAACATATTATTTTCATATTTTATTGGCAAATAATTCTGAAATTGTAAAAGAAATTTCTATTCTGCCTAAATTTCAGTTTCGAAAATAGATCAATTCGCAGGCATCATAGCGTGGTTACTTTTTAGTAACTTGGTTACTTTTTTCGAGACAAGTTACTTTTGGTTACTATTTCCACTTCAAAAGTTACTTTGGTTACTTTTTACCTCTAAAAGTTATTTTTTTCCAAAATTTCTCAAAAAATTTACCTTTTTTCACAATTTTTCTCTAAAAATTGATTTTTTCGAGCGTAAAGTGTCTGATTAGTTTCGGTTTAGTCGAGTTTTGGAGACTTTTTTGTTTCAAAAAATTTCGCCCTCGCTCCGCTCGGGCAGTACATTGATGCCTCTGTTTCTTGAATACACTATTATTCCCTAAATTTGAATCAGTCAAAATTGGTGTATTTTCATTCTCTTGGTTAAGTATAGTGAAATAATTTTCATCAAAAACTAGAGATTTTCACCCATATTTCAGTCAAAACTCCAATCAATTTCCAATTTGTCAAATAAAAATCAGTAATTTTGATTAATATTTCAATGAAAAATCACTGATTTTCATATAAATCTACAGGGTAGGTACTAGGTAGGCTAGATACTCACTTTTTTTTACTGAATTTTGACACACCCTCATTTTTTTCAAATTCTTCCCCGCCCTTGCATAATGTCTGATTAAGTCCCGGAATCGAGCAGATTCAATCCAAGCTCAATAAAAAAATGAAATTTTACATCAAAAGTGTTCAGAGAAGTGCATTTTATTGCTCTTCAAAAATAATTTTTCTCATTTCTTACATTAGAATATAACTTTCTAAATCTACATCAATCAAGTTTTATAAAAACTCGGCCTTTTTGAACCAATAAAATGCTTTTCATTGATATTGCAGTCAAAAGCCGTTGATTTCTTAGTCGATTTTCAATTAACCAGAAAAAAATCAGTAATTTTGACTAAACGATCAATGCGAATCACTGATTTTCATTTATATTCATCTCACTGATTCAGATTTAGAGAATTCTTGCAATTTTTCAGTTTTTCTTCACTTTTATCTGTATTACATTTTTTCATCTGTCCACTGAAATTAACCTGACTTTACAAACACTACTGTAAAAATAGATTTTGAAGTTTGTTACGAATTTTTACCCCCCCCCCTCCACCCCATTTTTCTCCAATTCTCAGCCCCTCCCTTACATAATTTCTGGGAGCGCTTATAAGTTATAATGATTGCATTAAGTACATACATGGTTTTTTTTTTTTTTTTACAAATTTTACCATTAAAAATTGAGTTTTTGGTTACTTTTTGGTAATACATTGGTTACTTTTTTTCCCAAATTGGGTTACTAAAGTTACTTTTTTCCCACCAAATTTCACTATGATGCCTGAATTCGTGAAATTTTGGAAAATCCTTATCAATGGTGGTCTGTCAATCAAAATTTATACGATTATTACCAAAATTTACGTTAATTAAAAGAATACTCGTTCAAAATTATCGTATTTATTGGTGGTTATGTTAGTCTAGAGGTCATTTTTGGGGAAAAGGTAATGAAGTATTGGAAATTTTGGAAACCCGTTTGAAGTTTAAGGACCCTTTTTTTCAAAAATTCAGTTATGGGCGCGACATAAATTGAAAATTTTAATTTGTGAACGTATTCGAATCAATTCAAAGGAAGTTCGAATCAGATTTTTTGTGATTCAATCTCTGATTGGGACCTAACATTTAGAATTTTAAAAATCATAACAGGTAGAGAGTCATTGGTAAAAGACAAAAGGTCACAGGTTAAAGGTACTCCTGAAATCTTAAACAGTCAAGTTTCGGGGAAATTCTTATTTTTTGAATCTGTAAAATGATTTTCACTGAAAATCAGTAATTTTTGACTGATTTTTCAGTTAAAAAATTACTGATTTTTCTGTCAATTGACAAATTGTTAGAAAAAATCAGTAAATCACTGACTTTTAGTAAAATTTATTTTATTAGTTCAAAAAGGCAGAATTTTGTCAAATTTGATTGATTCAAATTTTGAGAGTAAAAGGTCATTACTAAAATAAAAGATGAAATGAGAGGTAAAAAAGTCATAGCTGTCAAACCGCCTCGTAAAAGCCAAATTTTCAATTCTACAAAAATTTTGTTCTGAGTTATGATTTGAAATTTGAATAATCTTTCAGGTGATTCTGCTGAATAATCGCGATGTCTACTCAGTATAAAAATTCCAAAAATCCGGAAAAGTACGAAATTTTGTAATCTAGTCAAAAAGTACGAAAAGAGTACAAAATTTAACTGAAATTTAGGAAAAAATTTACATTTTTTCTCTATGTTTTCTTGGCATAATAGAATTTCAGTTTTGATTATCTTTTTTCTTAAAATTTTTTGTCCTCGCCTTGCTTGGGTTCAGTGAATCAGTGAATATCTCAGAGAAAATTTTCAAAGGCTTATGTGAAATTTATCGATTTGAAGCACAAGAATTTGAGGGAACTGGTGTTTTTTTTTTTTTTTTGGTGTTCGTAATAAATTGCAAGAAAAATTTAAATCTCTCAATCTGAAAATTATGTAGTACGAATTTTCATTTTTGTGATTTAGTAGACTTCTTGATAAAACTGGTAGTTTACCAAGTTGATATTTTTTCATCGTTCATCCAGCTTGAAATTTTCATGTTCTGAAAACCCCTTAAAATCCGTTCCTGTCGATGGAACCGAAATTTAGGCTGCTGAAAAAAAATCGCCAACACCTCAAAACCAAATTTCGAGCTACCGAAGTCGATTTTTTCAATTTTTGGTGAATTTTTGAAAATGATTGAAGTGTGCTGTTGGTCCTCCCGAATAAATTAAAATAATTTTTGAGCCAGTTTGGAGCCTCTTGCAGAAGTTACCTTTCTTCTGTATTTGAATGTCTCGCATATGAAAAATTCCAGTATCGCGTTTTTCTGCAGCAAGGGGGGGGGAAGGAGGAGGAGATCGAGTTTAGTACACGAACTGATTTTTAGATTTTTACCTGATGATTTACAATTTTTATGGAAATCTACATAAAAGTAATTTATTTTGGTCGTTCTCGAAAATTCGCTAAAAATTGAAAACTCAACTTGAATAGTTCAAAATTTTGTTCTGAAATGTCAGGGGATTTGCTTTCTCACTGAGCCAAATTTCGGCTTGATCGGCATGAAAGGGTTGTAAAGGTTGCTCGTAAAAAGGCACCAGATGAAATAAGTTGTACTTATCTCTCCTGTCAATTTGTGCATTACGACTACTCGCGTTAAAAAATAAAAAATTGGAAATATTTTTCACTCGAAGTATCGATAATAATTCTCCGAGTTTAAATGCGTACATCTACCTATGTATTTATACAATATCTATCTGCAGTCACACACACATATATGGTACTTTTACGACGACGATACAAATTGTCGAAAAGGGTTTTCGAAATCGAGAGATCGTTACTTTTATTCAGGTACGTGGTACGTGACCAGATACGTAAAAAGTACCATTTTGCCAACTTTTTTATTCGTTAATCGGATACCGAAATGTAAAAGGGCGATAAAATATACGTATGCGTTATATCGATGTCGACAAACTATTCCGTACGTTGCGGTACGTTTTACGTGCTGTCTACGATATCGAAGTATAGCCAGACCTCCTCCTTCTATACCTACGTTTAAAATCCGTTGGCGTAATGTAAAATGGCGGCGTTAATGGATGCTTGTGTCTCGCCGAATTATCGCCAAAGGCCACGCAGATAGTGATAGAAGGTGTGCTATGCGCGTCTAAGAAAAGGAGACAGATAGAGTGAATGTTCTTGTCTGTGATAATGGATGCAGCAATAACAACGGTGGAATGATCGATTTAGTATTCGATGAAATTTATAAGAAGTTATTCGAGTTGTCGAATTGATGTGCGGATATTTACAGGGTATTTCGTTGCTGACTAACCTCCTTCCAACCAAAAATTAGGCAACTCGTCCTGAGTCCAAGCATGTATGTTTGCCTAACCTTTGAAGTGCAGAATATGGGCTATTCCGTACCAACTAGAACCAAAAATGAAGTCGGGTCTTCCGATTTCGCTCAAATTTTTTTTTAAAGCTCCCCTTGATGATCTATTCACATAACCACGATCATTTCCCTTCTAACCCTCAACGGGGCTGGGGTGGGCTTCCAGGGTGTCTACCGGTCGCGAAAGTCGCGAAAAAGTCACGAAATTGACCCAAAATTCATCAAAAGTCGCGAATTTTTCCGAAATTACTTCCATTTTTTCGCCTTTTATAAAACAGAAAAAGTAAAGAAATTTCACCTTTTTGAACATTCTTTCTCATAAATTTTAAAAACCCATTCTTAAATTATATTCCTCTTCGTCCTTTTCCCTTCAATTTCAAACAATTGAATATTTTGAAGCGGAAAAATATGTTCTTGTGGGAGACTAAGTAGCGATCATGATTGGGAATTTCAAAGGTAATATTGTGTCCATTGTCAGGAAAATCTAAAATAATTGGAGAATTTTGGAATTTTTTAAGGGACGTTTTAAAGGAGAAAACCATTTGGAAACTATGTCTTTTTTGGCTGTTTTTTAAATAAATTCTTCAAAAAAATTTCACCCTCGCTTCGCTCCGGCCAAATCTGCTAATATTTCAGAATTTCCATGAATTTATTTCTCAATAATCATTTAACAATTTTATTCGTTCTAACATGATTTTTCGTAAAATTTTCACCCTCGCTTCGCTCGGGCAGTAACTACTTCTCTTTTTTACCATAAAATAACTCACTTTTGGAAAATTTTTGTGAAAAATTGTCTTTTTTCAAAATTAAATACGTATTTTCTTCCGTGTATAAACTTTTTTCTGTAATAAATTTGATCTCGTTGATTTTTTGGTGTGTGTGGGGGGGGGGGGGGGGTCAAATTGAGAGGTGGATACAATATACCTTGAAAAAAGGTCGCGAAAAAGCTTGATTTTTAAAAATTGGTAGACACCCTGGCTTCGTAATTTTTATGCAATTGCGATTTTTTGCCAAACTACACAACATTGAAGGCTCATCTCGAGATCGGTTGTACTTGGAGAAAATTGTTTGCGGGGTCTGAAATAGAATTTCTGAAATAGAATTGATAGGAGATTCAAAAACAATAATCACATTTTGAAAAGCTCAAAAATGAACTTTGGCGGTGAAAGCTCAACTTTCATAATAAGTACAAAAGATGAAAGTTACCATTTAAAAATCTGAAAAAATTACAGTGTGGAAACCTTTTCACCCTTTTTTCAACCAACAAATTTTCAAAGTGGGATTTCTTCACCTTTGGGGGTACAAGGGTCCACAATTTTGACCAAAATTCCAAAATATCAAAAAAGTAAAGTAACATATTGATTTCTACTAATTCGAGGGCGCTGAGTTCGAATATGTACTCAATTTTTTCATCAGACCCCTCTCTGGACCCCCTATTGGACCCTTGATATTGTCTAAATTTAAAAAAATGAAAAATAACGTGTGATCTTTCGTTTGTTAGGATTGGGTGACCTCAAGAAAAAAAGATTTTGAGAGCCCTGAATTCGAATATTACTTATTTTTTTAAATTTGACCCTTCCAAATTGGTGAGAATTGATATGTCACACGCTATTTTCATTTCTTAACATCCTTTCCCCAAAATTTGGAGGCTAAGGAAGCTTTGAAGAGACAAATCTGAGAAATAAGCAGATATTCGAATTCAGCGCTCTCAAAAACCTAACAAACGACAGGTCACACGTTATTTTGAATTTTTTTTGAATTTAGACCTTATCAAGGGGGCTAATAGGGGAGTTCATATGGGTTGGATGAAAAAACTGAGTACATATTCGAACTCAGCGCCTTCGCATTAGTAAAAATCGATGTGTTACTCAACTTTTTTGATATTTTGGAATTTCTGTGAAAATTGTGGACCCTTGTACTCCCAGAGGTGAAGAAATACCATCTTGAAAATTTGTTGGTTGAAAAAAGGGTGAAAAGGGTTCCACACTGTAATTTTTTCAGATTTTTAAATGGTAGCTTTCAACTTTTGTATTTATTATGAAAGTTGAGCTTTCACCACCAAAGTTCAACTTCGAGCTTTTCGAAATGTGATTATCGTTTCTGAATTTCCTATCAATTATCTTTCGAACCCCGCAAACAGTTCCCCCCCCCAAGTACAATCGATCTCGAGATGAAGCCTTCAAAGTTGGATTATTTGCCAAAAAAAATCGAAATTGCATTAAAATTACGCAACCCATTTCCTAGTCTCCACCCACTTGAGGGTTACAAGGGAAAGGATTAAGGTTACGTGAATACTCTCTCAATTATAAATCAGTGAAAATTACCGAAAATCACTGAGAAACAGTCAGAATTGCAGCACAGGAGGAAATCAGTGAAATTTTTTTCACTGAAAACAAATCAGTGAAAGAAAATCACTGGAAATCAGTGAAAATTCACTGAAAACTCAGTGATATTTATGAAATTTACTGCAAAATCTGTGAAATTCTTTGAATAATCAGTGAAAAATCACTGAAAATTCACTGATTTTTCCTGTGCTGTAATTCTGACTGTTTATCAGTGATTTTTCACTGATTCGAAATGAGAAAGTAGACCATCAAAGGGAGTTCGTACAAAAAAATTGATCGAAATCAAAAGACACAACTTCATTTTTGGTTCGAGATGGTGTGGAATATCCCAAGAATTAAAACTTATGGGCGTTCAATTTTGAAGAAAATGCATGAAAAACCTCACTTTTTGATTTTTCAAATTTCAAAAAGGGTATAGCAGGATAAAGTATGGTGATTTAGCCTACGAAAGGGATTTTGATGAAACCTACACCAAAAGTTCAGTCATGACGACACAAAATTCTGACAAAAATTTTGGACTCCCAGAGCAAGTATTTTAGGGGGGAGGGGCCGAAATATATTTTTAAACTTTATTTTTTCACCAAATGTAGGTAAAATTTTCGTGTTTTTTTTAAATTGAATCTAAAGGGTCAGAGCAGCCCCAATTTTTTTCAAAATTTTTGACTCATTTTTCGTCGAGTTATACAGGGTGGCTCGGTTAAGGTGTGAAATATTGAAACCTCATATTCTACTTATCAATACGAACAAAAAATGTCATATTCAACATGGGCCCAAAACGCTTTCTTTCTGAAATATTGCCGAGTAAAGAACTGGAAATTCGGCAACGTTGCGCATCGCGACGCCCGTAAAATGTTGCGTTTAACGAGACGAGCGTCGGGGTTACTTACGCGGAAGTTAATTACAGCGTTGCCGCAAAATAAATTATGCTGAGATACCCTCCGTTTTTTTGATTTTTTAGAAAAAATTTTTAGGCGAAATTTTTTTTATAATAATGAGGAATCATGAGAAATTATTAAATTCGATTTTTATTGTAATTTTGTGGGATGGTCGAAATTTGATAAATTGATTACTCAGCATCCAATAAATAAAAAAAAAACAGAAATTTGGGTTAATAGGTGTTAAATAAGTAGTACTACCCCTAAAAGTGAATAAAATTTCAAAAAAATGATTTTTTTGTTCTTGTTCGACCATTTTTCTGGTACAGAAACACATTTTCTACTTTAAAACACTTACTTATGAACCAAAAAAAAATAGTATACGTTTCTATGGACCCCCTTTCACTTTTTCCACCACCTACCCCCCGAAAATTTTCACTGCTAGAGCAAAAATTGCCAATTTTGGGTGAAATCTGGGCCCCCTTTAAAGGCGAATAACTCAGTAATGAAGCGTTTATGACCCATCATGTATATAACATTTTTTACTCCAAATGATAAGTAGAATACGTGGTTTTAATATTTCACACCTTAACCGAGCCACCCTGTATATGACGTTTTAAAAACTTTGAGCGACCATTTTGGAAAGTAGTCTCAGAGGTACAGTCGCCATTTTTTTTTAGAAAATGTGTTATTTAGTGTTTATTATACCACTTAAGTTTCAATGAGTTTGAGTTAGTGCAACGTTGTCAAAAAAAATTAAACTATAATTTCAAAAGTAATGTCATTTTTGAACTCAGCAGAATTCTATCGTATGAAAATGACACGAAAAAAAACTGATAGCTCCAATTTTGAAAAATGAAAGGGCTGACCCCCTCTGGATCTTCCCCCTCTCCTTCCAATGAGGTTTGCCGATGACTCTTTAGGCTCAACATTTTTTTTATGGTGTCCCTTTTTCGTTATGCCATATTTTATACCTCGATCATCATTCGCGTTCGTATTTGAAAAAATGTAATCCGCCTCTGGATTAGAATGGCATTTGTCAAACATAGCTCACGTGAGCACAGTACTTTCCACCAGAGCGCCGTGGGAAATTGACATGAACGTTCGGGGTCCGCACGACGGGTGGTCGGTTTTCATTTTTTTTTGACAATGTTGCACCTACTCAAACTCATTGAAACTTAAGTAGTACAGGGTGACTGAAAATTACTTCCCCAAAAAAATTTAAAATTTCGGTAAAAAATTATTATTGATAGGGTAAATTTTTTTTGGTCATATTCTACTAATATAGATCGTCTTCTAATCTCTGTATAATTTATAATCGAAAAAATTCAATATTGCGCAATTTTTCCCTTAAACCAGAGCATAATTCAATAATGCTGAATTAAATCACCTGACTCCAATTTGTGAAGCGCTGAAATGCAATCCTCCTTATTTCAAAATTGAACGCACTGTTTTCAGATTAACAGGGTTCAATTCAAGATTTTGAGGAACTCGTCACCTATCCACAGAAATTCCTAGATTTTATTCCACGCAATTTTTAAATTTCGTTCGACTAGGTTTAGCTATAGCATTGTAAGCAAAAATCAAATTATTCTTCACAAAAAATTCAAAAATGATTGAGAATTTTTGAAGAGGCCTGTGTTCGAATAGTAATGGACCAAGGATGCTGCCAGAGTTGAAATTTTTTGGATAAGTTAATTAGGGAATTTTTGCTAAGCATTTTTTTTGGGAACTACTTTTCGGTCACCCTGTATAATCAACACTATAAATAACACATTTTCTAAAAAAAAAATGGCGACTGTACCTCTGAAACTTCTTTCCAAAATGGCCGCTCAAAGTTTTTAAAACGCCATAAGTCGACGAATAATCGGTCGAAAATTTTGAAAAAAATCTTGGGGTTGCTCAGACCCTTTAGATTTAATTTTAAAAAACACGAAAATTTTATCTACATTTGACGAAAAACGAAAAAATGAAGTTCAAAAAACACATTTCGGCCCCTCCCCCCGAAAATACTTGCTCTGGGGGTCCAAATTTTTGTCAGAATTTTGTGGCATCGTGACTCAACTTTTGGCGTAGGTTGCATCAAAATCCCTTTCGTAGGCCAAAACACCATACTTATCCTGCTATACCCTTTCAATTTTTGCGACAACCCTTGTAACTTTTAATCAGTGAACGGTTGAAAGTGTCAATCAAAATTCAAAAAAAAAATCTTTCGAAGAGCACAACTCAGTCCCTGCTGTTCAAAGGTTAGGCAAACATACATACTCGGACTCGGAATAAGTTGCCTACTCACTGGTTGAAAGGAGGTTAGTCAGCTATGAAACACCCTGTATATTGGAATTGTTGAACGGATTTACTCGGTTATTCTAGAATAAGGATGAACGGAATTGAAAATCTTGGGTTCGTTTTACTAATCCGCATCTGTACGTTGACCGAAGTCCCAGGTACCTATTACCACAGGATCATTATGATTATCTTAGTTTAATAGTGTGTCGGATTAAAGAAAATCCTAATGAGCAAATTTCACTCGTAATTGTATCTTCGGATCCTTTGTGTGGAATCGAATTACACATCGACACCACTTCCATTCTAATTAGATTTCAATCTCGGGTTAGCGGAGACTTGGTTAGCGCGATTAATGAGTATATCGATATCAGCATTACGGCTGAAAGACGCAGACAAATTTACCATCTCGAGTCAGCGAATCACTGAATTATATTTTACGTTCGAAAATAGGTAGGCAACCCCTTTATAGGCATTCATCGCTTCGCAGAAGCGAAGATAATGTACATGTAGGCATATAAAATATGGGAAAGGTCGGGGGGGAGGTGTTCAATTTACTCATAATATGTAATGTATGTACTATCGAAGCGACGAATATCGTAGAAATATTCCATTTTTCGCACACTCGGCCTCGGGTATATGGAAGGGTGCAGTATGGAGCGAGTAAATTTTCCATTGTATACGTTGCTCGACTCGATATTGCGGGCAAATAGGATGGTGCGCGGTGACGGCGACGATCGACAAACGAGATTGGTAAGGCTTTCGAGCTTCAAATTATATAGAAAAATGAAACCTTTTTGACGTTATTAAATTGATGTTGACGACGGCTTCGGGTCGCAGGGTTGTGAAATCTTTCGCTTTTCCAACGTTTCCAATTACGCGTGTATAAGAAAATGCAATTATAGGAGAAAAATCATTTCTCCCGACTCGTATTCCCGTAACCGTCTACCCTGCATTTGTTAGGGTACGTTCAGCGTTGATATTTTCTCTCCATTCTCTTATATCTACGTTACGTACAATTTATTCGATATTGCGTACGTAGTGATGCTGTGTAGGTTAGGTTTCTGCTATTTTGAGTAGATGAAGGTACGTCGCGTAGATGGTGTCGTATCATATTAATTTTTTTTCCATTTCGAGTGTTTTTATTACAAAAAATACGTATTTTCTTTGTATATTTACCATTTATTTTGTATGGAAACCTAAAAGGTGTTGCATTGCGGAAATCATTCTACATTTACAATTTACATGTTAATTTCCGCATTCTGTGGAGGAATTTTGAAATTCTGATGAAAATGAGAATCTTACTGCAGACTTCAAAATAATTGGAAATGGTGAAAATCGGTTGCGAAAGGGATCGCTCGCTATCAATTGGGGTCCTATTAGTCCAGTAAAATTAAACTTTCATAAGGAAAGACTTGGCGGCCAACCGATTTCGAGCGTTTCTGGTACTTTTCTATGCCCTGAACACGAATCCGGGTTGTCCGGTCGCGTCCGGTCCCCGGAAGTTCCCTAAAATGTGGACCCCTGCCCCCAAATCACGTTTTTTGCAGATATCTGCTAAAATATTGGCATTAGAGCAAAAGTGGTCCTTACAAAAGTTGATCTACATTCAATTTCCTGTCAGATGACCTAAGAATGGTATTTCTAACCCCAAGGGGGGTGGAGCTATAGTCGATCAAAGATGAGGGGTTTTCTCCAAAAATACGATTTTTCGCGTATATCTGCCCAAATATTGATTCTAGCTCGAAAATGGTCTCCACAAAAGTTGATCTACGTTCGATTTTCTATAAGATAGTGTATGAATTTTTTACGCAAACCCTAGGGGGTGAGGCTGAAATCAAGCAAAAAGAGGGGTTTGCAATTTTATTCTTAATTACGCGTTTTTTGTGGTTCCTATTTGGGTTTAAATAATGCAATACCTATTTCAACATCTAATTAGTAATTACCAATGATGAACAACATTACTTAAATTTAAATTGAGTATGAGTATCTATACAGACAGAATATAATCTTCTATTCGTTGTCGCTGTACTCTACGTCATCGCTGCTGGAGAATTCTGCGTCATCGTCGTCGTCGTATTCATATTTGTCTCCTTCAATCGTGTAGTCTTCGTCGCTTTCGTCGTCGTTTTCTTCGGTATCATCCTGTTTTACTTGGTCTTGGTTACCTACAGCGTACTGGTTATCAAATAGGTTATCATCTTCGTCATTTTCTTGAGAAAATTTCATTTTATTCGTACATTCGATGGAATCATAATTTCGGCAAGCTGCATTACATGAAAGCCCAGTTTTACGGCATCCGCAGGCTTTCCCGCATCCTTTCGTACACGAACAAAAAATGGTGCGGAGTACTTCACTGGGTGCAGGGTCGCGGGTCATTGTTGTCGGCATCCAACCATTTTTTGAGTTATACCACCCATAATCGGTGCCTAAGAGCGGTAGCTCTTCATTCAAATCTGCTAAACTATTTTGTATCTCCAAAAATACCCTTTTTGTGTGTTGTTCCATTCCCGCCTTAGTAGGAGGTATTGAGGCCAACATTGAAGCGTTACTTTTAACTGTTTTTGTGAAAGATTTGAATCAAAAATTATCTAAATCTTCATTTTCTTCGCCTCCATAAAGCGCCACTGCAACAGCTTCTCCCGCCTGAATCACTTCTTCAATAGTCGACGTAGAAGCGACGAGGCGTGATTTGGGCGATTATATTATTTAAACCCAAATAGGAACCACATAAAACGCGTAATTAAGAATAAAATTGCAAACTCCTCTTTTTGCTTGATTTCAGCCTCACCCCCCTAGGGTTTGCGTAAAAAATTCATACACTATCTTATAGAAAATCGAACGTAGATCAACTTTTGTGAAGACCATTTTCGAGCTAGAATCAATATTTGGGCAGATATACGCGAAAAATCGTATTTTTGGAGAAAACCCCTCATCTTTGATCGACTATAGCTCCACCCCCCTTGGGGTTAGAAATACCATTCTTAGGTCATCTGACAGGAAATTGAATGTAGATCAACTTTTGTAAGGACCACTTTTGCTCTAATGCCAATATTTTAGCAGATATCTGCAAAAAACGTGATTTGGGGGCAGGGGTCCACATTTTAGGGAACTTCCGGGGACCGGACGCGACCGGACACCCCGGATTCGTGTTCAGGGCATAGAAAAGTACCAGAAACGCTCGAAATCGGTTGGCCGCCAAGTCTTTCCTTATGAGCCCGTTTTTTTGGCTAATTTTACTGGACTATATTGAGAAAATATGATAAAATTTGGAAAAAGTGATGTAAAGGTGTTGTTTAGCCTTGAAAATCTCAACTTTTTTGGAAATTGGAATTTCTTTTTGACATGGATATGTCTTTAGGCCTGGGGGGTAAAATTTTGAAATTGTTACGCTAGAAAATGGTTACGGTTGAAAATGGTTACGGTTGAAAATGGTTACGGTTACGGTGGATCAAGACATTATGACATTATGTTAGACTTGAAAAAACTTATAAATAAAATTAAATATTATATTTTAACATTTTAGATTAAGACATAATAATATTATGTTAGACTTGAAAAAACTTGGAAAAAATTTGTATTTTAGTCGGTCGAAAAGTCGGTCGAAAAGTCGGTCGAAAAGTCGGTCAAAAAGTCGGTCAAAAAGTCGGTCAAAAAGTCAGTTGAAAAGAGATAGTTGGAAATCAGAAAGATAGTTGGAAAGCTGTAAATGGTTACGCTTGAAAATTCTTACGGTTACGGTGGATCAAGACATTATGACATTATGTTAGACTTGAAAAAACTTATAAATAAAATTAAATATTATATTTTGAACATGATAATTTGCTGATATTATGTTAGATTTGGATGGGTTACGGGTTATGCGTAGTGATCACAGTGGATCAAGACATAATGACATTATGTTGTTACGGTGGATCAAGACATTATGACATTGTGTTAGACTTAAAAAAACATAAATAAAATTAAATATTATATTTGAACATAATAATTTGCTGATATCATGTTAGACTTGGACGAGTTACGGGTTATGTGTAATGATCACAGTGGATCAAGACATAATGACATTATGTTAGGCTTGAAAAAACTTATAAATAAAGATGAGAAAGGTCTAGAAAAGATGAGATTTTGTTGGACTTGGAAAAACACTTTGGAGGTGTAATAAATTACTGGCTGGTGTTAAGTTTAAGATTGAAAAATTCTCACGCCTAAATCGTGAGATAAAAAGACTTTTCTCGTATTTTTATGCATCAATGTAGGTATTAGCTATCAAAGATACCTATCATCTTTCGAATCTTTCTCGAAATTAGAGGGCCAGGAGGACACTGTATAGTCGAATCGCTAAAACAAGCAGATATTCGAACTCAGCACGCCTCAGAAGTATTTGATCATGTTGAATATGAGAAGTTAATGAACATCCTGAAGAATAATAACATATGACATATCCATGTTCTAAGATTTTTGCTTCAAAGCAAAAAACGCTTTAATTTTTTAAAAACTCTTCCTTGAAAAGTTTGTTTTTTATGTTTGGACCGACTTCCTTTTTTTTTGTTATATTCAGAAAAATTTTCTTTATTGTAATCTAACTGGGGGGTTTAGGGAAATTCCACTTTTAACCCAGAAATTCGTCTATTCATACAAAACAAGGAAGCAATTTCAATTTCCAAGAAAAGTTGAGCTTTTCAAAGCTAAAAACCAATTTTCATCATTTTCCCAAAATTTTACGACATTTTCTTGTACTTTGTGCGAATGATAAATATAGATTCAGAAAACATGAAAACTTCATTTGTGGGTAGTCTCTAATTGAGCTATACTCAGAAAAGTCAAAATTCAAAGTTTTTCCGTCTTAATCAAAAATTAAAAATAAATACTCAGAATTTCGTAGAATTGTGAGCCAAACAAAAATAAATCGAAAGTACATCATAAAAGATCCCCATACTCAAAATTTTTGGGGCTGAAGTTCATTTCTCGAATTTTGGTGAATTTTTGAAATTTCGAAATTACCTCCGCCCTGCGAAATATGAAAATTTGATCTAATCAACGGAAAAAGCTGAAATTTGTTATATACCCTATTTTTGATCTCCCAAATCGAATGGAAGCGGTTTCGAGACGTCTCGGAGCCACCAGAAAATTTTGGAATTTTCCAGCGCAGGAGAAAAGCCCATAAAAATGGCCCATATGCACTTCAGCACCTATAATCGCGGATTATCCATATTGGTGACCTATTTGATCGATTGAAACACAATTTTCCAAAATTCGTAACTTTGAGTTCAAATTCGCATTTTTGGGCAAGAAATTTTCCTGGAAAAAATTTAAAAATTCGCCTAATGCGCATACATCGAGGTAAAAAGTTGAAACTTGGTAGATACCCTGTTTTTGACTTCCTAAATCAATTGGAAGCGGTTTTAAGACGTTTTGAAGCCTTCAGAAAATTTTGGAATTTTCTAGCGCTGGAGAAAAACTTTTAAAAATGGTCCTTGTGAATTTCAGCACCTATAACCACGGATAGCCAATATTGGTGACCTAATTTGATCGATTGAAGCGGAATTTTCCAAAATTCGAAACTTTCAGATGAAATTCATAATTTTTTAGCAAAAAATATCGATTTGAATTCGAAGTTGCGAATTTCAGAAAATAAGTCGGTAAAAATTCTGCTTTAATCGATCAGATAGGTCACCAATACGGGTGATCTGGAATTATAGGTGCTGAAGTTCATTTGAACCACTTTTCTGGAGACTCCGAAACGTCTTGAAACCGCTTTCAATCGATTTGGGAGGTCGAAAATAGGGTGTATATGAACTTTCAGCTATTTATCTCGATGTGTGCACTGTGAGAGTATTTTTCAGGGTGTCCATTCTCTGAAAAACCGGGAAAAGTCAGGGAATTTTAGTGGTCTGGAAAAGTCAGGAAATTTTGAAATTTTTTGAAAATCCAAAAAAAGGATAAATCATTAAGAAAAGCGTTTCTTTGCTTATTTTATTAAGTATAAATTTTTCAAAAAATTTCGTTCTCGCTCAATTTTAAATTTTTTGAAACTTGCTTTTTAATGAGCTGTGATGAAAAAGAAATGCCATGACGCCCTTAACCACGATGCTGAAATAAAAAGGGATGGAGTGGAGCAGAATTCGAAATTATTGGCCATGGTTTGGAAAACATGAATGAGGGGAAAATGGTGAATTTTCATCTTTTGAAGATCTTTTTTCGCAAAAATTTATATGTTTCCATAAAATGATTTATATTTCGCCTCCTCATTGACTTTTTTATTCATTGATACTAACTAAAAAATTGCAGGGGATTGTGTAAATTTGTGTTTTTCATTGAAGGGGGGGGGGGGGGGGATGAATGTGGAGAATTTTTTAATTTTTAGCCCGGAAAAATCCAAATTTTCATTCGCTTGATTTGGTAGACACCCTGGCATAATTTGTTTCATTTTTCAATTGGAATACTTAGTTTTTCCTTTTCATTTGAAATTTTTTCTGCAGGTAATAAATTCAAATTTTCAAATTTTTGTGGTAAGGGGGGAGTTAGGTGGGGTCAAAAATTTTCAGAATTGAATTCGAATCTTTTTTCTGGCCTGAAGAGGAGCATCTAAAAGATCTCGTAAAAAGTATCTTTCTAGTAATTTGAAAAAAAATATCGTTAGACTCCGGGCATTTTATATCATTCTTCTGATAAATTACCCCCCTCCCCCCCTGGTTTACAAATATCATATATGATCTGAAAAAATTCGAAAAATTGGTCTGAAAAACCTGGAAAAGTCAGGGAAAATCATTTATAAAATATAGTGGACACTCTGTTTTTAAATTTTTTCCAGGAAAATTGTCTGCCAAAAAATATGAATTTGAACTCGAAGTTGCAAATTTCGGAAAATTCGGCTTTAACCGATCAAGTAGGTCACCAATATTCGTTATCCGCAATCATAGGTCCTGAAATTCACAATGACTATTTTTAAAGGCGTTTCTCCAGTGCTGGAAAATTCTAAAATTTTCTGGAGGCTCCGAAACGTCTTGAAATCGCTTCCAATTGATTTCGGAAGTCAAAAATAGGGTATAATACCAAATTTCAACATTGATCAGATCAAATTTTTATATTTTGCATGGCGATGAGGTACCCAATTTTGAAATTACAAAAATTCGAGAAATTAACTTCAGCGCCAGAAATTTTGGATATGATTTTTTTCATGATGGACTTTCGATTTATTTTTGTTTGGGCTTAAAATTTTACGTGTCGGGATATCTCTCCTGTAAGTCATAACCTCATAACTTTTTCAGGAAATAGGTAGTTTTGTCGAGAAACCATTAATTTTCAGTAATTTCCCATTTTTTGGATGATAGATTTTCTGAAATTGTAGCAATTGTTAGTTTTGGCATCTCTAAAAAAGACAATTTTTTCATCCCCTCTAACTTCCCCTCCCCCTAAAAAAGAAACCTTGAACTGTAAATGGGCTGATAGACCTTGATGTCTGAACCCAGGGAAGGGAAGGAAAAAAAAAAAAAAAAAAAGTATCCAATATTCACCAAGAAATCCAACATAAATGTATTTTTATGTTGACATGTAGTGCCATTTAAAATAATTATGAGCTCAAATTTTGAAAATTGTCAAACCTGTGATTTGGTTCGGAGATTAAGCATTATTGGTTGTTTAAAATATCCCATTAAAAAAAAATAACGTTATGAATGAAAATCAATAGAAGAAATAAGCACTTCCTTATTCTCCAAATTAGTTCACCTGTCATGAGCGGATTTCATGTGAAAAATCCGCCACAAAATAAACTTTTTTTCTAGCGAAAACACACAACTGAAGGAAAAATTCACGCTGTAAAAAAAAAGAACATAAACAAAACTGAGAATATATCAAAGAAATGAGAAAAAAGAGAAAAAAATCAATTCGAATCCCCGAACTCATTCTATCATCAAGTAGGCGCGTTCTCGTCAATAATTAAATGAGAAAAATTGCCTCTTCGTGACGGGAATTTATGTTATTCGACGGTACAACAGCTCCGCCATCAACATCGACAAGAACAGGAAAAGCTGAAGTAAATAGATCGAAATAGAGAATGATAAAAGGAGAACGATTACAAGAACATGGGTAAATTTTAAATTCTTCATCTGTATACGCGATTTGGAGAAAACTACGGAAAAATAATGGAAAAACACGCACGCGAAGTTTACGTCTACGTATACGATACACCATAACTTAAAAATACGTCTCGAGTTCGGGTAATCTGAAATTCATTTATTGGAAAAACTTTCTTCACGCGATGATAAGTTTCTCACAGCGGATTTTTTTTCGTACAAAAAATCACATCTATATGATGGAATTGACGACCAAGATACGTAAATTTAGTCAGCTTTCTATCAATCACATAACTTTTTGGGTAAACTTTAAAAGCGAATTTTTTCACCGCAGCTTTGGACGAATGGGGCAAATTTTCCAAAATAAACAATTTCTTGGATTATTTTTCTCGCTGCGAGTTACTCGAGCTCAAAAGTTATATTATACGGCGATTAAATTAAATAAAAACCAAGGCGAAGCGATCGTATACGTAATACAGGGTCGTAAAATACCCGAGGTGCTCACCTTGCCATATACGACGTTTATTTACACCAGTTGGAAAACTTTGCTGGCGAGGCGCGTGAAACGAATTCTCGTGCTCGCAGGTACGGTAGGCATAGTCGAAAAATTTTCCTCGCTCGCGAAAAGTCACCCGAAAGCATAAATCATTGCAACTTTACAAATCACTCAAACGTTACCGAGCGCTTTAAATCATTCCAATTTTATTTCGCTCTCGAGTTCTTCAGTTCGTAGTCGTTATTACCGAGTATTTTTGTTATCGTATATACTCGAGTACGAGTATAAGTATAAACTCTTTCTCCGTCCGTGTTGTAGTTACACGACTACGACTTGGAAAAAGAAGAAAAAAAAGACAAAATTCAATTTTTCTCCAAACGTTGATGATAAATTGCCGACGACCACGCAAACAATAGCTTAAAAGATATACCTCGCAACGAAATAACGCTACGTGGTTTATTCGTCTCGAGTTTTTCTCAAAATGAGACGAAAAAATGAAATGAAATAAAAGAAAATAAAAAACAAAGCAGATTTTTGCGAGATTGTTTTCTTTCGAATAAGAGTGTAATGGCAGGCTTAATATGCTCGTGAACATGCGTGGAAAAGGTTTAAAAATGCGAAGAAAAAAGCTATTTGATAAAATTATATCGTTTACGAACAGGTTATATTTAATAATGTACTTCGTTTTGTTTTATTCCAAGAATGATTCGCTCGAAAGATGCGCTTGAAGAAGAGTAATTTGAAAATAGCGAGTGAGAAAAAGTAAAACTTTCGTAATGTTTGCTCAAATTTATCCACCGAGGGAATCTTTCCAGTCATTCTCAGCAGATTTATTTAAAAGTCTAAATTTTTCGTTTAAAATGAGCTGCGAGGTGTACATTTTAAACAAATGGAATTAAACTCCTTTAACTCTTCAAAACTCTTCAAAACAAATCAGTCGTTTGAGTAATGAACTGTTCGTCAATTTGGCAAATGGTTTGTCTGACAAACGTTCAAAAAACTCATTAAAAATTGGAAAACTGAACGACTGAACGAATCAACTGCAGAAATGATCCTTAGAGTTTTAAAAACAGTAATTCATTTGATTTATCGAGGATTTTTCGTAATCAGGGTGTCTAACGGTCCTGATAAGTCAAAATTTTTTCAAAAAAGTCATGCGGGTCCTGAAAAGTGAAGCTTTCTGACTAGTTTACTCTACTTTACTCAAAAGGTCAAGCTTATTTTTTTTTTTAAATTAATTTAAATACTCTTAATAAATAATTTTTTTTTAAAGTAAAAAAACATAAATTTTTCGGTCAATATTTGTTTTGGGGCTCTATTTTTTTTTGAAAATCACCAATTTTTCTAATCTTGGCGTTCGCTTTACTCGGAGATATGAGGTCTAGAATTTATATAAGAGATAGGGGTTGAAGATTTCGTCTCCCTTTTAATACTAAAACATTGGGGCTATTCCATACTAAAACGGACCAAAAATGAAGTCGGGTCTTCCGATTTCGCTCAAATTTTTTTTACGAGTTCCCCTTGGTGGTCTATTCACAAAACCACGATCATTTTTTTTATAACCCTCAAGGGGGCGGGGGGGCAGGCCTCGAAAATTTTATGCAATTGCGGTTTTTAGCAAAACGGCTCAACTTTGAAGGCTCATATCTCGAGATAGGTGGTACTTGGGAGAACACTGTTTGCAGGGTCGGAAAGAGAATTGATAGGAGATTTAAACGCGATAATAACATTTTGAAAAGCTCAAAGTTGAACTTTGGCAGTGAAAGCTCAACTTTCATGACGAAAACAAAGTATGAAAGCTACCATTTAAAAATCTGAAAAATTACTGTAAGTAGTGCTTTTCACTCTCTCTTCAACCAACAAATTTTCAAGATGGAGTCTCTGAACCCCTGGGGGGTAGAGGGGTCCACAATTTTGACCAAAATTCAAAAAAATCGAAAAAGTGGAGTAACCCATCGATTACCACTAATTCGAAGGCGCTGATTTCGAATATGTACTTAGTTTTTTGATTCGACCCCTCTGAACCCCCTTCAGCCCCCTTGATGGGGTCAAAATTCAAAAAAATGAAAAATAACGTGTGGCATATCGTTTGATAGGTTTTTGAGGGCCCTGAGTTCGAATATTTACTTATTTTTTGGATTTGACCCTCCAGTGTCCCCCTAGCCCCCCCCCCCCAATTTTGGGAAAAAGTATGTTAAGGAATGAAAATATTGTGTGACGTATCGATTCCAACTAATGTGAGGGCGTAGAATTCGAATATCGACCTACTTTTGTGATCTGAGGACTTCCTCCGGGGGGGGGGGGGGTGGCAGCCCCAAGCACACAGATGCATAGATTTTTATGTTGGGGTGGCCCTAAAAAAAACCATGCGAAAAGCCATTCTAAAAGGTCAAGCTAAGTCAAGCTTTTTGCACAACAAATTTTGTTAGACCTGGTAATTCACAAAAAAAAACCGAAATGAGGCAAAGAGTATGGCCAGATAAGGGGTGACTCTGGGCTTTGGTACTTTTGGGCCACTAAACACCTCGAGTGGTGTATATCGGCTTGAAAAAGTTGTTCACAAAATTTTGGATCCCTATCCCTTCATTTTTGGAGCTATGACTATTTTATTGCATTATTTTTACGAATTTTTAATTTCAACGAAAGTGAAGGAAATTTTCTGTTTTTTGGTACAAAGTTACTTCTCGTAGAGGGGTATTTACGATGATTTTTTCAACAATTTTGGTGCATTCTTTTTAGTTTTTTCGGCTGTTTGAAGTTTTCAATCGTAAAAAACGCTATATAAGCGATGAGCTATCGCCCTGGAAAAATTGCTAATAAATACGTTTTTTTATGTAGAATTTTGCTGTGTATTCGGTTTTAGTGATTTCCTTGAACTAACCGAAAATTTCAAAAAACCGTACAGAAATGTTATTTTAGCAGATTTTTCAGATTTTGAGCGTTTTATATGGAAAGAAATGACCAACTGAAAAAAGCAATTCCATATTCGTGTTCAGTAGGTCAAAATACCCCGATAAACACCTTTTTCGCGATAGTTATGCTCAAAGTCTCAAAACTCACTTTTCTCACCGATTTTTCATGGCAAAAAAAAGTGAATTTCGAAACTTCAAGTAAAATGATCGCGAAAAAGATGTTTATCGGGGTATTTTGACCTACTGAACACGAATATGGATTTTTTTTTCATTTGGCCATATCTTCATACGTAATACCTCTTCCTCCACCTCCCAAGCTACTTCAAAAAAGATAGGGTAGGGGTTCAAAATTTTGCGAAAAAAATTTCTAGTCAATATACTTCACTTGAAATTTTCAAGTCTGAATAATTCAAATTCAAAATTCATTCGTTTCCTTATTCAAATCTCGATTATTTCTTATTTTTGTCTCTTTCTTTTAATGGGGTCAATTCCACCGTATGGGTACTAATCAAGATGAGCTTAATTTTTAGTCCTCGCGGCGCTTCAATCTTGAAAGTCTTGATAAAAAAATTGATAAAAATTTTTGCTGCCCCCCCCCCCCTTGTAGGTAGTATTTGATTATTCGAATCGCAAGATTTCCCATTCCTCAAATTTTATGTTTTTTGCAGCAGGAAAATGGTCACTCCTGGATCCCTTCATATTTTTTCTGTCACCAAATCTAGGCCAAAATAAAAATTCTTATCTGCTCGAACTACAGTAGATAATAATCAAAAAAACTTCATGTGAAGGGAGTTTCAAAATCCACTTTTTTCACAGATTTTTCATGATGAAAAAAGTGAATTTCGACACTTGAAGCAAAACGATCATGAAAAAGATGCAGGCATCATAGCGGGTCACTTTTTTCGACTTCAGTCACTTTTGGTTACTTTTCACATCTTAAAGGTCACTTTGGTTACTTTTTCCCTCTCAAAAGTCACTTTTCCATCGCACATTCAGGCAAAAATTCAAATTTTCACGTAGAAATTGCCATTTTTCAGAATTTTTTAAGGCAAAAATAAAAAAATGATTTTTGCTAATTTGTTTGTTGTTTTGACGAAGGAATTTAATAAATGAAATTATTCTCGTCCTTTCAGTTGAGGAGCTTGGTATCAAAGTGAGACAAACGCCACAAAAAAATCCATGTTTTTCATTACAAAAATTCCTAAGGAGGAGTAAACTTGAGATATTTGGCGAATTTTAGTGGTAATACTAACTATAACTAAACTATGGAAAATGAATATTTATCCTCCACTCCGACTTTTTTCATGAAGAGGCGACGGAAAATGCAGTTGTCTACTCAATTTGCCAAATGGCGTTTGTCTCACTTTGATACCAAGCTCCTCACTTGATTTATCTTTGACATGTTTGCAGAAAAACTACAAAAAATTGCCTCCTTCCAGAAAACCGTTTTGGTTACTTTTTGGTCATTTTTAGGTCTTTTTACTAAAAAAAGGTTACTGAAAGTTTCTTTTTTCTTCAAAAATTCGCTATGATGACTGAAGATGTTTATCGGGGTATTTTGACCTGCTGAACTCGAATATCTGAAAATATGACTCAATTTAGATTATTAAAAATGAATTTTGGACCCGAAAAATCGTCCTTAAGGAAGTTCGCGAGGGAGCTCAATAAGTACATTTATGCCCAATTTGGGAGCTCCCAGAATGATTTCTCGGCTTTAGAGTTCATCTCTAAAAATAATTGAGTCTTATTTTCAGATTTAGCTCAGAGTTTTAAGAAACATCTGGAAATTTTGTATCATTTTGTCAATTTTTTTTTCGTTTTTAGTAAGTCATCTTATGCTAAATCTCGTGAGAAAAAAGAGGGTCCAGCGTATGGGTCTTGATTGTTATAGAGAATTGAAATTTTGGGAATCTCACCATTTCAGTAGGTATGACTTTCAACCGAACTTCATTGGCCTACCTAATGTGTAAACAGTCGGTGCTAGAGCTTCATAAAGATACCTCTATCAAGTCCCTTTTAGCGAAACAACTTTTTCATTATTGAAAAAATAAAATGAAAATTCTTTTGATAAAAAAATGAATTAAATTTGATTTTTTGACTAAAATGAACAGAAATAAGAATAAAAACAAAACAAATTATCGATAATTTTATGAAGAAAGGGACAAATTAATAAATCTCTTTTTTGAGGATCAATAATTTTATTCACAAGAGGATTCTTTTTAGATATTAATACATCGAATTAAACACTTTGAAGCCCAAAAGCCGAGCAAATTCAAAAAAAAAATTTAATCGTAATCAGAAATTCGCAATTTAGAAAAAAAGAGTTTGAAGTTTTAAAATAGGAAAAGTACAATTAATTATCTTTTTTTCAATAATATTTTTTTAATTTTTCAAATTTTTGAGCTCCAACGATTTTAATTTGATGTATCAACATTGAGAATTCAAAACTCGTTAGAAAAACACCCTTGGAATATTATCTCGCCTCGTTTCGCATCCTCGACCATATTAAACGTTCGTTGGAAAAACAATTTACTATTTCGCCAACATTCGTAACACCGAGAAACCTATTTTCCTGCTTCGAAATGGTTTTATAAAAAATTCTCCCGCTGTTCAAAGGCGTAAATCTCATGCGTGAAAATTTCACCGTTGGCCAAACAAGCTATACCTACGTAGATGACGGGATGGTGCAATACTTCGCTCGAAAAATATATTCGAACGCGGCAGCGATGGGTTCAAAAACCCTTTTAAACGACTAAAAATATTTTCCAACTCGACGATGGTTATTTCCATTCAAAAAACGCATCGTTTCGTACAGTTCGGGACGTTTAAATAGCAAGGTTTTTTTTTTTCCTCGCGATCGATTGTGATTTCGTTTTGAGTCGAATCGCTGTTTGAGAAAAATTTCGTTATACGATCGTTTCAATTATTTCTATCCTTTTTTCCCCCGTATTATTATTTTTCGAACAGTTATACGAAATCGTAGCTCGATCGACGAAAAGAAAAGAATAAAAAACGAACGTTGGGCGATTAAAAAATTACAATATTTGGACGACTGGGTCGGAGGGACAGAAGGAGGATGAGAAATAGCGCGAAAACGGACGACGATTCTTGATTATGGGCAGAACGACGTGCCGAGGAAGTTTTAAAATAGAAATTTAAAAAGAAGAAAACTCGTTTAAAAAATCGACTTATCGGGTCTCCTTCGATTCGTTTTGCTTGGCGAAATTAAATCGCGTCTCGGGAGCGCCTTATCAAAGAGCGAAACGAATGGAAAAACTACCGTTATGTAAATTATCGCCGATTGTTGAGAAAATTCCCACCCTCGACCTTTTCGCGTTGTTTTCGCCATACAATTCCGTGCTCTCGAGTCGAGTGCTATATAAGAGGAAGCTAAAAAAAAGTACGGTTTGGGGAAAAGGGTGAACGCGAGCAAAGCAAAGCACAGCGCATCAGCTCCAGCAAACGTCATCGTCGCTGTTTTACATCAAAACGATTACAAAACAAAATTTTCCCTCGTTTTTCCGGCAGCGACGAGGCCGGGGGGGGGGATCAGCTCTCGCGTTGGGTTGACAAAAGCTCGCGCGGTAATTAAAAAGGCAGACGTAAAAAAGTGTTCTTTATTTCGGATGTATTAGCTATGCTAAATACTATAAAAGACAAAGCGCTCGGGGAGTTGGACTGCAAAAATGGGTGGAACCGGAAGTGGTCCGGGGGGTTGAGGCGTACACGAAGGGAGAGCAATCTCGTAAAACATCTGCTTCGTGTAATTTCTCCAACGACGAAAACTTTCTTATCTTATTATATCGAATGATATTTTATTCGTTTAGTATTATTCGCGTTTAAATTCGAACGATGCTTTTATTTGGCAGTTTTTTTTTCGGTTTTTTGTCCCGATACTTTAACCGCATCAATCGCAGTCGTTTTCTTATTACGTAGTTTTTTATTTCCAGTCATTGAGAGAATTTTACTCGGTCTTTTTTGCTTGTACTCGCGATGGTATTTTTCTCTCAAATACCCTTCTTTTTTTCTTTTTTTTTGATCCCGTTCAACGTATATTTTTCTTTCTACAGTTCTAAAGACTCGACTGCGTACAGTTTAAACAACTTTGGAAACGTATTTTATGGGGGAGGGTTGATAATACACGACTGGAGGAGCTTTCGTAGCCTTCAGATCGTCCGAAGATTGCAACTCGCGGGGCTGTGCGTGTGTGGTGGATTGTAAATGCGACAGGGGCTTCGTATGTGCGGAGAAAAACTATATTTACGTTTGGAGAAAAGAAAGACAGGGCGAATTTCGACGACGAATATTTTAAGGGTAATGTTTGATATTCAAAACGTCGAGTTAAGCTTTCGTTTGTACGGGTTTTTTCCTCTTTTCGGTATAAAAAGAAAAGAACGGTCGCGCTTTTCAAAATATTCATTCGTAGGTTTGCCGGAGCTCGAGGTACCTTGGCAGTCGTACCTATGAAAAGTTGGCGAATTTATCTCGTAGGTATACAAGCTTTTCGAAGATTTTTTATCGTCGGATTGATAAAAGACTATTATTTTAAAGTATTGCGCTAAATTCTTCGGCTGGAAATGTTTTCTTTCGTTTGGTTGTTTATTCTTCAACCCCTATTTATGCGACCGAGAATGCTGGTATTTTTCCCGTACGGCGGAGATGAATAAGAGGCGGTTTGAAGAGTTAGTGGATTGTATACGAATGTATGTACGTTATGGATTTTGAAATGGAATGTGAGATGGTACGATGTTAAATCGTAAATATATAAGAGGAATTTCAAAGTGGTTTTTAATTTTTTGTCGAATGGCGTCGAATTTGTACGCCAAAATGGTCGTTTCTTGTTTTAATATATGCAGAGGCGTCGTCAGGGGGGGGGCAGCCCCCCGGAAAAAATTCTGGCCCCGCTTGCCCCCCTAAAACGTGTTGTATTTATAAATTTACATTACACTTACATCAGATAGGATTTTCAAAGCATTAAAACATGAAAAAATGTCTTTTTAGGGGATTAAAAGTCCAATTTTTTCAAAGCTTCGTCCTCGCTTCGCTCGGGCATGAACAAAATTACAATTCTATAATCTATCTGAGACGAAAGGGCAAAAGAAATCTCCCTTTTTACCCCTCCCCCATTTTTAGCAGGTGAAAAAAGTCATTCCTCACTCCTCCCTCCCCTTCCTTCTTTTCCATTTCGAAAAAGCAAAAAAAATTGTCCAACACTTGGCCCCTTTTGTGCCCCCCCAATTTTCGATTCTGACGACGCCACTGAATATGTGAGTTTCAAATAGGTTCGCTGGTTGATGAATCGACGAAAATGATTTACTCGAATTGAGAGTCGTTTTCCGTGAGGGACGCTTTTTTCTTAGAACCGGGTGTCAACTTGAGGTAATAAGGGCTGAATTTTATACCAGTTTCAAAAAAAAAAAAAAAAAAACGATGACCAAAAAAATTTACAGAAGTTGAAGGATTAGAAGCCAATAATTTTACCTTATGAATTTTTTAATTTTTTTTTACTCAATAGTAGAAAAAAGAGAATGGCTGAGCAAATTAACAATTGTATTCGCATTTTCTTCGCCATATCTGTTTTCCATTGTAAAATGGGCTTTTGATGTCAGTTCGATCATTGGTCATTGATTTTTTTCAAATTTTCCATGCAAGTACATACATAGAAGACGGTACTCTCCCATTCTGAATCAGTGAAAAGTCACTGATAAACGGTCAGAATTGCAGCACAGGAAAAAATCACGAATTTCGCTAATTTCTCAAAGATTTTCACTGATTTTTCTGCTAATTTCATAAATTTTACTGATTTTCCAATGATTTTTCCAACTGATTTGTTTTCATAGAAAAATTTTTCACTGATTTTTTCCTGTGCTGCGATTCTGACAGTTTCTCAGTGATTTTCGATCCTTTTTACTGATTTTCGATGCTTTTCACTGATTTTCGATGCTTTTCACTGATTTTCGATGCTTTTTACCGATTTTCGATGCTTTTCACTGATTTTTGAACTTTTTCACTGATTTATAAATGAGAGAGTAGTTTACCAGTGTATAATATGTGTTGTTAAATTACGAAAAAAATTCTCTCTTTTTGAAATTTGGAATTATATTGGCGAAAAACTCGCATATAATAATGAAATTTTCCAGAAAAAACTGGCAGGTTGTCCCCTTTCTAAAAAACTTGGAAAACCTGGAAAAGTCAAGGAATTTTCTCTCGCCAAACCTGATCGCTCGGGCCTAATTTCTTTCAACGTCTCATTTTGTATTCATCGTTTTTTGTTGACCGCAATGTACAAAAAAATTGATATTTAAATGCATCAGCATGGCCTTTGTCCATTAAATTATGAATCCTTCAAAAAAAAATTCACTCGCTACGTTCGGGGGTAATTTACAATTTTTTTTGGAAACGAATTTTTTAATAAATGGGTTATATTTAACTCCCTCATTGATTTTTTATTTACTGGGACAAGTCGAAAAGATAGCAGGAGCTTGTATGGAATTTATGAATTTGAGGCACTTGTTTTTTTTTGAGAGGGAGGGAGGAAGGAGCAATGAATTGTGAAGAGATTTTTTAATTTTCAGCCCGAAAACCCCGAATTTTTATTTGCATGATTTAGTAAAAATTGTGACATGATTTGTTTTATTTTCCAACGTTTTACGTATAATTTTGCTTTTAAAGTAAAACATGATTTTTTACAAAAATCTCCAAAATTTACATTAGGTCCCCTTTTTTTTGACGAAATTTACAATTTTAATACTGAAAATAGACATGATTGGAATTTTCTTGAGGGGGGGGGGGGGTAATCTCCATTAATTCAAAAAAAATTGTTTTTGTACACCTAGGGCCCTTTTTTCTGGCAGGATCACAACTGTATTCGTATTTTTTTCACTACATACTACGTTTTCCATTGCAAAATATGTACATTTTATGTCAGTTCGATCATTGGTCTTTAATATTTTTCAAATTTTTGTTGTTTAAATTACGAAAAAAACTCTTCCCCTCTTTTTGAAATTTGAAAACGAATTGGCAAATAACTCGCATAATAATGAACTTTTCTGGAAAAAGCTGGGAACCAGAGTATTTTTTTCAAAATATTTCATCAGGAATTTGAAATTTAAAAAAAAAAGGAAATGCAGAAAGTTTTTTTTCATATGTACATATTTTCCAAAAATCTTATTAATTTGAAACTTTTTTTTTTTTTTTGAGGAAGGATAATTTTTTGGTATATTTTTTAACGTAACGATTAACTATAGGTATTTGAAGAATTTTAGGTTCGATTTTACGTTGAATTTTTTTCTGTGAAAGTTCATTATTATACGTATATAGGGGTTCCGTTCATTAGTTCTCTAATTTTTGAAAGCAGGAAGATTTTTCATTTGATTTTTGATAACATACTGTTGAAATATAGCAGAAGTATGAAAAATTTAGTATAATTAGATTTTTTTTTTAATTGGACAGCTCGATTTTGCCATAAGTCAGTGTAGAACAAAATGGGGAAAAAATTAAGCTTTCAAGTTAATTGTATCCCTGGTGATCCTCATTTGAAATTTTAAAATACATGTTTGCCTTCTAGCTGAATTTCAAAGGCTCTAACTACACTTTTTTTTAAATCGCTGAGACCTCTGGTTTATGTCATTCGTCATTATTTTATGGCTTTTAATTACATGTAAAATTTTGAAAAAAATCGGTGCCTTATCGAGCATATTTTTGGTCGAATTTACAAGGAAATGAACTTATAGAAAAATGATGAAACAGGAATAATTGTTTGTTTTATTGCTGCACCCTATTTCTTTTCAATTATTGACAACAGACTGCGGCAAATATGGTGTCTACTGGCCAGAAAAACAGGAAAAGTCAGAAAATAGCAAGAATTTTGATAATTTTACAGCAAAAAGCAAGAATTTTCAAAATTTTTTTCTTTCTTTGAATTATTTTCAAGTTAAAGATTGAAAAGAGGGATTTTTTCGAGAAAATTTAAAGCAAGAAGAATGACATGAAAAATATGTAAAATACTTACATAAGCCTTAGGCAAAGCATCAACAGATCAAGTTTAGTTTCTGTAATTAAAACAAATAAATTTCCCCCACCACGTGGACTGGGGATAATTCAAAAAAAAAGAGCTACTCGAGGTCCGACACGCCAAATTAAAAAAAAAATTTCACATGTTTTTCGAACATCACAAAAAATTTCTATCGCCACAATTTCAGCCCCTAAAGTTGACTGGGGAGGGTGGGGGGGGGGCAGAGTTGTGACTTGTCAGGGTTTGAATTTAGAAAAATCACCCAATAGGTAGTAGGTACACCGAAAGAACTATAAAAATCGAAATTCTTCTTCAGATGGCCTGCATACACCGCTGGTAGATCGTGGTAGAAAAGTAGAAAATTCATCTCCTAAATGCCATATGGAGGCGAGATGTTTAGATTTTTGTAATTTTTTCGGTGTACCTATTGGGCGATTTTTCAAAATTCAAACCCCCATAACTCCACCCCAAGTCAACTTTAGGGGCTGAAATTTTAACTGCGAAAGTTTCTCGTGATGCTCTACAAGCCTGTGAATTTTTTTTCAATTTGACGTGTCAGACCTCAGGTAGCTCCTTTTTTAGCAATAATTTTAATTTTTTAGATCCAGCAAACATCATGCTAAATGTCCATTTTGTTTAAATTTTCTCAATTTTCAATTTGTAGTTTTTATTTCGTGAACAGATATCAATTTTTTGAAGAAATCATTTTTCCTGCATACGTATATTTCTTTCCAGTCGAAATTTTTTTTCGACCAGGAGTCATCCTGGAAATTTGTTCTGTTCAAACCTTTGAAATAATTTTTACGAAAGAGCCCAACTTATAGTAAAATTTCCTAAAGGGTTCAATCCACGAAGGTAATGAATATTTTATTAGATTGAGGTGTTTAACAGGCCTGGGAAATCGTGAAATCAGCTCGAAATTGGCTTCCAAAAATTGAAATATATGGTACCTGAAACCCAATAAAACAAAATTAGGTATTCAAAAATTTAAAAAAATTTTGAATTATTTTCTTCGAAGGTTTGAGTTTTTTCTCTATTTCAAATAAATTGAACCTAAGTTCAAAAAAGTAGAGTTCTTCTTGAAAAAGTATTCGAAGAAGTCAAGTCACAATTTGCTTCAGAAAATTTGGTGGGATTACTGTTATTTTGAAACCCCTGTTAGAGGAGGGATCGCATCGTTTCAAAAGGAATCACTCTTTCCAGCCTTATAATCTCTCCCCTTCCTTCAATTTAAAAATTCAGGATGATAGTTTTTTTATAATTTCTAAAATTTTGTAAAATGTGTCTCGATGCAGTTTTGAAAACCATTCCTCAAATACGTACATACGATTCCTACGTAGGCATAGCTCAATTTTTAATATTTATGCAAAAACATCGACTCGTTTATGCTGCTAAATTCCGAATCCTCCGCGTCAGACAGCATCACCAAAGGCTGCCTAGCTTAGGCACAGTCGTACACTCGTATCATAATGGAAACCGCGATGGTAATTTTTAATTAAAAGCTTTTCCGCCGCCAGGTCGCCGGAAAAAGCACCCGAATGATGGCTGCCGAGAAAGGAATGGATACGAGACGAGGGCAAAATAGTGGAAAAAAATTGGACGTCGAGTAAATCCGCTGGCGGACGATACTCCACGGCTAAAGCTTCCATGTACGTTGTACGCGGCACTACATACGTAGTATATTCGACTTAATAAGATTTTCGGGCGCACCTGCAATCATAAAAGTAATTTTTTATTCGCTAAATGATGCCGTGCCGGGGGTGGCGATGGAGCGGTGGGAAGAAGGCGCTTATGGAGGATATATTTATGGGCTGTAGTCGGTAAGCTCGGCTCGGTATTTTACACGAGATATATGTGTCGGGGAGCTTGTTTGCTTTTATCTTTACTGCGTTCGTTGGTTGCTGTTCTGCTCCTCTTGGCGTATGACGAAGGGCGGCGGCGAGCGGCGCGGCGTCGCGTACTCGTATTCGTGTACGAGTGGTTGCCTAGCTCGCGATGAGTCGCAGATGGAGCGGTGTAGAGCGGTGTTCGGCGAAATGTACATTGAGTGGATATTGCTGTAACAGTGTGTATGCTTGCGTTCGTTAAAAGTCTGCCTTTCATACATATGGAGCTCGTTATGTCTTTTCATATCTGCCAACGAGTATAGGTAGTTTGATACCTATGAGCATGAATTTTCCTGCGTCGCGTCGCCTTACGTCGGCCATTTCATTCTATAGAATTGGCTACGCGTATGTTGTACATTATGCATATGTGCGAGTTGGGAGCTAATTTCATCCTGTTTCCTCTCCCCTCCCTTTTTAGTGGAAGTTAATCTTTCGCAAATTCAGTGGGATTTAACATTCGAGTTAATTTTGTCTCATATTCTGTTCCGAGATATTTTCGGCGTAAAAGGGGCGAATTTTGAGTCATAATCTCATTGAAGTAATGAAACGTGTGATTGTGAGTCATAAATGAAATATTATTGTTGGCAAAAGGTAATTATGGATGGAGGACTGCGAATGTGTGATTGTCAAAAAACACCAATTTAATCAAGTAGGTACACACGATTTAGTCTGGAATTAATCACACGATGTTGTTGAAAGTTGAAAAATGCATTTGTCTTGAGATTTTGTTTTCTTTGTAAAGAGAGTAGGTACCTGCTTCAATTTTTGTTCCTTTAAATTTGATTTATTTGAATTATGTTTTGTTTGGGAGGGGGGGGGGGCAAAGTAACTCATAAAAAACACGAATTTTCGGTTTTTATTTTCGGTACAAATTCTGAATTACTTATTCATTTTATAGTTTTTTCTTCTATTCAGGAGACGAAAAATATTACGAATTCAAAAATATTAACTTTTTCAGGGTTTCCACTTTCTAGAAAACCTGGAAAAACTGGAAAAGTCGGGAAATTTTGAAATTTCCGCTGGATTTTTGTAAAAATTCAAACAGGCATCATTGTAGGTCACTTTTTTAGAGTGCTTGTTCACTTTTTTCGACTTTGGTCACTAAAAGTTACTTTTTTCATCCAAAGGTCACTAAAAGTCACTTTTTTCCTCCCAAAGTCACTTTTTTCGCATTTTCAAGCAAAAATTCAAATTTCCACGTAAAAATTGCTATTTTTTAAAATTCTTTAAGAAAAAAATTGAAAGTTGATAATGATTTTTCAAACAAATTTTGCCCTCACTTCGCTCGGGCAGTATTTCAATAATTATATTTATAAATTTGAAAAAATTCTGTTTTTTTAAATCAGTGAAGTAATTGATTTTTTAATCAATTCTAGATTTGACAGAATAAATCAGCGATTTTGGCTAAAATAAATCAATCAAACAATTGAAATATCACAGATTTTCAAATAAATTCATTTCACTGATTCAAAAAGGCACAGTTTTTCGAAAATCGACTGATTTAGATTTAGAGAGTAGATACCTACTATATAGGTCTTATACGGTATTAATTGTTTGTTCCAAAAATCTCATCATTTTTCAATTTTTCTTTGCTCAAATCCGTATAATTAAATTAATTATGTATATCTGCCTCCTAAAGTGCCACTAAAAAAATTAGATTTTTAGATTACCTAATTTTTTCATTGAATTTTGACCCCCTCCCCATATTTTTTCTTGAATTCTCAGCCCTCTTTTTTTTAGCTATAGTGGTAGTGAAGTAAAAAAACGGAACTTTTTACGAATTCCGGAACATTTTTGGAAACTTTTCAACATTAGAATTCGGCAACACTGTGTGTTACAACCGTAATGAAATTATTATTTGTTTATAGTTTTAACGAAGGAATTTAATAAAATTATTCACGTCGTTTTAGTTTATCTTTAAAATGATTGCAGGACACTTCAAAAAAAATTGTCCCTCGATCGCCCCATCTGAAAAGTTGAATTTTTGGTTACATTTTGCTCATTTTTTGATTACTTTTTGGTTACTTCTTTTTCGAAAAAAGTTACTAAAAGTTACTTAATTTTGATAGAATTTCGCTATGATACCTGGAATAAAATTATTCGCGCCGTTTCAGTTGATTTATTTTTGAAATGTTTGCAGAAAACTACAAAAAAAATTCCCCCAAAAAAACTGTAAGAAAATTCCCCCGAAAAAATCGAATTTTTGGTTACTTTTGGTTACTTTTTGATCATTTTTTGGTCACTTTTTGGTCACTTTTTGCTCAAAAAAAGTCACTAAAAGTCACCTTTTTCTTCGAAATTTCGCTATGATGCCTGAAAGAAAGATGAATAATCTGTGATTTAGTTTCAAACATATTTTTCCTAGAAAATGTTGTCCGTGTTTCGATCGAGCTGGATAAATTTGATTTTCAAAAACATGTTAAATAGAAAATTACCCAGTATTTATTTAAAATTGGAATAAGAATTGAAAAAAAGTTGTGTATTTTATTTCAAAAAATCGCGCTTTTTCGAGTATTAGTTCTCATGTCGAGTTCGGAAATACAGGACTGATTGGTGTACCTAGCATTAAAAAAATTGTTCATTTCATCGTTATGCAAAATCATATTTTCGAGAAAAACTCACCCAATAAAATTATTATATGAGTTTATTACAGAAAAATTTATGATGGATTCGAAAAAGTTGGTCTAAAGTTATATTGCCCGAACTGCTCTCAAAGCGGCCCCAAACAAGAAATGAAATGTTGATGAAAAGAAAACGTTGATTATTTTCTCAGTTACCTATTTTTATAAAAAATTCAATGGAGAATCTAAAAAACTGATTTTAAGAGGTTATAGCACGTCTCAAAGGGCCTCAAAAAAGACCCACAACAGAAAATGAAATTTTTATGAAAAATTCGTTCGTTATTTTCTTTTTTAGCTGACTTGTATGAAAAATTTAATGAGAAATTTAAAAAAATTGGTTTAAAAGCTGTATCTTACCCTAAAGTAGCCTAAAAATGCCTTCAAACGAAAAAGATGAAATTTTGATGTGAAAATTTCACATTTTCCAACTTTAGGGCATTTTTTGGAGCATTTGAAGGGTTAATATGGCCCTCAAATTAACTTTTCTGGGCTCCCCGTGAAATTTTATACAAAAATCGGGAAAAAACAAAAATCGAAAAATCAACGAAAAATTGGCACATTCGTACAAATTGTATAAAATTTCGATGGACAAGTCGAAGAATTTCAGGATTTTCCCTCCAAAGTCGTAGAATTTTTTTTTCAACAACAAGGTGTTGAAAAATTGATCATTTTATAATAAAATTTTCTTTGTCCTTGCTTTCTTCAGGCTCAGGGATGTGAAATTTAAGACATGGGTATGTAGGAAACTGGAATTGGAGATCTCGCCTTCTTTGTATTGTACTGAAATGTTGATGATGGGGCAAAAATTCCTCTTAAGTATCCTTTTCTGCAATTTTTTCCTCAATTTCTCTGGTTTGGCTCGATAATATTTCTACATTTTTAAACAATTTGAACATCCCTCTTTCCTTTCCGCTCAAAACGCTTTAATACGTATTTTAATGAAGGAAAAAATATTGCTTCCATTAATTTTTCATGGGCCTAATTTCTAGTTTCCGTGTTAGTAGGTACCTAAGTACGTACTTTACGTAAAGACTTTTGAGTTGAAGATTGAAAAACTTGAAAGAATTGGGTCGGAAAATCTGGGAAAGTGGAGGATAATTTTTGAAAAATATTTCGAACCATGTAGAAAGGGTCTGTATATCTTTCGGTTTTTTTTTTGGAAAATTTTGAAAAAAATTTGTTTACCAAATTTTTGATTTTGCTACAAAAAGTATAAATATCTGCTCATAATTTAACTCAATGATGTGATGGACTTTAAACTTCAACCCTTTGGTGATGATTTTCATAAAAAAGGGGATGAAAATATATTTGAATTTTCTGGGAGGGGAGTTCATATAATTTTGGTGAGAAATTTTGGTATAAAACATTCATTTTCAAATTTTTAAATAATAAGTATTCATTTTTTAGAAAAAAAAATATATTATTATAGGTTACATTTTTTTTGAACAAGTAAGTATGCATTTTTGCAAAAATAAGTTGAGAATTTTATTGAATTTAAACGAAGTGTGGATGAAAATTTTATACCTTGAAGGCGTTGAAAGATCAAAATTTCATTTTTTCCAACTTCTGAGTTGTCAAAAGGATTTCAACCCCTCATCATAGCTTCATTCCTCAAACTGCTCTGTTCAATCACTGTTTTGAGAAATTGAAATTTTCAAAGGAACAAAATGTGGTGGTTTCTTAGCTGCTGAGTAAACAAGCCTAGAATTTTATTTTTACCCTTCCCTTCCCTTCCCTTCCCTTCCTATCCCATCCCATCCCATCCCATCCCATCCCATCCCTTCTCTTCTCTTTCCTTTCAATTTGATTCGAACCAACTTTTGCAAATTTCCAATGAAGTTTCTCAATCCATTCATTTGTTGGGCCAATTCGTTTTCAATTTCAAAACCCATCATTTCTACATTCTTGCTTCATCATAAGACAAAATTTATCGTACGTATTATAAATATCGATACTCCAGTCGGTTGTTTAAATTTATACGCTCGTACATATATAAATGCTATTCAAAGGCGCCGCGCCGTATCGTGTCCTAGTTTCTCATTAGGTTGCTCCCAAAAGATAATATATTACAATTTGACGATAAATTTTAAGATTCGTGCAAGGGAACGCGAACGCTGCGCGCTGCCGAGTTTCGACCCAAGGAAATATGGTAACTGGATAAAGTTGCCAAAGTTGTTGTTTGTACGCGGAAATAAAACGAACGACGGTGCAGCGTTTGATGGTTGAAATTCTATATACCTTTTGAAATATATACGAATAGAATACCCGAATGCCTTTATTAAAATCCTATGTGAAAACTTACACTGGTACGTAGTTCTAGCTACGTACGAATATATATAGCTACTGTACTGTACATCGTACAGCATAGGTGTTTACGTTTACTGTTTATTACGCGTGTTTATGGGCAGAGTTTTCCGCCTCTGGTTTGATTATCGTGTCAGTTACTCGACCGAGTTTAAATTACGCTCTCGCCTCCGTTCGTCGTCTTGCTGCCACTTGCCACCTAGATTTTCTTGACCAACTTCCGAAATCGTAGAACTCAGCCTTGAAACACCTTTTTCCAACATCGATCCACTCGAACGGTTTTCCTACAAAATCGAGATACGAACTGCGAGTCGTGAGTATAACGGTGTTGCGCTGCTATTGACATGAATAGGTGAGAAATTGGATGAAATGGGGTTGATTTTTGATTTGAATGGACTTCAAAAGTGATGGAATTGCCCTCTTTTTATTTTGAACTAGTGGTATTCGGGTTTACGATGAGGCTGGGTTCAATTTCATCAGGAATAAGAAATTTCAAGATAGAGTGTTCATAGAAAACTTTTTTTGCTTATTGACCGCTTTTTATTTCTTTTCTGGCGGTGGAAATTCGAACAAACGAAACATTTAATAGCTAATAAAAAAAATTAGAAAAGATTTGCCGAAAAAAACTTCACCCTCCTGCGATCATCTTCACCTCTCACCAAGTACGCGAATAAGTTTTAAGTTCTTACGAAAAAAGCTCGACCAAAATGGCGACATTGCTCCACCAAATTGCAACTATTCGTTCCGACGATGAAAAAGTATCGGTGAGCGGGGAACCGGGAGTGAAGAAAACGCTCCAAATGAATTTACGACTATCTTATGCGCGTTGGCGCGGACTACGCGGACACGTTGAAAAGAAAGAAGAAAAAAGAAAATTGTACCTCTAGCTCGACTCGAACGACGTCGAGCTTTACGCTACAAAAACGCCACCGGCGAAACAATACCTACATTCGGTCATAAATTGAAAAAATATTACCTTTAAGACGTTTCTCGTTGTGAAAAATTTTCTCCGAGGCGACGACCAAGTTGTACGCTGCGGTGGAAAAGAAATCGCGTTTTTGCGTCGCACAAAAGCCAACAAACTCCCATTTATAATGTGAAAATATAGCATCTCGTACTTCTTCCTCGTTTCGTTCACCTCTCGCAGTAGCGTACAAAGGATGAGATATGAGGTACTAAATAGACCGAGTGAAATGTAGGCCCGCGTACGGGCACGATAGATACCGACGGCTGTTGCGAGAAAAAATTTCCTCAGACATATGGTGAAAATTTCAATCTGTTTGCCTGCAGCAAAGTGGCAAAGGATGGTTCGTTACACAATGTAGTCCACAATTCAGTCACGTAGAAAATTTTTGACAATCGAAAAAATTGTGAGGTGATGTAATGTGACCTACGATGCCTGAAAAAGCATGATTTCAGTAGATCATAATTGCACAATGGGAGGGCTGGAGCCTCAATAAGGTATCCAGGATGTCCATTTTCTAAAAAACTTGGAAAAGTCAGGAAATTTTGTAATTTTTTCTGAAATTTAAAAAAAAAAATTAGAAAAGTGTTTCTTTGCTTACTTTATTGTAAAGTTTTCAAAAAATTTGGTCCTTACTCCGCTCGGGCCAAATTATTGCATCCCTAACGTGCTTTTTGTCCCTTGGATTACTAGGGAAATGTTGATTTTTGAAAAGTTACCCCTTCCAAAAGTTGTTGGCTGGATAGAGTAGAAAAATAAAATAAAAAATTTCAAAATCGATTCATATCTTCCGATTGCGCAAAAGTCTTCAATTCTCCAAAAATTGCCAAAATTTCAAAAATTTCGAAAAAATTTGAAATTGATCAAAATTAATTTTAGAGTTTTTTTTAGTGACTATCTAAACCAAAAAGCACTTTTTTTTCTTGAAAAAATCAGTGTTTTATAACTTTTTTCAATTTTTCTTCAGAGGTGAAGAAATATGAGAAATTAATAAAAATTATAAAACATGGATTGTATCAAAAAAGTTGTGCTTTTTGCTTTTAATAGTCCCTAAATAAGCTCTAAAATTGATTTTAATAAATTTTGATTGAATTTTTGGCAATTTTCGAAGAATTTAAGGCTCTTGCCGGATCGGAAGATATGAATCGATTTTGAAATTTTTCATTTCATTTTTCTAATTTATCCAAGCAACAACTTTTGCAGGGGTAACTTTTCAAAAATCAACATTTTTGGTTTTTCGACCCACCCTAGTGTCTAACGGTCCTGAAAAGTCAGGCAGGCCAAGAAAAAGTCAAGCTTTTTGACTCATTTGATTCAAAAGTCAAATATTTTTCCAAAAATTGAAAAAATTGCCATTCACCCTTGAAAAAAAGTGAAGAATAACGTGTCCGATTTATATTTGTTTGAAGTTTTTTGTAAAAATTAAAATTTAGGAGCTTATTATGATTTAAAAATATATATTGCATAGGTCAACACAATTTTTGTGTCTGAATTTCGATTGCAAAATTTTGGTTGCTTTTAATGTAAAGAATGAAGGGGATTTTTTTTACCGAAGTTTGCTTTTGAGGGTGGGGAGGGGAGGGGGTCGAAAAAAAGAGTTTTCAAGAACAATAAACACAGGTTTGAGAGAAAAAAAATGTTGGTCTAGTTATGCAGAAAATTTTAGTTTCCAAGACATTTTCGAGTAAGTTTGACAGAGTATTTAACGGTCCTGATAAGTCAAAATTTTTTTCAAAAAAGTCACGCGGTACTGAAAATTCAAGCTTTTTGACTACTTTACTCAAATTAACTCAAAGGTCAAACTCTGATTAGTTTTTAAAAAAAGTTTTAAAACAGAAAATGTTTGGTTAATATTAGTTTTGGGGCTCTATTTTTTTTTATTTTTTGAAAATCACCAATTTTTCTAATCTTAGCCCCTCGCTTTGCTCAGGCATATAAGGTCTACAATTTATCCGAGAGATAGGGGTTGAAGATTTCGCCTCCCTTTTAATACTAAAAGATTGATTAAAACAATGAAGAAATTTTAGCTTTTGAATGCCTTTTTCTAAATTTACACAACTTTTTTTCAAAATGATGATATGAACCTCCCTCTTTTCCAGCCCGGACAATTGATATTTTCGTGTTAAAAAAATTCTGCTTCTCATTTATGAAAAGAATTAGTAACGATCTCGATTAGAATATTTCAAAAATGTTTCGATTTTTTGGAATAAGGAGATCTGGAGATGAGTCCATAGATATAGGTTTTTTTTGGAAATCAAAACATAACACGAAAAAAGCACGAATTTTAATAAAATAATTTCAGATTCTGAGTGGTCTTTTTCAAAAATTTTCGGGCTCAGTGATTTTACACAATTCTTCTTCAAAATTATGATATAAACTCTTCTCTTCCATCTCAGACAATTGAATATTTTGAAACGGAAAAAAATTTTCGTTTTAATTTCTTAGAAGATTCAAAGGGTCTCAAATGTATGGGGCCCAGGACGCATAGAATTTTTTTGTTGGGAGGAGAGAGTGTGACTCTTAAAAAAGTCATTCCAAAAGGTCAAGCTAATAAGTTAACTTTTTTGCTCAACATTAGTAGAGACAATTGAGAAAAAAAAATATAAATACCCAAATCAATTTTTGGCCGCCAAAAGTTACTAATGTTCAACTGTAGTCGAAAATATCCTGAGAACTACTCTCTTAATTTGAATCAGTCAAAATGACTGATTAAAAAAGGCAGAATTGAGTCATTGATGAAATCAGTAAAAAATTTACTGATTCAATTAGTGAATTTTTATTTTTGAATCAGTAATTTTTCACTGATTCGCAGTCAAATTTCACAGATCAACAATGGAATCAGTGGAATTTCACTGCCAAACCAGTGACTCAATTTTGTCGATTTGAATTAGTCAATCTTCAATTTTTGACTGATTCAAATAAAGAGAGTATCCCTCCCAGTAAAATCTAATCGCTTCTACCAGATACTAAATTTCATTCTCTACAACTTTAGTTCTTATCAATTTTGTCGTAGGATGCTTACTTTGCTCAGAAATGTCACTTTTTGGTAGGCAAGGCACAAAAAAATGAGATTTTTTTACAGAACTTTGGAAAGTTTAGGCTGTAACTTTTTTCTAATTATGGGATAGAGATCTTTGGTTTGTTCTAATCGATTTGCTGTGAAATTTCCTATAAAACTATGCCAAAAAAAAATTGAAATTTTTTTCTCCCAAGCTCGTATTTATTGTTTTCGAAAACCCTTATTTTTCAACCCCCACCCCAAAAGCAAACTTTGAAAGCCACGAATGAGTAGGTTGGTGTATTTCGATGCCTAGAATCAGAATTCAGACATTAGAACTGAACACACAAAACGAAATTTTTTTTTGTCAACTATTGTGTTATTTGCTTCAAGTTTTTTTTTTTTGTAAAATTCAGGAGCTCATTGTGATTTTTTTTAAAATTATAATTGTTTGAAGTTTTTCGTAAATATTATTATCATTTAGGAAGGGGGGTGAGGAGGGGGGGCATGAAAAAGTCATGCAAAAAGGTCAACCAAAGTCGAGCTTTTGGCTCAAAAAATTTTGTTAGACACCCTGATTACGTACTAGCGAGATAAATTCTCACCCAGCAAACTGGCAACAAGGTGACCTCTTACCTGATGCTGTGAAGTGCCATCCAAGGTAAGAAAATTTCTCTCCAAATAGGCGATAAAAGTCCTTGCCAGAATAAAAATTGGCTTCGTAGAATTTTTACCTCGCACCGAGCTGTAGTTACTTTCGTACGTGTACAATGTATTTTCATGTACGTACGGTCTGCTCGTGTGTGAATTATATACGCAGATATTCGATTCGACGATATGGTCTTGTCGCGTATGGTTACGATTTCCACAAACCTTAATACGCAGTACTTGTATATCAGATTTAATGGTTCTCTCTCAGGTGTATTGAATGCGTTAACCTTACAATAACGTATTCGTTCTCGACTCGTATTCTAGGTACATTATATCTACCGTGTGTTTCGATCTATCGAACCATCCCCGCGCCACCGTCATCACGCAACCCGCCACACCCGCCCATTTCGAATTTAAAAAGCGAATAAAAAAAAGCACCTCGGAGAATTTCCAACGTTATATTTCCCTTTTAACGACGCGACGATTAATCGTTTATTATATATTTTGGCATGGAAAAAAATAAAAGAAGACGGAGCGAGCTGGGCGGGGTGTTTTAACGAGACGATTTCAAAGACTTAGTTGTTTTATAATATTACGTTTCAAAGGCCGCGTTGTGGGATTTGAGTGAAGATCGGAACAGCTCAAGGACACTAATCGTCAAGTTTTTCCAAAGTCGAAGGTTAAGAGAAAGAATTTCATCTTTGAAATATTTCTTCTTTTCTTTCTGTCGTTTGTGTAGCAGCTCGCGAATACTTTGGGAAAAAATAACGCGCATTTTGACGATACCGCCAAATACCCGCCAGTTTAACTCGGACATCGAAGAAAATTGACTTTATACATTTTCATGAGATTTTCTTCGGTTCGCCCTTCTCGTCGGACAAAATATACTTTCGAAAGCCAATCATTATAGTCGTATTTTTGTAACCGATGTTGAAAAAAACTTTTCGTGATTTGTTTGCTCTCGTCAAGGGCACGGTTTTCTTCGCGATTGATGCGCAAAAACCGTATCGTTGGAGCGAAAACTTTATTTTCAAATGAGGAATATTATATAAGAAAGGAAATAACACATTTTTTCCAATGAACGCGCGAGTGTATTGGAACTGATTTTATACGCATTTAAATGATGGAATTTCAAGAAAAATACGCAGTAGTTTGTTTTGTAAATTGACTCGAATGTTCGTCGTAATGGTTCAATTTTCGATATGCAAGGATACGAAAATCGTATTTGGTAAACATATTGTTAAAAATCAGGTGAACTGTTGTGAAAATCATTAGAGTTGTATGAAAATTGCTTGAAATGACATGAAAAGTTTCAAATGGAGAAAACACTGAAATTATTAAATTTTTGCATAAATTGTTGAAAATAATGGACTTATATATTAATCGAGTACCAATAAAACTTGTGTGAAACTATAAAAATATTTTTGAAAATAATATGTGAAAAGAAATTTAAAAAATTTATTAAAGTCAAAAAAATGACTTACCTTAATAATTATGAATCGAGAGCGTTTTTAAAATCTCGTAAAAAATTATTCAAATTATCTGGAAAATTATCGATATTTTGATGAATTTGGCAGTGATAAAACTAGTCAAAGAAATGGGAAGAGGAAGGCGAGGGAGCTTATTCCCCAATAATGACAAAATTGCATTTTAATCAAGAAAATTAGGTTTGAGTAGACGGGAATTTAAGTAAATCAATGAAATTTTTCTAAACTCGTAGTTTGAGCCGGAAAATATTTGAAAAAATTGTATTTAAAGTCAGAAAAATAGAATGAAGGGAGAGGAAAGGAAGAATGCTACCCAAGTCGGATTGATTGGATTTGGTGACAGGAGATGCCTAAATTTTTTTCAAGTTTGAATTTTTTTTAAAGTTTGAACAGGGGTTCATTCAAACAGCAAAGAAAGTTACGAAAAAATCGTAAAAATGTTTTCAAATTTCTCTGTGCAAACGTTCTTTGAAGAAATTTTCGTTCTCGCTTCGTTGAAGTATTAGTGCCAAATTCAAGAACTTCCTTTGTTCACGAAATAGAACATAAATCTGGAGAGGAAACGAAGTCGAGGCAAAATTTATAAATTTTCAATTGATTTTTGAAAAGTTGAAATTTTTTATGCTTATGACTTTTTTCCCAAAAAATTTTCCATTTTTTGAATTAAAGATGCGGATTTTCAATTTATATTTTTAATAAGTTCTGATCAATTTCCAGAATTTTTCCCACTTTTGTTATTGATTATTTTCAATAAAAAAATCTTATTTAATAATTTTATGAAGATTTATATTTGTTACTAAGATTACCCAGTACTTACTCTAGTTCCTAAATTCCTACCTATCAATAATTTATTTTGTTTGTTTGTTCTAGGTGAGTACTGATTCTGGTTACCGATAGAATTTTCGTTTTGAGATAACAAGCTAAAAAGTGAGTTTTCGTTTCATTGTACCTATTAGTACTTGCTTGATATTCTTTTATTTAGATCGTTATAAAAGATTCAAAGTTTATACGAATCCCGAATAACGAAAAAACTCGAAAATAACATAAATTTTTGGTATATAACATAAATTTTATTAAAAATTTATCAAAAATTTATGAAGTATAATTTTGAATATGGTTTCAAAGCAGGGGTAAGCTGTGAAATATTTTTTTATACCCAAAATAAATTGACTGAAAACTTTGAAAAAATTGATTCGAGTATCAGATCTCTTTTTTTACGTGTTCAAAAATCTCCCCAAATTGCTTTCAAAATTTTCTTATTACCAATTCTGATGGGATATTTCACCAGAAATTCTAAAAAGGTAGTTTGAAGACCTTATTATTCCTCAAGTGCCTCAAAAATGACCTCAGACTTCGAAAATTTGGAAATCTCGATTTTCTGTTTTTGATTGCAGTTTTAAATTGAAATTATTGCGAAAAATTTGAAAGAAATTTGTTGAAAGACTGCATCATGCTTTTCAGCGCTCTTAAAAGCGCCCAACGCTAAAATTTTGGAAGGTTTGAGAAACGGAAATCAAGATTTATGAATTTTTGGGGTTTAGGAGTCATTTTGGAGTACTTGAAACCATAAAGGTCCCCCAAACCAACTTTTGGAATGTGATCAATTTTTCAAGATTAGTGCTTATTAGTTATTACGTAAACAAGGTACATAATATGTATGTACCAATTGTACCATAGCAAGGAAAACAAAAAACAACAACAAAATTAGCTAGAATTTCAATGATTTTGCTATGAAAAGCAAAAATTTTAATTTTCAATATTTTGCCATTCCTTGATTTTTTTATTAAAATAAATGGGGGGGGGGGGTTCTTCTTTGAGCAAATTTGAAGCAAGAAAAATAGTAAAAAAAATGCCAAGAAAAATCTGGATAGTATCAAAAATTTTCATTTTTTGATCCACCAGATACCAAGATAGGAGGAATAGACTTTTTTCAAACGATTTCTTCTCGATAAATTAATTTTACAGCTTACCCACATTTCTTTTGAAAACACGTCACGTGTTACACTTTTTGTTGCTTCAGGACACCCCCCCCCCCCTCTTCACAATGCTAGTAGAAAAAGTTGCGGCAAATTCATCTCAAATAAAAAAAGTTGGCAAATTTGACCAAAAAAAGGACGATTTTTTTGGGAAAACGTTCCCTTTCAGAAATCACAATCCAACTCTGAAATCATCTCTCAATTCTAAATTTTTCAAAAACTTTAGCCCCATTGTATTTTATCTGAATCCTACAAAGTACTTTTTTCATATTGCTCTTCACAATTGTATTTTTTTCATATTTTAGACGTTTGAAAATCCAATTTTTTAAAAGCTTTGGTCATCACATTCCTCCTTCAATACTGTTTTAAAGTACCTAAAAAAAGGTAATTTTTTATTCAAGTTTATTAATCAAAAAAATTGTTTTATTGCGCCTTGAACTTGACATTTTCTAACATTTTCGCTCTCGCTTCACTTGGGCTAAATTCATTTCTCTCACGTTCACATTGAAACTACAAAATTTTTAAATTACCTATGTAAATCATAATTTTCTTGAAATTTTCCACCCCTCCTTCGGAACAAATATACAATTTATTACGTTTTTTCAACTGCAATTAAATTACTCACAAGGAAGGTATGACTATCCCAAATCAAAGTAAAATTTTGAGCCCGAACAAAAAAAAAACGAAAGTACATCGTAACAGGACCCCGTATCCAAAATTTCAGATGCTGAAGTTCATTTCTCGATGTTTGGCGAATTTTTGAAATTTCAATATTACCTCCGCCCTGCGAAATATAAAAATTTGATCTAATCAACGAAGAGAGCTAAAATTTGGTATATACCCTATTTTCGACCTCGTGAATCGATTGGAAACGGTTTGGAAACATTTTGGAGCCACCAGAAAATTTTGGAATTTTCCAGCGCTGGAGAAACGCCCATAAAAATGGCCCATATGCACTTCAGCACCTATAATCGCGGATTTGAGCTGGTAAGGAATATTCCTACCAAGATTGCACCATTGTGGGCGAGGTAGATAGGTAGATTCGGGTAGGTACGTGTAGCTTGGGCGAAACGTACGCACCACCTGCTACGCTATCTCCACGCGATTAACTCTCGTTTGGGGCGTGTAGATAATGCTCATCTAGAAATTTAAAATTACAGGGGTTCGTACATGGGCTATCTTTACTAGGGTTTAAAACTGGTGCTTTTACCCGAAAAAGAAAAGGGCCCAGGAAAGAATGGGCGGCCGATAGTGCACTACTTCGGAACATTCGGAGACATCAAACCTGAGCATATGCCCACACCCCCGCAACTGTGTTTGGGCCCCCTTTTGGCTGCAAAGGGGAAACATTATTTTCACCCAATCGGGTTTTTCTAGTTTCCCAAAACCCGGGTAGCTGGGCAGTATTAAAAAAACGGAGAAACACAGCCCCGAGCTTCAAAAACTTTTTTAAAATCTTGTTACTAGTCGCCCCTTCGGGGTTTTAAAAGGGTTATGATCTTTTGTTAGTCGTGCATTTGTATTTAAAAACCTTTAATTCAAATTTTCTCTATTACTTTAAAGGGAGTTTACTGGGCGTCATATTTTTTCGAATACGTTATCCCAGGGTTATTCGCTATTTTTCGTACATCTGGTACATAGTGTTGACTGATTGCTTCAGACTCCTGACTTTCCTATCTTGAAAGTAGGTGGACCTATAGCTCGTCCCTACTTGACCCCCCGGGGGTCGATGGTTTGGAGCGATTTAATCCACACTCAACTCTCCATTTTTGGAGGGTTTAAAAATAAACCAAAACCCCATCAAGAGAAAATTATCACACCATTTTTCGGGCGCCCGAACGGGGTTGGGCCCTTTTAAAAAACTAGACGGTTCCCTTGGAAAGTCAGAACTGTCATCATCGACTCATCGCATTTAAAAACGCCTATCTAACGAACCCTTCGACGTAATCCTGTATCGTTAGACCTTTTTAAGGGAACACTTTTTGGACTCTTTTTCCCCGAAACCGTTACTTTAAATTACGTATGGGTGTCTCGTCGTGTGAAATAAATTTTTCTAGATTTAAAAGTTCGCGAAATTTTTTAAAGCCCTAAAATAGTGCGTTTTTTGCCTTTTTTTGAAAAAAAGCACAAAAAACGTAGGCCTTCGTTTAAATTTCGATTTATTAACCCAAACGGAAAACGAAAGTGAATGGGAAACATATTTAGGGCCAGTCCGTCAAATTTTTGGGAAAAAATTAAGCAAGGGGCAATAAAAACATAATTTGAACGATTGGGGCCCCGCCAAGAGGTTAAAAAGCTCTGATTCGAGAAAAACTTTAAAATATAAGGCTGATCGTGCTAAAATTAAATTTTTAGGACCAATTTAAAAGGGAAACCCGTGGGGCCCAAAAAAAGGGGAAAATTGACGATTTGAACACTTTTGGAAAGATAGTAGGATCTGAAATTCAAAAAATCAAAGATGAAAGTCACGAATCGATAAAATGTTTCACAGAGGTTGATGACAGGCATACTAGGCTGAAGGACTCGTTGGACCAAACCGATTTAGAAATAAAAGAGATCGAAGTAAATCTGTATGAGAAATTTAGGAGAGGCAAAGGATCTGTTTTTTGACGGAAAATTTACTGGCCTAAATTCGAAAAAAAAAAAAGACGAAATTATTTGTAAAAAATTTCGACATTGGGAAAGTGGAAAACGCGAAAACTGAGAGGCGATGTAAATTTATTGACCGAAAAAATGTGAATTTGAAAGATGAGGTGGACTTCGTGCACGACCAGTTAAACGGTAGCCTAGAAAAATCGAGAGATTTTAGAATCGAGATTGAATAGGCTAACCAATGATTACGAAAAATTTAAAATAAAAGGGTTTGATCGAACGGGACATCAAAGTCAATAAAAAATAAACGACAGGGGGGTACAGCCATCATACAAATGAGGAAAAGGGACGTAAAAGGGCCAGGGGGAAAAAGGGGCAAAAATGACGATTCATATCGATACATAGGCGATTTTTTCGATGAAGACGAAAAAAAAATAATCGCGTCAAAAATAAGCCCAAATATGGGAACTCAAACCCCCGCGGGGCTCAAACCTTTTCAAAATTCGCAAATAATCCACTTTGTGGGGAAAGTAATTGCTTTCTCTGATCAAGCCTCCGAAGATTAAATTTCTAAAATGATCAAAGAGAAGGGGAATTGGGAAATTAAAACAAAAAAATCAATCCCATCCTATGAGATACTTTTAAAATTTATGGGGAAATTTCCCATAAAAGTTTACCCGGCGTACCCCGGGGAAAGCGAAAAGCAAACGGGTTCGGAAACTGTCAGTTGCAAAAAGCGAAAGCTTTGGAAAATACAGTTTACAGCTTCAGAACGTACGGGGTTTTAAAAAATAAATTTTTTGAAAAAATTTGGAGCAACCAAACCAAAGAAAAATTTTTGGGAAATTTTTAAAAAGGGAAAAAATTTTTGAAGGGGGTCCCAAGGGAAGGGAGCTAAGGGATGGATTTAAAATATTTGGTTTAAAAACCCGTTTAAAGAGTTTAAAAAGGATTCCTATCGAAGAGGGAGATAAAATTTTTGGAAATCGAAAAAAAGGGATCCTTTCTGGGGGAAAAAACCGAGAAAACCCGCTCAATTAGACGATGGAAAGGATTATCTGGAACAATTGGAAACGATGGATTGTTTTTTTCCCGGAAGATTTAAAGATTTTTAGACCTTTGGGGTTCAAAAAGAAAAAAAATCAAACAAATCGAACGGGAATTTGATAAAATTTCCCAAATGGATGGGAAAAATGAAAAAATAAATCTCAGAATTCAAACCAAAGAACAAAGGGAAAAATTTCCGGGCCAAAAATAAAAATCAAACCCTAATCAGAAAAAAAAATCGTTTTAACAAAAATTGGGGGGTAATAAAAACCACTAATGGAAAAAATAAAATTTTACAAAAAACGTAAAAAAACGATTTTTTCGCGTAATAATTTTTCGAACTCAGGGGGTTCGCAACGTAACGAACTCGAACCAAAGCCAGAACGGAAATGGGGGGCAAAAAATGCTGGAATTAAAGGGGCCGGAAAACCAAACCCCCCTTGAAAGTAAACAACATTGAGCCGCCAAAAAACGATACTAAAAGGGTAGGGTTTCCCTTAAAGGGAAAAAAAAACCGAAACCTCGGCGAAGGTGAGCACCAAGGGGTTAGGCGATGGATTACCCTACTACGGGGTTGAGAAATACCAAGGGAACCGTTTATGGAGTGCTGCGGGGGAAACCAAATATTTAAAGGGAGAATTTTCTCTTCTTTCTCTGGCGGCGTGCTCTCTACCGGAAAAATTAAGCAAAAGAAATTTACCATAGGGTTTGGGCCAAAGGGAGGTTTTAAAAATAGTTTCATACTTCCCAAATTTCCCGTATTTAAACGCAAATAAACTCGTTTTATTAATCTCCTGATCGAAAGGAGCGGAAAAAATTGAAATTTTTTGGGGTTTCCGTTTGGGGGAAGGCCACCAGGAAGAATTTCGCGGGGGAAATAAATAGGCTCGGGGGAATTCGCAAAAATTTTTCCTTAAACTTAAAAAAATTTGGAAAATGTCCCCGTTGGGGTGAAACCTTCGAGGGTTTTCCCCCGCTGAAACAGAAAATTCAAACAGAAAAAACAAATTCCCGGGATACTGCTCGTAGGAATAACTTCATAAGAAAATTTTTTAGATCAAATTTTTTTTTTTGGGAATAAATATTTAAAACTTTTATTTTCCCGTCACGCACCTTCGAGGGAGGTATTTACCCCCAAAAATAAATTTTTATGTTGGGTTTTAAGCCAAAAGTTTTGCCTAAAAAGCTGAGCCTAAAAGGGTTCCCCATAGATTTTCTGTTCGTTCTTAGTGAGAATTTGAGGTGGTGGGGGAAGGGTAATGGAGAGTAACTCCCCGGGTGCGAATTTCTGAATAAACTTTAAAGGATTTCGGTCATACCATGAACATTAAAAGGTTTAAAAAAACGATAGGGAATCAGCCTACCCTCAGCAAAAATTCTGCAGCCCGTGCCCCTAAAGCGTTTTTTTCCCCGGGGTAGAAAAGATGCGGGGGAAAAATTGACATTGAGAACCTATCTAAGGGGACCCCCCCGATAGGCGAGAAATCTTAAATTCTATAGACTTTCCCCCGAAAAGGAGTCCCGGCCACTGAAACCCGGGAATAGCGTTTACAGATTCGAGGCAAAGGGGGGTAATACGTTCTTTGTGCCGACGAAAATCAAAAGGGACAAATTTTTCCCATGCAAATTGATAAATGGGGGAGAGCCTAATGTGATGGAAATTTTCCCCAGCTATGTACCTTTTACAATTTTCGAGATTGGGGAAAAATTTTTTGAAAAATTAAAACGTTTTTGTAGAGTTTTGGGGGAGCTGAAAAAAACAATATTTGATCTCTACACTGCCTCTGGAAGTAAAAAAGAATTTTGGAATGTAAAAGAATAAATGTACCATTTTTTTTTGTTTCCAAAATGTAAACAATTTTTTTTAATGGGTAGGGAAATTTTATGTTAAGCTAGGTATTGAACCCAAAATTCCGCACAGGACGAGCATATTGCCCCGCCTAATGCGTGAGGCTGTTAAGGGAACTACCTATCTTACATGAAAGAAGACTAATTTTAAGGACACCTTGAAAAAAATCAAAAATAAAACCAGTAGGTAGGTATTGGTAATGAAATACCTAACCGAATGCGTAAACACACGTACGCAAAAACGACCGAACTATCAGGACATTCGTCGAGCCTGATAATTCGAGAAAGTTTTTCTAAAAAACTTTATGAGGTTTAAAATCTTTCGTTACTGAGGGCAAAAAATTACAGAAAAGAAAAACAGTGGGCCTCAGATTTTTCCCACTTTCTGAATTTTCTGACGTGTTTTCCAAAACACCTGGCGAGTATACTGGTCCTCCGGTTGCACTTTCGACATGGCTGACGCAGGAGGGACATTGCGGGGTCCAAATTACCGACCTTCGAACAAATTGATGCCTGACAATAAAGAAAGAAATTTTAAAAACTTCAGTTACGAGAAGGTATTTAATTACGCCTTTCTGATACCAAGTACCCTAAACAACGTTTTAGCTAGGGTAAAAAAGGAAAAAATTCTAACGGAAAACTTTGTATTTTGTTTTGACCCAAAGCAACTTAAATCCAAAATTGGCGAATAATTATAATGAGCCAGCCACATTGGATAGAATTATCACCCCAATGTGGAGATGCTGAATTTTTTTCAAGTTTTGTGAAGTTAAACCAGTGGATTTTTTGGAATCTACTTTTAGACGAATACTCTAAAAAATTTGTGGTTTTGAGATCGAGGGGCAAGTCTATCATTCGAAAGACTTCCCTACGGCCTCAAGATATCGTCTGCCGAGTTCATAAAAATGATTACTCGAAGTACTGCCCGATAAAAATCGATTACAGCGTACGTAGAACGATATCTTGGTTTGAAAAAAAGGGTTTTAAAGGGAAAACGGGTTTTTGGGCTTATTGAATTCTGAAAGGGGCCTCAGAGCGTTTGGTTTTTAAAATTAAAAGCAGAAAAAAAAACCCTTTTATTCAAAAAAAACGACAAAAAATCTCCGGTTTTTTGGTTTTTTTTTTTCGACCCGGGAAAATTGGTTTTTAACAACAAAAAAATTGAGGGGAAAATTTTTGGGAATTTTAGGGGTAAACATAACCCAAAAATACAAGGTTTTTCAGTTGAAACAATTTTGGGTTTAAATCCAGCTTTGGTTTGGGGTTTAAAAGAATTTGTAACCGAGATTTTTTTTCCTCGGTTTCAATGAAATCATATCTCCCTTGATGGGGTCACTCATAAAGGTACTCCCTTTTGTGTGGGGGAGGAGCAAGCCCAGGCCTACCTAAATTAAAACCCAGAATACTGCAAAAATTTCCAACCCCCTGGGGCACCGGGTGAAAAATTTTTGAAAATTTTTGGGTTCATACGGGGTTTCCTCGTGTAAACAATATCGAGCGTACCCCCAAAAAGTAAAGGCCCAAACAGAAATTTTTATGTTTTTTTACAAATTTCCCTTCAGGATTACCAAAAACGGGGGCCTTTCACAGCAAAAATATGCCCGGGGGCTGAAATATTCCTTTTAAAAAGACTTGAAAATTTTGGTTACATGGGAAAAAAGTCCCTGTGGGGAGCAGATATCAAAAACCCTTTAAAATTCGGGAAAATACGGAAATTGGGGCCCACAACCCCCGGGAAGGGTGGGGAATTGGAATCGTTTGGCTAGATGGGTTTTTTTATTTCGATTACCCACCCCCTGAAATTAAAACAAAAAGGGGAAATTAAAATTTTTAAAACCCCGGGCTCAAGATTCGAGTTTGACTTTTAAAAAATTTTCAAAAATTAAAGTCAAATATTCCGGAAATCCCCAAAATAATTTAAACCATAAAAGAATTAAAAAAAATTGGGAAAAATTTCAAAGGGAAATTTCTCGAATTGTTTGGAAAGATTTTTCCTACATTGGGGAGGGCGGGGGGACACATGTGCGGAAAATTTTCGGTTTAACTATATCCGGTAGGGGAGTACCTTGTGACAAATTGAAAACTTTTAATATAAAAAAGTTTGGAAAAATAAAGATTTTACGATAGAAAAAGGGAAAAAGCTACTTTGGGGAAAGCACAATTGAGGTACAAAAATTTCCAGTGCTTCCGCCAAAACCCTTTTTTTTTAAAAGATACTTGGGATACTAAACTCCAAAGACTTTTTATAAAAGGTCATTTGGGAGTTTGAAAAAATTGGAATTAATTTTTTCCGACAATTAAAATTTTCCCAAATTTCGTTGAAATATATAAAAATGATTACGAACATTTTGGGCTGGGATGTAAAAAGAACAAAAACTATTGGGGTGAAGGAACGAATTGAGTGGTTTTCCCCAAATTTTAGGGGATATCAAAAAAGGGGGAGGTACTTTCTGAGATATTTGGGGGTTTCCCATAGGGTTTCCAATTTCCCCGGGGGAAAAAAAAATATCTTTTTCGCGGTTAAGGGGCTATTTACTGGTAAAGTTTGGAAATTTTTCCCGGGCGGAAAAAATCGGGGGCCCCCCCAGACCCCATAAATTCAAAAATGGAAAATTTTGTTTTGAAATTTTGAAAAACTATGGTATCCGTGCCCAGAAAAATAAATTTCCGTAATGGGGACCAGTTTTATTCGAAAGAATGGAAGGAATGCATTAAGGTAATGGGGGCCGAAAAATTTGCACACTGCGTTCCCCTTTTAAAACCGCAAATTCGTCAAAACGAGCGAATTTTTTTTCCCCTGTCTGGGGAAAAGATTCGTGTAAAAAGGGTAAACGATAAATATCCTGATAAAAATTTTATACCCCCAGAAAGGGTGGGGGCGAGATTTTGAGGAGGGGCCAAAAAAAGTTGAAAAAGATCAACCTTTTGCGTGCTGGGTTTTTTTTTCCAAAAGAAATTTCTGGCAAATTGGGGGCGCGTCTTTGACCGGTTTTGGGTTTTCCTGTAAAGAGAAACAAAGACAACTTTAAAAAATGGGAAATCCCAAAAAATTTAGGAAAAATTTTGGAAAAAAATCTATACTTTCCTCTGTAAACCCTCCAAAAAAGCTCATGATTTTGGTCCCGGGGTGAAAAACAGGGGATTTTTGGGGGACGACGATGGGGAAATTCGGTTAAAAAAGTGGGACGGTGGGGTTTTCCCAAAAAACCCGGAAAGGGAAAAAGCTTTCCCCCCGGCAAACGGTCTCTTTTCGGGCCAAATTCAGAAAAAAACCCAAATTTTTCTGAAAGAGTAAAAACCGAAAATAAAAGGGTAAAAATTTCTTTAAGGGCCCGAAAAATTTTAGGGGTTTAAAAAAACGTTAGAATTTTTGGGAAAAGGTTTGGGGGTAAAAATTAAAAATTTTCACTGGGTTTCCCAAATACACTGTTTTAAACCAAGGGGGAACGAGGGAGCCATTTTGTTGGAAAGCAAAAAAATTTGGAAAAAAACAAAAAAAAAAGTTTTCCCCAAAAAGGAAATTTTTCAGGAAATTTTAAAATTGGCCGTCGGGGTTTTTTTAAAAATGCAAGGGTTAAAGGAAATTTTCGCACGTAAATACAATACATTAATATTTTGGCTGACCAAACTTTCAAAAAAAACTGTGTTTTTTCTTTCCAGTTATAAGTCGAAAAAAAACGATGAAAATGACTGATGACAAGCCCCTCGATCATTTTAAATTTGAGGGAAAAAAAAAACAAATTCCCCATTACAGAGAAAAAAGGGAAATTTAAAAAGGGCCCCACGGGAAAATTTTCCCCCTATTTATGAAGGTGATCCCCGTCTGATCACGCCCATTTAAAAGGGAGTCCCAACAAGGTGTTTTGTTTAAAATTTTTAAAAAATTGCTTGAACAAAAGGGCGGGGCCCAAAAATCCCTGCCCGGGGGTCTCTGGGGTCCAACCATTTTTATGGTAAAGGACTATGCTGGGTTGACTGACGATAAAATTTCGTCAAAGCTTTGGGAAAAAGACTCTGTTTTTTTCTAAGGAAACAATTAGACAAGGGGAGAGAATGAAAAGCTTTTCTCGGTGATTGAAAATCGGGGTTCAAAACCAACAGAAAATTTAAAAGATTTTCTTTAAGGAAAAAAGAACGCGAAGAGGGAGAAAAACTCAAGGGGGTTTAAAAAAAAAAAATGTTAAAAAATCTAGGGAAAAAAGTTAGCGAGAAGGCGGGTTGGGAAAAAAATCTTTAAATTTCCTCGTTCGAACGTGAAAAGATGTCCCTTTTGGACCCGGGGACGTGAAAAACTTGAGTACGAAAACTTGGATTCTGGGGGAAAAAACCTTTTAAGGTTTTTTCCCCAGCGCCGAGGGTAAAGTAGATTCGATTTTTGAAAGATTTTCCGGGAAACTCCATTGACTCAGGGATTTGAAATCCAAGCTTCTGAACCTTTTCCAAACTCCGATGCTGAGGTTTTACTCTGGGGCAATGCCTGCCGGGAACGATTTAAATTCTGAAGGAAAAAAAACAAAAGGGGAAAAATCCTTGGGATTTAAATTTGATCGATCATTTTAAAGGGGGGGAAAAAATAAGACCAAATTTTGTACTAAATTTTGGGGGAGCTTCAAAAAAATCCCGACAATGGTAGGGGTGCGAGGGCGAAAGCGAAGAAATGGAAAGCTTCCCTGCTGAAAAATAAAAATTTCCTTTCGACTCAAACAAAAAAAGATGAGGAGAATTTTTTTTAACGAAAATCAAATTTTTTGGGGAAAAATTTTTAGACAAAGATTTCGATATAAAGTGTTCCAAAAACCTCCGGGAAAAAAAAAATTGCCCAAACTAAACGCGAAAAAAACGTCAAGAAAAACTTTTGAAAAGGCTAGAAATTTGGAACTGTACCTGGGAAAATTCCCGGGGGGGCAAATCGGATTTTTTCCCTTTGGGGTAAGATTTTTAGCCGGGGCTAAGCAGGTTTTGGGGGAATTCAAAGACTTAAAAAGTAAAGGCCCAAGAAAAGAAAAAATTCCCCTTTCAAAAAAACGATCTGATCGTTTTTCGAAAAGAAATGAAAGGCCATTTTGACCAAAAAAACGTTAGATAAATTTAAATTTAAAGAAGGGGGGGGAAATACAAAAGCTTCAACCCTCAAAAATTTACTAATTGGGCCCCCCCCCCCCCCCCCCCCCCCCAAACTCCGAAAGGGGGGATTTTCCAAAAAAGAAAAAACCTCGAGCACGAAAATTTACCGGGTTTTTAAACCAGCTTTCCTTTGTACAGAAGGTAATAATAGGCAAACTACTACGTTAGGATGCCTGATAACGAATGCTAATTACTATCATGACTGGATCAGGGGTGCGCGCCCGGTACCGAAAACCGGACCGACACTGAGCCCTAGGCCGCCACGTAGCGCCAGACGTCAGGCAGGAGGGGTACATATTTCAACGATGACTACCTTTTCTTGCTCGATTCCTAATAAAATGTACGAATATGGGAAATATCGAAATGTTCACGGCGTTCATTTGTTCTTCGACTGTTCGTATATCTAGTCATTTTATGTTCTTCTTGCGTTTTATGTGCTTTCTCAGGCCACGTTTTCGTATTTTTTCGTATTCTAGTCACTATTTTTAAGTATTTTTCTTGTTTTTTATTTCGTGGGTATCGATTTTTCTCCGAGAAATCGTCCTACGATTTTTAAAAGCGGAATTTTACGCGTTTTTGTAATTTTTCATCGATTTACCAGCATGTAAGTACAATTTTCTTTGTTTAACGAACGTAGATGACACGTGTCATAGATAGGCTAAGCCATATTCGAATCGTTAGGTATACAGTAATAGGCTCTCGTTTATTATTCTAATGAAATTTTTCGAATCTGTAGATGGCGAATTTGGTAGAAGGATCTATTTCGTTGACGAAATTTGACCTTTTGCTAATTGTAACTGCCATTTTCTCGGGCCGTCTATTTTGTTGCTGTTTACTGGCTGCGTTGGGAGTGTTTTGCTGCGAAGTGGCCGTATCGGTTAGACGTACCATCAGGACTCACCCAACTACTGCGGCGATTCGGGTTCATCGAAATCTCGTCGAACGGGGGCTGATTATACCCACGCCGGAACAAGCCAACGCGAATCTCTCTACGAACTCGTGGGTCAGATTCGTCGAAGGGATCCAGAACTTCTTCTAGGATGGCATCTTCGTCGGTAGCGTCGGGTAGCGGTATGTGTTCCGTGGCTTCAGCTTCGGGGTCGATGGGCGATGGAGGCGATAGGCGCGACGGCAGACCGCCATTGGACCGCCAATCGTCAACGGAATCCGATGGTATGAACCTGCTGCCATGCGTGGGATGCTCGATTTGCGGGTTAAACCTACTCTCGCAGTCACAAAACGGCGATAGCAACAAGTTTGGGTGTCTGCAGGATTGTAGACACATTTACCATCTTGATTGCATCGCCGAGTGGACGAGAAACAATCGAGCATGCCCGAAGTGCCGAGTACCCTTTGAACTCCGGAAGGTAAAACTTCTGGCGGCCAAAGAGGTACTCGAATGCATACGCGTGGCACCAGACCAACGGATTCGACTGGCCGAGTTAAACATACGGATGTTGGAGAAGAAATTACGAGTTCACGAGTACAAATCTTCGATCGAACGCAGACATCTCGCCATCTCCAAGGAGCACGATAAAGTAATACGAGAGCGAAATATCACCGATTTTATCACCGCTGCGATGATTCCGCCGATTGCTGTAGCCGATATCGTGCAACAGGTGCAGAATCAGCAGCAACAGCGAGAAGCCAGAATGCTCCGTCGTCAACAGGGCGCTGGTAGGCTGCGGAACGCGGTGGTAGAGCTCGATTCCGACGATTCGGACGATACCTTACCGCGGAATTAGGCGCCGGTGACAAAGGTATCGTAGCTTTCGTGTATCGTGTATTGTTTGTAATTGTCTTCTCGCATTACGTATGTTTACCATCTATTGTGTAATTTCGTGTCGTAAAAATCTCGTTCCGATGCATCGTGTCGAATCGTTGCTATCGTGAAAATTGTCCTCTAAATTCTTCTTTAGGCTTACATGGGAATGGTGCAAAATTGAACAAATTTTCGGTTGATTTCTTCTTTTGGAAAAATTCTTCTTGATTCTTTGGTAAATTACGGTCTAGTCTTTCGAAAAATTACGTCTTAAATTCTAGCTTAGTCTAGTTTTCGGTCTGTGTCTTAAAAATCTAAATTTAGGAACTCAAAAAGCAAAAAACATAAAACATTAGTAAAGGTAAAATATAAAATGATGAAAATTTGGTAACTTAAAATTATTCTTTGGTAATTTTTGGTCGTAGAAAATGAAATATTTTTCTTCCTGTAGGAAAGTCGAAGTTTCTTAAAAAATAAAAGCTTAAAATTAACAAAATTTTGATCTTTGGTTTGTATCGGTGCGATCTTTTATCGTATTCATTTTAAAAAAAAACATTTAATGCATTTCGATCTTTCAAAATCAAAAGGTTAAACCTGGTATCCTGTGATTGGGAAAA